>OU015532.1:19423658-20663948 GCA_907165065.1 Caprimulgus europaeus | reverse complement strand
AAGTATTTTAATATTTTCACAGTTTTAATATAAACTCCATGTTGACTGACAAAACTAGACTTAAAAAATATTTTTTTCAGAATTACATCATTTATAATTAAAATCTATAATTTAAAAAAAGCGTAAATTTTGAAGATATATGGTTAAAATAACAAATTTCACAATATTTTAGTAATAAAGTTGAATTATTAGAATTTTGAGGAGGGTTGTTTTCTCTCCTTTAAAAAAAATGTGGTCTGAATTGGTTACTCCCAGTTTGTGAGAGTTTATTAGGTATTGCTGATAGAAATTTACCAATTAATTTTGTATTTTATTAATACTTTCTATTCTGTCTCATTTTATTGTATATTCAGCTCTGGAAGTTTTAGACAATCTTACACTGTTGCCTCATATTTGTTAAAATCCAGGTATTTGTTACCCCAAAGAAATTTAAGGTCATGATTTTCTTGTGAACTGGTAGATATGACAATGTGCTTTATGACCAGGATCCTTTTAAAATAGTATCAGAACAGATAACTCTACAAAAATAAAATTAAAAAAAATAAAACAAACAGCATTATACATAGAAATACTGTTACTTATCAGTTCTGTTAGTGCAATGGTAAATTTGCCTTTTATTGTCTCTTATTAAATATTTATAATTATTTAAAATTTCATTATGTTTCGTTAATATTTTCATATAGCTATAGTTTCAGTTTGTTGATGGGACTGAGATTTTTTTTTTCTTCATATTAATTATTTATTCTAATTCTTGAAGTCAGTGATGACTGTTTCTGAGAAATATCTCTTCCTGGTTTCTTTCAAGTACCAAAAGTATCACACAAGATAACATAAAAAGTTATTATTCATTCCAAGTGGGTATATGTTCAACTTCCAAACTTCTCTTTTGCTTTAGCATTTTGTATTAGTTATTTTTACTCTGTCAAAATGAGCTTCTAAATATTAGTTATATTTATTTTTTTTCTTTTATTTAATATCTTGTAGTAGTCCTTTACTGTAATTTGTAAGAGTACAAATTATATACTGTTTTTCTAAGAACCATTCGATCAAACAGTAGATAAGCTACAAAAGAATATTGTGAAAATAAATAAATCTCTCTCCTTACACAAGACTAATCTAGTAGTCTTACCTTTGCCAGGTATTTACAATTTAGAAAGAACTTCCTCAATTAAAGGAGTGTAAGAGAAGTGGTTTGAGGAATTGATTTAGCAGCTGGAAATTAAACTATGTAATTAGTATGCTTTTAGTCTCTTCCAAAAATATAGTAAAAAAAAAAAAGGAAAATGTCTTTGGTAAAAGCTCACAGAAATATATCTAGAAATTATTTAATAATTCCTTAAACATTGATTTTTCCATGGCTTCTATTTTACAAGAACAGGGAATATTTTGCTCTTCAAGTGATTTTTGCTCTTTGAGTGTAGATGCTTTCTGTCTGTGTGCTAAAGCACTGTAAAACTAATAATTTGAAAATTTTCTGTCTGCAAGTATAGCAAGGTTATTCGATGCTTGGGACAGAATGAACACATGCACCTAAGGAAATATAGGCAGGTGGCTACCATTAATCCTCATTACTGGAAGAGGATTGTGGCATGAGGTATGTCTAAGGACAGTGAAAACCACATCCAGCTCCTCCAAGAAGGTGTGTTTTGCCAGATGGAACTATTTTTTAAGATATGTGGGAAATTAAATTAAAGTCTTGAGAGTAAGGTAATGTGCTCAAGGATAAAATCAGCATAGGCTGGAGATTTCTAGAATACCTTGGAAAATAGGGAGGAGTAAAAAGAATATGATTGTGTGGGTGTAAACAAGTGTTTGGTGTTGGGAATATCTTATTAATTGGTTAGTTTTATGTGATGCCTTACATGAAAAAGATTTTGTAGAAAGGGATCTGTGAAGAAGTGATGATTTTTTGCTTTATCTTAATTTCTGATTGGTGCCAATTCTTAATGCAATTTACTTTTACAAATTTAATTCTGGTGTTTTTTCCTAATTCCTGTGTGGGGATTTCCCATGTGATGTCTGACCTCCTCTTATGTGGGAATTAATGGCAAGATATTTTGCTAAAGACACTCAGGACCTGTTTTACTCTTCTTTGGAAAAGGTGATGTTTGAGGCAAAAACCAGGACAGAGGCAGAGGTGTCTTTTAGATCTGTAATTTGGCAGCTGTTACTGGTGTCAGCACAGGAGCTTCTACTGAAAAAAGGGAAATAATACAAAGTCCTGATTTTTTTTTTTTTTTTTAATTGATATTCCACTTGTGCCAAGGTGAGAAGTAAATAAAGTAGTCTTTAAACTTTTTTCTTCTTTCTTGACTATGTACTGCCAAGTACTCCTGGAAAGAAGATGGTTTTCTTCCTTTAGAGAGGCGAAAAAGTAAGATAAAATCCATGTATGAAATACATTGATGTAAAGTAACTGTACTTATATATGCAGTATTTTAAAACTATGTTGTTTTCTGTGTTAGTCTCAGCAGCGTCTAGTAAGTGGAATTCAAAATAAAAGATTAAGGGTCTGATATCTCATGCAGAAATATATCGTGTATATTTCTGAAGTGCCTAAGCTAACTCCTATCAACTAGTTTTTGAGCTCTGAGGAGGCATGTATGCTGCTTCTGTCCTTTTTCTTCCTCTCCTGTCAATTGTAGCAATTTTGCTATCATAAAGTATAGGAAAGGCAGATGTTTGTAATAAGGAAAGTTTGGCCAAGATTAAATCCTTTAGTTAAAATCTCTTCTTCAAAACATCTCTGGGGAGACTTAGAAAACCAAACCCCAAATCTACTAAGGAAAAAAGTAAGTAATCCCTATTCGTAATTTAATTTTAAATTTAGCTTGAGCTTTGACTTGGATTCACATTGTCCAAATCATTAAACTGAATCCAACACGGAGGTATGAGGCAGATCTATTTACAGTGTCCAAAGCAGTTAGTCTTTTTCTTCTTTCCCCATCAAATGTGACAAACATTAGACCAACTCTTGTAGGCTTCACACATTTCAAAAGGTGTAGAACTATTTTTTTCATATGAATAAAATGATAAATAGATGTGTTGTATGTATACTGTTTAGTTCACAGGTGTCACCAAACACGAGCCAGGATATCTTTGCTGTCTTTCAGGAAAAACACTTTTCCTTCTTGCTGTGTTGTTAACTCCTCCAACAAAACTGGATCTTTCTGCTCTGCCAGCACATTTGAAAGGTCAGAATTCATAGTGGCAAGACTGTGAACATACATTTCTGTAACTGAACAGCAGAGCAGCATGCCAAGCATATGACGTGGAAGCAACAGTTGTTCAAATCCAAAGAAGGGAAGGCATTCCTCTCATGAATCCCTGATTTATCTCAGTGATACAGCTCTCCTACCTCTCTTGGGATTCTAGACAACATTCTCATTATCCACTCAGCTTATACAGCCTTGTTAACGTGCTTCTGCTGTTGTTAGCTGTCACTGAATTGGTGATGTGTAAGTTGCAGAGATTTCACAGCAAATCCCCAACGTGGATGTTTAGATAAACACTTTTTTTTTTTCCCCTTGACATGAACACAGAATCTTCACATTGCGTAATCACCACAGCTCTGCTCAGACTGCATTCTGATGGCAATGAAGGAATGATAGATTTCCCCCCCAAGATGTGCCTCTCAAGAAATTTTTGTCTGTCCCTTGTTTGCTTATGCGTAGAAAATATATCATTCTGTGACATTTTGAGCTTGATATAGCATTTTTGTTTTATCACCACCAGGTTGTTTTCATGTCAACATCTTTTAATGAGGAAAAATTGTGAATACAAGAAGCATATTTTCTGCAACTCAGTGTTAAACCCTATTCTTTTGTCTTGTTTTGTTATTTTTCCCTATAAGAGGTGTGTCACGATTAAAGGCATTCTCACAAATATGTTAAAAACAATACAACTACTTGAGAATCACAGTTGCAGGTGTGTGTGTGTCCTGTTCCCATCTCTCACTTCTGTAGGCTTTGGAAGAAAGAATTAGAAGATAACGAAACCTGTCATGTTGATGTTATGTGTGTCCCAAGAATACGCTGAGGAGGAGCAGAGGCCAGTCAGCCTTACCTCAATCCTTGGAAAGGTAATGGAACCGCTCATCCTGGAGGCCATCTCTAAGCATATGAAAGACAAGAAGGTAATCAGGGGTAGTCAGCATAGATTCACCAAAGGTAAATCATGCTTAACTAACCTTATTGCCTTCTATGACTAGACAACTGTCTGGTTAGATGAGGGGAGGGCAGTGGATGTTGTACACTTGGACTTCAGCAAGGCTTTTGATACAGT
Organism: Caprimulgus europaeus; assembly: GCA_907165065.1. The sequence goes on along the minus strand of OU015532.1, from coordinate 20,659,664 downwards.
CTCCCATGACATCCTCATTGGCAAACTCAAGAAGTGTGGACTTGATGATTGGGTGATGAGGTGGATTGAGAACTGTCTGAATGGCAGAGCTCAGAGGGCTGTCATTGGTGGTGTGAAATCAAGTTGGAAGCCTGTATCTAGTGGTGTCCCCCAAGGGTCAATACTGGGTCAGTTGTTGTTCAACCCATTCGTCAATGACTTAGATGAAGGAAGAGAGTGCCTCCTCAGCAAATTTGCTGACGATGCTAAACTGGGAGGAGTGTTGGATACGCTAGACATCTGTACTGCCATTCAGAGGGACCCTGACAGGCTGGAGAGATGGGCAGAGAGGAACCTCATGAGGTTCAACAAGGGAAAGTGCAGGGTCCTCCGTATGGGATGTACAGGTTGGGGGCTGACCTCCTGGAAAGCAGCCCTGCAGAGAAGGACCTCGGAGTCCTGGTGGACAACCAGTTAAATATGAGCCAGCAGTGTGCTCTTGTGGCCAGGAGGGCTGACGGTATCCTAGGTTTTATTAGGAAGAGTGTGGCCAGCAGGTTGAGAGAGGTGTTTCCCCCCTCTACTCTGCCCTGGTAAGGCCCCACCTGGAGTATTGTGTCCAGTTCTGGGCTCCCCAGTACAGGAAGGACATGGAACTCCTGGAGTGTATCCAGTGAAGGGTGACTAAGATGATTAAGGCACTGGAGCATCTTTCATATGAGGAAAGGCTGAGGGAGCTGGGCCTGTTCAGCCTGCAGAAACACAGAGGGGATCTGATTAATGTTTATAAATATCTAAAGGAAGAGTGTCTAGAGGATGGGGCCAGACTCCTCTCATTGGCACCCAACAATAGTACGAGAGGCAATGGGCATAAACTGCAGCATAAGAAGTTCCACCTGAACATAAGGAAGAACTTCTTGACTGTGAGGGTGACTGAGCACTGGAACAGGTTGCCCAGAGAGGTTGTGGAATCTCCCTCCCTGGAGATATTAAAAAAATGTCTGGGCAAAATCCTGGTTCATGTGCTTTAGGAGTCTCTGCTTGATCAGGGTGGTTGGACTAGATGACCTTCAGAGGTCCCTTCCAACCTCAACCATTCTGTTATTCTGTGAGCAATATTTAATTAGGTTTACTCCCTCACTCCATTTTGTTTCTATTTCGACATGCCTCTCTAATTATTCAGAACTTTGTTTCTTCAGGCTTACTTTCTAGAAAAAAAGCTAAATTAATTAAATACCAAATGCCTGTAGACTTCTGTCTGGATTAATAGAGTAGAATGGACTTTCAACTAAACAGGCATCCCATGTTTCCCCTTGGTCAATCACTGAGAATTTGTATAGAAAGCTGTTTAAAAAAAAAACCAAAAAACCAAAAAAAAACAGTGACAGGATTCTCATTCTGTGCTGATGCCTCTTGTCCAGCATTTTCCTTCTGACTACAAATAAATGTCTCTGTGACCATTTCTGGTGATTACTCTCTTTGTCACATCAGAAAAAGATGTTCCTGTCCACAGATCTTAGAAGCTAACTATACAGTTTTGCCCCTGGTCTCAGCAAACTCCTTGTCTCTCACTGAAGAGAAAATAATAATAGCTGTTGAAGAAATGCAACCTCCATAAGTGCCTGAAGTACTTTAAATCCCCCACCTTCTCCCCCAAATAAATAAATAAAATATATGAGGTAGAGCTGTATTAGATATCAAGGCATTTTACATCTAAGAAATACTGTTTCTACATTTGACAATATAAATAGCACCATTTATTTCATCCTGTTTTCCTTGTGGTATTTGGCAAGTCATAAGCACTTAATTCTTTATCATTTTCCACCACTTATCAAGAGTAAATCCATAAGATTAAGTCTTCAAGATTATTGTCCAGTCATTTGCAGATTGACATCACGTGTCAAACTTGGAAAACTTGGAAAACTGAACAATTTGATAGCATGTGTAAAGACATCTCAGTCATACATTACTTTTTAATCTAGTGCTTGTCCCTGAGGAATTGAGCTGAGAAAGGCTGCTCTTGTGACAGCAATTCAGAAAATTATTTTGACCTGCAGACCTGTTGTTCTGACATGTCCTACAAACAAGAAACTGACCTTTAAAAGCTTTTCTTAAATAGTTCAACATTTTTGTAGCCTTTTAGTATTTAATGTTTCATTTTTACATGCTGTACAGAAAGAGGGGTGGAGAAAAGTGTTGTCTGGGCAGACATCTGAAGCTCTCACACTAGAACACTTTCCATGGTATTCAAAAGAGTAGACGGCTAGTGATCTTCAAAAGGCCTCTTCACTACTAGCAACTTCAGCTTGGGTAGGCTATAAGTTTTAGGTAGGTTTGCAACCTCTTCTGTATCAGAATGGAAAAACTGTGAATGAGAAAGGGAGACTAGAACTATGTTGAATGTTTTTTCCTACCTGACATCCACTGCAATTCAGCAACAGATTTTTGGAGGGTACTAAAAAAAGATTTTGAAATGGATTTAACTGCTGATGAAGAGACTATCTGCACATGGGCCAGGGGATCAATTTCTGTATTTAATATGTAGGAGAAACTCTGGTTTAAGAGACAGACATATACCCAAATGACACAGAAGCTGTTACCTTCCTTCATAAAAAGCAGTTTATTGAAATTTTATGTCAACTCCTTTGTGTTTTAAGTACAGGCTTGAACTTCATCTGGAGAATGACATATTTGGGGAGGATTTATTAAGGGGCTTTTGTTTTTTATTTCTTCCTGCTATTAATAATATAATTAAGTACCTTTTGGCTGAGGGCCAATCCTGCTCTGTTGTTCCATTTGGAAATGAGAAGAAAAAAGTAATCTTTCATAACTGACTTTTTATAAAGATTTCCTTCATCAACTTTCTCAAAGTAATTTAAACAGATTTTAATGCCTTGATTTACAAGATACTTCTACCCATTGCTTGTGCTTCCAGGAGCTGTCAGTGCCCTGACGATTGGTATGCATAACTTTTCTTATAAAAACTGATAAATGTTTAGCATAAGAATGAAAGGAACCACTACAAGAGCAGAGAAGGTAGTCAATACTCTTGAGGAAAAAAAGACAAGATCACTGCAAGGACATTTAGGGTGCAATAATACTTTAATTATTAAAATAAGTACTAGTAAAACTACAGGCCTGTGAACTGCTAATTAGCTCTTCTAACTGTGGTAAAGTTCTGTTTCTTTCCCTAGCTCCTTACTTCTACTGGTAAAACCTTTTCCCAGAAAGCTCACTCTCCAGAGACAGGGGTCTGTTTTTACCTTCCCATGAGTGAAATTTTAAAATTTTATTTCTTTTAGAAATTTTTAATATTTCAAGGCTTCCCTGCTGAACTGAGGAGAAAAAAAAAGATTTGTATATTATTATTTTTTTTTTATAGAAGTAGAAATTTATAATTTAGAAATCTTGACAATTTGAATGGGACTAAAATGTCCTATTCCAGCTTGATTTATGACTGACGTATTGGCTCAGGTTATCCTTATGGAAGATGGAATACTAGTCCCTCATTTTCTCATTTCTGATGCAGAATAAGCATTCAGACTGTTAAATCTCCTAGGATATTTAAGATAGTAGAATTTTTTAATTCAGCTCTCTCATAAGAGAATAAAAAACTGGTGATGCACAATAATAGAGACAAGAAGATATAGCACTTATGAAACATTCACTTTTAAAAGTTCTTTGAAGCATCACAACTCAGATATATAAGTTAGTGCCTGATCCCTCCCTAACAAAAGATTTTGATTTGACCCACTGTTCAGAAAGTCTCCAAATGTGAAACAAAAAAATTTACTTAAATTTTATTGCTGGAGATAAATAGTAATAACAAAGAAAAATGTTTTCCCTGGGGAAAATCTTGGACAAACTGCATCTTTCACAAGTGAACACCTTCTAATGCAAATTTTCAGAGTATCTTGAGACATAATTGGTGAAAAAAAGACAACAGTTACTTCAGATGAAATGAAATTTTGTTCTTCATTTTTGTCATGAAAAGAAGTGTACAACATTCCTTCTTAATAAATTCTATGTTTTATTTTGAATGTTTTTCTAAATATGAGATCTGTTATTATTTTGCCTGACAGTTCTTTTAGATAGAAAACTACATTTTATTGAAGTATGGAAGACTTATGTTTTCTGCATGAAAGTATTTAAACTCACAGTTTCTACCTCTCGGGAACATTCCAGAGTTGAGTGTGTTTGGGACAAGTGTCTGAGCTACAGTGTTTTCCTAGAATAAACACCTAATGAAGCTGGGACTGAAATACAGTCCTCCTACATGAGAATTCTAACTATAAAGGGGAGCAATAAATGTTTATTCTTTGTCTACCAAATGACAATATAGATGTTGTGGATTGCGGAGGGAGACAACAACTCCTTGGAACGGACATTAGGACATTTTCTTTCTTATTCCACTTAGTAATATTCATTATTAAGGTTAGAATAAACACTATTTTATTCTTATACCCTCTTTTTACAATGTTTACACAAAGTCTGCATGAAGACCTATTGTCAATAAGTCAAAAGAAAAGGGCAATTTAAATAATTTGCTCAGAATAGGGTCCCAAATTAGTACAAAAGAATTAGAACAAGTATTTCTGAAATATGATGTATAAAATACAACAACAAGGCTTGAATCCATCATCCATACTGCCTCATAATATTCACTATTTACTTGATTTACAAACAATATCAGTATAGGGCTGGAATGTCCCATGTTAGCGAAAGATAGCTAATGAGAAAATGAAGGACCAATTTGAAAAATTCTGCGCTCTGCAGACTTAAATTCTAATTTTTTATAATATCATAAGAGATATTTAAACAACAGCAGCTATGTACATGTGGCCTGAATTTCAACTATTTTTTGAAAGAGACCGTAAAGGAAACAGGAAAAAAAAAAGGATATTCAGTTCATAGATATTTATAAAGAACACTTTGCAAGAAATTACGTGAAAATTATTCCTCAAGTAATTCTTGTCAGATTTCTGAGGCAAGATTATGGTCCAATTAATAAAAGTAAATAAATAAATAAATAATAAAAGGGCTTTGAGATATGATTGTACTGGGAAAATATAACCTTTCCCTCTTCCATTTGATTTAATGACAAAGTCAATCAATAGTGAAATCCTGATTTTTAAACTTGGACTATAGGCACAGAAGATTAAAATTATCTATAAATAGATTTTTAGTTAGCCCTTAATGATCATTTGGGATTGGTAATACAAAACCTTCTTCTGAGCAATACTATTCAATATTTTATCAGTCATATAAGTGTGAGTATAAGATTTTTTGTAGGACTTGCAAGATAGGCTGCTCTGGGCATACGTAAGTAAAGCACACAAAAAGAATGAAACTGAAACGATGACAAATGAAAAGATCACAGCTGAACAAACATCTTCCTAATGTAGACATAGTAAAATATCTCATTTTAGTCTAATAAAAAGCCTAGCTGTACAGTTTGTGACAGTCTCTACTGTAAAGCTAAGGCTGGGAGAAGAGGTTCAAGGGCACATTTAAACAGATCTTCCTGTCTTTAATGCCCGTTTTACATCTCTCCTCGTGTCCTGACTGAAGATAGGCTGTACATGCACTCCTGGCAAAGGTAATCCAGCAGATAGGCTTAGGCACATTTAGTCCCGCTGATTTCAGCTACACCTAAATTTGCACTCTTTGATTCTCCATTTACATGTCAGGTTAACCTGACCACAAGTTCAGTATAGAACAGGAAAGCCTAGTGACATGGGGCCTGGGACTAAACATTTAATCACAAGCTTTTAAGAAAACAGGTAAAATTAAGATCTCAGAAGTAGATCACAGAACATATGAGAAATGAATACCTTGGGTAGCAGCAGGAAACTCAGTTTTCTTCTGTATTTAGCCTTTGATAAGACAGCAACTAGTCTAGTTTTATAAGAATATTTAAATAGTAGAATTTAATAAAAGGTCAAGAAAATACTTGGGAAAAAAGTGCAGCGTTTAAGCATGTATATATCTATGTATATATGTATATCCATTTTCTTACTTAAAACTAGATGCAAGTCTCACAATAATAGTCTTAAATTTTGGAACAGCATTGTGGCAGCTATGGTAGACTTGTCAAGTTAGGAGCTTGTGGCAGTAGTAGATACTGAAGAGCTGTGCTGTGCATTTTATGTAAGAAATTCTATATTGTCTACATACAGCAAATCAGACTGAAACACAGATCTAACAGTTCTTGGCACCTATGAAGGAATAGGGCAACTAATTCTTACTTGCTAAGATTATTTTGTAGATAACAGAAACTAATAGCTAGTATTCTATAAAGAATGGAAGGGAAGAAGAGGTGTTGATTTTGGATCCATGTATCTCCCTGTAGTTGACTGAAAAACTAACATTGTTTGCTGTTTTTTAGTAAAAGTAATACTCCCCCTCTTCTCCTCCTTCCCTTCTTTCCTCTTCTTCCCTCTTTCTCTCTTCCTCTTTATTTAACAGCACCAGAAAAATATATTCACATTTTTTACAAGTTAATATAACTGTGTTGTGTAATTCTGTGCTGCTTGTATATCACATGAAACCCTTAAAAATGATAATAAATTAGTAGTTCATTAGTACATATATTTCTAATTACTTTACAGTAGTGTGTGCATTAGTCTTTGATTAAGCAGACTTCAGTCATCTCTTTTGTAAAATACGTCTAAATGTGTTTTTATCTGACTGTTAAAAAAAAAAAATTAAAAAAACCCTAGTTTTAAGGGGGTATTAAGGAAGTTATTAAGGAAGTATTAGTTGTCGTATTCCAGGAAATGTTACAATCATGCTAGTCAGTTTATTCATTCCTATGTTTTTATTATTCAGCTCTTTATTCAAGTATTTGACTTCCAATTTTTTAGCTGATATCATTACATTCAAGTTGATTAAAATTTTACCTATTTTATGGATACTATGTGATTTTCAAACTGTATCAAGTAGCTTCAAAAAATGAAAAACATGAAAATGCAGGAAAGTATCCATCTATAAAGCTTTTTCAGTCAGATTCAATGTATTTTAGGATTAAAATTGATTAATAGCAAAGTTGCAAATATACAATGAACAACACATTTCTAGAGCATGTTTCTCTGAACAGAAGTGTAACATATTTGTGAGCAATCAAAAAAAATGTTATAAAATTAAAGCATATCGCATCACCAATTAAAGGTCTGGAATTCTTTCACTGGAGATCAATCCACTTCCCATTAATATAATTCTGCTATAAAACCCTTTAATGAACTGTTGACATAAAACAGAGAGACTTAAAATGTCTTATTTTAGGTTAAAGGTTAATTTACAGTATTATCTGACAGACAAGTTTCTGCTAAGTAAATCCATTTTAATTTTAAGTAACTCATTTTCTTATAGTGAGTTCCCCAGAGAATGGACACAACTTCTGATAGTCTATCCTCAGTTGAGGGTTGCTAATGTCACAGTATAAGACCATGCACACACAGTTACTACTTTACTGCATTAACTTTTTTGTTTGCCCAAACACAGATTACCTCATAATTGCATTTTAGCTCCTATCTCTCTCAGCCAAAGCTCTTTCCCTTTTTTTCTTTAGCCTTCATTATTAAGATACACAATAATTTTGCATGTAATTTATATATTTTTTAACTGATTGTAATTATTAAAGTACTACAAAAAATCTGAATTTCTGGAATATTCATTTTTTGTACTTAGTCCTGAAGAAGTCACGTTATTGTTAGTTCCAGACAAAAATAACTTTTATTTAATTACACATGGTATTCGTACAGGTAGAGGGAAAAAAAATATAAAAACAAATTTCTTGAGTTCTTTGTCTATAAAGGAGGCAAGAATGGGAAGGGTTAAATTAAATTACATTAGGGTCAAGAAAAGCTTATTTTATTAAAAATTTTCTTCGGGCCACACAGGATGTATCCACAAATATATATAAATATTACACTGCATAATTAATAACTTGCAAAGCTAGCTACAGAAATCTGTTTCTGTGGTACCATACAGCTTCGTAGATCTACTGCCAAGATAGGTAGGATGAAGTCAGCATGTATTTGCTCAGAGATTGCTTTTTATGTAGGACTGTGTCCTGGAATTAGATAAAAGAGAAAGGTTCTTCACTTTGGAACTGGTCTCTGAAACACTCTGTGCCAACAAAGGTTGATGAATATCTCTGACATAAGTCATCTGTTTCTGTTGCTATCTTCACACTTCTGAAGAGTCTGCTCAAGGGAGAGAGGATGTAACGTTATGTTTGCTGTGTAACCTCAAATATAGTAGTAGGTTTACAGGGTCTTTTTTAAATTTCATGACTTGCTAGAGTTGCCCTGAAGGTCTCTGTATGGTAGGGGAAATCAGATTTGATATAACCCTATCTATGTAGCATCTTGGAAATATCTCTAAAGTTCATCACTCTGGATCATGGTTAGTGTGTTGGGTTTGTGGGGGTGAGGGGGGGAGGTTGTTTTTTTGTATTTTTGTAGTGGGGGAAGGGCCACCTTATGAGAGTGAAAAGCTCCCCTGGCTCCAAGGCAGAGATCCTCTAGCCCAGTCTGGGCCAACGAGCACTAGAGAAACACCTCTGCAAATCCATATTTGTGAGGGGAAAGACTGTCCTGAAAAGAAGAAGGTGTAGTACCTGTAGGAGAGGCCATTGACCTGAACAAAAGATGACCATCAGCCAAAACAAAGGACAAACAGACAGAAAGAGAGCTTTGTTGCCAGAGGAAAGGACAGAGACCCACATCCAGTTCAACCACATGGAGCAGGAGAAGACAAAGGAAGTTCCCTGCAACCCATGGAGATTCAACGGCAGAGCAGTGACCCATGTGTAGGCCATGGAGACTCCGTGCTGGAGCAGAGAATTTGAGCCTGAGGGCAAGTGTGACTGAATTGAGACCCTGAGAGCCACTCACTGCCAGAGGAGGGGTGGACCCCCAGAATGGGGAGTGAGTCTGCAGCCCATGGATGTCCCTATGCTGAAGCCAGGAGCTGAGCCTGAAGAGGTCCATGACTCCATGAGAAGCTCACTCTGAAATATCTTGTTCCTGGAATTCCATGCTGGGAAGAGTGGCAGAGGTGAATTGACTGAACCCCCATTCCGTGTCCCCTGTGCTGCTGGGGGGGAAGGTAGAGAAATGGGGAGCAAAGGGATTTGAGCCTAGAAGAGGGGAGGGGAGGGGAGGGGAGGGGAGGGGAGGGGAGGGGAGGGGAGGGGAGGGGAGGGGAGGGGAGGGGAGGGGAGGGGAGGGGAGGGGAGGGGAGGGGAGGGGAGGGGAGGGGAAAATCTTGTAAGTTGTGGTTGTTATGTCTATTTAGAAGATTTTTCAACTAATTAAATTGAATTTTCTTCCCCAAGTTTGAGTCTGTTTTGCCCGTGACTATAACTGGTGAGTGAGCCCTCCCTGTCTTTCATTCCTAACCCTTTGCCCCTTTGTTGTGTCTCCCATCCCATCTCATTGGGTTGGGGGAGTGAATGCAGGACCACCTGGTCCTACCTGAGGGTCAAACCACCAGAGTTAGGTATCATTGTGGAGGGACAGTTCCAGACATGAGCTATTAGATATGCAGCCTGCAAATTAATAGATCAGAGAGCAAAGAGACAAGTTAAGTTATTTGCCAGCGCAAACTTAACCTCCATGGTTGGTGCCATATCCTGTGGGAAAGGCTGACAGGATACAGCTATGCCTCTGTGTTCATGTCAACTGCATGTTGCTCAGCAACCAGTAAGAAAAATGGCAACTATGCATGAAGAGACAAATAGCACGAAGTTGGCCTGTGGATGTAAGGAACAACTTCATGTAGCGTATTAAGTGAGCTCAGTACCTTGAATTTCTTGAGTATACAAAAGCTGAGCACACATTAATTTGGCTATGACTATCATAGATATCAACACTTAAAATGAATGCTGGTTATTAATTATCTATGTATATAGTAGTCCATAATCACTGGTCATTCTCAAATAAGCGTGAAGGAATGTGAAGTAATTTTTACAGAATGCATTATGCCATGCACAGGACAGATGACATAATCCCTATGAAGGCAGATTTTCTAAAGGACTAATTGCTAATCTCTTCAGGGACAGAGGAAATAATTCATTTTATTAAATGGCTTGTTAAAACTTTTCTGCCAGTGCTTTTATCTGTTTGATTGGCTTGGCAGTAGAGCATGCTAAAACCACATCTAGACAAGATTTTAAATAAGGACTGGATTTTGCAACTTTAATACATTCAAATGAATGGCTTCAACTTCAAATAGTCCTATTGGTTACACTGACCCTTTCCGAAGAGAGTGTTGCTACACAGCCCTCGTAAATAGATTACCATATGGGCTTAAATTAATGAACAATGTGGACTCTGATAAGAGTGGGTGAAATTCAAATGTTTCGACTTTAAGTATCTAAATCTTATAGTGAGAAGTCAAACTCTATTAAAATAGTGTCAGATTTAAATACTAAAAGAATAAGATTTCTCTGTTTCCTTTTTCTGGTATCAATAAGAGTAATATGTTTGTCTTTTGAGATTAATTTCAAAGCAAAAACAAAAAAGGAAAATTTATCTTTCTCAGGAAAAATTCCACACTTTCTATACTATAGAGATAGCTTATTCATTATTTTTCAACAGTGCATTCTAGTGAATATGATCCACTGTAAAATCAAGCTAATGAAGAGTAAAGAATGTGTGAATGATCCCTAAGTATTTGTGGATTTGTGGCATTATAGACCATTGACCTGATTTCACATGGAGCTCTCAATTTAAAAACACAGAAAAAAAAATCTGCTTCTTTTGAACGTGGACCTCCTATACGAAGTGAATTTAGGGATCTTTTTGGAAAATTTTCTTATCTTTTCTTCGCTTTTTTATTCATTTTTGGTTTGTTGGTTTTGTTTTTTTTTTTTTATTTTTGGAGCATTAATCTTAAGGAATATTGATTCACTAAGTGAGGTAATAAATTCAGTTGTAGATATAAGGACTATAGCACTCAGCTAATCAGGTCTTAATTCCACCAACAGAATACAGAAGTTTGCCCAACTTGACTGTATTAAGATATCTAATTTGCTCATTCTGAAATTTTTTAATGCATGCTCATATAATACTCATTAACCTCACTAACATCCCACACTATATTCCTACTTCATGCACATCTTGAATGTGTAATTCATCACAAAATTATCTCCTGCCAGACCAATATAATCAGATTACATACAATGGTGACACCACAAAGGTAAAACTACAAATTGACACTAAAAATGCCATATTAGAGTTATCTACGTATAGATTTGTTTTCTGAAAAATGCAGCAAATTTTCCTTGCAATACCTAGTTTTAAGATTCTTATTTCTCATGTCCAAGAGAACAGAGTGCCTAAAAAACTCAGACAGTTTTAATGCACAATGAATTTCAGTCCTTGATAGAAAACCATCCTTAGACAAGCTAGTCCATCTTCTAATAGGGCATCAGTGACTACAAGGTATTTCCTTGTGTGTATTAATAATGGTATTCAGCTCGTCAATACTTATTTTTACGAACAAAAACTGAAGTTCTCTGCAAGATATGTCAGTATCATTAATCTATTTTGCAGGTAAAAAAATGCCTGAAAATGCACAGGAAATGTGTCTTGTCATGGACACAGCAGCTGCAAAGACAGGACTGGAACTTAGTTGTCTGGAGTCCTGGTCTCTACTGGAGAGAGCACTGAACCCTGCTCATTTCTTGTGTTTTCATTGACCTTTCAGCTAAGGAGATATGTATGTTTATTGCACCACAGATACTTATAGAAGATGAAATTAGTCCAGAAGGAGAAAGCATTATGCCAAAGTGGAGTCAAGATGACAGCTGGAATACATTCTTCCCACGTACATTTCCTGACGATAATCAGTTTAGCATGTGGGCACACTGTTTTTCAAAGAACTATTTATAAAGTTAGTTCTCTATGCAAGTGTTTCAAGACCAGCCCCATCAGCCAGTCCTGCCCTTCAGTGTTACTTCCAGAAAAGTTGAGTCTGAACCATTGGGTTTGCAAATGGCTTATCTGGAAATTATTATTTTGAAATGAATAGAACTAAATTAATACCATCGTCACTGTTTGGAAAGAATATGGCAGTGCTTAATAACTGCAGTAATGCCTTCCAAATTCTCTCACAAATTGTTCCAACCAGTAGCTGTTACTATAATTGCAAAATAGGTTCACTGTTCCACTTGTGGTATTTCAATGTCACTTTGGAATGACATGAAATGGCATAGAGTACAATGAGACAGTAACATTATATTATTGAGTTTTTAGTACAGGTTTTTACCTTACAGTAGCATAATAAAGAATTAAGGGACATTGAGTCAGCTCCTCTGAATTAGATTTAACAGGAAAAGGGTTAGAGATTACAAACATTTTAAAAATATGTCACTGTAGCTACTGAATTTCACACATATTTACTAACACCCTTGGAGCGAGTTGAGTGTAGGTTTGACTTAAATATGTAGTATCCAACCCCGAAATAAAAAAAAGAAATGATAGAAGCAACACAGGGTACCGGCAAGGAACAGGTAAATGTAACAGCCGCTGTCACAGTTCGAGTTCTGTTAGGAGTTCTCTTCCTGGGAGCAGTCAGTGTCCTTGAAAGATGTTTGTTTTGGATCAGTAAAATCAGATGGGTTAACTCAAGACACGTTACTGAACTAAGTAAACTTCCCAAATTTGGCTGGAAGAAGTAACATTCACACACATCTCTCCATCAACAGTAATGCGGGAGAAAGAGAATGGATAGCAAGCTGAAAGTTGATAGTATCTTCAACCAGTGCAGCTATTTACAGAATAAACTTCTGTCTATATTGTTATCTTCCAAAATTTCCCAATAATGAAGAAACAATTAAATTGCTTTTTGTGTGATTTTAGACACCATCAGGAAAAGCAGAACCAAGTTTCTTTTAAAATCAGAAGGATTCTTCTTGTGTTCCAACTCGGGGAGAGGTTTTGGAAACTACACTGAAATCTTGCATTTAGATTTTTTTTGCTGTGATGTTCACCTTTTTCATGATCTGGCTGTTTTTGCAGGTAAACCTGGACTTATTAGTTTTTCTCTTCATTTATTTGTAGATTAGGACTAATATAAATTACAAAATTACTCGATATGTATTATCAAATTATATTAATTTTCTTTTTAATTACATAATATGTCCTAATTTCAAAGTCTCTCAGAATAACGTAGAGTGGTTTTTGAGGGAGATTTATTTATGTGTGTATTCCACCACAGGCATATCATGTAGTCTTGGTATAGATATAGAAGTAAATACATCCCGCACCTTAAAATGTATTAGTAACTTTTCTCAAGGAACTGGAATCTGGATGGAAATTATAAAATCTTCCTTAAGAAAATTGTCTACCTATAAAGTAATTGATATCTCATGATAAAGTAGGGCCAGTAAATGCCCATACTCAGAAGAAAAATCATCTTGGTATTTAATCAGTTAAATAGATCTCTAGTATTTCCAAGACTACTGAAACCACAATAGATGGATATTTGAATATGTCAGCCTTTCTTCATGCTGAATTAGGACGTTACTGTCCAAAAGTTTCTGAAAAGTGTATATGTTCAAAACAGAAGAGACTCTGTATCATGCCAGATATTAACTTTTGCCTTGTAGTTTCTTTTTTTTTTTTTTTCAGGGTCCGGGGGAGGGGCAGGGAGGGAAGTGTGTAGAATGGACACTTCTTTCTCCTTTCCTTTAAGTAGGTACTTCATCTCAGTTCTTTCCATTCACACCAATAAACTGATATAATAATTTCCTTATCAATATGGGTTCTGGCTTTATTAAGAGTTGTAAAATATTTCTTACTAGCAGCATTCCACCCTACAAAAGAATTCTGTTTATCAAGTCTTTTAGGACAAAATTTTTAGATTTTTTTTAAAAAATCCTTTTTAATTTTTTGTTAATTAATTATTGGGTTAGCTAGATTTACACTTTTAACTTGTATAAATACAAAAATACAAACCAGATGTTACCTGTATTTAACCTGCTTTTAGACTTTTTTAAATTTGATTCAAGCATTTTACTTTAATGACATTACTTTTGCACACCCTTCTTTGAAGAAGTCTGATATTCCTAATTGAGAAGCCTGTGGAGACTCAAACTGTTATTGTTATGAGGTCATTCTGGTGCAAATTGCTCTTCTGAGGTGGGCAGAATTTTTTTTTTGCCTTTCTCCGCCTGTGCCTTTTGTTTAATATTATCGTTAAGGATCAGTTTCTGTGTTGCATGTCATTTTCTTCAGTTTTGGCAAACAGAGCGAAAGTTTATGGTACACATATGAGATCATTTATTGAGTGTTATAAGAAGCACATTCAGCATGTAATTTGATACAAAGGTTACTGGGGTACATATATTTTGATTTTAAGTGGTAAATAAGTGTAGTAAAACCCACATAACTTGTCAGTGTATAAGTTGCTTGGAAACTAGAAAAGGATACACACTAAGCTATTCAGGGTTTTATTTTGTTGGGGTTTTTCTAATTGAACTGGTAAATTAGTATGTGAAAATCCACATAACCTGTCAGTGTGTTGGTTAAATTATTTGCAAAGTGGTCTATGATACACATTGGGCTATTTAAGTTATTTAAAAAAAATGTGTTGGTAACAGATAACTCTATTTGGTACACTGGAGCTGTTGATTTCTTACCCTGCTGACTTTGGCTCCTTTCCTCTCACAGCACCCAGCCCAGGCTGTGTGATGAAGGAGCTAGCACTCTCTCAAGGTAAATGAATCATAAAAGGAGTACTCCTAGATTTTTCAGGTTAGACATGTTATTCAAGACCCCACATCTGAAGTCAAAGGTGACGTAAAAGAAGGAACTGCATCCCACTTCTTTCTGTGTGAGGAAGCTTGAGGCCTCCATGTATCTTTTTGCTTTCCTTAATCTTTAGAATTTGCCTTCCACATTAAATAGACAGGTGAATGAAATATCTTCCTGTTGTACCCCATCTCACCAAAATAAAATTGGGTTCCAAATATCACACGATTGCACTTAAATTAAGAGTTTTAACTACCTTGAACTGGGCTTTGAGTTTTTAACTACTGAATTTCATCCTCTTAATCAGCTATTGCCCTTCATTTTCTTTTTTTTTAATTATTTATTATTCAGCAAAAATCCAAGATTGATAAGTGTTTAGGCAAGAAGCAGCAAGAATAGGGACAGCACAAACCTAGTAATGCAAGTCTCTCCAGCAGCTCTCCTATGAGAATAGCTCACGTGTCCTGCTTGAGATAGCCTTAGAGTTACTGTGAACCCTCTGCTGAGACAACTAAACCCTGCCTGTTTGACGGGCTCATTTTTTTCAATGTGATGGGGATTCAGCTTCACATCTGCAAGTTAAGCCACTGTCTCATTCAACACAATCCACTGCAGTCAGATTGATGGAAATCATGTTTAACCATTAATAACCCAAGCTTGAATTGATTAATTTGCAGTGACAAAACTTTTTATCTCAGTCAGCTCTCTACTCCCTCACCCCAAATTTTCAGCTCAAATTTTGTGGAACATCTGTCTTATTTAGTTGTTTTTTCTTTAATAAAATTTCTGTATTTTTTCCCCATAAATTCTGGACAAGAATATGGTGGGGTTCTGCACAGATGGCAAGGGTATTCTGAATTTTCTGCCGTTGCTGAGTAGGTGGCTCTGCACCGTACATCACACATGTTGTGAGGTCAGCATGTCCAAGATGCCCACAGAGAGTGGTTGTTTCTCCGTGACTTTCAGACATCTGTTGTTTTCATTGGAGCTGCTGGTACTGTTTCTGCAGGAATGCTAGATACCAGAAAACCTGGCCAAATTCACTCTTTACCAGGCAGGCAAAACTGACAAAAATGAGGAAATAATCAGGATGCATGGTAGTGCAGTCTGAGATCTTAGACATGGGCTTAGGTCTAGGTAGCACTTGAAGGATTCACTCAGTGCTATGAGAAAGCTGTGTGTTGTAGAACCATATGGCTTCTCGCTATTGTCTTATTTTTTCTGATAAAAACAATTTCTGTTTTACTCATCACATAAGGTTTCCTTATCCTAGTTTGACACCACATTGATGATGAAGTCTCTTTGATTTCCTGCCCCTCTACCCCAACAACTTTCAGCTTTTAAAGTCACAGTACACACATTATTTCCTCCTGATGTTTAGAGAAGGCTAGAAACAATTTGAAAACATCTGTCTTGGTCTATTTATAGAACTTGCACAAAATATACTTCACTTGCTGTTTGTGAGTTGTATTTATGAACCTTCACGTCAATTCACTTCGTGGCCTCTTGTTATCTACTGGAGGTTCACGGTGTTTGAAGGAGACAAGCTGAAGCCACGGAGGAGCATACAGGCACACAACTACCAATCCTGCTCTTCATAAGCAAAATACTTCCTTCTTCTTTCCTTCCTATTTTGATGTGCATCCAATTCACTTGAAACAGCCAGGTCATCTGCTGAATTTATTCACAGTTTGGCAAAAGATTATCATTTTATTACATTTGCACAATCAGAATGATTCTTAGCTTGCTTTTAGTGAATCCTCTTCGACCTGCCAAATGTGGCAAGAGTATTTATTCACTCATTTGGTCATTCATCCATTCATTTGTATATGTGTACTGTGGAGGGTCTTAGTCCAAAGTACTAACTATTCAAGTAAATATATAGTTGATGCTCAGTTCCTGAGGTAGGTTGGTTCTTTTTATTGGATATTACAGTCACAGAGTTTGCATCAGTTCAGATTTCTAATGTGAATGCTCTCATTTTAAAATTTTTACTTTCTGTACATGTAGTTTGCTTCAAAACCTATCAAAAGGAACATAAATTTCTCTTAATTTCAAAGTACTGTCTTGATGAGACCCCATATGCAGCTTTTTTAAAGACAACTTTGGTACCTTTCCAGAACTTTTTTCAGAAGTCAATACAAATATGAGCTGGATTTCTAAAAGCTTTTTATGGCACAAACCATTCAGAATTTTGAGCTCCTCATGCATCAGAATAACTGATTTTTTCCATTCTGTTGCAATTTTTGTGACCACTTTTTTATGAACAATGTCATATGAGAGATTAAACATGAATTAAAGTGCACAAATTGCTACAAAAGAGTACAAATTTAAGCTAGGGTAAATTAACATTATATTAAGCAGTGGAATACTTCACTCCTAAGATTTATTAAAAAGAACACTTGAAACAGAAATTCCAGAGGAAGGGAAAATTTGCCTAACCTAGATATTTCTCTCAGTGGTGTTGATGTAAACATGAATGGACTTCTACAAAAAAATGATTGATGGTCAACAAACCTGACTGCTTAAGAGCACCATATGAGGATGTGGTGGGTTGACCCTGGCTAGAGGCCGGATGCCCACCAAAGCCCACTCTATCACTCCCCCTCCTCAAATGGGCAGGGGGAGAAAATTATAACGAAAAGCTCGTGGGTGGAGATAAGGACGGAGAGAGATCACTCACCAATTACTGGCACGGGCAAAACAGACTCGACTTGGGGGAGAAAAACAAATTTACTTTATTACCAGTCAAAATTAGAGGATAGTGAGAAGTAAAACCAAATCTTAAAACACCTCCCCCATCCCTCCCTTCTTCCCAGGCTTAATCTCTTTCCCGATTTCCACCTCCTCCCCGTAGCGGCACAGGGGAACAGGGAAGGGGGTTGGGGTCGGTTCATCACATGTTGTTTCTGCCGCTGCTTCCTCCTCAGGGGAAGGTCTCCTTCCCCCGCACCAGCGTGGGGTCCCTCTCACAGGAGACAGTCCTCCACCAACTTCTCCAACGTGAGTCCTTCCCATGACTGACAGCTCTTCACGAACTGCTTTGGCATGGGTCCATTCCATGGTGTGCAGTCCTTCAGGAAGGGACTGCTCCAGCGTGGGTCCCACACGGGGTCACAAGTCCTGCCAGCAAACCTGCTCCGGCGTGGGCTCCTCTCTCCACGGGCTACAGGTCCTGACAGGAACCTGCTCCAGCGCGGGCTTCCCGTGGGGTCACAGCCTCCTTCGGCATCCACCTGCTCCGGCGTGGGGTCCTCCACGGGCTACAGGTGGTCATCTGCTCCACCATGGACCTCCAGGGACTGCAGGGGGACAGCCTGCTTCACCCTGGTCTGCACCACAGGCTGCGGGGAATCTCTGCTCCGGCGCCTGGAGCCCATTCCCTCCCCCTCCTTCTCCACTGACCTTGGTGTCTGCGGAGTTGTTTTC
The DNA here is from genome assembly GCA_907165065.1 of Caprimulgus europaeus. The sequence continues at coordinate 20,641,491 of OU015532.1, read as the reverse complement.
TCTTACATCTTCTCACTCCTCTCTCCAGCTGCAAAGTGTGCAGCTTTTTTTTTTTTTCTCCCTTCCTTTTTTTTTTCTTAATTATGTTATCACTGAAGCGTTACTGATTGGCTCGGCCTTGGCCAGTGGCGGGTCCATTCTTGTAGCTGGCTGGCATTGGCTGTGTCGGGTCGGACATGGGGGAAGCTTCTGGCAGCTTCTCTCACAGAAGCCACCCCATGTCCCCTTCCCCACTGCTACCAAAACCTTGCCACGCAAACCCAATACAGAGGAGAAGTTTCTCTTTCCTTTATTGCTGTGCAAGTACCCTGGGGATGCTCCTGTCTGCTTCTTGTGAATCTGTGAGCCCTTGTCATGCCAGTGCATAGGAAAAAATATTTTCGTGATGCTAATGGCATCCTTTTCCTTTTGGCCTTCCAGCTTGTATCTTCCATCACTTCTGTCATCTTGTACCAACCACATTTAGTACTTTCATTTAGCCACACCAGTGTGACCTCAGAGTCCTTGTATGTGTGCACTGCTCTTTATTTGTCTAGCAGGGTCTCAACATGCCTGTAAAAACTCTCGAATTTTTAAAATGGGAGTCTTCTGTCTGATAACTAGGCAAGTGGGTTTTTTGTTGTTTGGTTTTTTTTTTTATTTCAGATAGTCTCAGCATTTCCTTTCTAATGTCTGAAAAGGGCATAAAAGCGAAATATTGGTCATCTGAAATGCAAAGATGACAAAAGCGGGAAGAGAATTGTGATTTTTTCATGTTCACATGAAATTTCATCAATTTTTCCAATTTTGTGCTTGTTTTGGTATTATTTATTTGTAATAGAATATAATTTTTATATGGAACATGCAACCAACAGCTCATACAAAGTTTTCATTGCCCCTGGCCAATATTCTGGGGTAATCCATCAGGGGTATCTACAGCTTTTACTGTTGGAAAGAGGTCCAAAGATAAATTGGTTGCATGCTAACTGGTAGATAGGACACTAAATGAGGAAGAAGTATTTGTGTACAGACCCTGTTACCAGCCTACAGTCTAACCTTGGTCCTTTGTTTCCGTTCCTTAACTGTTAAGTACAGAATATGTTACCTGTCACCTCTGCAAGTTGCAGAAATTTCCATATAAAATATTTTATATTATTAGTGTGAATAGAAAAATAAAAGGTTTTAATTTGCTTAGTCGAAGACAATGCCAACATTTACAACTGGTCAACTGTATCCTTAAAAAAATTAAGCTTCTTTTTTCTTGTTCATTAGAAGGGGAGGGAGAAACTAGGGCAAGAAGGAGGGTCAGAAGGATGTGTTCTGCAGAACAAAAAGACCCTTATGTAGGTATTTACCATAAAAGCTCTCTTTTATTCTCCAAGCAAAATATCAAACTCCCCATAAATATCCCTGTTGCAGCAGCCTCGTCCGTTTTTCCCTCTTCTCCCATTGAGTGCTGCTCTTCCAATTTCACTCATAAAAATATTATTATAGGAAAGTGTAAAATCAGTTACAGTTTCAAGGGCTCTAATTCCAAGTCTGAAAAAAACTATCTGAATATTACATGTTTCTGTTTAATCCAAAAAGCAAAGCTTGCAAATCTGCCTGGGTTTTTTTGTTTGTTTGGTTGGTTGGTTTTTTTGTTTGTTTGTTTCTACTATCTGGCTGAAATTGATGAAGACATAAAACAAGAGAAAGAAAAATCAAGGAAAATAATAAAAATAGAGCAATCTTATTATTAAATTCTCCTATGGAATGGCATGACAGGAAATTTTATATACCTCTATTACTTAGATGTCAGTAGTGCCTCTTAAAACAGTTTTTGTTATGTATTTCAGTATTATCTACACTAAAGATAGACTGACCAATAAAATGTACAACCATGTGAGCTTCAAACTTTAATTTCAGTAGAGGGGAGTGATATCATGAATTCTGAGCATAAACCTACAAATGAAATTACAGTCTTTATACTAATTTAGCAGTACATGTGTGTGTGTACATATGTATGTGTGTGTGCACATTCATGCATTCATGTAGGTGTGACTCTGTAGGTATGTGTATATGAGCATATACATATAGAAAAATGTAGTTATTGGCTTCGATCCCTGCTGTTTAACACATAGCATTAAGAAAGCAGTCCTGTACCTGCACATAGTACTAATATATATTCGCAGTCAGGACATTTTCAAGTCATAAAGAGAAATTATAATGAAAACAGTGCTAAATGGCCTTTTTGGAAATCTTAAAACTAAAAATAACCCACAAAATATCACAGTAGAGGAAAAAAAATAAAAATTAATTTTGGGGAATTCCAACTGATATGTTTCAAGGATGCTACTCAGTTAAATGGAAGAATTATGAACTTTTTAGTAAAGAAATATATTCTTTATTAAAGAAAAGCAATTTTTTAAAAGGTCTTTTCAAGGTAATTGATGAGACATAAAGCTCAGTGGAATTTTGTTCTGACAAATAAAATGGTGAAAAACTCCGACGAATATTAAACGAGGAATATTATACAAAAGAACATATCTAAAGTAGACCATAGTGTCTCTAATTTGCTTGATTAATCTTGAAGCTAAATGTTGGCCACCTTGATCCAAGGGAGGCAGGCAGTGAAAATCTCCCTTTTACAGAGTTCTGACCTTGTCCTGACACTAGCTTATAACCAGATAATAGTTAAGTTCTTTAAGTGGTAGCTGAAGTTTATCCTTTTGCTTTTATTATAAGGTTTGATTAAAGCAAGCACAAGTATGTTTTTTTTTTTTTTTTTTCAAGACATTCAGCATTTTTTTTATAAGTAGAAAGGAAATTTTTTAAAAATAGAACCTTATCTAATGACTCCACAATGTAGACATTTGAGAAAAAATTATACCAGGAGATATTTGACTGTAAGTTCAGGTTTTGCAGAAAACATTAACGTTACATATCAAATAATAACATTATCTGGAATTAAATATGATAGTTTTAAAACAAAAGTTAATAAATGTTTTAAACTTTCATCACATTTTTCTGATCATATTCATTGCTTACTCTACATGGTAAGGATATGAGTTTGCAGCACTGAAAGTTTCTCATCGAAGTTTCACATGTAAATACTGATTTCCTTTTTTATTATGAGATTTGTAGAAGTTGTTGGGGTTTTAAAAATGCTAAAAACCCTGGTTAGTCACAATTATTTGGGTATACTTATGTGGTGGGTTGGTCTTGCCTGAATGTCGGGTGCCCACCAAGCTGCTCTATCATCCTCCTCCTCAGCAGGATGTGGAGGGGAGAAAATAGGATGAAACAAAAACCCTAAACTTGTGGGTTGAGACAAAGACAGTTTAATAGAAACAAAGCAAAGCTGCACAGGCAGAATCATAGAATCATAGTATGGTTTGGGTTGGAAGGGTTTTAAAGAACATCTAGTTCCAACCCTCCTGCCATGAACAGGGACACCTTCCACTAGACCATGTTGCTCAAAGCCTCATCTAACCTGGCCTTGAACACTTCCAGGGATGGGGCATCCACAACTTCTCTGGGCAACCTGTTTCAGTGTTTCACCACCCTCACAGTAAAGAATTTCTTCCTAATATCTAATATAAAACTACCCTCTTCCAGTTTAAAGCCATTTCCCCTTGTTCTGTCACTACCTATCTTTGTAAAAAGTCCCTCCCCAGCCTTCCTGCAGGTCTCCTTCAGGTACTGGAAGGCAGGCATAAGGTGTCCCCAAAGCCTTCTTTTCTCCAGGCTGAACAGCCCCAACTCTCTCAGCCCGTCATCATAGGAGAGGTGCTCCAGCCCTTGGATCATCCTTGTGGCCCTCCTCTGGACTCATTCTAACAGGTCCATGTCTTTCTTGTATTGGAGGCTTCAGAACTGGACACAGTACTCCAGGTGGAGCCTTAAAAGAGTGAAGTAGAGGGGGAGAATCACCTCCCTCGACCTGCTAGCCACACTTCTCTTGATGCAGCCCAGGATATGGTTATTGGCCTTCTGGGCTGCAAGCACACATTGGTGGCGCATGTTCAGCTTCTCATCCACCACCACTCCCAAGTCCTTCTCTTCAGAGCTGGTCTCAATCCACTCAAAGCCCAGCCTGTATTTATGTTTGAGTTTGCCCCAGCCCAGGTGCACGACCTTGTATTTGGCCTTGTTGAACTTCATGAGGTCGGCACAAGCCCACCTCTCAAGCCTGTCAAAGTCCCTCTAGATGGCATCCTGTCCCTCCAGCATGTCAACCGCAACACACAGCTCGGTGTTGTCAGCAAACTTGCTGTGGGTGCACTCAGTCCTACTGTCCATGTCTCTGACAAAGATGTTGAACAGCCCCAGTACTGACCCCTGAGAGACACCACTCATCACTGGTCTGCACTCAGACATTGAGCTGTTGACCACAACTCTTTGAGTGCAACCATCCAGCCAATTCCTTATCCACCAAGTTGTCCATCCATCAAAACCATGCATCTCCAATTTAGAGACAGGGATGTTATGCAGGACAGTGTCAAACGCCTTGCATAAGTCCAGGTAGATGACATCAGTTGCCTTAGCCTTATCCACCAATGTTGTAACCCCATCATAAAAGGCCACCAGATTGGCCAGGCATGATTTACCCTTGGTGAAGCCATGCTGGTTGTCACCAATCACCTTCTCATTCTCCATGCGCCTTGACATAATTTCTAGGAGTGTCTGCTCCATGATCTTGCCTGGCACTGAGGTGAGACTGACCGGCCTGTAGTTCCCTGGGTCTTCCTTGTTTCCCTTTTTAAAAACAGGGGTTATGTTCCCCTTTTTCCAGTCTGTGGGAACTTCACCAGAGTGCCATGACTTCTCAAATATGATGGATACTGGTTTTGTAACTTCTTCTACCAGTTCCCTCAAGACCCACGGATCCATCACATCAGGTCCCATGGACTTGTACACCTTCAGGTTGTTTAGGTAGTCCTGAACCTGTTCTTTTTCTACAGCGGGTGGTTCTTCATTCTCCCAGACCATTCCTTTGCTTTCAACAATCTGGGCAGTGTGACACAAGCCCTTGCTGGTGGAGTCTGAGGCAAAAATGTCATTGAGCACCTCAGCCTTCTTAGTCTCCTTGGTGACCAGATCTCCTGTTGCCTTCCAGAGAGGGCCCACATTTTCCCTAGTTTTCCTTTTTTCCCTGACATACCTACAGAAACTTTTTTTGTTGCCCTTGACATCTCTGGCCAAATTTAATTTTATCAAGGCCTTATTTTTCCTAACTTGATCCCTGTCCATTCAGGCAGTTTCTCTGTATTCCTCCCAAGCTACCCATCCTTCCTTCCACCTTTTGTAGGCTTCCTTTTTGAGCTTGAATTTTTTTTCTTTGTTGTGAGCTTGAATATTTTGCTCTTTTTGAAGCAAAACAACAAAATATTTGTTCTTCACTTCCCATCAACAGGCAATGTTTGGCCACTTCCTGGAAAGCAGGGCTTCAGTGTATGCTTAGTGGTTACCTCGGAAGACAAACTTAAATAACAAGTGCCCTCCCTTCCCCCTCCATTTGCCTTGCTTTTATTTTTGAGCAGATGTCATATGGTATGGAATATCCCTTTGGTCACTTTGGGTCAGCTGTCTTTGGTATGGCTCCTCCTAAGACCTTCCCCACCCCCAGCCAGCTGGTGGGGGAAATGGAGAGACAGCCTGGATGCTGTGGGAGCACTGCTCAGCAGTAACCAAAGCACCTCTCCAGCTACTAATACAAAACACAGCACTCTGAGGGCTGCTGTGGGGAAATTATCTCCATCTCAGCCAGACCAAATACAGCTTATCATATTGACAATAGCAAAAATGAAGCAGACAGGTCCATAATATTTGCCGACAACAGTAACAAAGTTAAATTCTTAGTGAGTTTTCTCACTTGTATTTTAAAAATCCTTGTCATCCAAACTGGAAAAACAGAAATGCTCTGTGTGAAATGATGGTAGCATAGTAGAAATGGCAAGAAAGTGTTTCTTATTCCTTACATCCATCAGTACTGCCATTAAGGAAGGAGTCTCTGTACAAAATCTGCTGCTCTAGGTAACACAGATTTTGAATTTAAATCTTAGCTCTATCCTGATTAGAAGCCACATACCACATTTAATCTGTGTATCAAATCATATTTTAAGGGGAAAGGGTCTAATTTCAGTGGTTTTAAAGAGTGACCATTTTTTTTCAGAATAAGCTGCAGACTAATGATTGCTTATTATCTTAATGTGACTGTATTTTTTGATTAATTGCTCTCTCTCCTTTCTTTTGGTAAAGACAGCTCATAAAGAACCTCATTTATTAATCTGATGGTTAATCTACTTTACTGTAAATATAACAGCAAACTGGATTCTAAAATTTCCTCTGAAATGGGCAAAGTGCCTAATTTTTGAATGTAAATTCATAACAGGATTTGGGCACCAAAGGGACATTTGACCAATATCTCAAAAAACAATTATCATAATTATTACCATTATCATCAAGATATCAATACATTTGTTATTTAAGTTCTTATTCTGCCTGAGTAAACATTTTTTTTCCCAAACACAAAAGTTCTGTGAACATCAAAGTGTAAATGAGACAAAAACTTCCTGCTTATAGTGTTATTTCACATTAAAACACTCTCTGTTAATCTTTTTCTTACAATTATTCAATCAAGAAACAATATGCAAAAAGAAATCTTGGAGATGAAACAAAAGGCAAATGTTTGCACCTGCTGAAATGCTGTTTTTTCTAGAAGGAAAATTGCTGATTCTTTGTCCATTGAATTGTCTCATAAAACAAATGCACAACCACCAATATTCATACCATAACATCAACATTTGTGCTTCTTATTTGTTTATTAAAGGGCTTTTAGTAAATATTGTCAAATGAATCCAGACTGTTGTTTACATCTCTGAAGAGTAATAAACAGGAGACAATTAACTGCTAATTATTTCCACCTGGTGAACTCTATTTTTGGGAAGTTCTGATTAATTAACAGTGGGGATCTATCATCATCATTTGCTGGTGAGAAGGAAAAAAAATAACAATTTACATCAAATTAACATTAATCTGAAGTGAGGTCTTTGTCCATTTTCTGGGTCATTGCCACTAAACTCATTACAGAAATAATTGGAATATGAAGCCACTGTTAATCAATACAACAATATGATTTTCTTTATGAAGCTGATGGTAATTAGAAGGAAGTATCAAAATAAATTTTAAAGATGGAAAAGTAGAGAAGTATTTTCTTTAACCATTAATATGGCCTTACTCTGTTAGTCACAGAGTAAGGACAGCTATCTTTACTTTCAAAACAGAAAAACTTCTGTTGATTTTCACCTCTCAGCTTTCTGACCTTCAGCTGTCCACATGTGAAATTTACTCCTGTATCTATGGAATTGTTTATCTACTTCTAGTATTTTAAAACTTATCTGCTCTTGAGCTTATGTAGATGTTAGACAGTGCCTGTTTGCTATTGTACCAATCAAGATTTGAGGAGAAAGTGCTAGATAATTATTCTGTTGTTATTTTTTTTTCTTTTTTTATGTAGTTAATAAATATAGCAGACAGGTAATGGAGATATTCAGTGGGCAGACTGTTCTTAGGACACTCTATGTTCTGTAAAAAACAAAAATAATGAACTAACAACATCTGCAGAATTTTGTAAGAAATGTTTCACCATTTTCATATGAAATTAAGAGAATCCTACATTCCTTTCTTCTGTTGTGCAAAAAATTATTTCTGCTTCATCAAAACAACACCCAAAAGATGCTGAATGTGATGAGCTCTGTCTGAAAACCAAACTCTACTGTCAACTGCCCTGTAGGATAGCCTTCTTTTTTTTTTTTCCCCAGTACCTCTAACTGTTTAAAATTATGAGTGATTTTTAAATTGTACTTTTTTACTACTAAATAATTTAAACATTTTATAAATCATTCCATTTTGTCTTTGGTAATTTAATATTTTTCAAGTATATGACAAAGAACACAGAGGCATAAAGGATATATTTTTTTTTGTCAAAAAGTAAATATGAAACCTATTTTTAAACTAATGGGACAAAAAAATAAAAAATCAGAACTGTCCAATAACTTTCTTCTAAATATGACTGCGTTTTTTGTTGTTTGTCATTTCTTACTTGCTCCTGTAACTGTCCATTATGCTAATACAAAGAGTGGGAAACTTTCCAGTTCAATTCTTATATTTTTCTGGAGAAAATAATCCTTCCCAAGCTCCAGGGAATGAATGTTTGTATCCTTCTTGAAGGAAAGAAAAAAAAAAAAGTAATAAAAACTTATAATCTTTTCTAAGCTCAAAGCACTATAAGAAACAGGCCGTGAACACTCAGTTAGGAATGAAGAGTTTGTATGAGTGAATTGACACAGTAAAAAGATTAAGGAAATTTATGACATCTTGATAATCTTTTGTTCTTCTTTCATTATTATTCATAGAGAAGTAGTTTAGAACTGAGACATTCTAAACAGGATTCAGTCCTTTTCATTCTTGTTGCTGTAAAATTAGAGTCTGATGATCATGTGAAAAAAATCATATTAGAACTTTTTGCGTATATTAAATAGGTTCAAAATAATTTCCTGCCTCTACTGCCAAGAATGATTGATTTAAAGTTAATAGCTTTGTTTTGAAGAAGATAAAGAGAAATGGAATAAGAAATTTTAATCCACTTTCTCTTTCTTTAAAAACTTATTTTCTCTTTCCACCCATAATTTTCTTATACTCTTCACAAATTTCCGAGCAAAACAAGGCAAATAGGTAGGTTATTTTGTACAATGAGATTAAGAAGCCAAGAAAATGTAGAACAGTTTGTGCATTAACAAAATAAGCAGCAGCCAGTGTACTGTAGGTTTAATTCCCATCCAGAACTCATACTAGGACAGCTAATTGTCTCTGTTGCTCTATCACATCTCTGACTCATTCTCAATTATCAAGCTAATGGATAAATTTGAAGTTTCAAACAAAATTTTTCAGACTGCTTACAATAAATACATTGTCACCATTCATAGCAATGCCTCAAATAACATCATTGTTATTTTTTTCTTTAATAAGTATAATTCAATTTCTAGTTCTTGATAGGATTCAGAATAAGGAGATACTTGTAAGGTTTACTTATTTGGTGTTTGGGATATATTGACTTAACTGCACAGAAATTTTTTCATTTACTGTAAGTTCCAGATTCATAGTGCAACTGCCTGATACTTTCTCACTCTCAGTGATCTTGAAGTGCAAAAATTCAAATGTGACTATTCAATAAGTTTAGTTGTATTAACTATCAATCAGCAGGGTTTTGTACTAGGGAAATGTTAAATGTCGTCATGATCTGTAATACAAAGGAAGAATAGATACTGTGCAGATTATACTATGCATATTTTAAGTGTAAAAAAAGAAAAAGAAAAAATAATTCAGACATTAATCTTTGTCCATATGGATGTGTAACTGTGCCCCAATATTATAAAACCAAAGAAAACTGTCTGATCTGGAATCTGAATCAGCTGTATTCCAGCCTCCTGAATCCAAATAAAACATTTTCACTGTTCTTTTTGGATGTTTGATAAGATTTAATAACAATTGCATTACAGAATTTGCCAAATCATATTACTGCCTGTGGCCAGGTACAAGCTGGGATACACTTCTTACATCAGAATCTGAACTTTGCCTTTCTATTACCTGGTTTGCTGATGTTTTTATGGGTTACTAAAATAATTCACAATTTCAGCCTAGTCACAAAGACAACTTTCTTATTTATCTTATCTAACACGTACGATTAAATACCTAAGACTATATTTTCTATCCATATTTTCTAATTTTAAAAAGAAATTTCAAAGTTTACTTGATGTACTTTTTTAATTAAAATGGTTATTTGCATATTAAAAGAATCCAGTAGAATATAAAATACTATATCATCTCTAAATTCAGGATAGAGAGGATTGAGGGAGTAGATTGTTTTTTCGGGGATTTTTTATGCCTTAAAGAACTTTAAGTTCACCAGATATAATGCTCTAAGGATTGTGTTTGAGAAAAAAAGTACTTTTGGACTTAGGATTCAGGATCAAGATCAGAAACTGCTGGTTGAGCTCCTGAGTTAACCCTGTTAAAAAGGACATCAACTTTTGGTGTGAATAATGATTTACAGTCCCACTTTATTTTAACATGTCATCAGCCTGAATCCCAGTGATATCATACCACCCACAAAAAGTGCTGACAGAGAAGGAAGAAACTCCATAGAGTAGGGATTGTCACAATACACACAAAACATAACTAAAACAAAATAGTTGAAATAGGGCTTTGCAGCTGTTTTTTGTGGCTTGGTAAATGTATACTCTATGTTAAGATCAAATTCTTGTTGCACAGTGATATAGTAAAAAAACAAAACAAACAAAAAAAAAAACAAGAGATAGAGGTGTCAGGCCTAAGTCAAGTTCTATCACTGAGAGCTGAAAAACTAACAAGAGAAATGTTACTGTACTTTCTGTAACCACAATTATTCTGTTTTTTTCTAGGACAGAGTTAATTTTCTTCTTAGTAGCTAGAATACCTGTGTTTTGGTTTCAGTGTGGGATTGTTATAAGAAAAATGTTGATAAGGTACTAATATTATTAGATGCTGCTGGAAGTCCTGTGTTTTACTAGTCTGCAGGTGCAAAGGACGAGGAGGGGTAAGTGCAGTAATTGGCAAAACCTGAAATTGGCATTTGAATATGCCAATGAGATATTCCATATCATATCATGTCATGTTCAGCATATTAACCAGGGTTGAGTGGAAAGCAGGCACTTTCATTTAGACCCTTTTACACGTCTTTGGAAATGTAAAGCACCAAGGGAATCTATCCCTTCCTCTTGCCTAAGACAGAAAGTTTCCCGGTGTAATAAGTTAAAATTCAAACTGTGCAGCTACTGAAGAAGAAGGGATTAGATCAGCCACATGTTGGGTGAAATGTAGCTGCTATTTACCAAAACACAGCAACTCTGTACAGCATGCTAGGAAAGGAAATTAAGAAAGCTGTCTCCATCTGAAACTGCAGGGGGAATTTAGGGAATCAAAATGTAATTAACCTAATTGAAATTTGTTAGAGTGCAGGATTTTTCCAGAGACTTACTATTCAGAATGACTTTATCATGAAACAAATGAGCCACTGTCAGAGACATTCACTTTCAGCAAAGCAGCAGCTTTGATCTTTTGATTATATCTACTCTAAACTCCAAAGACTGTTCATGCACTGAGCGTTCAGTCCTCTGTACTGTTTGTTCTTGGCAAAAAAACAATAAAATCCTGTTGATGTAACAGGACATCTTGAATAAACAGTCTAGAATTGTAAACATTTTCACTAGTGACATAAATGAGCAAAACTCAGACTTGCAAAATTGAAGGAGTTGTTGATATTGCTGCTGTAAAGCAGAAACACTCTACAGAGGACAAAAAACAAATCAGCAGTTTATCACCTATACATATTTCAAGGGTTCACTCAGCAACGTTTTTACAATCTGCATTATTTTAATATGAATAACTATTGGACAGGAAAGACCACTGTACTCACTAGTTGCATCACCTTTTCCATGTATGGCATTTTCTCTTTATCTCACTCCTCTTCTGTAGGAAAAGAAGTGATATGAATGCATGGTCTTCCTTTTCACTGCATTTTGCATAGTCCAAAATGAACCAGGAAACAGATACACTATTTCTTCCCTGATCTCCTTGTCAAAATCTGAAGATACTTTGAAAATTATCAAAATATCAAGATGTTCAAAAGTGATGAGATGGAATGAGCAACCACAAAATAAACACTGAAAAGTAGAGAATAGGCTTAGTTTCAAGAGCACTCCAATGATCCCTGTAGTGCTACAAAGTTACAAGAAAAAACACTGTTTTGGAATTTAAAAAATGCTTGTTTTTAATAACACTTTATTGAAGATAGTACCTTAGTGATGAGCTAATCTGTGGAAATACATCTTATAGAGTTATAAAATTAAAAATAATAATGTACTTAAAGGTGGGTTTTTGAAACAATAGGATTTGGTTGTTTAAATCCTCTTATCACTTAAAGTGCCTGTTGTATATTCAGTTTATGAAAAGTTTGTTGATACAAGTTTGACAGACATTGTGTTCTCAGATCATTTTTATCTGAGCTGGGAGTTTTGGAAGCACTGGTATCAGCTATTATTCTGTTTTACACACATCAACCATGAATAGACAATTAGGATCATTTCCATCTTGTGTAGTAGAACTTTCAAATTTCCCCTTTTGCTTCAGTGTATTAGTATAGTGTATTGGATGCTTTTTTGCTTTACCTTTTTTACTCATTATCTGCATAGACATGAACCCAGTGTGTATCTCCCTTAACAAAATACAACAGGCTGCAGGGAAAGAATCCACCTCATAGCAGAAAGAGTCACTGCATCCATCACCAAAAGGAAAATTTCATTATATTTTGCAGTTCTCCCCTGGAAGCTGGAAAGAATCTCCTCTACTCTCCATGGGCATGCTGCAGCAAGGCACTGTACTGCTTGTAGGCATTTTTCTTGTAGTTGGTTTGCATTGCACTGTTCTTGCAGGACTATTGCATTAGAAAAAGGAAAAGAGGAAAATGAAAAGAGGAAAAAGAAAAAGAGAAGGGGAAACAGAAAAAGAGAAGGGGAAAAGGAAAAGGAAAAGGAAAAGGAAAAGGAAAAGGAAAAGGAAAAGGAAAAGGAAAAGGAAAAGGAAAAGGAAAAGGAAAAGGAAAAGGAAAAGGAAAAGGAAAAGGAAAAGGAAAAGGAAAAGGAAAAGGAAAAGGAAAAAGAAAAGGAAAAGGAAAAAGAAAAGGAAAAGGAAAAGGAAAAGGGGAGAAAGAGAAGAGAAGAGAAGAGAAGAGAAGAGAAGAGAAGAGAAGAGAAGAGAAGAGAAGAGAAGAGAAGAGAAGAGAAGAGAAGAGAAGAGAAGAGAAGAGAAGAGAAGAGAAGAGAAGAGAAGAGAAGAGAAGAGAAGAGAAGAGAAGAGAAGAGAAGAGAAGAGAAGAGAAGAGGGAAAGGAAAGAAAAGAAAAAAAAAGAAAAGAAAAAAGAAAAGAAAAGAAAAGAAAAGAAAAGAAAAGAAAAGAAAAGAAAAGAAAAGAAAAGAAAAGAAAAGAAAAGAAAAGAAAAGAAAAGAAAAGAAAAGAAAAGAAAAGAAAAGAAAAGAAAAGAAAAGAAAAGAAAAGAAAAGAAAAGAAAAGAAAAGAAAAGAAAAGAAAAGAAAAGAAGAAAGAAAATAAAAAGTGAAGTCTTTTTGGAAGAATTGCCACTAACAGGATGACTAGACAGATAATTTTCCCTCTCTCCTGTTTTAAAGGACTAGGGAAAAGTAGATAGAATTTTATATTTTTTCACTAGTCCATCCAAATGCCCTAAGTACCATAATTTTTGTGAGGTACTTGTCCTGCTGTGGGATGAGAAGACTGCTAAACTTTTATTTCTATTTTATTTTTAGACTGTTGACTGGCATTGAAGTAGTTTCTAACCCAAAAGGGCCTGCTTTCGTACATTAGTTGCTTGATGTCTAACATACTTAATGAACTGAACTGAATTGGATAGAGAGGTATTGTTAGGGAGCAGAAGCACTTACTTGTAAGCAATGCTAAATCAGTATTGCTGAGGAAAGCTATATACTACTGTACCTTTAACGATTATGAGATGACATCTCCTCTGTTGTTTCTAGTTGAGCATTATAAGGAACAGAGAACCGGGAAACAGAGAATTAAGCTTAATTTCAAATGCTTGCCCTACAGTGGAACACAACTAATTTGGTTTAAGGAAGTAGAAGAAATTATCAGAAGCTTGATCCATGTAGATTTTAGTTAAAGCTGAGATACTGGTTATTTTTAAAAATATTTCTGTTATAGCTGCAATTTATTTCTATTACAAAACATAAGAAAACAATTTTTGGAATGGTTATTTAAATTATGGTTTTGCTTTTAAAAGTGTCTTGAAATACCCCTTTTTCTCTCTATTCCAGCCTTTGAACAGAACTGGAAAAGCTTATGGGAGAGCAGAAAGAGGGACCAAAGCTAATGCTTTCTGCATGCATTTACAATGCTGATAATCCAAACAGAAACGCAGACCTCCAGTTAAAGCAAAGTTTTTATAACATAAATTCAGTTCAGACTTCTAATCCCCTGGAACTTGTTTTCAAAATATACTTTTGATCATAGACGAGCAACACTTGAGTCAAGTGGGATTTGCTTTTATCTTAGTCTGAAGTTTCCTGCAATTTCATCCTTGCTTAAAGTTTAAAGCCAGAAAGGACTACTAAAAACTCAGGTGTGATTTCTTTTTCTTCTTCTTCTTCTTCTTCTTCTTCTTCTTCTTCTTATTATTATTATTATTATTATTATTATTATTATTATTATTATTATTATTATTATTATTATTATTATTATTATTATTATTACAACAGCCATTATATTTTAAGTCGTGCATTTAGCTAAATAGTTTGCCATTAGCGAAAAACATTTCCATTCTCAGAGGTCGTTCTTTTCAATGTACCTGGAGTCTGAGGTCTATCCAAAGATACAAAGTGACTGATATGTGATAAACCCATTGACTGCATGGGGATTCATGTTTCAAAGAAGACTAGAAGATTTCTGTCTATCTGGTAGGTTTTTTATTTATTTCTGTAGTCATCACCAAGGCTCATTGGTTTGACCCAGGCTGTCAGGGAGGGTCACTGGAGGGAGGGACTGGAAGAAGCTTCATTATCCATTACTTTGACAGGCTCTTGTCAGAGTTAATTATCTGCTCAGGTAAAAAAAAAAAAAAAAAAAAAACCAAAATATGTACCTGTTATTAAAATACACATGCCCTGATATTTGTCTGTACAAATACATTATGAGGTAGTCAAATATGGCCACCAAAGAAAAATGCATAGTTTTTTGAAAAGTGAATAAAAGGAAGACACTGTAAATAAATATATGGAAGAGCTGAGATGGATTTATCTGGGATAGTGGTGTGGGGTGGCTCTTCCCCTTTCCCTAAGTGCACTGTTAATCACCCAATAAGGAAACAGCTGTCTACTGTCTGGAAAGCTGTATCCTGCCTTGGGAAAGGTTAACTCAGATAAAAGGAGGCTTATTGGTAGGTGAATGGGAACTTCTTTATGCTTGTGCCCGTCCCCTTGTCCTATCGCTGGCCACCACTGAAAAGAATCTTGACACCCACCCTTTAGATATTTATAAGCATTGATAAGGTCCCTTCTCAGTCTTCTTTTCTCCAGGCTAAACAGACCCAGCTCTCTTAGTCTTTCCTAATAAGAAAGATGCTCCAGCCCATTAACCATCTTAGCCCTCCACTGGACTCTCTTGAGAAGTTCCCTTTCTCTCTTGAAGTGGGGGGCCCAGAGCTGGACACAATACTCCAGATGTGGCCTCACCAGGGCAGAGTAGAGGAGGAGAATCACCTCCCTTGACCTGCTGGTCACACTCTTATTAATGCACTCCAGGATACCATTTGCCTTCTTGGCCACAAGGTCACACTGACAGCTTGTGGCCAACTGATCATCCACCAGCACTTCCAGGTCCTTCTCTGCAGGGCTGTTTGCCAGTAAGTCAACCCCCAACCTGTACTGGTGCCCGGGGTTATTCCTTCATTTCCTTGGAGTTTAACACTGAGGTACCATACTGAGAAAGAACTACTCCCTTATACATCCACCATTGTGACTAAAGCTGGGACAAAAATAATCTATATAGCTACTGATTAAAAATTAGTTCCCTCATTCTCTTGGGGCTAGATTTTCAACTTCAAAAGACATTACTTAATTCATCTGAATATTATATAGTTTAATAGAAGCATCCAAAAGTAGAACTAACTCATATTAAAGTAATAAAGCAGGAAAGAGAAATCAAATCATCTTAAAGATCACAGTTGCTTTGAAAACAATTAACATTAACATAGATCCTACTAAATATTATATATTACTTCCCTAGAGGGTCTAAATCAGTAAAGAGAAGGCAAACAAAGGAAGCTTCAATGAAAATTAAGTAAACTGATTAGTTTAATAAAGACTGGTGTATATTTTTCATTACTTTTACTTTAGTGTTCATTTTTCCAGTTCATATAAACACTGCTGTGATACTCACATCATGAGTTCATTCTCTTTGTCTTGCAGCAATGTGAATTTGCTTCAGGACAATATACTCTAATGGAGAAGATGATCCATTTGTTCAGTTTGCTCTCTAGGCTTTCCTCTCTGTTCTCCAAGAATGCTAACATAGTTTTGTGTTGCTCACCACATTAAAAAAGAATTCTGAAGAGCCTGATGTTTTTAGCCCTAAGTCAGACCTGCAGTTCGAGTGTGGTGACAACAAGTAACAGCCTATTAATTATTCTTTGATTATTGCTTGTTAAATAAAGGAAATTACTCACTGAAGATTTCCTTTAGATACAGTAACAACATCAACTCAATATTTTAAATTCTGAAAATAATTCTGTTAGATTTCTCTGACTCCTTCCAACTAAAATGCATGGCCCAGGTTGACAAGATCATCAGTCTTTCTGTTACCTTCCTACTTAGCTTTAAAAAACTTACTTGAGTGCATTTGCTGCCTTTTTGCCTTCCATTTGACAATGAAGGTTATAATATTCTCTCTGGATTTATATTTTTAAAGTGTCATCTTGCAGTGATCAGTATGACAGCATGTTTCATATAGTGGCCCATAAAACCTTTGGAGGAAACCCAAGAGAGGATTAGAGTCTGTGAAAGACAAAGTTGGAGGAGGAAGGAATTGAAGGGTTTGGGGGTTTTTTTATTTCTTATTTCACACAGGAAAAAAAAAAGGACAAATCCTCCTCTTCTCCCTTGGAGTTTATTTGATGATTGGCGCTACTTGCAGTACTTCCATAATCCCCTAGATAGCATAAATTTTCAATCAGATTGAAACATAATATCATTTTGGTGCACATAAGCTTAAAACCTTTAGACAGGCAGACAATGCTGCTTTGTATAGAGAAATCTGAAATTAATATTAATTGCTTGGATTAATCAGGCAGGAGACACTGGTAAATAATTTTATTGTAGATTAAACCATACCAAAGCCCTTTAGCTGGTAATGTGTGCTATATGATTATACGGTAAGTATAATGGAGGCTGGATATTTGACACTGAGATGTATTGTATCATAAAACACTATATTTTATTTCAGTAGACTACTTCAAACTCATTTGTGTACTATCTACAGACATAATATGCTATATTATAAAAATACCTATGCATATTGTTTCTTTAATTATAGGAAACTGTGAAAAGCAGTTTGTGAAGAGTTAAACTAGTCATTGCTTTCTGACACAGGCTTTATTGCATTTGACCTCTGTGGGCATTATTCTGCAACGGTCACCATGGTTATTACTGGGATTAAGTAGCAGGAGCAGGCATACAGAAATTCAATATGTATTTTCTAATACTTGAGCCTCAGTAGCAGATTTTCAATCATTCCTGATGTCTGGCACGTAAATGTCTCTGGGTCAAATTCTGTTCTCTCTTACATCAAAGCTAATTCAGAATCAACCAGAGTCAGTGGGAGCTGAGAGGCAGAGCTGGTTAGTTTAGCCTAACAAAACAGAGAAGAGAATCCTCCCTGCTACCATTAGTGAAAAGATTAATTTTACTCCCTTTGTGAGCTGGGTGATGAAGTTCATCACTTTTTACAGCTGTTATACAGGCGAGAAAGAACTGCCGTGGATGAACTGGCTTGGAGGATACATTTTGCTCACAAAATTCCAATGCAAAGATTCCAGAAAGAAGGAAATAAAACTCCAAATCACTGGCAGTTAAGCCAGTCTCTCAGGAATTTCTGTAAGAAACTAAAGCTGACTACTAAGTGTCTCACATCCTGACTAATGTGAGAGGTAGCTCTCAAATACTACTGAATTGTTTTGGCACTTTTATATTCTCCAGTATCGTAAAACCATCTTTTTAAAACAGTAGGCTTAGTGGTAGGATAAAGTCTGCTCACTGTAAATTTAAAGGGCAAGTTCTGAAGCAATGGCTAATTTTCCAAGTATCTGAAGGACTCAGCCTGCTGGGTCATTGGGTCTCACTGCTGAGAACAGCAACAGATGTGAAAAGAATAATGATTGATGTAGAGCTCTCACAGCCAAAATATAGCTGAAATAGCTCTACCATTAAACTTAAACTGTTAGTCATGGACTTTCTGTTTTCTGTAGGTAATTCAGCAAACCGTAGCAAATGTTGACATCCCAGATATGGTCAATCTTTAGTAAGCAGGAATTTTATTCATTTTTGTAGCATAAATCATAAAGTTTTCTTCATCTGGCAGTGTTACTGTACTGAGCCCACTTGGGCTCTGCCAATCTAATGTTACAGCAATCACCAAGGAATTTGTCTCTATATGAGGGAAATACTTGTATTTTATTTTTAGTGGGAAGGAAATGGGGGATGGAGTAATTACAGGAGAAACCAATGAAAGAAAATTCTGTTTTTATTTTTTTTTTCATGTGTATATTATACAACATCAGAGATGCTCATGTTGTACCTCACTTTTCTGTTTATTCTCTTACAAAGGTGACATCTCTTTATAAAATCTATTTCACGTCCTACATCAGGTTTTACCAGTTAAATGGTAACCATTTATTCATTCTTATGGAATGATAGTATAGTGGAAAGTCAGGATACAGAAGAAAGCCTTGGTGTGTGACCATCTGTCTTGAGGAAGATTGGCTTCCTATACCTGCAAGTAATGACTTCTTTTGGATGTCATCACATATTTATCTTTGAAAATTTAAAACTTCCAGGCATTTTGAGAAATCTCTAAATTAAGAATTTGCATTGTTCTTGCACTGTTCTGAAAGATGTGGAAACAGCAACCTTTTCCTGAAGGCTTAAGAGTTTTTCAATTTAGCTTACGTTTTTCCACTTTTTTTGGATAGTCATTGAAACCCTACATGGGAATAGGGTGAAATGGAAAATATTAAGTAATGCATTACTCCTCCAAGATAACTCTTCTCCTAGCATGATACTTGATCTGATAGTTTCACTGGGCTAGCCCTTGGCCAGCAACCAACACAACCATTCACCCACTTCCTCCCTACCCCCAGGGGATAAGAGAGAGGACTAAGGGGCAAGGATTAGGAGGCTTGTAGGGTGAGATAAGAGCAGTTTAATAATAGAAATAAAAGAAAGCTTTAAAAAAGTCTAATATTAAAATAGTGGTGATAATGATAACAGCAATAAAATATAAGTGATAACCCAGTGCAACTGCTCACCCGCTGCTGACTAAGCCCAGTCTGTTCCCCCATAATGATCTCGGAGGAGCAACAATCCCAAACTGAAACTACAATCCTGGAAGAGCAAGAGCCCAAGCAAAAACCAGCTCAAAATCTGCATCCCCACCTTCCTGGTCAGCCCCAGATAATATACTAAACATGATGTGATAAGATATGGAATATTTCACTGGCACATCCAAATGACAGTTTTGGGTTTTGCTGTTCACTACACTTCTCCCTCGCTGTCCTAATGCAGCTGTGAACCAGCTAAACATGATGGCCTTGAGCTCCAGGAGCAACTAGTAACATTAGTTCTTCTCATAACCAAAACACAGCTATTCTAACTACTAAGAAAATTAACTCTATCCTGGCAAAACCAGGACAGTATCCATCCCTTATTCCATAACATTTAGAATAGCAAAACCAGGACAATTGAATAGTTCCAGGTCAACTGATGAGGAAAATTTAATTGCTCATTTCTTCTTTGAAATGATCAATGCAGGAGCAATAAAGGAAGCACTCTTGCAAAGGCACTTCATGTGTTTTACTGTTTACTTTATAGCTTTATAATTATTCCCTTTGTACAAAAAAAAAAAAAATAAAAGAACTGTATACCTGGTATAGCAGATGGCTTGTATCATCAGCTAAAAAAGAAATTAATAAAATAGCTTGAAATTCTATGTTGAACTCATGAAAGGTGCATGAACCAGCTGTAATCCAATGACAAAATCTCCTAGATTCAAAGTTTAGGTGGTTTACCTCACAGCAAGTGGTTTTAGTACTATGTTATCACACCATGATGTCCTCCTTTGCAATTATAAAAATCTATACTTTATATATTTCAGCCTTTTAAGGGATCTTCCACCATTTATTCACAACATAAAATTTAATCATCTTCTATTGAAATGCTCATAAACATCTTTCAGTTTTATGTAGTGTAATTTGAACTAGAAAGAATGGAAAGAAATTTTCAATGAGCTCCTGTGTCTATTTCTGGCTTCAATAAAGCCACTTTAATATTGCAGACTTGCAGAATGCATCACATAATAAAAATGTGATCACCTAACTATGAATGAACACACCAGCAACATTAACACTTCAGGGAAGGGCAAATATTATTAGATTCAAGGGACGTTATTCATGTGGGGAGTTTTCTCATGAGAACAGACTAGAGCCAAGACATCCTCAAAAGGAAATAACTTTGCACATGAGGAAACATTGTGTATTTCTTAAAATAAAAGAGCTACTTCAGTAGAAGAGAGCTCACAGTCCTTGTTCACCTGAAAAGACTAAAGTGATGGCCTTTCCTGTTTCAGATGAAGGTATGTAGTTCTTTCACTGTTTTTAATTCACAGGAAATGGCGACTGACGTGAATGTAAAGGATTTGTCTTCTCTGGCTGCACAGAGGTGATGCAACTAAATTGCCTTGTTTCTGCCCTTGATGAATGAAGTTACAAGTGATTTACATTTTCTTCTTACTGTGAGTGTTGTCCAATCACTTTTCTCCAGGGACGTAGGTCTTCTAGTAGGTGGAAATATTGCTTTAAAGAAAACATAGCTTTGATAGTCAGTGTTATGTCACTATGTAGTGTAAAACCTAGTTGGCAGATCAAACAATAGTGTTGGGAATTAGACTCTTAAGGAGCAGGAAATCTGCCACCATCTTCCTCCTAAGAAAGAGTCTGTGTAAGTGAAAGACAACTGAAGGCCATGTTGAAGAAGAGGCTATTTGAACACCAAGACAACACAAAATAAATTTATCCTTTTTGAATAAATCTCCAGTGTAAAAAAATATATTTTTATTCTTTAATCAGTTATTTTGCTAGATTTTTAGTTCTGAAATTAGCATTATTCAAATATGTTCCTTTACTGTGAGGTTATTTTCTTTATGAGAAATGTGATCTTGGTTAAATTTTTCCATGGAATTTATTTTCTTAGAAAATCACCTTCCATAGAATGGTAGGCATTCATCTGATGTGAAGTTAAAAAATAATTCATGAGTAATAAGCATCCTTAGATAGAATAATAATAAAAGTTTTCCTGTGACGCTTTCAATGATTGCCTGATGTGTAAGGAAACAATCTGTTTAATTTCCAGTAGTATTTTCCTATAATACAAGCATTAGCAGCTTAATTCCACCTGTGAAATAACAAATAGATTTTACATTTATGTATACAGCAGCTTATACTTTAAATTCATCTCCTGCAGCACCCCCGCAGAGATTCTTGTCCCCATATATAAACCTGATCATCTCAACAGTCCTATAGTAACAAAGCTTTTATGTACATTATACACTTAAGTGTTTCAGTGAGATATTGTGTTTATGTATTTTTATTGAAAGTTTTCTATTGAAAGTGTTTCTCTATTATAGCTCAGAACTTCCATGCAAATAAGTTTATATATATATATATATATAAAGCAAACTCTTTACCAATACTTCTCAAAAAGTGGTACAGAAATACATTATAAAAACACAGCCTTCAGTATAAGACTCACAGTTACAGAAGCAGTTTCTAGAACATCAAATCCAAGACAAGCTACTGCGTGAAGTGGTAAGAAAGTGAAGAACTATTTCCACAATATTTTGCTTAGGAAAAGACTATTCAATAGGAATTCTAGTCAAAGGGGAAACCATGCAGCTTGTTCCTCTGCACCCTCCTCTTCAAAGTACCCACATACGTCCATAAATGCATCTATAAAGTCAACTGTATCTCTCTTCTGTAAAAATGCCATCTGCTAGCTATGGTAATTGCCTTTTCTTATAAGCAATGATTTAAGGCTCAAATTCATCTTCCAGTGGTACATACTATGTGAATATTCTGAGTTGTCTCATTTTTCAATGAAGAAGCCTTCCTTCTTTTTCTCTCTTTTCTTCCTCCTTCTCTTTACCTCCACCAGCAAAAAAACCCCAACATACTGAGAATCAATGTTCCCTGAAGAACTGCTTTGGAAAATGTGCTTTGCTTGGATGTATAGCAGGGAAATATTTTGGAATCTTTATTACTATTGAAGAATAAATAATTCTGTGGATTGCTTTGGTTGTTTTGCTTTCTCCTGAATAGACAAGCCAGCCAAGATTTATGTGCATAAGTGACAGATTTTTACAGGATATCAAAGAAGAACAGAGTCCAGAGACAGTTCAAATTAATTCAGTAGAAGGGTGTGCTTAAAACATGGCTGAGGAAATTAGGCAACCAACTTCATATGATATTCTTCTCCAGCTTTCATTCCACCTTAGACAACATTATGAATGAATGAAAGAAATAAACTTTTAGAACTGAAGAATGAAAATATTATCTGTGTTTTAAAGCTTATCCCTATTATGTGAAAATGTAATAAACTGGACATCAGAATTAATTTTTCTGACATGAGTCACAGTATTTCTTACAATATCCATTGCTTCATTTAGATATTTACATTTGTTATAGACATTGTGATGCTTCTTTTTTTGTTTAGGTGGTTGATTTTTTTGGTTTGGTTTGGGTTGGGTTTTTTGGGGAGTACAGTTGTGGGTTGTTTTTTGTGAGGGAAACTTTTTCTTCCAGCATTCCCAGATAGACTGGCAAATTCCACATTGTGTTTGTCTACTTAAAAATGAGATTTTTTTTTCTTTGAGCTCTCTCAAACTACTTCAGTCATCTCATTGCACAATTCCTATAATCAAGGCATCAAATATTTTAAAATAAAAATTATAAAGGACTGCAACTGTAAGTCTTCTAATTCATGTTGCTGCTGCAACTAGGTCCATTTTTTTTCACTTTTGCAGTTATATTTGTGCTCATATATATGATCATATGAATGGCACTCAGTAAGTTACACATCACTCACCATGTAAATCTTGAATAACTACTCTTATTTCCTGTGAAGCAGGTAGGGATTTGCACCTGCTAAGTGAAGACCACAACTAGATCCAGTTCTGGATAATACTCCCTACAGACAGACAGTCCATCTGAAGATTAACAGAAATCTAAAAAATAAAATAAGTTTAATAATGACAAAATTATTTTGTAGCACACTCTTCAAAGTCCCAGTGAAAATTAGAATATTCTGGCTATAGGTTTTCTAATTCATCGTTTCAATTCTCATCAGCACTGTGATCATTTCATTCAGCTTAATTTCATCCTCTTTAAGGTAAAACTTTCAAGTTCCTTTGAAGTGTTCCTTGAAGGAAGCTCAAAATTAGTGGTTCAGCTGACAGCTCATAGAACAGATCTGTGGCATCAACACATTCCCTCTAGTTCACTTTGTCCTTCTTACAAGCAGGCCATAGGGCAAGAGGCAGTGATGGTCACTACCAAGGAAGGAAAAGCAGGATACCCATACAGCCTACGTCTAATGAGGTACCCTCATCTGTCTCCAGTCCTAACCCAGCTCTGTTGATATTGCTTTAGTGTAAGTCAACAAAGGAGCTGTGGGAGAAATCAAGAAGGTCTATCTGTACCTCCATTTCCATTTGGTTTTGATAGGTACCAACATCAATTTGAAGTGTTCTGTCCACTGCAACAGAAATGCTCGTGCTGCTTTCTGACCTTGTGTCCATATGGATTTACCTCACTTTTAAAGGGAGATATGCATTGCAAGATCCAAAGGCTGAAACATTTCACCCAGTGTCTATGCAGAAGAACTAGCACAAAGTTGCTGGACTGTTTTGCTCCTGCCCCTACTCATTCACTGTGGCTCAGAAGGGCAGTAAATCAGCAAGCACCTCTTCTCCCTACCATAAGACACCTCCTCAGGCCACAGAATGGGAAAGACCCACATCCCTCCACTCAAACTGGCAACTTACCTTTGGATGGCCTTTATTTAGGACCTTCTTCAACAATCTTTAGTTTGAAGGAGAAAGTTATACTCCATGAAAGATAGAATGTAAGTTATTAGACATGCATGTGAACTGCAAACTTGGGTTAATGTTTGGACTTTTATGTGTGTCACTGTTATCTGATTTAAATTACTTGTATGTGAGGTAGCCACTGTTTCTGCCTATCAGAGATCAAATCTGCTGCCAGTCTTCAGCATCCCAGTCTTTTACATCCTACAGCACCAACTGCCCAGGCTGCAGCTACTATCATTTCATCATTTCTCACTAACCAGCAATGTCTGATAAAGTTTTTGGGGAATGCTTCTCTCAACTCATTTATCTATGATAAAAAATATATTCCAAACCACAAGTTTTTTTTCTCTTGCTGTGGAAAGATATGAGTTTTAACCAAGCAAATAAAATACAAGGTTCTTAGATATAGGAAGGAGGTTTTTTCCTGCTATTATTAGAGATTTTCTAATGGTAAGTACTCTGGTGGTTAAAACATGGTCCAAGTTGTGGGAACCCTCAGTCAACTAGCAAAAGGATTGGAATCCTGCCTCCCCACAGCCAGGCAGGATGCCCTGACTGCTGCTACTGCCTTACTTCCTGTCAACACCATCTATTCAGAAAATGTGGTTGTTGTGAAATATTTATTTTGTTTCTGACAAATACGGATGCAATCCTCTTTCCTCGTTCATCTAATTAACTAATGGTTTTCTTTGTCAATTCATATAAACATTGATTGTATCTTTTGTACTCTCCCCCACACCCTTGTCCTTGGAAGGGGAAAAATCAATCATCTGCCTTGTGTGGGTGGACTTCACAGAAATTGAGAAGTAGAGTAAAGGGCTTCTGACAAATTTATAATAGAGGTAATAATGTTTAATAGTCTTTGAACCTAAGGAAACTTACCCAGTCATAAATACAGTTTGTAAGTACAAACAGGAGCTCGGTTTCCAAATGTTCTATTTTTCAAGTCTCATGCTCCTTCCTTAGAAAAAATACTCGAGGTCTCTGTTATTTGATAAAATTATAGCTATTTTGCTTTTAGGTCTTGAACTTTTATTTTAACCCATTTTTCAAGAAAAATACAAGGAGTTGTCCAGTTTTGTAACTTATATTAATTTCTTTAATCTGGAAAAATAACTTCAGTGAAATAAATCTTCAACTGATTGCTCTTTCTCCCTACTATCTATCAGTGACTGACTCTCTTGTGTGGCTATTTAATGAGGTGAAAGTTGCTATTTTCTTCTTTTTCATAGAATGAATTGCTTTTTCAAAGCTCCAAGAGATTGTTTGTCTTTGCTTGATTCAACCTTTTGCTTGCCCCCTTTTCAAGTTAATTTAGCACATTGCAGAGTCATTCCAACACTGAAAAATAAAGTTCTCTTAGATTCTGCCAACTAGCTCGCTAAATAATTTAACTAACTAATTCACTGTCACATTTAAGAAGATACAAAAGTACATTGTGTAGGTTTTTACTATAATTTTATTCTACTTGCTCAATTTCTTTCAAGGATATTAAGGAGCTCTTTTATCAAAATTTGTAAGAGGGATTTTCATTGGATGTTTGTAATTAGGATAAGTAAGAATATGAATATGAAAATAGATGTAGTCAAAATGAAAAACTGAAGAAAAAGAGACTGAGACTAAACTACATTTGTGGTAACTTAATCAGAGGCAATGACATTTTTAGAGAAAAAAATATTAAAATTATTCTTCTGTATTATAATATTTACTAGTATATGCATGTTAATTTTGTACTATATATATAAATATACTATTTATATATAAAATAAATAATATATAGTCTGTCCAAACGTTGACTAAATTTGTTTCTCCAAAGTACATCTGCCTTTTGCTAAATAATTTCTTTCAGGTCTGTCCCTTGCTTTTTTAATCTAAAAATAATGAATTTTTTAAATCAAACTTGCTGAAGAAGTTGTCTACCTTCTCTGGCAGGTTAAGCAATGAGAAGGAAATGCCAAAAGGAGGATTTCATATCTCTTTCATCCTTAATTTCTATTCTGTTTTGATGTTCTTCTTAAAACTTTAATAAATCCATTACTGAATCCAACTTATTCATGACAGTCCATAAAAAATACCAGTTTGTCAAACTTGTCACTGGAACTCTGATCTGCAGAGAAGCACTTTTCTTCCTGCTTTTTTACTGGTATAGGCAGTGGAATGGAATAATTAGGACAGGAAAGCCATGGTCCTCATAACCTAACAGTATTTGTTGTTACGTAACAATATACTGCTCAGTCTCCCTCCACTATATATCAGAACTTGTCTCATGTACTGGCCTCTCAATATCTATATTAGATCTTATAAGGTGAAAATGACACCTCCTGCATTCTATTTTGCTGATTTCTCTTTAGCTCTGTCGGCTGAATAAGGTAAAGCTAGTGTTAACCCCTTCATCTCAATCAGATTGTGAATTTCAAATTATTTTCTTTAAGAAAACCAACTAATAAAAATTGAAAATTGACTGGTATTAAGAACTGGAACAGGCTTTACTAGTATATTGTAATCTGTATCTGACCTTTTCATTATTTTGGATTTTCCTTCTGAAACAATCAAGGATAATATGGCATTATTTCTGAATTCCTTTTTTTTTTTTTTTTTAATTTTAAGACTACCACATAAAACTTAATTAGTGTAATTTTATATCTATTTTTTATTTTATTACTAATCAACACAGCTTTAATATTTTTTCACTACATCTCTTACTTCAGTCTTTCACGGAGAGCAAATTTAGTCCTTACTTCTTAGATTTTTCTTCATTTACACACATTCCTAGTTATCTAGGGCTACTGTTTTGTTTATTCTTTAAAAAGTACTCTCTGACTACTTATGCTTGATGAAACTAGTGTCTGATGTCCACAGGTTTTTTTCTTTGCAGGTCTGAGGACTCCAGCTCTATTAAAGACTGCAACTTAGAACTCATGCTTGCAGGCACATGGAAGGTCCTGGCCTTTGTTGTATATTATCCTTTCTATAGAAATTTTACTCCAAAGAAGAGGACACCAGGAATTCTGCACCGTGTGCAAATTGAAATGAAACTGTCGCAGACTAAAGGCCACTTGAAGAATAATTTTCAAAGATATTAGAAAAAGGGATTTTAAGATGAATTTGCAAAAGTGTGACTTAAAATAATTCAATGGCAAAGTTCACTACACCCCTTACTACATGGAAAAACATACAGAGGAAAATCAAAATAGAATTGTTAGAATGGTTTATATATGGATCGGAAAAAAATATTTGGATGGGGATCAGGGAAAATTATTCACATGGAGATCGACAGAAAACAAGTCAGAATTGAGGTGGAATGACTGACACAAGGATTAGGGAAAGAAGAAAAGGGAGACACTCGCATTGCGTCACAAGGTTCAGAATGGATAATGAGAAACTTGTTATTACCAACACAGCAACTTAGTTAAAGAATTAACAGAGTTCCCTATGTTATATCACATACACACACAGAGACATAGTATAAGTATAGATATAGATAAAGATGTTAACTTGTTATTAAGATGTTTCTTTTACTGCGGATAGTAACAGATTTTTAGGACCCAAACAATTCTAGAAATGCTACAGAATCAAACTATAGTGAATTACTCACTCTTACCCTTGGTTGATTTGTATCATTTAACTGTTATTCCCCTTGTCAGTTTGTGGCAGACAGTTATTCCCGTTGTCTGGCATCAAATGGTAAAAAGCTATTCTAAAGGCAGCCCAAATCCAGTGGTGAATAAGGGTAGCAGTCTACTGCAATCCTAGAGAGCTCTGAAGATTCTTACTTAGAATCAGTATTTACAGGGCTGCAAGATGATTGACTTTGGTCAGTATTTTTTATTGTGGCCATTGTTCTTCTTAAATAATCTTTGCAACTTTCCTAGTGGTCTGTGAACCATGCAGGAGAGGGCTCAGGTATGTTTCCCAGGCAATACGTGCTCCAGCTGCAAGTAGGGAGTGCCTCATCACCCCAACTCACTGTACTTGAACCTAGGACAAGAAGGTGCCAGCATTTTTAATCCTTAGCATGCAATATATATTTTTTTTTCAATGCTAATTCATGTGTCTATTCTACAGCCATAGGGAAATATCAGTAACATCTTTTTCGCACGTATGTAAACTTACTGCCTGATCAGCTAATGTCTCAGTTCCTTTTCAGCATTTAATTACAAGCAATTCTCTTTAGAATTTTATTTAAAAAAAAAAAAAATCTCTTCCT
This sequence comes from Caprimulgus europaeus, assembly GCA_907165065.1. The sequence goes on along the minus strand of OU015532.1, from coordinate 20,613,284 downwards.
ACATCGTCTGAAATTAGTCAGCATCCTTTTAAAACTGGAGAGTCAGAATTAGACATTTCAGTCTGACTTTCACAAAATTCTGCATACAGAATTAAATCATTGTCTCACTTGGAACCTCCCCGAATTACACAAGGTTCATATTAGCACCTTTTTAGCCACTGTAGTGCCTGGGAATTATTGCTCTGTTGGCAAATAGAACACAAAATCTGTTCAAGGTGACTTATTCCTAGAACAGAGATGGCCATGAGAAAGGGATTAACTGGATTTTTATCTTTAGTTATATGATCATGCTTCAGTTCTTTTAAAATACAGTTTATCTGACTTAGATAACGGCATCATATAGGCTATGTAATATGACTTCTTTTCTGTCCTTGTTTTTCACCTCAGACAGCCTGTATTTCTTTAGTTGACTACATGCTCTCATCCTAGTGTATCATTATTTTTTAATAAAAACACTGTAGTAAATCAAGTTCCAAAATTCTAGTACAAGTAATTATCTTTATAATTTAAACTTGTTGCCCCAGCACAAATTAAAATCAGTACTGTTTGAATACATTAATTCCTTAGAAGGTACTTGTTGGTTATCCTTAGCTATGTTACTGTATTTCGCTATATTGCAATTTTTATTATTTTACCTCCATTTTATTTTCGGCCAGCCCTGTGAGTGCTCAGACTGTTCAGACTCTGCAGACAGAAGCATACATCTGTCCTGAGGTTTTGACTGTGATAGGTTCCCTTCTTCAGGGTGCTCCTGAGGTCAGCTTGAGGCAATCACTTTACATGATCTGGAAGGACTGCAGAAAACAAACAGTAAATACAGCTGGTCTTAGAGGGACTCTGTTGTGCATCAATAACTAGTACAAGTTGCATAGGCATGGTGAGTTAGGCATGTCTATCTCTGGTAGGTATTTGAACATGCCTTTAGCTAATAGAGGAGAGGAAAACATTTCTTCATCTTTACATGACTAAAAATGCAAGAAAAAAAAAATCTGTTCACTGTGTCTTTTTGACCTGAAATATTATTTCTTACCTATATTAACATTTTAATTTCTGGCTGTATTAAAGGTCTGCTCCATTGCTGAGTTTCCTCTTGTTCTTTTCCTCTTTGCTGTTCTTTGAATAGCCATTCACAGATTTTTTTTTTTTTTTCTTTTGGATACTGTTACCTTCTTTTATTTATTTTCTGGATAACATCCACATGTTATTTTTAACATTTATCTTGAATGGTTTTCTGGTTCTAATTGTTCAGTGATCTTCTGTAACCAAATCTGTATTGGCTTTAAACCAAAAATAATTCTTTTTCCTGATGAAAAGGTCATGGCTTTGGTCATCTAATAAGTCATTCTCTCTCACTATTTATTTTTCCTCCATTATGAGTTTTATTCATAACCCCATCTAGCTCTGAGATTTTACACCCGGAAGTAATAATTTTTAATAAAAGTATTAAAACATTTGCAGACTTCTGAGTTTTTTATTTTTAATATAATTAGTTCTTTAGTTATCATTGTTTCCTGTTTCTAGCCCCACACTGACTGATTTTTATTAATAATAATATCCAAAATAAAATTATATGTTGTTAGTTTATTTTTGAGCTGAAAAAGCATTAGAAGATCAAGTAACACTTAATTACTAGTTATATAGGCATCTTGCTTATGTTTTTCAAATTTCTAATAGCAGCTTTAGATTTATTTTTTTACTTACACTCTTTGTTTATAGATAGTCTTTATTTTCTCTCCTGTCTCTTAGTGACCAAAATTCAACTGTTAAAAATTCTTTTGACTTATCATGTTTCCACATGTCAGTATAAAGGAGGAGTAATTAAACTACAGTATTAAAATTATCACAACAAAATGAGTAATAATCTTAATCAGATATTTTTATACTAGCTAGGGAATAAAGGAGCTAAGAACTATGCATAAATATGAATATTCTGTATTGTATATCTATTGTTTGATATAACAAACAAAAAAACTTTGTTTATTCTTTAAATATTATGCATATCTCTACTTCTTTCAAGCCTTATAGATTTACAATATTTCCTGTAGGCAGTTAGTTGTGCCATATAATAAACAGGAAAAATAAATACTCTGGTGAAAGAGCAGTGACTTAATGATTTAGAGAACCTCAAACTATGCACAATTAAAACACTATAACTAGTAAGTGAGCTACATCTACTTCAGAAAAAAATTAAAGTTTGAGGGTTTTTTTCAGGCTAACAATTGCTACTAAGAGAACTGTACAAATACTTTTACAGTAATATACAGTGAAACCAGTAAATAAGAGGACAAGCAAGTCACATATGATCATTAAGAGGATTTTTAAAAATTTGGAAGAAAATTAAAATTAGTTTCAGAAACAGACAACATGAAACATGAAAGGTGGGGGTTTATACAAGTTAGGAAATATTTTTCTGTAGTGTGTAGATCCAGGAGAATGGGATCCTCCTGGCTCTGCATACATATAAAGGTGAGAGATTTGCACAGTTGAAGTACATGCACACAGTGTTAAAAACTAACACTGAAGAGCTGACAAGTACCTTTCATAATTATCTAGGAGAAGGGCTCTTTAAATGATCTATATTGATCTACAGCAGTTTGCCATGAGGGCCTGTGCTGGACTACCATCACAGAACTACAGCTTTTGCTTTGTTGAAGTACCCGTGATAACATGCCAAATGTAGCTCAGTAAAGATTAAAGAAAAATAACTTGTCTGCATCAAGTAATAAAATAAGGTGCTGCTAAATAGAGAAGTGCTGAAGCATAATGGCTCCAAAACAGACGTAAGAAATATTGCCCTCAAAATGTCTCTGAAGAATTCAACCAAAACTGAAGTTACTTTGAAGAATACAAATCAGATAGAAGAAGAACACATTTCTGGAGCAGTGATCAACAATATAGATGTAAGCCAATGTATTAAACTACACAAGGTTATTTGTTTTCAATCTAAAATACATAATATTGCAAAACAGATGATGACATGACAGAAAGCATGTAATTAGAGCTGATGGCTAAGAAAATAGATCAATCAATGTGTCTCCATATACGTAGACACATAGACTATGGCTGCAACAGTATTTTGTGAGGATCATCATCTATCAATGAAACATAAGCATGTGTGATGCACCTTATCTGCTGAAGACAGATAAAGAAAATGAATTTCTAAATACAGGTTAGATTTAGACACACCAAAGTTGCTAAGCTTGGTGATATACAGAAGTAGCCAGTGAGCTGTGCCAAATGACAAGCATGTGCAGAAGCAGTCAGGCAAGATGTTTCTTAAGGCGTTTAAGAGCTCTGAGGGTGGAATAGAAGCTGGGTATATAACACTAGATTGCATTTTATTATTTGACTTTATACTTGACACATTTCAAAGAGTTGTTTCTAATGTCTCCATAGTTAAGGTATCTATTTCGTTTAATACAACTGTTTCTAATTCACAACAGTAATGTCAGTTTCATGAATTTTCACTTAGCAATGAAGTGTAAGGTTTATGACCCTTAAAATGCATAACAGTACCTATGTTTGTGATGAAGACTCTTTTAACTCCCTTCTTGTCAGTACTGTTAGTTCTGATACAATTCCTAGATTCATAATAGTCCAATTCCTTCACTACTGCTCCATTTCAACATTTTGTGTTGGCCTTTTCACCACTGTAACAACATGTATTTGTCAGTGCAAGTTAACAAAAAAAATTCTAGAACTGTCATTGCAGTTAAAATGTCAATAATGTTGTTTTTATAAACTAGGTAATTAAAATCCTTCATCCTATTACATAGTTCATAAGAATGCAAATTTAAGCAAGTAATTAAAAGATGGCAATTCCTTAATCCCTTTTCTTACATATTGTTTGAGATAATATTTTGTTTTCCACATATTCTTACAATGCAGCATAAGTTTTCTGCAGCTTTCTTATAAGTGACTTGTATGCTTTTATTACTTCATATAAAACTCCCCTCCAAATGTATCCAAGCTCAATGGAAAGAAAAAATAATTTTAGAAACTAATTTTCTTTTTCTTCACTGAATTTAGAACCTCAATATTTGATCAATGCCACTTCAGACTGCTATGAAACAGTAATGTTACTTATTTAATAATACTTTGTGGTTTTGGCCTCTACTGCCACAAAAAAAGGGTTTTGTCTTATTTGAATTTCTGCTGTCTTCATTCTCCAAGATGGGTATTAACATTTCTTATGTTCATCTGATGTATCTTACATATACCTTCCTGAAATCTGAAACTCTCTTAGTTCTGCTCATTTTTCGCAGTTTAGCCATTTTACAGTTTTTGCAACTCTCCAACTTTTAGCTGTGTCACTATTCTTTCTCTCTCTTCTTCTGTAGTTGTATTTTCATTGCTTGTGCCCAATGCTACATGCCCGTAGTGCAGACTGGTGTTCAGCAGTCTGTTAAAGTGCTATCTCCATACTGCCACACCCACCTTTATATTTATGAAGAAAAAAGGTAATATAAAGGTATTGTCCTTTTTTCCTGGAAGAAATGAAATGTTTACAGCAGGAGTAAACACATGGACTACTTATGGCACCTGAACCATATGGCAGCAACATTAAAATGAAGCAGGGAAGAAAGAGGCACTTGAAAGAGACCCTTCAGGGTCACTTTTCTTTTGCATGTTATGCTTAGCTGAGTTTAATGTGATCTCAGGAATGCAACCAGTGTGGTACAAAAGAATAAGTGGCAGACTTTAAGCAGTGAAAATTTTCACTTAGGCATTTATTATGACTGGGTTTTGACAAGGCTTTTGAAGCCATAGTTGTGGGATGTAGGGGGTGGTTACAGTCCTGCATATCTAGCTATATTTATTTGTGGAAACCTCTTGTGAGGTGAACTTGGAGTTGCCTCAAGATTTTTAACTCTTCATTCTGTAAGGTACATAGATTTAAAGGAGTTATCCTTGCTTACTAAAATACATTTATGTTCTGCATAGAGAAGTGATTGTGGAAACATGTCATTTGCTAAGTTACTTTAGAAACATATCCTCTTCCACACTTATTTTTTCAATTTTAAAGGGAAATTGGTACCCAGCTCTTTCTTCACAGCTACAGATTCTGAGTCCCCTCACTGACAAAAGGCAGTGATGTGACACCAAGTCAGTCACAGCTGTTTTATACAGTTCCCATAAACAGGTGAATGTATGCTGCAAAATGGGGAGTGGAGTTATACATAGAGTGAAAACCTGATGTACCTGACTAAAGATAAAGCAAGAGTCTTTAAAGGGTTGTCTTGCAAGAAGGAGTTTCAAGCTAAAAAGAATGCATCAGCTGAGCAGTGTAACTAGTATTGTCCTCTCTGAAATTAGGTTTGTGGCATTTGCATGTTCCCTGTGAGAAAACTTGCAAAGAATAGAATGGAAGGCAGGAGGGAATCAATGCAAAATCATCACAGCCATGTTTGACAAACGTCCTGAAACTGTATTTCTACTGTATAAACAAAGAGCAGAGGAATGCAAAATACATGTGTGGAAGAGGGCAATGTTGTATCAAAGCTGTGAAAGGCAAAATATACTGAAGGAGAAGTCAAATATTGTGCTAAATAAAGTGTTCATGCTGTCCCTACTAATATGTGAGTGTTGAAAAACAGATGCAAAAAGGAGGAAACCACTGGGAGAGGGATATTTGTAATCAATTGATTAACCCTTTATTTTCTGTAAAATAATGTGGCCAAACATGTAAACTACTAAGTTCTAAAGCAGACTTGGGTACATCTTCCTGTTCTGCTTCCTTTCCACACTTCATAGCCATTACTAATGCATGCATTTCACAAGATGTGGCACTAAAGCAGGTCCTATTTCCAGGACAGGACAAACCCCATATTGCTATAGATATGTAAGTTTGGCTATTCATCTACTCAAGAAAATAAGACAATTTGTAGGAGAAAGATAAATAGTCTATTAGTGTCAACCAGCATTTATATAAAATTATGAGATACAGTTCAAACTGTACATTGTCACTTATTTCTAATGCACTGGACTGGAGAATGGAGAATTGGAGTTGAAACAGAGTGGCTTATTGACTTTGGTGGTCAGTTAAAAGTCTTATAAAAACCCATCTCTGGACAAGGACAGTGGAAAAGTAAAAAGCAGAACAGGAAAAGGAAATATAATTGCCAATTGAACTAAAATTAAGACTTTTCCTTTTTTTTTTTTTTTTACATCATCAAATAAGACCTTTCTTTCATAGTTGTCTTAAAATAATTTATAATTATTGTTTGATGTGATTTCTTTTATATTTAGGTTCATTAAAATTACATGACTTACAAAGAGTAAGATTTATTTAAATTCATACATTTCAAAGCTTCACAAAAACAATTAATATAATGGAGTAAAAATTGCCTCTATTATTGGGGCTCTATTTAATAAGACATTTTTACAAACATGGCTACCGTCTATTTTAACACTCCTGTCAATCAGTCTAGTTGGTTGTCTCCCACATATACATGTCCAAAGCTTTGAATATATAAAATGCATTGAAACTGATAGATGAAATGAGTCAATAAATGGAAAACAGTGCAGAAGTATAAGAAGTATTTACTATTTTTTTAAATGAAACTTAGGAAAGAAATTAAATTTTCTTAGAAAAAAGCAATTAAGTCAGCTATGTTTTCCCTTGCCATTGAAAGCTGAAGCTCCTGTTTACAAGTAATGTTGCAACTTATTCAAGACACCATAAAAAGTATCTGCAAAGAGAAAACTACCGGCTTCTCAGTTGTATGTCTTCATCAAATTTAAGTTATGGAGGTCTCTCTCTTTAGAAATCTGGACTGTAAATTGGAATACACTTTCAAAATGCTCTTCAGAAATCACATACTTTGAAAAGTCATTAGACATTCTTATTTCATGACCTTTCTGAAGACATAAATACTATTACATTGGTGCCCTGGAGTCCTATTGCAGCATTTACCACAGTGTCTACATACTGGTCTTTCCTCTGAGCCCAGTATGGTGTTGCCACCCTGCAATATAAGAGAAATCCACTGTTTGCTTGGGTCATCCTCTTCCATACAATACAGATACAACTCTGTCAGGTCTGGCTCCCACTGGCTTTTCCTTCAGAACTTTCTGTCAGCCACAAATCAACAAATATGTTTCACCTCTCTTCATCTTTGTACATAAAACTTCATATGAGGAAATACCCTATGTTTTTATCACTTTGCTATGCCACCCTGGCAGGAACTCAGAGAGGAGTAATAAGGTACTGTTGAACATTTTTGGGCTCATAGGTTTGCAAAAGGTTATAGCAGCAGCCAATGCCAATTTAAACAGACTAGAAGCTGCCTATACCTATGGCATTGAGAGAAATCAGGCTTCAAGGGTTGCTTGGTATACATATCACAACTGTAAATAATACCATGCATAAAATATATAGATAGAAAAAAATCAACCAGCTTTGGTGTTTTACTAGCTTTTACGGTCAGTGCCAGTGTTCCATATTTATCAGGAAGAGTCAAATTTCAGTATCTTGGCCATGGAGACAAGACAAGAGAAAACTGACCGGATCATACTACAAGGGATTGCAAAAAGCTGAGTGTTAGGTGTTTCATGCATGATTGTGCTATATATGCTGCCTAATACGGTGAGCTGATACAGGGATCCAGAAGGTGTCTTTGCCTGTAGATGATATCATCAGATGTAGATTTTGGGAAAAGCAACAAATTTCAAAAATACACAACCCGTCTTCTGAATTCAGAGTGGCACATAGGGAAGATCCTGCATAGTTGGGAAGCAACAATGGCCAGCAATGCAAGTTGGCTTGCAGTTGTACTTAATGTAGACCTGTAGACTCTGCATGACCATCAAGCACAGAAAAAAAACCAACCAAACAAACAAAATAGTTTTAATATTTGTATTTGCCTTTTGAGGAGTGAAGGCCTCTCCAGGCATCCATACCCAACTATGAACATAGCTGCTGCTTAAGCAGACCAACTGCTGTAGCAGAAATTTCAAGTACATACTGTGAATGCAACACAATAGATCTCTCCAGAAAAAAATTACTCTCTTGGAATTGTAGTTTGGTTTTCCAATGTGACCTTGTAGTTTAATGGTTGCCTTTTCAATGAAAGACTTGTTTAGAAAGCATAAACAAGCCAATGCACAAAATGGCTTTACCACCCCTTTTCTTCTGTCTTTTTCTGCCTTGCTCCATCTTTTCAAACCCTTGATAATTTATTCAAAATTTCAACTGCATTCTAGGAAGTTTCCTTGTTCAATATAATGCTGTCTTTAGAAAAGATTTGATAGAAAGAAAAATAGTTTTATTGAGTAGTTGATCATCCAGGGAACAAAGAGAAAGAAAGGAAACAAGATGAAACAGGAAATGACTGCTGGATGCTTCCCTGTGGGACATTACCCCAACACTTCACATCCTCACTTTCTGCCCAGACAGGCAGCGTTAAAACCACCCAGAACAGGAGAGGGACAATTTAATTCAGTTCCAGATAGGAGGAGTCAGTGCTGTTAGGTACTCTGATAATAGTATCTCCACTACTCTATGGTATTTTCTATAGCTTTCTGCTAATATACATAGCTTCTGATAGAGAGATGGCACCTGAGACCACACTTTGCAGTGGATTTTGCATCACAGGACAATTACTGAAAGGGACACATTTGGGGAAGGTAGGTAAGTGTCAGGGAAGAGAAGCAAAGGGTCATGCAAATATGTAATAAAAATCCCCGTTTTTTTCACTGCTGGGGACGGTTCTGGGATATCTGGTGACATAATGCTGATAGCTATTGTTTTACTAGCAATATCCTGTTCCTTGTGAGAAGGACTAGGATGTCACTGTTGCTAGAAGAGAGAGATGACCTACCCATTTGAAGAGGACAGATGTGGGACTTGGGCAGCTACTGGTAGTCAAATTCTGAGAAAGTATGTATCTCCTTTCCACTGACAGTTGCCGATATGCTGGAAAGAGGACCTGATGAGGGTGTAATGCTTATTTAGCTCAATACAACTGAAGCAACCATTGTCAGGGTATGAAGTGCACTTTCTCCCTCCTTTAGTATAGCTAGCTGTACAAGAACAGCTAGTGGGAAGAGCTATTGTGAGGCAAAAGCTGGAAGATGAGACTCCCTTCTTTGCTCAGAAGCTTTATTTAAGCTGGGTTCTTTTCTCAGTCTGAGTCACAATAGAGCTGCATTAGTGTTATGTCCATGCCTTGGCTTCTACCCTATTGATCCAGATGCTGTGTTTCTGAAACAAGGCTTCCAGTTATGCAGATCCAAAAACTGAAATTAGCACATGTACCTTTGGGTTTTATGCCAGGACTCTGAACTATGCAAGATTCCTCCTGCTTCAGTAATAATATTTATTTTTTAATAATAAAATATGTCAACAGCTGTGCTATAAAAAATCAAGAAGAGGAAGAGTAGGAAAGGGGAGGGTATTCTTTAAAAGAATATAGTGATTTTACCAGTGACACAAATACCATTACTAAAGACAGCGGTTCATTCAAATAAGCTCAACATCGGTATAAATATTTGTCCTCATATGGTAAAAAATTTATTTAGAGAATTCCTATGGTGGAATGATAATAGAATTTGTCTCCAAATGTCAGATTATTTTACAATATATCAAATGCAGTAATGTTCAACAGCATTCATGCACCTGGAAATGCAGTCAGTTACAATATATTTGCTCAAATCTATATATTTTAAAGTCTTAGCAACTATAAATATCAGACAAATTCTAAATGAATCATAAGTAGTATATGCTTGACAATGTGCTATAATCACTTGTTGTCTTACTCCTGAATTTATAGGGTTCTCCTTAAGCTCTAGTTGTTCAATCAAAAGCATGTATCTCTCTTATTTCTCTTTTTCACCTCCATCAATGCAAATGACAATCTTTATCATCCTAACCTACTATAAGAGAGTTAAATGGTTGGTTTTAAAATATAAATTATTTTCATGGAAGAGCACATACAATATGGTAATTTACGGCTCATCAGCTCTTACTATTCTAAAAGAATTACACACTCACCTCTTTTTAGCAGGCTTGTGTACCACTCTTTCCAAATAAAATCAGTATCTCCTTTTAAAGGCACTTTCAATCTGTTTCAAGTTTCCACAGTATCCCTGGGTTAATCAATAGAAGCTGCCAATATGTTACTAAATCTGTAGTTACAATATACTGAATTTTGAATGAGAAATGATTTATTTCAAGTGTTGCTGAGTGTTACATCCACACTGTGCAAGGATACATATAGTAAACACTCATCTCTTAGTTCTGGACCTTGACTTGTCTCCTCAGATTTACTGAATTTTGTTAATGTAAATTTATTACACCTTTATTGCACATTCTATTCAAGAGAGACACTTTACAGACTGTAATGTTATTGAGCAAAGAGCAAGCATAAGGGACGCAGAAGATGGTGAAGAAGAGATATAAAAGTGATTAAATATATAAAACTGATAACATGAGGCATAAAATTAGTATTTCCTCCTATATTTCTTTATGCCCTTTGATGGTGGATTAAGTAAATTTTACATAGAATGACATTAAAGATCATGCTGAATATCAAATGGCCCTGTTCCTGGACAAGTGTCTTCATTTTCTTGGCGAGAATAGGTGTTTCCAAAGATAAGTATAGAATAAGCCATAAAAAAAAAAAAAAAGATGGAAAGACCTTGAGCTTGGTCTTCTATTTGGTGTGAAGAGGAGTACAGAAGAAGTCTTTACATATTGCATGTACATTGTTAAAAAGGACAATTTCTGACTGTTGAGTACTTTATTGAACTGCATATTGAGGTTTACTGTCTGTTTATAGAACTAAATTTGCAACAGAAGCTTATTTTCCAATATTATTTTAGCTTTTGATGACCATAAGGATAGAATATCATGTAGTTTATATCCACCATTTTTTTTTTATTTCTCAGGATCTCTATATCCCAAGCAAACTAGCATTTATTCATTCCAGTCTACTAGCTGTATAACTTCCACTTTTCAAGCTAACTAATAAATAGATATAGAGCACCATCACTCTTCATTTAAAGACGAATTATTTGTGAGGAATGGGTGTTTACATGTAGACCTCAATTTTTCAGTCCTAATTCAAGGTAATTAATACTGGTGCACAGACAACCATGTCTCCTTGACATAGACTGTTTGGATGCCAAGTGAAATCTCAGCTTTCTATTAACAGTCTTTCCAGCTATATAGCTGTTCAGTAAAATATTTTTATAATAGAATAATATTTTTATAACGAGAAATGATATATTTTTAATCCTCATCATGTGTAAAGATATCTGAACCATTTGCATTCAATCTTTCCAAATAAATTCAAATGTGGTCAACAGCCCTGGAGGCAAAGATACCACCAAGTAAAATAGAGAATGTTTACAATCAAAGCTATTATGAATTTTTAATTAAATGCAGCTGCTGCCTTTTTATTCACCAATAATTACATTTTGCAGATGTTCCCTGATGGGAAACACACTCAAAGATCCATCAGCTAAGTGTTAAAGTAAGCTGGCTGATGATCTGTTACTTATTCTCCACCATATTTTTAAGCAATGATGATGACATGTATCAGTATTAAGGAGGTGGCAACTAGCTGCATTCAGAAACACATGCTTAAAGCAATCACACCTCAAACTTCGGATCACAGAATTAAAGAATCATAAAATACCGAGTTGGAAGAGACTTCAAAGATTATCTGGTCCAGCTTTTTTGGCAAAAGCGTGGTCTAGACAAGATGGCCTAGCACCCTGTCCAGTTGAATCTTAAAAGTGTCCAATGTCGGGGAGTTTATAGGTGGTATATCTGGTTTGGTCCATAACCAGGGTCTGCAGGTTGAAGATGCTGGTCTCAAGGAGTTTGTTGGGTGCTACTTCTGGTTCCATCACACTTCATTCTTCATTAACCTGTAAGAATTATCAACACAAAGCCATTAGTTTAGTACACAACAACCATAGCAATGATGATATAGCAATTCTTTGGCCCTTTTCTCCTCAAATGAAATTCCTTTGACATACACATCAGATTTATCCATCCTTCTCCATTACCCACCAAGTATACCCTGGTCCTTCAGCAAAAGCAATCCTACGAATGGGTTTACCTTTACCCAAGACTGTTTTTCCCAGAATATTTTTAATGTGAACCATAGGGATGTTATACCCTTCCACAGTACATTAAAGTCTTGATTGGGCACAGTTGGCTCTGGTTAGTCAACATCAGATCCTCTGATGTTGACTAACCAGGTGACTTTTGCTAAATGTATGTCCCAGTGTTTGAAAGTTCCACCACCCATTGCTTTGAGTGTGGTTTTTAGCAGACCATTGTATCATTTGATTTTCCTGAAGGCTGCTGCATGATAGGGAACATGGTACACCCACTCAATGCCATGTTCTTTGGCCCAAGTGTCTATGAGATTGTTTCAATGTAGTTGCATTCTCCAACTGCAACAGAGATATTGTCAAACTAGAGACAACCAAGAGGAGGATTATTAAAATGTTTAGGAGGTAAGGATACTGGGTTTGTTTAAGTAGGAGAAGAAGACAACACTACAGAAAGATTGCAGAGAAGAAGGAAAGGAAGGAGGAAACCTTTTCCTGGGAAGTGACAGGACAAGAGGTGCACTGTGAAAGAACAAGAGGAAATTGTCCCTGTAACAGTAGTGGAAACTTACATGTAGCTGAATCTGGTGGACATCTGGAGACAGAGGATTTCTCCTTCCCAGACAGCTAAAGCCAGCTTTGGTGGGCTGTAAGACCTGGATGTTATACTGTATTGGGTTTGCGTGGCAAGGTTTTGGTAGCAGCGGGGGGCGGGACACGGGGTGGCTTCTATGAGAGAAGCTGCCAGAAGCTTCTCCCATGTCCAACCTGACACAGCCAATGCCAGCTGGCTACAGGAACGGACCCGCTGCTGGCCAAGGCCGAGCCCATCAGTAACGCCTCTGTGAGAACAAAATTTAAAAAAAAAAAAAAAAAAGAAAGAGAGGGAAAAAAAAGCTGCACACTTTGCAGTGAGAGAGAGGAGTGAGAAGATGTAAGAGAAAACAACTCCACAGACACCAAGGTCAGGGAAGAAGGAGGGGGAGGAGATGCTCCAGGCACCGGTGCTGAGGGCAATTGTTCGGGTGAGCGGTAATGAGTTACTCACACACCTATAAGATGCAAACTCAATCCACTTTATTATCAGAAAGCTGCTTGTTATATACCCCTTTAAGTTCCGTATACATGTCCACATACCAAACATACTACGAAGCTAATTATTGTTGGTTACTAGCTACTGTTCACACATTGAGCTCTCAGTCCCACTGGTTCGTTCTTATCTTGTTTCAGGTTCACTTCCTCGCCGTAATGTCCTGTTTTCCACCTTGCATCCATCTTCTTCAATTGCTGTTTATCATTCTGCCACATAGCCACATTCTTTACTGTAGCTTATCTTTTCTGGCACGTAACTGAAAGCGACCTAACTGCGGTCTAGCCAGTATCATAGCCATGTAAGGCCCCAACACACTGGAGCAGAGATTCCCCTGCAGCCTGTGGTGAAGACCATGGTGAGGCAGACTGTCCCCCTACAGCCCATGGAGGTCCATGGTGGAGCAGATGACCACCTGTAGCCCGTGGAGGACCCCATGCCAAAGCAGGTGGATGCCCGAAGGAGGCTGTGACCCAGCAGGAAGCCCGCGTTGGAGCAGGTTCCTGTCAGGACCTGTAGCCCATGGAGAGAGGAGCTCACGCCAGAGCAGGTTTACTGGCAGGACTTGTGACCCTGTGGGGAACCAGCGCTGGAGCAGTCCCTTCCTGAAGGACTGCACCCCATGGAATGGACCCATGGTAAAGCAATTCGTGAAGAACTGTCAGTCATGGGAAGGACTCACTTTGGAGAAGTTCGTGGAGGACTGTGTCCTGTGAGAGGGACCCCACACTGGTGTGAGGGAAGGAGTCCTCCTCCTGAGGAGGAAGGAGCAGCAGAAACAACGTGTGATGAACTGACTCCAACGACCATTCCCCGCCCCCCTGTGCCGCTGGGGGAAGGAGGTGCAAAATTGGGAAAGAGATTAAGCCCGGGAAGAAGGGAGGGATGGGGGAGGTGTTTTAAGATTTGGTTTTACTTCTCATTATCGTCTGATTTTGATTGGTAATAAAGTAAATTTGTTTTTTTCCCCCAAGTTGAGTCTGTTTTGCTCATGCCAGTAATTGGTGAGTGATCTGTCTCTGTCCTTATCTCCACCCACAAGCTTTTCATTATATTTTTCTCCCCCTTCTCAGTTGAGGAGAGGGAGTGACAGATTGGGCTTTGGTGGGCATCTGGCCTCTAGTCAGGGTCGACCCACCTCATATACTTACTCTGTCATTGTTTCTCTGAGCCTCACTATCTCTGTTTAATTTGGTTAGCCTTTAGTCAGATAAACTCCTGTTGAATGTAAGAATAAAAATCTTCAAAATGAGAGTGGCTGAGCACTGGAAAGGGTTGTCCAGAGAAATTATGAAATCTTCCTCCTTCGAGTTCCTCAAAATTTGTCTGGAGAAGAACCTGAGCAAGTTGGTCTAAATTTGAAGTTAACACTGCTTTTAGCCAGTGGTCTGATTACATGATTTCCAAAGGCCTCTTCCAAACCTTCATTTTTCTATTGCTGCAAAAAGTGGCTCTTTGTAGCAGTGACTATGTGCTGAAAAAGAAGCACTTGAATTATACCATATATTTTCAACCCTGTTGAATCACTCCTAGAATATAATAAACTGCAGTTAAGTGCAAACCTGTAGTGCCTGAACTCTTTATTACCTGATTTCATAGTACTACAGTCACTCTCTCAAAAAAGTGGACTCATCAGTCAAACAATAATGTTTACCAGTGCATAACATGCTGTTGAGCTCTAATGGTCTTTAAGTATCAAAAAAGCCATAAGACATAGCATTCCTATTATCACTGAGGCACAATATTGAGAGAGGATGCATCATTGAGAGGTGAATGTAGGATTCTTCTTTATCGCTTCCCTGGATATAAACTGATGTAATCTATCACAATTTGAATGAGTAATTTCAAAATGTGGTGGCCTCTAATATGATTTAAAGTCAATGAACTAATAGTGGAATCAACCTGGCTCTCACACTCACAAGCAGAGTTGATGGTTTGCTCAATGCACACACAGCTGTGCTTATGTTGCTCTTCAGCCACTGGCATTACACCAAGAATGCTGAACCAGAAGCTCCCAGCAATACAGGTATAAAGAGCAAGTACTGAGCTCTTTTTTTTTTTTTTTTTTTACTGCTGAGCAATTGGAAATCCCAATAAAAACTGTGACCTGTTTTTTCTTCTTCTTTTTTTTTTTTTTTTTTTTTTTAAACCAATTGCAGGACAATAATGACCCTTAACCAACCCTCAGCTGCATTGTGCTGAACCAACACACACCACTCTGACATTTACTTGCATCCAGAAGAAAGAAAAATTGAAACCTTCTTTTGGAACAGCTAAATATAGTTCATGTAGCCAAAGCAAAGAGTTCTACAAGCTTTAATTTCTTTGTTTGGGTGGGTTTTTTTCTTCATTTGGGAACAAATTGTGCTTTTTTAAAATTGCTGACATTTCTTTCCATTCTCCATTGGAAACAGCTAAAATTAAAAAAAAAAAAAGTCCTCTTTTCCTCAAATCTTTTGTGTTTACATATGAACATGCAAAAATTTATTCATAAATAGAAAATCACTGGGTTTTGCTTAATTGTTTTTCCCCATTTCTTCCTCTTACTCTCCTACCCACTTCAACACTTAGATGCTGCATTTTTGTTCCCTTATTATTTCTCTCCTATGCTTCTTTGGAATGACAAATGAATTGATGAATTGTTTAGGTCCTGCCAGTTGCTTTATTTTGCTTGTATGCTTATTTCTTAGCTACTAGGAAAATCAACAGCAAGTCTATATTTACAAATTCTGAGAGTATTATAGAACTATGTCACTTTTTTTGAAAAACAAAAGTTGGATAATTTTAGTAAGTGGTTCTAACCAAAATCTAATACAACCAAAACCAGAGAATGAAAATATTTTAAAATGACAAAAATTTACCTGTGAAGAGGCCCAGTAAATGTAGTGTTCAGTGTTGAAATGAAGGGAGAAAAGGAACATATGAAGCATGAGTCAGGATTATGTGTATACAAACAAGGTGAAATGTAACCTTTCTCTTACTGTGACAAGATTTCAATTTCTTTTTTTCTGTTTAGATTTTTTTCTAAGGTAGTTATAGACCTATCACTTCACTTCAGACAGGCCCAGACAGTTACTTTGTGTCATTCCAGTCTGCCCCACATTATTGCAGTGCAGAACTGATTCATTTTTTGTTCTCTCAATGTCTTTAATCTGGGCTTTCTGATTGCAAGCAAATTACAGGAGCTTCAGTATCTTTCTGTAAGCTTCCACAGCACAGCTTCTCAACAGCCACAGGTCTCCTGCCAGATAATAAATCTTCAGACCTCACTTACAGAAAGACCATGATGAACAATAACTAAATGGCAAGATTCGATAGCTATCCTTTCATCACCTGTGGCACTGTATTTTTCTCGTAACTTAATAAATATTCAACATTTCTGGCAAAAAATTCTTCCAGAAGTTAAAGGATTTTTCCATGTTCACTTGTCCTGAACTACATGTACAATGAGTGCAGAGATTGATACTTCCTTGAACTTTGATACATATAAAAGAGATATAGAAACAGTTTCTCCTGTTATTGAAAACAATAATACACTTTTGTTGCATTGTCAGGTGGAAAAGTTTTCACTACACTTACTTTAATATTAGCTCCGCATCCATTACCATTAAGCAATGTTTCAAATACCCGTCTAATAGAACTCTATTTAAATTTGAAATCTTTAAACGTTAAACTGCTAGTTCTTAATTGTTAGTATGGTAATTGCTGTGATTTTCAAATTCTGAAGACCACTTGAGGAGTAATAATTGAAATGAAATAAATTATGGGCATTAGATGGTCCTTGAACAGTGAACACTTTTCACTGTATTGGCAAATATTAAAACTAGAATCAAATATCAATACTAGGAAACCCAAATGCAGATTTCACTGATTTGAAGTTACCATTTTTATGTACCTTTTTGTCCATTGGTAAAAGCAAGGCAATTCAAGTTAGCATAGCCCTCAGCATTGCTTAGCTCTTCCTTTATCTTTTCCAGGTAGAGGGAAAGTGTGCTGTTTCCAGAAAGAAAAACAGATACTTACTTACCACTGCTATTAAAAGACAGAAATAGATCTTGGAAACTCTTTCCTTAAGCACTGTTTTCTAAGGATATTTAATGCTTTGCTACTTGGCATTGTCTGTGGAAAATTCCCAAAACATTAATTTTAATTAAAAGAAATGTAAAGAATGGGAAGAATGTCTGTTGAACAAAATGAAGGATTGTTTAATAATTCCAGATTTATACATCTTAAAAATTTACTAGAGAAAGGGTCTTATCAGTTATAGGAAACTCCTGACGTTCTTGCCAAAACCTAGCTTTTCTTCTCTTGTCCACAGAGAAAGCAGCTGTTTGAAAATATTTCAGGAAATTGCTGAAGATAATTCTGCTCATCTTTTTAGAAGTTCTCACAAAGATCTAAACTTCTCTATTTTAAAATAATTCAGTAAAAGAAAAGCCTGTTCACTTTTAGTAAAAAAGTTAGTGGTACAGACTAGAGATCATAAGCACTACTTTAACATTTACTAAGCAAATGACAGGAAAAGAGAAAAAAAAAAAAAGAGGGTAAAAAAAAAAAAGTAATCTATGAACTCTCATGAATGACCACGCACTTTGAAAAGAACTTGCTGTCTATTACCAAACAATGTGATTAATATATTTCAGATCAAACGTGGTAACAATAAAACCTTTAAAAGAAAGAGGTGCAGGACTTCCTTCCAAACTCTTTTAATTCCCATGCCAAACTGCTTTCTATACTGACCTGAAATTCCTGAATTTCATTAGTGAAAAAAAACCCTCAGGTTCTCTTTTTATCTGTGAGCCTACTGAAATTTTTAAGATCTCCTTTTTTCTTTATCTCTAAGAGCTGATTATATATATATATATATATATATACACATATATATATATGTTTACCACACTGATATAGAAGGAAATGAAGACCAAGATACAGATCTTAAGGAAGTTGACTTTCTGCAATCAGAAAGTGCAGTGCAACAAATTACTTTAGAAAGAGTTTTCTCTCTTCCAAAAGTGCTCATGAGTCACCAGTTTGTAAATATTTCATTTATTCACTTACATAAATGTATCAAGGAGTCTCCTTATGAAAATTTTATTTCCTCTCTGTTTCTCTCTCCCCTTCTCCATCACGCTGTTTTCTGATGCAGTACAAGCCTTGACCGAAAACAACTCGATAAAATGAGATAAAGAGGTGTATTTCATGCCATAAAGACATGAAATTAAAAAAAACGTCCCAAAAGGAAGTGGAACCACATATTCAATCGTACATCTTACAAAGATTTGTGATTATTTGCATGTCTTCTAGAAATTGGTCTTTTAGGTCTCAGAATAAAAAAGTTCAACTAATGTTAACTAAACTTTTCTAAGTTATACCAACCATTGAGAAGACTTCAGTACATACAGCTCTTCCTAGAAGGCTAGGTGTAAGAAGGAATTTATTCCTCATATATGTACAGATGCTGGTACCTCTGCTGAGGATCACCAAAAGGATCCAATATATATAACAGTGGCTACAGAAACAATAATATTTCTCTATCAGAAGCTTGTCTAAAATTTCCACAAATTTCAACCATATTAGTCAGAAAATATAATAAATATCAGAAAATATATTTTAATTGCTAAGAAATTGAGTCACTAAAAAAGATAGCTCTTCTGGTTTAGAGACCGCTTTGATGCTTACCATTACCCATGGTCTCTAATACGGTTTAGTAGAAGTGACAGCCAACTGCTAGTGTCATCCTACCCCTAGGAATCTTCAAAATACTTTTCGCTTTTTCAACTGTTCATTTATTACAAATTCATTCAACTTTTTTGTTTAGGTAATTGTCAATTGCTCCCAAAGGCATTTTAGCAGGAGTAGGCCATTCATATGCAAGCAGTGATTTTCATCTGGTATAGCTTCTTAGTGTTGCTTAAGTATGCATAGCACCACCAGCCTCTACACAACAGGTGGTAAGAACCATGAAACTTTATTCTAGTTGTAATTTAATTTGCCAGTTCCTTCGGCAGCTTGAAGATTCTCCAGACTTATTTCATTAACATCTTTAAATTTTGCTTTCATTTGGACTTAAAAAAAAAAATATCTATTTTTGTCGGGGTTTTTTTGGTTTGTTTTTTAAGGACCAGACTGTCTTGGTACATGCAACTTTTTAAAGGCAATCCTTGCTTTATATTTACTTTCCTTGTCTTAGATCAGGCCCAGTGTGACATGTACTTCTTTTTTCTGTATTTTTCATAAGAACCAGACCGGCTTTATTTTTTTTTTAAAGGCTATTCTTTTTTCATACCTATATTCTTGGTCTTTGATCAGGCTCAGTATGAAATGTATTTCTTCTCTGGTTCTTGTGCTAACACCTATCTCTGCAATAGACTATTTCCCATCTGCACTGTTAGGATCCTGTCAAACAAGCCAACAGGGCACTGCAATAGCTGCAGGCACCTTCATCTCACCCTCTCTTTCTCAATTTTTCTTTAGGCAGAATGAGCAAATTCACTCAAAATAAACAAACACCTTTTAAATTTGTAACTATCATCAAAGGCTAATTGAAAGTACAGTCTCAAAAAGAATTATGTATTCTGCCTTTAGATAGGAGACCAAAACTATAAATCATTCAAGGCTAGAAAGTAAGAAATAAATTGGAATGCAATCAGATGTCAGAATTAATGATTGTTCCACATTTTTTTTGTAGTACATAACCTTAAATATTTTGGGTCATCTAGAATAATAGCTTTGTCTTAATCAAAATTAGAGCTAGTTTTGCAAAAGAATGTTGTAGTAACTCTAGGGAGTAGCTCATTAAAACAATGTAGTTGCCTTTATCCATAACATCTTAGTGTTTTATCTAGATGATAAAGAACAGAAAGCTATCTTGTTATCTTTAAAACACTCCACAGTTTACGTCACTTTGATTCATAACGAGTATGGTTCAGTTCAGTCATTTTTCAGGTGCCTTTTTC
Source organism: Caprimulgus europaeus (assembly GCA_907165065.1). The sequence goes on along the minus strand of OU015532.1, from coordinate 20,593,169 downwards.
AGTGAGGTCTGATTTGAACAAACCTTGGATACTAGTTTGTATTGCAATATACAGGGAGCTATAGATAAATTACTTGTACTTATTGAACAGTCAACTGTTGGAATTGTTCCCTGCACTATATCAATAGCAGTTATTCACTTGACCCCTGTATCTGACTTTTGCCAGTCACCTAGAGTGTTACACTAAATCAGTGGTAGATTCTTTAATATTCTTGAGAATACTACTGTTAAGAAATAACATTAAAATACCACCAGATTTTCATACCATCAGTCATCTAAGTTTAAATATAGATGGTCATTACCAGGTGATTCCTGGAGAATAATTTTCTATCTGTTTTTGTTATTAATTCCTTTCATCCTCCACTTTTTAAGTTTAAAAAGTCAAGGTAGGAATCTATATATATTCTAAATAGGCTGATCTCCCTTCCCCACAGATACTCTGCCATATGCCAAATATATGTGTGGTTTCTGTAGAAAAGATATTAATAAAAGCTATACAAAGTAGCCATAATTGCTCAGAGGCTTTCTAGAAAGAAGTTTGACTGTTGTTTATGCTTGAGGAGCTGCTGATATTCCTGTCAACCCTATCTAGACTGATCTCTAAACCTAACCAAGCTCAGTGCCATAATAAAGCTCTTTATCTCTATCTATATACTCTCTATAGAATAAATAGCATGAAGAAGAAATACTTACTGGTATGCAGAGCTCATTGAGGCATCAAGTTATTAAGTCAGTCCAGCTCTCCTCTTTGTACTGAAATAAGAGGAAAAATCATTGGTAGGTGGTTGATCTGCATCAGAAAACAGTGTTATGGATTCAGAGGGGAATAATCTGATGAGTTAGAAAACTGTTGATTTAACAGTAATAAAGAAAAATAGATTAAGTTCCTGGGAAGAATTAGTTCTTATAATCTTTATCTGTTGACACTTATCAATTTCATATTGTTAGAGAAGTAATCCATTTTGAATTATTTTGGACATTTTAAATAACACTTGAAAAAAAAAAAAAACAACCCAAAAACCCAAAGCGCACATACACACACAAAATCCAACCAAAAACCCAGCAAGAACTAACAAGCAAGTCTTCACTACCATATGTTTGTAAAGCCATTTTTTTCCTTTTGAATTGCCAGTGTCCTGAAATTTTAAAAAAAAAAACAACTCTATATTGTCATATAGATGTTTTAGAAAAAAAAATCTTTATATTTTCACTTGTCTATTTCTTATTTCATAAAGCAAAAGATTAAGATCTATATTACCAACACATATGGATTTGTTTTTTTAAAACTTTAAGTATCTGAGGAAGGCTAATCTTGTTAATTACTTACAATGATTTTTTTCATTAAAGTTGGATGCTGTAAAAATGCTCAAAGTGATTGCATAGTGATTATCAATAAACTGAGGAAGGAGGAAACTGGAAAAGGAGTGCAAAGAATTGTTGCTAGAGCTCTACTCCTCAGCGTGTTGTGTTGTGTTTTGGTTTTGATTGTATGTGGGATGGGAATGAATTTGCTCAAATATGTTTGAGTTAAAAAAGAATTGATAAAATTGTTCTTCTTTCTCACATTTTTCTTTTCTTTTTTTTTTCCTAAAGTAACAGTGCAAGATGTAAGATTTATTTGTAACAAATTTAAAAACTGAGTTACTCAATGACATGAAAAAAAAATATAGAAAAAATAGGCTAGAAGAGAAAAGGTAAAGAAATATCTTGTCTAACTGACACTATGAAATATTGGGAAAGCCACTAGAGGGAAATGCTGTCATTTTCATATTTCAGAGCTTTCATTTCATTGTGATGAAAATTGAGTAACATCCCATTTTCCCAATATCATAAAGCATTTCACACATCTTTGTCATTTTCAAATGACAAGTAATTTCAAAAGTCAACAAGTTTAAAGCTGATATTTGATGGAGAGGGTAGTTCTGTAAAAATTTAAGTGTGGTCCAACGACTACAGTGGTATCCTGGGATTTAGAGTTCATAGTTTTGCCATAGACTGTCTTTCTGATCTGGGATAAGGCACTTGATCTTTATCAAATGCATTTCCTCATCTGTAAAATGGGAAAGTGTAGCACTTGTCAGTCTCAGAGGAACCGTCAAGTATAAATATATTGATTGTCAAGAAGAAAGTTCAGGAGAAAAAAATATATATTTAGGCATACAAAATTGCTGATTTGAAATGTCATTGAAACAATTGGTCTTAGTTGCTTGGTGCAATGTCTTATATGACTTAAAATCTTTGGAACTGCGAATAGCAAGAAATAACTATGAAAAATCTTCAGACCTCATAAAGTACTAGTACAGAATGTTCCAGCTATTGAATTTCTACAAACTATATTGACATTAAGAACATTCATATATTATATATGCTCAAAATCACCAAGTGGGATTGAATAATATGTTAAAATATGAGTACCTCTGAAGAGAGAAATTATACAAAACAAGAGAAGTGTAAACAGGCCAAAAGAAAACTAAGCATGCGCGGAAGAAGAATTCATCTAAAGGGCACAGTGACAAAAGTTCCTACAACCATCAGATGACCCCTGAAGACAACCAGCACACATGCAAAAAGAACATTTAAATATATTAATGAGTTCTTGGAAATGTGATGAATATGTCAATAGTTTCTTGGGAAAAGAAATGAATAAAAGTTTTATTAGTATTAAGCTTTTGTAGAGGGAGAAGTCGGTATGCACAATAGGTGGAATGATTCCCAGTGCATCCAGTGCCATAAAAAAGAATGGCTGCTTCTAAAGACTGCATTCATGTTGTGACAATTTCACTGGGATAGCCCTTGGCCAGCAGCCAACAGAGCCATTCACCCACTTCCACCCAACCCCCAGGGGATAGGGGAGAGGATTGGGAGGCAAGGACAATGAGGCTTGTAGGTTGAGATAAGAACAATTTAATAATAGAAATAAAAGAAAACTACTTCCCCTCCATGCCCCAAATAGTAAAATAATCGTGATAATGATTATAATAAAATATACATATGAGTGATAACCGAGTGCAACTGCTTACCACCTGCTGACTAAGACCAGCCCATTCCCAGATAATGATCCTGGAGGAGCAACAATCCTGAACCAAAACCACAATCCCGGAAGAATGAGAGCCCAAGCTAAAACCAGAGAGAAACACATCCCCTTTCCAGTCAACCCCAGATAACATACTAAACATGACATGATATGGAATATTTCATTGGCATATCAAAATGCCAGTTTGAGGTTTTGCTATTCACTACATTTCTCCCTCCCAGTCCTAATGCAGCTGTGAACCAGCCAAACACAGTGGCCTTGAGCTCCAGCAGCAACTAATACCACTGGTACTTTTATCAACTTTCCTCTCATAACAAGTTCTACACTGAAACTAAAACAAAGCTATTCTAATTACTAAGAAGAAAATTAACTTTATCCTAGCAAAACCAGGAGAGGTGTTAAGAAGTTCATTCCCAATTTCAGTGACAGAAGGTGTCTCTAGGTAAAATAAAATTTGTTTTATGTTTGTTTTTAGTTTGTTTCTATGCGCTTGTCAAACAAGTAATTAAATCTTACAATTTTTGATAAATTTTAAAACAGCCATCAAAATGTTCTAGTCACATGTAAGGTCATGAATTATAAAGGCCTGGTGAGTTTTGTAGAAACAAGATGATGAAACATGGCTTTCCATACCTACAGGAAATATCCCCAATAACAATGTTCTAGATTACAAAGAACAACTGTATACTTTGTAAGGTCATGTACTAATCAGAGAGCTACGTTTCAGGAAAAAAAAAAAAAAAATCCAGAAACAACTACCTAGCATAAAAGTGTTCTGTAGCCCTGTGTTTGTCCTTTGTATATCCCACTCTCTTCCTATTACAGCTAGGAGCACTCTTACTTTTGCCTATAATCTATATCTCTTTTTGCTAGTTAACATTAAAAATCCGTTTTGTGAACTGTACTGTATGGAAGTTAATTTTTGCACAAAGTAATTTAAATTGAGCACCTCAGTTTCATGTTTGTGGAACTATGTGAGCTCTAGGAGTATAATACAGAGGTGGAGGAGTTTAGCCTTACATAATAATAAAATATATTTATGCTCAGAAAAGTATTCCAGAGCAGATCCTTCTTATTTCTTATCTATTCCATCCATTTTTGAGCTCCTTAATTCATCTCCAACTTGAAAGATCTTCTGCTGTCAGCATGAAGGCACACACATCACCTACATAAAAGCAAGCTGGATTCAATTCTACCCTGTGCATCACTGGCAGCTTTGCCATGCAAATGTTATTATTCACTCTGTACTCTTCATGGTTCTTGATGAAGAAAACCTACAGAATTTTTTTTTCATATTGATTGGTAATCACTAAATTGTATTCTAAAAAGTCAAGACAATCTTTACAATTTGCCAAAAAGAAAAAGGTGACATAATATATTACATTATACTTTTGGCTTGATACTGTAAAAACAAATAAGTATTGAAAATTAGACTTTAATATCTTTTTTTCCTGTGGCATTAATGTTAAGAATTAAAAGTACACTTAAGATTTCATTTCAAATATGAAAATAACTATCCAGTAATGTTAAATTACAGAAATTCATGACCAAAACATGTGTTTCAAGACACAAAAGAGAGGATTTACAAGAGATCATAACCAATTAAGCAAGAAATTATATAAAGACCTAATAATATTGCAAAAAGTATCTACTTTACCTATTATTGGAAAATGAGAATACATGGAACATACTCCATTGAAATTTGCTTCGGCTGTCATGTAGGTCTCCAGCTAGTGCTAACAAGAAGTAATACTGTGGTTTTCCCCCACTGCCTCTTCTGTCTCTGGAAGCTTGTAATGCCCCTCACATGTTATTATCTGCAGATGTACCCTCAGTTTTGGCTTGAACATAGGGCCCAGGAATAGCTCAGCTTTGGTGCTATAAGTTCTTTCTACATTAAATAAAAATATATACATTAAGCTAATTTTAATATTAAGTCTTGTTTCTCCACTTGTGAACTGGAAAATGCCTATTTCCTGTATGCCAGTGTGCCATATGCACCTCCACCCTACCCCAAGACTGGGGCTTTCTGGCTGTTGAAACCTGACCCTTGCAGGCCCTTGCTTTCACCCACTTTTTTTTGTTTCCTCCCTTTTTTGTGCGCTTTCCATGGTTTTTCACACAATTACAAGGGTTCACCATTGCTGGAGGATGGGCCCAGCCAATCTGAAATCACCACAGGTCAGACTCTGCTTGTGTACAAATGGAGCCCAGCCCAGCGGTGGGTGGAGAGTTTCCTCCTCTTCAGAGCCCCTTTTTTGCAGTTAGTGGATCCTCCCCTTGGCTTGGGACACCACCCAAGGTAATTTCCCAGGGACTGACAGCCCTCATTTTATAAGTGAGTGAATGCACATTTTGAGTCATCATTCTAAAGGAATATTTGAGGAAACTTAGGAATACTTAAGTCAGCTGTGTAGTAGTTTATTTCCACCAAACATCTGAACCTGTGGTTTAATATTGTTTGTCGGAGTGCTAAATTTGGTTAGAATAAATCCCATTTAAGTGACTGATTGGTCTGCTTTGTGGGTGCCTCTGCAACAGCCAGTGTGTACATACTGACTTCCTACTGCATAGGACAGACACAATAAATATGTGCTGGGCTCAAAGCTATTTTCACATGTGTTACCAAAAAGAGATGCTAAGTACCTGTGTCAGCGATAAAGCAATTATACAGATGTGAATGACTACTTGTCTAAGTCACTCACATTCTCTGAATATCTGGCTTAAAGTGTTCATTTACATAATATATGTACTACCTGCAAAAACAAAAGCAGAGCATACTTAGAAGTTAAAGTTGCAGTATAGATATTTTAAGATATATTATCATCTTAACAATCGTTATTGCTGTCTCCATTCTCTGAAAAAGTAAGCTTTTCATTTTGCCATAACGTTGGAGAAGGAAAAGAAACCACACTTGACATATTTTCATTGCTTCTGACATGGTTCATTTCACGATGTCTATCTGAATTGTCAGTATTCTCCTTTGCCTGTTTTAGCATCTCCTTCTGCTCTCTGTCCTATGGTCTGTGAATGACATTTATGTGCATACTGTAGTGCTCTTTCATATTTTATAACTGTCTGTACATCATGATCTGTCATTAAAACATCCATGGAGTACTGTATTTAAGTTATTATACCTGTGTTTAATCAAGTTGGTTAATCTTATACTTGTCCATTCCTGTTCTTCTGTGGAACTTCCCATTACTTTTATCTAGCTTAGCTGTCTAAAAATATTTTCCTCTTAAATTTTTACCTCTTATGGAAAAGGGACCTTTCTTAGCTAAATATTTATGACATCTAGAATCAGTGGGAAAACACTGATGAGTTCCATGGTTTCAGTTATTTGTAGTTCCAGGTTTTTAGGTTTTTTCTTACTTGCTCTAAGTTCCTTCTTATATGTTCATTTGTAATTATTAAATTTGTTTATTTTAATTCCCATCCACTGAATGCCACATTCACCCATCTTTTGGTCACTTATGTATTTCAAGTGCATCACTAAACTATGTCCCTAAGTGCCACATCAACACTTCTTTTAAATACTTCCTGGGATGGTGACTCAACCACTTCCCTGGGAAGCAGTTCCAATGCTTGATAACCTTTTCCCTGAATAAATTTTTACCAATATCCAATCTAAACCTCCCCTGGTGCAACTTGAGGCTGTTTCCTCTTGTTCTATCATTTATTGCTTGGGAGAAGAGACTGACACCCACCTCACTACAATCTCCTTTCAGGTAGTTGTAGAGAGTGATAAGGTCTCCCCTCAGCCTCCTTTTCTCCAGAATAAACAACTCCAGTTCCCTCAGCCACTCATCACAGGACTTTCTCTCCAGACCCTTCATCTGCTTCATTGCCCTTCTTTGGATGTGCTCCAGCACCTCAATGTCCTTCTTGTAGTGAGGGGCCCAAAACTGAACACAGTATTTGAGATGTGGCCTCATCAGTGATGAGTACAGGGGGATGATCACTGACTAAATCTTGCTGGCCACACTATTTCTGTTATAAGCCAGGATACTATCAATTCTCTTGACCACTTGGGAACACTGGTGGTTCATATTCAGCAACTGTTGGCCAACAACTCCAGTTCATTTTCCACCAGGCAGCTCTCCAGCCACCCTTCCCCAAGCCTGTAGCATTGCATGGGGTTGTTGTGACTCAAGTGAAGGACCCAGCACTTGGCCTTGTTGAAACTCATACAATTGGCCTTGGCCCATCAATTCAACCTGTCCTGATCCCTCTGTAGAACTTTCCTACCCTTAAGCAGATCAACGCTCCCACCCAACTTGGTGTCATCTGCAAACTTACTGACGGTGTACTCAATCACCTCATATAGATCATTGATAAAGATGTTAAACAGAGCTGGCCCAAATACTGACCCCTGGGGAACACCTCTTGTGACTAGCTGCCAACTGGATTTAACTGCATTCACCACCACCCATTGGGCTGAGACATCCAGACTTTTTTAAAGAGTGAAGAGTATACCTGCCCAAGTTATGAGCAGCCAGTTTCTGCAGGAGAATGCTGTGGGAAACAATGTCAAAGGCTTTACTAAATTCCAGGTAAACAACATCCACAGCCTTTCCCTCGTCTACTAAGCGAGTCACCTTGTCATAGAAGAAGATCAGGTTAGTCAATATTATGGAATGGATGCAGAAAATATATGTTTTTTTCTTGTTCGTACTTGTCTTGTTGCTGGCTTTTGGCTTTGTCTATGTCTATATTCAGGCTGCATGCTTTTAAATATTTTACTCTTTTATACTGATAAACTGGTTGCATATGATAGTGACAGGTGTGCTGTTCTGTTCCATTGGAATTCAACACCATGCTGACATTAACTGACCAAAAGCAGTACTTCTGCCCTTGAATGTCTATATTCACACTTTCTTGTCTTTCTATTTCACTTTTCTCTACCTTTTTTCTTGGCAATAAGATCCAGTTTATCCATACACCAAACATTTTACAAAACAAACTGTTTCTTTAACTTACATTTATTCCACCTTTTTGTCACACATGGCTCCAATTTCAGGGCATTATTTCCACATGATTCAAGCCCTTTGTTTATTTTCCGTGATTGTATCTATTCATTGTACATTTTATGTTTCTACCTTTGAATTTTCGTGTAGGAAATTCCCACACATTTTTAATTTATATTTTTTTCATCTTTATTTTTCCATCTTAAAGATGTGACATGACCTTATTCTCCATCTCAGTTCCTGTGATCTGAGTACTGAATTTTTTTCTACCCCAATCTCTACTTAATTTTTCAGCTTTTGTCACACAATCCTTAATTTTCTTGCACCAGTCAAATATTCAGCTTATTTAACTTGGCCAATCTGCTTAACCAATTCTAGCTACTTGACTAATTTTGGTTCAAACTGCATCCCCGTCTACTTTCACTTTAGAGACTGCATATGCCATTGTAGATCTTTAATTCTTTGTCCTAGTGTTCATAGATTTACAAGACAGAAAAGAAAGTGAATTTGTCTTTTCCCACTGTCATTAATTTGGCATTGGAGAATTACCTAAATAGAAAATAAGATACATGAGGGTTTTTTTTTTACATAAATAGCAACAGATTAGCTGTAATGAAAAAACAAGGAATAAACTCTATTGCTGGCTTACTCCCAATTGGAGTGGTGTAATTTACTGTCTTCTCAAGAGTAACTGTGTGCATTTCCCAAAGATGTGTAAGTAAGGATAGATTCTGTGTTGCCAGAAATCAACCTAGCTTGACTGATGGAAGAACAGACTGTCTTTTCTGTCAACCTGACACCTAGCTAAGGATGAGCTCGGAAGACCTGTTTACTTCCAGTCTCAGCCTTAATCTCAAATTTATTGTTCAAACTCAAGAAGACACAATATCATGGGGTTTCCTGCCTGAAAAAATAAGACAACACTACTCTTCAGGACAAAAATACATTTTAATGACAGTCTCTGTTTCTATTTGAGTGGCTTATGATGGTGTTTGATCTTATTCCTTGGGTTTTTTTGCCCTTCTCAATTGTTTCATTGTGAGCTCAATTCACATTAACACAAATGAGAGTAGGATCTGGCTTTCTGAATTATTTTCACCTGATTTTCAAAGTCCCAGAGGCTACCTTAAAGCCTCCCAAACAAAGTCTTCCCTAACAGTTTAAAGTTTTCTGTAGGGTAAAAAAAAAATTGGCATAATATTGGTTTAGAATAATAATCAAAATTCATCTATAAAGATTAGAAAATTCAACATTTTAAAAATATCATGTGTGTTAAATATGTTGCACTCAATAAATATTCAGGATACCAAAATAGCTCTGTGAAAAGGAAAAGATCAAGAGGCATGCAAACCTTAATTTTATAGTTTTATTTTAACGTATAAAGGAAAGAGCATTTAAGACTATGTAAAATGGAGTTGTATTCCTAATTTTCTGCTTCAGTCTCTGTAGTCTGACAGCTTCGTCAGTCTCTATATTAATTAAAATTCCATAAATGATGTCAGAAAAACCTCAGATTCTGCTCTTTATATCAACCATAATTTTCTCCAGATTTTGTTCTGGTTTTATGCCAAAGACCACACAAAAGCTTTCTAAGTTTTCTTTTTTTCCTGAAGCTTCTGTTGCTTAGTAAGTTTTAGATTTAACAAATTACTTTCAACAGTTGGTATAATTTCACACTAAATAATAACTTATCTTACCATTATAATACTTGGCTTTTTCCTCTTATGGGTGAGATACTTAACCAAAGTATCACACTTCTGGGTTTATGTGCACACTGCCTCTTTTTCCAGCCTTTGTTCAAGCTGCTTTTTAAAATGAGTATATCTCAGCATTTCTCCACCATTTCTCATTTGTATCGTCACAATAACCACAGCTCATCAAATATGACTTCTCACTGCTACTTGATATCTTTTATGTTCTGTTAATAATATAGAGAATCATGTCAAATTGCAATTGAAAATAGTGCTAGTATCTATCCAGTTTAATGAAAATTGTCCAGGGGCAGGGGGAGGGATGTGCAAAGTAGCAGAGTTTATCTTTTCAGTCATATTATTAGAGGATGAGAAATGGTATGAAATAATTTTAAAATTACAGGCAAAAGCTTAGATTCCTGAAATTATAAAGTTTATGAAACTAATGAAGAGCAGTTTTTAGATAATAATAAGAGATGTATTCAGTTCTTATTTGGGTAAATTCCCAAATATTTCTGTCTATTTTAAAATAAGGTTATCAAGGCTTAGAGGAAAAATATTTTTAATTTAGTTAAAAAAGAATGGAATGCACATATAAACTGTAGTCTATATTAGTCAATTGTAAGTAGATAATAATAAGAAGACTAAGTAGAGTGACTACTTCTGAGTTATGTACTTTTAAGTTCTTATATTTGAGACAAAAACAAGTGGACCTTAATATTAAGAAAGACATGAGAAAAATGATGGACTGCAGAATAATCATTTTGTTACTCAGACATTTTCTATTTTCCCATTACAATTCATTGGAGAAGTCTTTGCTTAAATATGATCAGAAATCTCATGAAAACAGATGGTGGCTGTGTCTATTGCAAGATGAAAACCTCAATTCTAAATCGAGCCAGATTTAAAACCAGTTTAAAATCAAGCAAATTATAATCATTGAAATTACTAGAATTTGGATACACAGGGATTGTTTTCTCCATTTAAAGATGAAGTTAGAAGAATCTGATTGAAATTTGGGCTTTTGGCTCTCACCAGTCATAATTACAAAACCAAAGGCTGAGGCAGAGATATTATTCTCTGAGAATCACAACTTCCAAACATGATTTGAAGAAAATATTTATCTGAAAAAATCTTAAATACTTGACTACATCTACCTGGTGATATTTGCTAGGATTGGTATGTTTCAGAGGCCATAAGTAATGTTCATAACTAAAAACAGGAAATAAGCTATTATAACACAGAACAAAGAGACTAAAAAGACAAATTAATACAGGTTTATCCAAGCTAGTTAAACCAACCTGATATCTGACTACCGCCTGAAGCTCATGATTTAGGATAATCTAAAAATCAAGTTTTAATCTAAAACAGAACAATGCTGTCTGTGTTGTTATATCTTTCAGTACCTTGCTGCTAGCCAAACTCATTGCCTAGCTTTATTAATCACTTCCAGACAAATTTTATTTAACATATGAGGGAGGGTCAACTCAGAATGTTTTGAGTTTTGCATAATGTGTGGCAGACTTTGTACTTCACTAATGCTCTGGCATGTTGACGGCAAATTTCCATGGAAACCATGATTCCATCCATGGGACCAGTCTTTCTTATAGCAGATGTAGCCCTTAAATTGTAGGGCCTAGATTACCAACTACAAATAAAAATAAGATGTAGCAACACAAAAGACCACTGAAGCCAGAGAATCCTGCATAACTTGGTTATGCAGGAGTCTCATTCCCTTAATGAGACTCCCTTATGCAGGAGTCTCAGTCCCTTAAATGCGTGGAGAAATTCTGTCACTGGAACTCAATGAGCTCTACTGTATTTAGGAGAACTTGTCATGAGCAGAGGAAATTTACTGCAAAGTCTTTAGAGGGCGGAGGAGCTAATTAGTCCCCCAAACACCAGTCTCTGCCTCTGGAAAATGCATTTAAATGTCCTGTTTCTAAACAAAATGGAGGCTTTCTGTCTGTTAGGAGTTTCCCCACTCCCTCTTTTTCTAGAAATACTATGCCAGTAGTCTGAGGTTTTTCACTGTTTGGTGGGCTAAAAGATGAAAGAACTATTTGTCATATCAAATGACCCCATTAAAATCATTAACAATGTAAGATATCAAAAGAAATGTAAGTTTGTGGTCCTCTCTTCCCTCATTCTTCTTCTTCCCCCTTTTTTTGTGCCTGCTTTTCATTCTGAGAGGTATACAGTACTCAGCATATTATAATCCCTTCTGGCAACAGAGCAGAAACATGGTTTCCATTACAGTTTATTACCTTTTTCCTTTTAAAATTTTTTTAATCAATCCACATGAATCCCAAAGGACTCCAGCTTTTGTTAGAAACTGTAGACAAGATAGATCATGAGCAGAGTTGTCCCATATTTCTATATGACTTAGACTGTGTATTTAGTTCCCTTGTGCATAGTTAAAATATAAGTAAAATATGTATCCATTTAGTATTCTGAAAATGAATTATTTTTGTTCCATTGTTCTTTATTAAAAAGCTACCCTGTTTGTGTATACAGCAGGTGTGGAAGTGTTCTAAGATGAAAAGAAAAATCCTTTATTTTCATTAAGAAATTTATTTTCATATGGAAAATTGTAGTTGTTTAAAGTCTTTTCAGTTACTCTATATAGGCATCTTTAGGGTGGTTTCTACTCCCCTATAGCCCAGGCCAGTCAGTGAGGTCTCATCCGTAATCAATAGAGGCAGGCAACCTATTGCATCTTATGCTGTAATTTCACTATCTATTCGCAACGGCAGTATCTGGCACTGATGCCAAGAGAAGTGTTTCTATCAGTCCTCTTTCACCTCTGCCATCTTCCCCCTCCTGGGGAAGCTTTATACAGCTGCACAGTGAACCAGGTCAGAGAACGGATCTTGCTTAAAACTAACATGGCAGAAAACTCAACTGTATAGTTTTAGCTGGAAGGTAAATGCTTGTGCTGACACAAGGGAGAAATAGAGCCGCAGAAGAATGATGGGGCCACTTCTTTCTGCAGCCCTGCCAGCTTAATCTCGTTTAAACTGATTGTGAAACTACAGCACTGCATACCTAGCTTTGAAAATGGGTAATTGTCTTTGAACATGCTCATTTTTATCCACTATCAAAGGCATTTGAATGACTACTTTAGCCTTTTAAGATTTAGGTAGCTTGTTTGAAGTTCAAGGAAATTAGTTCCCTCAAAGCGATTTTCACAGAGACAGTAAGGGTCAGTGCTTCCCTGTTGTCTTTATGGTGCTGATAACTTGTGTTATGAGACTGAAGAAGATACTCATTTAAATTAACACACCTGCATAACCTGTATTAATGTATTTACCTTCATTTCTTCATTTGCTTTAAGATAAAAATAGAGGATGTGATTCAGTAGTACACAATTCTCTGCATTTTTATTTGTTGTTGACTACCTTCAAATATAGATTTCACTATTGTATTATCTAATTCTAATTTTTGAAAGATGAAATATCTTCCTAAAATTCTCTCCTGACAATAGTTTAACCAGTTAACATCTAGTACTTCTAGTAAGGTGTTGAACAGTGTAAGTCTCAGATGTCTTTCCCTTTCCTAGGAAAGAAAAATAGTGGTTTACTGAAAGTTCATAGATTTAAAGAAACAAAAGGAGTTGGTTCTGCTAAAGGTAATAAAAAATTTAAACTAGACCTGAACAAGAACAACAGGCATTATGAAAGTCCTCAACTTAGCATGCCTATATTAATTCTTACCTTAATGAGGGTAAGGTAGGATCAACAGCTAAATAACTACATAAGTCAACAGAATGGAATTTGTAAAGTGTTTTATGAACCTGGTATGAAAGACAATGTGTGTGGGTGGACAATTTTTATATTTCTGTGGTGGGTTGACCCTGACTAGAGGCCAGATGCCCACCAAAGCCCACTCTATCACTCCCCCTCCTCAAATGGGCAGGGGGAAAAAAATATAACAAAAGCTCGTGGGTGGAGATAAGGACAGAAACAGATCACTCGCCAATTACTGGCACAGGCAAAACAGACTCGACTTGGGGGAAAAAAAAACAAATTTACTTTATTACCAATCAAAATCAGAAGATAATTTTAAAACACCTCCCCCATCCCTCCCTTCTTAATTTCTTTCCCGATTTTGCACCTCCTTCCCCCAGCGGCACAGGGGGGCAGGGAATGGGGGTTGGAGTCAGTTCATCACACGTTGTTACTGCCGCTCCTTCCTCCTCAGGGGGAGGACTCCTTCCCTCACACCAGTGTGGGGTCCCTCTCACAGGAGACAGTCCTCCACGAACTTCTCCAAAGTGAGTCCTTCCCATGACTGACAGTTCTTCATGAACTGCTTTAGCATGGGTCCATTCCATGGGGTGCAGTCCTTCAGGAAGGGACTGCTCCAGCGCGGGTCCCCTACGGGGACACAAGTCCTGCCAGCAAGCCTGCTCTGGTGTGGGCTCCTCTCTCCATGGGCTACAGGTCCTGACAGGAACCTGCTCCAACGCGGGCTTCCCAAGGGGTCACAGCCTCTTTCGGGCATCCACCTGCTCCAACGTGGGCTCCTCCACGGGATACAGGTGGTCCTCTGCTCCACCATGGAACTCCATGGGCTGCAGGGGGACAGCCTGCCTCACCATGGTCTTCACCACAGGCTGCAGGGGAATCTCTACTCTGGTGCCTGGAGCACCTCCTCCCCCTCCTTCTTCACTGACCTTGGTGTCTGCAGAGTTGTTTTCTCTTACATCTTCTCACTCCTCTCTCTCTAGCTGCAAAGTGTGCAGCTTTTTTTTCCTCTCTTCTCTTTTTTTTCCTTAATTATGTTCTCACAGAGGTGTTACTGATTGGCTCGGCCTTGGCCAGTGGTGGGTCCGTTCTTGTAGCCAGCTGGCATTTGTTGTATCAGGTCGGACATGGGAGAGGTTTCTGGCAGCTTCTCTCACAGAAGCCACCCTCATGTCCCCCCGCCCCACCCAACACTGCTACCAAAACCTTGCCACGCAAACCCAATACAATTTCTTACTTGAAGACAAAAAAAGAAATGAGGGTAGTCTTAAATATTTTGATGTGAAACATAGATCACAATGCAGCAAATCTTGATTTTTGAATTCTTTATTGAACAAAGAAATTAGGAAAAGTAGTATGAAAATAAGAGTTTAAAACCAGTATTTATGCCCATAATTAATGCACTGAGCCTGGGAGGCAAAGCAAAGTAGCCTACTAGTTTACCAAGAAAGACTGTGAGTAAGGGCTAATAATGCAAGGTACCTAATTTATATTTAGGCATTTAACACACTTTCACCAGCCAGGAGTGGAGGTACCATGGATTCACACTGTCCTATGCAAAAGTAATTCCAAGGGTGGTTTCAAATTCTAGATATGTCTGTTTTTCTGATTGCTTGTAGGAATCTAATCCCTACTTTTTACCTTGTGTTCTTTGCCTTTCACTATTTATAACTGCTATCTGCTACACGAACGATACAAAATATTGTATTTTGTATTAATTTTGTAAAGGTTTGATTTCAGTTGAGGGGGAAAGAGGAGAAGGGATAGCAGGCACTTATTTTGTGGTAAGTATATGTGAAAAGTATATTAAAATGTAATTTATGCCACTTCTGATTTCTTATTTACATGGCTGAAGAGTTAAACTAATAACAAAATCTGTCACACAGACTTTCTTTCTTTCCTGTTTCCCCCAAATATAGTAGTCATACCTTGGAACAAGTGGCCAAATCTCTCTAAAGATGTTAAGCAAGCAAACACTCTCATATCACATGGATTGCTATAGGTTTAGAGCTGTAACAAATGTCACTCAATTTGGGATGAATTCTCAAGAGATGCACAATTTTAGTACAATAAATCTTGCTGATAAATATTATTAATACAGTAAGATTCATGCCAGTCTTTGCCTCTCTGCAGTACTGCATTGTCAAACTATTTCATATTACAATCATTGGAGAAGACATGGTTTCAGTAGGAGAATGGTTAGAAGCAGTGAAGTGTCTAATAGAGGAGCTCCTACAAAGCTGCAGCTTGCTTTAAAATGTGTGAACTGTGTTGGTTTACAGGGAGCATCACAGCAGAAGTTCATTGCTGTTGTTCAGTCTTTTGATTTGATTTTATTTGATCCGAGTAGCTGTGGAATAACAGAATTACATTTTTTCACTCTTTTGGTCTGTCTTTCCCATAGTGAGCCTTCATCTATGTTCCTGGTGGGCAAATTTCATGATAAAGCAAAGATTTGTAGTGTGCTTTGATTCCCACCTTCAGTATAGCCTAGCAGTGTAACCTGGAGTCTACATGAGGGACTGCAGAATAGTGTATTCTGTACCAAAAATTAAGTCAGAACTACACATGCTGATGAATCCTAAATAGCAAGAGGTGTTTCTTTTCTTTTCTTTCATTAAGCTAATATTCTGGCCTAGAAGAGAGGGCTCAGACTTGAGATTTGTGAGGTTTTTCACTGTTATCTTGAAAGTCATCTTAGCCTTAGTGACAATTTTCTGACTTCCATATACTCCACATACTGCACAGTGCCCAAAAGAAATAGTCCAAGAAAAATAGTTCCTGAGGTGCCTCAGGCTAATATTACACTAATAAATAAAATAGGCCAGAGCCCATTCTCTGCATCTGAGGCCAAACGACACAGTTGATGCTCAGGAAGGTAATGTTTCAGTTCACTTCCTTGATTTTTCCCAGCTGGTGTGGTCTCACCCAAACTGGGTGCCAGGATCAAGTTGTGGCCCTGCTCTCCCTTGAGCCATTCCCAGATATCACCAGCTGAAGCTGAAATGGAGCCCTGGGGCAGGGGCAGAAGGTGTGTGGGGTCCTGAGGGACTCAACAGGGCAGCCCTCTTCCTCCTGAAAGCACTAAAGAGGAAAAGAAGGGTCTCTTGTTTGTCCTCTAGTCTGCATCACCTATTAAAATATCTATTGCAAGGTTTTGATCAGTCTTTGCTTAAAAATACTTGAGGTGGTGAGGTTGTCTGTGATGATTCTCTGTGTAATAAAATTCCTAGTACCTTACAACGGAGGACACTTCCAATGGGTCACTAGTTGGTATTGACCTTTGGACTAAAGGTCATGTCAAATGAGCTCTAAAATAAATAACAATGTAAAAAAAAATCTTACTTCCCTGCTTGTTCTTACTTTGGGAAGCTTTTGGTTTTTATTCATTAAGGTGTTCCATTTTCTATAGAAGAAAGTCTGGTAATAGGATCTGTTACTTTTTAGCCACAAATTCAGAGGTTTCTGCATGGTTTTTCTTTGTTACTTCTTTCAGAAGGATAAACTTACAATTAACATGTTTTTTTATCAAGTGACATCAGAATGAAAATTGAGAGTGCAGTGTCATTTAATAATCCCTTTTGTGCTATAGAAGACTTAATTTTTCATTTCTTTACTTGCACAACTTGAAGCCGAAATTTCATTATTCAAAGGTTCAATTCCAGTGCACACACTCTAGACAGAGCCTTTTAAATGAAAGTAAACTTGGATAAATAATTATTAACTATCTGATAAAAAAATGGGAAAAAATGTCCAATAGCTGAAGTTTCTATATCAATGTTCTAAATTTTAAATGTTCCATTTCAGAAACAAAAAGATTTGCTAGTTTATCACTGATTTTTTAAAAATTAAAAATTGTATTTTAATTCAGACAAATTTCTGAAAAAAAACCTCAGTGTATTAACAAATGTATTCTGTTAGTTTATAGGAAATAGTTTGTGATTTTTCAGAATGAAATTCCTTTTTTGATTCAAACAAAAAGCAAAACAGGAAATAACTTTTTTGTTATTCTCCAGTAGATACTTTTTGCAGTTTCCTCCTTTTTGATGTTCTTCTTTTTAATGTTCTTTATCCACAATTAGAAATAATTCTATTGTCATTCGGGTTAGAAAAAACTAATTTCCTAGCTATATATTTATGGCTATTTATCAAAGAATACTACTATTTTGAAAACACAAAATTTGGGGCTTTCTTCAAAAGCTATTTAATAAAGCCTTTTAACACAGAAGACTGTAGGGGTCTTAGCAGACAGAATTCACATATTAAAAATAAATTTTATTAATATAGTCAGTTGCAAAAGTAACTTTAAGTTCAATAAATGCAGCTTCTATCATTCCACAAAGGTATGGATTTATTTGCAACATAAGTGTAATGATAATAATAACAAATAATCACCTGGTAACTTATATGGTTGCTCTAATTATATTAAGTATGGGATATAATTTTGAATATAAAAGGACATTAATGTTTCTGCATATTTGTTAAACTGATTTCTAGATGTATGTCTAATTAGTTATTATTTTGGAGACACTAATGTAGGAGTACTTGCACTGCTGTAGGAAAGAAATTTTGCAGAGCTAGGTTTCTGTTCAGTTTACCAACACAAAAGTGAAATTGTATTCTGGAGCTGATTGGGAACTTTATTTCACGTTTTTTGATTCTCTCTTTTCCCTTTCATATTGAATTATGCAGTGAAATAATCAAAGATATAAACAAAATGTATTAAACAAGAATTAAGCTATCAAATTAGTTGGTCAATTGGTCAATTTCAATAAATTGAAATAACCTGATAATTCTGAAATGTTTATTTAACCTTTACAGTTTATTTTAAAATTACCATTAATATGTTAAGAATTTCAAAGTGGAACTCCTTTGAATTGGAGATTAAAATTTCTATTTTCTCTATTCTACTTGTTTCTTTTTACCATCTTCATTCAAATATTTTTCAAAATCTACGTAGTTTTTTGAATGAAACATACCAGCATTTTTCTCTGTAGGAGAATCACAGAATCACAGAATGATAGGGGTTGTAAGGGACCTCAGGAGATCATCTAGTCCAACCCTCCTGCCAAGCAGGTTCTCTGCACCAGGTTGCACAGGAAAGTGCACAGGCAGATTTTTAACATCTCCAGAGATGGAGACTCCACAACCTCTCTGGGCAGCTTGTTCCAGTGCTCTGTTACCCAAGAACAAAAAGAATGAGTAGAAATAATATTCCTAGATAGTTCAACTTTATATTAATATATACAGAAGATATATCAGAACTTAAGTGAGTTGACATGCATTCTTCTTACATATTTCTCAATATTAATAATTTTGTTTCCAAAAAAGTAATGTTTTAGTGAAAACATATAAATTTTTCCATTGTTTTGAGAAAACTTATTCTTTGTTGAAAAATCATTTTCTAACTTTCATTACTGACAATAAATAGTTCTATTTTGCAGTTCAAATTATTTAATGTTATTGTAATGCCTCTTAGGATCTAGGCAGTATATAACATATAATTTCATTTAAAAAAAAAAAAAAAAGAATCATACAAAGTTTATAATTACACATGTAGCAAGAAAAGCCAAGAACCTAAAAATAGTTTTATTCCAAATCACAACATATATATATATATATGAAATTATAATATATGTATAAAATGTACAGATATATACAGTTAAAATTATAATGTAACATTCATAATATACAATATTTATTTTAAAATTAATAAAATACTTACTTACACACAAAATAAAGATGCATAAATTTGCTAATCCTTCCTGCAAAGGGACTGCTGATTTACATCGGCATTTCAGAATACTGCAAAGTCATATCACAGAAAAAGATTTTCACTAATCAGGAAAAATAAGGAATTCAAGAAAGGTGAGAAAATCTAGAGACATTGTCTAAGATGATGAAATACAAAGCAAAAATAGTTTTGGATATTGAAGAAGTACGGCGTACTAGCAATAAATTTTCTCCATGTTTCTCACACAAATTTTATATTTACAGTGTCACTTTAAAAAAAGGAAATAGTCAAGTCTAGCTTCTTTCTACTTTTTATATCCTTTTAGAGGACATAGGTCATTTGCTAGGAGCAGAACATTAGTTTAATGAATCACAAGTAGCCTCAGCAATATGTAGCTTTTAAAATTATTTCTGAACTGGAATAGATAAAGAACAGAATGTCACATACACTGATTTTGTGTTTTAAAAATGTATCTTAAATCAAGTCTGGAAACAAGGTGAGGAGACCGTTGAATGGTACACTGATTAAGATGATATCATGCATATCGGCCACAGAAAAAGCACGTGTAAATGTGCTGACTTCATTTTCTCTTGGCACGTGGTAATAACTGTCAAGCTGCAGAACATCTGATAACAATGCAATAGGGGAAACAATAGCTGAGCTTGCTGGAACTGAATGCAAAATAGCAGCCTTTGATGTAAAAATGTAGATTTAGGCAATGAGAAAAGAAATTTGTGTCTCAAATGATAGAAATATGTTTCTAAAAGTAGCTTTAAGAGGCTTTCCATTTGAAACATAAATTTATTTGTTTAGTTTAGCAAAGGTGGGCTAAGAATTTTGCAGTATGTACTAATAGTTTAATTTTTGTGATTTAGGGAAGAAATATTCTTGTTGATAGTGGAATACTATAAGAAAAGACGCTTGAGTTACCTACTGGGAAAGTACATGGTGCTTTCTGGTTGTATTAGAAAATTAATGACATTATTGCAGAGCTATGCATCTTCTGTGTTTAGATAACTTCATGGTTATTCACACTGATCTTTGCAAACACAAAATGCTGAAAACACTGAGCTTTATCTGACTAGAAAAAAGAGCTTGTGTGTTTGCTGATGTTCAGCCATAAATCACACTTTTTGGTTCTCTCTGAGACTTTGGAAGGACCAGAAGAGAGATTAATTGAATGCATTTGCACAAACTCTGTGTGCTACTTGGGCAAACCCTGCAGAGGAGCTTTGCATTAAAATGCAAGCGATGCAGCCACTGGTGAAGGCAAGGGCAGTGGCAGACGGATGCTGATGTGTTTGCATGGATCTGTGCATTCAAAGCAAGCACACATCCCTGAGACTCTGCAGAGCACTCTTATTATTGCAGCACTGCACGTGTCCATCCAGCCAACACTTTTTTGTCAGATTTCTACAGAGTGCCAGAACTGAGCTCTGTTTTTTTTCAGTAGTGAAAGAATAGACCAGTTGGGACCGAAACCCAATCTGTGCTTTCTCGCTTATGGCTTTCAGTGCTTATTATGGTAGAAGCACTGAGGAATCTGTCATTTCAGTATTTATCCGCAAAATATTTAAACTAAAATTTAAGCTTCCCATGTTGCAGATACAAATGTGTTTATGGGTATTATAACCTGCCTACATCCACACATCACAGCGTGCTAACAATCTGACTTACGGCTCATCAGTCTGGAAAATAAAATATATTATTATTGATGAGCCTGTTTATCTCTTCACTCCTCATTCCTTTGACCTTCAAGAGGAAGTCTAAAACAGACAGCATCAATCCAATATCATGCAAGCTTGCCGACCACACCATTGTTGAACCACTAAGCAAAACTCTGAAACTTTTATTTAAAGCCAAATAAATTAAAAAGGTCACAATTGATTAAGGAGGACCTCTGCTCTCTCCAGGCATTTGCAGTTTACAATGTAGAAAGAACAAGCTCTCTCACCTGTAGCAGGAAGCACTGTCATATTGTCTGATGGAGGAAAAATTTAATGTTCTCCCCACTAGACTCAGGAATATCTGTTGTGTTTAAGTTAGGTTGCCATTGCAGATCATACAGAGTTAACTGACTTAACTGGCTTTAGGGGAACTGCAGATGTTCAGGTCCCAGCCTTTCCTAGCACAATAATCACTCAGAGGATACAGAGCATAAAAGGCCCTCAACGTACACAGAAAATGCCAGAGGTAACTGTGGCTATTGTTAATGAATGGTAGAAGGATAATTTCCTCTGCTCTGCTGTGTGTGTGTGTGTGTGTGTGTTTTTCTTCCTCCTTAAAACAAATCCCAGCAATAATTTTCAACCCAATAACCTTCATAAAAACTCCATGGTGACTAATTATAAAAGAACTAGGAGCATCTACTATTAGCAGAAATAGGATTGTTATTCAATAACCTTGGGAGATTGCACATCCAATGATGCTCTGAATTCATAGTTATTAGATGGGGGGTCTAGTGAAGGTTGTTTCAGATTGCTGCTGGCGTCTTGCTGCTGAGCTCTGTACATTCAATGCCACAATGTCAGTAGCTTGAAATTCCCTGTCTGGATTTTATGCAGCTAATAATCTTCAATTTAGTTTTGTTTGCGAATAAATAGAATGGGAACGAGTTGTTTTCAGTGTAGAGGCATTCTCTGCAGGTCTTTGTCTAGGGCCAGTTCTAACAGTGTATTTTCACGTGCTGCTCACCTGCAGCAATGAGTCATGTACTGAAAAGACAGTTTGCTTAAGCTGCTGTAATGTGTACTGATGTTGATTAACAAAATGCAGACATTTAAAATTGCCTTTATATTGTATACATGGCTTTGTTCGAACAAATGGTAGCAACAAGTCAAAAGGAAATGGTATGCCTGACAGATATTTCAGCACACCCAGATCTTTACCTCCTCCCACTCTGTGAAAACATGAACACCAGTGTATATCAGCGTTAACGAAGCACAGAGGATATGTTTCATTTTCACTCTGCATGGACGTTGATGAGGGAAGAACAAACCAGCAAATAAGACAGCAGGCAAGTCTTTACAGACATCAGTCTTCAGGGCACTGGTTAATTCCATTCCAGAAGGTGACAAACAAAGCCACAAAATTAATTTCCAATCCCAACATCTGTGTTTTTGTAATGAGACTTACAACTCCCAGATGATTCTTGGACAAATGATTTTGAAAGGCTGTTTTCACTGGAGAGGGAAGCCAGCCCTGTCCTTCCCTTCACAGGACTTCTGCTCCATGACCCATGGGTTGTTTCACCACTAGTTTCTTTAAAATTGCTTGTTGGAAGAAGACCAGGTAGATTTGGGGAGTATTACTAGTAGCAAGTGCTCCAATTCCACTATATGTCACCCTCATTAGGAATCAGTTCTTAACTTAGAAAAGCAAGATGAGGGCTGAACACAAGTTAGAGACGCATTTTCTCAGAGAGCAGAGACCCCTTTTCACATAACAGCAAGTCTTCTGAGCAGACTGAGAGGAGTGAGAATGCAGAATCTACCTTGTCCCATCCATTCAAAAAGATTTCAGTATTACTTCAGGGAGATTTCTTCAGTCCAGTAGTCTTAAATAATTTGATGTGAAACATAGATCACAATGCAGCAAATCTTGATTTTTGAATTCTTTATTGAACAAAGAAATTAGGAAAAGTAGTATGAAAATAAGAGTTTAAAACCAGTATTTATGCCCATAATTAATGCACTGAGCCTGGGAGGCAAAGCAAAGTAGCCTACTAGTTTACCAAGAAAGACTGTGAGTAAGGGCTAATAATGTAAGGTACCTAATTTATATTTAGGCATTTAACACACTTTCACCAGCCAGGAGTGGAGGTACCATGGATTCACACTGTCCTATGCAAAAGTAATTCCAAAGGTTGTTTCAAATGCTAGATATGTCTGTTTTTCTGATTGCTTGTAGGAATGTAATCCTTTAGCTCTTTAATTAAACAGCATGGTTAAATACAGAATATTTGTCAGGATTCCTCTGGGTCTTGGGGCCACGAAATCATACTGTAAAAGAAAAATTTCTACTACTTTTTTAAAAAAAATTGTTCAGTGAGAACTCTTAAAAACTCAACTTCTTATCCTGGTATTGTAATTTAACGGGTTTTTTATTCCCAGAATATTTTGCACTGTGTTAGAATACATCCCTACTTTTTACCTTATATTCTTTGCCTTTCACTATTTATAACTCCTATCTGCTACACGAACGACACAAAATATTGTATTTTGTATTAATTTTGTAAAGGTTTGATTTCAGTTGAGGGGGAAAGAGGAGAAGGGATAGCAGGCACTTATTTTGTGGTAAGTATATGTGAAAAGTATATTAAAATGTAATTTATGCCACTTCTGATTTCTTATTTACATGGCTGAAGAGTTAAACTAATAAAAAATCTGTCACACAGACCTTCTTTCTTTCCTGTTTCCCCCAAATATAGTAGTCATACCTTGGAACAAGTGGCCAAATCTCTCTAAAGATGTTTCCTGCTTCAGGATTTGCTTCTTTCACAAATTATTTTCTCTATCATCTCATCTGCCTTTAGATAGAATCAGCAATTCATATCAATTCTACAGAGATCTTGATACCCAGACTTGCATCCTTTCTTTTTTTATTATTTTTAAATTGAACAGTTATACTATCATCGTGTATACAAAAAAAAAAAAAAAAGAAAAAAAAAGAAAAAAAAAAGAAAAAAAAAGAGCTGGATTTCTGTAAAATTTTAAGCGTGTTTTAAAACTTCCAAAGCAGCCTGCTTCTGACTATGCCTACATGGCTTTCAAGCACAACTCTCAGCCCATTCTCAAGTCTGGACTTTTTGAGTATTTAAAGTTCTTGAAGGCAAACCCAAATGCTTGAGATTCAGAGGATGCTGATATTTGATCCTCTATTTCTAGTACAGACCAAAACAGCCCACCCTGCACTGTGAACAGATGAAAAACTGGGGGTACACAACTGAGATATATAAAAAAAATATGCTTTTACTTCCTGTATTCACTGTAGTTATTGGCACAGGTTCAAATTATTTCACAGTACATTGCAGAATGGAAAGCTAATTCCCTTTGCAAAACTGAAATAATGTCCCGGCTCTCAAATATTTTGATTTTATATGTAGCTTACAAGCTGAATCTGAATTAATAAATGTTTCTCTTCGTGAACAAGTAAAATACAAGCTTGAATGCAGTGAAATTAATCTGACTTTGCAAAGTGTACTTGCTGCAGAAATTCAAAACTATTAGTTTATTTCTTATCAAATTAACCTGTTTGAAACCAGTATGTTACTAGCTTGTTTCTTTCCAGCTGTGTCATGGTATTTGGCAATCTTCTGTTGGGATGCATGTGTTGTTCTATAAAATGTTCCAGTTAAGAATTAATCAGTATATTTTAACTTCAATATGACAGTTTTGAAGAATGTATTTAAAATAGTTTGCTTTTACTTTACTTCTTATTTCATTTGTATCTTTAGCAGATTGTTGCAGGTGACTGAAATAAGAGCACAATTACAAGAAATCTTTGCAATTCTAATTAAACTGTTAATTGGTACCGGTGACTTTTCATACCTGACATTTAGCATCAGTGAATAACAACATAGTAAACAGCAGCAATAAAAACGCCATTTTTTTTCCTTGCAAAACTCTGAAACCAATCCTGCTTTAAATTTTGCAAGCCCATTTGATGTCAGTGTTAAAGCATAATTTGTTCAAAACTCTCCAGCACTCTGGGAGAACTGTGTTTGTAATTAGATATTGCTGCAAGTAGCAAGAACATATCATATATTGCCACACAAACAAACTCTAAATAGGATATGCTGAGTAAAGAAAAATATAGAATTAGATAGTTTAGCCATGAGGTTAAATGCTACCCCTGCAACTGCATTCAGAAAGCATGAAAAAACAATGTGCAGCTATAATATGAAAAACCAGGTAAAGAATAGCAGAGCTAAATTCAGGAAAACCAAACAAGAGTAAATACTGTTTGCTAACATCTCTCTTTGCCTGCTAAACTGAAGATAGGTGTAAAAAAATATAATGTGTTGAATATGAAAAAAAAATGCCAACATTTAATCCATCCTTTAATCAACTATAGGACATATGAGAGCTGGTCCTATGGAGTAAACTCATTGTGTAGTTTGTTTACAGTTGGTGATATCAGTGAAGATATTTTGTTCTTCCCGGATGTGAAAGGAGGTAAATTTCTTGCAGAAATTTTTCTATCTATCATTCTCATTTTGGGTCTAATCAGAAAATGCAAGTGAATGTCTATTAATATTGTTTATGATAAAACAGAGAATGCAAAAATATATTTTTACTTCCATTTTACTTTGAAGCAAAACTTTATGATTTGTTTCAAGATGATAAATACAGATATATAACAAGAAAATGGAAGAATAGTCCAAAAGAGGAAAGTAATGTATCTATACCTGTCCTAATTCCAAACTACACATTATTACGTCTGCTTATTTATGATCTGACGAACCAACTTCATCATAGACAAACTTGGACCTAGCTAGTTTCTTCACTTTTAAAATTTTCATGTGTAGGTTTATTAAATGTGTCTCATGCTGTAGCCTAATAAAATGCTAAAAAATATGAACTAAGATGTTCTACTGCACCTATCATCTTCAAAGGAATAGTTACTATAATCCCATCTTGTCCCCTCTCATTTAATTAGCCCTGCTCAAGACTCTGGGGTTGCTCAAGTAGCCAAATATTGTCTGAATAAGAAAAAAATGTAGTTTTGAGATTATTTATTAATAACATATATGCATACCTCATTCATTATAGATGCATGTTTTACTTTTCTAGACTGATTGCAATGCATTGCATAACTGAAAAAAACAGTTTGGTTATATTTTCTAGACAGATAGTTCTCTGCATAAAGCTCACTGAAAACTTATATTGCATTTAAAGTTAGTTTCCATTCTGAATTTGGCAAGCAGTTTTTTTAATACAGGAAAATCATATTTAAATGCAAAATGAAGATTTTAACTGCACTTTATACTTTTCTTTCCTCTTTTACACTATAGGTGATTTGGAATATTGAGCAAGCATGTTAAATCCCTGCCATGTACTGAGTCTTCATTTAAAAGGTAAATAATACTGAATTGGAATATTCCTACCATTTCTATGAAAGTTTGCTGTCCTCTTTTGACAGGGCTCAATCCTGCATGGTACTTCATAGTTATAAATATGACTGACTGAGATTGCAGCACTTTCAGGCTACTTTTTTCAAGGACAGAGCTGTAATGTTTATTTACACATTGATTTCAACTTACTCACTTGAGTGGCTAAGGACTGTTTACACAGGTATGCTATTACCAGACCGAATTTGTCCCATTTAATGTATCAAAAATTAAAGACAAATGAAATATTGAACAGAACTGTTTTTCAGCTCTTGCGTAAATCTCCTTACTAACTCTGTTAACAAATTCCCTGATATGTTAAATCTTGCTTTGTCCCTGCTTTATTTTAGGATAGATAAAGAACTTTTCAGCTATTTTATTCTCAAACAGTAAAAAGGCATGAAGGTAAATGAAGAAATTAAATAGAATCTCATAGAGCATATCAGATATGCAATGGTCTGAAATACTGTAATTTCTTGGGGAGAGAAAAAGAAAGCCAAGGAAATGAGAAGGGGTAGCTACCATTTTACTGACATCACAGAAATTTGCTGTATTAAGAATCAAGTGACCTTAAATGCCACAGGGCCATTAAAAGTAATGGGATGTGATCTCAAGCCAGTGAGTGGTGTGAAGCCAATTCCTTCTCAGGGGCTCAAGCTGTAAGCTCCACATTAATGTATTAGTATCAGTAGATGAAACATAACGAATACTACATCTCATTTACATAATGGATGAGACTAGGGAAGCAGTTCCAGATGGCTGATGAGCACCTTGAGCCAAGAGGACTTTTTTTTTTTTTTTTTTTTTTTTTTTTTTTTTTTTTTTTTTACATATCAGCAGCCACAGGTCTAAAGTGCTGAGATTAGATCAGGCTGATGAGAATATGGAATTTGAGTGATTTGTTGCCCTTAAATCTGAAGAAAGTTAAAATATCCCTCAAGAATAACAGCATTCCATGCAGCTGTGGGCCCTTCTCTGCTTATTGTTGCCATTTGCTCATAGCTGTGTCAGGTAGTTCAACAGAAATTAGAGGTATGAACTTCAGGATAATATTCTCTGACTGGTTCTGCTGAAATTATCTTCCAAGAGTCAACTCAAGTGTTCAAGGTCATATTTATGCATTGTACTGGGTTGGTACATTAATACATATAATGCACATTGTGTGGAAATTCTGGACTATTCATGAACTCAGTACAGCACTCAAACTTTCAAACAGTTTAAAGACAAATGAGAATGCAATGTCCTTTTTTTACAGCCATAGGCTTGCTTTATAAATTATCTGTCCAAGGCTGGCACAGGTATAAAATCAAATGCATTGGATTTGCTTTATCAGTGCATTGAATTATGTGTTACGGGAAGAAGGAGTCTGTTTTGCCATTGAAATAAGGAACTGATGTCCTTGTTGACTTCTTATTCTTGGAGAAGGCTGAGTTTTGTGAATGAGCTGAAGAAAGGCAAGAAATATTTTTTCCCCGAGTCATGAAAACTGTAGGTGTTTCAAGAATCACAGTCAGTCTGTAGGTAAGATATTTCTGTGTAGCTACTAGTACTGTGAAATCTCAACTAGACTGATTGGTATGCTTTCCTAACTGTGTTAGAATTATATCATGGTTAAATCCACCTTTATTAAATCAATATTATGTCAGAGTTAGACTCCAGCTTTGTAGTCAGGAAAAAGTCCTGTTTTACCCTTCTCCCTCTCTGTGGTTAGACTGGCAATGACACTAGAGACATTTTGCCTTTCTCTATAGCAGGCAGTACAGTCTACTTCCTAGGACAACTGTGGCAATTTAAGTCAGTATCTTTGCTGTTTCAGAAGGCTATACCATGAGCAACATTATTTTCCTGGGTACATTGTTCTAATTTGTTGCTCTCCTGTATTAATGATACTTAGTATAAAAGAGTATTTGAAAGAGTGATTTAGTCATTGTGGAGAGGTGGAGGTTGGACAGAGGAGATGTACTTAGGGAGCCTTGCAGCTTTCACATGGTGGCCTACAATTCCTAATGCTAATTCAGTGTCTAGATGAGCCTAGTTAAATTCTATTTCATAGCTTTTTCTGTCTTAAGTATATATGAGAACACAAAATATAAAAGAGACTTGGAGAATGTTAATTGAAATATTACATTTGGGTGTTTGAGAGACCACGCCTAAATGTGTGTGTGCGTGTGTGTGTGTGTGAGCACACTTCCAATACATATATTTGTAGGAGTAAGGGATGGGAAGGAGTTATATAGACCATTTGTTAGAACATCATTACATATTTGGAGAACAACCTCAGAAAGTTTGTCAAATTTTGTCAACAGTTTTTGGATTTATAAAGCTTATCAACACCTGTTCTTTCTCAAATGTTGATTTGATTTTTTGTATTCAAAAAGAAGTTGCCAGCAAATTCCCACCAAGAAATTGCAGGAGAAAATATTTCTGAGTACAGGGAGTATTAACGTAGAATTTCCAGTCCTCAGAAACCCACTTAGGTGAAATGCTGCTGTTCAGAATTTAGAGCATCTGTTGCCTTGCAGGATTATACCATACAGTGAACAAGAAGTAAAAAGGGCAATTGGGTTTGGGAGGCTTGAAAAAATAGGTTGCTTGTTTTTGAAGTTCTGTTATATTAGTTGATATTGCCTCTTCTCTTGTTCTAAGATTTTCAGATTTTTTATTTTTTATTTTTTAACATTGACACTAATGAACATTGGATTATAGCTTGATAAGAAATCAAAATAAGATGCATAGAGTTGTCAATCTCATCCTCAATCAGCCTTACTATGCTAACAGAGATTTGGAGGAAAGTTACCAGCAAGGGGGAAATATTACATACAAATTTAAAAGCACTGCATTTAAATTATATCAGAATGTAACTCTATGAAGAGATATTTTACTAAAAAATGCAGCAAACTTTTAAAATGAAACAACCTTTCTATTGTCCTAAAATTAAAAAATTCTAATAGAATTTTTTAAAAGTTTTCTTTTTACTCCCCTCCCCACCCCATTCTTTTCCTTTCTAAAAAATCTGTAACAAAATTTATGTTAACTTGATGTATTTTCTCTTGCCTATGGTCTGTGAGCACAACTGTGGGCTGTGTATCACTGGAAACAGGATAAAAAGTCATCAAAATGATAACAATGTTGGGAGGTGAGGTGAAATGAGAAAGGTATGATGCATATGCATCCTTTTGTGCTATGTAAAGCATAAAATGAAAGCATTCTTCATTGCAGGGAAGTGGCTATGGAACTCATTTGAGAATAGCAGCTAGATTTATGTTGACTTAATATTAAGTTAATATTGATTGAGATGAAACGGCCAAAACATGAATAGACACACTAATTCATATTATTATATACTTTTAGCTGCTCTATTTTTTTGTAAGCTTAATCAAAGATACAGTCAAACTAACTAATCCTTAGAGGTTTGCCTTATTTAGAGGTCTCATACTGCCTGCTTTGTCTATCTTTTCTTAATTTGTTCAAACAAACACTTTTTCCATCCTTAAATTAAGTTGGCTTTTTGCTTCTCCCTCAAGACAATTGCACATCATTAGAGAGGTGGTGGAACAAGTACAATTGCAAATATCTGCTACCATGGTACAGTGATGCCATAAGCCAATCTGCAGTCATTGTGACTCTCAGGACTTCAAGTTTATGTAAAGGTCATGTTGTTTGATTGTGGATAAATGACCCTGGGATTTCATACCGTCATTAAGGGCCTATAAACCCATCTTGATTATTCAGTAAATTTGTTGTGTGAAGGGAGAAACTATATGAAGTCAAGTAAGTGTCCAGAACTAGTTTTTTGTGTGTGATTTTTTATTACTTATGAAATATTTTTGATCATTTAGATCACATGATATTTCCAGTGGTGATATCTAGACATTTACAGATGGGAGAAAATAATGCTGTAATAGTATGATATAATGAACTTTTGTATTGTACTGCTGCTAGGCCTGGCTATGTAAGTTCATACAGAATATGAATACTGCACATGAACAGACACTTCCTGAGTTTAAAACTCAGGACTGTCTTTCTTTTGTTTTGTTTTCTTTTTACTGTCAATTTATAAAGTAGTGACTGATTTTTAATTGCTAGCATCCTATATTTTACAACCTGGCATTTTGTGTATGATTCTACAGGGAGAGCTGTCCATAACGTATGGAAATAAGATTTTGCAACTAATTATAGAATTTAGTTGTACAAATAATCCACCTCTTCCTAAATCTTAAAATGTTCTCACACTCCCAGTTATCACTGTAGTCAGAGAAGCTACGTACTACTTCCCTGTAGGATTTAGGTTCTTCATTTTGTTTGGACAGATATTTGGTTAGTGTGCATTAGAATTGCTTCATTGCCTTCAGAAGGGTGATAACAACTTATGCTAGCTCAAAATGTGGTGCTTAATCTCAGGACCGAGACAGTAAGGTGAAAAAAGGAATGCTCCATATCAGCTTAAAAAAATAGTCTCTGGTCTTAAAATAAGATGATGGAAAATTTAATGCGAGTTATAAATAAGGTCATTAATTTGATATATAATAGTCTAGCAGTATACTCCATTAAGCATTCATATTTACTTAGCTGCTACTGTGCTACCAACAAGACATAGCAAAATTACTATGTGAAAACCTTCCATCATATCATATTAATTGTGTGTTTCAGACTTAGTTAAAATGCACATAGCTGTACAATGAACTTTCTAGATTTGCTAAGTGTCTACCTGATATCATAATACCTTGTGTTAAAATAAGGATGATATGTTTGATATGTCTGATTCTGAATCTCCTTGATCTGTGTGAGTTTAGGACCTTGTTTAAATTATTATAAAATTTATATTCTACTTCAGGTTAAAAAACATTAAAACCTTGTGTGAAAAATATGAAACTAATAAGAAAACCTTTGCTACCATGACAAACTTGGAACTGATAAGAAAACCTTTGCTAAAGCACAAAATTGAAAAAAAAAAGAAAAAAAAAAGAGAGAGAGAGATGAACACATGAAAAATCAGTCCACAAAAAAAGTGAAAAAAAAATAATCAAATGATAGGGTTACATGATTGTGTAATGAAGAAAAATTGAGTTTGAGTCTCAGAGGATAAGGGCTGAGGGCCTTCCTATTGTTGTGATCAAAAAGACAGACGTGGAATATAAGACTAGCAAGAACCTCCAAGGTCAGTGAATCCAATTCCCAGAAAAGCAAGCAATTATTTCATAGTGCCTTATACATGTAATTCATAATGTCACATTACACTGCCTACAGATGGCTCGGGAGAGGGTTTTTTTCCTCACTATTCATTCCTATTGGAAGATGGTTCAGACTTTTATTTCTTTTGTGACTAGAAGCAACTTCTAATTACTCTCCTAAATCTATTAATTTCAATCCCTCCTAAAATTTCTAGGTCCTCAGAGTTACCCTACTTTCCACTCAGTTCAGTAAACAGTAAAGAAGAGTCTATGTCAAGGAATATCACTGTAAAATTATATACTGAGCACAGAGGTAATCAGATTAACTTCTGAAGTAGTCCCTTCCAGCCTGTTTTAACTTTTCTCAATGATCAGCAAAATAGCTGTGATTATACAGAAAGCTGACTTGAAATATCAGAGAGCTGTGATAATAACTTCATAGTTGACTTGCCCAGTACCTTCCCCCCATCTCACTAATGATTTTATAAACTCTTATTTTCTGTTTCCTAGGGTTTGGGCATGGTTTGTATTTAGCTATTTTTTATATTTATTTTTATTTTTCAAGACTTATTCTTTCTCTTGGTCAGCTCTCATTCATTAATTTACCATGAAAAAAAGGCCATTTTCCAGCTAAAGATGCATCTTATGTTCCTAGGGCAATATAAAGAAGCTTGCCTTGCTTGTCCTTGAGTCTTTAACCTTTTTGCTGTTAAGTAAAATAGAGGTCTTAAGTCAATTATACATATAAACAATAAGATTCACAGAAACATATTTTTAATACTTAAATAAGTGTGGATATATTAGGAACGTCTCCAACAGGTCCATAGTTAAAAATATAATCATTTTCATATTAAGGATTTAAATGCATATCATTTACTTACTTTTGTGTAGATGTAGTTTTAATTAATCTAAAGACTGGAAGAGAGTTGTGCTCTTGTGATACAATTACAATCATATAATTGCATATTTTACCCGTAACATTTCTGTGCCAAGATCAACTCTGTCTGGCCATTAGAGGGTTTCATTCCCATAACCACATGCAGGCCTTTATGTACTGTTATTTGTTGACAATGAGACCATGCTTTTGCACATACTTGGAAATACTTGATGGAAAAATGTCAAAGCCAAATGAATCGTGGCTCTTGCAGTGACTGAGGGAAACTGCAGTTCCTCTACTGTCCCTTTTTCTCCTTTTTGTTTTCTTTTTGCAAGTTCCCCCAAACCACTAATCAATTTCCTAGTCCTTACATGTTCCATCCAAGACAAATACAAAAGAAAGGAAAATAGCATTTCTTACACTAAATGGCCACTGAAATATTTTTCAGTGAACCATCAAAAGAGTTTACAACCACTGTTTCAGGAGACCATGATTTATGCAATGTTTCAAAACCTGTCTCCAAAGGTTTTTGCTCTTCACACTCAATATCCCTTAAGGATATGGTGAAGTCATCTAATTTATTACCAGACTTCAACCCTAAGAAAACAAAAAAAATGTCACTTTTAATCTTTTATTTGCCTCTCTAATTTAGGTATTCCAAATTATTAAAATCTCTTATTTCATATGCAGAAGAATACAGACATGTAAAAAGAAGCATATAATATCTATATTCTTCCACTTATTCCACTACCAGGAAGTAAAGAAAATCAAAGTTCTCAGCTTGAAGTAGCAAAGTAATCATTTATAGTGGTGCACCATGCTTTGAGGTTTTCTTGAATGCATACTGGTTTATGTTAACAGCTGTTTTTCAGAGAATCTCAAGTGATCTGGAAACCACTCCAAACAAGATGCAATTCTTTGAATACTAGATCACTCTTTGGTGTGCAGTAATTGAACTAATAGAAACCTTTTTTCAATCTTAGCAAAACTTAACTCAGCTTGAAATGAGGTTTTTTCATAATCCCTGTTTGGAGAAATCAATACAAAGCTAGTGAGCATTGTGTCCATTCCACAAGATTTTTAAGTGCTGTATTCCTTCTGTATAATAGCCTATTTCATGTCAATATAATCTGTGACACAAAGACTCAATTAATTCCAGTCTGGATAATGAAGGTGTGCTCTGAACACTTCAGAGCTGTCAGCCAGACACAGTACGTTTGAATGCAGTTATGTTGCCAAGACTTTCTGAACGCTCAAGGGTCCAGGAAATTGGTGAATGTTACAGAGCAAACAAATAATAAAATCAATCTAAAAAAAGTGGTGAATCAGCTATATGCCCTTTATCTCCGGAGATTAGTGCTCCAATTCTGCATTAAGACCCACAGTGAAAATAATTTTAATGGCTTCAGTCTGGTCCCCTGTGTGCAGTTTATCCACATTACAGATTTCACTATACCATTAAGAATGACATCCATTTTTCTTTTAAAGAAAGGTGTGGAACAGGAGTAACAGAGGATACTTCACATGGTGGGATTGATGTATGTTGGCAGAGCAATGTGTGAAGGCTGTAGGCCTGTGATAGCCCAGGGATTAAGTACGGATTAAGGTGTACTGAAAAGGGCTATTGAGAACTCTATATGACCTCTGTAGTGTTAATACACAGATCTTTTTCATCAGTATAGTTATTAACTATAATAAATGCATATATATCTGAAGATCAGGAGCCTGCGGGAGCTTATCTCCCAGAAGGCTGAATGCTGTAAATCATTAAAAAAACATGCACTTTTCACTTATCCTGGTCTAGAAGTGTAATAAAAATGAGAGTAGGCTACATTTTAGAAATATTGCAGTAATAATAGTAAACTAACTCATTTGTAGGGTTTATTCACTATTTGTTGTGGAAGCTGTACAAAGCTGAGGCTCATAAACATAAGGACCAGCTTGATTTCTCACAGG
Source organism: Caprimulgus europaeus (assembly GCA_907165065.1). The sequence goes on along the minus strand of OU015532.1, from coordinate 20,558,877 downwards.
TAATAATCCAAACCATTTTTAGGGATGTATTCTTGATCAGTGTTTTATACATCACAAAGTGGGTTTGGAGCACATTTATTCTTTGTTCTATTTTGGCATTTAGTTCAAGTTTAATCTTCTTGTACCAGCTCTTTCACTCCCACAGGCTTTTTCCATTGTTCCTCAGGTATTCATTTGTGTAGCTACCCTTTATGATTACATTAACTCTCACTGCATCTGGGATCTTCTATATGATAGAGTTGATCCATTTGTGAATATAACTACAGCACTTCCTAGAGGCTGAGCTTTTTAAAGCAGTTGCCTCCAAGCTGGTCCCTCAGATTTCACTGGTACCATGTTGTCCAAGAGACCCTCTGACACTGGATGGAGCTCAAAGCAATAAAAAAAGTCAAAACTGGATGCTGGCAACAAGAATAACCTTGTAATATTGCCTGTGGTTTATCACCACATTTTCCAGGCCCTTCCATGCCTAAAGGATTTCTTAGGCACTCCAGAAAATCTCTGCTTGTCAAAACTGCATCAGTGAAACACCGAATGTTTCTCTCCTTAGTCAAGCACTGTGCCTTACACCAGCTTGAAAATTGTTCCTTCCAAGGGAAAAAGGGAGAGCTGTAGCAAGTTCTCAATACTATTATGTCCCATCTGGAGTTTCTATGCCAGTTAGCTTCCAGAAGACTGCTAGCTAGGTAAAAACAATCTGCAAATACTTACAGAAGCCTTAATTTTTCACATTTTTTGCAAGGAATAACATATCCTATACAATGGATTCTGTGCAAAAACATTACTTTACAATTCTACTAAGAAGCTTCAGAAGTCCTGAGAGAGTTTTGGTGTATTTACTATTTGGCGATAAACTCAGGGTGAAATATTGACCCTATAGAATGTAATCAAGTTCTAACATTGGCCTCTGTAGGGTCAACAGTTGGTGCTCTGAAAGCTGGGGCTTTTGTCACCTTAACTGCTAAGCTGGACCATTGGCTAATGATTCATTCAGCAGGACACTTATCCCACCTCACCCACGACTGAAGCATCACTAGTTTCAACTTGGGAAAGTGTCAAAGCATGAATCTTGGTTGCTTTTGATAGGCCAAGGGGATATAAAACAAGAGCAAAAACAATGCAGTGGATTTGTAATGGAGAGGATCAGGGGAAGACATGGGAAGAAAGAAGGAATAGAAGGAAGGGGGACTATTGATGTCCAAGTCTTGCACATGCTGGTACTTTGTGAATTTGTCCATCAGTAACAAAAGCTGATCTTTTCCATGTCCTTTGACTTCTATATCCAATATGCTCTTCCTTTTAGAAAAGAAAATAGAAAAAATTACTTAAGGGAAGAAAAAGATTAATTGAACAAGTCTGTTAAAGGAATCAGTTTCTTTTTTGTACTCTTAAAACCAAAATATTCTACACAATACCTTCCGTACTCTGAAACAAACTCCCAATAAAGAAAAACAGCTGTTAAAATTAAGCATCTTCCTTGCCAACAAGGTTTCACACTGAGCATGGGTCTGCTGAAATGCCAGCTGTGAAAAGTTTTGCATGAAGTTAAGAGAAAGCCTTAATCTTGCAGTCATTGGCATTTTGCTTACGCATTCAGCATATGTTATTCTTGTTCCTATTGTTATTATAGAACATGGTTTAAAAATTAACTTTGTTCAATGACAATGGATATGAACAAATTAGAGTTTGTAAATGCATTTTCCTCTCTTATTTGAAATTCAAAGATACAATCTTTCATACAATGAGAGATTTCAAATGGTACTTGGAAAAAGTATAGAAAAAATACCTACAGTAATAAAAATACCGTATATATGTATAGTCTGGTTATTCTCAGTAGATTGCCACAGAATGTTCATAATATAACCTTAAAGTCACATGAATTTTGCTCTATGCGTAAAATGCAGCAGAAGGTATAGAAGGGCAAAAATATGGATGCTCTTTTTTATAATCCTAGAGTTCTCTCATGAAAACCACAGGAAGCTTATGGACTTGACATTAAACTGAAGGAAACTTTGTGGGTTTTGACTAACCTTGGCTTCATTCAATTTTGAAACTTAAAGTAAGATTTGTGGCAATTTTACTCCTAAGGCCCAGCTCATCCTTAGTGCAGATCTATGAAGGTCAGAGATCTTTTATCTGGGATGAATTAGGTAAGTGAGACCTCGTGTTATTCCAAAGGGAATTTAGTACCTTTGAATATCGTGTTATTTTCATTAATCTCCCATTAAGAAGTAAGAATGTAAATGCTTTTCTTTTTTCCCCACAATGAGTGCAATACATTATTGAAATAAAAATATATCAGAATGGCTCATCCGTGGGGAGGCTTTTCTCCAATTATGGCAGTAGGATGCAAAGTCAGTTTTCTGTCCTGTGCATGGATGTGAGCTGGAACACTGTGATGCCTAACTGTGAGAAATGCTGTTTCCCAATGTAACTTGAGTGAGATCAGGTTCAGGAGATTATATATAGCTCATAAGAAAATCTATTGTAAGATTTCAAGCAACCTTTGCAGTCATATAGAATCTACTTAGTTATAGATGTACTCCAGTCACATACGGACATACTTCAGTGCTTATGCACACTCCTGCTCTTAATCTATTATAGTTTGTCCTTGAGATAACACCTAAGCAGGATAACTATAAGTATTGGAGTTGATAAGCATTAATGTTTTTCAGTTCAATCACAGATATTTTTTTTTAATTAAAAACATTAAGAACATTAATTAACATTTAATTAAGAACATTAAAATTTGTCAAGTAAAATTTGAAAGATCGGAATCCAGAAGAAAATTTTTAAAAAGTTAAAGTGATTTTTTTTTTCTTTTTTCCCTGTGTGTTGCTATCAGTTTTCTGCAAAAACCCACTGCAAACCTTAGATGGTACTACATTGAATTAATGAGAGAAGATAGAACTATGTAGTTTAGGATGTAGATATATATTTTGTACATTTGGATCAGCAGTGTTGCCAGTTACCTAAAACAAGGGAAATTTATGTGAACAACAGCCATGCCTGCTGTTAAGGTTACCTGTTTTCACTGCTGCAATATTTCATCAAAAATAATTTTAGAATAAGCAAGTTTGATGGCGCATCCAGTTTGATGGTTTTTATATCCTCTCTGTCATTGATTCTCTGGGGGAAAAAAAACCCCAAACCAAACAAAAAACAAACAAACAAAAACCTTCTTTATTTTACAATTGTTTTAGCATTCCCCAAGCTTGCTATAGTTAAATGGACTGTTCAATCCACTCCAGGCTTCAAAATATGTTTTAATATGTCTTGCATTTATGGGTAAGGATGTGTTTGTGCCTCTGCAGACATGACGATTAAGTAACCATGCTCAAGGTGACATCCACTACTGCAGGTTTGCATCTCAATCCTGTTCTTCATTGTTCAGTGTCTGGAGGACAGAGTGTTGGTCTAGTGCTAATTAATTACTCCTTCTCTCACAGCACAACAAATTGATTACAGACATTATAGATTTTTTTTTAATAAAAGGAACCAAATATGTATGAATAACTGCAAAAATTTAAAATATTAATTTGGTGAGGGGAAGATGTCAAAAATATTGCAGAAAATGTGTTCAGTTGGTGTTAAATTGTCCTGTCTGCCAGCATTTTCACTCATTACTTGTAACAGACTGACTCTGAGGTGGAAGGAGCAGGCAGATTAAGGAGGAGAGGGGAGTGCTGTTCACAAGTCATTTAATTCACTGCCTTTAAGAAAAGGAATGGCAATGACTGCTGCTTGACTGACTTTCATGTGATTAGGGAAAGATCCTACTTACGATACAGCTCTTGGCTATGGAGTTTCTTATGGGCTGAAGAGGTTCTTGCTAAGGATATGTCTTGATTATTTTTTATGTCCACCTGGCACAACATAAAATCTGCTTGGACACCAGTTTAGCATAAAGTAAACTGTATGATGCAAAGGCAAATTTAACACACTTGGTAAACTGTAACTGAGATTGGGAAATGTGTAATAGGGATGTGTAGTGAGAGTCAATATCTTTCTGTGGTGGGTTGACCCTGGCTATATGCTGGATGCCCACCACAGCCCAGCAAGGTAGGGAGGGGAGAAAATAAGATGGAACACAAAAAAACAAACTCATGGATCGAGACAAAGGCAGTTTAATATAAGCAAAGCAAAGCTGCGCGCGCAGAAGCAAAAGAACAAAATATTTACTCTCTACTTCCCATCAGCAGGCGATGTCTGGCCACTTCCCGGGAAGCAGGGCTTCATACGCGTTGCAGTTCCTGGAGGGCAAATGGAAGTAATGAATGCCCCCCCCTTCCCCCTCCGTTCTCCTTGCTTTATTTCTGAGCATACGTCATATGGTATGGAATATCCCTTTGGTCAGTTTGGGTCAGCTGTCCTGGCTGTGTCCCCTCCCAAGACCTTCCCCACTCCCAGCCTACTGGGAGAAATGTTGGAGAGACAGCCTCGGTGCTGTGCTAGCACTGCTCACCAGTAACCAAAGCACTGGTGTGTTATCAATACCCCTCGAGCCACCAAATACAAAACACAGCACTCTGAGGGCTGCCATGGGGAAAATCAACTCCATCCCAGCCAGATCCAATACACTTTCCAAAGAAAGAGGAAAGGTATTTACACAATTTAGTTTCAGACATGCAAATTCAGGTGCTTATCTCAAGAGCTTTATTTCCTCATGGGCTATGTAATCAATGGAGCTAAATAAACCAGATGCATAAAGATTAATTTAGTAACTAACATAGCACAGCTAGGTTTCATGGTGTGTTATTCAAGGTGGGGTTTGCTCCAGTCTCCTCTAGGTAAAATTCCCTGATTTTACATTGATCTCTCACAATTTCTTCCTTTTGTTATGCTTCTGGATGTGTTATCTCTTCCTCAAGGAGCATTTGTCAGCCCACTGTAGCAGGAATGCCATGTGCATCCTTGCTTGTATCATTTGTAAGAGCAGTCGTATTTCTTTCAAGTGCTTTAAAAATGTAAAACGTGATACATTAAATGTAATATTCATGGGATGAAGGGAAACTTTGAAAATAATTTCTGAGTAGATGCCTGTGTACTGCAACAAAAATGAAGAAAACTATAGCACTAATGAAAAAATCACATCTGTGCAAGGACAACATTGTCTTAAGGAAGAATAATTCAGTTTGTCCTACCTTGGGGTTAAATGCTCACTACTGCTTGGGAAAGCTTGTGTTTCTTTTGTGCTGTGTGTGTCTGTGAATGTTTTATGACCCTAATTGAGCTTAAGAATCAAGTTTCTCAGACAGACACAGTTTATTCAGAAGAATAAAGATGCAGCAGAAAGTTATCGATTTTTGAGGAATCTACGCCTTGTGAAAAATTAACCAGACAATCCTTCCAAATCAATACTATTACCCTTTCTGTTTCAGGACTTCTTAATCTGACCCATAGAGTGTTTCCAGTGTAAAATAGTCTGTACCATCATTCCTTTCACAAAAGCTGATTTCTACTGTCCCCTTTGACTATGTTCATATCTCCCACTAGTCTTTCTGGGTGCACACATATGTATGTCTCTGTACAGTGGTACTGATGTTCATGAGAGGCAGAGAGGCTGTCCTCCCATGTTTAACAAATTTAGAGGTGTGACAAATGCAAGAATCTTTATCATAAAGACCAAGTCTTATTTAAATGATAGAACTGAAAAACAAATGTTATACTTCTCCATGACGCTTAAATACTGTTTTAGAAGAAGCAAGACCTGGAGATCAAAGTCCTTTCAGTCTCCATTCCCAAGGGATATTTCTTTGAAACCATCATTAAAGATCACAGCTGTGGGCACTAAATCTTGGTAGAATTTAACATATCTAAAGCAGAAACATGTCACTTATACACTAAAGAAATGTCAGTTAGCGACTGACAGCTATCAGCCTCCAGTTCAGGGAAGGGAGTTACTTTATAGACCTTGAGCAATTATTTCTATGCTGTTCATGAACATTGTTTTAAAAATTGCTTTTGTTTTATTTTCCCTCACAGTCATTCAATCTTAGCTTTCCCAGACTTGAGAAAGCCTGAATTTGGTTGTCTTTGAGATAAGTTCATCAAGTTGACAAGAGTAAATTTTCCATGAAAAGACTTTGCTAAACTTCCTTTGTGTGTAATACCTTCTGAAAATGAGCAGCAGTGGTTTTATACACCCTTATTTCTCATTTTCTAAGATTAGTGATGTTTTCTGTTTGAGAATATACATTGAATAAAACCTCTCTGTACTTAAATAAATTAATAGAATTACTAGCAGCCATCACTGAGGTAGCACTGAACAGAAAAAAAAAAAAAAACAAAACGTGTTTTGCAGTTAGCTTATTCAGTATTAATTTACTAATCATTAATGGATTTACTTCGACATATTAGCCATTAGTGTGGCACATATTTCTGAGACCATACTGGGGACTAGTTCTCTACTGGCTATTTCATAACAGAAATTTAATCTAGGCGACCAGAATCTACCACATGCAGGAGCCTACAGGACTTGGCCTGGGTAAAAATAAGTATTTGTGACTAACCATTGGTATGTGACTCTAGTTGGAACACATGCAACCCATATAAAGAATTTATACTTTTGTCAAAATGTGCTTTCCTGCACTTTTTGGGCACATGCCCTTGTAAAATCTCATGAGACAAAAAAACTATGTCTGCTGAGACCATGAATGATAAATCTCTAAAGAAGGTCAGGTTCATTCTTGAGAGCAGATGGAAATTGTTGGGGGGCGGGTTTCACATTTATGGTGGGAGAAAGCCAGTCTGACAGGACACATTTTTATCCTAGGTGGCTTCTTGGACATTTGAAATTTCTACAGAACTTTCAGTAAAGTAATAGTGTACAAGTGCTGCTCTTTGGACCACACACCTCCTTGTTTAGATAAACACCTGTTTTCTCAAATCATGTTCAGTCTCATTAATTGTTTTCCTCTACTGTAATTCATTGTCTAGTTTAAATGGTTAGGAAGAGCTGAACCATTCCACTCACTAATGGCAGAGTGTTCCTGTGTAAAATAATTTATAAAGTGCTTTGGAATCTGTCTGGATTAAAGTTGCTTCGTTAATGGAAATTATTGGAATTATAAACAAAGAGAATTTTAGATCTAAAAGATTTTTTGTTCTGTTTGATGAGTTCCTAAATTACTATAGAAAATATATTACCTCGTGACATGGGAGTGGAGGTTTTGTATAGGAAAGGCTAGAACGATTCAGTAGAGTGCAGCTAATCTGTACAGGTCAGATCCTCCTGGACTGGCAGGCTATATGTCAGGATCTGAGGAATTGTCTTAATCTATCTGGTATACTTTTACTTTATAGATAGATAGATAGATAGATAGATAGATAGATAGATAGATAGATAGATAGATAGATAGATATAGATATATATAATGTATGCATATGTATTATTTATATACTTAAATGGATTACTAACAAACACAGGTGAGAAACTTCAAAATATAAAATCAAGCAGATTAATATTTCAGAGCATGAGGTATTCTCATTGATAATTTGCACTAGGAGTATAAAATTGAAAATGTCATAGTTCAGAAGCAGTTTATAGCCTTCCAAAAATTAAAAACCATGAATACATACATAAATAAATATGAAGGTTTAAAATGGAGCATGTCTTCTCTTCAAATGGAATCTGAGATTTCAGGTAAGAGAAACAATGTTTTAATGTTAACAAGAGGCAGCTAATGGAGGGCTTTTAAAGGCTTGGAGTTTTTCTTTTTTACAGTTGTTTCACTGTAAAACTGTAATTTAATTTTTCAGTTTAAATGGAGTATCCAGCTGATGTTTCATTTGAAATTGGCCTTAACTCTTTATTGAAATTACCCCAGGGTTTACAAAATTTGAACTGTTCAGTGTAGATAAGGAAGATCAATTCAATATCAGCTTTCACAGGTTCCTGACCATAATATGCATACATACTCTATTTTGGTAATAATTCTACAGCCATTCAAATGTAATGACTGATTAAAAATAAAAAGGATTCCGTAGGGTAATGATTTAATTATTAACATTTGGAGTAGCAAAGATTTTCAGATTCCAGATCACAGGGAAATAAATATTGCAAAACCAATTTTGAATTAAATCTTCACAGTATTATGCTAGGAAGACTGATTTTTTTTAATTGGTTTTGCACACTATATTTTAAATAAAAAAGGTGATGACATGATCATCCAAGACTGAAAAAAACCTATTTGTATGATTAACTGATGGGTTAAAAAATTTGATTGACATCATGTGTTCCACAGAGTAAGTCCTGACACCTCTTCGTCTTGTGCTTTGCTATTTGCTAAATGATACTTCACAAGCAGCAGTCTCTGTGGAGCCACAATGATTACAGCCAGGAACACAGACATACAATGACAAAAAGAGACAGTCTTTTGTACATTTACAGCATGCCTCTATTAAAGGTGAAGAGAATTCTGAGACAACTGTCCATACATTGACTATGAAACTTGCAAATAACAGAATAGCATCACTCCATCTAGTTCCAGCTACACCAGAAGGCATCCAGAAGTCAGGCACTTTTCTGTGGCTCTGTGCTTTGTCCACCGCTAATGAGATCTTTAGAAGAGAAAAATTAAAAAAAAAAAAAGCTTTAGTTAAAAACTAAACTTGATTCAATGATACTATGAATGTATTCATAAGAAATTAAAAATGTAATGTGTAACAGAGGAGAAAGTGGAGACAAAATACATTAAAAGTTATAAAGTGCAGAAAGCTGATTTAAAAAAAAATCAAAAAAACCCAAAGATGTTGCTGATTATTAACCATAAATAAAAGTTTGTTTTAAAGCAGAATGGAAATAAATCCTACATTGCTATAGGTGTACTGATTGAAAATGGTGAAATTGTTAAAAATTTATGCAGAACTGGCAGATGTGTTTGATAAATATGTCTGTTCTGCGTGGAAAAATAAGTAAGACTTTGTGTGTACCCTTAAGAGGATGATAAAGTATATTCCAGCCTGCTAGAAATGTAAGAGGTTTTAAGAGCTCCTAAGCATAAACATCAGACCTAGTTTAAAAATAATTTCCAGTAATACTAATTTTCAGTATTCTTCAAACATATCAAATATTCCAGAACAATAGAGCAATACTATAGATGCACCGGAACGCAGAAGAGCAGGCAGGATAACCATGGTATTTGCAGGCTGGTTGGTCTAACATCCATCTGGACGAAATAATAAAAGAGGTAATACAGTAATCAGTTAATAAAGAATAAGAGGATAGGGATAAAATTAATGTCAGTCAAAATGGTTTTATGGAAAATAAACCTTGTCAGACAAACCTGATTTAATTATTTTATGGGTTTACATGCTTAGTTGATAAAGACATTATTATAGACTGAGTATGTTTAGATTTTTTAAAGACTTTTGGCTATAAATATCTGCCATTCATATTTTTAAAAAATATCTTTATACAATATCAAAATAAAACACATGCTAAATGGAATAAAAAGTGATGGATCTCCAAAAGTAGTTGTCATTGAGGAGTAATCTCTGAATTAGAATGTTTTCAGAGGAGATGGTATTCAATCTCACACTACTCAATATTTTTTTATTCAGGATCCAGGAATAAATATGAAATTGCTGGTGAAAAAAAAAAAAATAGTAGCTAACAGATGAGAAGAATGTTAAATAACAATGAGGTACAGGTTTACAATCACTGAGCAGCCTGGGAATATTAGAATGGCAAAGCTGTCTGCCTCTAACAAGGGATTCACATCACTGCCACAGTCTCTACTGCTACCAAAAGGTGGTTTGAAAAGACCTGATGCTAAAAGTCCGTGGGGGCAGTACTGGAAAATCAGCTCAAAGTGAAATGGTGTTATGGCTTATAAAAAGCTTTCAAAATTCTAATACAGAAAAACAAGGAGGTGATAAGTTAATAATGGTTAACAACTTTGGAAGAGTTTTGCTGTCAGTGTTTTTTATCAGATATTCCAAAATGGAAGCACAAGTACAGGAGTCACAAAATTATTCTGTGGACTGAAACATAAAGGCTAAATGTGTAAAATAATTATAAGGGAGAACTTCATGGCAATGAAAATGTACCTTCAGGAAGATAGCAAAGAAATAACAAGAACCATTGATCAAAAAATAAAATCAGAAAAATTCAAAAGAGAACCAAAGACAGCATTGACTGTTTGTACTCAAAAAAGAAAAAATGGCCACTTCATTTCATAATTATTTGTATTAAAACCTGCAAGATTTTCAAGGAGAAGCCATAAGTTTTATTAGATCACACAATCTATTTTGAAAAAGCAGGCAAAATTTAACTTACAAAATCCAAACTTAGAAAAAAAATAAAAATGCAGCACCTACTGTGATTCTGTCAGTAGTTATTTTACAAGTATTAAAGAATGATGGCTGTATACCCACTTGGATTTTTTCAGGGGAAAGGCTCTAACCCTAATTCTTTATATATAAATTCATCTATTAAACTTCTAGATTCTATGTTTTATCTTACTCTGTACCTCCTCAATTATTTGGTCAGCCAAAGTATTCTTGTTTGCAGTTCAACACTTTTCTGATTTTTCCTGATATGCCTTACTAATTATCTTTTTTTCCAAGTCTGACCTTGTTGTCAATGTCATATTGCATGTTAATGCATGTTGCTCAATTGCCATCTAAACTTTGGATAAGGAAACCTAAATCCTTCTATATTGCTGAGGTATGCACCACTACTAGACTCTTACATTTAATGTGGAAATATATTTTGTATTAGTCTTTGAATAAACAGTTTGAAAAATTAGTGTAAATATATTTTCCTTCAAGAAAAAGAAGAAGCCAACAGACAGAGTAACCACTCTTGATGTTTTGTGCTGAGAAAAAAAATCAGTGCAAAGTCATTTCCAGAGCCTGTGACTTTGAGTCTTTTACTTATATCTATGAATAAGTCTTTAAAGGTGATGTATTTAACAATAGGTATTGTTCCATCTTTTTGCACCAGTATGAATTTTCCTTGTGATGCAGGTTCAGATAGCAGTCTTCCAGAGACTGAATTTCATTACTCAACTTAGAGAAGAAAATAAAAGGCACCCGAAAGAATGTAAAATGCAATTTAGACTTCCATTTCTTCCACAAATATGACTGTGAAGATAGATGACTTACTGTGCTTGAAGAATCAGTCCCTCACCATAGGTCCATCAGGAGATAAACACTGACTTGTAGAATTTTTAACTTTTTATCTGAAATAGTTTTCTTTCAATAATTTTTGTCACTTTAAAAACAGAGTAATGTCCTCATTTCTAAAGAGATTTAACAAGCATTGGGGGTAAATAAAAACTGGGATGCAACCTCTAGATCTCTTTGCTTGTCAGGAATTTGGTTCTGTAACTCAGAGATATTTGATTAATTCCAGGCAGAGTTGTAGGACCTCCACAGGAGAGATGCAAGACATGCTTCTGTGTGTTGGACTGTGATGAACTTTGAAAGCGTGTTTCATGGCCAGCAGTGTGATAATATGTGGAAAAGGGAGTCTGGCATGCCTGTGCTCGTACATAGATCCGGTTTTCTTTTCTCTCACCTTTTCTTTTGGCAGCTTTTTCATTCTAACCCTACAGTTGATTAAACATCATTCGTTGTCCATATAATTGCTGTCCTGAGGTAGCTGGGCTTCTGTGCTTATTCTGTAATGTTTTCTGGGTATGTGCTCTGCAGAGCCATGTAAGGCATTTGTGCCCAGCAGTTCCTAGCTCTTTTACCTTCGGAGATCCTTTCTGACATTTATTCCACAACTTCTCTGTGTCTCTATGCTCTAAATTTGGTGTGCAGGGACTTCTGAGTCCCTAGGAGCTTACTTGACATGGAAATAAATTTGGTACCTAAGTGTCCCTGTGAAAGAACCCTGAAAACCTACATCAGTGGTCTAGATTTGAACCTGCAAACCAAAAAGCCAAAAAAACTCCAGCATTAATGTCATCATAGCTTCCAACATCTGGAGAACCTGCAAATGAAAACTGGAGTTTATTTCTACAACAGTGCTGTAGTTCCAGGCAGAGACCAAGCCACTGTCAGACATTTCACTTTAAATGTGGGAATTCCATCAAGTAAAAGAGTGCAGTCAGGAGACTACAGCAACATGATTATATGGTTTCCAGGACAGCTAGAAACTGCCTGGGTAGACAAAGCAGCTAGACTAGGGCTTGCTGAATGGTGCCTGTAATGGCACCAACCTTGGCTGCAAAGACCTGAGGAATAGACGCCATCTCCCCTAACATTAGACATTTAGGCTCCTTTTATAATCAATTAAGAGAAATGGACCTCTCTAGAGTGTGATTCATTTGATCTATTTTAAACATTAAGCTTACAATGAGACAAACGTGACCTAGAAGTATCTAGTTTTCTCACCTGACTGTAAAGCATGACTAGACAAGTAATACAGACCAAAATCCTTATATTTGGTGAGATGAATCCCAAGACATTTGTGGAAGTTTGGATCTGATAGGTTATGGCTGAAGTCAAATGAGGAATATTTGATTAGAACTTAGATTTCACCTACATCCTATTAAATATGACCAATTCCCTTATTGCACCTGCATCCAAGTTGATCTTGCCATTCTTAGTTTAGAGAGAGAGCTGAATGTCCTGGAAGGAAAGATGGTAATTGATGCTGGGAGTGAGCACCTTCATCAAATCCTATTGTTCATTTATGATGTTTCCTCCCTTACCAATCCCATTTGAAATAAATAAATATGTATCCTTCAAATTATGTATTTCATATGGTCTTAGCCTAGCTAATAGATCTCTCAAATGCATCCAGACACACACAAATCAGCTTGGGATTTTATTTGATCTGTTTGTTGTTACCTCAAATCTCAATCTGGACTCATTTCCAGAGTCAGATCTTTTGGAAATGGAAAAATTTTTAGGAAAATGAAAACCTACAAACTGATGACTCAATCATAAAAGAACTTTCATAGCACACATTCAAAATCATTATAATGCAAAGTATTCCTGAAGGATGATCTCCAACAACAAACATAAAAGGAGACAACCAGAAATCTTTGGACTAAGGTTGAGAACAAAATATATGTTAACTTCCAGTACCCCTAGACTGCTAAACCTTCTCCCCAAATCCTCCAAATTGTAACACAATCTGCATTTCTCTATGATTTTCACTTTCTCATTATGAACTAATTCTATTTTACTCTTTAAATCTTTTTAAAGGAAATTGCTATTTCAATGGGAAGATTTTTGGATTTCTAATCACTGCAGTTGGAAGAAGAATTAAAGATTTTAAAGATAGAAGAAAGGTGTTACTCAAACTACTTTTGTGAATTTGTTTCAATTTTAATGAAAAGAGAAACTGTTATCCAGAATCTATATAGTAGAAGGATATTTTTTTTTTTTAAGAAAGGTTATTTAAATATCTAGCATTTGTAACACTGGTCTCTGCTTCTTGCCAGCCACATTGTTTGAGCACACAACTCGGAAGGAGCTGCAATTCATCACTACTCTTACATGTAGGTAGCTTGTGAACCACTTTGATGACTCTTATCTAAATATAAACTATTATCAACCTTCTTATTCCACAGTAAATCTTTGTTCCAGAGTTGCTTACAAGTCTGCTTCAACTGTACTTAAAGAAGATAAAATGTCTATATTGCATGGAGACCAAAAGATTTTTTCTAAAGCTAATGAAAAAACATAAGAACTGAAAGAATTCTTCATGTTGCCATGTGTATGTGCAGGCACTCACAAACATAGACTCACATATAATAGTAAAAATAGTAAAAAAGACCATGAATTACTTAAAATTAAGGCATAGAATATGTAATGCAAAATGGAACAGTGTACAGCTAAGGAAAAACAATGTACTACCAGCAGTAGTAAAATAAATGCTGATGCATGAATGATGTATTAACAATGGCTTGTAAATAATAAGGGTATAATACTTGCTGGACATATTGAGAGGAGAAAGTAAACTTACCAATTAACAAATTGCTTTGTTATAATTAGATATTCTTCAAGTGTGTGCCTTCAAGCTGCGTGAATTTTAGTTAATATTTAAAACAGTGATTTTCAGTCTACTGCCCCCTTATTGTAGCGAACACTTCTATGAAGTAGTTAAGACAAACACGGGAATCTGCGTTAAAAGTTATAAACATAAATACATTGATAAATTAAACATAACGTATTTGTCCAATGGCAGTAGTTATAAACCTTTGCATTTCTGTAGCACTTTCATATTGAAATCTCAATTTACTGACTCTGGAACCAATCCAGCAGTGCACTTAAACATGTATATAGTATCGCACATCTATTTAGGCATTTAGTGGGAGGAGGGAAAGAGTAATCATCATCCTGGAGTAATGAACTGAGTAAACCTGATATGGATGCTATTGTCCAGTTTTACTTCTTGACAATTCTGATTATTTCAGTGGAGGTTTGGCTCAGCTAAGTCATTCTTGACTAGAAGTGAATTAGACATCAAGAAACTGCTTTAAATCCCATTTTGCTTTGGGGTTTAGGTATCTGACTCAGAGGTTCTCAAAAGTGTCACTCTCTTCACAAGACTCACAACATAAAACACTATCCCGTCTTTTAGCATTTCAATGTATATTTTGGAGCAACTTGTCTAGAGGAAACAGAGCTCAGTCCAGAAATGATTGACTCAGATTAACTATTATCTCAAGATCCATATTTTTTTTTTTCCTAGAATACATTCCTTCTTTTTCTGATATGAAAGGCCTTAGCTTTTCTTGAGTGCAGCTTGTGTTGATTTTCAATACCCTGTCAGGAAGAGGAAGACAGATAATACTCTGTAGCATATCTCCAAGAGAAAGTGTTTAGCTATCCAAAGCTCTCTGTGGTCAGTGAGGCCAAAGAGCTACAAATAGGGAAGTAGCTGTGAAATTCAGCTTCAACTGAACCTACATCACCTGAACACTACAGTGGGAGCCTTTGGACAACAATCTGGACCTGCACTCCTCAGTTCCTGATGTTTTTTTCAGAAAAAATCATATCCTATTTGCCAGTTCAGGAAAACTATGTCAACATGGACAGTATGCCCATCATGAACTAACACATAATATAAGAAAGTACACAGTCCTCTAAAACACATTTGTCATTATCTGCTGCTGTAGAGAAGCTACTGCAGCAGATTTGGTATTTTCTAGAGTACCTGGAAGCCAAGCAGTTATAAAAAGGTCAGCAGCAAACTCCTGAAAGACTTTTGCTTTCTGCCATCTAGATACCCTATGGAGATTTAAATTTTGATAGTGCTGCAAGCAAATTAAATGGTCTATTTGCATATTGTTACAAAAGTGTAAACCTTTTATGGTGTTTAATAAAGATTTACTCAATACCATAAACTTGATACATATCCAGCACTTGTATAATTGAGACATGCTAGGCAAACTGCACTCGTTATATTAATTACTTTCATTATTTATGGTTTTGAGTAACACTATTAGTCACTAACATATGTTGTTGTAAAACATTTGGTAGTATTCTCCCCTCCCACACGCTACTAGATCTAAATCTAGATCTAAATTCACCTGTTCTATCAATTGTGTGACATTTGTCAAGGCAAACACAGGGAGAAGGATGTACTCGCAAGTGGTCTGTAACCAGAGGAAATGCCCTGGACTTTTCTTACCTTGTTGAGGCAATTTTATTATTTATCATGGGAGCAACATTGATTTCTGAAGAAATAATTGTAATGTCAAAATTACATTATTGTGAAAGCTTACATCGGCCGCTGCAATTGAACCATGTAAGTAGAAATGTTGCAGACTGTTGTTCATTTTATCTTCAATTCATTTAGAACACATATCTTGATCTAAAACAACTGCATTCGCAACACCCAGAAACATAAAAGTTAAAACCAGATAATTATGTGACTGTATATAGATTTTTTTATATCAGCAAGGAACACAGTTCTTTGGGAAAAGGCAAGGGGAGGAGGAAAAATCAACTACAGATATAGATCATATCAGAAGGGAAAGTGAGCTTGAAAAAAAGGAAAACATGACAGGAAAAAAAGACTTTGCCAGTGAGTTAATGGCAGTGACCAAAAAAACCCCAACCAAATTCCAAAAACAACAAAAACCTGTATAAAATTATTGGTAAGGCAAGTACCTCCAACTATTAAGTTAGGTAGTACCAGTCTGTATTGGTAGCATAAGTGGTATTAAACTGTGAATGAAATACTTCATAGATGTAGAAGCTTGGAGTCTAGGTTTACAACAGAGCAGACAGTGCAATCTTTTTGAGCAGCCTTTCAACTGGTCACAATGGATTTAGTCCTTATACAACAGAAACTCTCTTGACTTCATTGTGCTTAGTCATCAAATCTGTAAAATGGTGGTATTGATACATTCCTTATGACTTGCTGCAATGATATTGAATATATTTAGAGGCAGATTGATTTGTGCTATAAAGATGTCAAAAAAACAAAGACTATGATTCAGTCTCAAACTGAGAGATTTCATTTTCCAAAATAATATGAGAAATTTTGGTGCTAAATAAATTTGTCACAAACACCTCCTATGCCTTTATGCTTACAGAACTGAAATCCTGCAGGAAAATCTGTACTTCTGCTTTTCTGGTGATCCAGAAAGTTATGTCTGGAAAAGTGCTGTGTGCACCTAAGTGCAGCTGTATGTGAAGTAAAATTATTTAAAACAGACCACTTGTGCTTGCCGAGAGATCTAATGTTCCAGATTGGGTCCTCTTTCATTTACAAGCCAAAAGGAAACCTCATTTGTGTTTTGTTTATATAAGGTCTTTCTGAAACCATAAGCTGTTTGTTTTCTTACAAATTCAAAATCATGCATCTAAGGTACCTAAATTAAGTGTCTCTGATTAGGTATCTCTGAGGTATTTCTAATGCATTCAATATTCTGGTATCAAGGCTGTATCTGGGTGATAAGATAATTAATTTTATATTTCTCAAAGTATCACAGAGGCTTTTTTACATTCTCTTTGAAGCTTGCTCAAAATCAATAAAATAAAATTCCGAGTTTAAAAAGATTGAAGAGGGAAGTTCTATTCCTTTCCAAATTGGTGTTGTTACCACCTACTAAATTACTGCTGCTCACAGAGCTACCTCTACTGTCCCAACTGTGGTTTCAATTACTTTGTATGTTATAGATGTCAAAGGAAAACAAAAGGGGCATGCATTTTTTAACAAATTACCCTATCTCTCTTTAATTATATAATTTTTTTATTCAGCCTTTGAGAACATTCAGCTGAACTCATGACGTTCTTCAGAAGGGCTGCTTATTAGCTTTCAGGCTTTAGCTGTCTTCCTGATTTTTACGATCCTCTACAAATGACATGTCATCTATACATGTAGAAAGGAGAGGTGACTTGAATTAGTTAACTGTTAATATTTAGGTACTCACTGACACCTTATGAAAGTAATATGGCCACTTTCATTGTGAGTAAAAATGGCTTAAATGCCTGACTGTTTTTCAGGAATTGAAGTGATGAAGCCATATTTCTCCTTCCTTGTTGAGAATGGAAGAGGAGGTTTGAAGATTAAAACATTTTCAGAATGACAAGTTAGCAAACCCAAAATAAATACAAAGTAGTGTTGGTGATGAGCTGAATTGTGTTTATTTGGTACCATGTCTTCTTATTCCTTTATTTATCTTTTTCTTTCAAAGTTTTGTTGCAATTCTGCCTTCTTTTCTTTCTTTAGTACCTTTTTTTCACCCTTGCTGTAAATGAACATGGGAGACATATTGAGGTAAATCAGTATTCTTCTAATGAGTAGTCTGGAGCTAATACTGAACCTGAAGAAAAATAAAATATATAAAATACATATTGTTTTTAATTTTGGTTTCCCATTGGAATTGTGATAAATCAAGCTCAATTATTACCATAGCATATAATTACTTTAAAAGCTCGTTAAATTCCAACCCAATTCTACCTTTGCCTACATTGCTTTAGTCAGACCAGGAACACGTCACATGGACAAAGGTAAATTTTGAGGTCAAAATTCCTTTCTAGTGGGCTATATGAGGTCAACTCATTGGCCAGTGGGGTCACGTGAGGTCAAGCTCCCTTTCTGGTACTCCAACCTAGGGTCATCTGAGGTCAACCCAGTGGCCAGTGGGGTCACTTGAGGTAAAATTCCCTCTTTGGGGGCCAACCTAGGGTCATCTGAGGTCAACCCAGTAGCCCCATGGGGTCATTTGAGTTCAAACTCTTTCTCTGGGGACCACATTGCAGTCGTCTGAGATCAACAAGGTAGACCACGGGGTCACTTGAGTTCAAACACTCTCTGGGGCCACCTTGGGGTCATCTGAGGTCAACCAGGTATCCCATGGGCTCACGAGGTCAAAATCCCTCTCTAGGTGGGGCTACCTGGGGTCATCTGAGGTCAACCAGGTAGCTACTCGAAATCCCTCTCTGGAGGAGACCTTGATGTTATCTGATGTCAACCTGGTGGCCAGTGGGGTCACTTGAGGTCAAACTCCCTTTCAGGGGAGCAACTAAGAGTCATCTGAGGTTAAACAAGTAGCCCATGTGGTCATTTGAGGTCAAACTCTGGTGGGTCACTTTGGTGTTATCTGAGGTTTCTTCCCCCACTACTACCCTCCAAGGAATGTTTGTCTCACGATCACACAGATAGGAAAAATCTGTGCCCCTTCTGTTACTTTCATGACTATAGCCATGGCTATTTGATCTCATCTGTGTTTCACAACTATTTCTGAGAAGACACAGAGGTTTCTTTTGTTCTAGAGTTTTCCCCCTTTCTCCTCTGGTCCTTTGCCCAGTCAGCCTTTGCCAGATAGCCATTGCTTCCCAACATGCCAAAACAAGGCACATGCCTAGTTCTGCACATCTCAACACACCCTTATCATACTTTTCCTCATGTTCCCATCTTTCTGTGCCAAAAGGCAGTTTCCTCCATAGGCATCTGTTGCCAGAAGTAGGGTTACTAAGCATAGAAGAAACAATCTTTTCTTGTCCCCTTGCAATTCTGGCAGAGCCAGGCAGTGTAGGAGACCCAAGCTTCCTGCTTACAGCCTGGCAATGAATGATACAAGGTCCCGCTTGCAGGCTGTCACACAGGAGTTCTGCAGGGCTGGAGAGCACTTGGTGAGGTTGGCTCTGTAGAGAGTAACTCTTCAAGAATTTAGTATACTCCTGCTGAGCACTTGCTAACTTCACATTCAAAGATTTATCCCAGTCATACAGTTTATGCAAGAGAAAATACACCAGTGTGATATGTCTATCAAACTACACTTTGGACACTGCTATCTGTGGTAAACACAAGAGTTTCTCAGATATTGTAAAGGTATTTTCCCCCACCCAAATACAATTCTCCCTGTCTCATCAGACTCAACTTCACTGATAAGTTCATCAGTTCAAAACAAAGAGGGGTGTTATGATGAAAACTATACTATCTTATCTTCATTTTGTTTATAACCCACTGTATAATGAATCTATTTCTAGTTTAAGGGCTGAGCTGTTGCTTATTTAAAAAAAAAATCAATATAGTCACACAGTATAATAATATTTACTACATCCTTATGGCCTTCTGTTCAAAACAAATAACCAAAAAGATGACAATAAGCTCGGATATTTGTGCCAGGATTGATTTAATCTTATCTGAATCACCCAGCTGAAGCTTATGTGAAATCTTCAGAAGAACAAAGCCTCTCCTGACACTCTATTATTTCAAAACTTCAGCTGCCTTGGCAACACTTGGGAAGCAGCATTGCTCTGAAAGTTCACTCTCATTATACAAGTGGGAACTAAGTATGCCTATCTGAAGACAGAATTTGACCTTTCTTCTCTCAGTGATTTGGTTGTCATGTCAAATGAATACCAGAGCAGAAGCAATTTGAATAAATACACTTATAAACATATAGCATATCTATAATCATACACAGGCATCTTCAAAACAACTCCAGTTGTGAATTCTGGCTTCACTTACTTACCTTGTGTGCGTAGGTTTCCATTACTTTAGCTTTATTTCTACACACAGTTTTGAAGCTTTCACATGGATTTTCATTAACCCGTTTCTCACACAGTTCATTTTTAATTTGTTTATTTAGTTGAAAAGATACCATTTGTCAAAGGAAAACAACACTAAACAACTGTACAACAATGAAATACTAACTCATTAGAAATGAGATTCGCTTTGGGTGGTAATGTCTGGAAGTAAAGAGAAAATTTATGTCAAGATACCTGTGCATAAATACTCTATTGTCCCTCATTGACTGCAAAAATACCTCATCCTTCTTCAAAGATGACACTTTCTGCTTCTGTACAGCTCTTTTCATTGCAAATGCAAAACAAGCTTAATCTCCTGTAAAGGGCAGGATCTGCCTGGTCCTTGTCAAGTAAGCTTTATTCCATACAATGAGGGGAGGCACTGCCCACAACAGAGACAGGAATAGCATGATCTGGTGTCCCGATCCGATGTCGGGATCATTCAAATATCCCGATCCGATGTCGGGGAAAGGTTTCGATATGTTCCCAAGAGCGAGATTAAGACACAAACGAGGTCAAATGCCGCATTCCCGAAACACCATTTATTACCAAAAATAATAAGGAGGGTAGCGATAGGACAGAATGGAAAGAAAGATGGAAAAGAAGCCAGGAGTCGGGATAGGGCAGCAAGAATAGTCACCACCACGGGTCCAGCGGCGAGGCGACGGTGAAGGGGCGGGTGAGGAGGTCTCAGTAGCGTGTTCCAGCAGAGGTGCAGCGTGGCGTGGCGCAGTCAGGTGGTCGTCCTCTCTGTCCCTCTTCCTCTCTCTCTTTCTTCCCGCTCTCTTACTGCCCATGCAGGCCTTCCTTAAGTACCCCTTCGAGGGCTGTAGTTACCATAGCAATGGCACGTCTCTTTGTGCCCCCCCAGCACTGGGGCAGGGACATGTCTGGGCAGAAGACCTCCTGCGGGCAGGGCATTTCACAAGTCGTTTCCTTCTCAGTGGTCTCGTGAAAACAATCTTGCCAGTGATCTTGCAGACAATCTTTGGGGCAAGATAATGGTGCTGCTCCTCACATCACCCCGTGGCTCAAAGATTGTCTTACAGGCAGGGTGCCTTCACAAGTCGGGGTTTCCAGAACCCAGTGGTCTTGTGACCGTCCTTGCAAGCAATCTTGCAGACAATCTTTGAGGCAAGATAATGGTGCTGCTCCTCACATCACCCCGTGGCTCAAAGATTGTCTTACAGGCAGGGTGCCTTCACAAGTCGGGGTTTCCAGAACCCAGTGGTCTTGTGACCGTCCTTGCAAGCGATCTTTGAGACAGTGCAGTTCCTCACATCACCCCGTGGCTCAAAGATTGCCTTAAGACCCATGGTGGTTTTGAGAAAAGATAGTTGTCCAGAAAAGGTTGGAAAAGAGCACTTTAAATAATTTGCAAAACTGATGGCTTGGATTGGCGTACAACACGAATTTGTTTAACGCCATCAGGAGTAACAGTAGATATAAATTGCATGTTAGATACAACGCGTTGAATTAATTGTATAAAACACGGGATAATACATGGTAAAAACATTAGCATTGCCAAACCACATAACAAATAAAATAAAACCCTCTTAACCCATGGACCACCTGGAAGCCAAGAAAACATATCAATATCCCATCCTTTCCATGTTTGAACAGGAACATGGGCTAGCTTTCTCATGCCTGCAGTAATTTGCTTAATAACTTTTCCACTGTCATCAATTTTTAAACAACAATTAGAAGCATTAAGTTTACCACAAACACCCCCTTCTTCGGCTAACAGGTAATCGAGAACCATGCGGTGTTGGTAAATGGCAGTTCGCATTTGTGTTGCTTGATCTGCCAATAGATCAAGGGCCTCAGCAGTTTGATTGGTGACAATTTCTATGACAGCTTGTAGTCGAATTATACGATTTAAATTATAGATAGGTTCTCGAGCACCACTAACCCACTCATTGGGATTCCAGGTGGCAGGTCCATAATGCTGTATAATACGTTGAGGGGTCCATTCATCTGTTCTCCAGGTTTGACTGCTTCCGCTGGCTATAGAAGTATCAATGGATCGCCGATACCGGTTAAGATCATCATACACTTTAATACTTAGTTCATTACTCTCATCCCCAGGGAGCAGAAAAAACAGAGGACGAATTGCCCCCACGTAACACACTCCGGTCCAATTTGGTGGTAGTAGTTTATAGGCATGGTGGCCACACACCCAATAGTGGCCCTTCAAGGCTCGGGCACCATTTTCGAAAGGACCAGTTTCACTGGGATCTGGGTCAAAATAGGGTTTTAGATTATAGTCTCCAAAGGGATTATCAGTCCCAGGTCCATCACGGGTGTCCTCACACCACCATGCTCCTTCCCTATTTTGCCAGGAGCAACTATAAAGTGCTCTAAAATCATCTTCGTGTCTGGGCCCTGAATAATTCTTAAGAAACCTTTAAAGTTCACACTCTTTCCCGCTTCGTCCAGCCATACCCACCTAGGTCGGTTGGCAAAGTGGTATGCTCCTAGGGATAACTCGGGGTCACCAAGAATATTTGGCATGGAAATGTTTTCTTGGATAAGATTAAAGGTATAGTTACATTTGCTGTTTCCTACAAAGACCCCACCTTTTTGTGTTCTGTTTAAACAATATACACCTCGAGTTGGGTATTGCACTGGCCATGGTGGTGGCTCATTTTCCTCCCAGTAAGTATTGTTATCGATTTCACTATAATTGCTTACCAACCATTCAGGAGAAAGAGGGGTAGCAGTCCATGGCCAACTTTCTGAACCTAATGGTCCACCACATACCCAACAGGCACTTAGGTTAAAGGCATCGGCCACTTGTTGGCCTAAAGCAATAAACTCATTCTGCCATGGCAAGTCAAAGAGGGGAGCACAGGAGTTTCCCCAGATATTAAAAGCAACAACCATTGTTAACCAAAACAACATTTGTGGTGGTTGTATATTAAACATTCTATAAAATTAATGAAACAATTATCAACAAAAGCACACAGTGAATTAGCAGTCTCGTGGGCTCCTTCAGACAAACTCCAGGGTCTTTACCTGAAAGAGAAAAGAAAACAGACCCGGTTCGCTCTAGGGAACCAGGGGCAAGTTATTAGAAGGATGGAATAATCCACCTTGTGTTGATTTTGTGTTCTTTTCCACGCGCATCTTTTGCCTTCCAAACATATTTGTTTATTGAGGTTTCTAATACCAGGGGTACGGCTCCTACTGTAGGGAGTTCAACCAAGACTGGTTGGCCTGGGAAGTACTGTGGGTCCTTAGAATGATTTGGTTTGTATGGGTCTGGTATAATGTTTGGGGCCTTTGGACAAAATGCAGTAATTTTCGGGCACCCGTTTACTCCCCACCGACTGTTGACACTAGTCACTGCATCCCATAGCCGTTCAGCCCATCGTGGCTTGTGTGGTTTGAGGAAGCGCTTCAAAAGGCCATTTGTTCTTTCCACAATTCCATTTGCTTGTGGATAATATGGGGTATGGTATACCCACGAGATTCCTTCCTGAGTCGCCCAGTCTTGGACTACTTTAGCAGTAAAGTGGGAACCATTATCTGATTGAATTGACTGTGGTTTGGGGAAGGTACCAAACCACTCTTTTAAGGCTTTTACTGTGTTCTCCCCAGTAGCCCGGGCGAATGCTTCAGCTTGGACTAACCCTGACACTATTTCAACCCCCACTAACACATAACATCTTCCCTCTGATTTTCTGAAGGGACCAATGTAATCCACTTGCCAGGCCTCCCACAGTCCTTTTCTGTCTCTCAAGTGTAGGGGATCCCCTTCCAGGGGGTGTCTTTCTAAGCGAGTACAGCATTGTTCGCAAGCAGACACACAAGTTTTACATTCTTCCCTGGTGACTGGCCAACCTCGAGCATGGGCCTCACAATAGAGATCTTTAACTCCTGAATGTTTTCTCTTTACATGCAGCCATTCTAATAATCGCTCCCAGTCTTCTGCTATTTGGGTGTTCTGCAGGGGTGCCAGTCTGGCTAACTCATCAGCTTTGTCATTCCACCTGCTAACAGGAGTGTTATCCCGCTGATGAGAAGCCACCCAGGCTATTGCAAACTTTCCTTGTCTAGAAACAGCTAGGATGTCTTGCCATTTTTCCTTTTGCCATACAGGTATCCTGTTCACCTCCCACCCATTTTTCTCCCAAAACGGAAGCCATTCAGTGCAGCCTTTAAACACAGCATAAGAATCAGTATAGATATAGACAGGAGAGGTAGATTGAGCTTCATGTTGGAAAACACTCCATACTGCGACCAATTCCCCTACTTGTGCACTACCTTCTCCTTCAGTAATTACCTGCTTGTCCGCATCTACACGGAGAGCTACAGCTCTGTATTTCCAAGTTTTTCCTTCTCTTTTGGAGGATGCATCAGTAAACCAAACATTTTGCAGCTGCTCTGAGAATGGAGGGGCTACAGATATCACTGAGGGGAATTCAATCGTTTCTTTATCTGGACTCACCTCATCTTGAATAGTTAGCATTTTTACAGCTCCCTCAGATACTGCAAAAATGTCACAATAATGTTCTATTTGGGCATACCACTTTCGCACAGAGGCCTTCTGAGCCACCCCGTCAGGGGGTGCAGTCCCTGACAAAACCATTTTAATTACCTTAAATGGGCCCCTAAGCACTATTGGCTGTTGTCGAATGGTTCGTTCAGCCTCTCTCAAGGCTAAACTGACTACAAACAAGCCTTTTTCCCAGGCTGTGTATCTTTTTTCAGCATCTTTAAAACTACGGGAATAGAACCCAATAGGTCGAGTGGGTCCTTCAGGGCCCTTTTGCCACAAATGTATTGATAGCCCAGTGTTGGCAAATCCCCATTCAATATGGACAGGGTCTGTAGGGTGGATAGGACCAAGAGCTTGATGGGCGGTTGCTTCAAATACTAGCAACTGCAAAGCTTCTTCATGGAGCTCAGTCCATTGCCACTGCACTCCTTTTCGCAACAAGTCATATAGGGGTCTTGCAATAATTGAAAAATCAGGAATATGCTTTCTCCAAAACACAAGTAATCCTAGCACATGCTGTAAATCCTTTTTTGATTCTGGCATCTTAATTAGATCTAATGAGGAAAGAGTGTCTGGTGGAATGCATGTCATTCCTCCTTTCCACCAGATTCCTAAAAACTTCACTTCACTTGATGGTGTTTGTATTTTCTCAGGTGGGATTCTTAGCCCCAAACTTTCCAAGTGGGAGATTATATTATTTTGAGTTGTTCGAACCTTATCTATATCATTCCCTCCCACGAGGATGTCATCGATATATTGGTAAACACTGACTTCTTTCTCTACTTGAATTATTGCCAGTTCTTGTGCCAAAGCGTGATGGGCTAAAGTGGGGGAATGCTTATACCCCTGTGGGAGTCGGGTGAAAGTAAATTGCTGACCTTCCCAAGTAAAAGCAAAACGGTCTTGGTCCTCAGGCTGTAGGGGGACCATGAAAAACATATCTTTAACATCCACTGTTGCCATGATTGGGTGAGCTCGTTCCTGAATTGTGGCTATGAGCTCTGCAATGTTTGGTACCGCAGCTGTCAATGGGCCAGTATTTGCATTGAGCCTGCGATAATCTACAGTCAGTCTCCACGTGCCATTAGGTTTGCGTACTGGCCACACTGGAGAGTTAAAAGGAGAATGGGTTGGGATCACTATACCTTGTCCCTTTAAGTCTTCTAGTACAGGTGCTATTCCCTCTCTAGCCCCCAAAGGTATCGGGTAAGGTTTAACATTTGTAAGCTTTGAAGGGGGAAGTAACGGTGCAGCTTGTAGAAGCCGAATATCTATTGTGGGAGTACCAAACGACCACTGTTTCCCTTTATTGTCAACCCAGGTCCTTCCTTTTAAAACATCAAGTCCCAGAAGGTTAACTGGAAATTCCCCCACAACCATAGCTACAGTAGTAGCATCATCTTCTCCAGGCAGACGCAGGCTGACCATTGCCAGTGCCTGGGGCTGAACATTGCCAAAGGCATCTGCCACAAATAGCATCTGTTTGGATGGTGCAATTCCACAACTGGTGGCGTCCTTTATTTTAATGGCTGAGATTTGAGCCCCAGTGTCTACTAAAAATGTTACTGGGACTTGCTTTGGCCCTACAATGCCTGTAATTAATAAATCACCCCGGCCATTTTCAGTGAGCTGTCTGATGTGTATCCAACCTTCACCCCCCCGCCCACCATCAGAGGGTGAAGGACCTAGTTTTCCGCCGGGTTTTTGGAGCTGTTTTGTTCCAACAAGTCAATCAAGGGGGGTGCACTGCGAGTGGTACTTCTACAATCCACTCCTCTATTTACTGTCTTATCAGGCCATTCTGTTATCAGCTTTTCTAATTTGTCTGTTGGTAGCCCGTCCATCAAGTCATGTGGAATCCCTTTTTGTTGTCCTTCCCCCCACAGTCTATTACGTCTGTTCGGGATATCTCTCCCTCCCGGTGGTCTGGCGAGGGGTGGAGTTCTCCTAGAAGGTGGTGGAGTTCTCTTATCACTCCCAGGGTGTGGGGCTATTTTTGCTTCTGCTCGCCTCAAGCCCCGGGAGTCCATTTTGGTGACTGGAGGGTTAATGGGACCATACTTGCGACCATAATTAATCAGTTCTTGGGCTACTTCTCCTCAAGTCCACACCTTCCTATCTGAGGGCTGGCGTTGTGGGGTGCACCCTTCTAAAACAGCTGCAAGTCTACCACCTCGGGGCATTGCTTGTATTCTCCCCTGTAATTGTATGCCAATAGGTTTTAACGAGTCAGGGAGTCCCCTTATAAGGGGAGTCATTCGTTCAGGGTCTACCGGCATCATCATAGGAGACTCCTGTGAAGGTTCTAACCTTCGTTCATACATCATCTGCAGACAAGCTGCCTTCTGCACACTCTCCACCAATTGATCAACAGACCCCATAATTGCGAGGGGGTCCCCCCTCTCCAAGGGGTTCAAACCACCAGCCCAGTAGGCTGCTCGTTGAGTTAGAGACCAGGGGGCACGGTAGTTTCCAGTAGTTAAAAACACTCCCGGTCCCCAATACCCTTCTGCCTCTTTTTCACTTAGCAGAATCTGGTCCCCCCCGGACAATGATATTCTCCACACATATTCTGTCTCTGACTCCCTAGGAGTCCGGCCAAATTCCTTTTTCAATTTTGCCAACTCAGTGGCAGTATAGGGGACTTCCTTAGTTGTAACCTGCGGGGACGGGTCTTGTTCATCGTCATAGATATACTCGGTTTTAACCAGGGGTCTCAGAGAGGGTGGTTCAGATTTCTCTGCCTTCTCTTTTGTTTGTGACAAATCGCTAAAAGGGTAACTGATCTCTGGTGGGGGAGGCGTCTTCTCAGGGGCAGTATCAGTGAGGAGACGCTCCTTAAGGGCAATTTGCAGGTCTTTCACCAGGTCTTTTTCTGCTTTAAGTTGTTCCTTTAATTCAGCCACCTGCCCTTGAAGGGACTGGGCGAGGTTTTGCAGTGAAACAATAGTTTGGGACTCCGAGCCGAGACGGAGGTCCCTGTCTTTTACCGCAGCTGCCAAACTGGCCCCAAGAATAGCACAAACAATCGCTTTACCTTTTCCAGCCTTTACTCTGGCATCTTTTTGTAAAGCACGCATTCGATCAACTACACTTTGCAAATTATACCAATTTCCCTGAGCCCAATCTACCCCGGGCACAGAGGGTCGCGCTTTATGCTTTTCTAGAAAATCAAACAAGACTTCTCTTCCCGAAGGAAGGGTCACGGTTCTGTTATCACTCATCTTACTTCACGCACAAATTTCAAACAAAAACTACGGTAGTCAAAACGGGGGAGCACTCTTCTCAGGAAGGCAGCACGTTAGTTTTAAACACAGCAAACGGTAAAAACAACGAAGCCCACCCCCTTTACTTTCCTGAGAGGTCTCACTTAGCACACGTCTCAAATCAAGTGGGGAAACGGTCGTCTCAGGAAGGCAGCACGTGAGTTTAAAACACAGATCAAGCCCGCTCCCCTTTACTTTCCCGAGAGGTCTCACTTAGCACATGGAGGCAAAGAGATTTCACTTTAGCACAGTCGAAGCAGGGGAGCGGTCATCTCAGGAAGGCAGCACGTGAGTTTAAAACACAGACCAAGCCCGCTCCCTTTACTTTCCCGAGAGGTTTCACTCAGCGCACGGAGGCAATAGGAGAAAGAGATTTCACTTAAGCACAGTTGAAGGAGCGGTCATCTCAGGAAGGCAGCACGTGAGTTTAAAACACAGATCAAGCCCGCTCCCTTTACTTTCCTGAGGTCTCACTTAGCATAACAGAGGCAATAGGAGAAAGAGATTTCACTTAAGCATAGTTGAAGCGGGGGAGCGGTCATCTCAGGAAGGCAGCACGTGAGTTTAAAACACAGATCAAGCCCGCTCCCTTTACTTTCCTGAGGTCTCACTTAGCACAACAGGGGCAATGCGGCACTCTCCCTCAAGGGATCCTGTCCGTGACGCCAATTTAAATGTCCCGATCCGATGTCGGGATCATTCAAATATCCCGATCCGATGTCGGGGAAAGGTTTCGATATGTTCCCAAGAGCGAGATTAAGACACAAACGAGGTCAAATGCCGCATTCCCGAAACACCATTTATTACCAAAAATAATAAGGAGGGTAGCGATAGGACAGAATGGAAAGAAAGATGGAAAAGAAGCCAGGAGTCGGGATAGGGCAGCAAGAATAGTCACCACCACGGGTCCAGCGGCGAGGCGACGGTGAAGGGGCGGGTGAGGAGGTCTCAGTAGCGTGTTCCAGCAGAGGTGCAGCGTGGCGTGGCGCAGTCAGGTGGTCGTCCTCTCTGTCCCTCTTCCTCTCTCTCTTTCTTCCCGCTCTCTTACTGCCCATGCAGGCCTTCCTTAAGTACCCCTTCGAGGGCTGTAGTTACCATAGCAATGGCACGTCTCTTTGTGCCCCCCCAGCACTGGGGCAGGGACATGTCTGGGCAGAAGACCTCCTGCGGGCAGGGCATTTCACAAGTCGTTTCCTTCTCAGTGGTCTCGTGAAAACAATCTTGCCAGTGATCTTGCAGACAATCTTTGGGGCAAGATAATGGTGCTGCTCCTCACATCTGGGAACAGGATTTGGACAAAATAGCATTGAAATGATCTTATGGGAATTGGATGAAAACTTTCTATGGGAGAATAGGGTTTTAATCAGAGGGAAAACATCATTGGTTCCTGTCATTCAAGGTGGAGCAGACACCTGAGGGACAGAGGAGATTGTGAGGCTGGGAAGGGAAAGGTAGAGAGCTATAATCATGGTAAAGCTAGGAAATCCATGCATTAAAAAATCTGGTGACAGTTGACTTTGGCTTCTGATCTGGTTTGGTAGTTCCTGATGTAACTGCCTGGCTCTTCATATATTAAAAGGAGGAAAATAAATTACTGCAGTGTTTATATTGTGGACAACATAATTTCATCAGTGACGTTAAAAAAGACCTTTTTATTATACAAAGAGATTTTAAGGAAAGAAAGAAATAACAGATTTGGCAACATTGCTGTTTCAGTTGGTATTTTGCCCCAGATGATTCTGTAAGTGAACTCCCACATTCCGGGTTAAAGATCAAAGCTAAAATATTCAATGAATTATTGGAATATCTGATTTTGCTTTCACGTCCTTTTTTTTTTAAATTCAGTTGTTCTCCAATTTTCCTGGTTTTTTAGATTTATAATTCTAGTTCTAAGTAGCTTGGACTTGCCTGCACAAAAAGCAGTCATGAGGATAAAAGTTTTTTGTTGAGCACTAATTGGTAAATTTGTTCACGATTAAAAGAATATATCTTGATTTGTTGTGTTTTTTTTTTTTTTTCTGTACAAAGAACAATACTTGTAAAAAAAATATTCTAAATGGGAAATCTTTTACTTATTCAAGTATAGCAAATCAGCTGAAATTAATTTGAGAGAGAGAGTGACAATGAATAAGTCTGTACACTCAGTAAAAAAAAGATAGAAATAAAAAATATTGCTTAGATTCAAGCAGGAAGATGCCACTTAAGTGATTAGTAATTGTTAAGAATTAGAATAATAGATTAGAGTTGTCTGCTTCCATGTCAATTTATTTCATAATTCATTAAAAGGAACTGATAAATTGTCAGAAAGCTACTACTGACACCAAAAGAATGTCACTGCTATAATGTAAAGAGCAAAATCAGGTCAAATTAGAAAGTTTGAAGCTGAAAAGGTAAACACAATAATAATTTAAAGCTGTTCTCACACACATAGCCTGAAAGAAAACTGTCATGAAATGCAGCAGCAGAGAAACTATATCCTGCAAACTTATTTTCAGATTTTATCTCTGCTTTAATATATTCCTTCTAATGGTCAAATGAGCACAATTTCATTGTTTATTCAACTTGGACACTGTGTCAAAATAGTTTTATTAATAGCTTCATAATGTTATGTGTAATGAAGTTTTAACAAGGTTTTAGACAGATGCTCAAAGACAACATAGAAGTTGTAAACATTTCTCTGTCAACTTACACACTGATTGGCTGGAAAGCAGATTGGCAGAAAAGGACCTAGGGGTCTTGATGGACAGCAAGCTGAAGGGCAAGCAACGTGCCCCTGTCTCAGGGAAGACTAAATGTATCCTGGGCTGCATTAGGAGGAGTGTTGCCAGCAGTTGGAGGGAGGTGATCCTTCCCCCTGCTCAGCACCGGAGAAGCCACATTGAGAGTACTGAGTTCAGTTCTGGACTTCCCAGTACAGGAGAGACATGGACATCTTGAAGAGAGTCCAGCAAAGGGTTATGAAGATGAATAAGGACCTGGAGCATATGAGGAAAAGCTGAGAGAGCTGATACTTCTCCGTGAAGAAGAGAAGGCTCAGGGGGATCTCATCAGTGTACTGATGAGATGAATGCCTGAAGGGAGGGTGCAAAGAAGAGGAAGCCATGCTTCTTTTCGGTGGTGCCCACTGAGAAGACTATAGACAATAGGAACAAACTGAAATACCGGAGGTTCAACCTGAACATCAGGAAACAGTTTTTTACTGTGAGGGTGGTCAAACATTGGAACAGGTTTCACAGAGAAGTCGTTAAGTCTTCTTACTTGGAGATATTCAAAAGCCATCTGGACGTGCTCCTGGGCAGCATGTTCTAGGTGCCCTGCCCTTGAGCAGGATGGTTAGAAAATATAACTTCCAGAGGTTCCGTCCAATCTCATCCAGTCTGTGATTCTGTTATTTTTTAATACCTCCATTGTACAAAAATACAAGGATTTTTAATTTTTGCTTTTGCACTTCTAGTAGAAACTGGAAAAAAAATCTAGATATTTTATTTGTATGATGATTACTGAATATAATTCAAAAGAAAAAGTTGAAAAGTTGCATCAAGGTGTATCATTTGATTAGTATGAGAGTTAAAATTAGAACAGAGATTTTAAAGTAGTGAGGTTTTGATATTAAACAGAATATGATCCTAAGACTCTCTTTCGTTACTGAAGATATTATCTTCAAGTCTAACTGGAATGAAGAGGACCACATATAATTAAAGTGTTTCCAGTGACTTTCTAAGTCTTCTGCCTTTGCAGACCACTGAAACTTTTAACAAGATTTCATGAGTCTTGTTATATTATAATCATTATAGAAAACAGTTCAGTATTAAATGATTATCAGTATTCAAAACATTCATCATTTTAGTACAATTAGTAAATTTTACTCTATACCAAGAAGATCATTGGGGAAAAAACCACCATTTTTTAACAGGAATTTATGAAATGAATTTAAAAGACATGATTACTTGGTAACACTTTAAATAGTTTGCTAAATTGACAAATTCAAGTCATTGACTGTTACATAACCCCCTTGCTTTTTTAACAGTATTTGAGCTCCTCATCAATTTATATTATTTACTTAGTAGAGTATGTATATTTGGTAATATTCTCAATTCCATTTTTCTATTAAAAATGAAAAAAATACTATAGAATTTTTCAGGGTTTTTTCTGAAAAATTTTGAGTGAAATCATCACTCCTTTCACCTAATCTCTATTATATTAAATTTGATGGGTTTAAGATATACCTTTTTTATTTCAAGAATCTTTTTCCTTCTGTTATCAAGATCAAAGCTGTTTTGACATGGTGTAGTGAGACTTTAAATTAGGGTGAAAATTTCACTGCCACTGCATACCGTTTTTCTTCTCTGACTTCTGCAGATCCTGAAAATAAGGATACACATAGATCCTCAGTTTTCCCCTAAAGTTTCCTGTTAGCACTTCTCCCTCCAGGACTTAGTGTTCTTTTTTGATTCTTTATTTCTGCAGTTTCTAAGCATATTTATGTATAGCCCATTCACTTCAGTGATTTTAGTTGAAAACGGTTAAGCCTTCCCATTTACTTAGTGTGAGTACACAGGAGATTTCTAATTACTAGCTCTAAGTAAACTATATATCTATAGCTATTTGGAGGAGAACTCATGTGGAGTACTCACTTTCCTTCAACTTACTGAACTAAATTTCTTTTCTTAAGGAAGACCTGCAAAGTGGCAAGTAGGCTGAGGTCTCCAAAACAGCTTTGACCTGAGATAGGTGCTAAGCTGATCTGATACATCAATTTGGTAACAGATCAGAATTTATGTAGAAACCTAGTTTGTTTGCTTGGTGTTTTGCCATTTGATGGGACTGGCAAGAAAGACACAGACACCAACAGAATAGTAGAAACAAACTTATTTTAGTCTAGTTTAAAACAGGGAAAAAAGAAGAATAAGCAAGGTACAGAGTTAAACAGAGTAATGCACCTAACAATTACCACATAAGAGAAAGCATAGTGACTAAGAAAGAATCATCACCAATTGTTCACTTATCACCATCCACATCCTGTACAACAGCTGGGGAGCCTCATCACAGTGAAGGATTTGGAGAGCCTTTCCCTGGCAATTGGGAAGGGTTGGAGTGCATCCATTCATAGGTGAGGTCTCCACCTTTGTCATAAGGTCCTGCTTTTATACGATCTAACAAACAAATTACACAGACAGAAAGACACAGTAGCATCTGGTGGGTAAGTTTCACTTAGCATGGGCACATCCCAGATTTGGCCAGGATGCGAGATACGTTAGAGAGGCGGCTATTTTGGTATTCTGCACCTGGCTTTGAATTGTAGGAGTAAAACTCTCACAGTCTTATTTCATGCTGATGTGATACAGGTTGGGAAAAGAATCTCATGGTCACACTTAACACTACTATTATACAGGTTGGGAAATTCACTCGTGATAGTTTCACTGGGCTAGCCCTTGGCTAGCAGCCAATACAGCCATTCACCCACTTCCCACCCCCCCACCCTCAGGGGATAGGGGAGAGGATTGGGGGGCAAGGATAAGGAGGCTTGTAGGTTGAGATAAGAACAGTTTAATAAGAGAGAAAACTTAAAATAATGCTAATATTAAAATAGTAGTGATAATGATAACAGTAACAAAATATGCAAATGAGTAACACCCAATGCTATAGCTCACCACCCGCAACTGATCGAGCCCAACCCGTTCCTGGATAACGATCCCGGAGGAGCGACAATCCTGAATCAAAACTGCAATCCTGGAAGAACGAGAGCCTGAGAAAAACCAGAGAGAGCTAATACAGGAAGAGATCCTCACTAATATACTGTACATGGCATGATATAATATGATTGATATGATATGATATGATATGATATGATATGATATGATATGATATGATACGATATGATATGATATGGAATACTCCACTGACATATCTAACTGTCAATTAAGTTTATTAATTTAAATATTCTTCTCCCCCTTTAAATTTTGTGCTTGTGGACTAACAGAACACAAAGTCCTTCCCTTCCAGTGACAAAAATGTAAACATTGGTATGTTATCAGTGTCTCACAGTGGGTCCCAGACTGGAAGCAAAACACAGCACAATTTTAGCTACTCAAAAAGAAACCCAGCTCTATTTCAGCTAAAAACCAGGACAACTCACAAGTCAACTCTAAGTTAAGGCTTATAATTTAAGCTTTTGTATGTCACCTGGGGACATTTTCAGAGTGGTAGGCAGTTCAGTTCCTTGTGGTTAAGTCAGAACGTGTGACAAACTCCACCAAAACATCGTTAATTCAGGCTTTTCTTTTGTTTTGTGATAGAGGAACTTGTAACTGATTATCTTGATCTGCCATCTTTGGTCATATTAGAATGATAGTGTACCTTTCCTCACAGCGTAACTCAAACAATCATCAGCAGAGGTGGATTAGCATGACACTAAGTAATGTCAGAACACAGGTAACTAATTCTTGTGACGAATTAGGATTCTTGTCACCTTTTAAGT
This sequence comes from Caprimulgus europaeus, assembly GCA_907165065.1. Next base: position 20,524,670 of record OU015532.1, on the reverse strand, counting down.
GTACTGCACATGTACTAACAGGTCAGGCACCCCAAAATGTGCAGTAGGTCACCGTTCCCAGGAAGCAGTAGTGGTGGAACACTTGCCCAGAATTTAAAGAAAGCTTTAATTCCCATCTCCCTGCGGCAATACAAATTTATACTTTCCCCCTCTCAAAGGGTGTCACTTAGTACTAAATTGTAAGCTGTTCTGGGCAAATTCAGGGCCAAGGCAACCTGCTTCATGCAAAGAGTTCAAGAAGTACTAAAAGAGTAGTAAAAGGAAAGCAAAAATTTTGTGATAGACAAGCTAATTTTGAACGTTAGCATTATTCTATCTCTGCACAGGCTTTTGGTGATGATATGAAATCTGTTTAAGGACAAGTTATGTTCATTTCAAGAGTCTTTCCCTGTTTGTTCTTCATTAGCATATTCATAATTTGGGACATCTGAATGAAGGGATACTTGGATGGAGAGCTCCTCCTAGACAATTAGGAGCTGAAGTTTGTTTCAAGTAGCATTCAGAAAGCGATTTCTCCGAGAATGACATTATGGTTTTAGATGTGATCCAGGAGCTTAATTCTACAGGCTGCTAATGATCCCAGGCATGCTTCAAACAAAAATAAACCCTGTCTGGGCACAAAATAATATAATACTTATGCTAAGATTTTCAAGACCAGATTGCTAATGCATAATTCCTTAGCCTGATCCTTTGATGGACAGAAGCTACAATGCCACATTGAGAAAAGAAAATGAACTGTGCCTGGAATCATCGTGGCTGATTACTCCTTTCCTTTTCCCTAGTCCCTAACAGATCAATCAGAAGTAGTGAAAAGCATAGTACCATTTTACAAACCAATACAAGAAATAATTAAATTTACTGATTTTTATTTATTAATTTATTAACTTTTTTTTTCTGTATAAAAATGATAGAGCTTGAGATTTTATTTTTCTTTTATCATAGACTACCTTTGAGAAACTCTAGGGAAAAATTAATCATCAGTAGCTGTCTGTTTCGTTGTTCTGCCATTTGCTACCTTATTTTTTTTTCCTATTGCTGATTCTTTTGCATTATATAAAGATAGATTAACTTGGTGCACAGTGACATTAGCTGTCAGACTGTAAGGACAACAGAGTTCTCCAACAGGAAAGTAACTCATGAAGGAATCTTCTATTTATGTGAAAGCAAGAATGAATGTACATATTTTCTGCTTTTTAATATTTCTCTGTATTTTAATGCTTAATATATGAAAAAAAGGACATTTCTGTTTTGCTTTGCTTTAGTTTTTAAAGCCTATAAAAGAAAAAAAGCATTCTTAAACCAATGTGCTTTTATGGGTGTTCTGGGGAAGAGAGAGAAAACCAGGATGGAAAGATTTTTAAGGAACTGTTTAATATGACAACAGTATCTGCAACATTAAAGATTTCTCCCCTATTACATATTGTGTCTTATAAGGCATTCATATTCTATGTGCCCTCAAATTGAACTGAAAACTGACCTGAAAAAGCCAGTAATAATCAGAGATACATAGTGACACATATCTGATACTTTTTCCTATTGTTTATAAAATATATATGTATTTTACTTCAGCAACAGTAAAAGGGATTATTACATCTGAGATTCTTTATATACTTTCTAGTTATAATATTGACTTCACCTTTGGGCAGAAGACAACCCCTTTGAAAAAAAAATCCAGAAATAACATTGCAAGACATCTTTGGATCTGGCCACTCAGAAAAGTAGTTTAATACGCATGTGATCTCTCAAAACATATCTTCCACCCATTAGCAACTCTTACTGTGCCGAAGCCTGAACTGAGAAAGATAATTGCATCCTTTAATCATCCTTGTTGATTATTTCTTTCACGGAGACTCCCGTGCTAGCCCCTGATGAAAAGATGATGAATGAGATTACAGACTTTCGTGACAATCAATTTCAGATAAATTGGTCACAGACTACCTGAGTCAGTCTCAGCAGTACTATGTTTCTTTTGTGTCCCTGTCACATTGGGTCAAACGTGTGTTACAAATGCTGCCCCCTGAAAAAGAAGTCTGATCATTTGCCTCTGCTAGTTCTTAGAGCACAGGACAAGACATTTCAAGACTCATATCAAATCACTGGGTTGCAGGAGGGTAAGTAAACCTTGGTTTTATGGGGGACGGAAGTGGTCTCTTTAGCCTTCTGTGTACCAGCTTACTTGACTGTTAGTTCTACTTCTTACCACAATGTTGAGTCACACAAATTAAAATTTCATCAAATTGTATATATGAATGATAGCTTCTATAGAAACAGCAATCTTTTTAAGAACATGAGAACAGACTCATCTTAAGAACAGAGGGATCATATTGATCTCCCAATATGAATAAATAAAGTATGGTAGGATGAATCTGGGCCTTTATGAGTGTGTGTGTATATACAAAAATAAAATAACGTTCTTCATAGAGAAACGGGGAGATTTAAACAATAATAGCCTTTGATGAGAATGCTGCATTTGAAATCCTCAGAGTACTTCCATTTGTGATGTCATTTGTCTGTGTGTCATGTACAAACTCACATATAGTAATGCCAAGACCTATTAAATAGGCACATGTGTATGTACATTATCCTCTAATAAAAACACCAAAGAGAAAGTAATTTCAGAAAAAGAGTGTAAAAATTTTTAGTAATTTTTCACCATCAGGAAAAAATATCACTTTTATAATGTAAAATTTACTATCTTGGAAAGCACTAGATGCTAAAAATTACTAGCTTCTCAGACAGTCAAAAGGTTTGAATCAAAGTCCACTCCCTCGCCAGTGGACCTGTTGATGTCACTATGATAGATAACATGCAGATATAAAAGTATATATACCCTTGATCAAAAACAAAGGATGAAATTGAACAGATTGGGCAATCTAAAGTATTGGAGAAAAAAACATTCATTATTTCTATGCTGCAAATGAAGAAGGATTGTTTTCTGTACTATCTAAGGACAAAAAGGCATTTGTAGTAGACAAAATTAAGGTCTTTATGATAAAAAATTATGTTTTGCATATATATGTAGATGAGTTTCTACACAAGCTCATTTTTCACATTGTATTAGAAAAAAAAAACAACAAATATTGTGAAAGAACCAAAAATCTTTACATCTGGTATCTACCCCAAAGAGGGAAGAATAATGTGACAGGGCATTGACACCTTGGTTTCGGATAAGGAGTTAGAGAAGTCAAGGACAACAGACCTGAGGATAAACCAGAATTCTTCATGGGTTGCACTGTTTCTTCTGTTGAAATTGTGAGATAGTATAGGCCATTATCTCTTTCTTTATGTGCAGAACTTCAGTTTCAAACCTAGAGTTATATTCTAACTACTGAATAACACACGCATGCTTAATGGCTTCCTCTTTCTACAGATGAAACAGTAATCCATACAAAAAAGTTTCCATCAAAAATGCTTGTCAGGCTATTTTTTTCATATTTGACCCATCAACATTTAGATATGGAAATAACCCTGAAGTTATGATGGTCTTCATTCAGTTGCTTATTTTATATAAAGTATGCTAGGGAAAAATATTCCTTCTTTATGTTTCCATCAATGCCTAAGGTAAGTGCAACATCCCTTGAGGGTACACACATGCAGGTATGTCTGCATGGGAAAGAATGGGTGTACGTGGGATAAGAAAGAAGACATAACACTGATCTACTGTGGATCATCACATCTGAGTGCCTTCTCATGATGCTCAGATGGGTTGAAAGGCAGTCAGGGAATTGCCTAGGTTCAGACAACATTGATTAGGCTCAGTGTCCTGGAACTTAAGAAGGCGCTGTTCTTGGCAATGCAAGTGAATCTTGAGGTCTTGTACGTAGCGTAAGTAAAATGAGACTCATCCCAATAATAGTTTTCAGGCAGATGTAGATCTCCTATTTGACATCTCTAAGTTACATTTGTTGTTCTTTGCTTTCTAGTGGTTGGCGAGTGCAAGGACATTCCTTTGCAATATAGTACACATTCGGTCCATGGTTAATTTCTTGTGATTCTATCAATAAGAGCTTTTCTCTCCTTTGGGACATAGAAGAATTTATTATCTGGAATTTCACTGAGTAAGCAAGCTCTCTTGGTAGAGAGAAACACATGTTCTTTGTTAGCTCGTGGGCCATTTGTTGATGTTCCATGAGTCTTTTTATGTGAGTGGAAAAGCTAGAGACCTGTAGATCTCTGGGGTCTGAGAAGTTTGCCTGAAATGGAGATAATAAGTTTGAACAGTTCTAATTCCTTACTATCCCTGATAAAGTGATTATTGTGAGGTTCCAATAATAGTGGAGTAAAACATTCTTTATTACTTTATACATGGAAGTTGTTTCACAGTGCCCTAGGTGCCTCCGTTCCTCAGCCTTAACAATACTATGGACTTGCTATTTACAGCACTGTAACCCTTTCACTCAGGCCATTGAGGCAGTGTTTTCCCAGAGGCTCTGTGGCTGGGCTTTACTGTTTTCATGCTCTTTTTCCCATATTGTTGCTCCTATGGCCTTAAAATTACAAACCTCAGCAGTGTTATAGAGATTTCTCATGGACAGCACCTACCACTTGCATGAGTCTCACACTCCCATCCCCTTCTTTCCTCAACTTCTTAACATAATGTACAGCAAAGTACATGGTAAGAGTTAGTTGAGATGAAAGATACAGTTTTCTATATGCATATTAATATGTGTCCACACATGTTTACATAAACTGACATACGATGTTGACATAAACATCATGAATTAAATAATGTCTGAAAGTCACTGGAAGTTTTGCAATTATTTTTGGAAAGAGCAATTCTTTTATCCATGCTGTATTCCTCTTCAGATTTGCTTATAACTACAAGATCAGACAAAATGGTCTAGACATTTCTAGGTGCATGCTCTAAAACACCAGCTATTCTGTATAGTTGAAATCAAAGTTAGCCGTCACAGGTTGAAATACAAGTCGAGCAATGCATAAATATAAGGATAAGCCTCTCCCCACTCCTGTTTGCTCACAGCTGAGCATAACTCAGGGACTCTTCTGTGAAAAATTCCTTGCTGCCTATAACAAATTCTAAGGGCAAATTTAGCCTTGGGTCCTCATAATGCAAACGAGACCAGGCAGAGCAGGTAGTCAGAGTTTTTCAGGGCAGGTAGCTGAGCTGGTGACCCAGGGACTAATTTCTTAGTCTCCTACAGCTTTATGAAACATCAATTTGAATCCATAGCACAAAACTCTGATTCAGCCTAGACAAGGATTGTAGAATACACTACTCAATCTGAATACTCATGATATATCTAATTAAACCAGGCTTATTTAAAAAAACACATACTGTTCTTCTAATTTAAGTCTAAAGCTGCTAACACTTTGGTTTAGTAAATGCATAAGACTATTTCTTACTAGTAGGTATTTTCAGAGATATTGCACAATTAAGGAGAAAAACAATTCTTCACTTTGATTAGGAGGAAATTGAGATGTGGGGGCTGATCTGAATGCTTATGGTGTGAGTTAGGTGCGTTTCCAGTTATTCTATCAGGCTTTAGACTGAAGCTCAAGCATTGATGCATGGCTGTGTCTGTTGTTTGCTGAAAGGTACCAGTCTGGAAAAATCTTTCACTGAGGTCAGAAAAGTTACCTATGTACTGTTTAAGCAAAATATACTGACATAATCAGAGATGACATACTGTAAATTATTTTGTTTATTATAGTGTTTTCTGTAACGCTTAATGTAAGGTGACTGTCATTATCATAAGTTTAGTAAGTATAGTTGATGGCCTTTTTACAAAGAGTTTTGAAAGAGAAGAAAACTACAGAAGAAATACGCTGTGCCAGCTTGTTTCCAAAACCAGAAATCCCAAATAACTAACTATAATTTAACTGAAGCACTTTAGAACAGGCAACATGGTCCATTTACTCTCGTATTTCCTGACCACAGCTGAGTAAAGATGCTTTAGAGGATTCTTAAGGAATCTTTTGCTGACAGTTAAAAAAGAATCTGCAGCTTTATTTTTAGCCTCTGAAGATCTGTATATTATATGTCATTTAAATGTGCCCTATTTCTGCAAGTTTTAGCGACTTCTTGACTTCATTATATTGCAAAAATAAATTTCACTGTTCAGCTATGCAATCAACTGTATGTTTATTCTTGTTGTAAGCTTTCAACTGAATTACATGTTGCTAGCTGTTGCATTGAGAGAAATATACTGCATAGCATATTTTGCACCATTCATCATGTCCTCCATGATGTCCTTTCTCATCTCCCACTGTTCAGTTATCACACACTTATTGCTGTTTGCAATCACAGGACTTAATTCTCAGATAATTCAGATAACAGTGTGTGTGTGAAAAAATGGTGTCTGTGAAATTCAAATCACTGTATATTTCAGATCTGAATTCCAAAATCTCATTGTATAGGTAACCTACCACCATACATAACAGCTATGAAAATAACTTAATGGCTCATAAACTATAGAGTGAATTCAAAGACACCAGCGGTCTTGCTAGGAAGCCTTCAAGGCAGTGTGAATACAGAGGAATTCCTATGCCCACCTCCCTGCTAGGAAATATTTTAAAAGAATCATAGAATCATAGAATGGTTTGGGTTGGAAGGGACCTTAAAGTTCATGTAGTTCTAACCCCTCTGCCATGGGAAGGGACAACCCCCACTAGATTAAGTTGCTCAAAGACTCATCCAATCTGGCCTTAAACATTTCTAGGGAGGGGGCATCCACAGCTTCTCTGGGCAACCTGTTCCAGTGTCTGAACACCCTCATACTGGAGAATTTCTTCCTAATGTCTAATCTAAACCTACCCTCTTTCAGCTTAAAGGCATTTCCCCTTGTTCTATCGTTAACTGCCCTGATGAAAAGTCCCTCCTCAGCTTTCTTGTAGCCCCTTCAGGTATTCTCCAGGCTGAACAGCTTCAACTGTCTTAGCCTGTTCTCACTGGAGAGATGCTCCAGCACTCAAATCATCCTCATGGCCCTTCTCTGCACTAGTTCTAACAGGTCCATGTCTTTCTTGTATTGGGGGCTCCAGAATTGGACACAGCACTTCAGTTGGAGCCTTACAAGAGCGAAGTAGAGGGCAAGAATCACCTCCCTCGACCTGTTGGCCACACTTCTCTTGATGCAGCCCAGGGTATGGTTGGCTTCTGGGCTGCAAGCACACATTGTCAGCTCATGTTCAGCTTCTTGTCCACCACCACTCCCAAGTCTTTCTCTTCAGAGCTTGTCTCAAGCCACTCATTGCCTAGTCTGTATTTATGCATGGGTTTTCCCCGACCCAGGTACAGGACCTTGCATTTGGCCTTGTTGAACTTCATGAAGTCAGCACAAGCCCACCTCTCAAGCTGCTCAAGTTCCCTCTGGCTGGCATCCTGTCCCTCCAGCATGGCAACCACACCACATAGCTTGGTGTTGTCAGCAAACTTGCTGAGGGTGCACTCAATCCCATTGTCCATGTCTCCAACAAAGATGTTGAATAGTACCAACATCAATACCAACCCTTGAGGGACACCACTTGTCACTGATCTCCACTCGGACATTGAGTTGTTGACCATAACACTTTGAGGGTGACCATCCAGCCAATTCCTTATCCACCGAGTGGTCCATCCATCAAACCCACATCTCCAATTTAGAGACAAGGATGTCGTGTGGGACAGTGTCAAACACCTTGCACAAGTCCAGGTAGATGACATCAGTTGCTTTGGCCTTATCCCCAGTGTTGTAACATCATCATAAAAGGCCACTAGATTGGTCAGGCATGATTTGTCCTTGGTGAAGCCATGATGGATGTCACCAATCACCTTCTCATTTTCTATGTGCCTTAGCAAAGTTTCTAGGAGTATCTGCTCCATGGTCTTGCCTGGCACTGAGGTGAGACTGACCTGTAGTTTCCTGGGTCTTCCTTGTTTCCCTTTTTAAAAATGGGGGTGATGTTCCCCTTTTTCCAGTCTGCAGAAACTTCACCAGACTGCCAGGACTTCCCAAATATGATGGATAGTGGTTTTACAACTTCATCTGCCAGTTCCCTCAGGACAGGTGGATGCATCTCATCAGGTCCCATGGACTTGTGCACCTTCAGGTTCCTTAGGTGGTCCCGAACGTGAACTTCTCCTACAGTGGGTAGTTTTTCATTTTTCCAGACCCTTCCTTGGCTTTCCAGGACTTGGGCAGTGTGGCACGAGCCCTTGCTGGTGAAGACTGAGGCAAAAAAGTCTTTGTGCACCTCAGCCTTCTCAATGTCCCAGGTGACCAGGTCTCCCATTGCCATCTGGAGAGGGCTCACATTTTCCTTAGTTTTCCCTTTCTCCCCAACATACCTGTAGAAGCTTTTTTTGTTGCCATTGACATTTCTGGCCAAATTTAATTCTGTCAGGGACTTGGCTTTCCTAACCTGACCTCTGGCCACTCGGGAAATTTCTCTGTATTCCTCCCAGGTTACCTGTCCTTCCTTCCACCCTCCATAGGCTTCTTTTTTGACCTTAAGTTTGTTCAGGAGCTTCCTGTCCATCCATGGAGGCCTCCTGATGTTTTTGCCTGCCTTCCTCTTTGTTGGGATGCACCGCTCCTGGGCTTGGAGGACGAGATCCTTGAGTAGAAGCCAGCTATCCTGAGTCCCTCTTCCCTCCAGGAATTTATCCCACAGTACCTGACCAAGCAGATCCTTGAAGAGGTCAAAGTCTGCTCTCCTGAAATCCAGGGTGATGGGCTTGCAGTGTGCCTTGCTCACTGCCCTAAGGATCTTGAATTTCACTATTTCATAGTCACTGCAGCCAAGACTACCCGAGAGCTTCACATTCCCCACCAGCCCCTCCTTGTTCGTGAGAACGAGGTCCAGCATGCCACCTCTCCTAGTTGGTTCCTCAACTGCTTGGAGGAGCAAGTTGCCATCCATTCATTCCAGGAACCGCCTGGATTGTTTGTGGCCTGCTGTGTTGTCCGTCCAACAGCTATCAGGGTGGTTGAAGTCCCCCATGAGGACCAGGGCTTGTGAACATGAAGTTACTCCTATCTGCCTATAGAGGTCCTCATCTGCTCGGTCTCCCTGGTCTGGTGGTCTGTAGAAGACCCCCACTGCAACATCCCCTTTCCCTGCCTTCCTTTAATCCTGACCTACAAGCTCTTGGTTAGCTCCTCATCCTTCCCCAGGTGAAGCTCCAAACACTCCAGCTGGTTGTTGGCATAGAGGGTGACGCCACCTCCTTGTTTCCCCTACCTGCCCTTCCTGAAGAGACTGTATCCTTCCATTCCAACACTCCAGTCATGGGAGTCATCCCACCATGTCTCCGTGATGCCAATCAGGTCGTAGCCCTCCAGGCGCACACACATCTCCAACTCCTCTTGTTTATTCCTCATGCTACATGCATTAGCATAGAGGCATTTAAGTTGGGCTCGCAGTGAAGTTGACTGTGACTTGCTGACTGGAGCAGCTGGAATCCCAGTGCAGTGGTCTTCAGGCATGTACCTCCCAGAGTTACTGCTAGCAGGCCCAGTTATATCCCCTTCCCCCTTCCAATCCAGTTTAAAGCTCTATCAATGAGCCCCACTAATTCTTGCCCCAGGATCCTTTCCCCCTTCTGAGACAGTGTGTATCTCATCTTTTGCCAGTAGCCCCGGTGCTATGTAAACCTCCCCATGGTCAAAGACACCAAAACTCTGCCTGTGGCACCAGCCTCTGAGCCGTGTGTTGATCAGGTATATCTTCCTGTTCCTATCATAAACCTCCCTGCCACTGAAGGGATTGAGGAAAACAATGTGCTCCTGATCCTGCAAATAGTCTGTCTCCCTTATGACCTGAAGCCCCTTTTAATCGCTTTTGGACTTTTCTCTGTAATCTCATCACTACCAGCTTGTATGACCAAAAGCGGGCAGTAGTCCTGCTGAGGGCCGCACCAGGCCAGGGAGTTTCTTACTAATATCCCTAACCTGGGACCCAGGGAGGCAGCAGACTTCCCTGTGGGAGGGATCTGGTAGACATATGGGGCCCTCAGTTCCCCTCAGCAGGGAATCACCAACCACAATTACCTTCCACTTTCTCTTGGTTGAACTAGTCTTGAGGTGGGGGGGTGACTGACTCACCCTGGATGTCTTCCCAGGTGGACGTACATTCCCATCCTCACTTGCCCGGCTCTCAATAAAACCTGATATTCAACTATTGCTTCAGAATTACTTACACAGTGTAAAGTGTTCTCAGGAATTCTTTTGTTATATTTTTAATAATTTTAAAATAACTTCTCTGTCAAAGTTTCTTTGTTCTTGACTTTATTTAAAATCTAACCTTGCCAATGCTTTCAAATGCTATTTATGTTGATGCTTTCTAACTCAATAAGGGTTCTGTGTTGTAGTATACATGTATAATTTTTTACTTTGCTTTTTTAAAGAAAAATATATTAATCCTAGTGACTCTTAATAAGCAAATAAATAAATTTGAAAAACAATAAACTAAGGTTAGATACTGCAGTGACCTCTCGCAGTGCAGTTCTACTATTTTGATTACTTTCTTTAGGATTTTACAAGTGCTTTTAACAATCAATGAAAAATTCTGTCCCCACTATTTGAATTTAAGAATATGGCTCCAGGAAAAAAAAAAAAAAAAAAAAAAAAAAAAGGCAAGCAAACTTCTTGTCTATTTGTCTATATGATGTTAAAAAAATGCATATAGAATTTTACTGGGTTTATTTAATAGAACTTTCATGTAAGGGATATTCAAAGATATAATACATATTGTACAGGATTCCTTTTCTCACATATGTTCCTGTCAGGATTGTATTTCCAAGGAACCTGCTACTTGCAAGACAGTAAACTTTTTCTGTTACACAAAACTTTTTACGTGTTTGCCATATCTCTCACTCAGCTGTCAACCCAAAGTATAAACGGTGATTTATCATTATATAAGTAAGAGTTGAAGCAACAGAAATTCAAGGTAAGCTCCCTTTATTTCTTCACAGCATTACCAGCTTTACTTTTCCAACCACTTTTTAGGTAGGACTATCTTTGAGCTTCCTTCCTTTATTCTGATAAGACTCTATTTCCTTCACATAATCTTATAGATGGCTGCATTCAGCCGTGACAGGACTGGATAAGGACTACAAGGTAAAGTTATCAGTTGTCAGAGTGTGAAAAATCACAAATAAATTGTCACATATCAAAATGTGTGTGTATTGGTACTTAATTCTTCAGTAGCTGATGGAAACAGGGAAACAATACAAAAGGAACTTCTGGTACTGGAGATAAAACTGACAAAAATTTTAAAAGACTTTCACTTTTAAAAACACTCCTCTTAATGCTGCCTCATATTTGACTTGGTGTCTACCAGGACTCCACCAGGTCTTTTTCTGCCAAGTTGCTTTCCAACCAGTTGGCCCTCAGCATATACAGGTGCATGAGGTCAACTCTCCGCAGGTGTACAACTTGGTATTTCCCTTTGCTTCATGAGGTTTCCATGCTCCTGGATAGTAGCACAACACACTGTTTTTTCAAATACTTCTCCTAGTTTTACATCATCAAGTCATCTAAATTTTGTCTAAGAAGAAATTCTAAAAGGCACTTTCAGAAATAATTTTCTCACATATGCAGATATTTAAAATGAACTATCCATTACCTCTGTTGATTGCGTTGAAAGCCAAATGAACAACTACCTGATATCTGATGTTGAACTGCTACACAGCTAACCATAAGTAAGATAAATTTAGACCTAGTGATTTTTCTTTTTTTTTTTTTTTTTGGTCCACAATTAACTTTCCAGGTGAATTCCCTATGATTCCAGTCATTTTTCTACAAAAGTATTCTCTTCCAGAAGTCTTAGATCGTTAAATAGTTTTTCAAAATCTTGCAGGCACTGATGTCAAACGTAAAACCTACACGCTGTGAAACAAAATCTTTTTTTTTTTTTAACTGTCTCCAAATTTCACCTGAGTACCTTCAAATTTTCTACTTGCTCACATACCCATTCCACTGAAAACAATTCACTTTCTTTTCCTACTACTTGCCTTGCCTCTGCAACTTTTAAACATCTGACCTCTACCACAATACTTTTGGTAGGCCCGGCTGACTCATGAAGCGCTACCCAGATATGAGTCCATTGCAGATATCTTTTACAAAAGCAAGATATCACATGAGCTTACATTTACCTCCATTTGAGTGCTTAAATAAAAAATCATTGATATGCACATGAGAAAGGAATAATGGAATGAAAAATATAAATTTCTTAAAATGGTGAGTATATATTCACTTTAAAAGATGTCAGTCCTTAAGCAATTTTGTCTCAACCCAAATGCAGGATTCCCATAAGCCAGAGGAATTAATATTAGCAGGAGAGGTCAATGAGAATTTTACTTTTAACTGAAAAAGAATGCTACCAAAAAACCTCCACATATTTCTTAAAAGTATTCTTACCTTAATAATTATTTTTACATGGTGAAAACATAATTTTAATATAAAATATCTGAATAGGTAAACCAAATCACTATCTGATTAAATGAAGGATAGATTTTTAAAATTTATCAGGTTATTTCCATTGCATAATTTCTAATATTTGTGAAATTGATGAACTTCTGATGAAACCATTTTGATTGGAATTATCTTTCTTATCAAATTGAAAAGAAGGGATATATCCCAGCTTTTTTTTTTTAGAAGAAAACTATGGAAGTGGAAGAATTTTAGAAGTCAAAATCAAAAAACCCCTTAAAATTTTCACAATATTGTTTCACAGAAAATATTTTTTCCCCTCTCTTTTCACTTCAATTTGAAAATAATATATTGTTCCACTACCCCTTACCCCCAGGAAAGTGAAACTCATATATTATTTCTATGTGTTGTGTTCCATATTTGTTTAATGCTATTATGACTAAGTCTTCAATAGATTTTATTAATAGCTAGTCTATATTTTCATAATATTTCACTTTACCACACATTTTCTTACTCTGTCTTCTTTTCCTTTTGTGGCCCTCAAATACAAAAATAAAATACTGTGCAATCTCTACTATATTTAATATGAATAAACTGCCCTGGAGAAAAATTACACAAGATCAGTAGCTGCTGATCTGAGAGAGGTGTCAGACTCGGAAGTACTACTCAGGAGATCAGAACCGATGCTATTTGTATTATTATGAATTTATTTCTATATTTGAAACAATATTATCCACTTTCTTCTAAAACCGTTTCACACATGCACAGACTTCAATGCCAGAAAAAATGAGTATGACCATGAAGTTTCACTGACTGAATAACATGCTACACTGAATTTCAGAAATTTTTGGCACAAATTATAAAAAATGATTTCACAATTATCTGTACACCCAAAATCTAAAGCAGACTAGAGCTTAATGTCTCCTTTGTATTTGCTTGATAGCTACTTTTAAGACAAATATTGCTACAGCTTTAAAATATAGTAAATCCTCCTCACAAGAGCTAGGGGTTAATAACTGTATTAAGAAGAAAACAATCAACATATTACTGACCTGGAAATTGTGAAATGCTAAATAAGACTTTTGTGGCTGGGATATTATAAACAATAAACTGTAATGTCTGTAGCTTCCTAATATTTTAATAATAGGCTTCTTCAGACTAATGGTTTTTGTTTTTTTTCACTTTGATTGTATCAAGCACTTTTAGGTTATGTATGTCAATCAAGAGTCACTTCACAGTGATGCCACATCATTTTGTACTCAAAGATTATGTGAAGCCTGCTAAATGCAGAATGAAAACAGCAGATAAAAGCTGCTGTAGTCTAATACCTCTCTACTCCGTGCACTTCTAAAGCTTATATCAGATTCAGATTTTGCTTACAAGCTATAGCAGAGTTCATTTATCATTAGGTGGGAAATATTTATAAATGGAATTAAATAAAATATTCTCACAAACCTTAATCATTATGGGTGATTAATTTTCTGTTCTAGACTCCATTAAGTGCCTTTACAGATATTCTTTCTACAGACTCAGGTCTCTAATTTATTTCCTCCCTTCCCCTTCGTCTCCTAAGAGTGCAGGGTCGTGCTGCGATACTCATTAGTTTTATGCTAGCAATTCTGCCAGGCAGTCTCAGAGGCATCAGCATCACCTCAGAAATCATTAACATAACTGGTGCTGCAATCTAAAACTGACGAGCATAGAATAATCATTTAGGGGCTGAAACATGTTCTTCCATAAATGAGCATTTTGGGGAAAAAAAAAAAAAAAATGCATGTGTTCCAGTCATCCTCTGGAGACAGAAAGAGATCTCAATAAATCAGATCTGAGGCAACTTTTGTGCATATATCCTTGCCATGTCTGAGGAATAGCATCAAGTTTTTCAGACCTGTGATTTATTTTTTGCTGACAAAGTCCAGAAGCACTGAATCACGCATGATAGCAAAGATGCTGGATCAGGTTTGTAATCTGATGTTATACTGGCTGAGGCTGATTGCATTATTTGCATACTTGTCATTATAAAGTTCACTTAAGATGTCTGCTGCCTCCTTTACCAAGGCTATTTATGTGGCAATTTTTTACAAGAACAACATGAAGAATTTGTATGATCATAGATATGAGGATACTGGCACAAACGTTCATCACAAAGAAATAGCACAGTTTTTAGGCACTTTGAATCATTAAGTACTTATGTTGATGGGATGGGGGTCATTTGGAGAAAGCTCAGAAAAGTCAAGTAAGAGAATTTGGGAACAAAAAGGAGATGTGCCTTGCATAGCATAGTGACTTGGCCCTTCAGGCTCTCCATTCTCTTTTTGACTAACAGAAACCTCTATTGTTTTTCCTTGATCACTCACTATAGGCACATCTACCATTCTAAGCACTTTTCTGTTTCTCAGTTTTTCCCATCTTAGCTCCAACTCCATAATCTGATTTAGAATCATTTTTCCCTTTCTTAGTTTGACTGAGAAAGGTGAAAATGCAGCTACCTACTGGTCCATATTCTCTGTTGACTAAAACATGGCCACACATATCATAACATGTACATTTTACACTTTATACACATGCACATACATACACATATACACTTTATATATCATAATATAAACCAAAAAAAGACTCTTCTCTGAGATAATGGAGGAGAGCTTGCCCTCATTAACCATCACATCCAATGATCGATTCCCTGATAGCCTATCTGTCTGTAATGGTCAGGCTTGGTATTTTTGTCTCATTGAAAATGAGTTGAGTAAACCAATATCTTTTGAGTTAAAAATACCAAAGAAAACAACACCAAACTCTGCTGATTTCAGCAGACTATATATATATATATATATACTTATGAATTGTACTGGAAAGAATAAAGGAAATAAATGGCTAAGTGCAAACCAGCCAACATACGAAGATCAGCACTCAGGGACTTTGAGTCAGCATTCATCTTGTCTGTGTCTCTATCATGGCTCAAGCTTCCGTTTTAGTCAGTCAAGACCAGGCCTGTGATTTTAATAGGGTTTACACTGTCATTTACCTCATCCTACGGCAGATTTGTAGACTTGCATGTCTAGAGATATTAATTGCAACCTTAAACACCACTGGTTATACTGATTAGCTACTGATAGATCATGTCAGATTTGATACCATGATCTGAGTTAGACACTTAGGGCTTGAATTAGCTGTGCCAGCTTGGTGTCCAGTGCCACCTGAGGTCACCTGAAGTATCTATGACATATTCATGGCGTTTCTGGAGACGGCAATAACAGGACCTATGAAAGAGCTGCATCCCTTTAAGGTGGCAGCTGGAGGTTAAGTGGAATACCCCAAGGTCATCTCAAATGTCAATTGATATTGTGAGGGGAAAGAAAAAAAAAGAAAACAATTAAACCCACCTTATGTTGGGCAAGATTACTTGCAGCCCAAAACTGTACTAGTTATAGTTCTCCCATGTCACGACACTTTCTCTGTGCCTCAGTTCTCCATCTGTAAACTAGGTTTAAAACAATTCCTTATGAAGCAGTAGAAACACTAAAAATCATCAGGCAGACAGATACTGTGGTGAGGTAAGGAAATATTAAAAAATAGCTAGAGAAAGTGTATAATCTAAACAAAATTCAAAGTGCTGAGCTGAATAATACATTACATATAAGATTGATGGCAGATTATAAACCAGGTGTTTTGTTTGTCTGAACTCTCAGCTTCATTACCTAAAAACTACAATATGTTTTCTCTTCTCTTTTCAAAGTTCAGATTATCTCTCTCATTGCTTTTAATGGCACTACTTGCAGAGTAAGACACTTCAAAGCAGTAAATGTGGCAGAACCCTGGCTGGTAAGAAGAAAGACTAATTATGAAAGTTTTCTTTTTGCTCAGGGTGGATCTCAAAGCTTTCTGTAAAGTGTGAAAATCCTATTGAAAATCCCAAGTTCCTGAAAAAAATCTCCTATTTCTCAGTTCCTCAGTTCCCATGAGAGATACACATGTGTCGCTGCTAATCATAAACTGATAATAAGGAGGTTGAGGTAAACTTTAAAAGCACACCATCATACTGATAGGGGGAACTAACGTTTAAGGGTCGTTAGTATGGGTAATGCTCTGTCACTCTTCTATTGCACAAACTAACCCTTGTGCTGGGCTTATCCTGGGGGGGAGGTTGTGAGACACCGAGGGTACATGCTGGGCCCACCCTGGGAACAGGCTCGGGATGGTTTTGCGGTTTGGCTAAAAGCCAGGGAGCAACTGAGTCTGCGCAAAGTTCACAGTGAAGAAGCATCCAGGAGACCCCAGCTCACGACCACCAGAAGGCACCACGCATGTGCAGCTGGGAGGAGTTAAAGGTGGAGATAATAGAAATAATTTCTCGGAACTCATTTTGGAGAAAGGTTATGGATATGTATAGGCATTCCTGGAATTTTAATAAATATGTATCATCTTGTTCCATAAATTCAAGGCAAACTGCTGCAACCAGTGCACACGTTTGTGGTGGAGCGATCCCCTGTGCTGCCCAGCACTGAATAAACATACCTACTTTGTAACCTTCCGGGTTATAGAGTCGTCTTTCCTCACAACAATACATTTTGTGATAGTCTTTTGTAACCCTATAAAAATGTCATCAGAAAATTGTTCTGTTTGTCTGCAGTTTGAAAATATGGTCATTTTATCTAAGATACACAAGGAAACAGCTGCGTAAACTCTGTCAAGACAGATAAAAAGATAGCACTTTAAAAAAAAAAAGTGAAAAAGCTGCCAAATTGTGGAAGTATGGATTAGATGATCAGGTAGTGAGATGGACTGTTAACTGGCTGGTGGGAAGAAGACAGAGAGTGGTGGTCAATGGGGCAGAGTCTAGTTGGAGACCTGTGTCTAGTGGAGTCCCCCAAGGGTCAGTACTAGGACCAGTATTCAATATATTCATAAATGACCTGGATGAGGGAACAGAGTGCACTGTCAGTGAGTTTGCTGATGATACAAAGCTGCAAGGATTGGCTGACACAGCAGAAGTCTGTGTTGCCATCCAGAGAGACCTAGACAGGCTGGAGAGCTGGGCAGGGAAAAACTTAATGAAATATAATAAGGGCAAGTGTAGAGTGTTGCACCTGGGCAGGAACAACCCCAGGTTCCAGTATAGGTTGGGAGATGATGTACTAGAGAGCAGTGAAGGGGAAAGGGATCTGGGACTCCTGGTGGACAGCAGGATGACCATGAGCCAGCACTGTGCCCTTGTGGCCAGGAAGGCCAATGGCATCCTGGGGTGCATTAGAAGGGGGGTGGTTAGTAGGTCAAGAGAAGTTCTCCCCCCACTCTATGCTGCCCTGGTGAGGCCACATCTGGAATATTGTGTCCAGTTCTGGGCCCAACAGTTCAAGAAGGACAGGGAGCTGCTTGAGAGAGTCCAGCGAAGAGCCACCAAAATGATTAAGGGAGTGGAGCATCTCCCTTATGAGGAAACACTGAGGGAGCTGGGTCTCTTTAGCTTGGAGGAGACTGAGGGGTGACCTTATTAATGTTTATAAATATATGAAGGGTGAGTGTCAGAAGGATGGAACCAGGCTCTCCACAGTGATGTCCAATGATAAGACAAGGGGCAATGGGTGTAAGCTGGAACACAGGAGGTTCTGCTTAAACTTGAGAAGAAACTTCTTTACTGTGAGAGTAACAGAGCACTGGAACAGGCTGCCCAGGGAGGTTGTGGAGTCTCCTTCTCTGGAGACATTCAAGACCCACCTGGGTTCCTGTGTGAACTCGTCTAGGTGTTCCTGCTCCCTAGCATTCTGTGATTCTGTGAAAAAAAGATATTTTCGTCTTAAATTATGGCTCTTTAGAAATTATATCTCTCACAAAGGGTTCAGACACATCTCCTAATGCAGGTAGCTCTTTACTTTCATTTATGCTTTCATTAGATGTCTTTAATACAAAGTTAGCACATACAAAAGTTTACAAGTGTGATGGTGTCAGTGACATTGTAAGACCCATATTGCAGCTCCCTCTTTCAAAATGCAGATGCAATAGCTGTGTTACAGTATTCTCTGAGAGGCCTTTTGAAGAAGCAAAGCTGTATGGCGTTTTATTAGACTAAGTTGTTAAAATTCTAAGAAAAAAAGTATTCCAGGTAGTGAATTCCTGCAGCATATTGCAAAAATAAAGGAATGAAGTTTTAAGTAACATAGGCTTTATCTTCCTGCCTCTGAATCACTTTATTGAGTGAATTATGCCAAACCATCTGCACAGCCTTCACCTCAGACAGAAAAGAAGTAGGGAGGTATTTAGATAATGTTGCCAAAGAGAGGATTCTCATTTGCTTTTATATGCCCCAGTGGATTTCAGAGTGTATCCACAAACACACCCATATTTTTGTTAAATTCCTGTATCAGCACTATTAATGGAAATAAGATTTAGTATATTAAAATGCAAATTAAATGAACTTCGGCAGAGAATTCCTGCATTACTCCTTCCATTACAGTAACAATTAGCTTATGAGCTGGAGCAATGGTTTACTAAAAATAAATAATATTTAGATGGGGAACTTTAGTCTGCCATGTTATATTCCAATTCAAGTGTAAGTATAACTAAATTGTGACTTCAGTTGCACTGAGATGAATTAGAAGCAGAACTGAGACCATGATTTTTTTTTAGCAGGGCCTGTAGTGATAGGACAAGGGGTAATGGTTTTAAACTAAAAGAAGGTAGATTCCAACTAGGTATAAAGAAGAAATTTTTTACAAAAAGAGTGGTGAAACACTGGCACAGGTTGCCCAGAGAGATGGTAGAAGGCCCATCTCTGGAAGCATTCAAGGTCAGGCTGAATGGGGCTGTGAGCAACCTGATCTGGTTGAAGATGTCCCTGCTCATGGCAGGGGGGTTGGAACTGGATGATCTTTAAAGGTCCCTTACAACCCAAACCATTCTATGATTCTATGATTTTGAAAATAATAGCTATGCTCTTTATGAAGTAGCAGTACAGCATAAGCAGTAAAATCTACCTAAAGCAGTATATAACAGATAACAACACTGAAACAATTAGCAGTAGCTACAAGCTAAGGTTTACTTTTCTGTTCTTAAGTAGGACACATAGAATGTTTCACTTGAATTAACAAGTAGAAGAAGCTTTAAATGGTTTCAACTGTTTGAATGAGCTTTTCAATGGTTGTAATATGGCTTCCATTTGAATAAGAATAAGGAGGCAAACAAGCTTTTTGACTCTACAGAGTTGGATTGGAAAAAATCATTAACCTTTTTCCCCACTTCTAGCCCTAGTCAGACTAGAGATTCTGAAAACAGGATAGCTGGGGCATTTTTATACTTTAATTGAGGTTTGCTTCAGATTTTCAATGGACCAGGGTTATTTGATTTAAATTGCTCTGTCTGGCAGTACTTATTTTCCAAATGTGAGGTAACACTTCTCTCAAGATTAGAAGGATAATAGTAACATTCTCCTTCCTCTGGTCCTTATCCAAAAATGCTTTAACCTGTCCTGGGAAACAATGACATGATTTTCCCACTTTTATAATAGATTCTTGGCCACAGTACTCTGTATATCATGATTGCTTACCAACAAAAGCAATTTTATTTGGCAGTTGTTCCCTTGAGGAATCTGTGACCAGAAGTTAATTAGTCACCAAGAAAACTTTCTTAAAACAAATAGTTTCACTTTAAACAAAGTAGCACAGGATTTAGTTAATTTTATTTTAAAACCCAAATACTCCACACATGTCTACGATAGCAATTAATCTACCATCCCTTAAACATAAACCAGGCAGGTCTGACAGTTTCTGATTATCACAAAAACTGTCTTTATCCATCTGACTAGAGATCTGTGAAGTACCGTCTTTTGTAAGTGCTATAGCTCTTCAGCTCTGCTGGTTCCCTGTTGCTTAATTCTGAATGGGGAATGAAACTCTTTAGGTGGCTGAAGGCAAGTAGCAAAGCCTTCAAGTTAATAAGCCAGCCATCATCTCATTCCAGTCCATAAGCATTTGCAAAATAATGGCTTGTCTTCATATTCTGCTTACCCTCTATTAAATTTAATCAATATATTCATATGACAAATATCTCAATAACTGGGTTACATATTGTGTTCATAAATTACTATGGAACAGACATATTAATCCTGAGAAAGATTAACAAAATTGAATTGTTTTCATATAAGATCATATAGTGAACATACAGTTGTTATCATACTATATTCCACTATTTTTGTCCATGTTACAACTTATTCTATGAGCACAACTTTCTTTCAGTATTTTATAATTACTATTGAATTTCAAAGGGTTGTGTAGTCAGGATTTTTCCAAGAAAATACCTTTTTTTTTTTTTTCTCTCAGAAAGTGGTGATGCATCAAATATTCACTCTCATTTCCTCTCAAGTCTATCAGTTTCAAAAAACCCCACATTGGTCTAAAAAACACTTTCATATGGAAAATAGAAAAACAATAATTTCTTACCTTTGGACCTGCATCTGAGTAGCACTTATCCCAGGGATTAGAATATGGACAGTAAATATAAGAACTAGATGCCTGAGCCATGGGAGAATAAATTGTTTGTTTCACCTGAGTTTTGTTTCAGCTAAGTGTCCTAACCATTGCTCTGGAGTAGTTTTCTGGTCTCCCACCAGAAGAAAATGAACAAAAAATGTCAGTTTTGTACCCAAGTGGCATAAGAATTCTGTTTATTGCTCAGTTTATTTCTGTGGCATAGAAAAAACCTTTAGAAAATTGCATTTTGTAAGGCTGTCTATCTGAGGATTAGTTTCTTATCCTAAGACAATACTGATTGCAACAGTGCATTTGGCTAGGTAAAAGAGACTCCAAAACCTTATGGGCTGAGACAGTAAAAAAAAGTAAAAAAGACTTCCAGAGCAGTCACAAATTAAAGCAGTACCAGAACTCCAAATCTTTCATTTTGCCACATGTTGGCTTTTTTTTTTTAAGAAACTTAAGTGCTAATTTTGGAACTGAAGAGAATCCAATTTTTGAGTCTCCCTGTAATATAAAAGCACAATTCACAGTAAGCTTTAGTTCCTCTCTAATCTCTTAGACATACATTCACATTAAATTTCACTTAACACTTCCCTTCAATCTCAATGCAGAAATGTGTGAATTTTACCATGAGTTTGCATTAGAAAAGATTATTATGTTTACAAATATCTCACTGAGAAGAAGTGAGCACAAATACAGAAATTTTGTCACAGTCTGTTTGAAGAGTATTTCCAGCATCCAGACAGTGTGGAGAGTTTAGAAGTGGAGCCAAAATAAAAAACAAACAAACAAACAAACAAAACCACAACAAAATCCCTTTAATGGAAAAGTCACCTGTCAGAAAATCTCTGCCAAGGAAAGTCCAGAGTATGAAGCCTGATGGTGTTGTCATCCACAAGCTATAACTATGAACAGCATCTATGAGCCAGAGATGAGAAAACCAGTGAGGATACAGAATCATTAGTTGGACAAGGAAATGTAAACACACTTAAATCTGTGAAGAAAAAAAAAATAACACTGCTGTTTAAAAGTGAAAAGACTGGTATCCCTTTGAGACACAGAGACAAGCTTTCCCTTAGCAGCACAAGCAGGCTCACAGGCAGAGCCAGCTGGCTTGACAAAGTCTCTTCATCACAGTGTAGGCAGTTGCATGGAAAAGCCTGCCCAGATAGCAAAGGAATGAAGCTCAGAGTTTATTTTCAAGGTCTCACAGATTGCAGTCCTCTTTAGTTAAATCTGGATCTATCTAAAGCAAGTCAGAATTGTGACAGCGACTTAGGGCTGGGATTCCACCTTTCAGCAGTAACAGGAAAATATTGTTATAAGTGTTCAGTTTGGTTATGCTATCTAAAATGTGCTATACAAGCAGGGAAAGACTGAAAATGTTTTACAGATTACCACTGACCATACAACAGGATGTGTTTGAGGAAGATAGTAGGACAAAGTGCTACTAATTAATTTACAAAATATAGCTTCTCATTTGATGCGGCCCAGGCATTTACATCTCAGTACTGACTCCAATTGTAAAAGAGAAATGTATATTTAAAAGAGCGAGGTATTTATGCTCCATGTGAAGGTAACAAACACAAGTATCTGTGTAAAATCTGTATCTACAACAGAGTACAGAGCTTTGGAAAAGATGGTCATGTATAAATAAAGACCATATATGTGTCAGAGTGATCCACATGAGGAATTACATTATAACTTTCTGAGTAGTTCATGCAGATTCTGATACCTAACCTCTCCCTCCAACACTTCCTTTCACATTCCATATCTCTGAGCAGCATCAAGATTTTTGCTGAAAAATCGACTTAACATAGAAAGATTTTCTTCTTACCTGTTAGGAATCTGGTGAAGAATCCAGTTATCTCTGGGCTGGAGTTTTCCTTGCAATGAGAGCTTTCAGCTATCCATGGGATTCATAGGGTTTGATAATACCAAATTATTATTCTTCTAAAAATTCATCTCTCTCACTTAGACTGTATCAGGATTTTTACTGTACTGGTAATGTACTGGTTACTCTTTTGTTGATGAGTAAGAATAATCACATTAATTAAAGCAGGTGCCTCTTCTATGGAGACTACAATCTCCTTCCATCTATTTTATTTTGCATTTAAAAACAGGCCCAACCATCTTAAAAAACTTCCATATATGAATGTATGTGGGCTTGCCAGGGAGCATTCACAGGCTCAGAAGCAGTTCAAGAAGCTCATCCTTTAGCATATTGGTGTTTGGGGTTTTTTTTTAATTTTTTTTGGTGCCTACCTACATGTTCTTTGTGAAAGCCCTTCTCTTGTAACAGTGTGAAAACACAATAGGTGATCATAACTATTTGTGTGAAGAAATTTCATGCAGGATTTTACATGAGAAACCTGTGCATGGACAAAACTGCTTGTTCTCAGTAGGACAAGGATTTCCCTTCTATTATCATGTTTTGAGAGACCAGTGCACAATAGTGCAGAGCTTGTACTCACAAGGGGGGAAGGAGTAAAGGGGGGACAGTAGGGAAGGGGACAAAAAAGTGTTCATTCATCGTAGCCTGGGGCCAAAACTCCCCCATAGTAGGATGGAAGGTGAGAATTCTTTATTAATACCAGATGAGAAGGGGATTTGTCTGAGAAGAAAAAAAAACTCAACTTGCTCTTTCAGCTTGACTTCATGTACCCTCTGCACATCTAGAGCAGCAAAAAGGGGCTTAACTTGGGCCATGGGTCTGATCATTAAGATCTCAAAAATGAATAGCATATTTAAACAAAGAAAAATAAATAATTCCTTAGGTGTTTGCCTACAGTCACAAAGCCTCACTGTTTTTTCTCTCCTTTCTCAGAAAGGTATCACCTGTTTTCACTTAAATGACTGTGACCACTGATGAAAACCAGAATAATGTACAACATAAAAATAAAAGTCCTAGTCTTCTGATTTACATGAAAAGAGTAATCCAAACAAAGATATGATTGATAAGTCAATGAGGAGCAGAAAGTGAAGAGGGATATAGAAATATTTTGGAAAGGCAGAATATAAGGAACAAATTTTGGTAACATCAGATATACCTGATAACAAATATAGTTAATTATTTAATGACAAGTTAATGGGATTTACAACACATACTGTAAATCTATATACCATTGAACAGGCAAATTGCCACAGATCCTATCTCAGATTAACATAGGATAAAGCACTTACATGCCTCTGACTCTTTATGATTTCACAGAAAGATAAAAAAGACAAGAAATATAATAAGGAAAGCACCTCTGATTTGGAGTTCTCAAACAGTGGCAAAGTTATTAGAAACATACTTTATCTACAAGAAAAGGTAAAAACACAACTTTGAGCTTTGAACTCTTGTTTTTATCATGAGCTTTCAATTCTTATATTGCATTTTGTTTTAATCTGCTTTTTATTTGAAAATCTCATTTAGGTAGGTCCAGGAAGAGTTGTTAAACATGTTAAATGTTGTTGCAACCATTTAAATAATATGAATATAATTGTCTGGGTTTACTTTGCTAAAATTATGTTTAAAGCAGACCTTTACTTAGTACACTACAAGGTCTCCCTATTATACCTGCTGAAGTTAATAACACTGTTGAGACTAGATGAAAAACAGAACCCTAGCCAAAATAGTCAAGAAATAAAAAGGAATAACTGAAGCACTACAGCTTTCTATACTTGAGTATTAATATTCTCTGAAGCATATATAATTAAATTAATCAGGCAAAACTTTAGAGGTTTCAGTCATTCAAAATACTGATCAAGCCTTATTTTGCAAATATACAAAATAGTCGTAGAAAAAGGAAACTCTTCTACCTGTTTAAACAAGGAGATGATACACACTATTTTTTTGTCTGGTGTCATTCACTAAATAGACTGGCAAAAGTATATAACCATATATCCAAGTGAATCACACAATCTGTAATTAGCTGCAAATCAGTCATACACAGTCAATTCAGGAAGAAGTAGCATCTGTAGAAGCTGAAGAACCAGGGGTCATGAGTGACTTGATTGGTAACATCTTCAAAAAAGTCTTAGTAATCGTGGTTCCACAGCGTTCACCAAAATCATGTATCCATTCCCAAAAACTGTTTGAGACACAGAATATTTGAATAGAAAAAAAATAAAAGAAAAAGAAACTGTGATCACAGGAAGAGTTGTACAGCCAATTAACAGCAATTTTGGAGAGTTTTCGTCTCCCTTTCCTTGTTATAATTTAGCTACATCATCATGGTGGGAATTCTATTCAACTGTTTGAATGTTACAGCTGCTTGAAAAGGCCCAATTAATTACTATATTAGGTATCATATAGTGTTCACAAGCTGGTCATGAAGAATATTTGTAATTTGCTATTTTTATTCTGGTACACAACATCACATGTTTTGGGGTTCTGATAGGGTGACCAAAGCTGTGATGAGTGCTTGAAGAACAAATGAACCCTTTAACTCTTTTGGAGAGAGGATTTAGCAGACAATAAATAAGCTTACACAATTTAGAATATTTTAAAACTTTTCCTATTGTTTTTGAACCACCTGGAGAATTATGTTTGTTTGGCTCCACACATGGACCTTAGATTTAAAAATAATCATATTCCTTCCTGAGTGAGGCAGTAAGAAGGATAAAAGCCAGACATAGTTACTGTCTGAGAGACTTAGCATTCTTTTTTTTTCTTGACACATTCACACCAAGCAATGAAAGTGTGCGGTCGTATTTGTGAAAGCTGTGGTTAGAGACCAGTTCTGGCCAGGAGACAGAGAATTTCTGTTTCCGTACCCCACACGCAGCAGAACAACATGTTTTCTCATATACCTGGCAAGTGCACATAACAAGCTGATTTTCTCTTTTATGTTGTGCTCTTTACAACTACTCATCACAGAATCACTTGTATGTGGAAAGCACTGTTGTCAAAGCAAGTTACTGGGCTTGGGGGTCACTGGACTTTGCTTATTCATCAAATTAAAGGAGTTTCAGAGAGATAAATCACTTTTGATTAAGTCTCAAAATTAGTCTGATTATTTTCCAACTCATCTTCATTGAGACTGCTTTCTGGCAGCTGGTCTACCAGACTTACACCCTTCCAGAAGCCACAGCTCCTTGAGACCTCAGCAGTGGTCCAAAATGTTCAGTTTTCCAGACAGATGAATCTGAAACTGAAAGTAAAAATAAAACAAAATGTTGCAGGTAAATAAATTAATTTTTAATACTCCACTTTAATCCCAATCTCATGTCTACTTACTTTTTATCTGTCCACCTCATTAATTCAGCACATCAGTCTCTGTTTCCTTTTACTAAATTATTGCACCAATGGGAAAGAAAACAGGATATTTCATAGTGCAGTTTTAAGACTTCACATGGAAATGAGATTTTTAAGACATCTCCAAGTTAGGAATATTATTTAGTTCTTAGAGGAATGTACAATTCAGGGACCCAATTCCTACCACAGTCATCTGGAGTTTAAAGCCTTTGCAAGAAATCTGGAAGCCAGAGATTCAGACACTTGTATCAGTTTAGGAAGGCTGCACATATAAAGAGCAACAGTATGTGTGTGCTTTCATCACTGTGTTGATGAGCATAATCAAGTTATCCCCCACATTTCAGTGGAAGGTGTGTCACTGAATAAATTAAATCAAGATTTTAGGGTTGAATATACAAAGCAGTATGATCACTTGAGACCATGTTTCTCTACAATAATTAATTACTTGGAAGCAGAGACCTGTGCTCCTCTCCCAGCTCAGGACACAAGCATTTTGCCAAATATAGGTTTTCTTTGAAAATGCATAAACAATCCTTAGCATGGAGAACAAAATCCAGATTATCCTTCTCCTTTGTATGTGCCTTAAACACAAAACAAGAACATTTTATTCTCTCTTTATTTCCAAGATCCAGTTTTCAGGGGAGAAGAGGTATGCTGGAGTAACTTCAAAAGAACAATTTTGAGTGTCTTCATGCCAAACGAAGATAATCAGTTTGTTGTTCATTTTGTTGTTTTATAATACTATTGTGGAAGCTGTAGAAATGTAACTTTCAGTCTTCTAACTCTGATGAGACAACTGAACTCTGCTAACCCAGAGCCTATGCAAATTTCTGGAATCACTTCTCAGAAAGATGTGATGAGCAGTGCCAGCACCATTTTAAAGGAAAAGCTTCTAACTCCAGTTTCACTCTAATTCTTTCTAAGTTTTTTGTTATGTACATCTGAAATGTGTTCAGAAAGTACCTATGAGATCAAGTTGCAAACACTTGACTACTTTCTGTTTTAAAGTATGAGCTATAAAACATGATTCAGTGCTGCCATGATTGATGTGCTTCTGAATATGCAAGTAAAAAATACGTCTCTGTTCTACTTCCCTGAGCCATAGGGAACTCGGGCTTCTCCAGCAATAAAGACCAAGTGAAGAAAAGACTCTGATCCTTAAATGCCATCTCAGCCCTGTTATATTCAACTGTCCAGTTTTTTCTCAATTTATCTTGATTTTGGATACTCATGAAAATTTAAACTTGTCCTATTCTGCTCAGATATTGCCATGTTGTGTTCAGGTACTGTCTAATTCAGTACATCATGAGTTCTCATTGGAACAAATGTGTTCCCCTAAAATGCAAATAAATACTTTTTTATTATTATGTTTATTATTATTATCATTAGCATTACTGTTACTATTGTTATTATGAATCATTTTTATTATTTTTAACACATTCCTTCTTGCTTTGAAATCACAGCAAATTAGACTGTATTTTGAAGCTGCTTAGAGCTGTGCTATTTGTAAATCTCAAACAAGTTTATCTTAAAGAAGTGTTTTCTTTGCTGGAGTTAGACAGACATATGTAAATTGCTAGAATATAAGTCAGCAGAGTGTTTGGAGACAGTGACAGTTTGAAATTGAAATGGTGAAATCTTTTTCATCCAATCTTATATTTGATTTTGCAGTCCAAAATTATCATAGATATCGTGTATAAATTCACACTTTTTAGTGCAAACTTTCATATACACTTCAAATATTTATGTATTATACTTCTTTGAATAATTGACATAATGCATAAAGCGTATGAAAGGGAAATAAAATGAACAGAAATAAATGCAGTGACAAATATACTGCATAATACCAAAATGTTTGCTGTAATGAAGAAACAAAAACTAAAAATTATGCTAGCAATCATCTGGATTACAATGGTAGCAAAATGCTAAAATACACTGAAAATATGAAGCAACATAATTTTCCATTGGGACTTTTTCAAGAGTCTTCTTGAGTGAAATCTTGATCTCCCTGAATTCAAGGGGGAAGCTCCCCATAGACCTATGAAACTGCATAGCAGCAGAGAATCTGGGTCCCAGAGCTGTGAAAGCCTTTTAGGTCATGTATTCATCACCTCGGTTCTGTTCACATGGTTCTTCAGACAGGGACTGTAATATTCTTTGAGGAAGAAATCTTTAAGCCTACACGGCTGAGAAAATTATTGTCATTTAGATATACAGCACTAATCCCAGTACCGATGAAAGTAAACTATCATACATGATGTGAATTCATACAACAGACATGATCTTATGAAGCATTGTATAGTAGCAATCATCACAAGCAGACAAATAAGCCTTTAAAGGGATTCTGTGATGCAGAGGATATTTTTTCATGGAGTTTTCTAATTTAGGGTTAGCAGTCTAGTTAGTGTGTTCTATGCAGATTTTAGAGTAGAATTTGCATATCTTATTCCTTTCCTAGTTCTCCAACCATAAAAATTGTTCTTCTTTCCCAAGAGAAACACTAAGCATAGTCAAAACACTTTGATCTGCTCTTAAAACTAGGTCTAATTTTAAGAGGGAACAACTACACAGAGAGTAGGGGCTAATATCACTTAATCCAAACCTGATGTTGCCTTATGCATAGATCATCAGTGCATTAAACCCTGCCGTGAATTTTGAGGGCTGTTATTTTATATGCACAGCACTAAGATGTTAAAATTTATAGATTTCTGCAAATTTAGAAAGAAAAAACCTTAGATGTTGTAAACATATAAGGAGAAACTTAGAACTCATTCTGGTAAATCTTAGAAGATATTTTGGCTAACCTTCTCCCATCCAATTTTACCACATACTATCCCATCTGCATTGTATTTGCAGTCACTTTGGAATAATCATCTTTATTTGTGTTACCAGTTGTGTAGCAACCTACGACTGTTAAACTGAAACCCATGCCCTGGCCAAGTATATCTTCTTGTTGCTGATTTGCTCCCGGTTGGTTCTGTGATAGCCAAAACTGAAACAGTTTCAATTCAACAGTTAGAAAACAATTCTCAATAACGTTTGGTTTTCAACTGGGTTTCCTCCCTTCCCCTAAAGGTAAAATACATGCAGACATGTATTTTTTGAGTTTTAGGTATAATGCCTCCACAAATATTTATATCAAATTGCTCAAGCAAAGACTGCTGTGATTCTCCTTTCCCAATTATTTATATTTAATAAAAACACCATGGGCCTCATCACATTGGGTTTTTCTTCTCCTCACTGAAAACACAGTCAAGAAGGAAAACAAATTAGATTTCAGGAAACAAAATCTTAATAAGATTTCCAGCTACAGGAATTTTGAACAGACTTTTACATGGTAAGGTGTTTACCAGGCAGTAGTGTAACATCATTTTGTTTCTTCAAAGTCAGCATTTATTTTTAAATGCTTTCTTTGCTACTTTTGAGATAGGTTAGCAGAGTCTGTGAGTATTTCTTCCTGTTGAGTTTAGCAAGCTGTTACCTTTCTCCTGTAATGAATTGTGGTTTGTTACTGGACACTGTTTTGGCAAACTTTAAGATGCAAAAAAAACCTCATAGTGCTCTTGTGGTTTTGGATAAAAGTTGCTCTGGACATGCAACTATTTCAAATAAGAAGCAATCCTTATCTTTTCCAGCATGACTGGATATATTGTACCATAGTACTCTATTTCAATCACTGAGAAGATAACTACTCTTAGTGTCTTACTAATTCCTCATCTGATCCTTAATCTCTTTATTAAATCTTGGTTACCGGCAATAGGTTCTTACTAAAGCAATCATTCGACACTCCCTGAAATATTTTTTGGGCAGGTGTGCAAGCAAATCAGCTCAGTAGCATGGAAGAATTTATCACCCTAAATATCCACAGCAAGTACCCTTCCTCACTCAAGAGCAGACATTCAATCCTGGGTCTGCAGAAGCACCTGTTCTATAATTAATCTTAGGTTCAGCTGATGCCTAATTAATAATTAAGGTTGTGTTCATCAATTTACTGAAAACAAGGATTCAATCATTTATCTTTGTATAAGAAATGCAAACTGTCTTTCCTACATTTTGAATGTTTAATCCATGAATAACTATAAAATAATATATTTTCAACTATCTATGTTGTTTAATTTAGGAGTTAGGAATGATCAAACCCTTAGGTTTTAAAAGACCATCTTTCTACATAACATTTCTCTTCAGATCCCTTTTAATAATGAATGGCCAGTTTGTTATCATTTAAACTTCCAAAACAGTTACTATTCATTAAAACCTCATATAAAAATCCTACTTACTCCTTTAAAGAACTATACTTATACTGTTAATTTTTTCTGAAGGTTGTAGTTTGATTTTGCTGTTCTTATGTTTTTCCTTAATTCATATTGGTGACAGTTTACAGTGTGTCTCAATACACTTGTTACTGTCAAATGGATTAATACTCTTCATAATCTGGTCTCTCTACCAAAGTCCAGGGGGACAAGAAGGTAGTCTCTAGTAATGGTGGTCATTAGAGAACTGGATAGGAAGCAGGGTTTGTTCCTAATTCAGAAGTTAAAGATTCATTAACTTTTTTTCATAGAGAAAGAAATATAGCAGTATTTTCTAAAATTAGTAGGAAATAAAATGAAAGCAATATACCTTGTCCTGATACCTGTTCATAACCAAGGAAAGGCAAAATTCCTGTATTTCAAGGTCACGTTATTTTGACCTGTAAGAATAGTCCTTTATCAATCACCCAAGGACTTCCTTGCATATATTTGTCTAATCACCAACATCTGCTTGAACAAATGAATCTCTGCATCTCATCCTAGCTTCAAATAGATTAAAGGGGAGGAAATCTGATCTATGTAAATTTATGTAAATTATATGCAACTTATGAGGTGTTGGTAAGGTGCCAATACGTCCTTCAACTGAGCAAATATTGGAGACCTGATCTAAACCTATATTTTTTGAGGCTGTTGCATATGAAGAATGTATTTATTTGTGTCATTCAATTCACTCAGCTTCCTGACATTAATAAAATAATCCTTTTTGGAGAGGTCTGGATAGGATATATCATCCCTTCTGGCTCATAAAGGGACAAGTTGCCATTATCCACTCAGTTCTAGCAGGGTTTGTGGAGTCTGTGGTTTTCTTAATTTGGTCAATGGTACAATCAGTTGCCTAGAGAAACACACTTTTCATTTACACAAATAGGGGTATTCCGTAAAGAGCATCTACAGACAACTTCTATGCAGAAAAGTTGCTTTCTCACCCAGTATTGACGTCAAGAATGATCTTAAGAGCTGTATACTGCATGAACTTGTTTTTATATAGAGCAGAGCACATATAAACAGCAGTGAAAAATAGATACACTTTCAGGCAAATTACTAGATATCCATTATTTTATGCTATTATATGTGTATATATTTTAAGGCATTTAAAAACACAAGACATTTTTCAAATAAAGAGTCTCTAATGTGGCAAAAAGTAAAGATGTCCATCTCTACATTTTCTAAATATTTTACTGAATCATTTTGAGCTTGTTGTGTACTAGCCATGGAGCCCATGCAATACCTAATTATAGTGTGGATGTGGGCTGAGAAGTGTCCTGTCAGGATGAAGATAGAACAGTTTTCTCACAATTCTTTCTGAAGTATTTGCTTCATGTCTCACTCTGGTTACTTTATACCATCTGTTTTGAGTTGTCTCCAATCTTACTTGATAGTGGATAAAGACACAGCTATTTTAGGAAGCAGGAAACCTTCAAACCCCGAACAATTTCTGTTAAAAAACACCCAAAACCAAACCAAAAATACAAAACCACCAAACCAAACCCCCAGAGCAACCAGGGCAAACAATCACATAATGATATAACAGTTAACCGGTAAGTGTGTGTGTGTATGCATGGGTATATCTATGTATATGAGGTTTGTTTTGGGTTTGATAAGATAACGATACTTGCCAGTGTTCTTTTTTTTATTCATGAACACTTCCAAAACATTTGGGAGGTCTCAATTGAGAGGTTTCTGTTTGTGTCTTCAATTTAAATTGATTGGTTGGGTTTTTTTTTTTCCTTATTCTACTGTATCTATAGTGGAAACTATATATTAGTTTAAATTCAGTTTTTATATGAAGTGTATACTCTATACAAGTTCATATTGTAAGTGGGAAGGAAATGATCTGTGCTCTGAGTTTTCCAGCAGTTATTATAGCAATATGGGTAAGTGGCATTAAGTGCAATAATTCAGAACCTTAAAAAAGTCTGGTCTTAATATTGTATATTGCAGAGAAGGACAGATATTATTTTCTAGCATTTAGCTTAAAATTACTGGAAATTCAGTATGTTGGAGTTTCTTTCTTAATTTCTTAGTGAAATTACTGCTTTTATCTCAGCTAATATGAGTTGCATTATTCACATCCTGGTGAGAGTGGTTAGAATAAAAAAATCTAATATATACAGACACTCTTCTATAGTAGATGGATTGAGAAACCCAGAAAAAATTCTAGAACTAAAAATATAGTATTAGAATGAATCATAGAATCACAGAATGGTTTGGGTTGGAAGGGACCTTAAAGATTATCTAGTTCCAAAGCCCCTGCCATGAGCAGGGACACCTTCTGCTAGATCAGGTTGCTCACAGCCTCATCCAACCTGTTAATATTAAAAAGATTTTTCTGTACTGTATATGGCAGTTATTTGATCTGTTCTCTCTCTGTAACTTTCTAAGTGATTTTTACAGGCCATAAAACTCTGAATTCTAATTTTGAAACGTAATATGACTGCAGTGTTCAAACATGCTCCTGATCCAGGACAGGAGTAAGATAAGAATAATTCTACAATTCAGAAATTACTAAAGAAACATGAAGATTCCAGTAGTCTAATTTTAGAGAGATACCAATCTGTCACATGAAAAAGTGAGGATGAAGAAGTCAAATGTTGCTAATAAACTAGTATTACCAAATAGTATAACATTTGTCATAAGTGCCTATCACCACTCTATGCAGTTAAGCAGCTACGTAGGCTGTACTTACTTGAACCTGAAGGTATTTTTTCCCCCCATTCTTTAGGCATTTGAATCCAGGTGTCATGTTAGAGTCACATATTGTAATATAATTATCTCAATTTCCCATAGGGCAGAAGTTGAATATAGCTATCAGGGAGGTATTTTTGCCACGTATCAACTATTCTGTTAGGACTGCGTGCGCTTAGGTAGTGAATATAATGTAATTCAAGATAGCTTCATCTGATAACATTATTCTTAATAGAAACAAAATTTATTTAATTGTCATTAGTAAGGTAAATTTAACATATATATTTGGGCAATAAAAATATAGAGAAGGTACAGGTTGCCTTAAACTCAGATTTGTCTTCTACCAAGCTAGATATGACTGTATTTGCACATTATAAAGCATAATAATACTTGTGCCTCAGATTATTTAAAGAACATTGTTTCCTAAGATAATACCAATGCTGAATACTGAATGCTGTGAGATACTTCAGCCTTTTCTAAGTAAATGAAAGGTCACTCAAATTTACTGCATTATATAAATTGAATGATCTCTCCATATGCAGCTTCTCTGCAGCAACATAAAGAATAGCATTTTCTTCATTGTAATCTTTCTTTCCTTACTCTGAAAACTATTGCCAATGGCAAAGAAAGCTAATAAAGGGGTTTAAATAATATCTCGTTTTTATAAAAAAGCTTATCAGTTCATTATTTTGGTTATGTTTGAGCTATTGACATAAACATAAATTTTAATGTTGATGTTTAACAACACCCTCACATATTTTTGCTATTTGTAATAAATGGATTAATCTTTTACAGCTTGTATCTGTTTTTAAAGCAGATAAACAATAACAGACAGTATCTATTTCCCATTGAAACACACACTAGGACTAGCTGGAAAATGTCTTTAAAATAAATTTTCTTTGGAAGTACAGTTAGGATGATTTTCTAGGGGGTTTACCAATGATATTCTTTATGAAGAACATATACTTCAGGGAAAAAAATAGTTAGGAAGTTTAACATTTTCGTTACTGTTTTCATATGGGTTTGGCTTTACTTAAAATGTGCAAATAATCATCTCAGCTGGTACTGATGAAACTACTTTGCTTTGTTAGACATTTAATTGCTTTCTGCTCTTTTTCAAACCATAGAAGGATTCCCACTATGCCCACGCTTTTAACTTAGATGCCTCAGTTTACATTTAGATATACCCATCATTTGTATTGGATGCAGAATCCCACATACCAATTTTCAAAATTCCCTTTTTCTACAGTTTTTTTTATACATATTCAAAGGAATTTAACTTGTGGAAAAATACACAGACGGGGCCCAGTAGAACTCTGTCAGGGCACTCAAGTGTGCTTAAAATCTTTTCAAGCACACCTTGGATTTGTGCTCAGGAACAGGGGCTGTGCAGGGAGGAAATCCTACTACTTTACCTAAATGGCCTGTAACAAATGACTAAACTCCTTAATTAATAAAAGTACATTTTTTTACAGTGAATTTTTTTCCTGCTTCTATCTATCCTATTCTCAGAGAGATTTATCTTTTAACCAAAAAAGAAACAACCTTTCCTGAGTGTTTAGTAGTTAATTTCAGTGTAGGTATACACTCAGCATGGTTCTGCTACACTAAGATTTATTGCCATTTCCCAGGGTATGGTACCACTGGGTTCGGGCATCTGTAGCAGCCTCCACATCTTTATCTTTATCACTCAGTGAGTAGGGCATGGCAGCGCTGAGTAATTCTGCTCTCTTCCATAAATTGGGTGTCATCCTACTGCCGATTTATTTGGAGCTGTTGCTTGTACAGGACGACAGCATTGCCGGTGCTCCATCGGAAGTCCTCAAGGTTGATGTGGGTTGAGGACAGACTGGCCATTTTGAAATGGTGTGACATAACAAATGGAAGTGTCCCATTTCAGCAAGTCGGCATTAAGTTCATTCCTGTCATTGGTGTCACCAAGTCAAATCTGCTCACAAAAGTCAAAGCTATCAAACCCTCCCCTGTTTCCTTGCTTATAATTCAGGAATTACAGAGCCATCTACTGGTGCTTCTTATACCTATATGCACAATACTAATGCATTTGGGAACAATAAAAATGAAACTATAAGAAGGATGTTCATCCAGATTAAATTGGTGAATTTTGTCTTTGTGTTTGAGACTTCAAGGAGAAACAGGAGAAGTGGACAATCACATTTCACCTGTGAAAATTCGTACAAATAATGAGCACATTGATAAAACAAGGATGTGTTAGAGAGAGTTATAATTATGAAATGCTGAAGCTTAAGTGGAGGTTGAAAGAGAAAACTTCAAAATCTACTTTTTGTGTGTGTGTGTTTGACTACTGATAACAGATATTTTATTTGGGTAAATATTTGTTCTCTTAAAATGTAGTAAAGATAGACTCCATAGCAACCAACTCTGCCTTTTCAGGTAGTCCTTACTGGAACAAAAATAGTAAGACTGAGTTTGAGCATCTTCAGTGAAAGATAATCTCTCCTTTTAGGCACAAGCAAAGGTAAGGCAACAGTGAATATCCCTACACATAAATCAAGTCCCCACCAATAACCATCTTCTTGTCCCTAGACAAGCATCATTGTAAATTGACTGTTGCATTTCTATGTCTCCTGCAAAGTTGTTCTCTGGTAGGCCTAATTGCAACCCCACATTCAGGTGGCAGGGCCTGTTCAGTGACAGATCTACTTGGATTTGTGAAGTTTAACATTCAGGGTGACTAGATGGAGATATACTGCTATCATCACTGTGAGCCACTTCTAGCAGCGAAGCAGCTTGCTTCAGGCCACTTTCTCCTGGCACATTATTCCTCCTAGGTGTGTCCAAGCAGAGGATGAAGCTGGGGAAATAAGATGTATTTCCAAATCCAGTCCTTAGGATAAATCTACATTAGCATGTAAAACAAGCCAAGGACAGTTTTGCATTTGAGACCAAGTGGCACAGATTGGCTAACAGCCATAATGTGCTTTCTAAAGCAAAGTATTCAAATATACATTACATAGAGCTTGGCCCTGGGCCCTTTCTGAACCCCATGTAGTACTGCTGAAGCTCTAAGGCATTGTAAAATATAATTATATGTTTTGTCAGTTCAGAACATCTGAAATAATGTATGTACTGTACTGCAACCCGTCAGCAAAAAAACTCTGAGTGCATGATACATACCCTGATCTGTTTCATGCTGCCCATGGAAGTGTTTGAAAGATCAAAGCCAAGTTATATAGTGTTGAATGACTGTGTCGGATAGGAGACTCAAACTGGTCTGGCCTTGTTCTTGCTGGTTACTTTGACATTTGCTATGAATCATGCCTTCATACTGCCCACAAAAGTATGAGCAGTGATGAGCCAAACTGCACCTGGAAGCTTGGTGGCTATTAACCAGTGCTGAGGATCGTGGACCAGTGTTTAGGTCCATGCATGTTGTTTTGGGTTTTATTATTTTTATTATTATTACTGGAAGACAGAATTGCTAGAGCAAAAATTGGGCAGATATTGGTTAGCAAGGAAAGGAAATTAAATACAAAGTGGAGAGTATGAGTAATTTGGCACAGATTCAGAGAAAAAAATGCTATGGAAGGTAAGGGAAAGAAATTAAGAAAAAATAGCTTTCATATCCAAGACAGGAAAGGAAAGAATAAGAGGTGTTAAGTGGATAAGAAAGAGGAAGTAGAAGAAAAATGACACAGAATATGACAAGAACTGACAAAGGAAACAAAAGATTAAATTCAAAGCATAATTGAACTCAGCATATAGATATACCTGTTAAAGTGTGTGCTCTTCCGGGCATTTTCCTAATTCATGTGGTCTTTCATGATGATCCACTGTAATTCTTACAAGAATAGAGACCTAAGAAACCTTTTTCTACTTTCAGGATGGGAAAGTAATGGCTTTGTCTTTTCTTGCTACAAAGTGCTCTTTTAGCAAAGCTCTTCATCATTTCTATGTAAGTAATCTATCTATATTTTGCAAAATAGTTCAGTACTTGTTTAATATTAGACATAGACAAATATTTCTGTACATTAATGGATCTCAACTATGTGATTGGTTTAAAGCTGTGCTTATATATTTTTCTTGAATGGGACCTTCAGGTGTGTACTTGACTAGCTCTAACTTAGTCCATGCATCTCTGAATCCAGAAACTATTTCATTATATAATTAAAGGTAATTTCAAGAATCTGTCATAGAAATACTTTGATTCTGGTACTTACAGCCTATATCATCCAGCTTTCACTTAAATCAGAGGGGGCTGTATGATTACCTTATCAGAGACCATCTGCATCCAGCCAAAGCTCTTTCAGCAAAACTGTGCTGCCAGAACTTGCAAGCTAGGGTTAAGGATCTGGGGTGTTGGTTGACAGTTGGCTGAATATGAGCCAGCAGTGTGCCCAGGTGGCCAAGAGAGTCAATTGCATCCTGCTTGTATCAGAAACAGTGTGGCCAGCAGGAGCAGGGAGGTCATCCTTCCCCTGTACTTAGCATTGGTGGGGACACAGCTTGAATACTGTGTCCAGTTGTGGGCCTCTCAGTACAAGAAGGACATTGAGGCACTGGAGCAAGTCCAGAAAAGGGCAACAAAGCTGGTGAAGGGGTTGGAGAACAGGCCTTATGAGGAGTGGCTGAGGGAACTGGGATTGTTTAGCCTGGAGAAGAGGAGGCTGAGGGGGGGACCTTATCACTGACCACAACTGCCTGAAAGGAGATAGTAGCAGGGCTGGAGTGTGTCTTTTCTCCCAGGTAGCTAGTGGTAGAACAAGAGGAAATGGCCTCAAGTTGCACCAAGGGAGGTACAAATTGGATGTCAGGAAATATTTCTTCAATGGAAGGGTAATCAGGCAATGGAATGGGAGGCCTAGGGAAGTGGTTGAGTCACCATCCTGGAGGTATTTAGAAGGTGGGTAGATGGGGTGCTTAGAGATATGGTTTAGTAGTGGACAGGTACGGTAGGAATTGATGATCTCAAAAATCTATTCCAACCAAAAGATTCTGTGATTCTAAGGAGGAAGTGGGATTGCTCTGGAAAGCAAACAGTCCCTTTGATATGCCTTCCTTCAGCCACTCTGCATTCTGTACTGTTACAAGAGACAACCACACATTTGTGAGGTTCTTCCCCATACAGCCTCCGTCAGCATCTTACCTGCT
Source organism: Caprimulgus europaeus (assembly GCA_907165065.1). The sequence continues at coordinate 20,486,464 of OU015532.1, read as the reverse complement.
GTTTGTCCTTTCCCAGGGAAAATCTGTAGATTAAGCTCTCTCCCATTTGGGCACAATGGGTTTCATAAGGGTTCAGCACTGATTTCACCTTATGCATATATTCCAAATTACATATAAAATAAAATTTAAAAAACCACATCATTTAAAATGATGTTGAGCTTTTTACTCTTTTATACTTCACCAATTCTAATATGTAATTTGCTAGATCTCATTAGACAAATTGATCTGAAAAATACAAGGACTATGCTGCCTGGGACTGCTAGAGACCTGCTATTTTGTACCACTGGAAACAAGAGGCTCTCTGAGAGGGGTTTGTCTTCATACTTTTGTGAATTTTAGAATGTTCTGAAAATGAATAGTGAAGTGTAACTGGATTTGCTAAATATACTCATAGGCTGATATCTGCAGCACAGCTAAAACACATCTACGTACCATATTGCTGTTGTCAGAGCTTAATATATAATTAAAAGGGAAAAAAAAAAGGCCAGAAAAATAATAAAGTCCAATCTTAAAGACTTCTTATAATGAAACATTTAGGTCTTTGTAGATACATTTAAACAGGAACAATTTATTTGTCTTTATAATAGAATTCATATCTACAAAATAATTGCCTTGGGTGAGATTTCAGTATTCTTTTAATACAATAATAAATAATTCTTATTTAACTGTGTTACTATAGCATTGAGAAGTATCAACTGAGGAAAGCTTTTTGCACACTATGAAGGCACATTAAGAAACAATTTTTCCACTACAGAGTAAATCAGCAAGACAGACTGTCTGTGCCACAGACTGAATGTATTTGTGTATTGCATATATTAGAGAATATCCTGATAGAAGTGCTTAAAAAACTGATAAATCAGGCTAGTTTCCAACTTCAACACTTTACTGGACTGACATTCATTGATAATACATATGGTCAGTATAATCATTATCACTACATATTCAAACACTTAATCCTTAACAATTTTATCTTAGATCAGCTGAAGGTGAACAGTACCACACACCTCTACTTAGGGCAAGTTAGGACTGACAGCAAAGGTACTCAGTTGCTGAGATGGAGGTGGTTAGGATTGAGTACTCTTTACTGAAGGAAACTGTGGCCCAAATATACATTTTTTTGTTTTCTTTTTTGTTTTCCTTAGTCATGTTTTGTTCTACTTGACACCATGCACAAAAGAAAACAGGTGATCTCATTGTCTTTTAGTGGTTCATCTTTTTGGAGATGGACAAGGTCTTGTTCTGGTTTCACCAAGCATCTTTCCTGCTTGTTCTGCAGAGGTAACCTGATTCTATCAGACATCTCTCATTAAACTTCTTATCTTCTTATGTTGTAAATTTTGCTACTTGAACAAAGTACCATTTAAGCAACTAAACCATAAATCTCCATTTGCCTGTTTGCAGTTATATATCAATTTTATGCTTAGCTGTGTTACAAAATGTTTATTGCTGGTTCTACTCTTGGCACTGTTACTATATTAAAAAAGGTCTATACACTGTTGCATATTTTAATGCCCTTATGTCTTAAGGCAAGCAAGTATTAATGATATCTTTCTTAGCCTGTTTCTACTTTGTACGTGAAAAAGTTTTGGCTATGTCAAGCCTGTCAAGAGGGACATTTTTAGATATGTAGCGCTCTTAAAGCAAAAGACATAAAAACTATAGAAACCTAAGGCACTTGGGGCTTCTAGGATGAGGTGCTGCATGAACACAAGACTTCAGATGTATTTCAGACCTGGACACTTAAGTACTGCCTAAGTCCCTATTTACATGGATCAGGTCCTTAATGATCAACTTCTATTAAATAAAGGATGTAATCATTTAATCTCTTAGTGAAAGGATAAAGGTATAAAGTGAGATGGAAAGGTCATTTTCATTATAGTGGTTTTTTGTCACTTGTATGTCCAAATTACTAGTCCTAGACATTTATTTGCAGATGTGTCATTATTGCATCCAACTGTACTAATACAATGCCTTTCAAATAAGGATTGAAAAATGTTTTGCTAAACAATAATTAATTGTTAAAATGCAGAATAGCATATTTTCTTATCCTAGGTTCCAAAATCCGTGACCTGCTTTTGTTCTCCTATCCCACCACTTTTTCATGAAATCAACACTTTGTAAAGGCATCTCAAGTGGGTGGGCAAGCTGGCAGCTGAAAGACAATTCATCTGCTGCTAGGAAATGCTTATTTGTACAGTTGACCAAACTCCATTAAATAAACTGTTTGTAGTCACTGCCTTAAAGAGCAGATATGTAGACAAAAACATGACCAGCAGCAGAGAGAAAAGAAGTTTTGGTTTCAAGTGCTTCCTAGAATGAGCGCAGTTCATACTCAACAAAGCTTGTTCATCAACCTGCTTTTACTAAGCACATAAGACCAGGCGTACATACAGGAAAGTGTAGGTTCTCACTAAGGCTTGCAGCAGTTTTTCCCTTCAGGTGAAGAACTAGGGCTTAATCTGCAGTTACCATCTGTGTGTTTTCTACCAAAGAGTGGGCCCAGGAGGTCTGAAATTGTAACTTTGTCTGGTAGCTACCCACGAAATTTATAAATACTAAGGAAGAGCCTCAAACGATTAGAAAATCTCCAAGTAATGATTGCTCCAGCTGTTTTTTTCTTCTGCTTCAATCATCAATACTGTTAGGGAAATTGCTGCCTCCTTTTCCTGTCATTTATTCTTTGGTGATTTGTTCATGTTCAGTTTATTTATTTCGTTTCTTTTTAATTAAAAAATCCTGAGTGTTTTTCTTATATTAATTTTCCTCTTAATCAAACAGAAAGCATTTTTCCTTTATTTTCCATTGTTTCTTTTGGCTAGTAAGATGTATTTGTGCACCTGGAGTGACCAGAGGAGAAATGAGACTGGGCAATTCTGAAGTTGGGGGAAGTCTTGAAAAATTACAGAGTTAAAGATCCATTTTTCATTCTGCTATTCTGTAACTCTACAAAGGTCAAAGTTGAGAGATAAAATGCCTTTTGGGTCTAATATATAAAGAAAATTTTGCTTTATCTCTGTAAACTCAGGAGGAGACACTGTCATGTTTAGAAGAGAGATATTAAGGCCATGATCAGATTTAAATTCATCATGTATCTCACGATGCTCCAGAGACTCCTAGAGCAGAGGTTGATGAGACTAGTTTTGGCTTCCATAATGATAAAATGCATACTCATGATAATTAACAATTTCATCCTGACCATAGGGTGAAATTCTATTTATATTCATAATACTTTAGTATGAGGTGCAGCTATTAAAGATTTATTTTATAAGCTCACATCATTGTACCACCATGATTAACTAACATGGAGAGGGAATATTTGAAACAGACTACAAGAAAAATCCTCAGCTGCTATTAATTGACATAGTTTTGTCACATATCGGGTATGTAAACCAGCTTTCACATGCCTGGATCATTTTAAACATGAAGAGAAGTTGGTAGGAAATAAGGCAAACAGATCACCAAGCAGTGTAACATAGAAAAAATAGAGTCCTGCAGGAACTTTTGAGTTTACCTATGTGTCACTTTCTCTTTATAACAGAATTCTTAGAAGCAAGCCTAAAGTTAGTATAAAGCACAGATGTAAAGACAGATTGTAAGTACATCTGAATTTACCTCTTCTCAAGATGGGCTGTTCCAATGACTCATGACATATATATACTTAAAGATATATATATATATCAAATAAATAGCAAATAAAAGAGCCTAACTCACCTCAAGTAAAAAAATAACAATAATTTGTTTAATATTATAGGCAACTCCATTTTTGTTTCAATCTCTTTTTTAGACACATGGCTTGAGGACTGGTATTGGTTTGATGTGTACTCACCCTGCCTAGGCACAGTATCTTGGAAACTGTATAATTGCTGCTGATCCTACTGCAACAAAAATTATATCAAGCTTCAAAAATTTTATTATGAAAAAGACTGAAAAAGCTGAATATCTGTTCACTGGATGCAAGGGAACATTAAAGCAATCCATACAAGGTTTATAAAGTTAAAATGGAAATTAAATCAAAGCCAAGGTTAACCCTAACATTTAAAGATGAAGAAACAGACATTAAAGGGAATGTGCTCTCAAAAATTAAGGAATTAGAGAATATAATATTTTTTTTGTATTTAAAAAATCCTGTGTCACAAAGGATAATAAACCTGAAATATTCATCTAAAAAGAGAACAAACACAACTATGAGCTTTAACAATCATTAGATGGCAACTGGAACAAAAACTATTAGACATAGAGGAGTCAAAACAAAAAAAGACAGAGAGACTGCTTCAGGCTGAGAGAAAATCACCAGTGGCAGGGGGTAAAACAGAAGGCTATTGAGAGTTTACTCCCAGCCCGCTCCAGCAGAATCAGTAGAGGTGGTATCTATATAAAACAAAAGACAGAACAATTGACAGCTTCTTACCTCTTCCCTCTCTCCCTTGCTTATTAATTCTAGCACCATTGGAAAAGAGGACCACAATCTGTAACAAGTTTTATTACAAATCAGCAAAGAGCTAAAAAATGTGCTTCATTTTAACCATGTGATGATTTATTTGTGCTTTGAGACTATTTAAATTAGTTGTAACTTTACACATTTCGGAACAACCAGTTAGTTTTTGGATATTCCTTCATCATATTTAATCTTTTACTTAAGTCTCATAGTATTATTTTTGGACCTGATTGACATGTGAATCTTTTTAAACAGGCATATAACAAGTGACAACTAGAGGAAGTGCAGAATATATTACCAGTGTCAACTTTTGGATGAACAATCACACTGGCTTACACTTGTGAGATTTGCACTTATTTGCATGAACAAAGTGTCTGTTGTCAGAATACTGTCAAATAATATACAAAAAGGTACACAGAATAACAGCATAGCAACTCACTCTATTTATTCATTAAAATATTCATGAGGGATTTTTTGTTATCTGACCAGCTCTGTTAAGGAATGAAAAGCATCAATTATGATGAAAATTATAAGAGCAGTCAGCTAAAGCACACATAAATTAGTTATTAATACATTTTTTAAAATCTTTTCCATGAGTATTAGCTAGGATAAAATATAGCATTCATTGGTTGCATTGTTGCACTTGTATTCACATTATTAGTGTATTTTTGCTCTAAATTTACTTATAGGATTTTTTTTACTGGAAATAGCAAGTTTTGAATAAATATTGGGGAAGGCTTTACCTCATATGAATATTCCTACAGCAACTCTCAACCAATTTCTTCAGGCCTACTTGAATACAGCACAAGACAGGAAAGGATATCTTTGGTCAAGTCCTATTCTCTGCTCTCACGCCAGTTCTGCAATTCCTATAAAATATATACATATTTATATATAAATATATGTCATCTTCAGTTTTAAAGGCAATTAGGTTTTTCATCTCTTCTGGTTATGGACTCCGAATTTGGACAAGAGTCTTCAGTTAAGTCTTTGCTATATTCCCCTTTCTGTACTTAGTTTTCACCCTAGACAATGTTAGTTGTTCTGATATAATGGGATTAATCCCGTTTAACTTCAGACATCTGTAATACCACCTCTGTCCATACCTGAACTAGCTGCACTGGGTCCCATTACAGCAAATAGAGTTATTACAGTCAGAGGAGTTTAAGAAATTAATCACCTGTCCAAAGCAGGCATGTACTGAAGGATGAATGAAACCTTAAATATGATTAACTACATTGAACACCGTCCCACTGATGTTAAGAGGGAGCTTAAAGTATCTTTCTCAAATGTGCACTCCTTCATTTCAACAGACAAACCCCACCATTATGGTCTATCATGTGCTTCCAATGAAAGCACCTGCTCAGCATAATTATTTACATTTGCAGATCTAAATTAACTTAGGTTGCATTTTAAATATTTGAAATTGATCTCTACCTATTGTCTCTCACTCTCACACTTTTTCTCTCTGTTTTTTCCTGGATGCCTGATCATCTGAACATTGACTAACAGTGCACTAGGAAACATTTCTGATGTACAGGCAGGCATCATAAAAGAGAGTTTCATGTCTTCCCCACAAAATACATATATAAAACATATAGTCAACACCATCTAACAGCATCCAACACAAGGATGGCAGTAAAAGTTTAGAAGATGCATTTTTACAACCTTATTCAGATATTCAGAAATGTGTGATTTCTAGTAAATTGGAATACTCAATTCAGCTGATACCTTCATAAGTGTTATTTTAAATTGGTATTCATTCTAGGGTAGGTACCTGAAGTGTATAGTAATGAAAGTCTTTCACAAGCTCTCAGTCAACAAGCCTGTAGAGATAATTTTCAGGACAGAGAAGGGCAAAAATGTCAATTTATAAGAAGAAGAGAGATGTGAGGGTAATAATACAATAATTCTAGTATTCTAGAGACAGTAGTTCCTATCCAAAATTTTCCACCTGACATCAAGTTGCAAGAGCTGCTGGTTTATTAGTATAAAGGTGCAGAGTTTGATACAGCAAAATAGAAGTCTGTGGGAGCTTTTCTCAGAATCAGAAGCTCCGTATTTTCCACAATATTCTGATATTAACTTGAAGCTCAGTGTGAAATTTTGACTCACAAGATACTGACTATATTTACCCGTGAAAAAAACAGTAGACCTCTCATTGCAGATGACAGCAATCTGCATGAGTTCCAAAAGAATGTTTTTCAAATAATAAACAAAAAACTAGCAGAAGTCTTTCAAACAAATGATTTTTTTTCTTCAAAATGAAATCATGTCTTAGTACTCAATTTTGTCTTGCTTTATTTTCATATTGTGTTAACAGATAGTGTATTTCTAAACCAATTACTGAAGAAAAGGGAAGAAAGAAAGACAAGAAAAAGAAATTAACCCTCAATTTAAAACAATTAACTGTGAGCCAACTGTGTATTTCTAAAGAAATGAATGCTTGGGAGTAAATTCTGAGCCACATATGAAAAAGCTACCTTACTGGAACTATAATACATGTATTTTGATATAACAACAAATAAAGAACGGATAGGGTTTCATATTAAGAACTTCTTTTGGCTTTTAGGGTTTGGTAATACTGTACTATAAAGAAGATGAGATCAAGATTAAGAAAAACAATTCAAAATTAGTTTCTTTTCCACTAGTAGTTTTATTGGAATAGTTGAATGAAAAAGTGCTTATTTCTTCTTGGGAAGAAAATTAATCTCCTAACAATATCTGATTGTCACTGTGTATAGATGTGAACTGTTCCTCATCATCACAGTTTTGTTCATCAGACCTGTGGTAGATAAGCAGAGGCATGTGCATGTTAGTGGTGTGTAAACAGTATTTCCATAACATTGAGGCAGTTATAAACAGCAAAGAATGACATCACTTATTCATCTTCTTAATCTCTCCTATACAGAACAGTGTTGTGCCTTTACTGCAGGATAAACTGAGATCTCTAATTATTTTTTCACTTTGTTCACAGCCTGTGAATATGTGTGCTTGATGGGTTACTTTGAAATAAAAACAACAGTAGCATAAAAGAATAATAGCTTCTATCACACCTCCAAAAAACCACCACTGCCATCACTGAGTTATCTTCTGATAATTCCAGCTAGGTCCCAGAGCATCACCTTTGTTTAATAGTTTTCTAGAAATCTTTGACTAGAAGAATTTTCCTCATTGTTACCAACCAAACAGGCATTTCTCAAAGTCTCAAATTAAAATTATTGTCTTATCTCAAAGTATGCGTTATCCTTCACTCTCTCATCTGTAAAACATAGTTTTGCTAGGTTAGATAGATACTTCAGATAGACAGGTAGGTGGACAGATAGATAGATAGATAGATAGATAGATAGATAGATAGATAGATAGATAGATAGATAGATATCTGGTCTTAGCGGCCACTAATGTAGAAGAGAGTAAGGCACATAACTGGAGGAATTCTGCATCTATTAGTAAAACAGTGAAAAAGATGTAGTGTTCATTTCTTTATTGTGAGGACATGAAAGAGATGATGAGATCTTTTCTAGTTGAGATGAACTTCATCTATCTGAATATGAATCCTCTTAGGTTAATCTGTCATTTTCTAGTTCTAGCATTAGCAATATTGTATTTTCTAACATGAAGCATGTAATTTCAATAGGTTTAGTTATTAACACTCACTGTAAAATGACTTTGTTTAAAGTTGGGACATTCACTAATTTCATTTGGATGGAATTCTCTAGCAAGCACAAAAACTTATCCATATGAGAGATGAGATTAACCACAAACTGTTAATTTGATGTTGAATTTAATCTCTAGTATATAAGTGTGTATGCATGAATGTGTGCATGTGCATGCTTTCTTCTTCCCAGGTCAGTTAATTTAATAGACATTTCCAAAATACATTATGAAAAAATAAATTAATTGTCAGTGAACTTGGTTATAATTTAAAAATAATTTATCTGTAATGTAAGACTCTGGGAGAAAATAATTGGGAGTCCCTACAGACTACTAACAAAGGCCAGATGTGCTGAGCCACCCATGGAGACACAAAGTTCTCCAAACTTCAAACTTGTGAACAGTCCAGGCATTATATACTTCCTGTTTTGACACTTCCTGACAAACTTCTTATTTGGATCATGAGATCTATTCTATTAAAAATTACTAAAAATAAATATTTTCATTATATTTTTTATTGTGAAGTGAAGCAGGGAACATGACAATAATGACCTTACAATTTTATAATCTCCTCCTTAAAAGATCTTTGTCAAAAGAAAACATACTTAGCAAATCAGATCAATATAATTCATGCACTGAATATTATTATAAACCACAAAAACAAAACAAAGACAAAATAAGCAAAGCAGGGTTTGTTTTTTTTTTTCACTTTTCTTGAAAAATTATGGTTATTCCATTAGTACCTTTCTCTTTTAAACAAAAAAACCCCACTACTTTTCCTATACTCTCCATGACTGACTCTAAGTATTTATAAATTGAAACCTCATAGTTCTATTCCCATGTAAAATACTTTGAGATCCTCTGAAATGGAAAGACTGGCAAACAGTCATACACAACTAGACTTTATAATTTTCTAAGGCTTTCCATCTGGGAAAGTTTAGCTTTACAAATAATTAATATATACAACACTTACCAGGATTATGGATAGGAGGTATGAAATCATGACATTCAGAAAAATAAAACATTAGTTTATTGAGTTATACAAAAAGCTGTACTTCCTGCTTAAGTCAGTGTAAAATGCCCTTCTATGCACATATATGACAACTGCTGATACGAATCAATTAAGTCTAACTTCATTCTAACTGAACCTACTAAGAAAAAAGCCCCAAATATTTGCACTGCAGACCAGTGAATGAAAAGACCCAGGTAAAGTCTTCCATTTTCAGAAGACTGACTCAGACATTCTTGAGGAAAAAGAAAAATGTGGATGCTGCAGTACTGGGTTTTTTAATGGACTCATGAGCACCCTCAAAATTACCAAAATGTTAGTGCTCCTAAAGTGTTAGGTAATCCCTTGGCACTGTTGTTACCTACATTCCTCAGTTAGGGCACAGAAGCCCTTGTATTTCTTCAAGGCTTTTGCAACATAAAGTTGTTAAAATTTCTTTGAATCCAATCAGTCTTCTAAAATATACATATTCATTTTTGAGAATACCAACTTTAGATACAAACTGATCTAAATAAAACTAGCTGCAATTTAATTGGTGTTTAATATTCACTTTAAGGTTTATTTCACTTGTATTTTTGCCTATAATGCAAAAAAAAACTTCTTTAATTTTCAGGAAGTATATAGAAACACTTATAGCTGTTTTCCTTTCTGTAATATCTCAAGCTACATAGGTTACTCTAAAGCCTAAAGCAAATATTGGAGGCTAATAAGAGTACTCTTCTTGGAAATTATTCTTGAAGTTCACCAAGCTAGTTACTTTTATTACTTATTTAATATATTTCATATACACTGACTGACAGTGAAGAATTATATTTTAAGTAAAGAATGCATTCAAAGTGCAGTAACTAATAGATTTTTTAGTGTGGGGTTTTTTGGGGTTTTTTTTAAAGTAATCAGATACAACCATTGCCTGTTGGAAATACTCATTAACTTGCAGACAAACAGTGGGGTGCATTTAATATTTTATACTTCCCTCATATTATTAGAGGCTAAGAACACAGAGACTTGCTTTAGGCAAGTTTGTTTAACCAGTGACAAATCTGCTATAATAAAATATGGATGTCCTCTGAAAATTTTAGAAAGAGGAGATAGTTTTTCCTAGATGTACACTAGGAAATTCTGAGAGAAGATGAAAAGTCAAGTGTTTTCCTAAAATATGCACCTTTGACCTTTTCACATATTTAAACCCTAATTTCCATCTGTTCCCTGACATCTGCTATGATGATGGAGTGAATATCTGGTTTTCTCTTTTTCACTGCTGAACCAGCATTTTATTGGCCAACTTTTAATTTATGGTCTGGCCAAAACCAAACTACGTATTCAAGATTCTTATCTAACATTAGTACATTTTTAGTGTTGTTTAATAGTCCAACATAAATGCAAATTAGTTGTCATTTCTAGAGCAAATTCTCACTTCAGGAAAGTCCAGTGAAAAAAAGTGTACAAGGGCATAAGTCACTAAAAAGTTTGGTCTTTTCTCTCATAACTTTTAAAAGCTTCCTTTGAATTAAATAAATTATGCTTTAAAACAACACCGATGCTCTTGGACTGACCTAAATTCTTTAAGAATACAGGCATAACTAACTGAAAATATCTTTTTTTTTTTTTTTTTTTTCCAGTAACTATTTGAAGACGTCCCTTTTTTGGTTTAAGAGCTTTTCATATTCCAAATTAAAATTCTGACATTGGACCTGAAAAAACAGTTTGTATCCTAATCATACTCCATGTTTTCTCTTACAAGAAAGTAAAGTTATTCCAGGGTTTCAATAATACAGTCTGAAAATCCTTCATTTTATTTATAACTTTAAAATACCCCAATTTGATAAGAATGGGTTAATTTTAAAAGTATTTATCAAATAGAAGTTTAAAAGGTCCAAAAATACCAACAGTCTCAAGCCATAAATAAACATTTTTTGCTGCTATTGGAATGTTGAGGTTTCATTTTGGTTTGGGTTCACACCTAATTCAAATGAGCTATTTGTAAATGCTGGTATTTCCTAAAAGATAGGAATTGTATTTCTCCGTGACCTCAAGCAAAGATATAAAACTCTCTCCAGTGTTCTAGTACTCTGGTGCTGAGCCAGCACTAATATATTATGTAGTCATTCACAGATTCACAACTTCTACTGCTTTCATTATTCATATCCACCAAAAGATGTACATGTTGTAGATAAATAAGCTTACATTGCACCTCTATAGTTGCCACTGTTAATCGCCTGGTATATTAAGACTCATTCTGTAAACAATGTAAATTGAATACCGATAGCATATTCAAATACTGCCTTTACTGAAACCCATAAAGAGGTGCATCGAGGGTAGAAATGCATCATGGTACTGACGAACCCAACCATAATTTGTCTCAGAGGGAATTAATCACTTGGATGTCTTTGAGAGTCTGGGTCTAAATTCATATATGTGTGCTGGTTTTGCAGTCCACCCCACTCCCCAGCGATGTAGGTAGATGAAAATTATTCTGCCTATGCTAGAATATATAGCACAATAGCTATACTGTGTATGGCCACATGGCATTCCAGAACATAACCACAACCCCTTCCATGTATCCACTGAGAACTTAACACCACCTCCTTTTCTTGGACTGAAATCAATGTCTCTTCACCATTCTCCTCACCACCTAATTTCTTAGATTAGCATAAAATTGTTGAGTGGTCTTGCATCTTAGTATACAGCATCTCAAGTGTGAGATGAGTTTAGTATCAGACCAGGCAATATACTACAATACAAAGTCAGGAGCTTGTTCAATGGACAACAAGCTTGGTTGCATCCTGCTCTGCCAGAGTGACCCTGGCAGCATGGAGAGGCAGCATGAACACCCCTCACAGCTATGAGGACAGCATAGTGTTACCACTTTAGAGAATCAGCAACACAAAAAGACCTGTAATAGTATCTTAACACTCCATTAATCCACTGCACAAATAAATAATAACAAATGCCCTTTGCATTCAGAGGAAGTAAATTAAAGATAAGGTCTCCTGGCAGATTTGGGAGGAACTGAAGACTAAACGACTTTTCTATTTTTTACTGCAAGGTCATGTATACCTTTGTATGGCAAGGAGTTCAAGAGATCACTATCAAGCCAACCAGTTCTTGCTAACACTAAAGTGCCAGCAATTCTGTTTGTTTCTAAACTGTGTGTGATTGCAGGTTAAGTGGAAGAATGCCAACAATTCTGAAGGCAAAAAGATCCTATCATGCTGTCAACTTTAACTAGATAAGTGATGATGTGAAAAACATTAAAATGACACCACAGTTTATTTCCTTTTAGAACAGAAGTTCATGTATCATTTTTTCAAAGCTGAAATAAAACTAAAAAATAATACAGGACAGGACTTTTTTAGGCTTTATGACAAAACAGAGCTTGCCTGTTGAGGCAAAGGATAGTCTAAATGTATTCTGTTTATGTTACCAAGCAAATATTCTCTTTCCAGGTTAAAAGCGTCTAGAGTGAGAGACATATTTCTAAGCACTGATATTACTACATCCATAGTTCATTAGGTTTGGCAAATCCCTGTTTGCAATGACCCAAATCTAAACAAGTCTTACAGCAATTCATTAGGAAAAAATGCCTCCTGGTAATAGCAGTCCTTCATGGTACACCTAGGAGGAAGGTGGCCAAACACCATGACTCACAAACCTGACTGTTATTGAATGATCTTTTGAAAGTTAAATAAGCATTCCTGTCTTCAGTTTAATTTTATCTGCATTGAAGTCATATGTAGTAAAGTCCTCTGAGATCAGCTGAAGAAACTCACTGCACAGAAATATCTTGAGATATATATATATATATATGTATATGTATATATATCTCCAGATGGTATCCTACTTTGCATTGGTAACCCACACTAGATAAGGGTTACTGCAAAATGACATACCATTCATAGTAGGATGTTTTTGTTTTTTTTTTTTCTTTCAGAGCTCTGTTGTATCATGACAACTGTTCTTCTGTTTTTCTTTCACCATATTCTCTGACAGCACCTCTAACTTGCAACACTTTTCCCCTAAGTCAAAAAGAAAGAAAAAAAACCCTATGGTGACTCCAGTTTTGCTAATGCATATGAAATAATTTTCTATCAAACCATATGAGAGTTGAGTTTTTTTGTCTTTTATATTCTCTAAGTGGCTCTTCTAAAAAATATTATTTTTAGACAGACAGATTTTTAGATGAGTGCACTTTGCATTCACTTAACACATCAAATAACGAAAGGATTTGCTACAAACTGAGAGAATATTAAAAGCTTTTAGTATATCCTTGCAAGAGGCTTCAAACCCATTGGGTATACTATTATGATCACTGTTCACTCAGCAGTCAGTGTCTTTAGCTCATGAATAAAGTAATGCCCTGAAATATTCTCAGGAGTCTCATTGCATTTCTGGCCATAAAGTCTACAGTACTTATCCCAGTGCCTCCCATCTCTCATCTTTTAAGGATCTTAATAAATGTTTTAGAGAATCAGGATGAACTGTACTGCTTTCAAAGGAAAGAAACAGAGAACGGGAAGGAACAAAATGTAGTAGTTAATGTGATAGGTCTGCATTTCTTGGTATGTTAAATATGTTTGCATTAATAATGCTGGGAGATGGAGGCATGAAATATGAAAGTCCAGCACTCTTGGTTTGGGATATCAAAGACTAGGAAAGAAATTGAGTGAATTGCCATTCTTTTGAACTGATTGCCACAATGAAGTATTTGACTCAGACTTTATCATAGATGTTTGTTTAAAAAAAAAACAAAACAAAATAACTTGCCAGAGTACCTTGGGAGTCATTGTCATATAGCTGACCTAAGACCAAATCCAATTCCATATTTAAGTGCTTAAAAGTTAACTTGCGCCAGGATTCAAGATATTAATTCCCATAATGATACCCCGAGTGCAAAGTTAGTTTCTAAAACACAAGGCTAATCTCCTGTAAAGCATATTATGTGTAAATTCAGAACTTTCTTCCCCTCACTTTCATCTTTACTAATGGAACTAGGTAGGTACCTAAAAAGGGCAGTTTAGTCCCTGTAGGATCTGCATTACATTGCAGAAGAACATATTCCTTTCTACTCACTACAGACAATATTTAGATGGATAGGGAATGTCAGGCAAATGTTAGATACATGTCTTGACCCGGAAATCTGTAGTTATATGTAAAGGAATTTTTGTCTACTAGCTACTGTTCTGAACTAGGACCAATCTATAAACCCTAAAATAAAGTTAGAAGAAATAGCTGGCAGAAAATATCACAGTAGAAAGTAAATTAAATTCTGTCATCCTCAAGGCTGAAAAAACTAATCTGTGCATTAGGAAAAAGTGTTGCATTAGCAGAGCACTTAGTAGCAGCTGATAGCAGCAATGTAAGTTTTTTGTGGATGAGAAGGCAAGAGATAATTCAAATCTTGTCCCATGGAAGAAGGTGGAGCAGCAAAAGAATGGTGACAGTGATGAAAACTACTTTTCAAACTAGTTTTTGTCCTCTCTGGAGAAATTATAAAATTGTATTGATTGTTTTTGTCAGTTTAAAACAGAAGAATTTAAAAAAAAATCAGCCTACATGTTAAAGTTTTAATGAAAACTTAACTTCTTCCTCAAAAGAAAATAAAAATCAAATCCTGCTACCTCCACCCACCAGTCTTTCATCTGTAAGCAGTCTTGGCAGAGTTTTTAAACAAAACCATCATTAACAGTGTGCTCAGAGTTCACATTATTTTAAAAGGCTCTAAGAACATAGAAAGAGAACAGTAAATGCCATTTTTGTTTTCTGTGACGAAATTAAGTCTCACAGCCTTCTACAGGGAAAAAGTTGGTCTCAGACTTCTACCAGTCAATAGTCTTTAATGAAGCAAGGATAATTTCAAACTGCAGATAAGGTGATAATGCTTAAAAATATACTGAAAAGCACTACAGCATTTAACACAGTGAATGTGAAGTTTTTATGCAGTTCAAAACCCTTCTGTTTTCAGGCCAAACTGAACTTTTATGACGACATTGTCATTTCTAGTTGGCAGGATGATCTATTTATTTCAATTAAAATATTTCTAATGTGTAAAAAGAATGTTAATACATGCACTATTTCACCACTATAGAATTTAAATATTTTTTTAAACATTGATCTGCTGTTTCCATGTCCTTCTTTTTTTATATTCCCTCAGTCTGGTTGAGAACGATGGATAAACCAAAACGTATATAATAGACCACTGTTTTTCTTTTTTTCATTTTATTGAAGTACTGTCGTAACACTAGGAGATCCTACATATTTACACTAAATAAGTTCCAACGTGATTTTCATCTTACACAATGGCAAAGCTTTCCATTGAAAAGATGAATTCAAACAAATATTTCACTCTGAGATCAAGATATATTAATAAGGGATTTTTAGATTAAATTCTCTGCTCCAGTTGGCTTAATAGACAGTTCATATTTATACTCACTGCAGCAAAAATTGTTCCATTTATACTTCTGCAAATTCATGAACATTTATGCTTCAGGAAGTTTTTGGAAAATCAGATCACACTAATAAGTAAGGCACAGCTCCTTGGTTTAGCCAGTTATGGTCTAGTTTCTCCATCAAATTATTATAATAACCTAATTCCCTTCAGAAGAGAAAATCACAATCATTTCATCTTCCTTCATGTAGGTTTTTCTCTAAGGAATACTGTGTTTGTCATTCATATAAAACACATGCTTCTTGTAATCTAGTAATGCAATAGAAATTACTAAAAATATATACCTATTTTAAAATAATTGAATATAACAAGAGCTAAACTGTTGGAAACATTGCATAAACATTATAAAGCATTCATATACCCATCACCATTTTAAACTACAATCTATGTGTAAATGCTTCCACCTTGCTTATGATTGTTTCATAATTACAAGCTCTTATAATATTTTTTCTGTTATCTTTGAAACATTATGAATAGCCTTACAATCACTGTAAATTTATCTATAGTAGTGGGAAGTTTACTTTCAGAGCTCATTATACATTGGTTTATGAAAATATGTATTAGTCACTATACTTCAGTTTTGTTTTTAAAATGATACTATTGACTTCAAAAAATAAATCATATTTTAACTGTATTTCTCTAGAACTTAGTAATATAAACAGCTGCAAAGAGAACTGTGATTGATTATGTTTGAAGGAGGATCAATTCACTTCAGCTAGTATAAATCCATGAAATATCAGCAGTTGTCTCGTTTTATCATCTTGTGTGCTTTTACACTGCAGACTTAATAGCACTTTATGCTATTGTTTACAGCCTGATGTTACTCCACTTTTAGGCCAAATAACACTATTTTCATGCATTTCTATTCATCAAGCCTATAAGAGGATATGTGTCAAAACCCAACAGCAACAAAGTTGTCAGTAATAAGACGCTAGGCAAGTGTTTTCACAAATGCAGAAGCAGAAGAAGGAATAGATATGCTTAGCTTTACTCAGTCCATCTTTCAGGGATATCTTTAGAAAAAAGAAAGTAGTGAATCTTCAGATATGAGGCATACACACCATTATGCACTCTGTTGAAAAGGCACTCTGTTTCTTCCAGGATTGCGGTTTTGGTTAGGGACTGTCACTCCTCCTGGATCGTTATGTGGGAACAGGCCCGGCTCAGTCAGCGGGGGGCTGAGCTATAGCATTGGGTGTTACTCATTTGCATATTTTGTTACAGTTATCATTATCACTACTATTTTAATATTAGTATTATTTTAAGTTTTCTCTCTGTTATTAAACTGTTCTTATCTCAACCTACAAGCCTCCTTGTCCTTGCCCCCCAGTCCTCTCCCCTATCCCCTGGGGGTGGGGGGGAAGTGGGTGAATGGCTGTGTTGGCTGCTGGCCAAGGGCTAGCCCAGTGAAACTGTCACAACAGTCGATGTATTGGGTTTGTGTGGCAAGGTTTTGGTAGCTGGGGATGAAAGACATGGGGATGGCTTCTGTGAGAGAAGCTGCCAGAAGCTTCCCTGATGTCCGACCCAACACAGCCAATGCCAGCCGGCTACAAGAACGGACCCGCCGCTGGCCAAGGCCAAGTCAATCAGTAACGCCTCTGTGAGAACATAATTAAGAAAAAAAAAGGGGAAGAGAGGGAAAAAAAAGCTGCACACTTTGCAGTGAGAGAGAGGAATGAGAAGATGTAAGAGAAACAACTCCACAGACACCAGGGTCAGTGAAGAAGGAGGGGGAGGAGGTGCTCCAGGCACCGGAGCAAAGATTCCCCTGCAGCCTGTGGTGAAGACGATGGTGAGGCAGGTTGTCCCCCTGCAGCCCATAGAGGTCCATGGTGGAGCAGATGACCACCTGTAGTCCATGGAGGACCCCACGCTGGAGCAGGTGGATGCCTGAAGGACGCTGTGACCCTGTGGGAAGCCCACGCTGGAGCAGGTTCCTGTCAGGACCTGTGGCTCCGTGGGGGACTCACGCTGGAGCAGTCCCTTCCTGAAGGACTGCACCCCATGGAATCGACCCATGCTGAAGCAGTTTGTGAAGAACTGCCAGTCATGGGAAGGACTTACATTGGAGAAGATCATGGAGGACCGTCTCCCGTGAGAGGGACCTCACGCTGGTGCGGGGGAAGGAGTCCACCCCTTGAGAAGGAAGGAGTGGCAGAAACAACTTGTGATGAACTGACCCCAACCCCATTCCCTGTACCCCTGTGCCACTATGGGGAGGATGTGGAAAATTGGGAAAGAAATTAAGCCTGGGAAGAAAGGAGGGGTGGGGGAGGTGTTTTAAGATTTGGTTTTACCTCTCATTATCATCTGATTTGATTGGTAATAAAGTAATTTTGTTTTTTCTCCCAAGTCGAATCTGTTTTGCCCATGCCAGTAATTGGTGAGTGATCTCTTTCCATCCTTATCTCCACCCACGAGCTTTTCATTATATTTTTCTCCCCCTGCCCATTTGAGGAGGGGGAGTGATAGAGTGGGCTTTGGTGGGCATCTGGCCTCTAGCCAGGGTTGACCCACCATAGTCAAAAAAAAAAAAAAAAAAGAGGCAGATGATACTAAGTAAGCTAGGACTCCTTTTCTAAAATGAAATAACTGAAGCAGATATGGTATAGGTCTTCAAAACCATGAATGACATGAGATAATAAATAGTGATCAACTGTGCTCTCCTGCAAGGAAGGAACAATGGAGTATTGGATGAAGCTAATGGGAGGTAATTTCCAAAGGAAATGGTTCTCCATATAAGAGGCTGTTGATCTGCCTGTCTTCTTTACAAAAAGTGTTGTGGGAGCTAAAGGTGTGTATTGGTTTAACTGGAGACTAGACAAACTTGATAATCCTGTTAACACACACTAAAAACGCACATCTGCTTCATTATGGGTTTATGAGCACAGTAGTCATACTAGAGCTTGGAGAGTCCCTGAACTGAAAAGGGTTGGAGTCCAGAAAATATTGAATAGGTGTATTATCTGTGATTGTTGTGGTTTTTTACTCTTCTGTAGGCATTTACTTTTATTCAATCTCAGGGGAAAGACAGTGGGCTGGTTTTTGTGATTCTTTAGGGTTTGTGGTTTTTTGTTTTGTTTTTGTTTGTTTGGTTAAGGGGGGAGCTGTCTCAGGTTTTTTTGGTCTGGTGCAAGCCATATTTGGCCATTCTTACAGTTTTTAGGTTCTCACTTCGTTTTTCAATGAAAATGAGTGGAGTGTGATCCTTTATTATTTTAACCTTTCTCTGCTTCTTTAATAGGGGTGTAATTTAGAGTTAGTCCAATTCCCAGTTACCTATGGCTCATTTTAGAGAGCTGTAAAAGTTTTCAAAGGAAAAATAACATACAGTATTTTCAAACAATAAGTCTCTCAAAGAATCATTCTGTTCATTTTACAGGAGCTAGACTTTCTCAGTGTTTATTAAAGGGGAACACAAACGAATTAAACAACCTTCTAGTAGGTGATTTGGTTGGGGTTTTTGAGGCTTTGTTTGTTTTGATTTTTTTGTTTAGAGATGTGATTCATGACTTTGAGTAGCAATGAGGTGGAGGATTTATATCCACTATTTTAAAATTATTTCACTAAAATAAAACACTCTGGATATATCAAACAATAAAAGGGTGTTTCCTTAATGAAATAAACCTTCAAATTGCTTTCCTTCATAAACTTAGGGGTTTTTTTCTACAAGTCAAGACTGTGTCTCAATACATAGTAGTGTCAAGGCTCAATGTAGTATAGATGGACTGGAAGTGGCTTTTTAGAGAGCAAACAAATTTGAAAGCTATGAAAGATTTTATAGTGAAATACATAAGAGGAGAGAGAACATTGTAGTTTGCTGATGAAGTTGTAAGAGATTAAGGTTCTGTGTAGGATATCCATCCTTAAATACCACTCCAGCAATTACCACAGTCCTTGACATGATGGAATTAAGCCAGAAGGGAAGGACAATGGGGGCTGTGTCAAATTCCAGTAGCCTGTGTGTCTCATTTCAAGTATGTAAAATATTTAAAGCATTATAAAAAAAGTTTAATTTAAGATTCTAATAATAACTGGAAAAAATGTTCAGTAAGACCTCAGTTTCTATCTAATAATTTTGGTTGGTTCAGAAAGTATTGTGGTTTTAATTCTATCAATTGTTTATCTAGCAGATTTTTTACTCTAATGTGCTTTCCCAAAACTCAGAAAAGCTTTCTAGTGGGCACATTAACAAAGCTAACAGATTATAGTAGCAGCTATTTAGCACCAAGAAACATGGGTTAAAAAATAACTCCTTCTTAGCTGAAATCTAACAAAATAGGCTTAGATTTCATTTAGGTTTCAAAACTGTTTCTGATTTTAATGGACTCCATGCATTATAAAAGGTACATTACTTTGCTGTTATCAGCCTAAGCCTGAAGGTTTCAGGGAAAGCTTACTTGTACTAATTTCTCTGGAATTTTCCACACACTTCAACTTCTTTGCAGTCTGGGCCCCAATGTTCTGTATTGCTTCTAATAAAAAGAGCATATTTATGAAATTCCATGCATGATACAGAAGTAGATAGTTGGCCATAGTTGGGTCTGTATTTGGTAATCAGAGCATTTCTTGTTTTATTACTCTTTCACTCTTTACATCAGAGCAATTGCAATTACTCTGACACATGCTTTTTAAGAAAAATGAGCATTTATGATTCCATTGCTCCCAGCCTTTACAAGTTATATTTCAACGATGTGATCTGAAAGACAAAAAGAGCACTCTGTTAAATTGAGAGAATAAACTCAAAATATGCCAACAGCTGGTGGAAAGCCTCACTAGACAGAGAGGCTGTCATGATTAGAGCCAGGTCTGAAATCTCTGGATCCCCTATGCAAGCTTATCTGTATGATCTGCATTTGAAATGTTACTTCTCTGTTTCACTGGAAGCTCTTTTTACACTGTACTTGGAGAAACAAAGAACTGATTATCCCAGGTAACATGATTTCATATGCTTATCTTTTTTTCACCCAATTCATTCCTATGTTTCTCATCCTTTCTTCTTCATCCCTTGTAGCAGCACTCCAAAACCTGTGTGGATATTTAGAGAGAAATACCTTTTTGCATAACCAAATTAACTCTTCTACCAATTCTTCTTCTCCTAAGACTCCAGATTATCTCACTACAGATTATCTTCTTTCATAAATGGCATTGAAATTGAAGCAAAAACCTGACAGAAGAAGAAATGAGGAATTAACCTTCCTTTTTAATCTCCCTGTAAATACTAAAAATGTGCTTATCTTTGGCCCTGATAATGTGCTTCCTTCTGTTTTTCTTTGGAGCTGAAGAGTTACCAAAAAGCAGCTAACTTTACTCATGAAATATGAAAGTATTACCAAAGGATTTTTATCAAGGACAAAAGCATCAATAAAATATTGTATGTCTTAATTTGTTTTTTAAATTTTGCCTTACATGCTATTAGCTGTTCTGCGCTGGCAAAGTCAGACATGTAAGATACTTATCCTGTGGATTTCAGAGGAAGAGATGACTGAGAAACATATTGTCATTTAACATTTTAAAGCATTACATCTATACAGCACTCTTCATTTTATTGTTATAAAACTAACAAAAGCACTGAAAGAAGTATGTTTTTTATAATACACAAATAGCATTAATTGCAAACATTTATCTATCAAAACACTCACCCAAAAAGACTCCACTGACAAGCAGTTACATTACTGTGCCTTCCCTTGCATTTTATCTGCTATATTCCCATATGAGGGTTTTTTTTCCCCCTCTGCTGAGTGATTTTTTTTCAGATGTTTCTTTTTCAACATCTTCATCTAATTCCTGAGTTCAGCAGAATAATCAACCAGTAATACCAGATTTTGTGAAAAGGAGCTGATTGTCTTGAGGCTGACAGGTAATATTTCTTAGTCTAATTGGAGCACAGCAGTGAAAGACAGCTGAATCTACTTATGAACAGTTGAAGTCCTCTCTGTATTCAAAGAGGAAGATGAAGGCTTAAGCCAGATGTTCGCTTAGTAAACAGATGCACAACTTTATTACAGTCACCCACTAATTTGTTATATCTCCTGTCTTCCAGAGGTTTTCCTCCCACAGAGCTTGTTGTAAGCAAATCTGTGTGAGCTTAACTTGACCTCCTTCATTTAAAATCAGCTTTTAAAATTACTCATTGGAATTGATGCTTTGAATTAACTAGCTGAGCTGACATCCAACTGGCAAAAAGTTAGTAATTTCTGGAGACATCTTCAACAACTCCCACATGGATGTAGAAGAAGTCATCTGTATCAACTGCCCTAGTGCCATGGCTTTAACTAAGGATCACTCCCACCATTGCCAGAGCTTTGTGAAGAACTTTTGGAGAAGACAATTGGAAGTCTAGTATGGTAGTTAAGATACTCCTTTAGAAGTTAAATTAATAAACTGAACCTTTTCAGCACGTGCAGAAAATTGAACTTGATATTTTTCTTATCTTTAATAGCCTTCTTGGATCTCAGACAGCAGGGAAGCATTCCTCAGCATCTGAGGCACTTGAACACAGTAAAGAAATTGCATGCAGTAGTTACATGATTCTTTTACATAGCAGCTTGGGGTTCAAACACCTAAAGATGACCTACCCAAGCAACTAAATTCCAAACGCTTAGTATCTTTCTTCTACTTACTTTTTAATTCTTATTTATTTATTTATTTATTTATTTATTTGATTCCTTTACAGTTTCTGGATATCTCCAGAGAGGAATGAAATTGAGAGAGAAACCTATCAGGGGTGAAAGGACACAATCTTGCAGACATATATTATGTATACAAGACATACGTTAAGTGGTAAACACATAACTTAATCTAAGGAAGCTATGTCCTACTGGCTACAGACAGCATTTCCCAGTGTTAGTGAGGTGGAGGCTTTGTAAATATTAAACCACTAAAATTCCTTTACCATCCCCATGATGAAGATTTATTTACTGGCTTTCTCCAAGGACTCCAGCCACTGAACCAAGATGCTTCTCACAGTAGAGCAGAAGTTTTCAATGGACTCATCCTCTTTAATAAAGACAAATTCATTTTTTCTTACATAACAGACATAAAATGAAATAAAATGTATTGGTCTAGGAAGCTTAATCTCTGCAGACAATGACATTTCTTGGATTTCTCAAAAGGAAAATTTGTTTTCAGAGAAGTATGTGAAAAGTGTATCTGTCCTATCACTGTAGTCCAAATAGGTTGAATGTCACACCATTTCAAATCATGAAAAAGTGGTATTGAAAGAAGATCATCTTGTCTTTTTTGGCAAGTTAAGAACTGACAGCTCAGAGAGACACAGAAAGACAACTGAGGGTAAAGAGTTGAGACACCAGCCCATGGAGACCTGTGTATGTTAGTTGAGCTGATGTACCTTCTTTCAGCCTTCAGTTCTTTATGTTAACCTCTTAATCTTACATCTTTTGCTCTGGTTATGATGTACAAGAGGAAAATCTGTTCAAAAAGGAAGAAAAATACCTGTGTCTGACTTCAATATCAGGTTCATAGTCTTTACAGTGTCTCCTGTTGCTGTTCATAGAATCACAGAATCACCGAATCACCTTGATTAGAAACGACCTATAAGATCATAAAGTCCAATCATTAACCTAATACTGATGAGTCCCCTTAACCATGGCTAAACCATATCACTAAACACTACGTCTAGATGACACTTAAATACCTCCAGGGATGGGGACTTCACCACTGCTTTGGGCAACCCGTTCCAATGTCTGGTAACCCTTTCAGTAAAGTAATTCTTCTTACTGTCCAATCTAAACTTCCCTTGGTGCAACTTGAGGCCATTTCCTCTCATCCTGTCACTTCGTTACTTGGGAGGAGAGACTGTTCCCACCTCTCTACACCCTCCTTTCAGGTAGTTGTAGAGAGCAACAAGGTCTGCCCTTGGCTTCCTTTTCTCCAAATTAAACAATACCACTTCTCTCAGCCGCTCCGCATAAGACTTATGCTCCAGACTTTTCACCAGCTTCATTGTCTTTCTCTGGACATGCTCCAGCACCTCTATGTCCTTCTTGTAGTGAGTGGCCAAAAACTCAACATAGGACTCGAGGTGCAGCCTTACCAGTGCCAAGTACAGGGGTAAGATAGCTTCCCTGCTCCTGTTGGCCACACTATTCCTGATACAGCCCAGGATGCCATTGGCTTCCTTGGCCACCTGGGCACACTGCTGGCTCATGTTCAGGCAGCTATCAATCAACACTCCCAGGTCCCTCTCTACTGAGCAGCTGTGCAGCCGCTCTTCCCCAAGCCTGTAGTGCTGACAGGGGTTGTTGTGACCCAAGTACAGGACCTGGCACTTGGTCTGTTGAACTTCATACAGTTGGTCACAGCCCATTGATCCAACCTGTCCAGATCCCTCTGCAGAGCCTTCCTACCCTCAAGCAGATCAACACTTCTATCCAGCTTGGTGACAGCTGCAAACTTACTGAGGGTGCACTTGATCCCTTTGTCCATATCATTGATAAAGATGTTAAGTAGGAGTGGCCCCAGTACTGAGCCATGGGGAATACCACTCGTGACTGGCCGCCAACTGGATTTAACTTCCTTCACCACCACTCTTTGGGCACAGCCATCCAGCCAGTTTTTTACCCATCAAAGTGTATGCCCATCCAAGCCATGAGGAGCCAGTTTCTCCAGGAGAATGCTGTGAGAAATGGTGTCAAAGGCTTTATTAAAGTCCAGATAGATAACATCCACAGTCTTTCCTTCATCCACTAGGTTGGTGACCATGTTGTAGAAGGAGATCAGGTTTGTCAATTGGGACCTGCCTTTCACAAACCCATGCTGACTGGGCCTGATCATTTGTTTGTCCTTCATGTACTGCATGATGGCACTCAAGATGATCTGCTTCATCAGTTTCCCCGGCACCAAAGTCAAACTAACAGGCTTGTAGTTTACTGGATCCTCCTTCCAGTCCTTCTTGTAGATAGGTGTCACATTGGTTAACTTCCAGTCAGCTGAGACCTCCCCATTCAGGCAGGACTTTTGAAAAATGATAGAAAGTGGCTTGGTGAGCACTTCCACCAGTTCTTTCAGAACTCCTGGATGGATTCTATCCATCCCATAGACTTGTGCACATCTATGTGGTGCATCAGGTCACTGACCATCTCTTAAAGTACAATATATATATAACAGTGCATATAAAATCCTACACCTGGGCCACATAGACACCTAAGACTTCTAAACCAAAAATTTCTGTCCGGTAAAATAATTCTTCACTTAACAACAAACTGAAGGACTCAGTCCTAGCAAATCTAATGTCAAATAGGTAAACTAGGATCACAAACATGAAAAGATTTAGCCTTCCTAATTCAGTTTTCTAAACCCAGAGTCCTGACCCTCAGCTGTCACCTATCCTGTAGCACTGCTTTTGCTTGTGACATTCAAGGCTCTCAGCACTTTCAGAGTTTTCTGCATGCCCATGAGATGTCTCAGTTATGAGTTGGTTGCTCTTGCCTAAGCACTCTTATTATATTGCTCCTTGTCCTCTGTCCTCAGATAGCTACATGCTAAAGAGGCTTATCACAGATGACAGAGCAAGTTGAGAGCATCAACTGACCCCAATGCCAGCAAGTCTGATCATACCAACAAACTAGGCTTTCTCAACATGTACCATGAGTTAAAAAGAGACAAGAATTGCCTGGAGTGATGAGTACTGAGATGACTGAGATTTTGAATGGTGAGACTTACTCGGGCAGAGTAAAATGAGATTAAACTATTTTGGAAATATAAATTAGACTGATTCTGTTCCTGACTTTTTCCTTATGTGTGCAAACACCTTAAATCAAAAATGAGGCTTTCCAATTCTTTGGTGTCAACTCACTGCCAATAAACCACCTGAGAAGGAAAAGGCAAACATTTTGTCCATATGCTGTTCTTGTCTCAGATAATTTTATGGTACATTGATTATTTTTACCCTTCAAGACACCTGAGATCAGTTTTGGTTGAACTGCAGGAAGCTTAAAAATTTCAAGGTGCACTTTTCTTCTCTCATATAGGTTTTTAAAAACAGTGACAAAGGCATAGCAAAACTCACTTTGGCTCATGTAAGTTCACTAATAAACCAGATGCCCTATGAATAAGTCCTTAGGGCCTAATATGCAAATATTGATGGTGCTGATAATCACTGGACCCTAGTTTCTGTAATTGTTTTTGCCTTCATTATCTTCCATTATCTTCCATAAGAAATCCATTTTCCACTATGAAATCTGGTGCACGCAATGCAGCACATATCAAGGGTTTAATGGCCTGCCTTTCAATAAATTGAATTTAATCTCTTTTATGATTCTTAGGAAGGACCAGAAGATAATAAGACCATGGCAATAGAACATTCAATGATCGTTTCCAGCCACTGAAACTTAATTCAGAGGCTAACTGGTCCCTTGAAGCATGTCCACTTACTCTATGATGTATGTACAAGGTATCTCATCATAAATATTCTCACAGTGGTTTCCTAGAGGCAGGATTAAGAAAAGCTTTGCCTTAAATATGTTATGATGAAAGAACAATATAGAATATCAACAACGGAGCTCTGTTCAAACTCTGTGGACTCCAGCTGCAAAGAGATGGTATTCAAACACGTAGGTTAATTCCCAAATTATAGCTTGTAAAAAGGAGATAGTAAATTATTACCATCTGCAAAGTGAACTTTATTATTGTGTGAATGTCCTCCTTTCACATACTTTTCCTAGTCTTTTTCTATTTTTTTTTCTCAGCTGATAAAATTATGGCCTAATGCACTCATGTATTTGTCTCCACACCTTTTTTGTTCTGTATACTGTCTTTATAGAGTTGATTACGAACAAGTAATTGAAAAAAATTGACAGGTCTAGCTTTGGCCTTACAGTGTAAGCCTGCTGCCACCTATAGATAAATTGCAATATTTGCAAACAGATGGAATGTATGATTTGAAAAAAGATTGCAAGAAGAGACGTACTACTATAGGGACCTTCTGTGGCAGAACAGATTAGTGTCTGCCTGCACTACTGAGAATACTGTGCAAAGTGTTATTAATTCCCAGGCTGAAAAATTAATCTGCCTAACACGTCAATGTTAGGTGCCACTAAGTAATACCAGTGATGATATGCAATAAGCAAAATGTAAATAAAAAAAGAGAGAAAAGAGAGGAGGCTGTGTTTTAAGGATGTGATTTTCGTTCTCTCACATACAGCAAGTTAACATTAAGGGTTACCCAACATACTACATTATTAATAGGGAAAAACAAAGCAGGACTGGGCAGAATAGGAAATGTGGTAACAAAGAGTAAGTGCCAGATTCTTCTTCACCTTCCTCTAGCCAGTCCTGCTTATATCACCTTTTATCCCAAGACTTCAAGTGAATCACAGGACTTCTGTTAAGAAAGATTTTTGTTTGTTATTTGTTATATATTATATCTATTGTCCTGTATGTTTGACACATACAGGGACAGTTTGACAACTTTTTAGACACAATGCACAGACTTTTCAATGTATCTAAACATAAAATTACCACATCCTACTTTTGATCCTCTAAAGCACTCCATTACAGCAATTAAAGGTAAAAAAATAAGACCCTGACTAATCACTCCAAAATCCTCTATTTCAAGCAACCAAGAGATCACTTCATCCTAATTTCTGGTATCCTAGGTGCAGAAATGGAGTAAAAGAATAATTTATGATTATTTGGTGATTGGTAGAACATCACTGAAACTGACAAGTAAAATACTTGCCTTCAGTTTAGGGTCAAGAAAAAAAATACAAATATTATTATTATTATTATTATTATTTTTAAAAAAAGGAATCAGTACAATAGCAGCCATCATCCAAAACATAAATCCCATGCCAGGTTGAATAGTTGTGGATTCAGTGAGTGAGCCTGTGGCAAAACTGGTAATTACAGATGTAGGACTGGGTGTTAGAACATACTGGGTACTTGGAAAAAAAAAAACAAACAACAAACAAACAAACAAAACAAAGGAAGACTAACATTTTCCAAGGAAGAATTAACACAGCACATCCTTGAGATAATCCATGAGAATTTTTAATAAATGCTAACTAGAAAAATAGTTGGAATGACTACAAATCAAAAAATTGCTTTCCAGTCTTGAACTGCTGATAATTTAAGAATAAAACATTGTATGTAGATATCTTGGAAATAGTTATTACTGCACCAAGGAAACACCTCCGTGCAAATTATTTTAAAATGTCTACTGAGCAATCCTTTTCATTCTGTTCAGTCAAGTTAAGTGGGGTAACCTCACAATTACAAACTTGAATAAAGAGTGGCTGATACAAGAAGAAATCAGATTAATAATTTGAGCTCCTCTTTCTGATTTTTCCACCTGGTATAAGCTTTAAGAGTTTGATGAAATTCCTAAGGATGATGAAGATCTAAGTCAGAGCATGGTAATTGTAGGGTATGGTATGCTACACCAAGTTCTTTTTGGTGTCTTATAGTATTGAGAGCTCAGAAAAGCAGAGCATTAACACAAATGCAAATAATTTTAGAGCCGAAGAAGATTCATCCTCCTTAATTCATTTTAATTGCATGTAAATAACTCAAATTTAGCTTAGTGGCCTGTCTTTTTTGTGACAACTAGTTTTCCTTTTTCTAGTCAAGCATTTCCCTTGCATAATAAATATAGACTGGGGGTTCATAGCTGTATTGGAACAGAGGACCTGAGACAATTGGTTCCCATGACAACCAGACTCATTTATTAATAATTTTAACCTACCTTCTTCCTCTGTTCCAAATGAAAGTTTTAGAGATGAGAAAATCTTAAAATACCTTACATACAATTCTTGCAGCTAGCTCTTTCTGATGGGACATCATAGACTTTATACATAATCAAGGATTTCTATCACCTGAAAATTAATTTCAAGAACTTTCAAACAAGTGCTACCCAGAGTCTGTTTTGGGAGCTCACTTTGATACCACACTTATTTTGGATTCTGACAGTATTGATAAGACAACTAGGCCTTCTACAACCTTATATATTTTGTAAAATTATTTTATTTGTAAGTAAGAATCCAATGTCCTGCTTATTTTGTCTGTAGAGGTACCCTAAGAAAGCAAAGAGAAAGCACATCTGCAAAAAAGCAGCATCTCATACTTGGACCAACAGCCTGGGAGTCGTGGTACTAGGCTGCTGATTTAACTTTAAACTGTTCCTGACTGCCACTGACCTTACTTCAGTCTTTGACAATTCAGGTAATCTGTATACTATGGTAAATATTATACGTAGTCATCCCACTAGTCATAGGCATCTTGAAATGTAAGCTACATAAGCTGTTCCAGAATTTGTGACTCCAGTGCAGTGAACTAAGTAGTCTAGTCTGTGATTAGTGTTTCTAGAAAAAGTACAGTGTTTTATGTGAAACCATTCCTTTTACCACAGTATTCTACTTGTACATCTCTTTGTCCTCTTCCATTTAAAATAAACAAGCCCAGTAGCCTGGGTTTCAGCAAATACCACCAGTTTTCAGCTTGACACGCTCTAACCACAAATGTTGCTCCTACCCTCATGCATGCATACTGTAGAAACTAAGTCTTTGAATGGAAATGTCTTAAGCTTAAATGAAGGGGTTTCTGTTTAAATAAATTCAAAGAAAGATCTGAGTGGCATTTTCTTTTGTCTTCTCTTGCAAGAATGTGAGACTATGCACTCTGTTTTCTTTTAAAATGAAAATTATGCATCCATGGGGATACCGTCCTTAGATAGCAGTACATTTAGTATCATTTACGTCCTGTGATAAAGACCCCATCCCATTAGAAAATACAATACCAGCTAGACCCACAATGAAAGACTTTTGTGAAGTTTTCCACAAAGGAATTCCTGAGGATTAAGGAACTGGTGGCATGTCAGGGTTTGCCCATTTGTTCACCAAATCCTTTTTAAGATTTCTTAGTTCTGTGTTAACTTTACTGAAATACTCCATTCATAAGCTTTTTCAACTGCCTATCATTCTGAGGCTGCCTCTGTCCACCAGATGTGCAACTTATGCAGTCTTTGAGAAGCCCAAGAGAAATTCTGCATATTGGAGCAGCTCAGACCTGGATCCAGAGCATAACCTCACCTTTTCTGTCTCCTTCTTGACTCCTCTTCCTCCAGACAGGGCTAACACACATTTGGCCCCAACCCATTTTGTTTTCAGGAACAAACTTTTCTTGTACAAGAACCTCAATACAGGGAAGCCGTAACTGTTTGTGTTTTCAGGTTCTGTAACTATTTCAGGGTTTAGAAATAAATTCTCCCAACTTCCACATGCAGTATTTATGCAACTGAAACAGAAAGAATAATGAGAAATCATGGTCATAGAGGAAGAACAGTATTGTATAATAACATGTGAAGGAATTTGAGTGGGTGAGGGTACACTCTACTCTACTTGCCTGGCTTGCTTTCTTTTCTCTCACTGGAAAGCAAGAACGCAAAAAAGCTCCATCCCACTCTCATTCTCCTCACTCATCTGTCTCACATGGACATACAAAGCAGTGTTGGTGCTAGAAAACAAAGTGCTCAGGGATCTGCTTCAGTTTCGCCCATCTGAACACTGTGCTCCATGCTGAAATCAGCCTGACCATATTAATCTGCCACTGGCCCTGTGATCTGCTGCTAGGAGAAGAGGGAATGAGACAGTGCCCATGAATTTCTCCTACACCTTTTCTCCTCTCCCCCACAGCTGCCTGATAACTAGAGCTGGAAATTCACTGCTCAGATGGCTGAACTATGCTGGAGAGGGAGCATTCAAACCAAACCCTGCTGCAGTGTGTGCAGTACCTGCAAACATTGCCAAAGCATCTAATGACACAGAGGCCCTTGGGCATTTCTGGGAGGTGGATCAAATCCATTCTGGATAATTTCACAGTCTGCTCAAGTTTGGTATATCTCTGCTTCTTCTAGTCTTGCTCTTTCTCAGCAGCAGATGAGGAGCCTGCCTACGCTGCTGCAGCAGGATGTAACTCCTAATGCCTTTGTCCCAGTGTTTGTCTCCTTACCCTGTCATGGGGACTTGATCTTAACCAGGTATTTCTAGGCATTGTGATAAAATACTATGGTGAGAAGAGATGTGTCACCTCTCAGAGAATGAAGTGTAGGTGTGAGTGCAGCAACAGCTCTTCAGGCTTCCCACTTGGTTGGGCTTCATTGCACAGGTGTTGCTCTTAAGTAGTGCAAATAAGAGGAACATTGGAAAATAGGGAATGTACCTGATTCTGGCCCAAAGTGGAGAAGAGATGTGAGTTAACTGTTGGGCAGCACTGTTGGAAGCTGTATCTGACCGTGGTCACCTTGCTACCTGAAACAGCCTGTGTCACAGAAGACCTGTAAATTCAATGTTACAGAGGTATGACTGCTGTAGTTCCACTGAAGAAAAGCAGAAGCCACACTTGTTCTCAGAGCTGGATAGATGAGAAGCACACAGCATAGTCAGCCTCCTTTGATGGAGTGTCATGGCCTTGCCAAACCAACAACCTTCCACTATGACAAAAAACTGGCAGCAATAATACAAAAGATTCCCAACCACACTAAAACACTTCTTGAAATGCACTGTGCATCTGACAGAATTTAGTAAAAAACACAAACCAATCTGCATGCATCTAGCCTCAAGAGCATCCTTCCCTGCACTGTGTAAGTAAACATTCTTCCCTGCTCCCACATCTGACTCACACACATAAATTCTCCAATGCTGTCAGCAAACATAACTCAAAGATTTTTTTTTTTCTCATTTTTAAATGTCTGGATGCATGCTGTTGCTGACATACTGATAGTATTAATTGCACTCAAAAGATTTTCCAGTATTTTCTGTATGATAAATTACCATAACTGATTCTCCTATTTTCTGCCTTCTACATCCTTGTACTTACACCACCTGTTCTCACCAGCAGCTTGTTCTGGCCCTACTCCTGGGAGGAAGGCTCCTCAGTCTACTTCACTCACTTAAGCAGACTTTTGCGTAAATGCAGAAATCTACGTATGCCGAGCTTCTTATGGAACTGGAGTCATGGGGTTTTTGCTACAAAATCTGATATTAGCATATATGCTTCATCTTCCTGCTTCTTTATTTCTGTGTGAGCCCTCTGAAGATTCCTGACGATTAACAGAACCTACAGCTAATGGATACTGTCTAGCTGGACACGTTTTGTGATCCTGATCTGCTTTTTTTCAGATATCAATAGCAAATCAGTCTAACACTGTTTTTTTCTAGATATCCATCATTGATTGAAAGGTGGCCTTGCACTGTTAGCTCTAAATTTCTAGCTAAGGTTTATCTCAAACATAACTCCACAGGAATAATTCTGATGTGAACTGCCTTGAGCTATCTTTATAATGCAAATTACTAAGTGGAGTAAATGAGTGATAGTCTACAGCTAAGTGGCAATTCTATTGTAACTCTTTGAAAGGAGGCCTTTTGGAAACCAAAACAGTCATGTATTTCTTATTCTAAAAAGAGTGTTTTACAGGTCTCAAATTGCAGTGTGTTCATTCCCTCAAGTTCACCAAGTCAGATACAGTGTCATTGTTGCTGCACATACACAATTACATGGAGGGCTGATTTTCAAACTCTTAGATTATCTGAATTTTTTTGTCTCTTGTTCATTACTATTTTGAAACAGTTCAATTCCAGTTTAGACTTTGACTTTTAGAAATGTTGGAAATCTAAAAATAATCTGCTAAAAAAAAAAAAAAAGAAGAAGAAAATGCTACAGCAAACAATAAAAAGTATTTGGAAAGACTTTAGAGTTAAATCTAAGCAAAGGAAGTTCAAAAGTCTGCAGGAGAAAGTTTTGCCACACCAGATGTTTACCAGCCCTGTGAATTATATCTTGTAACTTAAACAGGACAGGGCTAGGTCTTTAGAGTAGTCGGCTGGGATATGAAAAAGGGGAAAAGGGACAGCAAAGAATTGTGTTGATAAGTCTTAAGGCCACAATCTTTTTCAGTCTTTACTCATTGTCTATCAAATACAGGTTCATCTGTTGAATGAGTGACATCATCTTTTGGAAGATACACAAAGCCAATGTCTAGATTTCTAGATTGTAAAAGCATTTTAATTCCATATTGTCCTAGTCAAATTTCACATTTATATAATTAATTGTTTTCTCATTTACATGCCTTTATATATAATTTTTCTTAAGCCTTTCCTGGTATGTTTTCAGCTGGAGATATACCATAGGCCATCACTATCTTCAAGATATCTGGTGTAAGTCAAAGTCTTGAGGAAAACAATATAATTGTCTTTTCTTGCCCTTGGAAAAACAAAACATTATTTTGTTGGGGTTTTTTTAAAGGAAAACTAATCAGTGTTAGAAAATATTTTTTACTATTCAACTTTCCAGTAGATAATTGGAAAGACCCTGGTTATTTATTGAGGATTCAGGTATTATTTGTACTGACCTTGACTGTATTCAGTCATTTGAAGACACTGTCATTGCAAGAAAACCAATTCTAAATCCCTTGGAGTATTTTATGCACTTACGGGATTCATCAAGCTACCCACTGAGATTCCACTTGAGCTAGTTTTTTTCACTGACTGCTGCAATTATCAATGAAAAGTGCAGATATCAGTAAAGTAGAACTTTACTGATTTCTTTGTATAGTTTCGAAAAACAAATTTTAAAACTTTAACATCTACATCAGTGCATGTCATCTTTCTTCAATGTGCTTCCACTAAGATTAGAGACAAATATTTAACCACAGAGTTCTTCATGGCACATAGTTGCTCAGGGAAACCAGTAAGGAATCCCCATGGAAAATCAAATTCAGAAATCGCATGGATTATGCATCATCTAGGAGAACACATCACCTAGAAGAATGCTCAGTGACCAAAGGAGCAGAAAAAATTCTATTGAATATCTGCATATGTGCTACAAGTTTTGTAAAAGCCTCTGGAGGAAAAAAAATGAACTAAGGATTGTTCTGTACTATAAGAACTGACGAAAGACAAACCTGACTTTAAAATACCATATCAATGCCTTCAGAGGTGTTACAGAATAATCTGGAGAATGATGGTAGTCTTCTATTGCACTGTCTGCTTTGCGATCTCAAAGCTATTAGCCTCATAATGTTTCATAAGCAGAGGTAAAAAAATCCCAAATCTTACTTAAAATACTGTTTCTAGTACAAGATACGGTCTTAAGGGAGTAACAGTTTGCAAGAGATAGGATTTTCCCCCAGCATTCTTGTTTTCTAATATTAAACCAAGTAGTTTGTATGGAAATAGGAAGGAAAGAAAGTTTGGTTATTTCAGAGCAAATTTCTCCTGTCTCTATTGGCACATAAAATGGAGATCAGGGAGTAGTATTTTTTCTAACTATTCCTGGTCCCTGAAACAATAACCTATTAACCATGCAGCTCACCATAAATGAGTTGCAAAACTGCTTGTTTCATGAATTATAGCAGTCTTTCAAGTAGTAAGAAGTAAAGTTGCAGCAGTTTTCCATGTCTTTAATTTTACTGTCAAAAGGCATATAAGGGTTATGTCCTGGAAATTCTGTATTTCAAGCAGAAAAAATAAATTTATTGTATTAATAGGTAAAAAGAGGGGGTTTTCTAGTCTAATTTTAATCTAATTATTAGCTCAAGGAAAAGGTTATATGAATTTGAATTTAACATTAGTGTATACTGCACAATGCTGTTAATGGTCTACACACTGTCTATACTGTAATATTGATAGAATTGCATTTCTTCCAGAAAGTAGATTTAAGTTTTTAAGAAAGAACAGGGAGATGAGGAGAACAGTTATTTTTAAACATAGCAACATTTTAGTTTCTATGCCAAGGGACAATTTATTTCAGTTTTTTCATCTTTGTTAGCTGCTATTGTTACAATCAATGAGTGAACTTAATTAGCACTGTGAGAAAGGGGCTATGTTCCCAAAGGTCTCTAAATGGGAAAAGTATTTAAAGAACGTGGAGCAGAAAATGATTAAAACATGCTTGGAAAGAACAAAAGAACTACATGACCTTTGTCTACTTACCAAAAGCATCTCTGAGATTTTCCTAAAACAAATCAGATGGCAACCTTCTGCTTACATGACATTCATAAAAAGCTATCTAGAGAAATGAATAAAGTAATAATTCCACCCTAAGTTGAAAAAAAACAACAAACTTTATACATGATGACACAACCAGATGTCATATATTAGACCTCTTTATCCTATTCACTGAATCTCACATGTAAGGGGGAATACAATATGGACTCCTGAGTACTATAAATGAAAAATAGACTCAAGATAAGGCAGTTTGTGAAGAAAGTAGAAAATCTGAGGTCTTTCCTTGGATCTACTTGAAATATGACTTTGAGCAATAGATTCTGAAGAAACTGCAGAGTTCTTTCCATTTATTTCAAATATAGTTGCATCAGGCAATTGAGTTCATATGTTTCATGTCCCCATTTGCAGAACAGAGATAACATTACTTTTTTCCTCTGAAACATGTTTGCCTTTTGGTGCATTATTTTAAACACTGTGGCACAGGAACAATAGTTATTTCTGTTGCTAGGATTTGTTGGGTTGCGGGGGCGGGGTGCATTTTTGGTAGTGGAGGAAGGGCCCCCATGAGAAGCTTCCCGAAGCTCCCCTGGCTCCAAGGTATACCTGACTCAAGCCCAGGCTGAGCTAATTAGCAATAGAGAAATGCCTCTGTGAATCCCTATTTGTGAGGGGAAAGACTGTCTTGAAAAGAAAAGGGTAGAGAGAACCTGTAGGAGAGGCCATTGACCTAAACAAAAGACAACACCAAGCCTAAACAGAGAGCTTGGTTGCCAGGAAGAAGGAGCAGGAGAGGGAGGACAGAGAACCTCAGACACCCAGTTCAATCACATGGAGTAGGAGAAGGCAAAGAAGGTCCCTACAGCCCATGGAACTTCAACAGCAGGGCAGATAACCCACGTGTAGTCCATGGAGGACTCCACACTGGAGCAGAAAACCAAACCCAAGGGCAGGTGTGACTGAAATTGAGACCTCAATAGACACTCAACACCAGACCGTGTGTGGACCTCCAGAGCCAGAGGAGTAAGGATGTGCTCTAGACTAGAGGCCCGTCTGCAGCCCATGGACGTTCCCATGCTGGAGGCAGGAGCTGTGCCTGAAGAGGTCCATGACTCCATGAGAAGCCCGTGTTGGAACACTTGTTTCCTGGACTTTCATGACAGGAAAAGCAGCAACGGTGAACTGACTGCAACCCCAATTCCTTGTCCCCTATGCCACTGTGAGGGGGAAGGTAAAGAAATCGGGAGCGAACTAATTTGAGCCCGGGAAGAAGGGAGGGGTGGCGGAAAGTGTCTTAAGATATGGTTGCTATGTCTCACTTTGCTACTCAGATGATTAGTAATTAATTAAATTGAATCTTTTCTTCCCCAAGTGGAATCTGTTTTGCCCGTAACCATCACTGGTTAGTGAGCCATCCCGGTCCTCATTTTTTTTTTCATCCAAGACTCCTTTGTTGCGATTCCCTTTTCATCTTACCAGGTGGGGTGAGTGAGTGCAAGACCTTATGGTCTTAACTGTGGATGAAACCACCACATAGGATCACATTTCTCAGCTGGAGCCTCATAGAGTCTCTGAAAAACTACCCTTACCACTGGAAACAATCCGCCTTGTACCATAAACAGAAAACACAGAAAGCCTTACAGAGTTGGATTCGTGATTTACCATAACATAGGTTTGTATGTAAAGGCTTAAAATGCACAAGTATTCATCAGTTCTGCTCATACTGCTGTGGTTCTGGGCAATTCTAGTAAAAAACACACAATGTGAGACATATCCTTAAATATCAAGCTGATCATGCCAGAAGACTTTCTGTTCTAATTGTGTAAAGATTTGCCTTAAACTGTAGGCTATTGAAAAGCTTTTTTTTGTACACTATATCTAATAGTGGGGCCTCAAATCTGTCTGGGACCACAGTGTGCTACAGCAGTACACATGCTAAGAAAAAAAAAAAAAAAAAAAAAAAAATAAGAGGAATATGAAGATTAATTTTGGAGCATCAGGTTTCAAAATATTTTCAAGTGAAATAAAACCCTAAACCAACATGAATCTATGAAGACCTCATACACCTGTTCGTAAATGTAGTTCAGCCTATACATATTTGACAATTTGCTCACTGATACTCTGTGTAAAAATAAATGAAATATTTACCTGACAGCAGCAACTATTACAAAAACTCCTCCATGAATTCCCTTGGAAAGCTTCCAGAATCACGCAGTAGATATTTTGTTGCAGTTTTGGTTTTACATTCTCTTCAGCACATGTCACACATCATCTCCTGGAAAGAAATTTTCAGTTATCTTTAAATAAGTGACTTTATTTTCAAATACTTGTGGCACACAGGAGGGAGCTCATTTTCCACATCTGATCATGGCTCTTTCTGAGGCAGCTGATTTGACGGCAAGAAATTATCATCTCGGTGCTGGTGATGAAGATAAGGCTGTCATAGATATTTTCTGTTATATAAACAGCAAATCCTAATTGTAAAATCCTGTTTATGACCAGTTGAAAATATGTGCTAGGAGCAATGTAGTATCTAGAAAAAATGTGTGTGAACTTTTAGGATGGAAGAAAAATGACAGAAATGGACATTTGCACAACTTCTGGTCAAGTCCATACTAAAATAAGCTGACCATGACCAAATGATGTGCTATCAGGATGATCATCCTGATGGTTGTAATGAGGAAAACCATTAACTGCGAAGTGAAGTTACAGAAACCTAATGTAATCTAACTTCCTTGTACATTCTGTAATCTTCCCTAAATAGTATTATAATGCCATGTCCAATTCATATCTGTTTCCTCACATATTTAAATGGAGCAGGCAGTGACACACTGTTCTCTTCTCAAATGAAGCAGTTCAGTGAACTATCTTAATTTGCATTCAAAAGTAAATGTCCAGTTCTTGATTAAAAGGTTATTCTTAGCCACCAATATATTTTCTTCTTGGGAAAAGGAACTCAACCAAATTCTTTCTACATGCTCTCTGTTTATCTCTTCTGAAATTACTGTAATTTCCACTCTGTTATAATATAGGTAACATGACAAAATTAGGCATTCAATATTCAGGTCATCAGTGTTCCCATTACCTTCAGGTCTTATTATTACTCAGATACAATTTTAAATTCATGAAACCATCCCATCATGCCTTCTCCAAACCCACCCTCCTCACTCAGGCTAACGAGCTGGGGATAGCTAATTTTAGTCTATGACCTGCAGTCTGGTTTTCTGCTCTGGATGGCAGGAAGCCTCATCTTCCAACAGGCACCAAACATCCTAACGTGTCAAAGGTGACCTTTCTCATCTATGTGTAACTGCTGCTTTGATTCCTCCATGTGAACCTTGCTACTTTGATCTATCCCTCTGTGGTGGGTTGACCCAGGCTAGACACCAGATGCCCACCAAAGCCCACTCTATCACTCCCCCTCCTCAGCTGGGAAGGGGGAGAAAAATATAACAAAAGCTCGTGGGTGGAGATAAGGACACAGAGAGAGATCACTCACCAATTACTGGCATGGGCAAAACAAACTTGACTGGGGGGAAAAAAACAAAATTTAATTTATTACCAATCAAAATCAGAGGATAATGAGAAGTAAAACCATATCTTAAAACACCTCCCCCACCCCTCCCTTCATCCCAGGATTAACTTATTTCCCAATTTTCCACCTGCTCCCCCCAGCAGCACAGGGGTATAGGAAATGGAAGTTGAGGTCAGTTCATCACACATTGTGTCTACCACTTCATCATCCTCAGGGGGAGAACTCCTTCCCCCGCACCAGCGTGAGGTCCCTCTCACGGGAGACAGTCCTCCATGAACTTCTCCAAAGTGAGTCCTTCCCATGACCTACAGTTCTTCATAAACTGCTTCAGCATGGGTCCATTCCATGGGGTACAGTCCTACAGGAAGGGACTGCTCCAGCGCAGATCCTCCATGGGGTCACAAGTCCTGCCAGCAAGCCTGCTCCAGCCTGGGCTCCTCTCTCCACAGGCCACAGGTCCTGACAGGAACCTGCTCCAGCGCAGGCTTCCCGTGGTGTCACAGCGTCCTTCAGGCATCCACCTGCTCCAGCGTGGGGTCCTCCACGGACTACAGGTGGTCATCTGCTCCACCATGGACCTCCATGAACTGCAGGGGGACAACCTGCCTCACCATGGTCTTCACCACAGGCTGCAGGGGAATCTCTGCTCTGGCGCCTGGAGCACCTCCTCCCCCTCCTTCTTCACTGACCTTGGTGTCTGTGGAGTTGTTTCTCTTACATCTTCTCACTCCTCTCCAGCTGCAAAGTGTGCTGTTTTTTTTCTCTTCCCCTTTTTTTTTCTTAATTATGTTCTCACAGAGGCATTACTGATTGACTTGGCCTTGGCCAGCGGCGGGTCCATCTTGTAGCCGGCTGGCATTGGCTGTGTCGGACATGGGGGAAGCTTCTGGCAGCTTCTCTCACAGAAGCCACCCCCATGTCATTCCCCGCAGAGCTACCAAAACCTTGCCACACAAACACAATACTCCCACCCTAACTTCCAGTGAAGGCAT
Source organism: Caprimulgus europaeus (assembly GCA_907165065.1). Next base: position 20,447,432 of record OU015532.1, on the reverse strand, counting down.
TTATAATGTTTTAATGACCTCTTCTGCTCAAGTAGTAAATAGGTTGTTCTGTTAGATGTCTGGTAAATCCTACACCGTATCTGCTATCTGAAACTTTAGAGGATTTCTACCTCTTAAGAGTCAGGCATTAAATATTTCTAGTGGTGTTCAGCATTTTTTTTTCTGTGACCTCAGGACATTCTTGTGCTGTGGATAGCTGAGAGTAAAGTTATCATCACCATCAACATTGGCTTGAGAGGTGAAATAGATCCAGGTGAATAACTAATTAAAAGAATACATAGGTTGTTACCCTTTGCTCCTATAATGAAGTGCTGAAGTATTAATTTCCTGACTGTCTTGTAATTTGATTTCTCATAAACTGTAATGTCACTCCCATTAATAGATGCACAAAGAAATGACAAGTTGTCAGCAGAACTTGTGCAGGGACGCCTTAATGGTCATGCATTACTCCCTGAAAGCAGTGAGATTAACACATCTGCTGCAGACACAGGAATGGCTAGCCTGTAAGTCTGTTTACTTTGCCACTGCTCTGTAAATCCTATAGAAGGTAGCTTTTTACAACTTAGCCAAATATTCATATTTTAAAACCCATGAGTATAAAATGTTAATTCTCACACTCCCCGTCAGCATTTAGAGCTAAATTTGCCTCAGCTGGTGTAGGTGGGAAGGCATAGAGACTGTATTCCAGGGATGCTGGTGACTTCTGCAGCACCTGGAGTGGGTAGGGTGCCAAGGTCTGTGTGTTGGGTTTGGGGCAGGGGGGTGTGTTTTTTTGGTAGTGGGGAAAGGGCCACCTTGTGAGAGTGAAAAGCTCCCCTGGCTCCAAGGCAGAGACCCCCCCAGCCCAGGCTGGGCCAATAAGCACTAGAGAAACACCTCTGTGAATCCATATTTGTGAGGGGAAGGACTGTCCTGAAAATAAGAAGGTGAGGGTGAACTTGGAGGAGAGGCCATTGACCTGAACAAAAGATGACCACCAGCCAAAAAAAAGGACAGAAGGACAGAGGGAGCTTCGTTGCCAGAGGAAAAGACAGTGACCTATACCCAGTTCTACCGTATCGAGTAGGAGAAGACAAAGTCCCCTGCAGCCCATGAAGATTCAGTGGCGGAACAGAGACCCACGTGTAGGCCATAGAGGACTCCATGCTGGAGAATAGAAGCTGAGCCTTAGGGCAAGTGTGGCTGGAATTGGGACCCTGAGAGTAGCTCGTTGCCAGAGCGGGGGTGGACCCTTAGAGTGGGGTGAGTCTGCAGCCCATTGATGTCCACACGCTGGAGTCAGAAGGTGAGCCCAAAGAGGTCTGTGGCTCTTTGCCCATGACCATAACTGGTGAGCGAGCTGTCCCTGTCCTTCATCCTAACCCCATGCCCCCTCCCATCTCACCAGGTGGAGGGAGTGAATGCAGGACTATATGGTCCCACTGTGGGTAAAACCACCACAGCCTGTCACAGCAGAGTCACAAACCCAGATGTCCACACTGCGTGCAGTGTTGATGGTCTACCTGTGTCAGGGCTCCTGGAGCAATGGGCTCAACTGTGGGGAAAAAATTGTCTCAGATACCATTCTATATCATATCAGCTATATTTAGGGCTAAATATGATTCTAAATCCAGATATTAGGCTTCAGTGTAGCATGTCTTCAATGCCAAAAGCAACTTTATCAATGCAAATGGAAATGCTGGCTCAAGAAGATGCCCTTTCTGTGATCAATGGTTTTCAAGATTTGGACATTTGCATAAAGACGAAGGTTCTTATTTTGGAATAATTAATATGTATGACAACTGATAACAAGTTGAATTTTAATCTCATGTTCAAAAGAGAGTCACCAGCTATGTGATTTGCATGTCTAACACCCTGAAGTAGTTAGATTCACACCATGTCTTACAAAGGTCCTGTAGAGTGCCTCTTAATGGAACAAGGCTGTGACTATCATACTTGAAGGAGTGAATTTCACATTTTAAGGACTGAATTTCCTATGTAAAACCCATGCAAATGATATGTAAACCCTGAATGAAGCGGGTCATAAGCTACTACAGCTCCAAGTACTGGAAAGGAGAAACTAAAAATAAAGCACTGACAATTAAACTAGCAGTTTATTTTTTTTCCCTTTTACATTGAGAATTAAGTCAGTCTATGAAAAAAACCCCACCTTTTTAGTACAATACAAAGAACAATGGTCTATTCTGCATATAAGGTGGGTAAAAAAAAGCCTCTGATTACTGTCACTCAGGATTGTAGCTGGCTTATAACTGTATTCTAGTTCAAGCATGTGACATCTAATTAAAGGATGTTAAAATACTCAGAGTTTGGGGCAGATCTCTCAAGCCACCCCCAAAAAAGTCTTTGCTTCATTTGTTAAAACAATTTAGTAATACTAATACCGAGATAATAATTTTAAGTAAAATGAAAAAAAGCGAACAATACAAAGTGCAAAGATGGTGTCTGTTGAAGCCCAAGCTGTGTGCATATTTAAAAATATGCATGTGTATTTCTCTGTGTCTGGGTATGTACCTTGTTGACAGAAACAGTGAGGCCATTTACCAGCAATTATATTTTCCACAGAGGCCTCGGTGTTCTTATATTTATAACCTATTGAAAATGTATGAGAAAATGGGTTGAGGAAAGGGGAAAGGAAGCAAAACAGTAACTTGGAAATTAAGAGGATGACTGCAGACCTTGTATTGATTTCTAGCTGGCAGGGACACGTCAGATAGTATTTAAACCATCTGCTGGAAACATTTGTATTATTCTTATCATCACATTATCTCCCAGGTAGCATTTCCTCCAATAAATAGAAGAACTCTGTGTTTAAATATAAAAGTCAGATTACATATTAACTTGTTCAAAAGACCCATTTATGGACACTTACTTTTGTTCTTATTCTCTGCTTGTTTATTCTTCACTTTTGTTAAACTCAATTGTAATTTCCTTGCTTAAGTTCCTTGTTTTAGCATGATTAGGGTCTCACAACAGCTTCTGACCCCGATAATTTCCCATTCAACCCATTCATCTGTGCAACAAGAAATGGATTTACATTTCCCTCTACTTTTTCAGTAATGAAGATGATGTACAATATTTCACTGCTTTCAATCTACAGAATTTTCCTAAAATCTGTATTTGTCTAACTCTATAAAAATAGATGAAGGGGATCATAGAGGAAGATAAAAGCAACTTTCATCTTTGGCCTCCATTCAAGAAGGATGGACACTCGTCCTTGTGCTTATGCCATGAGAGGGATGCAGCACTTCAGTCAGCAGTAGTGCGAGATAAGAACACTGGGTGAGCTGGGCACATTAAGGCACATTTAAACTATATAGCACTTACTACTGATAACATTTTTAAGCTGTCTACAAGGGGGCTACTTAGCACTTCATGTATCTGCTTTCTACATAAGAGAGACAGACAGTGGGTAGCTAGTCTGGGTCATTTAGTATTATATATTTTCAGTGATAATGTAGAAAGTGAAAACGAAATCCATAAACAAAGTTAGAGGTAAATAATAAAATTAATTGTGGATTCATAGAAGATTTTTTTAATTATATAAGAATTATTTTTTTAAGCAGACAGATTTTCACATAACTGGATTTTCATAACTGTTCATATTCTTATTTTTATTCTTACCATGCCTAACCCATTTTACAAAAACTTCTCCCCCCATTCCACCCAAGATGTGTAAAAAGATTGTATTTGTGATGTAGTACTGTCATCATTGTGATATAGTAGTGTCATGCTATCAGAATATTACAAGATCCCATACTACTTGTGAAGTGCATGATGACTACAGAACACCCTATAACTTGGGAGGAATTTTGTACTTTATAAAACTAGATCAGGTCGCCACCGTATGGAGAGAGCTATGATGAATAAAATCATGTCACAGAAAATATTCTTCACTAGTGTATATAGTTCATAATTTTCTCCAGCATTTTTGAAAAATGAAATTTTTTGTAAAAAGCTACCTCTTCATCAGCTCTGTGCATTCTCTCAAGAGGTACTCCATACACCCATGATTTCTAAACTTCACCTCTTAATCAGTTCTAATCATTAAAAATTCTATGGTGCTTTCCTTCAAAACTTGGTGCCAACCCAGTATCCTGGGCAAAGTCCACCTTATATAATTATTGTCTATATAGTATTTATTTATTTTTTAATTTGGGTAAATTTCTCTTAACCTTTTATTCCTGAAATAATTAATAATATATATCCTTAAACCACTTCTGTCTTCCCCTCAAGACATGACTGACCTTCACCAGCAAATTCTATTTGGTCTAATACCTTCTCCATCTCCTCTGCAGAAGATGTGAAGAGTAAATAAATTCTAATGAACTTTTAAATTATTAATTATTTTGCTTATCAAAATGGCTAGGGCCATCCTGGCTACATGGGGTGAAAATGATAAAATAGTTATTTATAAGGACATCAATAATTAGATTTTTCAATCCAGATTGGACCTTATTATAATATGTAACTTGTGATATAAACTTCATTTATAGAAAGTTAACAATTTAGATATGTAATGTATTATATTGGGTTTGCATGGCAAGGTTTTGGTAGCAGCGGGAGGGGTGGACATGGGGTGGCTTCTGTGAGAGAAGCTGCCAGAAGCTTCCCCCATGTCTGACACAGCCAATTCCAGCCGGCTACAAGAACGGACCCGCCGCTGGCCAAGGCCAAGCCCATCAGTAACGCCTCTGTGAGAACATAATTAAGGAAAAAAAAAGGAAGAGAGGGAAGAAAAAAAGCTGCACACTTTGCAGCTGGAGAGAGAGGAATGAGAAGATGTAAGAGAAAACAACTCTGCAGACACCAAGGTCAGTGAAGAAGGAGGGGGAGGAGGTGCTCCAGGTGCCGGAGCAGAGATTCCCCTGCAGCCTGTGGTGAAGACCATGGTGAGACAGGCTGTCCCCCTGCAGTCCATGGAGATCCATGGTGGAGCAGATGACCACCTGTAGCCCGTGGAGGACCCCACGCCGGAGCAGGTGGATGCCCGAAGAAGGCTGTGACCCCGTGGGAAGCCCACGCTGGAGCAGGTTCCTGTCAGGAACTGTAGCCCATGGAGAGAGGAGCCCACACTGGAGCAGGTTTGCTGGCAGGACTTGTGACCCTGCAGGGGACTCACGTTTGAGCAGTCCCTTCCTGAAGGACTGCACCCCATGGAATGGACCCATGCTGAAGCAGTTTGTGAAGAACTGTCAGTCATGGGAAGGACTCACTTTGGAGAAGTTCGTGGAGGACTGTCTCCCGTGAGAGGGACCCCACGCTGGTGTGGGGGAAGGAGTCCTCCCCCTGAGGAGGAAGAAGAGTCAGAAACAATGTGTGATGAATTGACTCCAACCCCCTTCCCTGTACCCCTGTACTGCTGGGGGAAGGAAGTGGCCCGGGAAGAAGGGAGGGATGGGGGAGGTGTTTAAAGTTTTGGTTTTACTTCTCACTATCCTCTGATTTTGATTGGTAATAAATTAAATTTGTTTTTTCCCCCAAGTCGAATCTGTTTTGCCCGTGCCAGTAATTGGTGAGTGATCTCTCTCCGTCCTTATCTCCACCCATGAGCTTTTTGTTATAATTTTCTCCCCCTGCCCATTTGAGGAGGGGGAGTGATAGAGTGGGCTTTGGTGGGCATCCGGCCTCCAGCCAGGGTCAACCCACCACATGTATCAACAAATATTTCTTTTCATGTTATCATTGTGTTCTTGCTATTATTCCTTTCTTACAGATCTTCAAATAAAGAAGCAATGCCACTCCCATCTAAATATCCAGAAAACATCTAAAGTAAGGTGGAATCTGAACAAGATATTTCAAGGGAAAGTCGTGCTTGAACAACCTTCTAGACTTTTATGAAAACACGACGAGGTGGCTAGATGATGGTAGAGCAGTGGATGTGGTCTATCTTGATTTCAGCAAAGCATTTGACACGGTCTCCCACAGCATCCTCACTGATAAATTGAGGAAGTATGGATTAGATGAGCAGGTAGTGAGATGGATTATTAATTGGCTGGTGGGAAGAAGCCAGAGAGTAGTGGCCAATGGGGCGGAGTCTAGTTGGAGACCTGAGGCTGGAGAACTGGGCAGGGAAAAACTTGATGAAATATAATAAGGGCAAGTGTAGAGTGTTGCACCTGGGCAGGAACAACCCCAGGTTCCAGTATAGGTTAGGAAATGATCTCCTAGAGAGCAGTGAAGGGGAAAGGGATCTGGGAGTGCTGGTGGACAGCAGGATGACCATGAGCCAGCACTGTGCCCTTGTGGCCAGGAAGGCCAATGGCATCCTGGGGTGCATTAGAAGGGCTGTGGTTAGTAGGTCGAGAGAGGTTCTTCTTCCCCTTTACTCTGCCCTGGTGAGGCCACATCTGGAATATTGTGTCCAGTTCTGGGCCCCACAGTTCAAGAAGGACAGGGAGCTGCTTGAGAGAGTCCAGCAAAGAGCCACAAAGATGATTAAGGGAGTGGAGCATCTCCCATATGAGGAACGGCTGAGGGAGCTGGGCCTCTTTAGCTTGGAGAAGAGGAGACTGAGGGGGGACCTGATTAATGTTTATAAATATTTGAAGGGTGAGTGTGAGGAGGATGGGGCCAGGCTCTTCACAGTGACGACCAGTGATAGGACAAGGGGTAATGGGTGTAAGCTGGAACACAGGAGGTTCCGCTTAAATTTGAGAAAGAACTTCTTTACGGTGAGTGTAACAGAGCACTGGAACAGGCTGCCCAGGGAGGCTGTGGAGTCTCCTTCTCTGGAGACATTCAAGACCCGCCTGGATGCCTTCCTGTGTGAACTCATCTAGGTGTTCCTGCTCCGGCAGGGGGATTGGACTGGATGATCTTTTGAGGTCCCTTCCAATCCCTAATATTCTGTGATTCTGTGATTCTGTGATATTACCTAAAATAATCATCTGAAAGCCTTAAAATCCACACAGTGAGTCACCCTCTTCATGTGCCTATGAATGTCTAATAACTAACAGAAATAGTTGGAACAACCATTCAGCCTTGCTTTTGATGGCTAAAATTAGATCCCACATTAAGTGATCTGTCAAAGGTCACAGAAGAAGACTACAAAAATGAAGACAAATGTATGAGTCCTAACTGAGTGCTTTAGCTACAAGACTAATGCCTTAAAAGTATGTGAAAATAGTATTTGTATTTATTTGAATGAATGGCACAGAACATGTATATTCACTGGGGAAGATAAAATGAATGAAATGCATCACCACTTTTTTTCAGTCACTTTTCATTTGAAAAACATGTCAAATAAATACATATCACCACTTTAATCCCTGCAGTCCTTGCAGAAAACTTGTAATTCTCAGTTCCCTTGTACATTTATATTACTTAATACAGTGTGTTCTCATGTTCCTTTTCTGGGAGGGGAAATTTCTCCCCTTGGCTATACTTGGTGCATTATTTCTTAAATGTATACATACATAAACACACACTTAAACGAACTCACATCTGGGTTTGACATTTCTGAGTCACCCTTCTTTTTTATCAGCTAACCCATGTAGAGCTGCCCTTGGCATTATCCACTTCTTTTAGTGATGTGCCTGTAGTATGGGATTCTTGTCTTATATGATACTTGTTATACATAACTGCTAACCGTGTTATGCCTGACCAGAGGGAACTCATCAGCTACAATCTATCTGCTTATTCACAGCTCCCTCATTGATTATTCATGAAGCAGCTGCCTTAGAAAGCAGGTATTGGCCATATTAGTGATGATAACTTGCATGCATCAAAAACTTAAGTGTCATCATCTCTGCTTTTGCCATATGCGACCTTGAAAGCAGAGCCTTGGGTTCGACATGCAGACTCAGGAGTTGGTTTGCTGTGTTTCATCAGTAACTTTACGTTTTAACATGGATTTCTGCATATATGGATGATATTCAGCTCTAATTCATCAAGGAAAAAAAGTTATGCTCCTTTTGCCTGTAAAGAAAAAAAAAAAAAAAGCCCAAAACTTCCATAAACCTCAAATCCATTTAAAGATTGAATTAAAAGAAAAATAGAAAAAAAAAAAAACCAACTCTCACAAACAACCCACAAAACAAACAAACCCACCTGTAGACTCCAGCTGTCGAGATTTGTTCAAAGGTACAATTCTGGTGAATTAACCTGTGGAATTTTACCTCAGCTATTTGCCTAGACCCTCATCCCTTCTCCTTCAGGCATCTCTAACCCACACGCTGTTTAATGTTACGTACTCCTTCTTCTTGTCTTGACACACAGGCCTTTTTTACTGCTTTTTCAACACCAAGATGATAAATCTCTTTCAAATTACTAATATGTAAAATAAATGTTTCTGTTACTGAGATGTTCAAAGGAAAATGCTCCTCATTAAAGAAAAAAATTACTTTGCTTATATTTCAATTGGCAATCTTTTCTTTCTTTTTTCTAGGGGAAAAGGACATTCCATCAACCTCATTTTTAATGTCCTTTCTAGGAATTGATTTTGTTAAAAGATAAAAGGATGAACATTAACCATGATAGAGAATACAGCTGGATTTTCTTGGCAGAGATAATTCTTTCATGTGTCGCCATTGATTATTGGCATTTTCTATTACAGGTGCAATATAGTAGCATTTCAGTAGTTAACTTTTTGTCCCTCCTAACATTTTTTCCTCCATTTTCTGACAGTTAAAATTCTAGGCTGAAAGATGGTGATGCCTCACCACTTGAGTGTGAATTCGTCTAAAAAGGAGAGTCAAATATTTCCTTGTCTCATTCACATTTCAAGAAATACTTAAAGACATTCATCAGTCTTGTCATATTTTGGTTCAGCTTAGACCATATTCTGAAATAGCATCCATTGTGCATCAGCAGTGTTCATTGAAATATGACATTCACAGTGGCTGAAATATAAATGGAATATTTTCCTTATAAATCCAAACTTAGGATGCAGGTATTATCCTAAACTGAATCTGTATACTGTAAAGCACAAGTATATTTCTTGGAAAAGTGATCAGCCTGTTTCAATCCATAGGCAATGCTATCTGAACAACCATCTCAATTTTAAACCCAAAAGGCAGCCGTGACAAAGACAAGTTTAGGTCACAGTGAAAGTGGACTCCACTAAGCTTAATTAGTCCCTGCTATTGGTGTGCTAATGGACTAACACTCAGCAGATGTGCAGTGACTTGCCCCATACCTTAACTCACTATACGTAAGCCCATGTCCTTGTGAAAGGAGAGGTGAAAGAAATATTGTGAGATAAAATAAGAAAAGAGATAAACATGTTTATTAAAAGAGGGTGTCAGAACACAGGTATCCTGGTTAGGCTGTAGAGGGAATAAGAAATTAAACTACAGGAGACTTATGGTAGACTTTAAAATTGGGGACAAAAAGGATGAATGTAAGTTTCAAAAGAGAGTATATAAGTGGGAGTGTATAAGATTAAAAGTAATTTAACTTGATGTCTTTCTTTTGCTTTGTGTATTTGCATTCCTAAGACTTCTACAAGCTGGATACAATACTGACAGATCTGGAAGAGAAAAGGAGGAAATGCAGCAATTCAGGGGTTTTCCATACTGCGCTGGGGGTATCATTCGGAGATGCGTGATGTGTTTTCGGAGATGCGTGATGTGTTGTCAGAGATACCTTTGTTTAACATATGATTCTAGAGAGACTGGAATAATAAGATGTGGTGGTGATCTTAAGCATGAGCTGAACTACCTCTTCCTCTGATGAATAAAGTTGCTAAAGGTGCTTGTCTAGGTCAGGCCATCTCTCCTTACAGTCATTTCTGTTTGTGCTGTGCTTCAACTTATTCCCATTTTACATAGCCCTTCATTTTCTTATCACCTCCTTTTCATCCAACTACTTTTTGATAATTATAATAACTTGTCAACAGTAAACAAAAGTCTACAGGCAGGAAAGAGCACCTATATTTTAAGAAGACAGAGAGAAGCTTCTTTTCTCATGGCATTTTCTGTCTTGCTATTGAGTTCCTGAGTGTTTAAATAAAGAGGTTTAAATTCATTACAAATGGATTCTTTTTAGTAAGTGATCAATCATTAAAGTATATCAATCACTGTTGATGATACCAACTTATACTAGAATGACTTTTTCAATTAGGGTAGCATGCAAAAAAAGTTATTAATAAATTACAGAGATAATTTTTCATCTGTTGCATAAATAAATTAGGAAATTATATGGGGATTTTAATGTTAATTATAATAAGCTGTGTGATTCTAGCACTGCTGAAAAATGACAGACAGCTAGTTCTGTGTTTTAATTTACAAAATATCAAAATTGTAGCTGCACAAGTTTCCTTGTATTGCCCTCCAAATACGGCTCAATGTTGCTCTGGAGGGACTTAATTAGAAACACATCCTATTTTTCATGCCTCTGTCCTTGAACTCTCGCTTTTGAGACTACCTTAAGTTCTGAACTGTGAGAAGGCTAGAGGATGTTCTTGTGATTCTGCTGGGGTCTGGGTTGTGATTGCCCCATGACCACCTGTTGGTAAGATGTTTTGCTTTATCAATAAGCATAGATTTGAGCACAGAATGCTGAAAGCCTTTATGTTTCATCCTCATATCCTGAGCCTCTGTAGTACCAGTCTTCCTTTATGAGATAAATTATATCTTTATAACCTTGTCTTCAGGCATTTAAATCAGACTTGTTAAGATATTAGAGTATGTTTATGTTACTTCCTGCAGCAACGTCAATTACAGCTGTGTCAATACTGTGAGCTGTTTCCTCTGTGGTTCCGGTAAGCAGATGAGGCTCTTAGATGTGTTGAAACTGCATAGTGGGAAGAGACATGGATGTTCCCAATCCCCCCATTTGCCCTGACTTCCCATGAAAAGAAACTCAAGCATCTGGAAAGGAGGGAGCTATGCTGTGCTCCAGCAGTGGAGAACCAGGAATATGGGATGCTGCAGGGTGTGCAGCTGTCCCAGAGCATAGCTGCAGTCTTTGAGGGGGCACTGCAGAGATGACAACTGACAGATGCCCGCTCCTTGAGGAAACAAAACACCACCAAAGATTAATCTACAAGCCAGGGAACTTTGTGCTTAAAAGGGAGGTGTTCCTAAATGAGCATGTTTGATTTCTGCAGTGAACTAATACATTTTCTCAAAGCCAGCTTCATATCCTAGTGCTTATGCCTTTTTCAGTAAATCAGACTCATGTAAAGACTTTGTGCCGTTTTCCTTTTTTTTTCTGAATTAACTTCCTAATATATTTTGTCTGCCTGCTCATACTGATTTCTGTTATCACAAATAGAAATCTAGTTTCTTCTAACAGTGAATATTTAAATTTAATGAATTTTTTATACCTTATAAAATTGGATCTCAACTTGTCATAAATGTGTAGATTATGTTTAAATTTACTGACTAAACATAATCACTGGTACATGACATTAAAAAATAAAAGGGTGATTCCTATTTTTCCTACAAAAATGCAGGATAATAAATGAATCCAAAGAGAGGCTTTAATATCTGGTTTGGTTATCTGGAGGTTTCTGTTCACTGTTTCATGAGGACAAGTTTCTGCATAGTTAAAACTTCACTGTCTGGGCTCCTGACCCTGCTACCTTTACTCCACAGAGTAACTCAGGTGGGTCATTCTATTTCTGGCATTAATCTGAATGGAAACTGCAAAATTTAGATGTTGAATCTGATCCAGAGAGGGATTCCTGTTGACTAGAAAGGACCTTACAACAAGCCTTTAGAGAGCAGCAATGGTTTATCATGCACAACTGCTCTTGGAACCAAGCAGCTCCACCAGAGGCTGCTTCTGAGCTCACCAAGTAAGCACTGTAAGATCAGAGGCGTGCAAAGGGATGAAGAGAGGGACCACAGTCAGCAAAGCAAGAACCTTCACCATGACATGCTTAAGGTAATACCACAGTCACAGAATCACAGAATGGTAGGTGTTGGAAGGGATCTCTGGAGATCATCTAGTCCAACCCCCCTGCCAAAGCAGGTTCCCTACACCAGGTTACACAGGAAAGTGTCCAGGCAGGTTTTGAGTATCTCCAGAGATGAAGACTCCACACCCTCTCTGGGCAGCTTGTTCCAGTGCTCAAATGATATGAAGTTATTTCTTTTAACTCACACAATCTCAGGATCATGGTAATAAACTCAGAAAGGGAGGAATCCCATTATATCAATGTTAGTCCTGTTTTCCCCTTCCCATACTAACATCAAATATTCAAAAACCATGTTAGGCTTGCAAAAATTATGAGATCGGCCTGAAATTTATTGATGTGAATAAAAAATTTTATTTGCTTTGTCTCTTAAGTGGTTCACTTAAGTAGTATTTTAAATAAGTAACAATGTAAAAATGACAGGATTTCAAGAGTTGAAATATTATAAATAAGTCAAAGGTATGTGAGATTCACACCACAATCCCACAGAAAACCCCTGTTGATTTCATTGTGTATAAAGCAGAATTTCAATCACCTCTTGTGGATATGGTCATCTTTGGACACTGACCTCTCTGCAACCTTCCTGTGTGATTCCCTGTGGATATGGGAGAGTCCAGGCAACTGATTTTAGGCAACAGGAGTTTATCTGCAGGCTTCCATCTGCCATTGTTTATTCTTGATGAATCATGTGTCAAGTACTGTCACATTCTGGATCTGTTTTATGTCTGCTTCTCTGTTAAGAATGCTAAAAAAATACCACACCCAGACATATGTATACAAAATCTGAAACAAAACAAAACAACAACAACAAAAATAAAAGGAATTAAGGGGGGGTTATTTTGGATTTTTTGTATGAAATCCACAAACTTGTAAATTTGTCCTTTTGCATATTCAAGAAATGGAGAAACATTCAGACAACATGTATCTAAAATCCTTATTCTATTTACATTCATCAGCAAACGCATGTATACCCATTCAAATCAAGGAACAGGTGCTAGTTAATAACAGAAAAGCACAGCTCAGACAGGAATCCAGCAGAACAATGTTAACGAAATTTAATGTCTTCTTGAAATAAAAAAGTCCAACTCTTTGAGATAATGACTATTTTAAGGAAATCACAGTCTATTTTTTTATATGCCCAGAGCAGGAAAAGAAGCAAAATTCAAGGCATTGATATGAATTGCTGCACACCAGAGGACCATCTGTACCAAAGTTTAAGTCCCCAGAAGGTATGAAATTCTCCTTCTGTAGCAGTGTAAATGTGGAGACTGCAAAAAGACTCCTCTGAGCAGGACTTTGTTTCACTGCATCTGCTTCCTTGGAGTCTTCTTCATTGTACCAAAGAACTAATTTCAAGTCAAACTAACTTGAGTGGTTTTATGTAAAGATATATATTTTTTCATGGAAAAACAGCAGTTCACAACAGTAGAATAAACAGGCTACTTAAGACATAATTTAACATACTGAGTTTAAAAAGACATTTCCATTTATTCCATTGCATTTTATCATGCATTGTTTGGATTCAGCTAATGCAATTCACTGAGAAACTCAGTGTAACCTTTGGCCATGTACGGTAAAGACTTAATGTTTTAACATAGAAATAGTTAATTTTCAGAAAGTACTTAAAATTAATATTGATAATTTACAGATTTTTAGAAAAATTATCAGGTTTTAGAAAAGATCACACTGCTGCTTTAAAAATATAAATATGCCTGTTTCTTTTTTGTTTGGAATGCTTAGTCATCAGCTGTAGAATAGGTTTATATATTAAGATTTGTATCTTGTAAATACAATGTTAGATCAAGAAAAGCTAGGATCCTCACAAAATCACAATATACAACACTGTGGTTTTAAGAAAAATTATCAAATTTTATGAGAATTCTGATATAAAAATGATATTTGAAAACCTTTACAAAACTCAAAACCCAGTTATGTTTTGACTCTGATCATATCAGTGGCAATAGTTCTATTTCAAAGCATTCATTTTAGATGCTCTAATGTTTTTATTACTGTCTTTTTTTTCTTTTTTGTGCTTAAATAAGGACAAAGAAAAATAAGTTAATGAAAAGAAGAAATCAGTATTACAAATTCATTCCCTTTGCTTTTCTTCCAATCAAAAAAGCTTAATTGACCAAAGAGTAGCAGTAAATTTGCAACATTGCTATTATTTGGCAAGAGATTTGGATTATTTTATTGTTAAATGTGATACAGTAGGAAGTCTTCCCTCACACAGGTTTTGCCCTTGTCCACCATACTTGAGAACATAAATGTATGCCTTGATCTTGGGCATATTTTGCAATCTAGTGAAAGTCTATTGTTCCTTTCTGCCTCATAAACAAATAATGCATTCTCAGCTTTTTGCATACATATTTCAATATCATTTGTGCTTCAAGTTTATACAGTTGTAACTTTTCCAATCAATTTCCTTTAGAGAGGAACAAAAATTCTCATTGAATAATTAATTTAACCTGTTTAATCCTGTACTTTGTCACCAAATAGCCAGAGGCACATCAAAACATTCTTGAGTGTACTTGTTATTTGAATCAATATGACAAACGTCTTTATGATTTTTTTTAATATATGGTCTGAATGCAAGTGTTTGATTGTGGATGGTTAGTTAATCACCCAGAACAGTTTATGAACAATTGATTAAATGAAACCACTTCTAGAACAATTACTAGTACATTTGCCAATCTATAATGTTTTGTGAAACAACCATTATTATAGCATCTGAAAATGCATATGTTTATCTATTTGAATCCATTGCTGACACTACAACTTGTTCAGAAGTTGTACCAGTGGTATCCTCATTATTAGCCTAATGTTTTCTTTTCATCAGTAGATCTCCCAGTATTCACAGAGGGGGAGAGTGTTATTATTCCCATCGAATAGTTTTGGAAACTGAGATGCTTGTTATTGACACAACTTGTTCAAAGCATTAGAGCTCCTTCTCCCATTCTTATCCTTTGATACAGTTTCTTCCTTTTGCAGCAATCGCTATACATGTTTCCTATCAAATCAAACAATGTGTGCCAGAGTGGCTTTCTCTAAGCTTTGCTACAGCCTTTTACATTTTGTACATGCAACAATTTTGTGCAGAAATGCAATACTGCCTGTGCACCTGCAGATTTATCTTTCCCTTGAAGAAACTAGCCACTGGGAGAGACTAAGAGCATCAAATATTCCTCTATTTTTTTCTCTTTAATAGCACAACGGGCAGTTGTTCGATATTATTCCTCTATCATATACCTTTCCCTTCTGACTCAGAGACATTTAACATATGCTGTTCCTTTGTTTTGTTAATTATGACTTCTATCTCTTTTTCTCTTTCATTAAGTTTCTTCTTAAATCTCGTTAGAGTAATTAATTAATTAACATTAATTCTAGTGACAGGCCACTGGAACAGGCTGCCCAGAGAGGCTGTGGAGTCTCCTACTCTGGAGACATTCAAAACCCACCTGGACACGTTCCTGTGTGACCTACTGTAGGTGATCCTGTTCTGGCAGGGGGATTGGACTAGATGATCTGTTGAGGTCCCTTGCAATCCCTGACATTCTATGATTTTGTGATTCTGTGATAGAGTCAACTGAAGAGGAGGAAGAGTCTAGTGACTAGGTTGCAAAGGTAGGGAAATATGGAGTTGGGCCCAGGTTGTTCGCAGAATAAAGGATCCATATTTCATAGAATCATAGAATGGTTTGGGCTGGAAGGGACCTTAAACATCATCTAGCTCCAACCCCCCTGCCATCAGCAGGGACACCTTTCACTAGACCAGGTTGCTCAAAGCCTCATCCAGCCTGGCCTTGAACACCTCCAGGGAGGGAGCATCTACAACTTCCTTGGGCAACCTGTTTCAGTGTCTCACTATCCTCACAGTGAAGAATTTTTTCCTAATATCTAATCTAAACCCACTCTCTTTCAGCTTAAAGCCATTTCCCCTTGTCCTATCATTAACTGCCCTTATGAAAAGTCTTTCCCCAGCTTTCTTGTAGGCCCCCTTCAGGTATTGGAAGGCTGTTATAAGATCTCCCTGGAGCCGTCTCTTCTCGAGGCTAAACAGCCCCAACTCTCTCAGCCTGTCCTCCTAGGAGAGGTGCTCCAGCCCTTGGTTCATCCTCATGGCCCTTCTCTAGACTTGTTCTAACTGGTTGATGTCTCTCTTGTGTTGGGGGCTCCAGAACTGGACACCCCTCCAGATAGGGCCTTACAAGAGCAGAGTACAGAGGAAGAATCACCTCCCTCGACCTGCTGGCCGCGCTTCTCTTGATGCAGCCCAGGATACGGCTGGCCTTCTTGGTGTTGAATTTCTCATTTACCACCACTCTCAAGTCCTTCTCCTCAGAGCTGACCTCAAGCCACTTATTGCCCAGCCTGTACTTGTGCTTGGGGTTGTCCCAACCCAGATGCAGGACCTTGCATTTGGCCTTGTTGAACTTTATGAGGTTGGCACAGACCCACCTCTCAAGCCTGTCAAGAAATATTCAATTTCTGATATTAGGGCCCATGCTAATTTTGCCACATAAATTGAATGTGAAGTCGAACCATATGTGAGTAAATCACAGCAAATAGATTTAAGCACTAAAACCACACTGTGTTCTGATTGTGTTTACTCAGCCATCAGATCCTCTTTGTATTGTTTCACTTATTCTCATCCTAGCATAGAGGCTGGTTTGGATGCATTTATTCCCTTGAATTTAGCACTTAGTCAGGTACATAATGGGAGAACTACACAAGGTATGCATGCCAGTGGGGAAAAGATTATCCACAATCAAGCTCAGAACTGATTCTGCTAAGAACTTTTTCAATTTAACATCAACAGGTTAATCCCTACTTAAACCTGTTCTTTCTTTCACTAGATGGGTGGATCATTTGTCTGCATATTTCAACTGTGGATTTACAGACTTTAAATCTAGGAGTTAAAATCTTCACTCATTTTGTTCTTATTACATATCTTAACCAGGTTTTCTTGATAAACTTCATTTTGTCATTTCTGTTCCTCCCCACCCCAAGCCAGCAAGTTGTAGCAGTTCACCCTGTCTTCAGCGGAGGGTTCATTTGTCATCTCTTTGTTCATCCATCATAATTCATAACCTAAAATAGCAACATTAGGCAGCTGCATTGGATGGCTCCCAATGAAGGTACAGCCTCCCTATGACAGAACTGACACTGATCAAGGAAAAGGAACTTTTCCCCAGTAACATTGATTCCATTATCATTTGAGAAAAAGAGGGAGTGATTGAGCACATAGTGTGCTGTGCCACTGCAGAGCTGAATCCGTTCATTTTGATATATTTTAAATGATATCAAGTCATAGGAGTAAAATCCCCACGCCAGTTTGATGGATGAGGGATTGACAGTATCTTTATTTGCTCTGTACAACACTGAATTTTCATGAAAAGGATAATTAACCTCAAAACACTGGAGGAAGGAGCAAAAGATGAGTCATGTTACCGAAATCTGGGAAAGTAATCTCTGCTTGGCTCTGCTCCTAGTTAACCTTGGTGGTTTGCTCTTCTACTTCCTTTTTATACAACTCCATAACAGCTCATCTTAGCTGTCCCCTGAACTATCTGCCCTGTATACGACATCATTACAGGTGTTCCTTGTGCTCCAGTGGGGCAAGCTCAGCACTTTTAATATTTATATCAGGAAGAATGGATGAGTATGGCTATCTTTTTTCCTTTCATTTCAGCATTCTTGACTATTCTCTGAAAGACTTTCTAAATGATCCAAAAGGAAAACTGTGGGACAAGAGCAAATATAAGAGAACAAATTCTCTTCTCCAAGACCAGACCACCTTGAACAATATTTTATGAAACTTACAGAAATAAAGGAAGAATCGGGTGACACAGAATTGAAAGCAATACATTTTTTTCTTAAATGATATTTTAATCTGCATTTATTATCTTTTTTTTTTTTCCTTAATGAAAATAAGGGAATGAATGAATGATCTCATCACAGAAAACAGTTTTTCAAGTGCTGGGCATTTTTCTGAAACTGCTAATACTAATGATGTCACCAGAAGAGTGACTGTTTTCACTACAGGAGATCATTCAGTTTTCTCAGACCTTAGAAGTTGATTTGTCTGCAACATAAGCACCAATTTAGAAAAATGTCTGTAAAATATATTCACATGAATGGATTACAAAAAGCAGAAATACTTTACTTTGATAGGAAGGTGTCAATTTATTGGCTTAGATTTCATAGTGCTGCAGGGAAAAGTCCTTTGAAACATCTCTTGGACAATATGCTTTTCTATTTTCTATCTTTCATTCATTCATGTTTTCCTTTTTATTTTTTTCTTTATTCTTTGCCATAAATGGATGCTATATATGACAAAATGTAAAGATTACTAGGAGGTCTATCCTCATATTCAATGGTCACATAATCAATTAATCATCATTATATCCTCAGAAATGTGGTATATTCTTACTCAATTTTAATAGCAGAGGGCCTGAAATCCATCATACAAAGCTGCTGTAACTCTGCTCAGTCCACTTCTAGCTGGGGAAGACTGGGTGTTCTGCCAAGTTAATTTGTCTTGTTGAGTCTACATATACCAGCTTAGATGTATATGGTGAGAGAGTCCTCAATGATCATATGAAGTTTATGACTGTAGTCACCAGGGATGGAGTTGCATGTGTCTGAAATGTCTGTTTTATGACCTCTTCCTCAAAAAAAATAATTCTAGAAGGTCTTGGATTGGTCCTATGGACGTCAGTAGAGCCTTTATTGTCTCCAATCTCCTTAAGTTCTTCTTTTTAGGTCCTTTATGATGATGGATACATGTTTTCCCTGGTAGCTAATAGATATTGCCATTTAATTAAAGAATATTCTCACACATTTTCTAAGTTGTGGGACTTTTCTCTCTAATGTTTGAACTGTAGCATTCAGAATCTCTTCTAGCCCACAAAGGTGGGAAAGCACCCTTAGAAATTGTATCTGGAGTACATCTTCTAGCACTTAGACATTTATGCTGTCAAATATTGCAGTTTATAGATGTTTTAAATTATTATCAACCATTTATTCATTAGTTTCATTACACAGCTTATTCTCTCCTCATCTCACTTGCATAACTGCCACAGTGTTAGTGCCACTAGAAGTTAGTTAGGCACTGAGGCAGAGCTATGAAATTCTAAGAGCTTCAGCATAAAGACACTATCTGTGCCTATAAAAGTGTTAAATAAAATCAATGCACTGTGCTAAGAAGTCTCAGTGAAATAAAAACAGGAAGACATCCCTGCTGATTCTGTGTTTTGGAGGAGAAAAATGCTTCATACACTCAGAAAGGCAAAGATCCAGGAAACACAATTCCCTGCACCTTCTGAAACCCAAGTGCCCCACGGGGAATACGGGAAGCTTGTGACTGCCAGGCATCACAGGAGCACGCTACCATGCAAGCAGCTGGTCTCCGCAGAGGGTGATAGTGAGATGTGGCTTGCTTTTCCCTTTATCACTCTTTTTTTTTTTTTTCCCCTTCCATTTTCCCAGATGTTTCAGCTCTTTCCTTCCCAACTTCAAACACTTACATGAGGGGAAAGCTGGCAGGTGTCTTTAATTATACTCAGATTGTCTTTAACAGCCTGTATCAGTATCATCTGAAACACTGATGTTTTCCAGGGAAAGTTTAAAGAGCTTGTAAAGATGTCAAAGTTATGTATTTAAGAGTTCCCTAGCAAACATCAGTTTACATATGAATTCACCCACATTAATTACCAGTACCCATTCAAAGATGCCCTTGTGTTTTTGTGAACTCAAAGCTGCTGTGTGGAAAAAGTATATAATGAAAGTTAATATACAAAAAAAAAAAATTCCTATTCTTTATTCTTGTTAGAATTTAAACATGAAATTAAATTAAATAAGTTTGCATTTAACATCATCTTCATGTATGTAACACACAAGAATATATTTTAAATTAAATAAATTTAAATTCTTTTAGCGTATGTACAATCCTTGTTCTCTTCCAGGCAATTAACATATATTAATCAATTTCAGGTCTCAGATTTCTTGTGAAGTTATGAAAAAGATACTTTGCTCTTTTTCTTAAACAAAGTAATGGAGAGTATTAGTGGTGGTTTCAGCAATTTGTGTGCCCTGGGGCAAGTTTCCTACATCCAAAACCATATGACTGAGTATCTTTGTTGCTAATACAGACCAGCAGCAGCTAACACTTCCTTGCTATAGTATCCAGGACTGTATCTAACACCAAACTGCAGCCTACCTTCTGCTGAAGCATTTCAGACTATGAGGACATAGATATGCTACTTCATTCAAAACATCAACTTGAAAACACTAACTACCTCAATGGTTAAGCAAAATTATCCCACAATGGATGAAATCTCATGGACAAAACTCCTATTGCTTTCAACAGAGCTACATTTAATACAATTTTCACTTTCTTTCTAGTTCCCCTCAAACTCCAGCTTTTTTACAGTATGACATCCCATCATGCATTATAATGTTATTCCATCAATTGTAGAACTCTCATGTAGTTTAGAGCCTGTCTAGAGGCTTTAGATTAAAGGGCTGTCTAAATCGTTACTGAACAGCAATGGAAAGTTTTTCGGGTTTTGTTGGGTTTTTTTTTCTCCTTTTTCTTTTTAAATATCCCATTTTGGTGTTGCTATAATGAGGCAATTCAAAGCTAATACACAATTCTGAGACTGATGGGTTATTTTAACTCACATAACAAGAGGACATGGGAAAGGGAATGCACTGTGATTAGAATGACAGTTTTCATGGACTAGGAGCTGAATTTGAAAAATCAGAAGCTGTTTTATCTATAAACTTAATTCAGCTTTACGAAACAGAAGTTGGTCTGAAACTCATACAAAAAGTTTCTTAGAGCTTGACCTACATAAAGAGTAAGGAATAACAGCACACTCAACAGGTGATGTGCTTATTATATTACCAAAAGAAATATTATCAGCTAAACAAAGAGTCTGAGAAAAAAAAAAAAAAAGCAATGTTATCAGTATGTTTGGAAACTACTCAGGAGTCAGGCCAGCTAGAAAAGATAACAGGGCACATTTAATGAACTGTGCAACACTCAGCTTGGGTTGTGCCTTCTGAGCTTATAAGCGTTCAAAAAACCTTAGCATAGCTTTTGCTATAGCAATGTTCTTGGTGAAATAAATGCAGTGAAATAATATGCTCTTACATTAGCAATTAGTTAGGGGGGTTTTTTAGGTATTATATCCACTTGGGAAACTTTTGAAAACTGAAAATTGTCTATATGCACCTTTTCTTTTCCATAATCTTTTAAAGAAACAGTGTTTTGGATATACTTGACAATCATTATATGTCCATAATGTACCAAGGTAAGGTCATTTGAATTACATAACTTTTCAAATCTCAGACTCTCAACCTGATTACTTTTTAAAATTCACAGTCCTCTGTGAATAGGATTTTTAAAGGGACCAAAAAACTTAATCACATGATAGCTTTCTGTGGGCAAAATCGTGCATCAATACAGATCCTGGTAGGTTCCTAAATGGGAAAAGATTAGAGTAATTCTAAAATTCAGATTGGATGGAACCTCAGGATGTCTCTAGTCCAACTTCTTGCTTCAACCATGGTCAGCTAAAAGATCAGAACAGGTTATTCAGGGCTTTTTCCAGTCTACTCTTGAAAACCTCCAAGGATGAAGATTGCACAAACTCCTTGGGCAACTGGCGCTACTGCTTGGCTGTATTCATGGTAAAAAAAAAAAAAAAAAAAAATTCCTTATATACAGTCTGAAGGTCTTTCATTTCACCTTATTCATGTTGACTCTTGTCCTCCTTTCACCCACCACAATGAATAGCATGGCTTCCTCTTCACAGTAACCTCCTTCTAGGTACTGGAAGGGACCGCTACTAAGTCCTTTTGAATCCATATCTTCTCTCACATGAATCAGCCCTGGTTCCTTCTCCTCACAGGGCTAGTGCTCCAGCCCATGGCTATCTTTGTGGCCCTCTTGTCAACGTGATCTGGTTTCTCATGATATAGTTGTACCCTTAGCCAATCCATAGCATCCCAACTTCAATACAAGAATATTGAAGGAGACGGAATTAAAAGCCTTGCAGAAGTCAAGGTATATGACACCTATTGCTCTCTACCAACCTAGTCATTTTATCACAGAAGATAAAGAGGTTTGTTATGCATTGTTTATGCTTGGTAAACACATAATATTCATTCCAAAAGACTTCTCTAGGGGCCCAAAATCATGTTCTAAGAGAACTCACTCTGTGAGTTTGCCAAGGACTGGAGTGATTTCTGCATGCTTAGATCTGTGTGGTAGATAACAGATAACACCTTTAAATATCAAAACACTGCATTCTGCCTTACATCTTTATTACACAATGTTGTCCTTCTTTAGAAAAAAGTACCTTTTCTGAATAGTTCACAAGGATATTTTATAGATATTTTGTATATATTTCATAATTCTTGTTAGATTTTTCTTCCCTTTTTTATTTCTCTCCTTTCCTATAGCATTTTATTCAAGTTATAGCAAACCAAAAAGCCAAGTCTATGGATATTCATATTTAATTATGGCTATACGTAATTAAGTGTGGCAATCTGGTGATAAAACCTTTAAGTAATGACTCATAAAGAGATAAAAATGAAGCATGTGTTTAATCAGTTTGCAGCCTTCTACAGAAGCTGGCATAGCTCAGGTGCTAATGAGACATCTGTTGCTTAGGACACCAGAGAAAGCACGCAATTCACTTACTAAAAAAAAAAAAAAAAAATGCCAGCATGTTATACAAGATGGAAATACTGGCCCAGAATTCTAGCCTTAATCTACAATTTTGATAAGATTTTGGACTAGTAACATTCAACAAACAATATACTTTCTCTTACAACTGTGGTTTTCTCTAGAGACAGGTAACCTGTCACTAATTTTGGCAAATAACATGAATAACGGTGTTATCTTGCTCAAGGTTATTTAACCAATTGTTGTTGTCTGCTGAGAATCCTCTAGCTCTATTACTAAAAATCTAGCTGTCTTCTCAGTACTTTGAGGTTGTTCTAAGGCTGATCAGTTCCCCAGAATATATCAGAAAATCTTGAATGAGAAAATGGAAACATGTTATTTGCCACTTGTGACAAGGGAAGTTCAGAGAGGCCTTGTTTTGGCCTTGGACCTCTAAATGCTATATAACAGGAAAAAGACAAGAAAAAACAATCCAATGACGAAAAATTTCATATGAGAAAAGGCTGAAAGTTTGTTCAGCTTTGAGAAAAGGAGGCTTAGAGGAGACCTTATCACCATGTTCCAGTATTTAAAGGTCGCCACAAAGAAGATGGAGACTCCCTTCTCACAAGCGTGGTCCTATGGAAAGCCTACAAGAAGGAGGCAAAGGAGCACCCACACACAATACTCAGTATTTATCTTGGCTTAAAACATGTTCTTTACTTTTAAATGCAACTATCTTATACCTTCCTAAAGGAAACAAACCTCCGCAAAATGAGCTAGAACTTCTCCTGAACTGGGGATTACCTGTACTCTTCAGGAGTGTCTGGCTTAGGTAAAACTGAACATTTCTGAACATCCTCTGTTGTGTACTATGTACCAGGCATTGTTCTGTTTTCATGTGGACACTACTTTTCCCTTGTGGCTTCAAGTTGAACATTTCTTTCTACTTTATTTTCTGTTAACAGGTTATAAATAAAAAATGTTGTTTAGCAGTGTAGTTCTAATATTATTAAGTTCTACTTCTCTAGAATTCTGTTTCACAACTCTTAAGTACTTAATCAACAAATATTTTGACTACTTTACATTGGAACTGTAGGATGAAGATTTGATTTATAATTTAAATTGGCATCTGAATTGGTATCCTTGCTCTGAACTGTGAAAGACAATCATCTTTCTTAATGATCGTTACACAAGAAATGGTAACATGCCATCCTTTCACATCTCTCTTGTGAATGTTAGATTTTTTCCTGTCTTCCTTTAAAAATACTAATGTGTCATTTACATATTTATACAAAACTGATGGTTTACGTTTTGCTAATTTTAAAGCCTTTTCATCTGTATCTTCCATAATGATGCCTATTAAATTTAAGAATGAATTGTTCTCTTTTAGTCATAAATTGAAGAGACTGATTGTTCACTACTTTTGCGATCAGAGTCTGCTAATGGAAGTCTATTTTGAAGCATATGTAAAGAGACACTTAATGTCACAACTTCACGTAATATTTGTATTTAATGCAATTTGGTTTTAAAAGCCATCTCTGTTTTATAACAATGTGACACATTTAGGAGGAAACATTTAGGATATATAAAGGCTTGTTTTTATTCTCAGTTCTTCTAGTTGCAGGAACTCATAGTAACAGCACTGCTGCTAATATTATGCTAAGGTCAAACTCTGGCCATGAGCTGTTTAGAACAGATAAATCTAGTGCTGATGATATCAGAATGGAAGAGGATGGTAACTGCAACATGTCTACTACCAAAAAGGGTACAAGAGAAATTTCAATTGTTGACTCCTTCTCCCTTCAATTGTCTTTATACTATTTGATCTCAAGGTCAATTCAGTCCTGAGAAGTGGAATGCTCACAGTAGACCCTACCACTTACAGTAGAGTTTGTTGAAGGAAACTGAGTAGACTTTTTTAGTCTCACTACTAACGGGATGGGGATAAAAAGCTAGTCAGGTCTATGAGAACAGTAGCATCCTTCAGGGCAGGCTTTCTTGTAGAAATCTGGACACTTAATACATGTATAAGAGAACTTCTGAATACTTCCCACTGATGAAAAACCTGCCCTTACACATTCCTCCTCATTCCTGCTGGGCAATCTGCATGTAGACACTCACATATGTCTCTGTATTTTGTAACATTGAATCATCCCAAAAATCTGTAAGTTGAGAGTCAATATAATGTTATGGTAATGGAAAATAATGGGAATAATAAGGTAATACTAATAAAAAATAACATTTGCCATACCCCTCTGAGGTTCCTTTTTTTTGGCTTAGATGCAAAAGTTTTAAAAAAAAAAAAAGTTATTTTCTCAGAATGTCAAACGTCATTACTGTAAAATATATCTGTGGGCAACTTAATCGAAAATTGTCTATAAAATAAGGGTTATGAGAAAATCTAGCTATGTTAGAATATAAGGGAAAACAGGATCTTCTGCATGTCTGTATTCTTCAAGGCTGTAATACTAGCTAGGCCTCTTTCGGCTGTGTGCTAATGAAGATAACAAAGATATGTGAAGGACTTGTGAAAGTAATAAACATCAAGTAAGGAAGATGGATCCCAGCTGGGAAGGACTGGGAAGGATCAGGAAGTTACACCAAGGAAGTGAACCCGAACAGAGATAAAAGTGAACCACTTGGACTGAGAGGTCATATGTGATTGATGTTATTAGCCAATGGTAATTAGCTTCGTAGTGTCTGAATACGTGTATGGAAGTAGAAGTGTATATAACACGCAGCTTTCTAATAATAAAAGAGAGACTTGCCGACGTTACAGAATGGGCATTTCTCCCGTCGCCGCCGACATATATCCTAAATTATTACTATTACATTGTTCTTTCTTAGAGGACAGTTGAACTCAAAGCTTAAAGAATTAAAGTATCGATATTTTTAAAGTTGATTAAAGACATGAAGATGTTAAGGGCCAATAAGATGATTAAGGAACTAGAGCATCTCTAGTATCAGAAGAGGCTGAGAGCTGGGACTGAAGAGAAGGCTCGGGGGGGATCACATTAATTTGTACAAATATCTGAAGGGAGAGTGTAAAGGAGAGGGAGCCAGGCTCTTTT
Organism: Caprimulgus europaeus; assembly: GCA_907165065.1. The sequence continues at coordinate 20,421,817 of OU015532.1, read as the reverse complement.
CAGTGGTGCACAGTAACAGGACAAGAGGCAATAGGCACCTATTGAAGCACATTAAGCTCCACCTGGCCATAAGGAGCACTGGCAGTGGTTGCCTAGAGAGCCTGTAGGATCCCCCTCCTTGGACATATTCAAAAGTGGTTTAGACATGGCCCATTCTGTGATTCTCTGATTCTGTTAAGTGTGGTGGGTTTTGAGTTGGTTTTATTTTTTTCCTCCTCTGAGTTTCTGTAAGGTGGAGGAGAGGAGTAATTTATTCATAAAGAAACACAAGCAGGTTATTTAGAATCTCCCTATTGTAGAGAAAGGACAATATAGAAGTCACAAGTTCATTTATGGATCAAAATCCTAATGCTAAGAGGTATTGAGCACCAGCTGGGGCTAGTTCTCATCTCATTTCTGCTAGTTTTCTATTAGCATAAATCTGGTAAATTCAGAGAATTTTAAATAGATTTAACAATTACAAGTGAGACTGGAATCAGTACAAATGATACCAACCATTTTTCCCCTCACATTCTAAAACAGGATGTTTTGATTGAGTAAAGATTTAGGTTTGATGGACTTTAAACAAATCCCTACTAGGAACTATTTTAATATGCTTGTATATTTATTATATCATAATGCATCTCTATGCTGTTGTCTCAGTTTGAAGAAAATAAAACCTTTTTTCAGTTTCAGTTGATTTAGAATGAAGACATGTGCTTCAGTCAGTGTTAAAGTTTTATAAACAAGTAAAATCAATTTGGTATCATTTGTTGATCACTTTAAAAGGCACTTTAAAAGCCACTATGAATCTCCTTTTTAGCTAAGTAAACATCTGCTTAGGTAAGTAGTATCAACAAACAATTGTTGATTGAGACAGATACAACAAATTTGGCCTTGTCACATAAGTGTTTTCTTTGTAGTGGTAAAATAGAAAGTATGAGAAGATTTTTTTTACCAAGTGCCATCTTGAAGGTGAGAATGCTTGGTGCCCCAAAAACCTGCATGAGTTCAGGATTGCAGTGACTGTGAAGGCAAGCTGTATACAAGCTGATAGTGCATACCTGTTTGAGCAGCATACCCATGGTGGTTGCCTCTGGCTGGCAGACATCCAAAAAGGAAGGCAATCTTCTCTTTTAAAGCAACGGATTTCCAGAAAGTGATTTGTTGGCACTGCTGTGTGAATGCCAGCAGGGTGGAGGGTTTTTAATTTCTTCTGCTTCTTAAAGCTCTGCATCCATTTCAGGTCATTTCAGGTGTGTAGGAAGGCTATCACCAGGCTCTGTCCAAAAAGTCTCTTCTGAAGAAGAAAAATACTGACTTGCCTTGTTACTACTAACTAAGATACTCTGATGGATGGAAGCATAAAAGAAACAAACAAAACAAGTACTGGGAAGAATGCCTTTCCTCTTTTGAAAGTGTAGGAATACCAACTGTTCCACAGTGTCAGACTTCATCTGTATCTGTCTGTGTATGTGTGTGTGAGTTTGTATCGGTTCCTATTGCCAGCCACATTCAGTGAATAAAAAAAATCAAGGAACCAGATGTAAAGAGATAGCTTGTGGTGGGAGAAGAAAAAGGAAAACAAAACAAAATAAAATAAAAAACACCCCAAAAATGCTTCTTATTTCTGTCCTGTTTTCACAGACAACAACACAATATGTTCCTGTTGATAGCAGGTGCTCTTCAAATTCAAATAGCAAACTTTTATTTTGGTAATTAAAGGGAGGTTATAGAATAAAGGAAGAAATGTCATTTAATATTAACAAAAGGGCAAATAATTCTTTCTTCTATCCTAAATAGGATATCCACAACTGTCGGCACACTGTAGAAAGCTATATCTAGTGAAGGTTGTGAATTTTCTGACAAAATAGTCTTTTTATCAGGAAAAAAACAACTGCTAGAAACCAAACATTTTTCACAGACTTGTATGAGTTTTGACAAATCTTCCATGATGAAAGTGACACAAATCCAGGCTGGAATTATTGTCCAGCAACAAAGGGAAAAAGCCTCTCTCCTCTAGTACTCTGCTAGTCAAGGAACATTGAGGACATCAATGTGGTCAGACTTCCTACTCTGAAGCTGCCAAGATATTAACTTTTTCTCCAACCAAATGAACGTACTGTCCATGAGTTTGATCTTTAGGAGGTCTCAGCTTCAGCTCAAAACAGAATGGGAAATTTTTGTAAAAATCTTTTGTAAAAATTTTAGCGAGTTGAGAAAGGTTAAACCTGAGTGTGGAAATACTGTATGGATCTAATAAGCATCAGGTACTGTCCCAAAGGAAAACTGGTGAGATCCCAAAGGGCAACTGGTAGGAACAGGCAAAGTATTAGAAATAGTCCTTGAAATTTCTGCAGCAGACCGTCCATCTGTTAGTTTTGACCAAGATTCCTAGCTTCTGCTTCTGCTTTTTCCCTAAATCATGTTAAAATACTTTCAGTAATTATTTTATGGAATTATTTTGATTTTGGGTAGTTCTCTAACCAATTGATGGCTCCTTTATTTATAAGAAAGCCTTATTTTCAAAAATATGTTGGCAGAAGATTTTCAAAAACATGGTAATACGAGAAAAATAATGCCTTTTATGACTGAAAACATTTCTCTCAATTTTTAATCTCTTTTGGTTAAACATAAAGCATATTTAGATTTTTTTAAACACCTCTTTGCTCTGTTTCAGTCTGTTCTATTCAAAGCAGTAAAATTATTTCAGTAATAGGTCATTCTGTATGACAGACAACAAACTGATCCAGTTGCTAAAATTCAGAAGAGCAAGTCTGAAAACTGTTAGTTTAAAACTGCAGGAAAAGACATAAAAGACAACAGGAGGTAATTATTTTTTACTCTGTCTTGGCTGTTAAAAGATAATCTTCACAGACCAAACAATGACACTTCCCAGGACTTCCCTCAAAAACAAAGTATGACACAAGGCTTATTATTACTATTACTCATGTTTCATGATAAATAAAAACAGCAGGGTAAAGAAGAAGAGGTTTATGGGCTCTTTAATTACATGCATTGCAAGAGATTGTTTTTTGTGCTGAAGAGATTACTACAAAAAATAGAGAGAGGAGACCATACCCTGAGAAAATTTGGTCTTAATCCAAGGAAATTAGCTAGTCATAAATGGATCTCTGATGTCCTAAGTTATAGCTCCAGTTCCTTTCACAGTCTTACCTCTTTGACTGCTAAAGTTTTTAACCCAGTTGTCATTTTTACCTATCAAATTCGATATGCTTCATTACAACACTACATCTGTGTTATTTACTCTAGATTTTTCCTACACAGTTAAAGTCAATGATAGCTTTGCACAGATTTCTCATTTAAAATAGTGCTTTCCACTTATTTTCTTATGAGCCTATATCAGTTTGATTAAACTTTGGGGTTTTTTAGTAATTTGCATGATTTTATCTTCCATATGTTCTGTAACCTTTGAGTCTGTAAAATCTAAAATCTACAAGAATAAGTGAGAATGGTTTTTTTTTTTTTTTAAACTTTATTTATTTTCATCATGAAGTTAAGATGTCAGCCTGCTGAGAGTTTGACGGTAGACATAGAACAGGAATGTCATCATTTGCCACTGACTAATAAGGCAACTTGACAAACTGATGGAGTTGAAGTGCGTGTGGCTGTTATAGGTCTGGTAAGCCCCTTTGAATTGTTTCTACTTCTACAACTCTGTTATGTTTTTGCTCCTAGCTTCCAGATTGAATTTTTGAGGTTTGGACTACTCCTTGAAAATTATTTGTCCCTCTGTTTGAAACCAGAAATCAGTGTCAATGCAGACAAATTGTTCACAAGCCCTGTTAGTGAGGCATTTCCAGAAGTCATTCCTAGTGCAAAACAAGAGGACATTCACATGATCCACTAAGAGCTGAAAATTTACAGGTGACAGGTGTAACCTCTTCAGATAACCACTCCAGTTGCCTGGAAAAATCCATGCAGAAATAGCTGATTCTAACTCCAAAATATCTTGGATTAATCTAACCTCCAAATTTCTAAGTGTCTTTAAATTCTCTGGAAACACAAAGTCTCCTCACTGCAATCTTGCCTCCCACAGACTAAGACAAAGCAGGTGCCTGCAATGATTTCTTCACCAGATATATCTTCTTGTGAAATGTGCAATGAAGGTGAGGATCTTTTAATAAGCTTATTCAACCACTACTCCTCCTACTCACACAGGTGGAAAACAATCTTTTAATTAATTCTGATTTTTCCTTCTTTTTCTGTTCAGAAGTACATGGCAGCACATTCCGAGTTTGCTACAACAAAATTCTTGTGGTCACTGATAAACACTGGTTTTCTTTTTCTCTTTTTCCATCAAGAAATATCATTTTTTATGGAAAAGTGTTCTTCTTTGTGAAGGTGAATGGTACTCACTACCAGATAGTACAGAAGGCTCAATTAAGCTCCTGGATATGATATGACTGTCTGCATCTGCCTCTTCCACAAGCCTAACATTCTTCAAATCACTACTTACTATCTCTGAGCACCTGAAATATCTGGCCATTATAGTCTTGTCAAGTCATGAAATTACTAAATTATGGATGGAAAGTTGTAAAGCAAGGAGAAGTCATCTGCAGCTGACAGTCAACAGATTGTTTTGCTAGAAGCCATACATTTGCAAATGAAATTTGTGCAGTTCTCACTTTGCAGCAGATTACAGCTGCACACATTCAACATCTCAATCCCTGAACACTTGCCATGTGTGAGCAGTTGGTTATTTGAAAATTAGGCCTATTCATTTCTTCCCTTCACAAATAATCTCTTTTAAGGTGAATTATAGCATTATACACCATAGCCGCTCTTCAGGTGTTGAGGGAATCAAGAAGAGGCAATGGGAAGACAATAAGAGCAGTTTTAGTAGAATCTCCTAAAGAAAGAGACATCACACTTCAGAGGAAGTGTGTGATAGCTGTGAAGACAGTCAGAGGCAGGCACAGATTCCCAGAGAAAAGGTAAGAGCATGAGCTTCCTGCTGGGACAGCCCAGTGCATGTCCTCACCATGTGTCCACATCACATGAAGCAATGGCAGCCACCCACCAAGAAAACCATTTCTGCCTTACCACTGCCTGTTTTGCACCATGGCACTCCAAGCTAGTACTCTTTTATTTCTCCATCTGACCTGCCTAATGTTCTCAGACAATCTCCTGTATGAGTTATTTTCAAATGTCTCAAAAACTGACATTAATATCCACTGATCAAAGCAGACTGAAATATAAAGAGACTGAGGTACACAGGATCTTCTCTTACAGTAAAAGCATTCATTAAACTAATCTTCATCCTCTCCTGATATTTCCTTAGGCAAATACTTTAATCTCTGTACATTTTCCACCAATAAAACTCAGGATACTCGAGTCTTTTTAGCCTCCCTTGTCCTGTTCTGTTGATTTAGATTGCAAACGCCTGACAGCAGTCATTATGTCTTAAACTAAATGCATGAGACAACAGAGTACTGGTATCTGTTTTAAACTAGACTTACTGCTTTCATATTGATTGTATGAGTAAATGAATTTTTAAAATGCATCAAATTTAATTCCTCTTTTAGAGATTAAACTAATCTAAAATTGTTCTTCCAAACAGAAGTCTAGGTGTGGCTAACCTGCCACCCTCAGGTTCTGAGGAGAGCTTGGCTGATTAACGGTGGTTTACCTAAAGTCTCCACGACAAGCAGAAATAAAGCTTCAGATCCAAAAACTTTCAAGCTCAACTCAAACCTCATAACTCTGTTCATTTAGTCTATGTTTCTACCAGAGGATCAGGATTTGGTGTATTTAAAGATGTTCCTCTGTTTAGCAAGGCAGTCAAAGATAAATTTTAGGCTTGTGAGGCAGTGTAACACATATAGCTTTAACATGTAGATTCATTCATTCTTATTAATGTCCCAGACTGGTAAGTGCCAAAATTAATGGCTACTTACATATTATTTATGTTTAAATATATACTATGAGTTAAAAAGTATAGTTTATGTTATTATACTAGATTTGATATTCCCAGTGTCAGAATCTTTGGTTTCAGTTTATTTTCACAAAATGATCTGATGGACTTTTTTTCTCATATTTATTTCCACTGTAAGGCATGAGTTCATTGATAATAATACAGTATTCAATAACGCAAAAGGTTTCAAAACCACTGATGGATTTTCTTGCAATATCTATGATTAAAAACAGGTTTAAAACTTCTTACTTAACTTTTTAAATACAGTCCAATAAATTCCAAAACAAATATTAAAAATATCTCAAATAGCTGCCTTAGTCCGAAGGCAAAACTTTTTTCAAGAAATCACTTAGACTCCACAAAATTTAAAAGAAATTTTAAAAAGCCATATGAGGTCCACAGATGTTGCGACATATGTGGAGGAGAGAACATCTTGGCATTTTGGACCATTGACAAAGCAAGTCAATACATTTAGGTGAGAGTTTGCCTTTGATACATCAGGTTTTTAAACATGAAGACTGTTTACATTGCAAGCTGCAGATGGAGACAGAAGGATCAAAGCTGTTCAAAAAATGATCATTATTTCCAGGTATTTTTGCCTTTCTTGTTCTGTTTGCTTAACGTATATTTTATTAGTATTTGCTTTCTTGGTTTGTTGTTTTCTTATTCTGGGGCATAGGTTGTTTGCTACTAATGCAAATTTGCTTGGATTTGTAACTTAAAAATTTGTTTCTTTTAGAAGTTTTTACTTTCCTTAGGCATGTTTCAAGTCTGAGGCTGAAGATGAGCATGGCTGTGCTCCCTGTCCCTCTTGAACTGAGGAGCCCAGAACTGGATGCAGTACTCCAGATATGGCCTCACCAGGGCAGAGTAGAGAGGGAGAAGAACTTCCCTTGACCTGCTGGCCACGTTCTTTTTAATACACCCCAGGATACTGTTGGCCTTCCTGGCCACAAGGGCACACTGCTGGCTCATGGCCAACCTGCTGTCCACCACCACACCCAGGTCCTTTTCTACAGAGCTCCTGTCTAGCAGGTCAGCCCCTCACCTCTACTGGTGCATGCGGTTATTCCTCCCCAGGTGAAGGACTCTGCACCTACTCTTGTTGAACCTCATCAGATTACTTTATGCACAACTCTCCAGCGTGTCCAGGTTTCATTGAATGGCAGCATAACTTTATGGTGTGTCAGCCACTCCTCCCAACTTCATATCATCAGCAAACTTGCTGAGAGTGGATGCTATCCCTACATTCAGGTCATTGGCCTCTGGGAACAGCTCCAGTACAAGTCTGCACTGGGGATAGAATCTCAGCAAAAACGACCAGCAGTAAGCAGCTTGTGGGTGAGTCAGGTCCTCGGGCAGCCACCCTAATTCCCATGAGAGGCTGTCCCAGGGAGCACTGGCAGCCCAGGAGAGCAGGCGAACAGGGCGGAAAACAGAGCCTGGGGCATCAGCCAGAGCATTGGGCAGCAGTTCACTTGTGCAGGGCACTCAGAAAAGGCACAGTCCCTCACCCCTGGCTCAGGAAGGCTCGCTCAACTAGTGGTCATTGCCTTCCCAGAAGTAGAGAGCGGCTATGGTTTCCACCTGGCTGAAGACCATTACCAGAAAAAATGTGGTGACTCAGACAGAGCTCCTACACAAACACGCAGCTGTCCAGGACTCTGGCTGCATGGAGTGCCTGACCCTGTCACTGTGAGTGGGGGACAGCAGAGACAACACCTGTGTGTGCTGTGACCAGATGGATGATCTGTTCAGCATGGTGGCAGAACTGAAGGAAGAAGTAGAAATGTTAAGGAATATTAGGGAGTGTGAGAGGGAGATAGATTGGTGGAGCCACACCCTACCATCCCTGAGGCAAAGGCAGCAGATGGGGACTCCACAAGAAGCAGAGGATCCCCTACCATCTTATCTCCAGGTAGAAGGAGGCGACCTAAGAGACAGAGGGAGATGGAAACAGGTCCCCACTCAGGATGGTCCCCTCCAGACCTCTCTTACCTTCCAAGCTGCCCTTACACACAACAGGTATGGGGCTCTAGAACTTGAAGGCCAGTCAAATGAGTATGTTGATGAGGGTCTATCCAGGGGGTTGCATAAGGTGAGTCAGTCAGCCCCAAGCATTCTGACTGCTTCTGTTAAGAAAAAAAGGAGGGTAATAGAGAAGGCTGTAGTGAATGAATGCTGGCAACTGGTTAATGACAAGGCTCTTCCTCCTCCTGTGACATACAGTTGTCAAACAGGTTTAGTGCCCTTCAAGCTGACAAGGAGTTGAGTATGGCTTTGAAGTATGAAACTGACCCGCTATGCCCTGTGCTGTGCAGGACCACTTGGGAGAAAGACGAGTGATTGTTGTGGGAGACTCCCTTCTCCAGGGTACAGAGGCACCCATCTGCTGTCCTGACCCCTTGTCTAGAGAGGTTTGCTGCCTTCCAGGGGCTTGCATCAGAGGTGTCAAGGAGAGACTGACAAGTCTGGTCCACCCATCTGACTACTACCCGCTGCTGCTCTTCCATGTGGAAACTGATTATACCAACCTGGGAACTATCAAAAGGGATTTCAGAGCCCTAGGAGCAGAGGTCAAGGGCCTTGGGGTACAGGTTGTTTTTTCCTCTATCCTACTGGTTAGGGTTGCAGAAGAGAAGAGGACTAGGAGTGTTCTCCAAGTAAACAACTGGCTGCGCCACTGGTGCTGGCAACAGGGTTTTGGTTTCTATGATCATGGGACCCAGTTTGATGATCAACAGCTGCTTGGGAGTGATGGGATCCACCTCACCAACAGGGGTACACTTGCCTTTGCCAATAGTCTAGCCAACCTCATAAGGAGAGCTTTAAACTAGGAAGGAAGGGCGGAGGAGGGAATTATGGAAATTATGGAGATTATCCAAACAATAAAACAAAACTCAAGGGGGTACAACCCTGGCAATTGAATGCAGCCAAGCAAGTGCCTGCAGAACCTGTCTGTGGAGTATCCTCATTCATCCCGCCTGTAAAGTTGGCATGCTCTAAGTCCCCTCTGAAGTGCCTGTACACCAATGCATGCAGCATGGGTAATAAACAGGGAGAGTTAGAGGTCTGTGTGCAGGCACAGGACTTTGATCTTATTGCAATTACTGAACCGTGGTGGGACAGTTCACACAACTGGAACGTTGCCAGAAATGGCTATAAGCTTTTTAGGAGAGAAAAACCAGGAAGGCGAGGTGGTGGAGTTTCCCTTTGCATAAGAGAACACCTGGTATGTATGGAGCTGCTCCTCAGGGTGAATGATGAGAGGGTTGAGTGCTTATGGGTATGGATTAAAGGTCAGACTAAAATGGGTGACACAGTAGTGGGTGTTTGTTACAGGCCACCTGATCAGGAGGAGGAAGTGGATGAGGCCTTTTACAGTCAGTTGAAAGTAGCATCACAATCACTGGCCCTCGTGCTCGTGGGTGACTTCAACTACTGCAAGTCAAATGCAATCAAAGAGATTCCTTGAAAGCACTGATGATAACTTTCTCTAGCAAATGACTGAAGAGCCAACAAGGAAAGGAGTGCTGCTGGACCTTGTCCTGTCAAATAATGAAGGAGTAGTTGGGGATGTGAAGAATGGGGGCAGCCTTGGCCATAGTGACCATGAGATTGCAGAGTTCAGGATCCTGCTAGGAGGAGACAGAGCAGTGAGTAAGACTGCAACCCTGAACTTCAAGCAAACTAACTTTGGCCTCTTCAAGGACCTTCTTGGAAGAATCCCCTGGGATCAGACACTTGAAGGAAGAGAGGTGCAAGAGAGCTGGTTAACATTCAAACATAACTTCCTCCAAGCTCAAGAACAATGAATCCCTGTGTGCAAGAAGTCAAGCAAAGGCGGGAGAAGACCAGCATGGATGAACAAGGAGCTCCTGGCAAAACTCAAACATGAACGGGAGGTGTACAAGAGGTGGAATCAAGGACAGACCACTTGGGAAGAATATAAGGGAGTCACCAGAGCATGAAGAAATGGGACAAGGAAGGCCAAGGCCCAATTGGAACTATAACTGGCAAGGGAGGTCAGAGACAACAGGAAGAGCTTCTTCAAATACATCAAAAACAAAAGGAAGGCCAGGGACAATGTGGGGCCACTACTGAATAAGGACACGGAGAAGGCAGAGTTACTGAATGCCTTCTTAGCTTCAGTGTTCACTGCCAAGGCCACCCCTCAGGAATCTCCAACCCAAAAGACCAGTGAGAGAGTCTGGAAAAAGGAAGACTTTCCCTTGGTCACTGAGTATTGGGTTAGAGATCGACTATCACAGAATCACAGAATCACCGAATGTCAGGGATTGGAAGGGACCTCAAAAGATCATCTAGTCCAATCCCCCTGCCAGAGCAGGAACACCTACATGCAATCACACAGGAAGGCATCCAGGCGGGTCTTGAATGTCTCCAGAGAAGGAGACTCCACAACCTCCCTGGGCAGCCTGTTCCAGTGCTCTGTTATCCTCACAGTAAAGAAGTTCCTCCTCAAATCCAAGCAGAACCTCCTGTGTTCCAGCTTATACCCATTACCCCTTGTCCTATCATTGGACATCACTGTGAAGAGCCTGGCTCCATCCTCCTGACACTCACCCTTCAAATATTTATAAACATTAATGAGGTCACCCCTCAGCCTCCTCTTCTCCAAGCTAAAGAGGCCCAGCTCCCCCAGCCGTTCCTCATAAGGGAGATGCTTCACTCCCTTAATCATCTTTGTGGCTCTTTGCTGGACTCTCTCAAGCAGCTCCCTGTCCTTCTTGAACTGTGGGGCCCAGAACTGGACACAATATTCCAGATGTGGCCTCACCAGGGCAGAGTAGAGGGGGAGGAGAACCTCTCTCAACCTACTAACCACACTCCTTCTAATGCACCCCAGGATGCCATTGGCCTTCCTGGCCACAAGGGCACAGTGCTGGCTCATGGTCATCCTGCTGTCTACCAGGACTATGCAACCTTAAGACCCACAAGTCCATGGGCTCTGATGGGATGTTCCCACGTGTGCTGAGGCAGCTGTCTGACACTATTGCTAGGCCACTCTAGATCATCTTTGAGAGGTCATAACAATCAGGAGAGGTTCCTGAAGACTGGAAGAAGGTGAATGTCCCCCTGTCTTCAAGAAGGGCAAGAAGGAGGACCCAGGGAACTACAGGCCAGTCAGCCTTACCTCAATCCCTGGAAATGTAATAGAACAACTCATCCTGGAGGCCATCTCTAAGTATGTGAAAGACAAGAAGGTAATCAGGGGTAGTCAGCATGGACTGACCAAAGGAAAATCATGCTTAACTAACCTGATTGCCTTCTATGACAGGACAACTGGCTTGTTAGACAAGGGGAGGGCAGTGGATGTTGTGTACTTGGACTTGAGCAAGGCTTTTGATACTGTCTCCCATGACATCCTCATTGGCAAACTCAAGAAGTGTGGACTTGATTTTGAGGTGGATTGAGAACTGGCTGAATGACATTGCTCAGAGGGCTGTCATTGGTGATGTAGAATCAAGTTGGAGTCCTGTATCTAGTGGTGTTCCTTGGGGTCAATACTGGGTCAATTGTTGTTCCACCTATTCATCAATGACTTAGATGAAGGAACAGAGTTCCTCCTCAGCAAATTTGCTGATGATACTAAACTGGGAAGAGTGTTGGATGTGCCAGACGGCTGTGCTGCCATAGGGTCTGACTAAACAGTATGTTGGGTTAATCGGGTGAGAGAAAGGTAGTTCTTCATAAGAAATAGCAATTTGCCTTTTCATATGTTACTTTCTGTACACTTACACTCTCATTTACTGTCTTTGTAAAAAGCAGTGCCAAACTTTTCAATTTCCTCGTGCCAAGGACCTCATTTTTGCCACCAGTCTCTTGATTCCTGCAATTTCCTTTGCCAGGTGTAATAAAAATTGGGCGCAACACACAGTGCCAGGAGAAAGCTGTTAATGAAGTGAGGGCACACACTATATCCACCTGCCAGTGATAACATCCAAGTAAACTAGAAAAATATACATATTCATCTGCAAATGAACCACATTGTCAAAGCTGGGCATGGAAGAACTTTGATTGCCATTATTAACTGCAGAGATTATATCACATAAATTTAAAGTTAACCTCTGCCAATTATCTAAACCAACTACACAAAATACCATTAATATGGACTTGAAAAGTGAGGCCAAGCTGAACAGTCAGCACATGTTCTTGTGAATGGGGGTAAGAGGCTTAAATTACTTTTTTAATGGAAGAAAATCATAAACTTACTATAGTTTCAATATTCTGCCATGGTGTTGGCTGTTGTCTAGACCTGTGCCTTAGGAAGCTTGTTAGCCCTCTTCAGACAATTCATTCAGCAGCAAGTATTCCATTCACAAAAAAATATTCTTACCCCAACTTTCTGAGAAGGGTGGCACAGTTAGAGGAGCTAAGAAAGAGCTGGAAAAAGCTGGAGTCACTACCAACCCATGGTGCCCTTGGCTTACTGCCTTATATATCCATTATTAAAATGAATATCCCATTACCAAAATTTAGTGTTACTAAAGTTAGCAAATTAACAACATTTTAATTTTTTCTTTAAGTGCTTTAGTTTTAGGTATTAGTTCTCCTTTTTTCCAATATCACCAAGCAAAACATTGTCCTCCCACCAGCCATTTGATAATATATTAATATATTGCCTTCTATGTAATTATGTATTCGTACCCAATTTCTGCAAAGTTTCTCTGAAAAAATACACTATTTTAACCAAAGATTTTTTTGGCAAATAAAAACCTGGTTTACATTACACAGAGAATGCTAGAAAATGCATTTTGTGATTGGTACACAGAGGACTCTGATACAGAGAATGTTTTGCAAACAGGAGCCATATAACATTGGCCATGGAAATCTTTGGTTTGTGCTTGTACTAACTGTTTTTGCATCTCATTACCATTTACAGGATGCTCTGGCAAACTGCACAAGCAATATAACTTGTGGTTCCAGAGAAATTGCTCAAGCAGACTCAAAAACAGTGACAAACACTAGGAACAAATATAATTATCCAGCATTTTGGTCCCAAATGGAGCTCATAGATCTGGAAGTGGCAGGTTTTTTACTGTATGAGTTAAGAATCACATGACAGAAGGCAGCTAAACATCAGGAGCATAAAACACTAATTGCTGAGTTTGTGTATTTGTAAATGAAACGCAGCAAGCAATATTCCTGCTTAAAATCCTTATGGCTTGTACTGACAAGTTTGGCAGGTTCTTTTTGCAATATGACCTTACATATATTTACTGTATGTTAAAGCTACATTTATGAAGCAAGTATGTGCTTCCCAATGTAAAGTATATTTATTGTTCATACTGTTAATCCTTACTACCCCGGAACAAGGGTATTTCTTTTCCAAAATCTGAGCTAGGTTGAAAGGGGTTAACGTACCCCTACTGCTTCTTCGCCACTGGCAGCTTCAAATAAATAAATAAATAAATAAATAAATAAATAAATAAATAAATAAATGGACGTGTAATGGGCTTCCTGCTTTACACTAGCAAAAAAGTAACACTGATAGCTGTGCAGGGACCCTGGATACAGGCATTTCTAATAAATGTCTGAAACGTCTCCTGATTAAGGCTAAAGAACCTGTCCTAAAATAATTGTCACATCTTCCTGGCAGCCAATTCATATAAGCAAAGGAGGTCATTTGGAAACCCTTTATTTACATGACAAATGAGCTATATCGCATGCCTGCATGTTGACATTACTAGCTGTTAAATGTGGTCACATCTCCAAGCCAAATATCAGCATCTGCATTTGGCCACACTGAAAATGTGTACAGCCAAATATCCAGCTTTTACAGGACAATGCCATAGCTAGCAATTTAACCACAATCTTAATCAGACATCAGGGAACTACAGATCTTATTTAGAAGTCAAACAGAGATGAGTATTATTCTGAAACACGTAGAAAAGGTGTTCATGGCGTTTTGCCTTTTACTGACTGTCATTGAAACCTTAATTGACCTTCCTTTTCTTAATATTTTAATTCCCCCTCTTGTGAATCGTATTGTTTATCTTCCTCAAACATGTTACTTCTACTATCTAACAGGACTGATCTTCCCTACCTTCAAGCCACTTTACTCCAAACGTATCAAGATATCTTGGGATGAGAATGAACTGAATGGAAATCTACTTTAATGCTTTGCATCTGATGCCAGTAAAAGCACTCGATATCTCAAGAAGTTAGGGCACTGACCCTTAAAATCTAAATGTACACTGAATCATTATATAAATACAAGAAACTCACATGAGACCTATAATTCAGGACCTTACAGTATTGTCCCTAGGAGCCTGATTTTACAGGCAAGGAGCTTCCCATGTCTTTTTCACAGTGGTTTCACTGTGGTCTTCTTCAGCAAGAAGAAAGAATCACAAGGATTACGGATTACAAGAACAGTCATTGCACGAATTCCTTGATGTGGATGCCTAAGGTATGGGATAAAACTTTTATTCTACACATGAATACTAAGAAACAAATCCCTACCTAAGTGGTATTAATCTAGCTCAATTAACATTAAGAAGCAAATGTTAGTTTACCACAACAAGGGATCAAAGCCCTTTAAATCCCATAAGGGTAAAATTTCTTCATTATATGGTACTATTCATGGCTCTGTACTTTGTGGTTCAATGGCTCTAGGATATATAAAAGAATAGTTACAGTTTCCTGGTTTTGTGCATTATAGATCCAGGACTGATTGGAGGAAAAACTGGAGTTTAACCAGGGAAAGGCTGTAGAAAAAGATGTAGAACATATGATCATGTTCCACAGGTCCTTAAACTCATGTAATTCATGTGACAATATTTGTAGCCTATCAGAGTACATTTGAAAGTACTACAGAGTGGTGTGCTGATCTTGGTCCACATGGGTATGTCTGGTTTTCCCATCAAAGCACAGTTAATTAACCAAAATCTGGATTTTGAGGGGGGATTTGCATTTCACCTAAACCAATCATCAATCAGTGCACTACTGCAGGATGACAGAGCATTTAAAATGAAGGTTGTGTTGCTTTCTAGATTGATTATAACCACAGTCCAATTCCCAAAATAAAAGTGACTAAAATGTTCTTGGCATTTATTTTAAGTGTAACTCTTAGTATATTAACAGTATAACATCCTACAAGCTCTGAGCTATCTGCACTTCATTTCATCAGATGTGACTGATGAGGTTCTCCTCTGGGCTGGATGCGAAACCTGGTCAAGCTATGTTTTGCACTTCAGGGTATATAGGCTCATTGCAGAACCCTCTTTTAGCCTAACAAATATCTTATTGACAAACAGAACATTCAGAGCAATAAAAATATATCTTGTTTATCACTGCTTTCACAGCATGCATAGATATGTCACTGGGGCATCCAACCATAGCAACATTAGACAACCATTTATTTCAACCTTAGCTACTGGGAATAATGCAGGACTCAGCTGATAACCTCCACACAGACATGGAAGATTGCATTTGAAATAAGGTGCTGCATGTTCTGAATATTTTTAATGGGTGGGAGGAGAGGACAGATGTTGACTTCGATTTTGATTTTGGAAAATTTTAATTTCATTCAAATAATAGATTCATAATAGTGCTAGGGCTTCATATTGTTTATGACTGAAGTTGACCATTACTTCTTTATAAGCAACAGTTTCTAGCTGCTTGTAATTTATCCAGACTGTGGGTATTTGGGCTGAATTTTTCACCCTGAGTACCTGCCTAAGATCAAAATTAATACAATTTTTGGAGGGTTTTTTGGGTTTTGGTGTGTGGTTTTAAACAGAGTTGACCTGTTTTAAAAGTCTTTTACGAAAAAAAAAAAAAAAGACAATAGTTTATCCATGGCAAAAAGGCACAAATACTCAAGGGATTTACTCTGAAAGACTTTAGTACTCTTGTGTTTTGGAGAAGGAACTTTGAATTTGGCTTGTGTTTGCCATACATACCAGGGATGTGCTGCTCCAAAAAAACCCTCCACAATAATTTAGGCTGCTTGAGGTCTCTGAATGGCACGCACTTCTATCCCGTTTTCAAAGCAGGGCCAACTCAGAACAGCCTCTCACAGCTTTGTCCAGTTGTGTTACATTTATTCTGTGGTAAGCATCCGAAAATTTGGGTGAAAAAAATGAAAGAAGGAATTGAAATGGTACGTTTCCAAATCTGTGACTGCTTTTCTACTGCTCTGGAGAGCTGTATGAGACAGTTACTTTTTACAACAGATGGAGAAGAACATAAACAGACTATGGATCATTTATGACAAGGCAAAAAACAATGATCTTAAATTACACAAAAAAGGGGAATGTACTAACATTAAAGATTCAAACACCAGAAAAAATTGCCTGGAGAACGTTATAGAATATCCAGTGGAAAGGAGGAGTGGCTGTTAGGAATAAGTTAGACAAATATCTATCAGTAATAATGGTGAATGAATTGTGTTGTTCTTTCAAGACCTTTTCCAACCCTATTTTCTTTATAAAATCACAATTAAGACTGTTCTGTACTATTTATAACTTGGTAGTATTGAGGACCGCATTTCAGGTATTCCTTCAAAATGTTTTCTGCCCTCATGTACATCATTAAGGGCTCTCAGAAGCAAAATAAATTATAGCCTGGTCAGGCTAAAGATTGTAAAAAATTCAGAAAGACTGAAGACTTAATGGAGCTCAAATCACATTTATATTATCAGTTTCAGGTTTTAAGTGAGGAAAATAATTTATTTGGGAAGGGATTGTAAGTGGTATAGATGGCAGTTGGAGGAGAAAAACTACAGTTAAAAGGGTCACTTCAAAGATTCTATGAAGACATGGCCCTTTGGAATGAGAATGAGAGAGACAATAAGTATTGTAAAACATGTCAATCAAGACCAATGCTTCAAGGGGAAAGAGGCAAGCCCAGATGGAGAAAGCAGTGGTGTATCTGTTCACCTCAACAGCCAGGTGTGTGGCTAGATGTCCACTACAGAAGTTAAAACAGAAAGAGATTTTTGCAAGTACTGAAATGAAGGAACCCATTTGTTCTGTAATACATGTTTCTTATTGAAAAATGCAGTACCTGTTTGCTTCACAATGACCTGGACAACTACAGTAATTTTTAATAGCTTAGGGAAGGCATACCGATTTGTATGCTTTCTACTTTAAGAGGAGGTGCTCAGCTGCTGTGCACACTGGAGACATTTACCTGTTCAGGATGAATTGCTGTGAGCCTGTGAGGAATTGCATGCCTCCTCTCTCAGGCTCTCTGTCTCCTCTCTCACTTTTTATCCCCCTCTCCCATGTTTTTTCTCCTTCACTTGCTGAAGCAATTGCATAAGCAGGTTTACACATATCTGTATGTGACAAATCCTTTTTACACCAGCAATAATAATAACAATAAGAAAACTTACATTTCAAATAGTTGCTGTCATAAGAGAGAAGTATTGCCTCAGGGTTGCTTTCCAGGTTCTGGCTTTTTCTATTGCCAAGAATTTGCACAGCTGGGAAGACCAAAGTCATGCTGTGACTAGTAAATCAGTCCCTTCACAATACACAGATGGATTGTGCCACAGAACCAGCAATCTAGAGCTGGAGGACTTAAACCAGACTATCTCATGAAAGCACATGCAGAAGTGAAAATACTTCTTAACAGAGAGTCACAAAGGGCTACAGAACACCCAGGCTCTGCTTTTGTGTAAATAGATAATCTCAACGATGCAATATTCTACCACTATTTTAGCTCTTGATTCTAATATCACCAACCCAGAAATCCCAGAGGGACAGGTGCACATAGTCCTGGTTAGTGAAACTATAATAAACATCAGGACCTAAAAAGAATAACTACTTTATTGAGAAAAACAGGGTAAGACAGGGGTGAAAGAGAACATATGTAATTTATTTTGAAAGAAAATTTACTTTTATTCAGTTTAGTGGTCACTTGATCACCCCATTTAAGTTCCTTCACTCTTAACCTTGCAAACTAAAGCTAGCCCAGATCCTAGACCTTAACCAGAAATTCCCCACCTAGAGAAAACTACTAGTACTTCTATTACACTTAAAACATTTCTATAAGACTGAATTTTGGCTGACATTACTGTTTTCTACTTTAAAGATTACACCAAATTAAATGAAGCAAAATATTATATTAGGCTCTTAATTTTTCCAATAAATAAAAGGTGGTACCAAGTAAGCTGACATACCTCCTCAAAATACTGCAACAACCATGGATGGACCCCATGCTGGTGTGGGGGAAGGAGTCCTCCCCGTGAGGAAGAAGAAGCGGCAGAAACAACATGTGATGAACTGACCTCAACCCCTATCCCCTGTCCCCCTGTGTTGCTGGGGGGAGGAGGTGGAAGATTGGGAAAGAAACTAAGCCCAGAAAGAAGGGAGGGGTGGAGGGAGGTGTTTTAAGATTTGGTTTTACTTCTCATTATCCTCTTGTCTGATTGGTAATAAATTAAATTTGTTTTTTCTCCCCCAATCGAGTCTGTTTTGCCTGTGCCAGTAATTGATGAGTGATCTCTCTCTGTCCTTATCTCCACCCACGAGCTTTTGTTATATTTCCCCCCCCTGCCCACTTGAGGAAGGTGAGTGATAGAGTGGGCTTTGGTGGGCATCTGGCCTCTGTTTAGGGTCAACCCGCCACAGCTGAAAACAGGCAAGAGGTTGGGAGGGGCCATCCCTGACTAAAGGGATATTACCTACCATGCAATATTATGCTCAGCGATAAAAACTAGGGATGTCATCTTTCGAAAAAAGCCATTGCTCAGAGACTGGTTGGGCATTGGTTTTGCTTGTGGGTCATGGTAAGTTATTGCCTTTGCAACACTTTTTTTCTCTCTTTCACTTATTAAACTGTCTTTATCTTAACCTGTGAGTTGTTTCTCACTTTCACTCTTCTGATTCTCTTCCCTGTCTGTCATAGTTTAACTTAGCTGGCAGCCAAACAAGACACATCACTCACAGCCCACCCCTACCCTCACTGCCCCCCGCCCTCCCTCCCCCTTCTTCCCACCCAGGGAATCAGGGAGAGAATTGGAGGGGTAAAGGTAAGGACACTTGTAGGTTGAAAAAAGAACAACTTAATAGTTAGAGTAAAATAAAATTAAGATAATAAGAATAATAAGAGTAAAAATGACAACAAATATATACATATATATATATATATTTTTATATATATATATATATGAGTGATGCAGAGTACAATTGCTCACCACCCACTGATAATGATCCTGGAGGAGCAAAAAGGAACCCCAAAACCAAAATCGCAATCCCGGAAAAAACGAGCCCGAGTGATTCCTGAGAGAATTCCCCCCCTTTCCAGTCAATCCCAGTTAATATACTGAACACGATGCAATATGATATGGAATACCATATTGGCATATCCAACTGTCGATTCTGGGTTTTACTAACTATTACACTTTCCTTATCCACCCCCCACCCCCTTCCAGTCCTCTGTTCTTGGAAAATACTCAGATACTGTGTCCTTGTATGTTATCAACTTTGTTCTCATAACAAACCTCACTGAAACCAAACCACGGTGCTTTTTAGTTACTAAGAAGAAAATTAACCCTATCCTAGCAAAAAACAAGGACACTGTCCCACTGGGGAAGGGAGTGAGAAAGCAGCTGGGTGGGTGCCTAGTTGCTGGGCAGGATCAACCCACCATAAATGAGATCCAAGGAACCTCAGTGGGTTTAACATGACATGGATTGCTTCTGTAACACAGAGCTCAACATATAATACATTACTTGTTTCTCTTTTATCTGTGATCCATAGGCTGGCAATAGTAGGTGAGTCTTAACCTATAGATTCCTTGGGGAAAAAAGCAGTTTTCTTGTTTCTATAGAACTACACATAATGCTATTTGAAGTTATAACATGACAATTCAATAAAGCAAATAACTGGCCTTCAACAAACTGTGCTCAGGAAGGCTGCTTTCCCCAGCAGAGGTCTTATGAACTAGGAATTTATGGGTTTTCCTCCATGGCACGTGGTTCTCGGATATCAGTTCCTACTAAACCATAACTTTCAAATTTTAAATTTGTCACCTCCAGAAATTAATTGATCCTAATGTGCTTAAAAGTTTTCTGACTACTGCGTGAGACAGCAAGACAATGTGTTCTATTTTGATGTGTAAATCACTCTTCCTACTACAGTTGGGGTCTATATAAAACCATCCGTGATATGACCAAAAATACTGTTACAAAAGCCTTTATCTGAATTTAGCTTAAGATGTGAGAATGAGAGCCCGAAAGCTGTAGTGAATAGAATTCAAACAGCAACAAAATAACAGTAAACAAATGGGAAGAGCTATCATTATTCAAAACTCTAAGAACACATTTACAGGGAATAAGATCACTTTTTAAAACTGTCAATTTTAGTAGGGTGGAAAGTAATGTTTGCTCAAGTTCATTTCAGAGCTTTTCATAACTAATAAATGTCTTTGCCATAAAAATTACTATTGAAAATGAACAGCTAACAGCCCTACTATTGGACAATAAAGCTACTTAAAAAGTTATTTATCAACATAAATGATTTTGCATAACCGACACATTTTTATGCAGAAAATGATGAAGTAATATGCCACTGATTTTTATAATGTAATACTCCGTAACTAATGATTTTTTTTGAAAAATCATTTCACGTTTCTAACAATTTTATGAGGGAGCTAATGATTTTATATGACAAATGGTTATGCAAAAAAGAATTATTTCATGCAGTTAATGGCTTCATACAACTAATGAGTGAATACCACTCCTACAATTTTAGTGCACATTACTTTCAGAGTGATCATTCATCCTAAAGATATTTTATGCCTTTTGTAAAATTTATTGTGTGCTAGTCCTTTGTAAGATGTATTTCCATATGGTTCCCATGGTTTTCTGCATACTAATGAATTTACAATGTGGTTATCGCATATTAAAAAGTATACAATAAAAGCCATTTTACTTTGATTTTATATTGATAGTCCTCTTCATTCACCTTACTGAGTTATTTTTAGTTAATTTAAGGTTCTGATCTGGTGCTCTACTTGTAATCTCTTTAGTATGTCATTTTCTGTTCATTTGAGTTTTGCTAAGTTAATTTTTATTTGGAATGGAAATTTTAAAATATCCTGCTCTAGCTTCAAAGAATACTAATAGAATGCTTAATGACATCCAAGTATGTACCATGGTACAATCACATTTCTGTAGCTTACCATATTGGCTTTTTATTTCTTTAATATTTGGAAAAATCCATAAATATGCTATGAAATCTCATGGCCAATAACTAGAAAACATTCTGCAGGATATTTTCTAGATAAACACATGAGAAACAAATGTGCAAAGCAATGTCACTTTATCCTACCACCACAGAAAAGACTGAGAAGGTGTGTGAATCTACCCACAACTACTTTGTAGGCTTCTTAGCTTAACCAGTCCACAATCTACTGTAATGTCAGTGGATTTTAATCATCCTCCCAGCAATGGCCTGGGCAGACGAGACAAAGGAGTCAGGCTTAAATGACCTCACCACCAGTTCAGGTCTTTACTAAATCCTCAGTAGCAGCAAGAAAGTAAAGGTGGAGCCTTTTCTCCCTGCTGTTGGCTTTCTGACTGTCCTGCTTTGCCTTCTTGTCTTTGTCTTCAGTTTCCCCTGCACTTTAATAATGGTTTGATTGAACTGACCAGTACTATATCTTCCACAGCTTTCCTCTAAACCTGTCAGAAAATACATCAAATGGAGACAATAGCTTAAAGAACTTTTTTTTGAGTATAGGTTTGCCACATTTCAGACTGAATGAAAATATCATGCTTTGTACCTGAGATACCTTAGCAGAAAGATTAAGAAAAATTCACTATTAAAGGAGAAACTACTTTTTATCTCTTTAGCCTTTTTAAGCATCTTTTTACACTTGCCTTCTTTCTTCAGGAAAAAAAAGAGTCCTATTAAAGTCAGTTGAATACAAAAATGAGAGGATCTTCTAGCCCTCAATAATGAATCTTTTTTGTCTTCCTCCAAAAAGGATGGCTACTGTCATCATGAAAAAACTTTGAAATGGTAAAATGGAAATGAGAGGATTCCCTGTAAAAATTTTGATGGCTACAGAGCATGGATGAGTCATATTGTTAAAATAAAGGTCTTTTAACATTTTCCTTATTACCTCAACTCTTTTGCCTTCTATTTTCTGTATCTCCAATAAATAGTTAAAATATTTCAATGGTGTTAGTTGTCATTGCCCTTACAGATGAGGCCTCTGTGTTTATATACTCCCTAACTCTTTCATGCTGAGCACTGACAAAAGCATGCTATGTGGTTTCGACTGTCTGAGACATTTCCTTTCTCTGAGGCATTTTACACTGGTTACCAGTTGGCCTCAAAACCTGACACTAGCCAGCATAGATCAACTTATGTTTCTCGTTAAGATAGTCACTTCTTACCCTTGCAATATCTGCAGTACTTTCTTACTCTTTTCTTACAATGTAAAGACATATTCTGGTCAAGGCTTGGGAAACATTTATACAGCTGCATTTATGCAATTTGAATGCATTTTCACTGAGCTGGGAGCTGCTGTTGCTAGCAGGCTTCTGACATCAGTCTAACTAGTCCCAAGCACAGTTAGGCATCTCCCACTAGACTGCAGCACCCAGCATAAAAACAACTTTTCTCATGAAGCCGTAGTCAATAGCATAGCTATAACTCATAGAAGTACTTATTGTTTTTCACCAAGTCCATTTACTAATTTAATTGGCTCAGCTTTTATTTTGCACCACAAACCTGACTACTAACGTTACAAAAAAAAAAATTAAAAAAAAATAACAGAAGCTGTTTATTCAGTTGCGGCATATCTCCCTTGTCCACTTGAGTTAAACTGCCATTGAGTCATCTCTACTCAACTGTAAGTATGCACCCAAGCTTGCCTTAACTCCTGATAGTTATGGAAAGAGAAGATATGGCCTAAGGAGGGGGCTAGAAATGTACATCAGAATAACAGCGTCCACATTTGAAGTGAGTAGTACTTCATCTTCTTTCTCAACAGAAAATCTGAACACTGAAGAAGCCAAACATCAGAATTCACATTTTTGGTTGTTAAAACAAAAAATAAAGCAAAGCAAACCAAATCAAATAAAATAATTGTATTTGAGTTTTATTCATTACTCATTATACTTGAAATAAAATTAGGATGGTATGAACTGTATTCCATCAGTAATAACATGTCCATCCTTAAACGTACAGAAGCGGAAATGTTTTTCTCTAATTCGTAAGAAGATAAGCAGTGTCTTACTAAGCAGAGTTACCTCTGTATATGGAGAGACCATCTGACAGTATCATTAACACACCACACAAGAACCAAGTAACTCAGGTTGCTGCTCACAATGCCTTTAACCTTTGACTGCCCAAAAGTCAGCCACTGATAACATTCCAGTGATTTTTAACTACCAGCATGACAAATGCTCCTTTACATTAGCCTTCCTAAAGCATTCCTTTACACGAAAATGATGAGATAAGCATAAAGATAACTTTACGGGTTTATTTAGGTGTTGGTTTTGATAGTTGCTGATACTTTAATACCTTTGAAAATATGTGTTCCATTAAACAAAGCAGATGGCTGAAAATAATTCATTGCAGAATAACAAGTCTTTCTGGAAAAATCTTTCCCCTGTGAAGGCCTCATTTGGTACAATTCCACAGGTAATGCCCACGTAAGAGTGGTAATACAGCCCAGAGGAGATGTGCAGAACACTGCAGAATCAAAGGAGGAGGTTTTATCTGTGAAGAAGCTTCTTTCCACTTACTCATGTTAAATTCCTTTGCACATTTATGCATCTTTATTTATGCACCCTGAACTGAAGTAAACTGGCAGATGTGCATATATAAATCTGTGATCTACTTTCCTGAAAGCTCTCGACAGCATATTTTAATAATTATACATTATTTATGACTCTACTTCGTACCGGTATAAATTGAAGGAAAAATACTGATGCATCTGGCCAAATTTGTCAATCTTGTTTTAATGTAAAATACGTTTAGCAACTCAAGTATGCTTTTTAAGCAATTTACACATTTCATAACAGTGGAGGCTATTTTTTTGGTGAATTAAGGATGAGCCTATTAGATTTGGGAAGGTACAGACATGATATACCATAATGTAGACTAGGTCTCAGAGGCAACAAGAGGCTCATAATAAGCCATACAGTGCTATCTGACTTCCTTCCAGTGCTATGCTCCTGCTTTTGGCAACCAAGTCATGGTCTTAGAAATGAGTTATTCACTTGTGGTCATTAGTTTTGCCTTACACATTTTATTTTTTCTTTGGATCTAACAAATACCTCAGGCAGAAGAAACATGAATAAATTTTAGTGTTTAATCCAAGTGTGTCTTGTTGGTTACCAGTGTGTTCTGTTGGTGAAAAGCCAACTTCATGTTGGCTGGCCAGCAGAAGAGAGAGCAGATTTCTGGGATTTGCAAAAACAGAAGATACATGTCCTTTATTGCATGAAATTATCAGTTGGCCATAATACTTTTCAGTGCTTGATAAATCATGAAGTTGTAGATCTCCCTATAAATATTAATTGCAATTTAATTTCAGTTGATATGATTATAATGGATCAAGGCTTGACATATGTGGAAATTTGGCTGCATAAAAAGTAGTAAGTGAGATGAAGTAATATTAGAAACATGAGTTCAAATTCTCTCTCCTGTTTTACTGTAACTGTCAGGATAACACTGGCTTCAATATTAAAAAGTCCCTTGACGGGGTCACAAGTGATTACCTACAAAAGGAAATTCATGGGAGAAAGGAAATGGTGAAATCAGAAAAGATATTTTTCACCCAGAAGATACCACAAGCATGTTTCAAATCAAATAAAGTAGTTCAATCTTTCCCACTGGTAAGGAAACACACACCATCTGTATGTACGAGAACGTTATTCACATGCAACAAGCTGGGACTGTGTTTCACAGGTGGTAGGGCATCACATGGGCCTCCTCGTACATGAGGAGAGTAGACAGGCAGAACCCAAAGCAAAGAGACCAGATACATACGTCTGGATCCTAGACCAAATTTATAACGTCTCCTGTTGTAAACATTTGTTAAGATAATTACCTCTTTAAAGAACTAACCCGGAATTTTTTTTTTTCTCCTCTTTCAGAGTTGTGTAGAAGGATTTTTTGTGAAATTACGAATGGTCTACAAGGTCATGCTTTGTTCAACTGGATCATGCATTTCCATACATATATCAATGTTGCGTGAAAGGGGTGATAAAGCAATTTAGCAGGAAATAAAACCCCTTGCATTCCAACTAACCCTCAGATAACTGGAGGAGCTGGGGGCGGCTAGGCTTGGGTCCTGAGTGATGCCCAATTGAGCACTACGGGTCTGACAACGGTGGACTCACTTGATAGTGTGCTGCACTCCCGTACCCATGATTTATGGACTCACATGGCTAAAGCATTTAGAGGCGTCCTATTGGGCATGGGGTTGGTGTGGCTGGTTACAGATGGACACAGTTCAATGTGACACTACAGGCCCAGACACACAAGTGCCGGACTCCGTTGATAGTGTCCCAAACCCATCGGCCAGTCACGATATGTGGACTCTCACGGCCTTATCAGGCAGCAGCCCAGTAAGAAATTGTACAGCAAGTCTGTAAGTAAATGAAAGTACTTTAATAGAACAATGGGATTAATACAGATTCGTATGGATTGCTGGTGATAAACTACTGTCTGCAGAAGTATATAGGAGCATTAAGATTACAAGTTATTAAAAGTGTTATTAATTGCTAAAGGTGACAAGTGCTTTACTACAAAGCACTAAGTTGGTAGAATAATTCTCTAGAGATTTTCTAAGTTTCTGAGGAAAATCCTTGGCTAAGTCCAAGTCTTAGTCTTACCCAAAGGCATCCCAATGGGGGGGAAGAAAGGCTCAGCCCATTGACTGGTCCCAGGGGTCAGAGGTCTGCAATGGAGTCATTCCTGATTGTGATGGTGTCTTCCCTAATTCCCTCCTTTCTTTGGGCTATTTTTATATTATTTTTTACCTGCAAGGTGCAGCTTGAGTGACTCTAGTCATACCTTTACGGTGATTGGTAAAGGCACTTCCACTGCCTTTTTTAAGTGGAAGTTACCAAAACTTGGAGCGTATGCCCCTTTAGGGAGAAGCGGGGTGGGGGTCAGTGTGCTGGAGTTATGTTTTTGTGTAGCTGTAATTCAAGGTCCACCATAGGGAGATAAATGTCAGAGGGGTGCCTGTGGGGCCTCGATGGTGGACCTTGGGTTCTTCGTAGACAGCACATTAAGCATTGTACCATGCCACAATCTAGACAAGAGCTGGAAGGCAAGCCTTCATTGTCTCCTATCTCTTTTTTTTTTTTTCCTTGATAAGCAGCAGACCTAGTAGGGAGGCAGCCTTGGAGAAGATTCTTCTCATGGCAGCTGTATTTTTCCCCTAGGATCTTCTTTGACATTATACCTTTCCCTTAGTGCGTGGACACTGCCATTTTCTGATTTTTTAGCTACCTCCACCAATTACTCCACAATGAAACACTGTCCTTCTGATCTTTTTGCTCAGTCTGTTAAATTCCTCAGTTTTGGTTAATGTGCTGCTTTCAGCCCAAATTGTAATTCACAAGATAACATAAAGTTACTTGATCATCACTGTTTAATTTGCAAACTTTACCTGCATACTTCTGCATTTTTGTCTGGACGCCATGTACTATGCTGGAAAATATTTATGCTGGAAATATTTATGCATTGTAATTTTCAACCATAAATTTTCATACCATATATTAAATGCTGCTGTTGCCTCTATTGCCTCATCCTGTATAAAGCATTCTAAAGATCCAATAAATTTCTGGTTTACAACAAGATAAATGCCATAAAGGATGGTACTTCTAATTTGAATCTTGGAATCTGAAGTACAAAGCACTTGCATATGATACACATATATATATAACAGAGATTTATAGATTGCAATTTTCTTGACCTTTAAAATTTTGGTAGTCTTATCATTGCAGCAGAGCAAAATCGATATTCTTATTAGAAAAATCTGCCATTGACATAAATCTCCAGTGATTATTTCTTGTGAGTTACCCTGAATTTATTATCAACAGAGGTGATCTGTTTAGACTCATAACTAAGTACTTGCAAAGGCAAACCTACAGATGTCATTAAGAAAACGCTAAAGGACAAATCAAGCAGAGTGAGGTATGGAAGTGGAGAGGCGTGGGGGAAGATGCCCTTTTACTGCAATGTGGGAGTTAATTCCTGGAAAGTAGCTTAAACACAGAACAAGTGCCACAGGGCACAGAAGCAAGTGAACTTCTGAGTGCTGCCATCACAAGACCAATTGACCTTGAGTGCAATCAAAGTGTGCATGTGTATGATAAAGACCAGTTTTGAAAATGTCTTTAGTGCTTTTAATGCCTTTAATTACATCAGCACATACTGTTTCTCAAATAGGACATTACTCTGCCTATTGTTAAATTTATTTGACAATTTTAAAAATGCTACCTTAACTGCAGCAGGACAAAACAATTGCTGAATATTTTTCTTTTTTCCTTAGACTTTAAAATCACAAATGCAGGATAGTCTGACTCAGAAGAGAGAATATGTCTGCCAGATTTAACCCTGAACAGCTGAAATGGCTGAGTGTCTCTGTCCTCAGTGCCAGCAGCTCTGAATGCATTGATATTTTCCTGGTTTGTTTGCCTTAAAACTCACCTTCCATACTGCATTCTGCACTCCCTTGTATTCACTCTGAGCCAGCCTGAGACCCTAAATACCATCATAAATTGGAAAAAGGAAAGACTGTTGATGTGCCGAAGGAAGGGGGTGAAAAGCTGACTTTGCTATTGCTGAAACCCTTTTCTATTAATCCCATCATTGTAAAACAACCAGTGATTAACCAGTTTTCAGGCAGCTCCTCAGCTGCCACCAAAGAATCTCTGTATTTCCCAGAAGTCCAATTATATGCAAATATTGTTATCGGAGCTGTTGGAGATAAAAATATGCAGCAAAGCTCCTTTGTAGGCTTTATTTTTGTTCTTCCTGGCAGTTTTCATTAGCCCACAAGTCATTTATTACTGTCAGAATACAAGGAAAAACAATAATTAAAATGAAAAATGGTATCCGAAATTAATTGTGAAATATCTCTAAAAAACACTGTATAAATGTTTCTTCATGAACAAATATACACATAATTCTATTCTTCCTTTCAAAAATACATCTTCTCCTTGTAACAAAATATACATCTTCTCCTTGTAACAAAAATACATCTTCTCCTTCAATTGGTTACTTAAGGTTAACCAATTGAATCCAAATATCAAGGTCTTTATTTTGCTCAGTCTTTTATTATCAATAAATGTATTGCCTTCTACATGGCTCTTATTCTACACGTTTTTTGGCACTGCTAGCTGACAGATTTTGTATGTTTTTGACTTTTAATACTGCAATCTCTTCTATTTTACTAAACTTCTCCAAAAAGCTTCAGGGTTATTTCCAAACTTTGTCTATTGAGTAAAACATCTGTAAGGTTTTTTTTAATCTAGCTTTTACTTATTGTCCCATAATCTCTTTTCAACTATACTGTCTGAAAAAATGCCAATCAGTTTTCCCTGACTGCTATACTCTCCTATTATCTTATTTACTTACACATTTTTACAGAGCCCACTTTACATGTCTATATCATTTTTCTAACTGTAATCCATCCTACAAGCTTCTGACATACCTTGCTGGCCTCAAGATAACCATGCTCACAGCTTTTGGGAGGTGCTCTTGGTCCATTGCCAGATGATTAAATATTCCATCTCTGTTCTGTTTGCAAATATTGAACACAGGCTGCATAAGTGTGATAATTTTTCTTAGGAATCTAATAATCGTGGAGCAGTTTCCTCTAGCACATCAGAATTAACTATTCTCCACTTTTACTCCTGAACGTGTTACAAATCTCTTGAATCTATCTCTATTCACACACGAATACCGATGGTTTGAGGAGTGGTGTGGTGGATTTGCTTCACCTTTTAGTTTACAGCCAAACATAGTTGCTCTCTCACCCTCCCCCCACCTCCAGGGAGTAGGGGAGAGAATTGGAAGGAAAAGGGCAAGGATACTCATGGGTTCAGATAAAAACTATTTATTAATTAAAATAAAATCATAATGATAATAATAGTAATAACAGAATATACAATTGAGTGATACACAGTGCAGTTGCTCACCACCTGCTGACAGGTGCTCAGCCTGTCCCAGTCAGCAATCCTGGAGCAGAGACAGTCCCAAAAATTGGAATCCTGGAAGAGCAAGCCTGAGCGATCCCTGAGAGAATACCCCGGTCTTCTAATCAATCCTGGTTAATGTACTGACATGACATGATATGATAAGGAATATTTCGTTGGCACATCCAAATGCCAGTTTTGGGCTTTGCTATTTACTACACTTCTCCCTCCCAGTGCTGATGCAGCTGTGAACCAGCCAAACACCATGACCTTGAGCTCCAGCAGCAACTAATAACATTAGTACTTTTATCAATAGTACTCTCATAACAAGTCCCATACAGAAACTAAACCACAGCTATTCTAACTACTAAGAAGAAAATTAACTCTATGCCCAGGACAAGCGGGCATATAATTTCCCAGCTGGTAGTCTGTTGTGTTTAGAGAGATGTGACTCGTGCTCTGAATGCTACAGGCATAAAGGTACTCCAAGCACCAGTGGGATATCACTGTGTCAGAAGGAAGGAGAGAGAAAACTGATGAGGCACCACAAAGGAACTGTTTGTTCCCTCCATAGCTTTCTGTTTCCTGGGTAAGAAACTGGGAGCATGAAAAGAGAAGTTACTGTTTGCCCCATAATTCACAAGCATGGACTGGACAATGTCCCTTCCATAGCAGTCTGCACAGTGGTCTGTCACCAGCCCTGGAGGCACCTACCATTTTAGGCCACTCACTATCTGGGACTTAGAATAGCTCTGCCAGCTTACCATACACCTTGAGAGCACAGTAATACACTACATCACCTAAGGTGTAACTTCATTGCCAGACACTACAGGATACATCACATTTACTCTACATCTGCTAGAAATCAGCAAAGCAAGTTTTGAGTATCTTCCATGTAATAACAGAGCAGGAGAACGTTCTAATTTTGCTCCTTGGTACTGTTTGATATGGACCTTTTATTTTCCCCTGTTTTCTTTTTCTCTTCTTTTCCAGCTAGTCTTTCTAAGCTATTTGGTCCTATGCAATAATTTGACATGTTCAGTCAGAAGCTTTATCACACATCCACTACAGACAGACAACCCTTAAATCAGTTACCTTCTGCTTATTTTGACCTTGAAAACTATCTCAATCAAATTGGTGCTATCATTAGTCAGGTTAAAGGCAAGAAGCA
Source organism: Caprimulgus europaeus (assembly GCA_907165065.1). The sequence continues at coordinate 20,391,577 of OU015532.1, read as the reverse complement.
TATTCTTTGCTACAATGTCAGCCTCCTTCACTTCCAATTCTTTTAGTAAGTTGGTTGCAGGGGTCATGAATAATGTTGAAATAGCAATGTCTCCCCCTAATTTTATAAAACATATTTGTAAATATGCTCCTCCTCACTTCTGGACTGCAACTTTTCTAGATTTATTGCTTTGTCTTGGCCACAGTGCATGCTTACAATTCAGTAAGAGACAAAGAGAATCCAGTAATATTTCTCCTTAAATGGCATATTTGACCCAAAATCAGGAAAGTTCTATTTCTTTTCAATGTTTAACTCTGATTATTCTGACATTTCCAATTGTAGCTCCCAAAAATACCTTGAAAAACACATAGTGAACAGGGGGATGGAAAGAGAGCAACAGAATCAAAAAAGCTGTTGTCTTTAAAACAACAGTAAATAATTCACTCTGCATTTTGATAAATGTTCACAAATGGGAGAGAAGAAAGATTATATTTTGTTAGAAAAAGATCACCTTTACCTAGGAAATAAGTACGTGCTGATATTACAAGTATATTGAAAAGGAATAGAAAGGGATTTTATTCTATGTGTATGGGGAACATACATTTATTAGTAACACAGAAGTAAAAGTACATTGAATAATCATGTAACGTCTTTCTGCAGAGTGAGAAATGGCTGCAGTGTCATTGTCAGCTGGGGAATTTAATTTTGACTAAACAATTTCACAGTCTACAGGGGAATTAAAAACACTAGGAGATTTTATAACATCTGAGAATGAACAAAAAAAAAGAAAGTTGGGCAGTGGTTCCTAGTAAAACATTAATATATGCCAACAGCTATTTCACATATGGTATTTTGAAGCCTGCAGTTTTATAGGTTTCAGTTTTATATGAGATAACACTGCAAATTCTCAGACAACATTGCAACAGTGGCCAATGGAAGAGGCAAATTCAAAACATCCCCTTTTTAACCAGTGGAAGGAATTAAGATCCACATCTGACACCTTTCACTAAAGAAGCTAATGCAGTAGTTCAAAATAATTCTCTGATCGTTCTGCAAGTTCAAAACCCATTATAAAAAATGACAGAGGGGCAGGTGGAACAAGATATATACAGATTGTTGCAGGTCTTAACCAGTCTGACAGACATGAAAAACAGAGTAGCATCTGAAAGTTTCAAATATACCTGAGATCTGACACACAGTAACTTTTCCAAGTCCAATATTTTCTGGAAAGATATGTAGAGTCACATGTATGGGTGGATTATATATGCTGTATTTATATTTAGATTGGTTTATAAACATGAAAAATTGAAATATATAGTTAGAATATTCCCTTCCAATAACGTAGCTCTTCTAGATCAAAGGCTGTGCACATATAAGTGAAATGTAAGCTATAAAGATAACTGTAATAGATTTCACGGGAGCTGACAGCTACTTTACATAATGGAGACCTTACAAATGAATGCCTAATAATGCAGGATAAAATATTTTTTCATGGTAATAGCAACTTAAATGCTACCTGGGAGCTTCTCCCAGGATAAGCATGATTAATAGGTCTCTAATACTACCACCTTACTTTCCTTTTCACTTTCTCCCCAAAAATTTATTTCTTACTGTTCTAACAGATTTTATTGTAAAATCAGAATACATCCCTCTATGCTGTGCATGGAATCAGGCAACTGGATATTGTATGGGATATAATACATCAGGAAATTTTCATGAAAATGTGTTCAACATCTTTCAAATTTTCCGAAGTTCAAATTTAATCAATTATATTCTGAAGTACAGTCTCAAAGTGCTTGTCAAGAAACTTTCAAATAAGAAAGTTTTAATTTTGTTTTTTAATAAAACCTGTAAACTTCTCTTAATAGGAAGATTACTCTGTCCAGTAGTGGTTTTCTTTTAATTAATAAATGTCAGCATTTCCTCCTAATTCAGCATAGGAATATTTTTTAAAAAAGTTACATTTTGATAGGCTGAAAATGTGCACCATTCCTATCTCAATGGGAAATCTTTAAAGAGCTATTTTCCAAGGTTACTCTGCTATAGGACCCAGGCTTTCAGTAGGTCCCTTTCAGAGATTACCTTTAAGTTTTCTCAACTCATCTGTCAAGGCAGATAAAACAGACAGGTCGAAAAAAAGATACAGTGAAATAGAGAAAAGAGGAATAATTCTCACAAATAAGATTCAAATGGGTAAAACTTTATTAGACAGTTACTCATGGAGCTAGTCCATCTGGCAATGCCCAACACTACCTTTCTAAACAGATTAGAGGTTTTTAAATGTATAAAACATAGCTGTTGTGTGTATTTTAAAAGTGTAACTCTAAGAAACTGGAGAGCTCCAAATTAAAGGTTTATAAGCCTCACAGAATATTTCTTTTTACAACAGCAGATCCCTCATGAAGGTATTGATGGGCACACCTCAGACTTGTATTTAATTAATTCCCTCAAGTAATGAAAATGAACTGACTCTCTCACTTGCTTGGACTGACAGTGCATTTTTCATTATGAAGTATGAATATACCTGCCAAGGTAAATATCAAGTTGATATAAGGAAAAAATGGCAAAATAAAGAATTTTGAGTTCACCAAGTGGACAGCTGGCTTATTATCTGTAAGATAATAAATCTTCTGCGTTCTTCTTTTAAAATGCAATTAATGTAGGGGGATTACTGAGAGTAAGATGTGGTCAGAAAGGACAACATGGCATGGAAGTAGAAAAGGGTGGTAAAAGAATAACAGAGATGCCAGCTTGAAAAGTAGATACAGAAGAGTGCTAGTTCTACCTGGCTATGTGTCTAGATTAGCAGCTGCATTGGCAAATACTGTATGTAGATTGGCCATGAAGACAGTACTTAAGCAGCATTGTGAAACTGGTGAACAAGCAACCCTGAGGGTCTATATCAAGAGCACTCAGATTGGGTTTGGCTTGTTGGAGTCACCTGGGAATTGAGGTCTAGAAAACCCTGTCAAATAAAACAAACACAGATGAAAAATGGGTCACCTTCCAAGTAATACACTCTATGCATCTTGTATCTGTTCTTCTTATTTGTATAACACAATTCTACTCCCTGCGTGTTAACTAAATAATTTTAAGATCTTAGCCTTGATTTTTAAACACCATTATCTGATCCACGTTACCCTTAAGAAATACAGTGGACTGACTAGAAGTTACAGCAAAATACTAGATAGTCTGTTTGCATAAAGGTTTTAACACCTTTTGAAAGTTGGTTTTGATGAACAAAAGACCTTAAGCAATTTTCTGTGAAATGCTGCTGAAAACAGCTCTGGAGGAACTCAACAAGAGTTGACTAGCACATCTGGGCTATTGAAATATTGTGCCTACAGAACAAATGTGGTAAAACTAAACTTTTATAAACTGGTACATTTTCCCATGAAATTCTGACTATTCAGCTTTCTCATAGAATCATAGAGCAGCCCAGGCTGGAAGAGTCCTCAAAAGATCATTTTGTACAACCTTTTGTAGGAGCCTGGATAAGATTATCTAGCATCCTGTCCAACTGCATCTTGAAAAACTCCAGTCATGGAGACTCTACCACATCTCTGGGGAGGTTGTTCCAGTGAATGATTGTTCTCACTGTGAAAAATTTCTTCTTATACCAAGATGAAACCTGTTTTGGTGTAACTGGTACCTGTTGTCCCTTGTCTTCTCCATGTGAATCCTTGTGAAGAGAGAGTCTGTCTTCTTTGTAGCCACCCTTTAAGTAATGGAATATGGTGATGAGCCTTCTCTTCGCATGTTCGCATGTTGCTTCCCTGCTCTCTCAGAACTGTTACATGACTCAATGACTATTAGAATTCTTTATACAAATACATTTAATATGTATATATTATATACATATAATATTGTGTACTTATGTTTATTAAAACAATACACAAAAGTAGCAATGTATATATTATATACATATAATATTGTGTACTTATGTTTATTAAAACAACACACAAAGGTAGCAAGAATATACCTTTCAGGAGCTTTTCCTTAAGAAAAAAAAAATTAAGTGTGGGTGCATTTATATATTGACATGCAGTAAGAGAGAAAAATTACTGTAAATAACCCCATAAAACCTCTATGCCAAAAAATGTCCAGTTTAAGCTGCGGCTCAGCTTCTGTGTTTGGGAGCCAAATGCAAGAAGTGTGAAATACACTAGCCATGTTATGCAGCAATTTGGACTATCATAACTGTCCCCACAGCATTAAGATGTATACGTCTTCAGTTCTTTCCAGGATAGCTATTGCTGCCAGAAACACTGCATATTTTGTATGAAACTCACAGCACTTTCACTAGATATATTTATGCAGAGTCTGTTAGTGTCCAAAAGTAGGTGAATTGCTCTGGGTAGTGGGAGGCAACAATTCCCAGATTCCATTTTCAGCTCTGAGACAGTTTCATGTGGGTTGGCCGAGAGTAAATCACTTTAAAATCTCTCTGTTTGAATTTCCATCTGTGCAAATGTGGATGATAAAACTAGTCTATCTCACAGAATGACAGGAGACATAATTAGATTTGCACAGTCATCTGAAGGCTCTTTTTGTCTAAGAGTGTGGTGCTTGCCAGCATGTCCAAAGAGATTTTTAGTAAATATTGCAGAACATAAAGGAATAGAAACATACAGAAGTTTACAAGGTCCTGAAAGTCTGCAAGAAAGGGGTCAGGCATTCTTAAAAGCAAACAATGAGGAAAATATTTTACAGGTAAGGTTGTGTTGCATGAATATGAGAATCAATCAGAGAAATCTCACTGAAAGAGTGCACTAAGTTAGATGCGTTTCTAACACAGGTGAAGAAAAAGATTTATTGCTTACTGGAAATGCCAATCTGATAGGCAAAAGCTTAGTAGTATAGCAGTTTTCAGAAGTCTTAAATGTCAATAAAAATGATCTGAATGTGTTTCTGGATGACAATAAAATGGACCTTTAAATAATTATTCATCAAAACAAAGTTTGGCTAATAAATACTCCTTTTTGTATCAGTCCACAGCCTAGCTGCATAGAAAATGCTTTACCACGTTTTATTAGCAAGGCAAGGCATGAAATATTAAATAGGACCCAGGTCTGAATTCCAGCAGGGAGGACCAAGTGGCAAGTTAATGAAAGGAATTTTACCTTCAGATGAGATGAGCTTCTGAATATCTCAGAAGCTTAAATTGCCAACTTGTGTCATGGCAAACAGCAGTATAATAACATCAGTTTTGAGGAATCAGCTTAATAGTGGTAATTACAAAACCACAGTGCAGAATACCTATTCCTCAGCCAAGCATCACTTAAAATCGTGTGTAGAATGTCTTAAGGCTTAAGTAAGGATTCAGTAGCATGCAGACCAGACTGGGTTTATGAAAAAGAATTACTTTAATTTCTAATGTGAGAAATTTAGCAGTTCTACACACTTAAAGAGCATCTTACTGATGTAGAATCTCACATCTACAAAAACATATTGGAAAATAAATCAAAAATAAACCAAAGCATTTTGGCTTGAATGACACTCCCCAGTATCACATGGGCAGTAAAAAAATTTATGTCGTTACCTTTCTTTCATGGTTCAGTTATAAATATTTTAGTGTTTCTGCGGCTCAGCACTGCAAAAAATCCTATGTGAAACTCTATGCCTTAACTCTCTGTGAGAGAGTTATTCACAAGCTAGGGCATACTTATTTTCATACACTTACTTTCTTCCTTCCCCAGATCAGTGAAGCAGTAAATAGAGAGGGGGAAAAAAAGGCTCTCTGCAAACAGCACCAGATCATTGGTGCAGGAAATAGCAAGAAACTCCCTGCAGGAGCATATGCATTCTTAGCAAATTCTAACAGAAAATTATAATCATCCAGTTAATTATATTTAATTGCTCTCTGCATCAAAACAATAAATAATGAGAGAGTCCAGTGCTGTTTGTTGGAGATTATAAATTGACATAAATATGAGAAACACAAGCAAAAGAGTAAATACACATTCAGTTCTTCAAAATGGAGTAAAAAACAAAAAAAGCTGAGTGTAAATTCTATCAATGTTGGCCAACATCTATCTACAGAAACAGAAATTTCAAGGCAAAAAATCTCAGTTTTTCTGGGAAAATTGCTATCAATGAATCTGCATTAAGAGGACACTGCATGCAAGAACTTAAAGACATTAATACTTGAATGTGGGGGGGAATAAATTTTGGTAAGAAAGGTAGAAACATAAGAAATGAAGAAAGGAGAAGGACTTAGGCAATGAAAGGAAATGTTAATGTGTTAATGATGGCAACTGTTAGGTTCCCAAGGGGAGCTGCAGAAATCCCAGAAGAGATTCACTACAAAATGTATTAGACAAAACCTTTGTAAATAGACGTCTGGGGGCAATCCTGAGTAGAGAAAGAGTTGGCTTAGGTGATACACTATAACTGGTCTTTTCCAGCTTAACAATCTGTAGAAGGCATGAAACCCAGAAAACATTGATTATTTAATTTATTACAACATTGTCCTTGGCTTCTTTGAATAAAATTCAGAAGTTAATATATTTTTAGTGCTTTTGTTTCAGATTCTATAATGCCAGTGTATCTCCATTTTGCAGCTAATAATCAGTTCTGCAGCCTAAGAGAGTCTCATGTTTCAAATCAGAGAATTTGTTCCATTTGCCAATTTGTATTGTATTACATATATATTATTTATATATTACTGACATATATAAATATACATAAATATATATATATATATACACACACGCTTTAAAATGCATGTTGCTGTTTGATATTTAGTAAAAAACTTAATCTTTGAATCAGGGCCCCTTCAAGTTAAGCCAGAGTCAAGAGAAAAATCAGCTAAAAATCCCAGAAAACACAGCCAGTTAAATTGATAATCTGTATGAGTGGGAACTGATGGAAGGGTCTATGACAAACACTTTTAAAGATCTTGTATAATCAAGAGTATTTTGAGGGGCTAGAAAGATGAAGAAAAACTCATTACTGAATTGATTTTACTTTCTCAAAGCTGAAAAAATACTTCAGCAAAAATCCTTGATCAGAAAATATTAGGCAGTGAAATGTGACTTTTTTAAAGGAAGTTCTATCAGAAGAATTCATTAGAAAGCTAAAATGTCATTCCAACATTGAGAGAGAACAGTTTGTGGATAAAAATCCTACTCTGGCATTGTGGCAAAGTGAGTAGCACGACAACAAAAAAAGAGTGTGGGGAGGGAAAGAAAATGCACAATAAAAAGAGCACATTGGGGAGAAGAGGGCAGTAATCAACAAGCTAGATATTTAGATGTACTTGTAGTTGGCAGGGGAGCTTGAGGGGTTAAAGGACTTATTGCTGGAATGATTAAGAATGAAAATATTTCAAAAAATAATATGAAAAACAAAGAGCAAAAGCCAGTCCTGCAGTCTCATTATAGTTGGAGAGTGTAACTGCTAATATGATGGCAGAGATTATCACAGCTGCTCTGTATTTGGAAAGAGGTTTGAGGTTGCCCTATTCTCGTAGGTTTGGGTGAAAAATTTGAAGCATACAAGCAACTGAAGAGAAGATTAAACATCTCTATATATCCAGCAAGTCCACAAAATGATCTTTTAAGAGACGGCAAAGGGGACGTCTGAGTCACTGATATCTAATCTGGCAAGCTGCTTTTGGGGTTTTTCCATTGTTCTACCAGCAACGCAGAGGTTTATTTTACCAGTTAAGTCACACAGGCTACACCTGCCATGTTATATGCAATGGATTACAAATGTCTTTGTTTAAGAGAGGAATTTGGTTAAAATATGGAAGTACATTTATTTCCTTCACAAACGTATAAAGTGAGCTTATTTATTTACTGGAGAAATACAGAATAAAATCCAAGCAGCAGAAGCTGAAGCCAGACAAGTTCTCATTTTAAACTGGGCTTGTATTTTTAATGGCAAAGATGAATGACAGTTGTAACAGGCAACTAAGGGCAGGTATGGATTCTCCATCTTTTTTCTTGTAATCAAGCAGATACTCTTTTGGAAGAGGTACTTCAGTCAAGCACGAGACCTGAACTCTGTGCAAAGGTAACTGGGATCAATTCAATACTTCACAGCAGAGAATGCAAACTCTGTAATCTAATTAGGATTTTGGCCAAAAAATATAGGAAAACAGGAAAGCTCTGTAGGTCAAACTTTGCTTCAAAATTTAAAGCAAATTTGAAACTATTTGCTTCAAAATAGTTTCAAATTATAGACTGTTAGAGTTCCGTGTTGTAGGTTCAGAAGAGAATAATTTAAAAGCACCAAAACAGTATCAGAGTTAATTTTCTAATTTTAGTGAAGCATTAAAATCTCATAGCATGTCAACCCTGCAGTGAGGGTACTTCCAATCATGTAAATTCATGCAGTGTTCACAAAGGAGGAGGATAAATGATCCCTACTTACTGTTTGAGCCTCTCAGTTAAGCAGTGGGCTTCCAGCTGCTGCATCTCAAACAGGCACACATTGGGAAGCCAGAAAATCACATACACTCTGTCACTTTAGAGAAGGCAGCATACACTCCCCTCTGCACCTGCACCTCCCTGCTTACACTGACTACACAAGCAGTGTGGGACTATCATTGGCATTGACTTTGCACATCTTTGCATTAGTTGTGCTATTAGTGTCTATGAAATAGCAGGGTTAGAGATGATGCTCCACCTCTCAGAGGGATACGACATCACCAAGTCCAGAATACGACTTCCATTTCACATTGATTGCAATTGTTTCTGTCCATCTGTTTTCACCAGGAATGATCCCTGAATGATACCCATGGGCACTAACTGAGTCTGGAGAAAAGTAAGATCTTAACCAGGTACAGCAGAGACAAGGTGCCACACCTCCTTTTTGCATTTGAATCATCCTCACAATCTATATGTAGAAGATGCCTCTTTCTCCTTCCCTGTACTCTACTGCATAAACTGATGTTGAATACATCAATTGCCTTGTAATCTGATCTAGAGATGTGAAAGTCCAAAGGAAACAGAAAAAGCAATTAATTGCTTTTGAAAGGAGGAATGAGGAAAACAAGATACTCCAAAATTGAAAACTGTGGGGGGAAGGGGGGGAGATATAGTAAGATATGTTTTCCTAACTCTGAGCAAGATTTGAAAAGATACTGATGCAACAGTTGAATTCTTTATATTTTTCCTATACTTTTTTTTAAATTGATTTACTTCATTTCAAAGCATTATACTATTACTAAAGGAATTTATAAATACTGTAGATCTGTACACAATGTGCTAAATTTATTATTACCCCTTAATTCTGCTCTATTCTTCTTTGTATCTACATAGGAGTGGCCTGCTTGCTTGCCAAACTTTAAAATGTTTATTTACCTGAGTTCCTAGGTTTCTATTAAAATTCTATTTTTGAAGCTTGCAATATAACCTTATTTTATGCCTACAAATAAACAGCATCAGTGCTTTCTATATGGAACATTTTAGCGTTCCCTATTTTAGAGATGTCACTGAGCAAAGAAAAATTCTCAGCATACAGCACAACTTCATCACTAATGACAAGTATATACAGCATTATTCAAAAGCGAAGAATGTAGATACATCACAAATACACTCATCACCATTTTTTTATTTTGATAGAAGAAGAGAGAAATATCTAAAAAGAAGTGAAGTTCAGCTTCTATAACAACCAACTTTTACCAAAATTGTAATACTTCAAACTTTGTTAAGGTTGTCAGAAGTAGTACTTCTATCTACACCTTCACAACTCTGAAAGTGTAGCAAATGTGCCATCATTTAGCTGCCTCTATCATAGAATATTTCATTTGCTATGAAATCAGGATCCTAGCTAAGAACCTGGAAGTGCTTTTTGTTTTGTTTTTTCTTCTGTATGACAAAACCTAATCTGGTTTCCTCAGCTCTAAACCCAGATGAAATAGTGTGGGAAAGCAAAGAGCAGAGACACCTGAGACAGATGGACACAAGCCATCTCAATCCTGGGAGGAATGTAGTCATGCTTACCATGAGCTGTGTCCCAACTAAGAAGTCCAGCCAAGAACTGGTTAATCAGAGCTCACTAACCTGCAGACAAGGGTTGGCAAATTCAGCTACAAAATGCACACAAAACGAGCCACGCTGGGGCTCAGAGGATCGGCTCACTCTGCTTTGTGGGGCTGGAATGGGATACCTGCACTGTGCAAGTCTTCATAGCCTAGTTTTATTACTTCTAACACTCAAAAATCTTGCAACTTAGGTCTTTGGCTATACTCAAGATCCCTTTAAGTTACATAAGTCAAGGTATCCATAAGCAACTCATTTTTATATACTTTTTCATTAATGTCAGATGAATTGTATAGTGAAACTACCCTGGTTGCTTAGCCCACAACTACACCAGTTTGTGTATTCCAGTACTGTGGCCTCTGCATTTTATCACACTACAGCAACCACTTCCCAGTTTTCCCATGTATCTGATTTTTCACATAGCTGTAGAAATGGCCTACACTAAAGTAATTTTTATACAAAAAGTTTTAGGTGCCCTAAAATTTTTGAGCAAAACATGAAAAACCTAAACCACTTAGGGTGACAAGTAGAACTATTTCAACAGGTTATCTGAGCATTTCAACACAAATATGCTGTCACATGTGTGCTGGCAGTTTATTGTGCTCATCTCATACTCTTGCTCTTCTCCACAGAGCCCCTTCCTTCAACACACCACAGTAACTCAAACTTCAGCAAACACCCTTCCGCAAAGATGTAAGATCACAATGCATTAGAAGACACATATTTGATCAAGATATCTGGTTTCTAGAGTAGACTTGGAGTCCTTAGTCAATCCCATTACCAGAGGTGAACATTCACAGCTATTCAGGACAGTATTCATAGTTGTTTCTTGTTGAAAAAACAATTATTCAACATTATCTATGCATCATATTTATTATAATTCATATTTGCTAGTTTCATAAAACTGCATTAAGTCATTAGCATCATACTCAGCTCCAGTTTTATGCCTTTAACAAAGGCAGTTAATCAATAATGTTGCATAACAGGATCCAGTTGGGTACATATTATATGAACCTGGTGTTCAAACTGATTTTCCAACTCATAGTGACCTTTAAAAGACTAGCTTAGTGAAAGCTGCATTCCAAAAGTCTTCAGTAGTGCAAATTTTAATGTACAGAAGATGTAAACTAAGTCCCAGTACAATGTACAAAAGCACAAGCACTCCGGTCAAAGTGGGTTGAAAGCTAATGAGGTAAGTCCCCTCAATAAATGAGGTGTGAATCGATGGCTGATGGGCAGACGTTCAAATATTCCACCTGTTGCTTTGCCAAAAAAAGTGTAATATTGATATAATAGGATTTAATATAAAAGTCAGTAATGCACAGCAAAGCCAAGATTCTGGGCAGAAAAGGTTTTCTGAGTATTAAACATTCAAAAATCAGAGTCAAATGATTAATCTCTAAATAGTTTTAAATAAAAGTATACCTACATAGAAAAAGGCCCTAAACCACAGGTCCATATTCTTACAAGTTTACCTTTTTCTTTTTACTACAAGTCTAAGACCATTTTCAGTTCTCTTGTATATAAAGGACTTTATCCATACATAAAGCTGAAAGCAAAGACTGAAACCTTGTACTAAAATAAATAAATTACCAAAGAAATCACAAATTCAAAAGATCAGTTTAGATAAGATTTGGTGGTTCAAGCCTTAGAAGCAAAGTTACTTGTGCTGGAAATCACTAAAAAGTGCATGATAATATTTTCTATTTAAAAAACCTAATAAAAAAAACATGGAATCACACAACACTTGAAACAATTAGAAATTGAGAAAAAACAAACACAGTCCAGTAGGAACTGTATTTCACCTACAGCCTAAGGTCACAAACATCAAACAACATAATCTGAAAGCACTCTTTTTTATTCTCTAAATTAAATGGATATTTTATTCCTGAGAAAAAAAGAATCCAAATCTCAGACATAAGACAGACATAAGAAACCTACATGCAAATATGGATGATGTCCCTAGAAAGGAGTGACAGTTATGCAATAGGTGCTCATAATCAGAGGGATAAAAGTAATTTGAAACAGCAGAACAACAGATCTAACCCATCAAGTGATAGACATCAGCCTCCTAATGCCCTCTTTGGTACTTAGAAAATCAGTGGACAACTTCGAAGACCTTTGAGTTATTTCTGGGCTTTAATCAAAATACAAACTGGAAATTATAGCAGTTTTCAAAACGTCTAAATGTCTAACACACTCTTAAATCAGTCCTATGATATTGCATAATTGTGTATCACACTTCATACCAGAGTTGTTTATATAGTATCTAGCTGAATGGCAACTCAGGTACTGTTGGTTGGATCACCTGTGTGTCACTGGAACAAACAAAGTTAATGACAATGGCGAACTAAGTAACACAATTTGCCTTTCAACAAAGCTACTCTTCCCCTCTGTGCTCAATTGCCCTATTTAAGTTAAGAGGAAATACTTGCAAACTGTGCAACAGCACTAGCTGAAAGGCATCTAAACCAGTGGCAGACCATAAAGAAATTACCACAACCTGGGTCTTTGGAGAGAGAGCCTCTGGAAATGACCCAGATAAATCTATCCAGTGAGATACAATCTGAACTTCCATTGTAGGCTGTCTGCTGTTTTCATCCTTATTTGTCTGCAGGGTTGGTTTGCATTCTTTATTTCCCCTTACATTGTGGGCAACTCTGTTTTTCATAGCAGTTTACATGATTAAATAAGAGCTGTGAAAAGAAAGTAAATCCTTAGCAGACATATTGTCTTAAAGCCTGCAGGAATCATACACTCATAATCCTCCGATTATTTGGAACTGGAGCAGAACACTAGAAACATCAAAAGGAATGTAGTTTGTTGGAGGTTTTCCCTCTCCTTTTTAGCCATTAGTGTGTTCAATTGCTTGGGTTTTATTGTTATTCTAGATGACAGTCTTTCAAAATGACATGAATAGCTTTATTTCCTCTTTCTGTTATAAAAATTTCCACTCTCTGTGGTCAGAATGGTCATTATTAACTCTGCACAGCACTTGTATTTAGGCTAACAGGTTTTCAATAGGGATTTTTTTTTTTCCCTTCTACACTCCCTGGGAATTTACTGCAGGTTAACTTTGGAGGTATAGCCAGCCACTAGAAAAGGCAGACTGGAAATCAGTAGTTTGCTAAGCCTCAGAGACAACCATCATAGCAGGCAAGTAACTGAACTAAAAGCTCCAGCCCTTGTCTTTGCCAGTCTCTTATCTACTCTCTCTTTCCCACTGCCTGTTCACTTTAGTCTTGCTTTCAGCAGGAAGAAAACCAACACTGTGAAGCCCCATTGCATAGTGACACATTTGAGCAATGGGAGTGTCTGAATATAGCAGGAAGGAGTTTCTTAATAACAGCTATGCTTGCAATATGCTTCAGATGTCCATTTATTTTTCCCATTACTTTTATATTAGAAGAGCACAGTCAACAAATTCATAACTCCAGGAGTCTATGATGCTGCCAGAGACAGGAACCTGACTCCATGGTCGTCCGAGGTTTCATCTCTACCCATGATATCCATCACACAAAAGCCAGCTGTAGAGCAGCATTTTTTTCAGGTAGTCACACCAACTTCTTTTCCATGCAGGAAGCCACTTAGGGGTAGCTGACCTATTAATCTTGTTACAGGTGCATTATTTTCTGATACCCAAAATTAATCATAGAATCATAGAAAAAGACCTTTAAGTTCATTGAGTACAACTGTTAGTACAGTTGTACTCAATGCCAAGGCCATCACTAAACCATGTCCCTAAGCATCTCATCTTCATGTGTTTAAATACCTCCAGGGATGGTGACTCAACCACTTCCCTGGGCAGCCTGTTCCAACACTTGATAACCCTTTCAGGAAAGATTTTCCTAAATTCCAATCTAAACCTCCTCTGGCTCAACTTGAGGCTGTTTCCTCTCATCCTATCATTTGCTACCTGGGAGAAGAGACCAACACCCATCTTGCTACACCCTTCTTTCAGGTAGTTGTAGAGAGTGATAAGGTCTCCCTTCAGTCTCCTTTTCTCCACACTAAACAACCGCAGTTCCCTCAGCTGCTCCTCATAAGACTTGTGCTCCAGAATCTTCACCAGCTTTGTTGCCCTTCTCTGGACACACTCCAATGTCTTTCCTGTAGTGAGGGTCCCAAAACTGAACACAGTATTTGAGATATGGCCTCACCAGTGCCAAGTATAGGGCGATGATCGCTTCCTTAGTCCTGCTGGCCACACTATTTCTGATACAAGCCATGATGCTATTGGCCTTCTTGCCCACCTGAGCTCACTGCCAGTTCATATTCATACTACTATTGACCAACATCCCCAGGTGCTTTTCTGCTGGGGGGAAGGAGAAAACCATTACAAATATACTGATACACATACACACATACATATGCATTCCTGGGAAGAAACATTTGCAATGGAGTCAGCAAAATACAACATGGATGCAAGAAGAAGCTGTCAGTTTTGGGGTATGAAGAATCAGAGTGGAACTCATATACTCGTCATAGAGTTGTAATTCCAACCACTCTAACAATTGGTTAGATAGTGCTGGGCCCTTACAATAGAACTTGGGCAATCTTCAGAACAAAGCTCCTGTCTTCTGTCTTCAAAGCCATTTAGATTCTCTGCACTAATAAAAGGAGGTCATTAGGATGCACACCTAAGAAACAGGAGAGCAGTTTCTTACAGGTAAGACTTGTACCCATCTCGTCAGGCTACTTGCTGTTTTAAGTTTCCTCTTCTGTGGCATTTTGGGAGAAAAAATACAGTTGCCATGCTTTCATTTTCACTAGAATGCAAAACAATACTAGATTATATAACCTCAACAACATTTCCCAGTTTAGGAGTAGCTGGAAAGCTACAATATTGTAGTTACAAGGCTATAATATTTTCCATCTGGAAATATAATTGTGTTTGAGATGAAGGTGGATCAATAAAAAGTAATCTTTCTCCAAAATATGGCTCAAACTCAATCTAGATCATTTTCAAGTCATTCTATCTGCCCAACATCACAAACACTATAGCTGTGCTACAGCTCAAGTGAAGAAAGAAGGAAAACCAGAGCATTTTATTCTAAACCCATTGGTATTGAATTTAAATTCTACTGTTGAAGTCCTACTCTGAGACAAAATAGATTATAAAATGGTCACTTTCATCCTTAACTATGTCTTTACCTTTATATTTAGAATGGATTATAAAGCACAAAAGTCCTTTCCTCCCCTGCAAGTTGAGAACCTCAGCTGCTGTAAATTGGCATGAGCTTTAGCAAAGTTGTGCCAGGTTTTACAGCTGAAGATCAGATTTTTAATTTCCATTGTTCCAAGCCACAGTGGTTTTTAGTTTTGCTTGAGAAAGACAATGGAAGCTTCAGCAACTGGTGAAGTCAGCCACTGTGTTATGTGTGGAAGTGACAACCCAGTCTTATTTGTACAACAGGGAATGTGAAAGAGGAGGTCAGAGTTCCCAGCACACTTGTCAGCACAGAAAGCTCAATTGTCTGAAGGAAAGGGCAGCTATTGAACTACATCACATCAGGCTTTTCTACTAAATAGCAAGTCCTGTGAGAGAATGGAGCTTGAAACAACTGCACTTGGCAGCAGAAAAAGCAACAGTAGTATAAAGCTTTCCCATATAAAGCATATAAAGCTGTGAGGAAAAATAAGAGGTCAAAATGTTGAAAAAAAATTGTGTATTTTCTCTGTGCTTTGGGATATAGGTTTCCATTTACACTAGAGTGAACTTGCATGAATGTTTTCAGTTGCCTGAGAGCAAAAAGAGCCATGTTTGCTTGAGCAGACAAACCATGAATAAGATAATGTTGAAATGAAAAATGCACCCACTAGCTGGCTCCTTGGCACTAACAATTCTGATCTAACCTGTTGCTAGCAGCAGAGCCAAAACAAGGTAAAAATATTACTGATGTACTTCACTGAAGTACATTTTAAAAGTTATTAAAGTTGTCATGTATACATTGTGATCAGATATTACCTGGGAACTGCAAAGTGGTAATAAATCTTCTCTATAGGCTTTGTAGATGCTAGTGAGAATAAAAGTTTTGCATAAAAACAAAACAAGCAAATGAATATTAAAATAATCTGTATCCCATCCTTTTCCAGTTTCAGAAACTAAACACTGCTGTGGTTTCCTGACACAGATAAGGGTCGGTAAGCCAAGCTAAGAAGAAAGAGAAGCAACCTGCCAAGTTTCTTTATCAAATTGTATGAAAAGACGGAAAGATAAAACTTTCCAGTGCCAACCCTCACAGTTTTATCTTTAATCTTGAGACATATTATTGGAGCAGAACAAGACTGAACCACTAACTAGGCTGCTTTCATGAAATTCAGTTGCTGGACTATCAGCATTGTAGGACCTGTAGCATGAGTGGAAGCCAGGTCTCAGACTGTACACATACTTCTTCCAAAAATCGTACATGCATGACTTTCTGGTTTGCAGTTCTCACAACTGATAGGATAAAACCAGACTTTGCAATATTTCTGAATATACTTTTAAAATAAAATATTTGCAGAAAATAAACTAATCATTAAAAAAATCCTGAATTTGACACTCTGCATTCTATTTCATCTTTTTTTACCAAGTTTTTAGAAAAAAACATCTATGTACAGAGAAATTGTTTTATTCACGGCCTCCAGTTACCCTGAGTCTGTATACACTGTAGCACTGCAATAACTTGGGTTTCTCTTCCTCATTCCTGTCTTTTTCTTTCCAGCACTTCTTGTCTTCACTAAGTCCTTTTTTCCATTTCCAAAATTTTCCATTGCTCCAAACTCCAGTCACCTGCAGATATACAGAGCAAGCTGGTCCTCTGTGTAGACACTTTTTCTAATATTGCCACTGTATTGTCCAGATTTATTTGATCAAGTATTTTATCTCCCATCCATTCCAAACAAAATATTGTTGATTAATAGATCTGTCAATTACCCATTTCTCACCTCATCCTGTAACTTTACGAAGAAGAACTATGTGGAAAAGAACACAAGAGTATGGGAATTAATGGAGTCATGCATATTTCATTACAAAATACTGAAATTTCCAACATTCTCTATAATGCTACTATAGTTGAGTCTTTGAGACTAAAATTTAAGAGAATCTTTGAGAATAAAATTTAGCTAAGAGCATTCAGTAACATATAAAACCTCAAAAATGTGGTTCACACATATTTTAAAAGCTCAAAGAGAGCTCTTGACCTTCTCTCCTTCAAAAAGTAACAGAGCTAGTATTTGTACACTCATTTAAGCCAGTCTAACAGTTTTACTAAATTATGATATTTTGAATATTTAAGGTTAACAATAGGGAAAAGTTTTCCATTTGTAACAGACTAATGTATCAGTTATTAGCACAAGTAAGGTTAAAATTTCCCACTTAATATTGGCATACCTCTAACCTTGCATACAGGCGTACCAGAACCGGAACCTGCTAAAAAGAACTTACAAAAACTTTACTTTTGTCAGTATAGTGAAAGTGGTGTGCGACTACTAGAAAGAAATCAGAGTTCTGAAATGAGCAGTCAGCAAGCAGAAAATGGTTTCAGGAGTGGAATAAAATGCAGTGAGTAGTCAGTGTATACATCTTAATTTAAAAGGCAGATACAGGACAGGGGAAAAGTGGCTGGAAAGCTGCCTGGAGGAAAAGGATCTAGGGGTGTTGGTTGATAGCCAGATTAATACAAGCCCAGGTGGGCAAGAAGGTCAATAGCATCATGGCTTGTATCAGAAATAGTGTGGCCAGCAGGACTAAGGAAGCGATCATCGCCCTATACTTGGCACTGGTGAGGCCATATCTCAAATACTGTGTTCAGTTTTGGGACCCTCACTACAGGAAAGACATTGGAGTGTGTCCAGAGAAGGGCAACAAAGCTGGTGAAGATTCTGGAGCACAAGTCTTATGAGGAGCAGCTGAGGGAACTGCGGTTGTTTAGTGTGGAGAAAAGGAGACTGAAGGGAGACCTTATCACTTTCTACAACTACCTGAAAGAAGGGTGTAGCAAGATGGGTGTTGGTCTCTTCTCCCAGGTAGCAAATGATAGGATGAGAGGAAACAGCCTCAAGTTGAGCCAGAGGAGGTTTAGATTGGAATTTAGGAAAATCTTTCCTGAAAGGGTTATCAAGTGTTGGAACAGGCTGCCCAGGGAAGTGGTTGAGTCACCATCCCTGGAGGTATTTAAAAGACGGATAGACTAGGTGCTTAGGGATTCGGTTTATAGGTGAAATTGGTAGTGTTAGGTTTATAGTTGGACTCAGTGATCTTAAAGGTCTTTTTCAACCACTATGATTCTATGACTCAGTGCCTGTGTTGGATTGTTGGCTAAACATGCAGCACCAGATCTGGGTTTTTAAAAACAGAGATTAAATATCCAGAATTTTGAAGCCAGAAAGTTAGTTTATGATTATGAAAACTAGTGATAGACCAAAAGTTTCAGCACTTGAATTCCATTTAGATGGCATTTAAAAACATACCCAATAAATACAGTAAAGATGAGCTTAGTATTTTCATGAGAAAAATGTGACAAAATATTAGGAAAACACGCGGGGACAAACCTCACAGGTTAAAATTCAGTTTAAGTATTATTTATTATTCTTTAATGTGGTGGTTTGGCCCATAGTGGGACCATGCAGTCCTGCATTCACTCCCCCAACCTGGTGAGATGGGATGGAACACATAACAGAGGGGCACAGAATTAGGATGAAGGACAGGGACGGCTCACTCACCAGTTATGGTCACAGGCAAAACAGACTCAGGCTTGGGGAAGAAAAATCAATTTAATCTGATGCAAATCATCAAACTAGACATAACAATCACATCTTACAACACCTTCCCCCCACCCCTCTCTTCTTCCCAAGCTCAAATCACTTTGCTCCCCATTTCTCTACCTTCTCCCCCCAGTGGCACAGGGGACAGGGAATGGGGGTTCAGTCAGTTCACCTCTGCCACTCTTCCCGGCATGAAAGTCTAGGAACAAGATATTCCAAAGCAAGCTTCCCATGGAGTCACAGGCCTCTTTGGGCTCAGCTCCCAGCTTCAGCATGGGGACATCCATGGACTGCAGACTCTCCCCCCAGCCCCTCTCTGGCAGTGAGTGGCTCTTGGGGTCCCAATTCCAGTCACACTTGCCCTCAGGCTCAACTTCTCTGCTCCAGTGTGGAGTCCTCCATGGCCTACACATGGGTCACTGCTCTGCCATTGAATCTCCATAGGCTGCAGGGGACTTCCTTTGTCTTCTCCTACTCCATGCGGTTGAACTGGGTGTGGGTCTCTGGCTTTTCCTCTGGCAACGTAGCTCTTTGTCTGTCTGTGCTTTGTTTAGGCTGATGGTCATCTTTTGCTTGTCAATGGCCACTCCTCCAGGTTCACCCCACCTACTTCTTTTCAGGACAGTCCTTCCCCTTGCAAATATGGACTCGCAGAGGCATTTCTCTAGTGTTCATTGGCCCAGCCTGAGCTGGGGGGTCTCCACCTTGGAGCCAAGGGAACTTTTTGCTCTCACATGATGGCCCTTCCCCCACTACCAAAAAACCGCCCCCTTCCCCCTTCTCCCTCCCCTGCCCCCGCACCAAACCAAACACATTTAACTATGCTTTAAACATTCTACCTCCTCATCTTTGCTGGGTGTTCTATAGCAGACCCCTACCACGATATCTGTCTTGCTGGCCTTCCCCCTGATTCTTACCCACAAACACTCAACCCTGTCATCACCATCATTAACCTCCAGGCAATCAAAACACTCCTTAACATAAAGGGCTACCCCTTCTCCTTTCTCCCTTGCCTATCCATTCTGAAGAATTTGTATCCATCCACTGCAGCAATCCAGTGATATGAGGAATCCCATCATGTTTCTGTGATGACTGCTATATCATAGTTTTCCTGATTTATGGAGCTGTGGATAGACTGCAGTGCCCTTCCCTGCACACCCAAACTGCCATGCAAAGTGCCGCACCACACTCTGTTTGCCCACTCTGGTCACTGGGGCTCCCTGGGGCAGCCTTTTATGGGGAAGGGGTGGCTGACCGTAGTACTGGCTCTGCCCTTGCCACCTCAGCAGCCCACCCACAAGCTACCAGTCCCTGGCACAGGCTAGCTGCTTTCCTGGCTTGTAAAAGCTGCAAAAGAGCCCCAAAAAGAGCCCTTGCTGGTCCTTTTTTTGTCATGATTCTCCTCCCCAGCATGGACTTACTGCACTGGAGCGAGCATCGTTAGTGAGACTGAGCAGACACATACAGGATCTCTCCTGGATTCAGTGCTTGTAAGAGTACACAAAAACTATCTCGGGCTTGTGATTGAAGTGACCACCAAACAAATAAAGTGAGAAGGATCTCAGACACCCATGTTTCTCCCTTATATTATTTCCTAATTGTAGTTCTTCATGATTTCCAGGCTACATCTCGAAGACTTCTAGCCTCACATTCAGAAATAACTCATAGCTCCTGGCACTGAGCATGAGTGGAACACACTACATAACAATGACACGCAGGGGCAGTTAAGCCCCTTTCCTTCTCCCTAGCCTTTTCCTGTTTAATAGTCCAGCTTCCATGCAGAAGACAGCTGGCTACACACAAAAAAAAAAATAACTCAAGGTACAACTCGAATCAAAGACTGGGCTCAGTTCAGTCAAACACCTTTTGAAACATCCCACACCATCTCTGTTCAGAAGTATTTAAAAAGTCAAAGAGAATAGCAACATTTTGCAGATCTCATACAGAAGGAAAAAAACCAAAACAGTTACATTAGACCCTCTACAGCTCAGTATTGAGAGCTTAATTCATTAAAGCACTTAAGAAATGAATTAGTTGGGTCTTGCCAACATTAGCTTTCAAAAGGCTACACAACTCCAAGTAACAGTAGAAGATCTGTTCGCAAAGGTCTATTAAGTATTTCCTTACACCATTATTTATAGTAGGTCAACAAGCTGGTTTTACAAGACTTTCCATGCCTAACATCATTCTCAAGTGACAAAGAAGGAGTTTTCTATGTAAGAAATAAAACTCACACATAAATTTTGCTTAAACAAGTGTTTTCAAGACTTGGTGCTTTTGGTGGTTGTTGGGAACTTGTGATGAGTCTGTAATCTTCCATTGACCATTTCAGGTTTTTCATCTGCAACTAGAAAAGTTAAAGGTGTGAGCAAATTTAAAACACAAATAAAGAAATAAACTGCTTTGGAAACTCAAAACTGGAAAAGCATATAAAAGGGTCAATTTTTCTGCTTTCCTTTCAGACTCCACCACTTTTTGTTACACAGGTGCAGGAATTTAATTCATCTTGCCTCAGCTGATAAGGAGCACGTTGATTCCTCAGGAATGAGTGGGATAGTTTCGTCTTGTTAAGTTTCCTTTTAGCAGCAGCTCACAGGCTGCCAAAGCCAGACCCTGCCAAAGTGTGTCTAATTCTGTTACAGCTGCAAATACCAAATGTGCACAGTGGGAGGCACTTCCTTAGGCTGAAACCATATTACTTACTATAAAGAAATTACTATTACTTACACTCATACTGTTTCAAGGGTCTGTGATGAGCTACCATTTACCAAGCACAGTGGCCCTTTAGGCTGATGTAGGTCTTTCTTGTGCCTCTGTATTTCACCATGCTTGTATCACACCCTAAATGGAGACACCGTTATAGCTTTTGCAGGTAGAGTATTTTTGTAGTCTCTTTATCTTGCAGTCCTTACAGCTTGTAGGTGGTGAACATAGGGAGGCTGAAAGATGAACTGGATGTTGTCCCAGCCTCTGGAGTTAGGTCTACACTGCAGGGTTGAAAGGAAGTTCAGGTTTGCTTTCTGCCCACATTGCTGGCATCAGCTCAGTTGTTGCTGTCCTGTTGTTACAGTATGTGGTGAGTGTAGCTTAATAAGTCATATAAAACAGTTAAATCACTCACTATTTTTTTCATTTTTTTCCCCTTTTTATTCCTAGAAATCCTAGGATATTCACCACATTTTCAAGCGAGAGTTTAATTCTCAATGAACACTCTATGTGGAATTGAACAGTATCCACCAATTCAGAAAACGGTCTATTCAATAATAAATATTTCACTGTAGGATGAAAAGGAATATAAAGGTAATATCAAGCTGGGAGGATAAAAAATTATGTTTCCAGGCATTTTGAGAGAGCCAGTTGAGAACAGAAGCTATTGAAAGGGACAAGTCTTGCCAGAGGCAATTCAAAGTGAAAGGAAGCAAGCCTCCAAGAGTAAAGGAAGCTCACTCTGTGAGATGATGGTTTCACACCTAATTAAAGTTTAAGAACAAGGAGGGTACATTCAGCAGCTGTATCCCTTTACAAATGACTGAGGTGAAAACAAAAGTAGAAGAGGATTTCTCTGTCATAGAAGGAGATCATCCTCTGCACCAAATACTGCAAAACATGCTTAGAAAGGATAAGCTTTAATTGATCGGAGAGATACAGAACTTGGGTCAGAGATGACCAAACAGATTTTGTACCTCTCTTGATGACATGTGATTTCTTCAAATACCCAGCTCCCACTGCTCAGGTCATCTTCTCTTGAGTCACTGACTGCTTCTAACAGTATCTGCTTGAGTCTTATTCAAGCCCTTACAATTTTTCTTGAGTTAAAGAACTTCAAGACTGTTTTCCCAAATAACACTACATTATGTCAATAAATTCTCAGGTCAAGGTTTATAAGAAGACTTTAGGGTTTTTGTTTGCTAGTTTTTTTGCTTTATTAATAAATTTTACCCATTCCTCTTCAAGAAGAGATTAGACCTAGAAAAAGTTAAATTATCACATGAGATTTTCTGAAATATAAAGCCGCAAAATTAAGGCAATCAGAAAAGACGGTCTAAAATATATGTTCTAATATAAAATTCATTTAAAAACCCTTTCAAACATTTTAATCAACTCAGTCACTACTGGCAACTTATGTAGGAACCAATACCAACTACTTTTAAAACCAAAAATCCTAACTCATATCTCCAGTGAGTGCTTAGCCTCTTTTAGAGATTGAAGGAAGGAGAGGATTCACCATTATATATAACTGGTCATTTATTATGGAAAGCATAGTTCAACTGAAATAATTTACACTGAATTTCTTTTCCCTGGAAGTTAAGCAAGCTTTCCTTATTTACAGTATGTTCACAGCAATAGATGAAACATGGTTTATGTAATATTAGCCCTGAAACATCAAATCTAATTTCAAATCGTGTTATATTCCGATGAGCTGAGACATGCAGTTCAGGTTAGGAACTTACCATAGTGGCTTCTCAGCTTCACCAACCATCTCAGCCGACTTCACAAATAACAATGCCATTTTTTTCTGAAGTACACTAAAACTCACATTGTGCTCTTCCCCTCTTTTCCTCAGTAAACATAAAAAATATTGTTTGGGTTTTTTTTTATGAATCCACTGTCATGGATTAACTTCTACCAATTTCTCTCATTCAGGTGCACAAGCCATGTTTGCTATGGTATCTATAATAAACCACTCACTTAAAAATCAATGAAAGTCATGAAATGTTAAAGAGTAATCAAAACAGCATTCTTGGAGATCATTATAATTTGCATTTCTCTGGTTGGAAAAAGAGGAAAAATAGATATTTCCATGGTAAAGTTTTGAGGTAAAAAAATAAACTCATCTCCCAAGGAACAGGAACTATCCATTTAAAATTCATGCTTTTGTACGTGTAGAAGGAGCTATAACAAGTTTAACAGAAATTATATTATTTCAAGGCCTTAACCTTTTTAATAGTGTTCTAAAACTAGTTCAGTTGAAACATGCCATTAAAAAGAACCCCTTAAAATTATAAGATGGAAGTAAAGGGAATATGATGCAGACAGAATTTAGCCTTCATACAAAAAGGAATCATCCAATAAAACTGAAGAAGCAGAATACCATACAAAAAAAAAGTTAAAATACTTTAATACACAGCATCTCATTAGCTTATGAAACTCCTTGCTATAAGACGTCATGAAGGCCAAAAACATGAAGTCTTCAAATGTATGGGGCTTTAAGAATTCCATTTTAATTCATAAGAGTAAAGGAGATGATCCTTATATATGAAGGAAACTAATCACTCCACCACTGTCTAAAAAAGGAATTAACTTATGTTAATTATTAATATATAAAAGGAATCACTGGTCAAACCTGCTATCTTTTACTCAGGGTGTTATTCAGAACAATATCCTGCTCTATACACTAGTGAATTGTAGACATAGTGCTTAGAGACATGGCTTAGTCGGTGACTTGTCAGTGTTAGGTTAATGATTGGACTTGATGATTTTAAAGGTCTTTTCCAATCTAGGCAATTCTGTGATTCTCTGAAATGTTGTGGACTCAGATGCCTTAAAAAATATTTTCTCTTTTGTTTTGAAATACAAAATAAATAAACAAATTCTAATAAACAATTTTCTGCATCAACAATCTACAGAAAAATAGAGAGATTTAACAGGAAAAATAATTACCTTGAAATATCAAGTTTTTAAAAGTATTTTTAATCCCAAATTTAAAACCTATTTTCCTATTGCAGGCCATGCTGTAAATCTGGAGTCCTTTTAAAAACTTAGTCCTTAATGTATTGTTCTGGTTTTGCTAGGATAGAGTTAATTATCTTCTTAGTAGCTAGAATAGCTGTGTTTTAGTTTCAGCGTAGGATTTGTTATAAGAGGAATGTTGATAAAATACTAATGTTATTAGTTGCTGCTGGAGCTCAAGGTCATGGTGTTTGGCTGGTTCACAGCTGCATTAGGACTGGGAGGGAGAAGTGCAGTGAATAGTAAAACCCCAAACTGGCATTTGGATGTGCCAGTGAGATATTCCATATCATATCACGTCATGCCAGTATATGAACCAGCGCTGACCGGAAGGCGGGGGTATTCTCTCAGGGATCACTCAGGCTTGCTCTTCCGGGGTTTTGCTTTCAGGACTGTCTCTTCTCAGGGATCACTGGCTGGGACAGGCTGGGCATTGGTCGACAGGTGGTGAGCAACTGCACTGTGCATCACTCAGTCGTATATTCTGTTATCACTGTTGTTATCTTTATGTTTTTATTTCAATTAGTAAATAGTTTTTCTCTCAACCTGTGAGTTTTTTGCCCTTTTCTTTACAATTCTCTCCCCTGTTTCCTGGGGATGGCAGAGGGAGAGTGAAAGAGTGACTGTGTTTGGCTGCAAACCAAACCACCTAACAACTCCACCTTAGCTCGCTACCAAAAGTGTGCAGGCTCCTCATTGAAGCCAGTATGTTGACTTACATGCCTACAAACTTTGCACTATGAACTGAGAAATACTGATATCTCAAACAGATAGAAAGTCCAAAGTAGAACCACACAATGAAAGGAAGGAAACTCTATTCAGAAGGCATATCCTTCTGATCATCTCCAGAAAATGTGTACATCCTCTCTTTCAGGGTCCAGGGCCTGGATTCCTGTTAACTGGGGAGATTTCTCCATTTTCTTTAAAACTACAGCAACAGTGACCATACAACAACAGTCTGAGCTTGTAACCAGACACTGGGACAGCCAGGGTTAATGTGCTCTGCAGTATAAGAGGATCCAAAACTGAATGTTCCAGTCACTAGACAGCAAGACCAGGATGCACAGTGATCTGGTCATTTCAAGTAACAGCATTAAAAAAAGAAAAAGCAACAAACAAACAACTGCAGTTTTGGTTTACATATGTATACAGAATATGTAGACTGTTTGATTTCAAGATGGGAATCATGGCTGTTGATCCCGTGATACTGCCTGCATTTCAAATGATGTGAATAAATTTAAATTAATTAAATTAATTTAAATAAATTGGCTTAAACAAAAATAATCACAATTGTCTTGAGACATGGACTGGAACCTAAGATTTAGTTGAGATTCCTTATAAAAAGCAGTTTAAATCAAATGAAGTTAATAGAAGCAAAGCAAAGAAAAACTTTTCTTCTTCTTTGTGGAATAAGAAATTGTTCTCTATCACTTATTTATTTAGTACTCATAGCAATGCATATATTTTAAATGCCTATAATAATAACTGAACAACTGAATTGAGAATTTAGGATATATCTACTTTAGACACACTAGGAAAGCCAAGATGAGATTCAAGGTTTCTATTACCCACCACACACAGGAGCCATGCTGTTCCTAACAGCAAACATCTTTCTAGATGTATTATTTTCTTTCATCAGAAATGCAAATACCCTCATGCTGAGTAGCCAGTGGTGCTACAAAGACTGTAAAACCAATTTGCAGAGTACATTGCAGCTTTAATACACAATTAGCTAAGGAAATTTTCTCACAAATACTACTGAGTTGAAAAAATATCCCTGCAGGGGTGGAGAGAAGAAAAATAGGAAAATAGCAGGGTAGGTTTATGGAAGGATAGAAATAGAAGAAAAAGATCTTAGTCTAACAAAGTTTTGAACAATTTGGGATCCTGAGCTATTGTAAGCCATATATTTCTGAGAACTCTTACCTGAGCTAGTGCTTTGTGACTCTTGTAGAATCATTTTCTTCTACAAGTTCAAGCCACTTTGTTAAATTAGGAGTCATTGGCTTCACTAGTTCCCAGATTGGTACCTACCAGCTTTCCAAGAACACAAATGCTAAATCATCCAGGCTGGGGGAATGCCATATGCATAGCCTATGGAAAACAGATGCAATTTACCCCTAAGAAAAAGGGGAAAGTTTGGTACTGGAAGAAATAAATTTAATTTCTGAATGAGAGTTGAAGTTACCTTTTTCAACAATTTAGCTAACAATTTTTGTTGCTGAATTCTGTTCAAAGATCATACCATTCTGGTGTCTCTCATAGTCAGGTTCTTGAGTAATTCAGAGACCTTATTTTTCTAATGTGAAGACAGCTGAAACAGTTATGGTAACAGCCTTGATTTTGTTCAGCTAGAAAACAATCTCTGCAATGGGCTTTCAGGTCTAAGATTTAGTTCAGTTCTTTCTTCTCTAGTTAATTATTTTCAAATAAGTGGAAGACAAATTTGTATCAAAAAGTATTTAATCAGAGTTTGTTCATCTCTGTTCTATGGTCATATTCCAGTTATAATCTGCTCCTCATCTTTAAATGCGCTCATTAAACCAACCAGGATGCTGACTGAATATCCAAAGAGAGACATGGTCCTGTTCAACAGCACTGAGGTGGAACTTAGCGTAATTGGGTGCAATTACTGACTCTCATCAATCTGTTGTGATGGACTATGTTGAACTATGTATGACTTATCTGTAACAGCAGGGGAAAACACTGAGATATTTCTGAAGGGCAGTAGTTTTGCATGTATTTGATACATGATCAAATGTTACTATGGGCAGTCATGTAAAGAAATTATATGTCCTCTTTGGGTTATATTAAAAGTATATTAAATAATATAAATAAAAATTAAATGAAAATACTATATTAAAATAATATTTGTGATTCTCAAATTTTTCTGGAGATAAACACTATATGGCCCTGTAGAATGGCATTCAAGGTCATAATTCCCACTGACATTTATTCTCCATAGGAGTGATCCCGGGCCACCCGTGAAGACCACTCTTTCACACCTCCAGTGTTTGAAGCACACCCTCCATGATACAGGGACTTGTGCAGTGTACAGGACTCAGATGAGCATCTATGCCATCTTCCATTTCAGTGAAAAACCTTTCAAACAGAGACAGAAAGTTGGCAGAATCCTTAGAACTGTAGGTAGCCTCATCCCAAACTGAGGTAACCAAGAGAGATGCTACAGGAATGTTGGCCAAGGCTCCAAGGTTCCTTAGTATTCAGAGCATTCCTGGGATCCCCAAGAAAGTTGTGAGCAAAACGCAAGAAATACATATGAAACAAATTATTATATTCCAACCAAAGATACACCGAATGTCTTTCTACCCTCTGCCTTCACCTCTTCTCCGTGTTAATAAAGGCAGTCTAGTTAAACAATCAAAGAGACAAAGAAGACAGAAGACTAGTCAGAACCAGTGGCAGATCCACAAATTTGCAAAATTCATAGGCAGTTTGTCATAAAACTTGATTTCCAGGAACTAAATGAGTTATACAGTTAGATTTACTGAAAATTTTGCAAGCGCAAAAGTTAGTCATTGCTCCAGGGCTTATCTGCTGTCTGGCAAGTTCCTGCCTAGGGCAAAGATTTAAACACACTGCAAAAAACCCACAGGTTTGATAACAAAAACACTGCCCAATCCTTAGCTATTGCACTGTGCACCACATTTCTATCATCATCTCAATGCTTTTCACTGATATTTGACAATATATCACTCAGCGACAGCTGTTTTATTATTGCCTTTAATGGCCATAAAGCAGAAAATGTTGCATAATGCAGAGGAAACATCCTGACAGCTCTAGCTGTGCACAACTATGTCAATTTTATAGCACTGTTTGGCTTCTGAGGGATTTCTTGACTAACAGGTGCATCGTTATACACATCAGCAATTCACTGTCTAAGTAGAACAATAATATAATGCACATTATGATGTTATAACTGACACGAAAAATGCACTCTCTAAAGAAATACAACAGATTGTCACTTTGTTTGTACAAGTTCTGTTTGAATTGACGCAGTCTTTGGGGTTAAAAATTTACTTGCATGTTATTGCAAAGAAAGATCTGTGGACTGGTTTGCACAGATGAATTGCGTAAAAGAAAGAAAAGACAGAAGTGTCACTCCTCATTAAGAAGAACCACTAAATGATGCCTGTCAGACATTTGTCCAAACTCATCTCCATTTTAATTTACTTTATACTGTCACATACCTCATCACGAAATGTCAAGGGACTTCAATTTTACAAAGATACTTAATCACATCCATGCCTTTCCAATTCCATTACTCTTTCTTCCTCTAGAAGAAGAGTAGTCATCTAGTCATATTGTCATTTGAAAAAATCATCAGTTGCATGAGTCTACAAAGAAATACTGACTCCCTCCCCTACAAGGAGCTCAGTTTGTCTGTCTGAAACACAAATAAAAATCTCCCAAACTGTTAATTATTAAGGCTCTGTTTTGGTGAAATTCCAACATTTAAGATCATAGGGTGATTCTGCAATTCAAAACAATATTAAGTGATTCTGAGAAATTCATTGCTTTTCTGCTAGATTCCTTTTATGCTCATAATTTATTAAATCTTTTTCTGAGGGCTCTGGCTTGATTCAAATGTAGCAATCCAGACTTGCACAAAGCCTCCTGCTCAATTTGATGTGCCCAGGAGAAGTTTGGCTTAGGTTTGAATTTAACCTTCAAACTTCATTGGCATTTCTTTTCTGAGTATTCAAAGGATTGCTCAGACCTTTCACATCCTTTGCCCAATCTTCCTCAGCATTTAAACTTTATCCTTCATGAATCCCATAATTTAAGTGTCAAGTCTTAAATCAGTATCAGGAGACAGAGAGAAATAAAATGAAAGCGAATGTCACTAGGGAGTCTTAGAATTAACTACCAGAAAAAAAATAATCAAGTTTTGCTACACATCCCTTCTCAAAATAAGGATCATGATACATAAACAAAATGCCAACACAAAATATGAGCACTCTAGGTACCTAGTAGAGGCTTCTCATTAAGCATTAATTGTATTTGTCTTTAAAGAGAGACAAATACATCTTTTTAGCAATTAAATTTAACATGAACCTACAAACTAGGGAGTCAGCATGTTCCATCACTCTGCTTGGCTGTTTTGTTGACATCCTCATAGTCAATGAGGGACCAAATGGGGAAAAACAGGGTTATTCTTCTCCGAATGAGACTTCCAGGCCTGTTTTACTAACTTCTAAAAGAAACATCATCTATCAGACCACACCATATTGATAAATTCACCTGCATTTTTTTTTGTAGTTTGGATGGTCTTGAATACTTTGTACAGAACAGAAATTAGATAATAGCGCTACTTAACTAAATGTCAAAATTTAAATTTTTCTAATACTGGACATTTTAAACACTTCGCTATAATTAATTGTCTACAATAATTTATGTTTATTTTGTTTGAATAATTAAGAGTAACAATGCCTCACTATAAATATAGTATATTCAAAACCTTTATACATGTGTAGCAGATTTTTAATTGTTACACAGCCAGCTTGGGAGAAATGTCTTACAGGAACCAAGCAGCTCCTTAAAAAAAAATGAAAGATTCCTTGACTTTTCTCAGAAATTTTGTAATTACATTTCAAAGGAATTTGCATGGATACATGAGTGAGAATTAAGAATTTTGTTATTTGAATGACAAAATCTTAAACTGTTGACAGTTATTTCCATCTGCCACAATTACACACACCATAAAAAGCAACCAGTAATGCTCCAGAAGAAATGGGCCTGATATTCTGTTGCCTTGCGTAACCTTTTACACATGAGCAAAGTTGAGGATAGGTATCTTCTAACATAAAGGCAGTACAAAATTCTAGGTCTGACACACATGACTCCACAATTTGGACGAACAAATCAACTCTTCATAAATTGCTCTGCAAAAGCACTCACCCCTTGCAAACACTGAAAAAGAAAGGCAGAAGACTTCATCTTCAGGTCTAGCAAAACTACTCCAAAAGTGATACCAAACTATGTTCTACAGCCTGGTACTCACTCCTGTTGTGTACTCATGGTCTGCTATGTGATTATCTTACATTTATTGACTGAGTGCTTCTTTTCCTGATTCATTACAAAGAGCACATCTTCTGTTCCACTCCAAGAGCACAACAAATGCAAGGAACAGCACTAGAGTAGGTATCATCTGCATTATTCTTAGCCTTATTCACCAATTAAAAACAGTTTATTTTAAGAAAGGTGGGGTGTACAGTATAACTGAAAAAAGGTGGATATGGATAGCCTGCACACTAAAAAAAGCAGTTATATTTTGTCCTGAACTAAAATTATAGCAATACAAGGAACCTAAAACTACAGCATAATAGTTCTTTACATACTTTAAAATACACCTTTCAGATGATCAGTCAGACTAGAAGTTTTCTAGCTTAGCAACCCTTTATTCAATGATCCAGTAAGTGTTGTTGTGTCTATTTCACAGATGTGCAAGACATATAACCTGGGTGATAAAGCGACAAATAGCACTGATATTTTCCACGTCCTCTGTATGAACCCTTGCTGTAACCACACTCATACTGATTAAAAATAGTTTATCAACTTCTAGAGGCATTTAATAAAGCAAAGAGCAGTTTATAGCCTAGTTAAAAAAAAAATTCTTAGACGATGTGGAGTGTACTTAGAAATGGGGATGGTAAAGCAGCAGCCATAATGGTATTTGTAGAGGTTTACTAGAAACCTGACAATTATTTATGTGTACTTCTGGTTCCTGAGAAGCTCAACCAAAGACCAGCACTCCTAGGCCCTGTAGCAACACACAACTGAGGCAGTTTTGTTCCCAAAACTTTTATAATCTAAATATGAGACAAGAATACTGGCAGCTGAGCAAGAGCAAAAGGATACAACAAGAAAATGAACATCAGGAACTGTTTCTGTACATATGTAAACACTTGGATTCAAGGAACACCCTGAAATTCCCAAGGTGTATGTTTCTTTATGTAAACTCCAGATTTCTTTGCAGATGCTCTGTGTGCCTATTGGTCATGTGACATTTTCATGACACAAGGCACCAAGATAGCCATATTGTATTGAAACCATTATCAAACCTGTCAGGCAGCTAAAATGAAGAAGGTGATAACTAGGTCTGCCTACAAATGCAAAGTATGTGAAACAATTATGAAGACAGCAAAAAGCCTCCACATCACACAAGTGTGCATGCAAGCACAGAGATTTGGGGTGCAGCTCTGACGGAGACTGCCATATAAAAAGTGTAGGCTGGTATACAGCCAGGGAAATGCTGATCACTCTTTCAAAAGTTATCAAAAGCTACAAAAGACTTGCTACTTTCTGCAGGGACACAAAGAGCTATCCTTCACAATGGAAAAAAGGATTTAAATTGTGGGGGATTTAACATAAAAGGCAATAGAGAATGTAGCCCTAACGATAACTTTGAAATAACGGTGCCAGTTTGTCTTTTACGTAATAGCACACTTTGATCTTTTAATGAAAAAGTGAGTAGAGAAATTAAGGTATAAAAAGCCTCTGGTTTTAAGGCTTAGGTAAGTAGGCAAGACTAACACATTTGTTCAATATTCATGCCCCCTAGGAGACCATTACCTTGAAATCATTACCTTTATTTATTCTTTAGTCTCATGGATCCCGTAAACTTTTAATGAAATAATACATAAAAGTGGGTTCCATTGAGCTACAAATGCTCACTAATTGTTTGCTAATGCAACACATTTTTTTTTTTTTCTATTTGCTTCCCTGGCATTATTATAATGAAGAACAAGTGCTTTATAAGGAAAGTTGTGCAAATACTGTAAATCATGACTTCTTTACCATTCTGCTACCTTGCCCAGCAGTGAACTTTTTTTTTTCTTGTTAATTAACTTTCTCTTGTTTGTCATTCCAATCAAATTGAGTAGGGCAATTACTTCAAGTGTTACATGAAGAGCTGTAAAAACTAACAGAAAAAAAAACCACAAGCAGAAAACCTCAAAAAAACTGATGAAAGATAAAAAGTCTTTAAAAGAATTAAACCACAAAAACCTGAAATGCCTTTTAAAGCCTAGTGAAATCTCCACAAAAGTTAGTAGACAAAAATAACAACAAACCAAAACAACAGAGATAGATAATGTATCAGCAGTGTAGCAGTAAGTTAAAAGAATATGTAAACTCAGCTGTTTGGTGTTCATATCAGTCAGAAAGAAGTGAATAAAGTTTATTACTGTTAACAGTGGAAGTACATAGGATTTGTTCACTTGCATTTCTAATTGCAGTACTGATAAAGATAGGCAGAAAAAAATCTGGCATGTGGTGGAAACTACTGACCTCATTCTCTCAGTGAAATCTATACTGACCTCTCCACAGTCACCCACAAAACTCTTCTTTTGTATGCTGTTCCACTTGTGCTCATCCCTTCTCATCCAGACATCAGAATTTTACCTGCAATATATATTGTAAAGTAGACTGCCTTCAATAAATCCTATCAAGAACATGCACATAACTAAATTCAAATGAGTTAAGGAGAATGTAACACATATTTAAAGCACAACATGCATGTATTTGTGGTCATTAGTGATAACTTCATTATTCTGGAGCTTAAAGTCTTAAAGTAGTTATCTAATTACTTATCTAAACAACACTAGGCATCTTTACATAATATTATAGAAAAAATACAGTTCATTAACTCACAATTCCAAGGAGCACAGCTTTACCATTTTAACAAGCAAACATCTAATATATTTAAAATTTTACCAGAAGCTCACTTCTGACCTCAGAGATACACCAATATTGCACATGACAAGGAGGTCTATTTTCTTATCAGCTAATCTAATTCAGAAGAGAGAAAATATATTTATAACACTGTGGTGGTGCATTTGCGAAGAAATCCCATCACGTACAGATTAGGGATTATAGCACAGATGAGTAAAACAAATACTCATGACCACCAAATTTATTACACAGTTGCCACACTGTCACCAGAGACATATGCACAGCAAAGGCACAGAAAAACTGTCTTGGATCAGTTCAAAAGATTTTTTTTGCTTGCTTGAACAAAGTAATACAGAAATTTAGGGGTGGGACAAGGCACTATCTCTTTAAAAATTAATTCTGAGTACACTGTCGGCAAAATGGAAAAATCAAAGCATGTCAGTAAGAAAATTCAATATGATCAACTTAATTTTCAAGAAATGTAAATACTTTTGACGAAAATAAGTTTGAATGCTTCAATACAAAAATATTTACTCTGAAAATTTTAATTGCAATTACCATGTTTTCAGTTTTAGTAAGAGACAAGCTATTTTTTTTTTTTTTTTCATTAAAGAAAAATGAGCCATACATGTTCATTGAAGGAGATTTTTTTAATTGGTGTTATTTTTGCAGTCTCTTTTCTATCAGGAACCACAATCTAAGTTCTTGGAGAATATATGAAATTCAATGATGTGATCTTTTGGGGAAATCACTGACACTTAATCTCACAAAATGTTCTCTCTGAAAAAACACAAAAGCACTTAGAGAAGCTATCAATGGAGATATTACAGAGGAGAATGAGTA
This sequence comes from Caprimulgus europaeus, assembly GCA_907165065.1. Next base: position 20,357,588 of record OU015532.1, on the reverse strand, counting down.
AGTTGCTTGAAGAAACACCAGCTTTTGAGTAATGGTGTGTTTCTTTGCAGAAGTAAAATGTACATCATGCAACAAAGAAAGTGAAGGGAAGTGGAAATAAATAGATTTTGAAACTAATAATGATAGGTCTCTAATTAATTACATATCAAGTGACAGGAAAACAAAAAAGCAATAAAGGAGGAGTTCAGCTTTGCACAAGGCAGGGAAAAATCCTGGGTGTGGACAGGTTTTTGTGCATAGATTTGGCTGTCTAAATAGAAATATTGTCATACTATCATTGACCATATTTATGACTAATTATCTCAAATGGTTCACCTTGGACTCCTTTATTTTGCTACGCCAAGGTGGAGACAGTAATTCTACCCAGTGGGTTTCTTTGGTGGTGTGGTAAGCTGAGGACACTCCCACCTCCAGTGGCTTGCTTGTTGCCCCAGCAACACCATGCCCCTGTGCAGAGGCCATGCAGCCCTGCACGGGGGTGTGCTGCAGACAGAATGACTAAGGAAGAGCCTCCTAGGCTGGCCTCTCCCAAAGGCAAGATGTCGTGGAAAAACATGTCTTCTGACACTCTATTTTCCGAGTACGCCTAAGGAACACTTAGAAACTTTGCTTCAGAATTACAAGACGAAATCCAGCCTCTGCTGAGGTGATGTAATTTCAGACTCAGCACCATTGAGTTCTGTTAGACCTGGTCTAATATGTGGCTTTAGACATCTAATTTTTTTTTTTCTAATGTGCTTTTCTTAAGTGCTTTACCATAAGGTTTTAGTTAGAGATTTAGTATGTTTTTGCTTTCTATAGAAAACATTTCCTTTACTTACTAAAATTTCCTTTTGTATTTATTACAGCACTTGTATTTAGATTTTTTGTGTAACTTACCATGCATACTGGCTGAGAGGAGTGTTGCTATTCCTTGTGTTATATTTACAGTGATATTTTAGTTGCGTGTGTCAGTTTTACTGCTTATAAAAGTGGCTAATCTGACAATCCCTGGAGTCTTGACACAGCAACAGTAGGAAAGAGATGGTGGTAGTGTAGCATTCCAAAATTTCAACATTAACACATTCCAGTTTGACCTACAGGATCAGCCTCTCAGGAGATAATTCTGTTGGTGGTTATTCATAGCCTGATTTGTTCAATGAGGTATACTGCCAAAGGTACCACATATGTTTGGTTTCTTGGTTTGTTTGGGGTTTGGTTGTTTTTTGTTGTGGGGTTGTTTTGGTTTGGTTTTTTGAGGGTTTTTTCCCCCTTTGGTTCTGAGGATTCTTTACAGGAATAAAGTCAAATTCTGATTCTTCCAAATCTTCAGTTCCAAAAATGTATAGCTAAAGAGCAGAGCTATACAGGTTATTACTACTTCTGAAGTAAAGATAAAAAATGCACTACTTCTATTAAATCAAGTGTAGCAAGTCCACACAAGTATCAATATCTTCTATGATTATCAGTGTTGACTATTAGTCATTGTGGAGTTGCAATGAATTAGTAACCTGTGAAAAATATATCCTATTTTAATAATAACAAGAATGAGAATATGCAACACCCTTCAAATCATTTATTAAAAACAGCTTTTACTTGGAAATCAATGGAAGATTTACTTGCTAAAGACTGAGTAAATATGGAGGACCTTAGGATATGGTTCATTAGGAGTACTGTTGTTTCATAAGTGTTATTTCATTTAAAGTCTAACATAACTAAAATGTTACCTTAACACTAAAAATCACTTTTTCCAATATATCATTAAACGTGAAAGTGAGAGACAAGGTGTAATTTACCCTGCCATAATATGACTGAAGATCCCAGAACTAATACTTACAAAAGAACTTACATGGGAAGATGAATTAGTTATTGTTCAGTCAGGCTCAGGTGGTAAGTCTGAAAATGTCTGCATAGAGCAGCATCAAAGAAAGATGGAGAAATATTTCAGAACTGACAGCATGAAGGAGCAGCTGAGGCCCAATTAAAATAAAAGAAGAATAGGAAAAAGAACATGAAGTTTGTGAAAGTAAAAAGAAAGTGGTAGGCTAAATGTCATGTGCAGGCTGGAACTAAAACTGAAACGCCAGAAGCATTAACAAAAAAACTCAGATTGTGGGAAAGTGTGGGCTCAAACTATTAACACGTAAGAAGTAGTTTTCATCAATTCAGCTACCACTCTAAGTCCTTCCTACATAAACATCCCCATAACAAGAATACTAGTAATTTCCTATTAGCAAGAGATAAGAAACCCCAAACTACTCTGTTCCAAGGAAGCTTGGAATGCTGTTTCCAGCATTGAACTGTGAAACCAAAGAAATTAAGTGTGTGGTTGAAATTTTTGGGGTTGTGATACTGTATAAACAGGGAAAACTGAAAGATTATTCAATTGATAATTGTAAGCAGTAGAAATAATACACTGAATTAGTCTCATACCTCAAGCTTTCTCTGATATTCCAGGAGGAACAAAAAGGGATTTTTGCTTTTTCTAATGCATATTTTGAGGCTGGGTTTGAGGCTGTTTTGCTCAGATTTTCATTTTCCACAAGTGCATGAATGGGTGCCATCAGACACAATACATACTAGTTTGCCCAGTAACTTTAAATTCTTGGAAATGGAGTTGATATTTTTTTACTCATGTTAAAATAACACCACTCAGCATCTGGCAGAAATATTTAACTCAAGTGACATTATTAAATACTGTAAAATAACACATGGCCTGCTTCCTTGGGTCCTCTGGATTTTTTTATAAAGAAATATCTTCTAGGGATCTAAAATACTTGCTGTGATGTCTCCTCAGTTTCTTCCTGACACATGTAACAGTTGTGGCTTGGGGTAGGGTGATAGTATCAGTCAAAAGGCTTGTGGGACTTCTATTCCATATAGCCATTCTAACTGGATATTTACTGTGCATCCTGCTCTAGCAGAGGACTAGACTCAGTGACACAGAGCTTTCCAGGCCTCCAGCCTTCTTAGGCCAAGCTTTCATTAAAATGGATCGCAATTCAAGAGTAACCTTGAAATTGCTTTATCATAAGATTCTTTGTCACTGAGTATTTTGTGTGTTAGAAAGAAACTTAATTGTCAGAGCCTGAAGGTCTGGCTTGTAAGGAAAGACTCTTAGACCTAAAAGCCTGCTACAAAACCCAGAAATGTCAATAAAATATTCATGCTGACTCAGTTAGGCAAAACTCTTAATGTACATACAAACATGAACTAAAAAGAATAGAGATACACTATCTAACAAGAGAGAAGAATAAAAAAGATAAACTGCATCAATTATTCCAGCTTTATTATAAGAACACTTGTCTGAGGTTCAGGTGGTGTTCCCATGACTGTTTGCTTCGCTGGACAAAATAATGTCAAAAGTCATTTCTGGCTTTTCACAATGGAGTCACATTCATGAGGAGTCTAATGTGATGGGACAAAACTCTTTACTTTAGTAAAGTGATAATGTTTTCTGGACTAGTTTTGTAGACAATATAAGAACTAATTTTGAAATGTGATTTCTATTAACAAATTTGCTTATAACTTTCTACATAGTTTTAAATTATATTTGTCCATTCATACTTCTCAAACTTCTTTGAACTGAAACTAGTGAAGTTAAAAACTTTCTCTTAAAAGAACTCATGTATTCTGCTCTTGAGAAGCCGCTGACTTCAGACTATTGGAAAAAAAATTTTTGGCCCAAATTTACATCAGAGTCTGAGGTCATTCCATTCCTCTGAACTCTGTACCAAAATAAGAAATGAAAGCAAATGAGAGAAAAGAAGTGCTCTAAAAAGAAAAGACAGCTTAAATGCACAGACAGTGGATAACAATTCTCCTTATTTAAAATCTGTGCATAAAAGTTGGATTATAGAAGATATCAGTCTTCTGTTTTATTCTATCCATTTTAAATTACTTCTTGAGGGTCATACTTTCATCTCTTTTTCACAGTGTGAAATGCATCCATAAGGTTTGTTAAAGATTTCTATGAAACAGGCAACAAAACTTCAGCTTCAGATCTTCAAGAAAATAGAAACACATCTATGTCCTTAATATATCAGTGAAAGGTAGAGAGTTTAAACAGCTTCTTTTATTCTTCTTTCAGGTAAGAATGTACAAAGCTTTGCAAAATTATTCAGAGCATAAGGTCCCTCAGTATGATCTTGGTCACTACCTATCTTGAATAACTGATAGACACTTGACACACCAGTGATAGTATTGCTTATTGTGAAGATTTTATCTAGCAGCACAAAGAAGTAATAATAAAAGTTAAAGCAAAGGGTATATTACCCAACGCATTAGTGTTCAAGAACATATTGATATTTAAAAAGGGATCATAGGATAATTCAGCTTGGAAGAGACCTCTATAGGTCTCCAGTCCAACTTCTTGCTTAGATCAGGTTCTGCTATGAGATTAGACCAGGTTGTTTAAGTCTTTATCCAGTTTGGTCTTGAAAATCTCCAAGAATTCAGAGAATAGGTCTCCAGGCAACTTCTTCCAATGTTTCACCCTCTTTGTATTTAAAACATTTTTCTTTATATCCACTCAGAATCAACCATGTTTCAATGTATGTATTGAAATCTTGTCCATCCACAATATACTGCCTCTCATTCCCCACTAAGCTGTTCAGATTGCTGTCTACCAAGACCCCCAAGATCATTTTCAGCTGCTCTTCAACCAGTCAGTTTCAAGACTGTACTTGTGCAAATTATTATTTCTTCCCAGATATAGGACTTCACTTTTGTCCTTGATTAATTTCACAAGGTTCCTAATAGCCCATTCTTCCAGCCTGTCTGGCTCTCTCTGGATGGTAGTCCTGCCCTCTAGAATATAGAATACAATCACTGGCAGCAACTACAGAAGAAGTATACCCAGTATTAATCATGCAAGTGCTATGCAAAATGTGTGAAATTCCTCCAATAGGAAAAAAAAAAAAAAAGACACAGGGTGCTGATGATCCATTTATTCTGTGGAATGATCCTTCATGGCTCACAAAGGGACAAATATATTTCATTTGTCTCTGACTTCGTTAGAAGAGTATTTATGAAATTTTTGGCTTCTGTCTTTCCAGTTGAAGAGTCTGGTAATGTTCTGGAAGCATACACAACATGTTCAGTAATTGTTTGGGGAATTGTAGTAATCTCTTATTGAAGACAATGTCAAAGATGACCCTTCACATACCGTAAAAGAGTTTCAGCATACTTTCATCCAAAACAGATATGTCTTATATAACAGGAAGTTTTCCTCTTTTCAAATATCCCATTTTATGGAAAAAAGTCAGGAGTTAAGGAGACAAACATAGGAATAAAATCGTGCTTCACCGTGAATATTTTTTGCATTGAAACAATGAAATGTGTCTTTACAAACTAATCAAAACTTTAAAAAATAGCTATAATACACCGGCCTGCACAATCTGCTAGTAATGGACAACTTGGCATGGCCAGTTCTGTGATATTGACAGTAATGAAGCATTAAAAATAAATTAGGACCTTTTTTTTAACATAGAGAAAAATTTAGTTTTTAAGCTTGAAGGGGCCAATTTTCATAAAAAACAGTGAGAAAAAATACAGGGTTTTTTTCTAAAAATGATGAAAAATCCACTGATGGTGTTCATTTCATTCCATTTGCTGCCATCTCAGATGAATAGGTAGGCTCATGATGAAACACCAAACCCACCATTAATAAAGAAGAGAAATCTAAGGTAGAGAACAAGCGCATCAGAGCCTGTTCTGGTAGTATGACAGATGGAGAAGATTTATTTGGGAAATATTAGTGTACAGCCACATGTAGGCCAAATGAAGTGCTAACTTGCATCCCAAGTCTCTTTGAAAGGTAAGGTTTTAGTTCAGTTCCTCACTGCTGCATCATTTCAGCATGCACAATTGCATAATTTTTACAATTACAGTAGTTCTTGCATCAGCCAGTGGCTGCCAAAGGATGATCAATACTCAAAACACAGGGGTGAGTGCACCCATGTCAATAGGTACTCAATCTTTCCAGAGCAGAACAGTGTCAGAAGTGCAAGTAATTAGTCTTTTTGCCTTCCACAAGCTCTATTAAGCCTACATTTAATACCTAGAGGCAGTGAAACGTAAACAGAGATTATACAAGAATCATGGAACACAGCACAGTTCTCTTGGGGAAAAAGAGTCAGTCTCACATTGCTCTGATAACTGATTACTGTATTATTTAAACAGTAGGTTCAGATAAACTTTTTTTCTACTATCCTCTCTCCTTCTCTTAAAAAAAATCTTAACTGATTAGCAAGTTGCACAAAAAACAGTTTCCAATACATCTTTTTACTTCTTAAACACATTTATTTTTGATCCAAAAGTAAAATTATACTTTTTACAGCTTTACACATTTTTTACATGTCCTTGAGACAAATCTTTGTAAATTAGAAAGAGAATCAGACAAGGCTTTTTTATTAATTCTACAGACCACAGTGGAATGTCAAGGATTTGTAATAAGGTTTCTCCTAAAAAGGGCAAGTAGTCACAGTGTGGTTCAATGAGGTTTTATGAATTTCATTGTCCTCACCCAATGCTTGCTCTTATGTTAAAATGCCTTGGATTTCACAAATCTGATTTTTGAGAAATTCCTTCCCCTCTTTCCTGCTCAGAGCTGTTTAATTAAGTCTTTAAAAGTTGTCCTTGAAGAGCAGGACAACTAGGATGATGGCCAAAGTCCTTTGATATTGGAAAAGGCAGATGTTTCCTTACCTTTCCACTAAAGTTGCACAACCAGGCAAAAAGTTCTGACTTCTACAACATGATTCTCTATACTAGAGGAGGCCAGAAAGCAAAGTGAGAGTCAAGAGTACTTTAGGGAAGTAAGGAAGGTACTCACATAGATTCAGTGACACTGGGCATCCTGACCAATAGCTATACAAGGGACACACCTGCATTTCTAACAAAAATTGCTATGAGAAATAATATTTTATATGTTGCCTATGGGAATGCATTTCAAAGGTCTGGCCAACAGCTCAGCTTCTCAAAATTGTAATATAAACTAAAGCACCAAAATTATAGAATAAACCAACTTTTTTTTAATCTTTGTTGTAAGGGCTTACAAATCATGGGAGTTAGAATAATATAAGGTAGAAAAAGTCTGGCAAAACGGTTGCATTGTTTTTTCCCCAAGACTCTTGTAATGCACCTAATATATCTGTATCCATTAATTAATTTCTAATTGAAACAGAGTTGTTTAAAGCAGTAAAGCAGTGCACAGACTCTTTGACCTTTACAGTTCCCAAACACCTACAAAAAACACAGGGGAAAAAAAATTCCAACATTCTTCATTGTCTGGCGAACTGGTTTAAGGTATTTTTATGAAATCATAGTTGCTGAGGAGCTTTCAAAGATCCATCATTTCTGAATAGGTTAAATAGAACCCCAATCTGCACCTACTCAGGAGCAAGCCTCAGCAGACTACCCAAATCAGAAGGAAGTTATTTCTGTCCAGATTTTAAAGACACTGTTGCTGTGGAGTACACTGTACTGTATGCCCATCTTCCCTAGCCCTCCTTGAGTTACCACACATTCAAAAAGTCTAGTACTCACATACAGATAGCCAGGCAAAGATAAGTAACTGCACTGATGTTCACAAGTCAGTGTCTGAAACTATTTCATTATTATGAATAATTATAACACTTTTCTACACGGCATTTTTATAGGGTATTTACTCCTGTCTTCCTCTCCTCTTTCTCTTTTTCTTACTAAATTGACAGTCAGCTCTAGAGAGCTATAATTTGCTGAGAAGACATCTCATTTTTTCTCCCCACAGAGCAAAAATAGCTTTAAGTTTAGTTAATTTAACTTTTTCATGAGAATATTAGACTTTAAAGACATGAGTTTTTATTTTACTCTACTGGGAGAAGAGAGTGTGAGAAGAATCATTATCACTGACTTTCTATTTCTTCATGAAATTTCAGAATAATACTCAGCAAGATGCCACAACAGCAAGTTATTTCTCTTACTTTTTCCTACCACGGATTAAAGGAGGGAGAGCATAAGACTGATATGATATCCTACTCGATCAAGAAAATAAAGATAATTCCATGAGAATGCTAAAGTAAGCCAGAACATTAAACCAATCCAAACAAAGCAATCAAAACTTAAATTCCATTTTCTTTTTATGTCTTGGCTTCTGACAGTAAAGATTTGACCTTTTTTTTTTTTTTTTTTTAAAAAAAAAAAAAAAGACTTCTTTCTCTCATAGTCCAGCCTTTATTCACAGTATTTGATCATCGGAAATATAATGTCAATCTATTGACAACTTAATCATTCCTCTGCTATTTGATGATGGTGTCAGAAAACAACTTTATGATTTTAACAACAGATTTGTCTGTCTGAATTATCTAGACTACATAAAATGAGGTCATAGAGACAGCCTTTATGAATTGTCCTTGTCCTTCATAGTCTCTACATACCAAAATTTATATTTATTAACTAAGGGGGTGGGATGAAGTTCAGGAAGTAGCATGAAAGACCTGTAGACCATCCCTCAGAAATGCAGACATCCAATTCCTACACTTTAGATCCTCAAAAACACATGTCAATTCCTGTACAAATCTTTAAATCATCTATTGCCAGCTATATTACAATACATCTAGAAGTAGCACTAGTTTCTTATATACCTGCTTAAAATTCAACAGCTATGCCTTCTGCAGACACCTGTCCTTAAGGGTGGTTTATTATTAACCAGATCAGCTTCCAGTGGAAAGTCAACCTGCTTTCCTGCAGCTGCCCACTGCTGCAAACAATTGAAGTGCACTCAAGACCTCTAGAACCATAAGGGTGTTGACAGAAATTTTACAGGTCCTTCTCTCCAAGTATCCTGTAAGGAGCAAGGCCCCAAATCAAGCTGTCAACCCCTTTAGGCACCCAGGAGTCTAAAAGTTAGATGCTGTGATTTTTATTCCACATTTTATTTTCTACTTTTTTTTCAGAAATCTCAGATCGTCTTTACACCAGTTCTAGGCTTAAAAGTATTGCTGTTTACCTCAGAAGATCAGTTTTTCTAAAGGCCTCCAAGTTTTGCTTCTGACAGTAACATTATAATGTACAGTAGTCTTGAGAACGCAGTTTCTACCACTTACAGAACAACTGGATTCTTGGAGGAAGCACCATCTGAATTCATATTACATAAAGTTATAAATTCAAGACTCAGGAACATTTCCTATGAATTTCAGGTATAAGTTTCAGCAAGACATGCTTATAAAACATTGAGACAGCTCAATAGAAGACTGGAAAACTTTACAGCTCTGCAAATCCATTCCAGAAAACATACTGCGTTCACCTGATTGACCAGAGTACTGATGTATAAAGTTCAAGCCTCAACACAAGACTTGCAACAACACTCATTCAACAGATAGCATAATAAGAAATATTTAATCTGAATTAGTAGTATAAGTACAGAAATTAATTTTCTAACTTAAGAGGCCACAGCACAGGTTAAGTTAAGCTTATCACTGTTTAAGAATTGGGTGTTCACCATCACAGAGTGCTTAGAAACACACATGAAGGGTTTCAATTCACTAGGTGCAATGCAACCAGGAGACATGCATTTCTGTTATGACAGCTGAGATTTAAAAAAGTAGGTGAAAACTGTGATAAAGGCAAAAGTGCTGCTAATAGTTTATATAAAGTTGTTTACAAAAGTACACAAGAGGTTAAGAACTCCAGAGGCTGAGGAAAGAGCCGATGCTTGAGGGACTTGTCCAACATCATATAGAGCTCTTAACAGCTTTGAGAAGCGAACCGAGATCTTCCTAGATCTCCTGAGCCCCCTCTCTGGTGCTTTAACAACAAGAACATCTACTGTCTCCATTACTGCTTCAGACTGTCATTTCCCATTTCTACTTGGGATACCACACATTTTGAGCAAGGTATGTCTCAAAACGTGTTTTCACTAGATCAGTTAGCATCACATTTTGTCTTATAAATAGTGCATGCATAAACATATGAAAATAGAGAAAAGGGGAAAAGAACAAAAAGATAAAGATTAATATTCCCTTTACCTTCCCTCCCACACAGCCGTGTTTTCATTTCCATACTGACCTGATGCATTTATTCAGAGGTCTATCAGTTCTTATGCAATTTTGACACACACTTCACTATCCATTTTATTCACTTGACTACCCTCTTGAAAACTATGTCATTACTATTTAAGTATTAATTTCATTTCTAAGTATTCTATTTGTTTTCTTCCCCCTTGTGTTTACTTGGACAGATCATTAATCAATGAATGACTATGAATAACAGGTTTACATTTAAGTACTCAGTGGTGCAGATGCCTAAATCCATTCACGAGGAAAGCCTACTTTTTCATTCACAGAACATGCACAAAATAGATCAGTATTGGTTTTATTGCTTTTAATTTATTTCCATTCAGTCTGAAGAGGTATAAAGCATCTGGTTAGACAGAAGGTATGTGGAACAATGGTGCATTTACCAGAACCACAATATACTTTTTACTTTTAAATTAATAATTTCACAAGTAGTAATTAGAGTTTTAAGCAAAACAGAGGATACTGTATCAGAAGGAACACTGTCAGTGCCTACCACTGGAATGCCATTGATTTTAGCTCTTCTACTGCTCACATAATGAGCAGAATCAGGCCCTAGATCTCAGAAGTTAAGTCAAAACCTTATTTGTGTCTTAGTACATTTGGTTTTACAAAAACCCTGAAGAGCAACTTCTCTCAAAATATCAGTTATTCACAACTTCAAAGGAAGTGGAATACTGAAAGTTTCAGATTATTGATACCATTTCACTGGCAATGACAGGAGCAGCAAAGCTGAAAAGCAATTTGGAATACTCAATGTCAATGCCAAAAAAAATAATTCAATAAAATCTAGGACATGTTTGGAACTGTGAACAATTCCAAGGCAGTGAAGTCTTACATCAGTTAGAGGTTGCAGAAGAAACTGATTAGATATTCAAATTGCTGACTGGATACTGAAAAATAGAACAATTAATATTTCATTTTCTCTTTACTAAATGTAGTCATGGCTTGCCAATCTTAATTTCAAGCCCAAATGACTTTAGAACCATAACGAGAGAGTCTACGATGTGTTTGATTTGTTTATACATTAACAGTTAAATGTTCTTATTATTATTTTCAACAGAGTACTTAAAATTATTTTGCTGATATTTTGGCAAGGATGAAAAAATATTTAGAATAACAAACTTTCCCAGCAAAGAAGAGTCAATTCCATTTCCTCATACTATATGTAAACAACTTGCCATGGTTAAAACCTTTGGTGTTTTTTTGTGAGAATAGAACCAATGGATTAGTAACACATGATATTAAAAAGAGTCAAAACATAGTGGGCAGTAATCTACAGACTGTAGAAAATATCTTTGTTATTTTACTACTTAAACCAGATTTCACCTAGATGCAGGGTTGCAACTAGTGCTACATGGTGATGTAGAGGTCCTAAAGTAGCTCTAAATCCTCTGGGCTCCCACATCACTAGGCAGCATACAGTACCATACTCATCTGTATTCAGAGGTCCCAGTTCAACTCAAGGTTCCAAGATACAAAGATGTCTGGGCCACATCTTCTTTTCTGTCAACACAGTCCATGCACTGACAGATAGGGTGGGTGAGGAGGGACAGTGAGCAAGAGTCCAAGGCCATGCCACAATGATTACAGAAACACAGTAAGCAGAGGCAACCAGGAGACCTGTAGCAAAAACACACCTTTGATCCTAAACAACACACAAAAGTAGGGGTGCCAAGGGACAATGTGGTCCAAATATTTCAGAGCATGTGGAAGCGCGGCAAAGTTTAAGCAGAAACATGTATTTTCTGTGCCCTTGGTTCACTGTTTCAGTTCATTACAACCACATTTTCAAGTTTCAAATGCTGCACCGGTATAAATAGGTTGGGTTTTCTTAGAGTAAATTAAATACTGCTTTATCATTCATCTAGGGTATAATCGGTTAAGCTGTTTGTCTTTTCCTGAGCATGGGACACACGCTCTCTATGAAAAAGTTAAAATAAATTCTCCACCTCTTTTTTTACCTCTCTAAAACACTATTTTCATAAATCTCTCTTTACAATAGCATTTTTCTAACAACTGTAATAAAACATACACAAAGGTAGTATTATTGATTGACAGACTTTCTTCTTTTCTCTCAAAAACAAACATGGGTATATGTGGGATTTACTACAGTAGTATGAGCAACACTTAATTTTACCACTGTCTTCATCATATCTTCCTGGACACAACTGTACAATGAAGGAAATGAATGTAGCTCCAGAGCATAAAAGAATAATTTTATTTATCAAATCTTCATTTCAACTTTAGTTGTGTAAAACATTCACTGACATGAGATGTTTTGGTTAACCAGGCTACATAAAGCCAAGGACAGATTTCAATATTTTGTCTTGGATGAAAGAGACACCCCATAATTCAAGTGAATTCACATAATAGCAAAATTCTGCTGCATACTTCACAGACAAATATGAGATATGGTCCCTGATTCATATAGCTTGCAATCTAACTAAAGACAATAGGAATGACAATAAATGTCCTAAAAACTTATCAAGGGAGAGGAATTGTAATTACAGCTGTAAGAGTTTGCTGTGTGAATGACTTAAAGCTACTGATTTCCCCCCACCTCAGACAGTAGCTCTACACTGCATAATGTTTTAAATGTTGCTATTTTCCTTTACTTTTTCTTTCCTTTTCTTTTTGTAAAACTTTATAGAAATTTGCTTGCTGATAGTGAGAAGGATTTGTGCTTTTGTGCCAGCAATCTTCAACAACATTGTCTGCTAAATGTAAGCTTTTAACAAATTTTAATAAGGACTCCTGTAATCAACGCTATCTTGACTAATGTGACTGTAAGAAGCTCCATTTCATGGGGAAAAAAAAAAAAAAAAAAAAAAAAAGAAGAGCTAGGTCAAGGTGACATTTCATTTTACACTTGGTGTCGCCACTCTTTTTTTAAAACACCACTATCTAGATAGTTCCTGCTTATCACTCTGCTTCAGACACTCATAATAATTAGCTACAAACCTGAAAAAAAGACAAACCTTACAACTCCAGGAAGGGTTCTGTGTCCTAGACACTGTTTTTAATGAGCAATCATCACACAAAAGTTCTACTAGAAACGTGATAAACGTAACTAATGGGGAAAAAAAAGTATTTATTTCCTTTGATTTTTTTTTTTTTCTTTTCCAAAAGATGAAAGTAATCTGACACTGTACTTGTATTTTAAGAATGCTTTCCATTAAACATTACTTGACTAATATGATCTCCCTCAACATGGTCACTGACCTAGTGGATGAAGGAAAGACTGTGGACGTTGTCTATCTGGACTTTAGTAAAGCCTTTGACACCATTTCCCGCAGCATTCTCATGGAGAAACTGTCTCCTCGTGGCTTGGATGGGCATATACTCTGCTGGATAAAAAACTAGATGGATGGATGGTCATGCCCATAGAGTGGTGGTGAATGGAGTTAAATCCAGTTGGCAGCCAGTCACAAGTTGTGCTCCCCAGGGCTCAGTACTGGGGTCACTCCTGTTTAACATCTTTATCGATTATCTGGAAGAAGGGATCGAGTGCACCCTCAGTAAGTTTGCAGATGACACCAAGTTGGGTGGAAGTGTTGATCTGCTTGAGGGTAAGAAGGCTCTGCAGAGGGATCTAGACAGACTAGATTGATGGGCCAAGACCAGCTGCATTGGTTTCAATAAGACCAAACACCAGGTTCTGCACTTACAACAAACCCCATCAGCCCTACCGGCCTGGGGAGGAGTGGCTGGAGAGCAGCTCAGCAGAGAGGGACCTGAGGGTGTTGATTGATAGCTGCCTGAACATGAGTCAGCAATGTGCCATGATGGCCAAGGAAGGCAATGGCATCCTGGCTTGTATCAGAAATAATGTGGCCAGTAGGGGCAGGGAAGTCATCTTACCCCTGTACTGGGCACTGGTGAGGCCACGCCTCCAGTCCTGTGCTCAGTTTTGGGCTCCTCACTACAAGAAGGACATGGAGGTGCTGGAGCATTTCCAGAGAAGGGCAATGAAGCTGGTGAAGGGTCTGGAGTATGTCTTATGAGAAGCAGCTGAAAGAACTGGGGTTGTTTAACCCAGACTTTATTGCTCTCTACAAGTACCTGAAAGTTGGGTGTAGAGAGGTGGAGGCCGGTCTCTTTTCCCAAGTAACAAGTGACAGGACAAGAAGAAATGGCCTCAAGTTGCACCAAGGGAAGTTTAGATTGGACATCAGGAAAAATTTCTTTACCGAAAGGGTTATCAAGATTGGAATGGAGTGGGTTGCCCAGGGCATTGGTTGAGTCACCATCTCTGGAGGTATTTAGGAACTGTCTAGACATAGTGCTTAGGGACATGGTTTAGTAGGGGACTAAGTGATTGGACTTGATGATTTTATAGGTCTTTTCTAATCTAGGCAATTCTGTGATTCTGTAAAGAGACTTGACATGTTAGGAATAGATTTCCAAGAATGGCATAAGGACCCAAATCCCACTTTAGGTGTTAAAAGTCATCATTTAGGAAACCCAACTTTTGAAAAATCTGCCATCTCTTTCCTTTTTAAATTTCCAGTATTATCAGTGCTTCAGCCACAGAATAATAACTAGTACTTAGTAATTCCTCAAGTCCTCTGGGATGCACAGCCTAGACTTTTACAGACTTTTATCACAATTCAGCAGTAGAGGACCATGGTTCAAACCATATACAATCCCACACAAAACACCTGAGAAAGTCATGCCTCCTTTCACATCCAGAAATATAATTATTTGAGTCTTCATTTGGCATGTAGGAGGCCAATGTACTGACTCTTTTTTCTGCTTGATCTGTGCTTAGAAGTCTGAACCTAAGTCTGTGCTTAATTGTGAGTCTGCATGGAGTGCAGAGTAAAAGCTCTCATGGTCCACCTATGAAGCTGTTCTGTCTTGTAAGAAATGTTTAGCTACTCAGGGAGCAACAGAAAAAGCAAAAGGAGAATTATGCGGTCTGGTTGTTAAGGCATTCACCAGAGAGACCCAAGACCTAACCCCTATTCTAATGAATATTTAAGGATCTTCTGTCTCTTGTTGAGGCTTGTCTACTTTGTATAAAATCTTTAAATATTCATTTGAACTGGGATGAACATCCAAATATCCCACATGATCTTGTCACCAATTGCAGAACTATTCTCTCTTCAGGCAAGCAAGTAACTGACTGTTTACCCAAAGCAGATAACTCCCAACAAGAATGGGCTGAATGACCCTGCTCTTAAAGCTCTCATGGCTCAAAAACTACAAGTTTAAGAAATCAGGTGCTTAATCCCTCTGTTACAAACTAGGCAAAAATGTTAAGTGTGGTATCCTTCAACATAAGTGAATGTTCTAGTTAGATATAAGAAAGATATTTTCTCACCCCTTTTTTTTTTTTCCTAGAATAGACTATCTTGAGCTCAATATTATGGATATCAAGAAAAAAAATGCCCATTAGTATGGGTGAAATAACATTCATTTAACTTAACTTTATTCAAGGACAGCAGACCCCAAGTCACATCTTGCCTCAGCCTTTTATCATAGTTCCCTAAGTCTGTTCTCGTACGTCCTGCCATTAATTCTGCCAGCTGGGAATGCTGTTGTCTAGGCAATAACAGTTATTCATGTTGACCAACCTGATAGCTTTCTACAATGCATGGCTTGATAGATAAGGGGAGAACACTGGGTATTGTCTACCTCAGCTTCAATAAGGCTTCTGACACTGTCTCCCATTACATTTTCACAGAGAATTTGATGAAGTATGAGCTGAAAGAGCCCATGCTGAGCTGAAGTAGATTAAAAACTATCTGAACAGTAGGGTCCAGAAGGTGGTGATCAGTGGCATGAAGTCTCGTTGGAGGTTAACAAATAGCAGTGTACTCCAGGAGGCAACACTGGATCTGATCCCGTTGAACATTTTCATTAATGATCTGGATTACGAGACAGACTATACCCTCAGAAAGTTGCTGATCACACAAAAGTGGAAGGAGTGGCTGATACACCACAGGGTTGTGCTGCCATCCAGAAGAAACTTGACAGGATGGAGAAATGGGCTGACAGGTGAAATTCAACAAGCAGAAGTGCCAAGTCCTGCATCTGTCAAGGAACAACCCCAGGCCCCAGTACATTCTGGGCACTACCCAGCTGGAAGGTAGCTTTGCAGATAATGACCTGAGGTTCTTGGTGGACACCAAGTTGAACAGCAGTATGCAGTGTGCCCTTGTGGCAGAGAAGGCTAACAGTAGCCTGGGGTGCATTAGGAGGAGTGTTCCCTGCAGGTTGAGGGGGGTGATCATTCCCCTCTACTCAGTACTGATGAGGCCACAACCAGAGTGCTGGGTCCAGTTCTGGGCTCCCCAGTACAAAAGAGAGATGGAGCTACTGGAGAGGGTCCAGCAAAGGGCTGGGAAGATGACTAAGGGACTAGAGCATATCTCCTATGAGAAAAGGCTGAGAGAGCTAGGACTGTTCAGCCTGGTGAAGACTCAGAAGGGATCTTATCATATATATAAATACCCAAAGGGAGACTGCCAAGAGGACAGAGCCAGGCTCTTTTCTGTAGTGTCCAGTGACAGAAAGAGGCAATGAGCACAAACTGAAAGACAAGAGGTATCATCTGAACATCAGGAAACACTTTTTTTTTTTTTTTTTTTTTTTTTTTTTTTTACAATAAGTGTGACTAAGCACTGGTAAAGGTTGCCCAGGGAGGTTGAAGTCTTCCTTCTTGGACATAGTAAAAAACCATCTGTACACAGTCCTGGGCAATCAGCTCTAGGTGGCCCTGCTTGAGCAGAGGGATTGAACTAGATGACCTCTAGAGGTCCCTTCCAGTCTCAATCATTCTGCTGGTTAGATACCATATAGGAATCATTACTGTGATGCATCAGGGTGCATTGGACTTCTTATCACTACAATGGCCTAAATCCCACAGCAAATGCCATTTCAGAGATTTCTGGTACACTCAAGTGTCATGTACAGCATCCCATATATGTCTTCTTACATTCTACCTGAGAAAGAAAACTTGCATGTGTTCTCTTCCTTTTTATTTCTGAGTTTCCATTGTACTTAGAGATCTGGGAATCAAAGTCACAACTGACACAAAAACATCCATTCTTTTAGCCCTACCACTTTGCTAGCAAAGAAGTCACTCCTGCCATTAGGGAATGCAAGGTCTTGTTATTATGTAGCTCAGTGTCAATGATCACCTGTGACAATCTGACCAAGAGTATCTGAAAGAAAAATACCCCTTAAAATATATGAAAAAAAGGCATGAATTCCTTTCCCTCTTGGAAGCTCATTTCTCCCTCAAATTCAGAAAGAGTAACAAATCACTATGTCTACCACTACTGTTAAAAGAATTAGAAACTTCTATAAATGTAGCTTTATCTGCTGGGCAACATTACACGCAGACATGTCTGCCTGTACTGACTCTAATTAAAACATTTAAGAGCACTTCTATTTCCCTCAGCAAATCATGTATTCACCAAGCTGATCTCATACTGTGAGATGCAGAAGACTAGTCCCTCTACA
This sequence comes from Caprimulgus europaeus, assembly GCA_907165065.1. Next base: position 20,340,078 of record OU015532.1, on the reverse strand, counting down.
GAGAACTGCAGAGGGATGGACTTGAACAGCTTCAAGCATACTCTTAAGGAGCAATAAATAATTAACATGATGGGTGAAGTATACCCCCCTGGAAGAATAATTCTTAAAAATTAAAGAGTCAGGAGAAGAGAAATATACTAGAGTTGCTGAAGGGTGCTTGCCAGAGGAGATTCAAAGCCAAATTCAATCTGATTCGTCCAAATAGTCAGTCTCCATCTGTACAAAATAAATGTTACTCCATCAGCCCTGATGAAATGAATAGGACATTTTCAATGGTGAGGTCATGGCCAGGCTGGAAGTAAGTACACTTTGCTTACAAATACTCAAAATCATTATTCCACCATCTACATTAACTTCACGCTCTTTTCTGTGTATATGCACTGCTGAAGAGATCACATGTACATTCTCTAATCCTTCTTCATTTGGCTATCTGTGTCTAAGTTGCAAAAGGGATTGTAAGGATATATTTAACTTGGCGCCTTCCTAGCTAGGCTTGAGTTGAGGCTTCAGCTCTAAGAACCAATCCTGATGTATTCCTATTGCCTTGTGGAGAAAGCTTGAGTCTGAGCTAGGGCACATCCTTCTGCAGTTTCCCAGACTGAACAGCTGCTCAGGTCTGAGAACAGAGTCAAAACATAAGGCCAGCAGGTAAGTGTGTTGGGTCATTAGGTAGAGTGGGATCACTCCAACTCTGTGCATACAAGATACCTCAGTGCAGTCTGAATAGGTCTAAAGCAAGGGGATTCCTATTGCAGTGAGTCCAAATCACAGGAAGAAAGAGAAGTAAGACAATAGATGAACTAAAGCAAACTCTCTTCAAGTCAGAAATAAGGAAACAGAAGGAGAATGACTTTCAGTGAAGTTTTATATACTTAGATTTGCAGATTTTAAATTAAAAAAAAAAAAAAAAAAAGAGACAGAATACTTTAAAATGGTCCTAAAACTTATTTGTTGTTAAGCAAAGAATGTTTTTACTGAGACAGGTATTGTAGATGCAGCTGTAAGTTTGCTTTCTAAGTGTATTCTCCCTGGATAGAAAATGTTCCTATGGCAAGAGATAAAGTGAGAGGGAGTAGAAGTAAATCTGACAGTGTGACAGCACTGGTGAGATATAATCCTGCCCAATGAGGCTGCTGTCATTGAGATTTTTTTAAGATCACCTAGATACCTTCAGCCCACACCTGGGCAAAAAAAATTTGCTGTCAGTTCCATGCCACGTGTCTTTTGGCATAGAATAACATTTCTCTACATTATCGCATCTTGGTAGGAGTTTGAAGTAACGATTAATTCAATCCTATAAATATGCTCTATTTGGTCCTGACATTTCAGTGCTGCAGGGAATACCACTCAGGTCATGGAAATGTTAAGAGGAATAATCAAGGATTGGGAAATACAAGAACCACATCAAAGCCACTTTTGTGGCTACTTTAAGCTGTACTGCGCAGGAAGCAAGAAGTTCAGGCAGAGGCTGCAGCTGTGTTGAAAAGTCCATACGAAAGTAGATGAGAAGTACAATTTTGGATCCCAACAACATGCAAAAATGCCTTTTTATTTCTTCCTTTTTTTTTTTTTTTACTTAAGCAAAAAGGGAATCACCTGCCACATAGAGGTTTTCAGGTCTTCATATTGCCATTTATAATTCAGTGCTCATTATTACATATTAACTGCTTAAGGAGGAATTTTAGCCCTTTTAAATAGTTCAGTGGCCTGTTAAATTGGCAGTGAGCCACAAATATGAAGGTTTTCCCAATTTTTTGTCCTATAACAAATATGAACAAAGAAATAAATCAAAATTTATCCCTCTCTAATTTGTCACATGTGATGGAAGACCAAATAGGATAAATTTAATAGTGCAAATACTATATGCAGAATGAATTGATACTACAATTATTGACCTTGCCTAAGAAATTGAATCATGGAAGGTGAGCCTAAGTTTGCAAAAGCAACTGTAATAAATGATTTAAATTTAATGCGTATGATCCAGGAGAAAATTAATTTCTCCTTAGTAGAAAAAACCCAAAGGTTTCATTGTAATTCTATGCAAAGAATGAATACTCCTGAAATTGATGTAATTATGAATCATTTGCCACAATATTTAAATGAGAACTGTAATGGACTTTTAAAAAAGAAAGAAATTTACTGAGACTTTGTTTCATTAGTGGAATGTATCTAAGATTTATGCATTAGAAATAAATTTTCTGAAACAGGACTGATTTTCTGCGAAGCGAGTCAGAACCTCTAAAAGTGTTTCAGAAAAGAACAGTAAGGAGTCTACCTCTACCTGTTGCTCAACACCATCATGAAACTATAGGCATAATGGGCTCAGTCAGGAGTTAGGAGCCCATTGTTCCAAACAATTGACAAGCATTTCATACAGACACCCCTTTACCCATAGTTCAGTACCTCAGACCACATATCAAGATCAAATTTAGCAAAGCACTGGAACCTAGTTTAACTTTGAATATGCACACCAGTATCTCCCAATTCAGCACAAGCCTAATTCCACTTTGTCTCATTCAATTTCTTTGTCTGATTCCAGCCTAAGTCCATTTTCTCTTCTGTACCTTCAAAGAGAGGTTATGTACATATTTATGGCCTAGATAAGGATCTGAAAAAAATTCTTCATTTCAAGTTCAAAGATACATATTTCCATTTTTAAAAATAGACTTAGCTATTTAAGAGCTCAAGCCATTTGTACTAAAGCATACCAGATCATTTAGAAGCTTTTCTTTCTGTTATAGTCCTGCTATAACTACATAACTCAGAATAGCAATATTGTTAATGCACATGATCATTGTCATGATTACAATTAGTAGGACCCAAAAAGACATATAGCTCTAATCTGAAATTTTTCATGTTTAGTACTTCTCTGAGAGGAGCTTAAAATGGTACTGCAGATTTGCAATTAATTCCCAGAACAATATTTTTATCTCCTTATGAAATATGTATTTTAATATATATATTTACTTAACATCTCCAACTTAATTCAGTTTCTCTTTTATAGACTGTATTCACAGACTTAAAACTCTATGCTAGGAATTCTAACATCAATTATATTTAAAGTAAAATAACTGCAATTATTATTCAATTTAATGTAATAGAGGTAGCATTTAATCTAAAAGAAGTAGAAAAGTAACAAATCATTTTAATGAAGGTCCTAAACTTTTCCCAGAAACCCCATCCTGTAGTAGTGTTCTGCAGTATGATGTTAAGGTCATCACATTGAAGCTCTTTTCAGTGAAAAGAGGAATGACTTCCAGCGGCAACAGACCCTCTTGGAGATAGCTCTGCTCTCTTTTTCCATGCTCAGAGAACAATTCAACTCCAACTGCTCCATCCATATTATCTGTGTCACAATATGCCAGAATTATGCACAGAAAATAACTTCCACATTCAAAATCTTATCCACTAAAATTATTGGCCAAAAATCTCAGCTAATCCAGTACTTCAAATATTTTATTTCTTTGACTCACATGTCACTTTCTACTATGTCAGAAATACTTTGTTCTCTTTTAGATAGGACAGCTAATTCTGGGATATGAAGTCCTTTACAGCTGTTCTGTGCAAAAACACCATCTATCCTCCAGCCAATAATCTGCATATAAACCAATAACCTATCTTTCTGAAATTCTCTCTCCAGTTTGTAATTCCACTTTCTTCAACAGCTGTTTTTTCAGATAGAAGTAAATTGACTGAGCAATGGATATTTTGCCTGGAGAAGGAAATCATTCTTCCTGATCATTCAACAAACCAAATAAGAACTTGGCTAAAGATTTTCTAGTGAGAAGAAGGGGGAGAGAGATAAAGTCTAGCAAGAAAGTAGAGGCAGATTAAAAACAACCAGATGCAACTTGCTGCACATAGAAGTGACACTAAAAAATTACATTAGATTATTTGTCCCTCCTCCAGGAAAAACCTCTCAACAATTACCACAAAAGCTTAAAAGTATACATAAGAAAGCTTTTAGGCTGCACTAAGAGATGTTTAGAGATCGTTTCTATAATTGATGTAGCAATTGTAGTTTCACACATATGCAAAATAGAGTCTTTCTTAGTGTGAGATAAAAGGCTTATAATTTGGGGATGCCTTTGCCTCATGCACTTAGAATTCTTACAGCACACTTACTATTTGCTTCACTACTTCCTGGTCCCTCACTTGTACTCTTTTCATCCTTCAATACAGCTGATAGATCATCACAGTTCTTGTTGCTGTTCCTTATGAACTGTTGGTTAAATGTCACTGGGCCCTCACCACTGATTTATAGATATTTTAAATTATTGAAGCATTCTTTTACTTGCTTCTTATTAAGTCTGTTTCTTCATATTCCCAGACCCTCATTCACATTTATCTCACTTAGCTGACTCTCACCTTCTTTCTCTTCTCCTTTTCTGTTGAAGACTGAAACAAAGTAGATGCCAAGAATGTCATATATCCTCATGCAATCTATTATTTAGATTCTTCATTTTAAAGAGACTGGATGACTCAGGGGATTATTAATTGGATAAAATTTTCCCTGCTTGGTTGCTGGGTCATGTCCATTGTAGGTCACCAAGGATGAAGAGCCTCTGCATAACGAGTCAGTGATTTCAGGTGTTCACAAAAAGATGATTATAACTTTTATTATTATGCCGCCAACTCAGATTTCATGCAGCTCAGTGTGGATCAAAAGTATTCTCAGTCAAACCTCTCATTGAAAGTTTAAGCTGAATTTCTGATCATACTAAGATCAGCTGAATAAAAACTAGCCACATAGATGGAGCTAATTGTATTTGCAGGAGGAAAGCCTCTTGCTAAATGGAAAAAGAAATAAAACAACCTTGCAAAAGAGAATGAGGGACACTCAGACACTTATGTGAGTGGTTAAACTGATATCATTTGTTTGTTGTTGGGTTTTTTAGGCAGTTTTTTCTTTGGTGGTTTGGGTTGGTTTGTTGGTTTTTTTTTTGTTTGGTTGGGTTTTTTCACTGTAAAGAATTTTATTTATTTACAACAGCTGAAAGTCAGGAATCTTTGTCCTAACCTTTTTGTTCTTTTTATTGGTGAAAGCAGAAACAGTTCTGACTGCAATACTACGCAACACCATGACAACTACCAATGAACACCAAACTCTTTTGTACACACAGAAGAACTCTATAAAGGGAACATCAGATAAATTTGGCCAGGTAATTACAGAATTACAGGTAGGCAGATGCTGTGAGGCAGGATCATGGGAGGGGAGCACCCTGCAGAAGAAAACATTGAGATTGGACAGAGGCAGAATCCAGTAAGCCTGTTCTCAAATCTGCTTTTATGTACACATCTATTTCCATTATAATCTTTCAGAAGCTCAGCTTTGCTCCTGAATTTTAGATACTATCCCTTTTAAGAATTATAGCACTGTATTTCAAATATATTTGTTCTGTAACCTTTATATTACATTAAGCACCTTTGTTTCCCATACACTCAGCAACAGTATGCTCTTACTATTCTTTGCTGTTTGAAAGCAGATAGAAGCCATCTTAACCACACTTCTGTTTTAAAAATATGAAATCAGTGACAAAATTATCTTCTTAAATGCACAAAAAAACTGATAAGACTATATGAATTTTCAGAAATTGAGTAATCTTCATGAGTATCAATACATTGTGTTTGATGTGCCTGCATATTTCTACCAGCAAAAAGAAACTGTATATATTCTTCAAAAATATGCAGGATTATTCACATTACAATGGAAGGAGAGCATTTTCCTGGACAACAGCTAAACAAAGCATGTGTTTTGCAATATTAACATTATGTTTCTCAGGTCTCTCACTTATACAAATCCTCTATTCAGACTTAAGACATTAAAAATGATTATTGGAATATTCTGTAAACTTTTCATTAAAAAATAAAACATAGCTTATGAATATAAAGTTGAAGATGAACACTTAGATCACAGAAAATGTCAATACAAAACTTAAAACTCCCTACCTGTCTCTTTCATTGTTTGATAAATTCACAATGAGAAATAACTCAGTTGGATTAAAGTGTATATATGTACATATGTGTTAATGCTGAGGGCCTGTTCATCTAATGAGAATCAATATATATTTGTCCCAGTTTTTTTATATATGCATGTTCACTCTAATATACACATTTGTATATGTGTGAACACACATACGTATCTCATATATACACCTAGTTCTCATTAAATGAACAGGCCTTGGGAGTCAAGAGTAATAAACAAACATTTTTAAGGGACTTGATGCATAATCAACAGTTGCACACAGTTTTTTTCCCTCAATTTCTGTTATCAAACCCACTTATTTATTCACCTGTGTTAAAACAGATTTTTAACATTGGTTAAGAAAATGCCTGATATTGAGGCATGTGGCTAGAAAGGTAGATACATAACGTTGAAAGTTCCTTCTGTAACAGATAAATAAAGTAAGAAATAGATTTTATGTGTTCAGTATGCACTGACTTCTGATAAAGAAAAGCAGAACAGTATTTGGTCCACAAATGTGGCCGAATTACTAAGACTAAAAACTAATGTACTATCACTGTAATCACAAGTCTACTCTTCTTAAGGTAGGGAGTGGAGGAAATAAATATTTTTATCTATTTGAACTGAGGTCCAATCCTTATAGAAGAAATACAGAATTTCATGTAAGTTGCTCTTAAGAAAATATTGCATCTCTTCTGCTAATAAAAGACTCTAATTATAATAACTTGTTCCTATACAGTGCTTTAATAGTAAAGATTTCTTAAAATATGTTACAGAAATCATTATCTTTATGCCTACAGAGAGATGAACCTTCAAAACCATTGTCACCTCATAGAATAATAAAAGGTCCCTAGATCTGTGCTCTTTTCACTAAACACCACTTCTCCCTTAGCAGAAATGTTAGTTTCATACCCATCAATTTCAAAACTACAAGCAAGACGGTGATTTTTAAACATGTACCTTACAGCACAAAATAACCCTCAGAACAGAAACATAAATACACAAGAAAGATAGCCTGGAGCAATGAACCCATCACCCGTGTATAATGTCTTGTTGAGAAGGCAGCACTATCACTTCTCTAGATGCAGCTACAAGACATTTCTCCCCTTGAAAATCAGTCTCTGGTACTTATTCTATTTCACAGGATGTTACGATAACACTAGAAGGGTGCCTACCATGTTTGTCTGAGAAAGCAATGAGCAGTGGAGGCTGTTCAATTACATCAGTCTTTGTAAAATTAGAACATTTTATAAGGTTTAAAGAAAATATAAGTAGAAAGGATTTGAGTGAGATCCGAAGCAGTGGCACAGCAAAGCTGTGAAATCAAGGCTATGACTAGTTCTAGTCATCATACTTCCCATGACAGTCTTTGTCCCATAATCCTGATCAGAGTTTTAATTTAGATTTTATTTATTTATTTATTTTAGCTAAGATTCTCTCTCCAGTTTCAGTTGGCTGGGACATTTTTCTTTGTCTCTAACATGAACTGCATGCAGAGTTAAACCAGGTAGTGTTAGGCAGCTGTTACATTTTATTCCAGGCAGGTTGCCATTGGTAGATCATGTACAACATTGACAGCCACTAAACTGAAAATCAGAAGTCAGTACCTGGAGTGAATACCTAACCTCAGTGAATCAATAGCAAAACTTTCTTCAGTATCAGTTAGGGTTTGATTTCATAGCTTTGCTTTTGCTATATACTTTGAGAAAGTCCCTGAACCTCTCTGTTTCCCTTTCATGTCCTATTTATTTAATCAATCCTTCTGGTGAAAACAAAGCAAAACAAAAAATTCTGCTTATGTTGTGGTAATATCCTAATACAGCTGAGTCCTGATCTCAAGTTATCATCAAGGCATAACTGGATTGTGCATATGGCACTAAATTATCAAGCCCATAGAAATTCTCAACTTAATACATACTTGCACACTATGACCTATTGAATATCTTACCAGAAAGCAGTAATTCTTCAGGGTTCTCAGTCATGCTCTGGACATTCAAAAATTTATCCAGTAGGCAACTGGATAGTATTTAGGCTAGTGGAAAGCTATTGCAGGCAAATTTAATCACTATTGAAAAAAGCTTGAAATCACAGAGGGACTTGGCTAACTTTAGTGGGACTTGGTTAACTTGAGTGCTTGCCACTCCTCAAAAAATTTTTCCTTTTCTTGTAGTTAAAAAACATCAGGGATCTGAAGCAGAGTCCCCTGGGCTAAAACTAAATGCTCTAGGATGGTAAAACAACCATCAGGTTTCAAATTATGTGTTTCACAAATTATAAGCAGTTCTAAACTTATTAAACCTCGGGCATAGTTGGAACACCAAGTCCCAACCTCCTGATTCCTGATATTAACACAACAGCTTCACTGACCAGGCTCAGCTGAGAATGGGCAGAAAGAAATGTCTAAAATCTAGCAGAAAAAGACTGGAGGTGAATGGAGCAGCACTGCTTCATTTGGTTTGAATAACAGACAGAATGCTAAAGCTGAGGGGTTTTTCTCCCCCTTTCAGGCTTTTCATTGCAGGTACTGCTGTAATCGACTGCCTAAAAACTAGACTTCTTTTATTAGTTTGGGTTGCTAATTCTATGTTTTATTTTTCCTTCATTGAATAAGTAATAAAGAGGAAAATCATAAACTGTTATCCCTGCTTAAAATGTTTCAACTTCTGCTACAGACAATACAAGCATATTTCAGCAATGACTATGTGAATCTATTTGAAAGCATCATGTATTTGCATGCTACTGTTTGATCTTACCTCACTGCATGTCTGTCTGGTATTTTTCTCCCTCAATGTAAACTTGGTTTGTTATTTGTAAAGGAACTTGGTTAAAAGAAAGACACATTATAAAATACTGAAAGATATTCTGGTGATCAATCAGTCCTAATGTAATTATCTAAAGAAGAATTTAAGTAAACAAGACTGCATCACCAAAGAGGAAGATGAACTTCAATGTCATCACCTTTACAAAAATAAGTTTGTGGAACTTTGCAAAAAAATATATTATTTTAGCTATGGTAAAGTTATGTAGTGAACAGTCTCTAGTGTCAAAAACTTCATGAATGGTGGCTAAAGGAACACTTTCCCTTAAGCTATTATTTGAAGAAAAACAAGAAAAAAGCTTTCTTGATTTAAGATGTTTAAATGAGCTCAGTATACCAGCACAGTATTCAGAGCCCAGGTTAAGTATACAACTGTGTGGACCACTAATTTCTATGCCTAAAATTATCAATAATAACAGCCAGATATAATATGCCATGTAGATTACCAGATAGTGCCTAGGATTTCATTTCATCTCTCCCTCAGAGAGAGCTCCGTTTTTCAAAGAGAAATTACTAGTGGAACTCTTCTAAACCACAGTTACCTGGAGTAACAAACACATTGCTTCTGCTTGCATGAAGCATCCCTTTAGACAGAAGCTCCCTTGCCCTGGGGTACTACAGGCAGATGAAGCATTCCAAAAGTGGATGCTGGATGTCATGAGCAGTCCCTTACACAACTTTCAAAGTAACTTCAAAATATTTTACATTGTTCACTTGGAGCTGATCATATTCTTTGAAAAACAGTATGGGTTGGTTTTCAGCTACCCCAAACAAGAAGAGCACTTTGTTGAACACTGTTTACAAGGAAAGGTGTTAAGGTTTCTTAGAGATTCCTAGAGCTGGTCATAATACATGGGTCTGAATTTAGAACATCCCAAACATCCATGTAAATTGTATCTGTATTTTCCTTCCATTCACTGCAGGGACAAAAAAACAGGTTAAAACCTCATTCAATAAATACTTGGAGATGTAAGCTTTGTGGTTTTAGCTCAGCTCCACCTAAAATTGTGAAAAAAAAAACCCCAGTATTAAGGATCGGCAAGTGCATTCAGAGAAGCTACAGTCTCCAAACTAATCTTTCTTTGTGTGGTTTGTGCTGTTTGTTTGTGTACCAGGAATTTGTGTTATTATTTAATTTCCAGTCTTCCAAATGTCCTAACCTTCTCTCACAAAACTTATGCAAGGTTTGAAAACCAATTTGGCAACATTTTTCTAGGAAAGCATCAAGGAGGACACAGTAATTTTCATTCCTCTCTGGATGGTCAGCAAAACCACAAAAGTGTGAGGCTATTACAAATTAACTGACAAAAAATATGATTATCAAAGACTTACTAAATCTCTTACTTCTCACTGTGCCATAAAGTGGCTTTTTTAGCCTATTTCTTGCCATAGAAAATATTACAAAAAAACCAAAGATTGATGTCTCTTTTTCCTGCCTCCTTGGTATCTACCTCAGTGAGTCATCTGCTTTCTCAAATTCTTCACCCATATTAAGGTAAGAATCTCATACAATTATAGACTTCCTCTGATGAAAATGTTGCCATTATGTTCACAGAAAACAGGTTTCATACATAACACTTCTCCAATTGCAGCATTTTGCCAGAGTAGTACTTGTAGTAACTGGCTCACAAGGTCTGCTAAAATATATTGATTCCAATATAATAAATCTTTATAAACCTTTGAAGCAGTGAAGTTTATTAACCTCAGCTTTTTGTCAGTCTGCAATAACTATGTTAAGTTCTGAAAATGAAATTTCATTATAAAAATTAAGCTGGAATTAGTATTGTGCTAGCTTGTGCCCTCCAGATAGAAACACAGAAGAGATCTGTCAAGCACAAATTAATGCTATTGCTTTGTACATCACTGTGCCTAGCTACTAGGAGTCTAAGAAACACATGGATAATGTTCATGGATAATGGGCTGCCCAAAGGCAGAAGAAAAACACAGAAGTCAAAATAATAAAACTGACTGAAAGCTGTAGGACATTATGGTTTGGCTACTTGTGTAAACTTCACTGGAAAAACATCATAGCCTGAGACTGCATCAGTGTTCTTATTGGTCAGCTGTGTATTAAGAAACCTGCATAAAAAGTGAAATTATCAATAGTTCTTGCTGTATGGAGAAGAACTAAAGAAAAAGAAAGCCTTGGAGCAATGCAGTTAACAAAGCAACTCAATAACTTCTACAGATCCCCATAGCTGATGCAGTTAACTGTGTACAGAGTCAAGGCAATATCCATTTTCACTTGGAAATCCAGTCTGAGAGTGAAGCAAATTTTACAGTTTGCTTGCTGCCTGTCTCTACTTTCCATGCTTCCTTAAAAACAAGTTTTTATAGAGTGTAAAGAGCAGTCTGTCCTTGTGTTTAGATTAAAATGCATTTTACAAGGCATATATATGTATTTAGGAAAAATAAAATACTTTTGCATTCATCACCAACATTGAACAACCACTGGTCCTTACATTTAAGAAGAAAAAAACAGCCCTCAGGGGGATGTATTGCTGATTTAGGAGGTAATTATTTTAGAGAAATATTTGATTGTGAATACAATGAATGTCAAAAAGAAGGAAGTAGCATCACTATTTTCAGTAATGCATAATTGCACCTATAGGGTTACCAAATTTTCCCAGGCAGTCTGGACAGTGCTTTTAACTTCAGAGCTATCATTCACTGCTATTTGTATCCTAAAGTCAATTGAGCAGAGAAGTCTATTGGGCTATTTAATATAAACATATATATTTATATATATATCAAAATGTAGTGCTATAAAACTTCATATTGCTGTATTAAGATTTTAAAATATTTTCTTAATTTGATTCAATTAATTTCAATTATAATATAATTATTTTTTCAGTAAAGAGCAGTAGTTTAGGAATGTTTAGGACTTAAGTCTTCTGTGTGAGAACTGGGGTTTTTCTCCCTGAAAAGTCTATACAATGAACTTTCAGAAGAGTCTGTTTGAAAGCTGTACCTAATGATTCATGTAGGAATATGAAATAGGAGAAAAATGAAACCACATTTTCTGACACCACAGTTTTTACTTGTCCAGAAAAAAAGAATGCAAAACCATAACTTTTTCCAGATAACCTAATTGTGACAATTTAGCAGAGTAATTCTGAAGCCAGGTGCTTAGGACAAAACCCTTCTCCTTCACTTCATGGAGATATTCAGGCTCTCTAGATTGTCTCATCTGATGAGGATTTTCCATTGTCGGTAAATGACAAATATCCTCTGAGGAGCTGTGGCATGGAAGATGTGTTCTTATTACTTACTATATTCCATTGCACCGCTGTTAATCACAGTGTCTTTTCCTTTTTGGTAAATCACCAAGGTATAAACTATTAATATGCAAGACACAGTCAGGTTTTAAGAACATACTGCACTTACTCCTAGATCTACATGATTTATTTTTGAACATTTTAATATCTGCCTGTATAGATTCTTGCAAGCCCTACATGTTAAAATTCTGCTAAAAGTCTGTTAATGGACAGGTATTAAAGCATAATAATAAAGTCTTTGACACAATTCAGTCAAGTCAAAAGGCTTTCTTAAATTGCTTTATAATTTAAAACAGGAACTTAAGTAATCAGAAACATATCAATGTAAGATCAATCAAAGAGAATGTTATGGTGGGAGCAGTAATTTACTGTGACAGAAATTTACTCCTTGCTAGAGACTTTGCCTAAATAATATGTTACCACTGCACTTGAGCAGTGAAAAAGGCAATAATGCAGGAAAACTTGGCAGCAATCAGGTAAGCACAGAAATTCACAGATTTGTTCCTAGATGTTAGGGAACCTTACACTGCATTCAGAAAGATTCATGTCAGCCTCAAATATAAATGTAAACTTGAAGCATACAGTGAAGTTAAACAAGCTCATGCACCACTAGTTAGTATCCACAAAGGCTAACTTTTTATGATAACAAAAATATCATGTTTTGAAAACCAAAGGTAATTACAGAAAGCTAGTTAAGCATTTTGCTTAAGTGGCAAATATTCACTCAACTTCTCCCATTTACTCAAAAAATGCATCACATTTAACAGTTTTATAAACATTATTCTAACACACAAAAATAAGATCTAAAGAAAACTTTATCAAATCTGAACTACATTTAAACATTTGATTGAGAAGGAGCAACACAGCTGTAAAAATGAGATTAATCTTCAGTAACTGAAATAAAATTTAATCTTAAATCAGTTAAATCATTAAATTAATGTGAAGAATAAGTACTATTGGGATTTCATAAACAACTCTAAAAAGATAGCTATCTGGTTGGTCATAGACCCTAATGAAGACATTGTACCAAACTTAATCAAATCTAGAACTTGCAACAGATCAAATATTTTTTACCTCAGAATGAGATAATCTGTAGCATCTGAGTCTTTGGAGCTACATTGTCAACAGCTCACTCCAGTTGCATCTGCACTACACTCTGGCATGGGTCAGTTCAGTGTGACAGGCATTTAATGTGATTTTGCTCCTAGGCATACATTGACTTTGACACCCATGATATCAAAAGTCCTAATTATTTGTGAGGCAACATGGACCAAGAACCTTTGAGAACACAAGAAATTTAGAAGTCCAAATTCAACATAAAAACATGGTCAACTTCAATAATTCTCATTTTTCTTACAGTATGAAGTGTTTTGACACAATGAGCTTGATATACATTAAAACAGTGCCCTGTCAAGGGAAGGGATCTACTCTTAGGGCTTCTCAACCAAGAACCTGTTGAAACTGTCTGTGGAAGGGGAAGATGTGTCTCGTGATTTTAGAGCTCATGCTGCTGAATTTTGCTTCACATTCTATGTATATTTAGTTTGCAATTACATGGTTTCCTGGCCCTCTGGCCCTCAATGATGTCTGGAAAGACTCATCAAAATTTACTCCAAGGTATGTAATTTCCAAGTCAAACAAGCAAATCAGTGCCCTGCCTATCTTAAATAGCTCTCCTCTGGACCATCTTATTGTCAGAAATCCTCTGCTAGAAATGGAAGGGCTTTAGTTTCCTTCAGATTTGAGCCAGAAAACATGACTGCTCCCAGGTATCAAGTTGAACCTGAATGCTCAAAGAATTGGACAAGAAACTGACAGGTAATAAGTTTTCTTCCAGTAAAGTACTCAAATACCTATTTTGTTGCAAAAATACATCTTAGCCTTATCCTTCATACCTTGTGTTTGCAATTCTTTCAACTATCTCAAAATTTATCAGACAAAAACCAAGTGAAAGACCTCCTTTTAAACCCTCCGGCGTGACTTGCTAAAGCTTGACCATCCTTAAGCCAGTTTGGGGAAAACCTTAATTAAGTTAGCATTTAAGCTATTCAGTACCTGTAGGTACATTTTAAGAACACCTACTCTTTTTCTTCTCCCAAAATCATAGAATGGTAGAATCGTTTGGGTTGGAAGGGACCTTAAATATCATCCAGTTCCAACCCACCTGCCATGAGCAGGGACACCTTCCACTAGACCAGGTTGCTCAAAGCCTCATCCAATCTGGTCTTAAACATTTCCGGGGAGGGGGCATCCACAACTTCCTTGGGCAACCTGTTCCAGTGTCTCACCACCCTCACAGTGAAGAACTTCTTCCTAATATCTAATCTAAACCTACCCTCTTTCAGCTTAAAGCCATTACCCCTTGTTCTGTCATTAACTGCCCTGATGAAAAGTCCTTCCCCAGCTTTCTTGTAGCCTCTTCAGGTATTGGAAGGCTGTTATAAGATGTCCCTGGAGTCTTCTCTTTTCCAGGCTGAACAGCCCCAACACCCTGTCCCCATAAGAGAGGTGCTCCAGCCCTTGGATCATCCTCGTGGCCTCCTCTGGACTCATTCTAACAGGTCCATGTCTATCCTGTGCTGGGGGCTCCAGAACTGGACACAGTACTCCAGGTGGGGCCTTACAAGAGCAGAGTACAGGGGGAGAATCACCTCCCTTGACCTGCTGGTCATGCTTCTCATGCAGAAATGAAACCATATCTGAACTTCTGACATGGTCTTTTGTAGATGAAGAATTCATGAAATATCAAGCAACCTACAGAAATTTTTATCTTTGAAGACTGCAGAAAGAGTAGGCTGCTTAGCTATTTCCAACCCCAAAACAGCCAGTCACTCAATATTAATTCAGCAGCAACAATAAATTATACACCTGTACATCTCGTGCTGACATGTCAATCCACAAAACAATTTACTGAAACCTTACATTCTCAAAACTAACTATGAGTCATATAGCTTATTTTTGAAAATTTTATTCTGAGAAAGAAAAGCTGCATTAAAAGTTAGCAACATGAAACTGACCATTTGAGAAATTCCTCTTAAATAAATAAGGCTCTGAACCAATGTTACCTACAATTATTCCTTTATAATATTTCCATTTACCTCTTTCTTTCACTTCCTTCCCAAGAAAGGGGATGTGGTATTGGGCTTTACCTAGCTTATGCTGTTAACAATTTATCCAGTAGCTATGACATGTTCCACAATTTTACATCTACAAAACTGTACAATGGGAATATCATTCCCTCCTCAATTCGGTTGGAAGGTAGATCTTTCTATTTGTGATGTCTGCCTTTTCAGCAAATAAAAGTTTAATATAAACTTAACCTACTAATTTGCAGAGTGTTCCTTTCATTTTATTCTATTTTTTTTGAGAAGTCCCATTGCCTACTGTGCCAATGTGCAATACCTACTATTTGTCTCTGTATAAGATTGTTTCTTGCCTTCCATATTTTCTTTTTGATTTCTTTAAATCTCTTGCCCATGACTACAAAGACATTACATTAGAAGGCTTATGCTTCTTGTATATGATAGTCTCCCAAAACCTGTGATCTTTTTCAGGAATAACCATTTGACTTCACACCTGAATCTAGCATATCTTTTGATTGTCTGTATCTCCTATTCACAGCCAATGCAGCACATGGACAATACAAACTGCTATTGGCTTAGGAGCTTGGGAAAACCCTTGGTTCTAATGCGAGACTTGGAAATTCCCAGATTTTATATATGTAGTTAAATTTACAGAAAAGAGAGTTCATGAGAGAAACTAAGTGTGTACAGCTCCCTGAAACATTTCTCAAAGATGCACAGTGAGTTAAACCAGTTTTGGGTTTTTTTCAATGCAATATCTAATTATGACAAACCCAGAAGAAAAATGGCAAAAAAGAAGAAAAAGGGAACAAAGAAAAGGAAAAAATAGCAAGAGCACTAATGATATTGTTAAAAACCCATCTGACTCAAATGCCATCATCACTAGCTGTGTCTAGCAATGTCAACACTTTAGTTTTTAAAACAAATTTAGCAGCAAAGCTCTTCAAATTTTATACAACACCAAGGAAATGAGATACAGAGTTGGAGGTTAAAAAAACAAAAAAACAAACCAAAAACACAACCTGTCTGAATCATTTGTTGCCCAACAACTTACAAGTGCCTACAACGAAAAGTACAGCACTACAGTAAAGATCCACCTGCATAATCAGTTTGTTTGGGAGAGATTTTTTTCCCCCTTTCTAATATATATATATATATAAAACAATTACAGTGTATTTCTTTTCTTTAATATGTTTTAAAATTATTTTTTTCTTCTAGCAATTATACCTGCACAGCAACAACTACCTCAGTTAAGAGTGTCTATAAGCACTAAATCTATAGATATTTATGCCCATTATTTAATATAAGACTATGTGAACAGTTTTAATTAAGTCATTAGGATTAGTCACCTTGAGAGACTATACAGTTAAAATATAGAAACCTGTGTAAGTTTTTACACAATTAAGAAATACTACTGATATTTCTGCTTTGGATGTTAAATTTTGCTGAAAAAAAAAAAAAAATCCATATCTATTTCTTGAAGTAAAACCTCATAAATAGGGAGGATCAGATTTGTGCCACAGACACTGAGCAACAAATTACAGATTTCAATGGAAGTCCAGTGGAAGTCCTCACCCACGAAAGCCATAAAGCAAAAAAATATTATGCAAATGAAGCAGAAACTGATACAGTCTTCTTCTCCTTTAGCCCATTATTGATTTATGTTTTGGTTTCTTTCCTTATGTAAACATTAACTAGAACAAAACAATGTTTTTTTCATTTCCATGTATGAAGGATAAGATAACAGATATTATATCCCTTTAAAAAAATAGTCCAAGAGGCAATTAGATAATTAATATTCATTACTGTGTACCATAACAGCCTTGTGGTTTAGCTTGGTCTGCATGGCTCACTGAAGCTCGTTTTTCTGCCACCTCATAGGAAGGTAATATTGACTTCTGAGTTTTTTCCTGGTTTTCCCGACTAGGTACATACCAGGTCATTAATGCCAGTTATCTCACTTTGAACAAGGAAGACATTTTTTGGAAAAGATAAGGATTATTTTACACTGCTATTCTTTCGGTTTTAAAAATAAGCCCTGGCTGTACAAGATGTAAGATACTGTGTGGTCTGATTTAATTTGTTTGTGGCACATTCTTGTGATGCATTGCAGTCAGGACTTTCCTGGGCAGAAAACAGGTCATTCCCAACAAAGAATGAAAATCCCATTCAAGACTGATGACACAGAATGATTTCTTAGCTACACAGATTCACATAAACCCAATTTTGTTTGTCTGAGCTGGAGTAGCAAGGGGTGAGTGGAATTTTTGGCAGCTGAGTTCTTTTGACTGGTGGTTCAGTGAAAGACTCAAAATGTTAACTTTTCTGTCACATGGGGTGAAGAACCACCTCAGCCAGAAATAGAGAAAATAGAGCACTGGAAGGACTTTCTCTTCTCTAGTTTGTCCCTGCAATAATGATTAATATTAATATTATGAGCAATGGATCCTATGGCTGTCCCTACAAGTCTCCACCAGTTTTAGTAACTGACTCATGAACAATCACACTGCTATTTGACTTATATCCATGACACCCCTGTCTATAAGCTCTTGACACTTTTAAGAAGCATAATTCCAACCTCTCCATGTTCACTCTTCAGCTTTGTAGCCAATGGCCCCCAATGCGAGGCTGTGAACTAAAGCGACAATAGGAGCATTAGTGGCTGAGTGTTGAACTTGCTTAGGATTAGCAGCTGTAACATCTAGGTGCCAAAGCAAAAGGCAGCAAACAATTTTTATGCTAAGTAAGAATAAACAGTGAAGCAGACAGGATGCTCCAGGTGCTTTCTCACCACTTTCCAGATTTTTGTTCTATCAAGCAGTTTGTCATCACAAAGGTGAAGGAAATGCTCTGCAGCACACTGAAGTACTATAAGAGTGGTTTATTATGTAAGAAGCAATAAAAGCATTCAGATTTTGAGTGGTATCTCATTTTGGTAGTCATGGACAAATATTAAGTTTTTGCATTTCTTTGCCTAGCAAAAATTTAAGTTTCATCACTTGGGAAAACAGAGGCATAATGTTGCAGTTCAGCAAAGCTGACGAGAATGTTGTTGTTTTGTTTTCTCTTTTTATGTTAACATTGAAATGCTACCATATACTGCAAGGCAACCAGAATGCTGAGATAGCTTTGTATTGCATAGCATAAATCACACAATTGTAACTTCAAACTAAACACAGCCAGCAGACAATACAGGATGCACATGGCTGAAAAACGTCATTATGTGACTATACCGGGTCAGGTGACAAGGCCAATGCACAGAATTTGCTTCAGGCAAATTTCCAGATAAATCTCTGATACTGATATCAACTATTTAGAAAGTTTAGTATGGACGCCATGATTTTTGCACCCCTTGTTAGATATCTAGTCTGAAAATAGCAGACATTTCTTATTTTCTTTGTATAAAGCACAACAACTATATTTATGTAACTCTTTAGAGTACTTTGAAATTTTTCAATGTGCAACTAAGTAGTAAGCAGGAGATATATGCATTGCCACAAAAAAAAATCAAGATAAATAGTCAAGTCTGAAACTGGAAAAAAGTCATTTTCTATGAAGGACTGATAAGATCACAATTCAGAGAGTCAAAGGCATTAACAGGGAAAGGTAAATTGCTTTTTAAAAAGGGCTGGTCCTATATAATTATAAAATGCAGTTCTTTTCCTTGTGCTGTTACTGATTTCACACCAAAGACACAAAAAGACCATTCTAGTTCAACAGTTGCTTGTAAATCCAGATAGTCAGAGTGTATGGGACAATGTGGAATAAAGCATAAATATAGTGAAAAATGACAGCAAATATACGCCAAAAAATCACTAGTAGAATGGATAGGATGCAAGCCCAGACAAGAGCTCATAAATTTTTCAGGGTTATGGAGCAAGTTTGAGAGATAATGATCTTGAGTACAAAGATGAAACATCACAACCAGACACTACTGCACCTCCATTTACATTGGTACAAGCACTCTTACAAGGAGTAGCTTTAATTAATTCATAATGCCTGCTCTTTTATTGCTATCTGCTGGTTAGATTAGGTCATCATACCACTCTATTCACTATGTTAGTTTTTACCATTTTCCCAGGCTAAACTCAAAGTCTTGGTGCTCATGGTAAACTAGGAGTATGCCCTTCACATGGAAAACTTCTAACAAATTCTAATGCCTTAGGTAAAGTTATCCTATAATCGGATTCAAAGGGACAAGGTTTCTTTATGAAATAGGATGAAGCTTGAAGGATATTGCCTCATCCTATTCAAAATGGAATATAAAATTAATTTCTGGAATCAAGCATCTATACTGTTAAATCTCTAAGCTACAAAGGGGATGGTGGAAGATGAAAGAGACAAGTGGGGATGTCATCAGAGTAAGAAAAAGGAAGACAGCTGTGACTGAATTGGATGTGGTGTGTTTACAGCAAAATGGAGGAGTCAAAGAGGAGACATCAGGTTAGGGAGCATGAATAGCATACATAATTTCTGCTGTCTCTGAAAAGCACAATTTTCTGAACATAAAAGGAGTAGAAGTTATTATTATTTGTACACAAATATTTCAGACAATCTTCTGAAAAGCCTGGCTCTTTCACATTGTAGTGTTTCCCGTTAAGCCATACAAAAGAGACTTCCATATACACACCTCTGCCAGTTCCACATCTCTCCAGTAGTATGGGAGAGTCAGCCTGTAACAGAGGCAACAAAATTCAACTAATGGCTCTTTGGGAAATAGTCCTGGGAGATTCCAGCAGCAGAGTGACATCACCTTCTTTAAACTAAAACCTGGGGTTCCTGTGGTTTTAATAGATCTGTTACCGATTTGTTTATATTGTATTTACTTGTTAATGATCAAGAAATACTGCATATTGTATCTAACAATACATTTATCATATTTACTTTTTTTCTTTTTCAAGCCTTTCCTTGAATTCTTTATTTCAGTCTTGTACCTAGGGTTCAAGAAAGCTGATGTGCCTTTAGTAATTTTTCACAAAATCTATTGAACCCTATTTCTGTATTTGTAAAAACAGTGTTCTTCTACAATCTAATTTACATGCATACTATCTTTTTTTTTTTTTTAAGGCAATAAGAATTAGTAAGAGAGAGATAGATAATCAACTGCTTTTGGCATGATGTTAGTGACCTTAGAGTTTTCATAATGAATTGTGAAGGAAATATATTTTTATTCCTACAACACTAAATAAAATACTCTGAAGAACTAATCTTATAAAACAATAATTGCTTTTTATTCAAGGCATCACTATATTTCACAGTAGGATTTCTGTAAACACAAATGACTTAGAAGTGCAGACTTTTGAATAAAGTCACTCACTTGGAAGTTAAGCGTGGTCATGAGAGACTGAACTGGGAATGAAGTACAGTGGCTCCATTACTTCTTAAGCCTGGTTGTAAGAGACTGAACCAGAACTGAACTACAACAACTCCAGTACTCCTTAACTTATAACCAGAATTGTACCTAAGATTATGATGCATCTGTTTTTCAACAAAATCTTGTTTTCACACTACAGCTTTGTTAAGAAAGATAAATCAGTTTTAGGGAGGATTTTGATATTTTATGATCTGATTTTGTCCCTATTAGCTTGAACCAATTGTCAGCATAACTGACAAGGAACCTATAAAGGCAACTGTTAACAAAACCTGGGGACTATCTGAAGCCATTCCAGGAAAAACTGTGAAATATGTATTTCAAACAAACAGAAAAAGTTATTGCAACCTAGCAGTTCTGCTGAGCAAAAAATAGATAATAAGCCACAAATAATTAAAAAAAATAATTACTTCACAAAGAACCAGAAAAAAAGGTTAATGATAGACCATACAAATAAAAATAAACCCATGTGACTAATAAAGGAGTTTAAAGGAATCATCAAAATAGCAGTGCTCAACAAATTGGAAATATCAAAAGACCTTTTTTAAATTATTAAGAACAAAAAAATCTACTTTGGCCATGTGTAGCTCAACCTTTTGGAGTAAATGGTAACTTTCTCAAGAATTCAGGAACAGCTAGTTCTCTTTTGTATTTTGAGCAAAGTAGGAGTCTGTATCCAGCTCGTACGCTGTCATGGACAGGACAAAAAGATTACTATCTGTAACTGCACTTGATAGGAAGAATTTTAAACATGAAAAAAGGATTTTTGCAGAAAGAACATAAAAATCAACACTCTGATAAATTCTCATCAATAGATACGACGCTTGTAGCTGAGAAGCTTTGTATACCACTAATATTTTATTTTAAGGAATCCTGGAAAACTGAGGCAGATCCAGAAAGGTGGAAGAGTGCCATTCTTAAAAGGTGTAAGAATATTAGTAAGCAATGAATATCAATTAGTGTTGTCTCATATAAATAAATCCAATCAAACATTGGTGGCTTTTGTTAAGGATTACTGAACAAAGGACTACTGAACCAGAATTACTGATTTGATTGTTAATATCCGCTTTGTTGACAGGCAGATTTGTACAAGCCATTTGATTTAACATCACAAGAATCTTGATTTTAAAAACTTATATTACATGGAGTTAACAGAATATCTATTAAAATGGATTAAATACCATCTCACTGCCAGATTTTAAGGATCTGTTAATGGGAAGATATCGATGAAAAAATATTTCAAGCATAACCTTACAGCTGTACCACATGAATACCCATGGTTTATAGTGTTTATACTGAAATGTGCATATCACAAAGTGCATGAGTTTGTCCACCCTGATTCCTTACTATTTTTTTTTTTTTTTTTCCCCTCCAGGAGCATACTCTTTCACTTTAGCTATCTCACATACTTCTATGCCTTACCCCTAGACTGTTCTTGCATACTTATTCCAGACCATGCTATTTTCTGTTAATGCTATTGAGTTCAGTGAGGAATATGAACCTCCAAGAAAGGATTAGATGAACTAGAAGGAAGTGGTCTAAGGAACCCATAATCCATCTTCAACAATGGAGGAAATTATAGCCATCTTGAATTCCCATGGATATCAAACTAGGCTGCAGCACTTACAGCATCTAACATAACATCCAGCAAATTTCCTTTCATGGAAGCTAATATTCTGGCAAAAGTAGATTAGAAGGTACTATTGAACCATTTTAGTCTTCAGATATAAGATAAGAAATAGAGAGTGAAAGTGTTCTCTGAATAAAGAATATACCTTTCAAAACATGTACTACAATCTGATATATTTTTGCAGCAGGAGCACTCTTCTACAAGGCATTTTCTCAAGTGGAAATCATTGGCTGCTCCCAATTCTTAAACATCACTAGAAGATCAGGATGAAAATGAGGATGAATATTGTTATTTTGAACAGTAAGTATCCCAAAGCAATATGTATCAAAGGCATCTTCCAAGGCCTCAGCAAGTTTGCATGATACACTGTTTAGATCTGTGGTGGTTGTAGAGCAAATTAATATTCCCTTCAACATCCATGTTTGAGGACCCTGCCTATATAAACAACAAAATTAATCCTTCATTATATAGAACAACTTGAATCACTGCAGGTAGTAATAAAACAAGGGGTAATGGCTTTAAGCTGGAAGAGGGCATGTTTAGATTAGATATTAGGAAGAAATTCTTCACTGTGAGGGTGGTCAGACACTGGAACAAGTTGCCCATGGACGCTGCGGATGCCCCCTCCCTGAAAGTGTTCAAGGCCAGGTTGGATGAGGCTTTGAGCAACCTGATCTAATGGAAGGTGTTCTTGCACATCGCAGGTGGGTTGGAACTAGATGATCTTTAAGGTCCCTTCTAACCCTAACCATTCTATGATTCTATGAGTTTAGTTTATCAATAATCCATTAGATATCTTTCTTTTTTCACAGCTCTAGACTATTTAAAGAAGGGACAGACAAACATGATCTTCTCACCAACGATAGCAACCTGAATAGTTGAGAGCCATCTGCATCATGAATAATGACACACATATTCTCTTGATAGGCTCTGAATCACTAGTCCGGAGAAATGCAACACTGAAATCCTTCAGACAGCAGTTTAAGTGCAGGTCTACAAGATGCTATACACCTCTCCAACTACTTACTGTCCATCCTTCCAATTCTCCCACTCAACCTTCAAGTATCAATACCATGACATATCTTGCATTAAATATTTAGCACATAAGGAGATAGCTAGCACACTCCCTCTCTATCTGGGAGTTGCCTAGCTAAATCCCTCTCCCAGGAATTCACAAGGATGTGAACTTGGGCAAAACTTACTTGCTATGGGGCTTGGATGTCCAGACAATAAGAAAGATGAAAAAGTAAAAGACCAAAAACATGACCTAAAAATTTGAAAATAGGTGCCACAAGCTAATTGGTTGATTGGAGGTTGAGAGGTATGAGAGGAATTACATTTATTTTATTGGGTAAGAGACCTCTTCCAGAAAAATAAAGTGAAACAGTAGTTGCATATGTCTCTCTCTTGCCTGTTTCCCACCTCTAATACTAGCAGACTTAATGACCCATTTGTGCCAGACAGTTCTCAGCCCTCAGAAACTTAGGGTATCAGAATGGATAA
Source organism: Caprimulgus europaeus (assembly GCA_907165065.1). The sequence continues at coordinate 20,316,430 of OU015532.1, read as the reverse complement.
ACCCAGGACAGACAGTGCAAAACATGCAATGAAGAAACCCAAGATACACAGGCAAAATGGAGATTCCTTGGGAAAATTCAATTTTCCTGAAATCTGCAGAGGATAAAGACACACATCTTTGGATTTGCATCTTTCCTCATACTGCTTTAGTTGCTGATTACATTAACATTAGATGAAAACAGAATCAGATGCTAAAACACTAGATTTATTTTTTTTCTGTCAGACTCAATTGTGTTCAACATTAAAGGTATTTTTCTGTTATTGTAACCTTGGAAAATCATTCTATTACAGAAAAAGCTTTATTAGAATGGAGTGATTAGTGATATTCAAGTTCAGATTGAATTGGTCTTTCTGTCAAAAATCCCAACTTTCCATGGTCCCTGGGACATTTCAGATTGCATCAAGCTCTGATACCTGATATCCAAGGAGCTTTCAGAAACAAATTCAGGGTTTGTTTTTATTTATTATTATTATTATTATTATTATTATTATTATTATTATTATTATTATTATTATTATTATTATTATTATTATTATTATTTGATGTTGCTCTCTGTAAGTGATTGAAATCTGAGACGTCACTTTTGAGTGCCAGGGTTTAGGAAAATACCAGTTAAACATGGTCTCGGGGGCTATTCTGCCATAAAAGAATAATGAAATAAGGAAGGAGTATGTGAAAGGAAAAAAAGAATTAGAAGTAGGAACAAGAATTCTTATTAATAGAAAGAATAAAAATAATCTTCTGAAGTGACTCAGACATATTTAAGATATATCCACTGATTTGTATGTTATTAAATACATATTTATATTTTGTATTGCTTTATTATCAGGTTTATATTTCTAACTGTTACCTTTTTTTAGGTGTTTTCTTTACAATGGTCAAAGATAAAAGCATATTAAAAGACAAATTCAGTTTATTCTAAGCTTTGTTGTTACACATGTTGAAACAAACAATCAGCTTGTACTTATCAATACCTATAATCCAAAGGGTCAAACCTGGCAATGGCTTCAATTTATCATAATATTCAAGACAATAGGCATTCACAGCAGATATACAAAAGATTGAGAGAGTTTATACTGGTAAGAAAAATCTATCCTGACTGAACTTCCATTTCTTTATGTGTAGCTGCATTTTCTACAGTCTAGGGCTCATTATGCTTTCCTTTTGAGCTCTAGGAGAAATAACAGTTCACTCCTTTCCCTGAGATTAGTGATATGGAGAGATAAGAAGGATGATTCTAAAAAGTCCTTGCCAAGATGAATGCCTGAAAAGAGGCAGGAAAGGCAGTTGTATGTAATTCTAGAGAGGAAATTCACAAAAAATTAAGTGCAATAGAGTCTATAGAGCAGGGGTCTACTGTTATGAGACACTGTGGTGGGTTGACCCTGTCTGGATGCCAGATGCCCACCAAAGCCCAATCTATCACTCTCCTTCCTCAACTGGGCAGGCAGAGAAAAATGTAACAAAAGGCTCGTGGGTGGAGATAAGGACAGAGAGCGATCACTCACCAATTGCTAGCACGTGCAAAACGGACTCAACTTGGGGGAAAAAAACAAATTTAATTACCAAACAGACAAGAGGATAAAACCAAATCTTAAAACAACTCCCCCCACTCCTCCCTTCTTCCCAGGCTTCACTTTTCTCCCAATTTCCACCTCCTCCCCTCCAGTGGCACAGGGGGACAGGTAATGGGGGTTGGGGTCAGTTCATCACACGTTGTTTCTGCCGCTCCTTCTTCCTCAGGGGGAGGACTCCTTCCCCTGCACCATAGTGGGGCCTCTCTCATGGGAGACAGCCCTCTATGAACTTCTCCAATATGAGTCCTTCTCATGAACCTCAGATTCGTATGCTTTCTGCCTAATATCTTCCTGCAAGGTACAAAAGCCATCATTATTTTTAAGCTGATAAATTGCACTTCCTAGCACAGAAAGTACTTCCCTTTTTGAAGGGACACTTGGTGAAGGAAGCCTAAACCTTTTAGTCAGAAAGACTACTCCACAATAATCACTTTGCCTATCAAACACCAGGCTGTGTCAGCTGCACTGAGGATCACCTGCAGCTTGATTGATCTCAGCTACCATTTGCATTCTTGTAATTGTTTGTCATTTTGTTTGCCTTAACCCCATTGTTTAATGATTTTTTTTTTTTTTAACCCCCAATTCACCCAGCTGGTGAGATGTCAACGCATAGCAAAAGACATTGTTGAAATATATCAGAGCTTTGTCAGCTTGCATTCTCTCCTTAAATTGAAAAAAAAAAATAATTAATTTGCTAAAAGTTCACAGCACCTATTATCAGGATGATAAGTGTTGTGAAAGGACACTGTCTGTTTTCCCTGTCATTTGCTTCTCTAAGCTTTGGAAGGTTTTCCATTGGGAGATACATAATAATAAATTTGATAAGTGAAATATAGTGACAGCAGGCATTTTTTTAATTGTAGTTTATTTTACATGCAAATATATTCCTGAAAAAGTTTTGGTTTCTTTTTTTCACCATAAGAAAAGGTACAATATTTCAGTGGCAATTAGTCCAGTTGCCAAATCAACATGAACAGATTAGCACAGATTTAAAACACACAACTGATGAAACCAGAATCACAATATTGCTCTTATCACTACTTTTACTTCACAAATAGACAAAAAAAATCTTACCACTAGGATGAGAGCCACTTCATAAAGAATATAAGCAAGTCTCTTTTGCTTCAGTACACTTAATTGCTTCTCTATTATGTACCATGAGAATTTTTTTTTCCTTAGTGTATTTGAACAAGTCACTCACACCTTCATCAGGTCAAAGAAATTAAAAATCATCACTCTGTTTATCATAGTAATTAATTATGTTTGAATGTTAGACAGACCATGTGGTTAATGATAAACTAAATATTCATGAGATGTAAAATCAAAAGCCCAAGAACTTGAGGTCATTAAAGTTCCAAAGCTGCTTTGTAGATTGCCAAGGAGCTAAATTACATTCCACCTACCTGAAGTTTTCATGTAGTTTCAGTTAAATTAATTTGTTAGTCAGCCAAACACAAAGTACATGTTTAAATACAAGTAGATAAGTAGAGCTGTGATCACCTGTGCCTCTAATGTTACGTACACCTTTCTGTATCAGGACATTTCTTCCTTTTGAGAAAATGCCGTATTACCACGTTTATAGGCTGGTTAGCATTTCCCTAGTGGCTGACTGATACTGAGCAGAATTTCCCTCTACATTTGACATGCCATAAAGCAAATCTCCAGTCCAGTGTGAAAGTATCTTCTGTTGAGTATTAACATATATTCTGTCCATGCTCATACTGAACAACAGTGTTACTCGTTTAGCATCTGCTGTGAAAGAAAGCTGTACAGAAAGACTAATAAACTCTATGTTTACACACAAGAAGTTATCTGATAGATGTTAGAGAAGAATAAGTCACAGATACTTGTGGTCAGCTGTTGAGGTTATTACAGAAAATATGTATTATTTCACCAGTAATGAAATAAAGCATAGCTAGAAGTACTTTTAGAGTCTTTTTATTTTTCTCCCACTTACATAGATGTACTTTTGTGGTTTTTAATTCCATATGGGAAAAAAGCATGACTTAGCAAACTGAAATCTGGATAGGTGACCCTAAAGGAAAAAGTTGACCAGTAATAGATGTATAGGCAGCACACCAGGCATTATGTAATTCTTCCTCAGAATACTTTTCAATGTGAAAGATCTGTAGCACAATGACTTCTCAAGGTAGAGCTGATGTCCTTGTCCCACATAGACCTTAGTAGCTCCTTACCCCACAAACATGCTTGGTCACTTTTAGATGTACATCATATTTAAGCATTCACAGTCCCTGATGGCAAATAATTACCTCTCCATGTAGTAGGAACTGCATATCATTATATTCTTTTTTCTTTTCCCCTTACCCCTACTGTCTGCTAGCTTCAACTAATAATAATAGGCTTTTGTATCAGAAAAGACAGAAAAAAAATTACCAATTGCTCCAGAGTTTATAAGCCTTCATATCCTCTCAGTCATTATTTTCTGAGCCTGAGACACACTATTTACTTAATCCTCAAACAGAAATAACTTAACATCTTTGATCATTCTTATTTCCCTTCCCCATTACTTTCTCATTTCCTTTTTCTTCAAGTAAGGAAATAAATACTATAAAGGTTTCTGAAAACACAGGAGGACTGCAGACCAATACAACAGTTTGTTGTTTTGGGTTTTTTTATACCTTTCCTAGTAAATTCTAATGTTTAACCTAACATTTTTAGATGAAAATGATTTTTTCTTCTTTCAGATTCAATATGTATAAATGAAACAATATCTGACTTGGACGTTAATGTAGAGTACATAAGAGCCTATGAAAAGTTTAAAGCTAGTCGAGGCTGAAGTTTACAAAGAATTTAGTCAGTTTAGCTCACTATCTTTGAGTTTGTCCAAAGCATCTAGGAATTTTTTTTAATCACTTTTAATAGAGCTGAAGCATGAGCAGCATATTATACATACTGAACCAACACAATGTATCCATTATACCATGATCATTTCAAGTGGTATTCTTGCTTCCACTAACATGAAATTCCAGTTATTTTTACATGGGCTTTACTATTGAGATGACTCCACGTTTCATTTTCTCAAGACACACCACAGATTTTGAGGGAGTGCTGATAAGATTAAGCAGATATACCAAGTACTGCACAGCACAACTCAAACATAAAAATCTTTTGACATTCTGGAATACCCATACTGCATAACAAATTTTACTCGGACATGTGATTTAAACAAAGCTGTCAATTTTACCCTTCTTTTCTAGTAAAATGAGCAGCTAAGCACAATGGATTCACTTTCAAGTAGCACTAGTATAAATCAAAGAAACAATGATATAGATGCTATGAGGTATGCCCCCAGAAAAAGTGCAATCATTTTGTCAATGAAAATACAGTGCCAGGTGGAAGACATGGTCTCACCTCAGCCCAGCAAGAGAGGGAAAGAGTTCTTATGGAAACAATGATGGCAAATAATAGTACAAAAGTGTTACTGAGCTCCACATGTCCATATGTTCAGGTGCAGACCAGTGTTCACTCAGACCTGAATTATAACACAAGGTAGTATCAGAAAGGATAGGATCACTCCCCATTAACGCTGAAAGAAGCAACATGGAAAAACAAGAAATAGTATCTTAAGTGACCCCCGCAGCCTACGAAAGCAGCCAGCATTGGCAGAAGCAGTTTGACTCAGATTTATCTTTCTTGGAGGCAGAGGGATATTTCTAAGTTACTGTTTCCTTTTCAGCTTTCTAGAAAGAAACAGCAATGAAATCAGTGTTTGGTAGACTAGTGAACCTCCAGACACCATACAACATGACTTTAGATATTTGATCATCATTCACGAATCACTCTCCCCAGCAAAAAGACAGCAGTGAAGGATTTTTAAAAGTCTGTTATAGTATCAATATCAAGCTACAATTCATCCACACGGTTGGGTTGACTGGATTAACGTGCAGCCATATAAGAACATTGCTTATTCCCACCAAAACTTGTAGGGGAACACAACCTGCATTCAGATTCTCTGCAACAGTAATGGACAGCAAACAAATCCTCGCAAAAAACATGCTTGAAATATACAGCAAAACAAACATTTTTAGAGCTCAATAAAGTACTTATTGAGGAAAAGGCAGAGCCTGTGAAAGCAGAATAGCAGCATTTTCCTACTGTTGTGAAGGAGCTAAAAACATCACAAGTCAACTGCACACAATTTTATTGTTTACTAGTCTTGAACAAGTGACCTGATGCATAGATAACTATGGAAAACAAGGAGGGCACTTACAAGTCGGTACAAAGTGGATACAGTGACAGGACCATCAGCTCTCAACATCTTACAAGAAAGACACTTCAGCTAAAGGTTAAGCCATTAAAACAGAAATTTGAAAATCCTTCTGTTAAGATGTAAAACGAAGTCAATAGAAGCTCATAAAATCTTGTCTGCAGAAAAATAATTTCTAAAATGAACAAATAAATTCTAAATTAACTAGCATTAGGTCAAGACCTTACCCTAATGTTACAAACATATTTTTCATTACAGGAAAAAAATCACCTCTTGGAGCAACACAAGGAAAATATAATTATACAGCGGAGGGGTGTCAGTTAGCCTAACACATATCTTCCCTTTTGTGCAATGCCTACCAAAATGGTAAAGTACTTTGTTACTGAGCTTACACACTTGTACCCTAAAACTATTTTTAGTGATGATTCCTTTCTGCTGTGCAAGTTCATGCACACAGCAAGGAAAACCTGTGCTTTGAGAACACTCAGGAGCAAGGCAACTAATGAGCAGCAAAATTAAGTGGTCTGCCCAGATCATACTGTAAAGGGCAAATTTAAGAATGAACTTCAACCTTCTTCATGCCTGACTAGCACCTTAACCAGAACACCACCCTATCTATGAAATAATGTAATAAATACAAGTCTGTCAGACTATCTCCGCTAAGAAATGACATAATCCATGGCTTGCCTAATGTGTTGAAGTGAAAATGGCTACCAGCAACAAAATACATAGATGCTGCATAAAAACCCTTGCTCAATCATTAACAATCACAGTAATTTGTAATAAATACAGTTCTGCAAGAGTGACATGCTACTTACTGGTCATTTGGGGAATTTTTTCTTTCTTTTGTTAAAAGTTAGAAGCTGAAAGTTCTTAATTTGTTCAAAAAAACAAACCCACAAAACACTAAGTGCTTTGTCAGACTTACAGAAGGAAGAATTCATATTCAACACCAGGAAAAAAATACCTTAAAAGAGAGCTACTACTTGAACAGCTACAAATTATTTGAGACTAGCTTGCAGAAAGCATTGTGGACTATCAGCTACTGCTAGGTCATGAAATATTTGCACAGGTAAAATCTTCAGTGTTATTACCAACATTTTTCATCAATTAAATCAACCCCCAAGTCTGCCCAGAAAGAAAAAGAAAAACAAACAAAAAATGCCAAACAAAAGCCCTCTCAAGGTTTCATCTGTGAAAAATCTGTATTTAGCATCATACCCCTGAAAAAGGCCTGCAGCAAAATTCCAGGCCCTGTAAAGCCAGCTGCAAGAGTTAAAATTACTTGTTTGATGGCAGATTTCACTTAGGGCTTCAGTGAACTACTACTCAAATGCAAATACAATATTCCTGTGGGTATGTTACCTTTCATTTGCAATTCCAGGTGCAAGGGACTTTTTTTAAACCTTTCACCAGCATGCAATTTGTTTTGCTATACGCTTGTACACTGACAAGTGGCATTGGGCCCAGCATTAAGTTTGCAATGCTCCAGGCATTAGTCAACTGATTCTTTCTCATATCTAATGGCTTTTCAATACCATTTTCAAAGTAGACTTTTTCATAAAGTAGCACATTCTCCATATTTGTATTAATGTCAATCTGGACAAGTGCTAGCTGTTTACTTCAGTGCAATTTATGATTACTGGCACTACAAAAATGCTATAAATCTCTCGGAAAACAAAGTTATTTATCATTTACTTCTATCCACTATGAAGTTTTAAAGTGCACAGTTTCGGATAGTAAAGAGTAAATATGGACATGTAAGAAAAATATGGTGCTCCATAAAAACTTCTTAAAATTTAATCCACACAGTTAGGTTGAAAATTTGTTTCTGTAGCAAGTGTCCTTAAATTAATGGAAAGTTATTTCAACTGCAGGTACATCAGTAGTTTAAGGGTTTATTTTTTTGAATGCCATGTATTATTTTGACTTTTCTCAGGGTTAATCTCAGGAACGATACATTGAATCCTTTGTCTCCTTCTGTTTATTCACAAATTTCATCATTATCCTTACATTACTCTCAGAGTTAACTAATGTTGGATTTCTGAGAGAAGAAGCTTTTATTCATCCCCCATGTTTAATACTGACAGTGCCAACATACAATCATTTTCCAGTGTTAGGACTGAACTGGAAGAAATACCAAAAGGCTAAAGGACTATTTACAGTCCTTTTATCCTTCTGTTTCTCTACCAACACTGCTAATAATAGTGCAAAAGGTAGTGGTGGTTTTGTAAACACATAAAGCTGTCTGTTAGATGGCAAACTGAGACCAGCCTTTAACCATGGCCTTAAAATGGTAGCAGCATTTAGTATTGAATTGATTCAGATTGAGCTAGATTAAAGTGGAACATAGTAAAAGTCAGTAACACACATATTTCCACCCCACGAAATGAAACATTCTTTCCAGCCCTCCACTAAACATTTATTAGCTAACATTTGTTACTTGTAATTGTATTAGTCATAGAAAAACTGTGTCCAATGAACAGGTTGTACTTACTCTTTGTATAAGCTTTATGCTTTGTTTTTAAGGGGAAAATTATATTTCAGAGCTTTTATGCCATAATTCTCTTCCTGATTTTGCAAAGGGGAATGTACTTATAAAGCTTCTATTAAATTTTTAATAAATTTCTTTTCCACATGTAAAAAACATTTCATTGGGAATTGGAATAATTTAAGAGCTAATTACAGACAGCAAAGATATAGCGTATTTTTCAGCCCAGTAGTTTTTCAGATGCTCAACAAAAGAGCAAAATAAGAGTTTCAATAAAACTCAGCAAGGCAAGAAACTGTAAATAATGTGGGTGAAAAAGACTTGAAATGTCAATATGTTTTGCTGTGAGTTTTCCAATTCAGCCCTTCTGTGGTAAGTGAATTATAATGAGAATCAAGATGACGCCAAGTTTTTGAGAAGCTTGTTGAAAATGTGATTTACCTTTTCAGCTTGTCCAACCTATTATATGAAGGGGTAGCCTCTGGGGAAAAGGCACTGTGCAGTCACATAAGCATGTCTCTAAATCCTGTATATGCTTCTACACACACATATTTATAAACATGGTAGTCAAGGCTTTCTAAAGTGACATTGGTAAATTCATACCTAATCAACACTCTGTGTCCCTTTGGGATTAATCCATGCAGGGGAGAGGCAGTCTATGTCTATTCCCAATGTCTGAACAGCAGCAGCAGAAGGCTGACTGTAGGCCAGCTGGTGTGAGCTGGCTTATGTCCAGCTCCCCAGGATTCACTCGCACTGAAGGAGACCAACTGCACAACATTTGCTCCAATTCTCATCTGGGCCTCTGAAACAATTACTTTTTTGGTTGATTTCCACTTCTAAAGTGCCAAACATAATGAAACAGTACTTCAAATTTGACAGAGTAGTGTTTTGGTAGGGGATTGGGTTTTTTTCATAATGATTTCATACTAAGGGTACCTGTTTTGTGCTCCATAGCAGGGTATGTAATGCACACGTTTATTCAGCTTATTAGCCCTTCTTTGCAGAGTTAATTAGACTGTGTTTGTTTAAAGCTAGCTCAAACATAGCTCCTCAGTCGTGACACCACCATGTTCACAGAAATTAAAACAAGAAAGGAAGATACTTCCCTTCCTATCCTGTAGCACCCATTTTGCTCTGCAGAGCCACCCGGTTGCACGTACAGGCCAGAAGATGAAGCCTGGAGCCATAACCTTCTAGTCCTGTACAACATTCCTTTAGGAGAAAAGCTATTGCCAGAAGTGGCTTGAGGGAAAAGTCTCTGTAGTACAAGTCTGTATTTTGGGATCCTTTTCACTGGGCCTCCCCTTCCTAGTCTATAGAAACAAGATTATTATCTTTATTTGAAAAATCCCAAACCACAGTTTCTATAGACCATCATAAAAATAAAACTGCCAACTGTCTTCTAAGAACATTTCCAGTCAACAAAATGGAGATGAAAAAAAAAAAAATCCAAACCCATGTAAAACCAAGGCAACTCCTTCCCACAATAATGTAGCGGGTTCCTAAGAAAGCAGAAACTCAAAACAAAAGGCCAAAGTGTTTAGTGCAGGGGTCCTCAAACTACAGCCCGCAGGCTGGGTACGGCCCCCCAGGGTCCTCAATCTGGCCCGCCGGTATTTACAGAACTCCCCGCCGGGGGTGGGGGGGTGGGAACCAAGCAGCCGCAGACGACTTCCTGACACTAAATCCACGTGCCAGCTTCCACAGCCCCCAAGCACCCGCTGGGACTGGGCTGGAACCAGCGCCTCATCCTCGACCTGCCCCCCTGCGGCGGGTGAGAGGCGCGGGCATCTCCTCTGCCGGGCAAGCTCAGTCGGCAGCCTCTGGACTGCGAGGTCCAGCCAACTCGGGCGAATCGCCAGAGCCCCGGCGCGGCAAAGTTCCTTCAGTCCCTTCTGGCCACCCTTTCCGGACTGCGTAGCCGGGGTGAGGGGGGGGGCAGCGGCATCAGCAAGGTGGGTGACTCCCCCATCTCTCCCTCCTTCCCTCCAGCTCCCAGGCAGGACAAGCAAGCCAGCACCAGTGGGAAGCCCGTGCACCATCATGTCAAAAAAAAGAAAAATTGACTCTGAGTGCAGGGTATTCCAAGAAAAGTGGGCTTCTGATTATTTTTTCAAGGAGTACAAAGTATCAGCACTTCGAGAAAGCGATCAAGTTGCCAAGCTCATAGCGTGCACTGTCAGACCATTCATACAGGGAGAATTTGTTAAAGAATGCCTTCTTTCTGTTGCCAAAGAGATGTGTCCAAAGAAGGTGGATTTATTTAGTACAGTGAGTCTTTCAGGACCTACAATTATACCAAGGATTGAAGAAATGGGGGAAAATTTGAATCTTCAGTTGCAAAACTCCTCAAAAAAACTTTGCTATTTCTCATTGGCACCCAATGAAAGCAATGATGTTCGTGATTCTGCACAACTTCTAATTTTCATTCATGGGACAAATGATTCTTTCGAAGTCACAGAGGAGCTTGCTGCACTGAAAAGCATCAAAGGAACAACTACAGGAGAGGATATGAGAAAGTTTGCCACACTATGAATGATTTGGAGCTGGACTGGGGTAAACTATTCAAGGTACTGATGGTGCTCCTAGCATGGCGGGGTCCATGAAAGGAGTGGTTGCACGCATTAACAAAGAGATGGACAAACGCAACCATTCACATCCAATAGTCATACACTGCATCATCCACCAATAAGCACTGTGTTGTAAATCACTGAAGCTGGACTCTGTCATGAAAATTGTGGTTTCTTGTGTTAACTTCATTAAACCTCATGCACAAAACCACAGATAGTTTCAGGAATTTCTGTCTGAGCTAAATGTTGCCTATGAAGATATTCTGTACCACACAGAAGTCTGTTGGCTGAGTCAAGGGAGAGTTTTGAAACGATTTTATGACTTGCTTTCACAGGTTTATGATTTTATGCTTTCTAAAAACAAAGAAGTACCAGAGCTCAAAGATGCAGAATGGAAATGGCACCTTGCGTTTCTGACAGATGTACCAGAGCTACTCAACAATTTCAGTGTCCAGCTTCAAGGAAAGGTGAAGCTCATCTGTGACATGTATTCACATGTGAAAGCATTTCAAGTCAAATTAGACCTGCTCATTAACCAAGTAAAGGAGGAAAACTTCTGCCATCTCCCCACAACTCAAAACCTGTCTGCAGAAAAAACAGCAGTTGCATTCCCAAACAAAACATGTATGGATGTACTAGAAATGTTGCAAAAGGAGTTTCAAATTAGATTTAAAGAGCTTTGTCTCCATGAACAGGACACACAGCTTTTCTGAAACCCATTTTCTGTTGACATTGAAACTGTTGATCCAATTTACCAAATGGAATTGGCCCAACTACAGACTTGTGACTCGCTGAAAGATGCATTCAAATCAAGCAGCCTTACTAATTTCTATGCATCTCTCCCCTCAGAGACATATCAGAATCTCAGGAATCATGCACTCAAAATTGCAACCCTCTTTGGCAGCACCTATGTCTGTGAGCAGACTTTTTCCTGAATGAAACATCTGAAATCTCCAGTCAGATCCAGACTAACTGATGAACACTTGCATCACTTGCTACGACTGGCAGTGACAAATATGGAACCTAACACTGACCATCTCATTAGCCAAAAGCAGGCCCATAATTCACATTGAAATATTATTTGTTTTTGTTGATTACATTTGTTCTTCATTTTAAATATTGCATTCTTTTTCCTGGTTTTTGTGCACTACTACAAATAAAATATGTGCAGTGTGCATAGGAATTTGTTCATTTTTTTCCAAACTGTAGTCCAGCCCCCGGCAGTGTCTGAGGGACAGTGAACCAGCCCCCTGTTTACAAAGTTAGAGGACCCCTGGTTTAGTGTCTTTGCCAGTCACAGTAGGCAAACTGTCATCTTCCCCACTGCTCATAAATTTCCTGTTTCTCCCTTTCAACTATTTCTTATTTGGGACTTGATACATAATTTACCTGCTACAGCCGATCTTTTAGCCTTCAACATAATCATTGCCTTCTCAGAGGATTATGTACAGGGAAGATTCCCAGAGTACATGGATATGGCATCCTATATACAGGAGGGGAAAGCAGGATCCCAGCTAACTCTTTGATAGCAAAGGCACTGGAAAACTGGAATTTTAAACCAAAATTTAGGGAATAAGGAAGCTCATCTGTTTTAATGTGCTTACAGGTGTATAGATGAGAAGGAAAATTGAAATCTAGGTACTATTAGTACACTATATAAATCTTAATTAGGCTAGCATGATTTGTGATGCACTAAAATTAATGTCAGTATACCAGAGCAACTGAGTGCTGCAGCATGCTTTCAAAAATTATTGGGAAAAAATTGCCTTCTCTGCATCTCATTTTGTACAGAGTAGTCAAGCAATTAAATACAGGAATCAAATATAACCATTAGCTGGCCTTCAGAAATTAGCACAATTGATCAAGTGAGACATAACTGACTCTAATTTTTAAGCTCTGCTAAGCTTATATGGTTTCCATTAGGTTATGATTCTAATGCAACACTGTTGAGCCAGACAGTTAGTAGACAGTGTCCTCAGGTGATGCCAAAAAAGTAACACTGTACTATTCCATTCGATTTTTTACTTAAAAAAAAAACAAACCAAACCAAACAAACAAAAAAAGCCCCAACCAGACACCAAATTTAACAAAAAGGAAAGTGGACATCTAAACAATCAGGTTAGTTCAGTGTCCAATTCTGGTTCTACTGCATGTTAGTGAACAGGATGGACTCCATGAGAGCTGCTCATTATTTAACAAGAAATAAAGTTTTCCTGAATATTATTTTCCCACCTCAAATTGCCAGGGCAAACCTTTTTCAGATCTCCTCCCAGAGAGTGTCTGCACTGACTTCTATATCCATAACAAACATAGGAGTTGACAGTCTCTTGTATCAGAAGTGTTTTCAGTCCATCTCCAGCAATGGGCAATACCAGCTATATCAAGACAGAACACTTTTTACAAGGGGGAACTATCTAACACACTGCTGAAACATGGTAAGACAAAAACTATTTCCATTCATCTATGTGGGATACTCTATGTCATGTGGATTAGAACTGTATTAAAAATCTCCCCGAAAGGAGATATATTATACCGCAGCAAAGAGTTGTGGTTGTAAATACCACAAAAAAAAAAAAAACCCACCCAATTTTAACTAAATAATACCAGGATAAAAAGCTTCTAAGTCATCTTATGATACCCACAACATATCGTATCAAGGTACACAACACAGTAGCTGTTTTGTTTTTAATATACTCAGCGATATTATTCCGTGACACGTCAATGCATATCACTAGGCAGAGAGAAAGCAAGCAATGTAAAGTGGTGACATGCCAAGGTTTGCTGCAAATACCACTCTGTTTTTGTTGGCAGAATTGAATGGTATTTGTCTGACATTTAATTAAAACTCAGGGCCACTAAACTCAAAGGCCTAATGATGTCACAGCACTTAATTTGTTAGAAAATACACTTATAGCAGCTCTTTAGTTAGACAGTTTAGGAGAAGGAGAGAAAACAAAAGGTCAACAGGAGGATTTTTTGAGATGTTTCTAACTTCTTGCCTTATCAATAAAAATAGCCATTCAGCTTTCTAAAATGGAATGCATGAAATGCCATGGGCATGAAAATGCAATTACTCCTCTGTAAATTGGTAGCACATTAGTATGCTGGAAAGGAGAAGGAAAGCATAGACTGGGCTTGGAGAGCCATGAGATTGATAACCACCAGGAAAATGCTTTCTTTAATTAATTTTCTTCTGAAAATTATCCAGACCATTAAAACTTCTTTAATACTTGCATGCAGTAATAGTTGGTTCCAACTTACAAAAAGTTGCTGAAACATACAAGACAAACCCACAGCAAGGAATTCTAAAAGGCAATGTAATTAAGTCAGGGTTTTAATAACTTTCTTATTAACAAATAATAATTCTCTTTGATTCCCTTCTCCCCACCCCGAGACAGGCTAATAGTCATTCTTTCCTTTTTTGATGAGGTATTTTAGCATGTTCTGTCACTGTCTAATAGATGAGCAAGGAAATAAAAAGTAGTATTGATCCACTAGCATAGAGAAGTGAGAAGTTTAGGACCAATAACAACATTTGTAGTTACACAGGCTAAAATGACAATAAACAAAACATAGCTGCAAATGAACTTATTCCTATTGAGAAAGAAGGGTAACAGTCAGGCTTGTTGCACTGTAGCTACACAAGATGGGAGGGAACATGGATCATATCGTAATCACAAGAATCATCAGAGACAGCATCAGCATTAGTATTTAAAACTGCTTAAGTCAGTTGATAATTTCTTCACTACAGAAATTTGGGGCTCACATATAGCAAAAATAGCATACCTATAACAGGTTAAATGGAGAATGTGACAAAGTCATAAGATAGACTTGGCATATTTCTGCATTTCACAATAATGGACCTGGTGTAAGTTACAAGGTGCAATTGCCCCAGTTCATACCTAGCTTTATTTAGACTTTCTTCTATCTCTGGAACCTCTTCAATCGCCCCTCCCTGTAATTTCAGAAGATTTATATGCATGCCTGTAAAAGGAGAACTCTACCATCAAGCACTCTAGAAGATGTAGGCAGAATATCAGATCTCTGAGTCCCTATCAGGCTTTTTTAGGATCCAAGGGCTGACAACTCTGACTATACCCTGAACCACAGCAACAGGCACCTAGGAAAATTTTATGTTGTTAAGGAAAAGTTTAGCTGTCCCCAGTATCAACTGAGTGAGAGTTTCTAAATCACAGTTTTTAAAATTAGCATGAATGTAAACAGCCAGGTTCTTAATCCAGCCTTAGAGTGATTATAGCATATTCTTTTCTTGCACCACAAAACATAAATCTTTTCAAAAATATAATTTACTAGATTTAAGTCATATTTTAAGATTACTCATGTACCTGCTTTCACCACAAAAGTGTCAATATCTGTAGTTTTAATCCTGAAAGGGAGGAGAAAATGACACATCACAAGGGAAGCAGTGAAAAAACACTATAACAAGCGCTGACAACTTGACCCTGAAATTAATAAGAAAAAGATGATACAGCTCATGTTCTAGTCCATCTGAGACGCGCTCCTTATAAGATATTTTCTGGTTTTGAAATATGTCTTGTTTCATATGGCTCAAATGGAAAAATGCCCAGACTGGGGTCTGAACTGTACTTTCTCTAATAGGATGAAATATTTTCTAAGACATAGAGGCACTATTAGAACTGGCATAGAAATATGATCATACAAATACAGCTCAGTGGTTCTGGGTATCTCTGGTTTTGGTGTCCTATACTGCCTTGGAACATAAATCATAAAATAAATCATGCAAAATAAGATTGTATATACATTCCAGGGTTAGAGGCAGCATCCAAGTTCTTCAGCAAGGCATTAGTGCTGCTGCATTTGAGCAGGGGGAGTCATCATTCTCTTAAAGCAAAGTGGAACTAGCACTTCCATATTTAAGAGGCAGGGAGTGATGCCAAACTGTAGATGACCCCTTTTTCAAAAATACCACTACAAAGGATTCTCCTGTTTGATAGTTCCTGAACACCGCAGTTGGTCTAGTTCAAAGATGATACTAAAAAGAAATCTGTTTTCCTTACAAAATCAAGTTAGACATTTACTCTGCCTTGTGCATTGTGCTACTGAACACACTTGGTTGGAAAGGCAGAGCACAGAGAAGCACAGGAACAATGCAAGGGGGAAGAAGTTTGTAGCTGAGTAAAGTATAGCAACATCCATCTTTTGTTCTCCACTGCAGTAGGAGTCTTCAGGTCTGGAGAAAGATACATGAATACGTAGTTTGAGAAAGTGTAAAGTAAGCTGCTGGGATGAGCCTGGCACTCCTGAGGAAGATCAGTGGTTTGGTGTGGTACAAGATGAAGATTTCTTTATGGCATTCAAAGATAAAGATGCTGGAAATAGGCCACCTTCCTGACAGATACAAAACAGAACCTGCCTGTTCCAACTGGAGTGAAAGTATCAGGCTAAGTGGCAAATGAGGTGAAGGAGTCAGGAAGGTCAGATTTGAGATACTGATTTGCTTAAAAAAAAAAAATTAAAAAAAATTCTACTTATATCCACAAACAGATTTTCATTAAAAGTCCAATTTTATTTGTCTAACAAATATGAAGCATAACAACAAAATTATGTATTACTTATTTTTTTAACAATAAACATATAAAGATTTCAGGTACTAGTAGCAGAGGAAACATGATTGCAGTGTTTCAGGTAAAGAACTGGGCATCTGAACAATGGTTTTCTCACACATTTCTTTGTGGCAGTAGAAAAAGGCACTGAAAACATAATTGTCAAGAATTAGCCATTTTTAGTATGTCATTTTATGGGCAGAGCTGAAAATATTCAAAACAAAGAGGAGTTCCACATGTATTAGCACACAAAAAATGTCTGCCAGAAAGCTTGCCCTTGAATGGCAGTGAATATCGTGGTAGGTTGGGAGAAACAGGCAATGATTGGCTTTATGATCTGAAACAAGATTTTAGAAAATTCCTCACATTTAATAGGAGCTTAAAGGACAAAAAAACCCAACCACTGTACCAGATGCCTACAAATACTTATTAAACCAGGCATCTTCGTATGTAGTGTTGTTAGTAAAATGGATGTCTATCTAATTCTCCCTGTTTTAAGCCCTTCTTTGCAGTTGCTTATAACTTTTCAAAATTGTTTGGACTCAGTATTTCCCATGCCTTCTCTTTACCTTAGGCTATTTTTCTTTAATTTGAGAATTTAAGCCAACATGGTTCAGCCACTAGAGAATGTTGTTAAAGAAACAGTGTTGCCAGCAGCAAGTCACCACCACCCTAATCATCTCTTTGAGATATTTTACTATTTCCAGTGTTTGGAACAGAAAATTTGTCAAAGTACTAATGCAGAGATATGTAGATGTTTTCTCCTTTCCCTATAAAATTTACAATTTATAATTATAATATAAATAAATTCATAATATTCTGAACATCATCAGTTAATCTCCTATAGTTACTGGTTTTATTTGCATCATGAAGAGGTCCTGACATTCAAACTACATTTGTTGAGATGAAAGTACACCAAAAAAACAATTTCCAAGAGCATACTTAATCCACTCCAACTGCTAAAGGGCTTTCAGTGCAATGCACCCAGACAGGAATAATCCAACACAAAACCACTGAAACACATAAAGGAGACATCAGGTCCTCAGCACTACCTGTTTGTCTCTCCAGATCCCCTTCATCATTCCATACTAACAAGTGATGTGGATACAGCCTAACACAGAAAGTGGCTCACAGAATGACTTAGCAAACACGCAAACACTAGACCTGGTCAAGGCAGCAAGCCAGAAGAGACTTGTAACCAGGCAGTTACAAGGTCCCAGGACCTCCTCAGTGCTTCACCTGGTAGGCTACCACAAATGAGCGCCAGAGACAAAGCAACCAACCACTGACCTTCCTAGGTTCTTGGATTTCACAACAATGCATCATACAGGACACCAGGTAAATGCTCTTCTATCAGAAAACAGTCTTGGGTGCTGTCAGGGTTCTGCCAAAACCCCATTCTTATATGTCATTTCTGTTTCCATGGACAAGCATGGAAAATACATGCTAGTGCCATGAGGGGGAGCAAAAACTCCCACTGTAGTAATACCGAGCTCAACTGAGGAGCACACTTGACCTTCCAATATCAGCAAAATAATATTCTTTAATTTCATTTTCTCAAACATTAAAACTAGTTTGATTAAAGATTGGGGGGGGGGGGGGGGGGGGGGGGGGTGTTTTGTTTTTTCTGGGTCTATTTTTTTTTTTTTTTAATAAAAAAAGGCTGAGGCAAAAATTCAGCATACTAACTTTTAATCCAATCATAAAAGTTAAAAAACAGACAGGAAAAAAATGTTTTTTTAAAAAAGCACATGCTGAAATGTTAATATCATAAAATGGTTCCCACCCCATTTACATTCTGTAATGACAATTTAAAATATGTATGTTGGTTGTAGTTACATAAAGTTTCTACTACCTTTACTTGCACAAAGCTCAGGTTATCTACTTCAGAAAAATATTTTCTAAGTATATTGAGTGCAGTGTTCTTTGTCCATAAGAGATGATGCGTCTTTCTTGGAGGATGCAAATGCCAAACTATAATAATAATGTAGCACCTCTTTTCCAGTTTATTCCAAAAGAGGACTTATTTATAAATTTCTTTTTTATCCAATTTCCATGCATTTTCTTTCTTCTCATATTATTATTTCTAAAATTGAAACTGTTCTTTAAGGAATAAATAATACCAAGTTAATTCAATAGCATTAATCTTTGTTTTGCTGTGTGCACGAGTGGGCAAAGCTACAAAAACAGTGGAAAATTGCAAGTGTACATGTGGACAGTACTTTCAAAAGCTATTCTAGGTACACATGTCTCTTCCAAAATTTCAACCCTCTAATAATTTCCATCAACTGCTGTCACAGTCAGATTCATTGTTGAGAAGCAAGGCATACTACAGGCAACACAGGAGTGCGAGTAAAACAGTGATAAGGGTGGGGGGTGGAATACAGCCTCCTCCTTTCCATCCCACAAAGTCCAGATCCAGCTGAGAGAATTGGCCAGATCGCACTAGAGTCCTGCATATAAATATTGGTCTGATGACACAGTCACACAGCTTGACAAAAAGTCCATGAAGCACAGCTATCTTTCAGAGTCAGTTCCTCTGAGTCCCAGTAGTATGTCTTCATGCCCTAATCTCCTCTCTAATAGCTGTCTGAATTGATTTTTTTTTTTTATTACAGTGCCTCTCAAAAACGAACAAGATCAATTTTATCCTTTTCCACCAAAGCTAAACTTATCTTGTATGAAGAGTATATAGATTCAATCCTGCATTCAAGGTGAGAGGTCATCTTGAGATGACCTCAGAAGAAAACTTAATATGTGCACAAGTGTGTAGTTGTTTCTTTGCAGTCCATCTGCCCAGAGCATCATCCTTTATGTATGGCACTTTATTAGAAATACCTCAACATAATCCACTGCAAGAAGAGAAAGGATGTGTAGGTGTTCCAAGTTCAGTGTGGATGTCAACAGCTAAATTATGTGCAGACTATTAAGAGCAATATGGACATTAAAAGATGGATAGGAGCACACTAACCTTGATCCCACTCTCTGACCAGACAATTTAAGTGAAACTGGGTGAATCTGTTAGACTTTCAAGGTTCAAGAGCAATTGACAATGCACAGTTCCATGTATTAATCAACACAGGTTCAACAACCCCCCTAACTACCAGTGCCTTGATGAAATTAATTCACAAATGAATAGCTGAAACCAAGCAAGACAAAGACAACTTTAGTGAGCAGAAGTAAACATTTGCAAGTGCACTCCCAGTACCATCTCCTTTGATTAAAATCATATGTCTATAATTAGTCACTTTGAATCCCTGCTGACAGTAAGCTCTCCTGCTCCTGTGACTGGTAGCAATACCTTTCACTTTTTCAATCCCTTTCTGGTAGAAAAAGACAGGTAACTGGTTATTTGTAACGTCACCACCTTCTGGTTGGATTATCACCACATATTAGAGATTGTGTTTAAGTATCCATGTCTACAAAACTAAGTATGTAGAAATCCTAACCAGAACAGAAATGTGAAACCCATCTCTTCAGCACCACAGATGTCACTAAGAGTTTTAGGCCATTCCTTCACTTTAAAACAGCAAGAATAAGAGAACAAACATGCAATACATGTCAGCTACACTTCTTAAAACACAGCTGAAACACATTTAATATGCTAAATATCACCAGATAGTATGCCTGATATAAGGAAATAAGGAAATAAATTCCATTCAAGATACCACTAATGCAGATATTTGAATTTTGTCACCTAGAGCCGTCTGAAACTAAATTATGCTACTGAATCCATCTTTCAAGCTGCTGTGGTACCAAGTGGACTATGATGTATTATACCTCTTTAACATAATCTCTAGAACCTAATGTGACAAAAAATGAGTTCTGTAGCATATCCTGTACTATCCTTAGAAGACACTGGATATTTAAAATAAAGTTTACAACAGGGCTAAAACTATTGTTTCTGGTGCTCCTCACTCCACACTTATGATTTAAAGCACAGCTGGTATTCTACTGAACGTGTTTCTTTTGCCCTTCCTGTTAATAAGCTTTCTGCAACAGTGGGTATCATGTACACAGAACTAATAGAGTGCATGACAGATCTCATTTGCACAACAGATCTGCAATGAAAACCAAAGCAAAAAGTCTTTCTCTATTCATTCCATAAAGGAGGAAGGATTCACTAGGTGAATAAATACTGGAGTCTCATTGTGGTGATACTATTTAAAAAAGGACCAATGCAAACCTGTTCATCTGCACCTCACAAAGGGTGCAATCCTAGTTTCTAGGAAGACAGGAAGGCCTATTTTGTGAAACATTTTCATGTGACAGAGGGAAAAAAACAGGACAGGGAGGGGGAACAAAGCATCCAGACAGATTTTAAGGAAACGGATACTTCATTAGACACAGAATAAGATGCCACTTTTCTTTGAACATATCTGATTGAAGTCCTTTTGTGCACAAGTAGCCAGAGTAAAGAAAAATACATGCACTGTCACTAATTCTGTCACAGTATCATATTATTCTTAGTGACAGCCCTAAACCAGAGTAAATGAATAGGTGAGAGAAAAGCCAGTCACTAAACCTTATCAAAAAATTACATACCTTCCACCACATGGATACCTAGAGAAGCAAGGTAAGGGGTGTTGTATAATAGAGTTTGTGGATAATTTACATTCCTCTTCTCACCTAAACTGATTATCAATCTAAAGTGACCGACTATCATTGTATCTACACTCGGTACGAGTCAGTATAAAGTCAGAAATTAATCTCAAATGTATGACTCCATGATTTTGTATTTTGCAGCCTGGCCCAAAAGAGCATTATGCCTCTCAATCAGTGACTAAAAGTCCATCTAGAGTTTAGGCATGTATTACAGAAGTCATCATGTTTTATCACTTCAGCAGGAGAGAGATCATATACAAAGTACATGGATATTTAAACAGTAGAGAGCAGCCAGAGATACAGTGAAAATAAGCCAAAAACTTCATTCTAGAGTAATTAACAATTAAAAAAGCAAGGCAGCAGGGGACAGGGGAGGAAAAGTCAGAGAGATGGAGAAAAAAAATGAGGAAGAAAAATATTTCTAAGAATGTATTTATATTTGGGAGATGAAAAGGAGGAAACTATTAGATTCTCTTTTCAGTGAATTCAGCATGCAAAAATACATCTGCCAAGAACTACAGAAGCCAGCTTGCTATGACCACCTAACAGCTTCTCAGCTTGACCATAGGGAGTGTGAGGAATTGTTTTAATTTTCTTTTCACTTCTACTCACCTGTTTCCATAAACTTTGCAATAAATTTGTTGCAAGTTATTTATAACATCCAAAGGCAGATTTATGTTAAGAACACTTTCAGAATGTTCATAAACACCAAACAACATTCCTTTAAGGTATTGTAACATTTTCCAGTATCTAGCAACCAGTTGTTCTGCTTCAGATTTTGAAAGGTTAGTATGATATGTTATACTCAGCTTAATAGGCTTTTTTTAAGAAATTAAGAAGTCTTATCTAAAGAGGGGTCTCCAATGGTTGGTATTTGCCAGGAAGAGTCCCAAACAGGCTGCATGGTTGTGGGAAATATACCTGAATGCTGACTATACCGAGGGCACAGGTAACAATATTATAACAGATGCGTTAATATCATAATAATGCACTACTAGTTAATATGCTAGGGAGAAAGAATGGTACACTATATATAGTTCAAAGTTGAAGGGAAAGTTGTGCATAGAGACTGAAGGATAACAATCAATGCAGCAACAATATCAATACCCAAAAGTCTCTTCTCTCAGCAATAAATCTTGCCTTTGCTCCTGGAACATTAATAGGTTGAGCAAAATTTCTACAAACTCACAGTTTATGGCCATGATGAACATAGACCTGAGACATTAGAAGACCATAAAGCCGGGTGGACAACAAGATGATAACTACTTTATCTCTTTTGATTCTCAGATATTACTCTTAGTAGAGGTCTCAGCAAAAACACTGAAACAATTAAACACAGTAAAGGAAAAAAAAAAAAAATACAGTTGCACATTTTTCTACCCCAGATGCAAAGACTACTATCATGCAATTTTATAGCTCAAAGAAAATGTGATGGATGAGGAGAAAGGTGAAATTTACATCTCAGTATGAGATGTGCTAAACAACATATGAAGGAACGATAATGTATTACTAACAGGAGATATAAATGGGTTATGTACAATGTCTAGAGAACTGCTGAGTGGTTACTCAATATCTGCAATAGTGCATGAAAAGATGAAAAAGTATCAAGTGACTGAAAAAAAGAGCTTAATTGTCAAACTGCCAGCAAAAGCAGTTATGTCAGGTTGTAATAAGGAACTTACTGGGACCTGCTGGTTTAAGAATGTCTAATTTAGTAGCTGTTACTTAATCTCCTTAATTACTGTTGGAAAGCAAAGCATATTACATCATCTAGTTCCTTCCCCTCTCTTCTCCAAATACAAATATTTATTGAACATGCCTGCCTTCTCTGTATTTGCATGATCAATTCCACTATTGCCATCCATCAACATTCTGATAAAATTGTCAGGATTTATCTTGTTCTTCATATATTTAATCCTCTTATTTTTTCTTAATTCTGCTGACTATAAATTTAACCTTCTGTCCTTCCCTTATCAGTTCTCTGCAATTTCTAAATTTTTATTTACATTATTAAATTATTCTTTAATCCATTTTTTACATACATTTATTATTCATAATAGCATTCACGTTCCCTCAGAGTCACTTTCTAATCAGTGAGACTCCCACAGTGCCGTGGCTTTTTGGGCATTTAGTAAAGTGAACATTTACCAATGCCATTCTCATTTTCAGTCATAATTGTTTTCTGGTTTTTTGCAGCTGGCCCTTGTAGGGCACAACAATACAGGCATTTGGTACCTTGTTCATTTGTACGGAACTAAAATCAAATCAAGTTCATTTGCACCAAAGCTATTAAGGGATTCTAAGACTGATCAATTCTATGATACATCAAGAGGAAAGCCTCAAACTTTGCATAACCCTTTGAGTTAGGAAACAGCTAGTTTTATTTTGTTATGTCAAGATGCAACACTGATTTGGGAAAATAATAATCTGCAATTTCATGAATTCAAAGATTTCAGGGTTGGTAGGATGGTCCATCTGTGCTAATTCAGACAGAAGTCAAACATCGTTGTTCAGGTGAGACATCACACAGCCCACTAGGACATAATAGAAGAGAAAAGTAGACTACAGAAAGTAAGCAAGCAGCCAAGCTTTTCTTTCTGCTCATATTTTTCCTGATCCCTGGGCACAGTTTCAAGTCCAGTGAAGCAGCAGCATTTTAGTTTTGAATCCAATTAGACATGGCCATTTACAGAAACCACAGTTTTATGTACTGCACAGAGTTGTAGCTTTACGAATCTGCCTCCTATATCTTCTCATAGGAACACTACAGCACTGCAGGGTCCTCTGGGCCAGTGTTTTAATAACACTCCCTTTCTTAGTCTTGTAGGATTATTGGTCTAATATATCCCAGTCACGACCAAGTCCTGAGACATAACTACCTCTCACAGACATTGTAGGTGTAACTTAGCCAAATCTTTTTCCTCTACTCAAGTCTTCTTTCATACACCTTCGCCAGTAAACTTGCTCCTCTCCATTGCTACCCTAAATCAAGCTTTTGTTACTGTCACCATTGCTTCTATATCTGATACCTATATCATAAGACATTTGTAGATACCTTCATGTCATGTTCAGAAAACAAGGGAAAATTCTGACCATCTAAAAAACTAAAATGTAACACCCTAAACAAAATAAACTTCCTGAGGAGATCAGAAAAGTACAAATAGAAGCTTTTTCCCATGTTGAATTTCTGAACCTTGCAGCAGTGGAACATATATATGTATCTTACAGGGCAGGAGAGAGAAGACAGATCAACAAAATCTCTTCTAGGATGATTAACTTATTTCATCAAAAGACATGATAAGGATTAATACATAGGTTTTGCTTTTTGAATAGCAGTCATACATTTTGAGTTTTTAAATATCTAAAGAATCAGGAAAAGCCAAATACTATTATTCAAGCAACAGTGCAGATATCAATTACACCTAAGTTATAATTTATTTTGATCAATATTAAGAAAAGGTAGATGACTAAATACAGCACTGATTATAGGACTGATGGGGGATATGGATGAAAGACCCTGGGTGTACTATTACTAACCTTTTATTTGCAAACATAACAAAACATCAAACAAGCTCTAACCTAAACCAAGGCTTTACTATTTAAAGACTTCCTTTCAGATTTCATTCTAGGGGCTGTACAAATTTCTATAACACTGTCTCAGGAGAGTATGTAAAGAGCATACCACCAGGGAAGGACGAGAGCAACTGAGAGATTTAATCTTCCTATGGACCATTAAGTGAGCAAAATAGTATCGTATATCTAAGCTTAGCTAAAGAAAGCCATACCTTATACAATTACCTTCAGTTCTGGCTAGATGTATATTACATATTTGTTTGTCTCTAAAAGGAACAGAATATTCTTTTATTGTTTTAGTAGAATACCTATTTGAGAAACGTAGAGGTGCTAATTGCTTTCTCACCCCAAAACTTCTTATCATACAAAGCCAGGTAAAAGCTTGCCTAGTTTGTTGGGGTTTGTTGGTTTTTTTTTTGGTTGATTGGTTGGTTTTTGTGGAGTCTTTTTGTCTTAGCCTTTGCCTTTTTGTGGAGTTTTTTTTGCATTTGCCATATACTAAAAATTAGTTAATTATTAATTTAAAATATTTTCGTAGTCTTTATTTAATGCTATTCCCACAGAGAATTATATTCTCTCTTAACACGGAATAGTTTCAGTTTGTTCCCTGCATTGTGTTAATCAGCACTTCATGCAACACAGGTGGAAATGGAGCAGGTAACAAGACTCCCTACCTTTCCTTTGACAGACCATCACATGGCACATCTGCATTTCCCTTGTGAAATTTCAGCCACAGATTTATATTTTCAGACTTGCATTTCTTCTTCCTTGACAATTGCATCTTTTCAAATATTTACAGTCACTTGTGTTTTACCTCATTCATCAATGAGAGCTAAAATAGATTCAAATTATTGCAATATTCAGATGTAACAACTAATGACATTATATTACTTCCCAAAAAGCACAACTACTCCATCACTCATCTTTAAAAAGAGGGCTTGTAGGAACTTCTGAAGTGTCTAGATCCTTAGATCATTTTTCTAAAGATCTGATCATACAATCATAAACTTGACTGTAGCCTCTTCTACCACCATATATCAACACCAGTGTCTCATTTTGACCAGCTTTTTTGATGAGGAGGAAGATGTTCTAACCTTTGTATACAAATATAATTGTCAAAGTTTAAGACTTGAATCTATTTAGTGTTTGATGAAATTTAGCTCTTAAATCCTGAAATAACAAATAATGTTTGTATTTTTTATATATATCAATTATATATAACAAATCTAAACACATTAATAAGACTTAAGAAAGATTTCAAATGTATTACAAAAAAAACCACATTTTTCTGTAAGCAACAAAATTAATTATGTGTGGTTTCCTAAAGTCTTGTGGTTGACAGATTATGGTGTTTAAGAAAACATAATTTCAAGTGAAGCTGTTTCCAACACAGGGAATACAAGAAATCTACATGGTAGATTATTTGGTGTTTTATAATACCTACTTCTCCACTGGCACAATTTTAGGATCTCCCTTCTCTACCTGGCTGCCTGTTTTCACAAGCCTTGTATGTACATATACTTTTTTTTTTTTTTTTCAGACACCTACTTCTGCCAACTTCTGCTGAAATTATTGAGTGGGTTCAATAATTATTGGAAGTTTAAAATTAGTAACTCATGAGAAACAGATTTGCCTGTTCATATTCACATACATGAGAAGTTTAATCACTTACATATCCATGGAAAAAAATAACTAAAATAGCAACATGGAATAAAACAATTCAAAACTTCAGCATAGTGTAATAGGGAAAAATGAGCTTTACTGAAAGTCCAGAGCTCTATGCTCTTTGAGACACTCATGGCATACATTATAATGTAGACTTCCATGTTTCATAAAATTTCTTGAGTTAACTCAGTTACTGGTAGCAGTCTAATTACTGAAGTATGGAGTTCACAGTTCACCATCTGTTAAATGACCCATCTTTCTACAGCTGAATTAGGTCATTTAAATCTAACTTGAATATCCTCAATATCAGCATGAACTGAGACATCTCCTTAGCTATTGATGAAGAAGCAGAATAAATTAACTAGAGTAGCCCACGATTTTGGTCATTTAGGGGGGTTGAATGTTTTTTCTAAGAAACCAGTACAAACTATTCCTGTATTATGGTCATGTTTTCAGCTCTACTTCTCAGAAGTTTCTAAAACAGTACAGAAAAAAAAAACATTAAGACGGACAGCCAGCACCAGTGACTTACTCTACAGTGCCAGATGCACAAGTATGACTCTGAGGAACAACATCACATATTTGTTTTAGAAAAGTACTACCAAAGGGCTGAATTGTGTCTCTCCACTACCACAGGTACAGTTTAGAAAGTATAAGTACTTACATATACAGATAGTTCATTCATTATGGCCAGAGTGACAGCTGGGGTTACAAAATCTTACCTTCTTAAAGATCCAGTCACCAGTGTGATCCCAGAGCTGGCTGATGCTGCATGCACTTCGTGGAAAAGCCTGGCAGTGGCTAAGGACAGGAGTACCAAAGTGCAGGCTCATCCATGGGGACTGCTGCGCCCCAGTAGTGTTGTTCCAACACACACCGCAGCACCCACTTGTTTAGCCCACAACCATTTATTTGTGCTTCTGCCAAATCTACCCTATCCAATTTTACATGTCTGGATGTCAAGGACTATAAGTACAGGATATGTTGGCTTCCTACATGAGGGAAATGAGGTCAGCCAGTGTGGCTCTGCACATTATTTTCACAAAAACCTCTAGAAGATGATACTGTTACCTAAATGCTTACTGGTTTTGTTTAGGGCTCATTCCAAATTTTGAAGAACATTCTTACTGAAGCTATGGAGAAACAATTTACCAAACCACATGCACTGATAGCCATCAATGAAACATTTGAAATTAAAATGTTGCTCTTCCCCAACACATTCAGCCAAAGTTTGTGTTCTAGAACCTTTTTGACCTAATATGTAGAGTTGTGATATACCTAAGAAATAATAATTTTCACTATCATACTAGGTTCTGAAATAACTTCTCCAAAGATAAAATACTAATGAGACATTCCCAAGCCAACTTCTTCTATCAAAATATATTAAACTAGTTAATTAAAATAAACATATAGTACTGAAATAAGTCACACTGTGAATGCATGACGAGTGATGTAGGAGCAATCTAATAAATGATTATAATTTTTAAAACTAAGTAAAAATAATGATAGACTAATAAAATCCTTTGCATAGTCAGGTTTTAGGACTGACATCTTGCAGGAGGTAATGTTATGGGGTTTGGAGCTATCAACAAGGAAATGCCTGCTCTCCACCTCTCCTTGGAAAATGTAACAATAAATATGTGGCATTGGTCTATCGCATTATTTGAAAGAGAATAATGGAGGGTACTAAGGATACTTCTTATCCTCTTATATTTATAGTAAGTCATTACCAGATTTCTCTATAGTAACCTGACAGATGTTTCGTAATTTCTATGCAGCAACAATGTCTAAAAGAAAGAAATGAGAAAGTTTTCACTTGTAGACCTTCATTTATTTGCATTGCAGCTGTGATTATTGTCCTGGAAGAGGAGAAAGCAACAAAACTCAGCCAGAATATAGGACAAGAAAGGGAAAAAGAAAAGGTAGCAGATTCAGAAGATAGGAACTGACAGCTCTGAGGCTAGGGAGTTTTGAAAGAGAGTAAAATAGTGCTGAAGTAGAGAAAATAAAAGGTTGAGCATGACATTTCATAGTTACGGTCGGAATTCAAAGGGGGGAAATCAGGGAAATGGAATGTATTTATACATGTGTGTATTGGGTTTTCGTGGCAAGGTTTTGGTAGCAGCGGAGGGTCATAGGGGTGGCTTCTGTGAGAAGCTGACAGAAGCTTCCCCCATGTCTGACACAGCCAATGCCAGCCGGCTACAAGATGGACCTGCTGCTGGCCAAGGCCGAGCCCATCAGTAACCCTCTGTGAGAACATAATTAAGAAAAAAAAAGGGGAAGAGAAAAAAACTGCACACTTTACAGCTGGAGAAGGAGAAGTGAGAAGATGTAAGAGAAACAACTCTGCAGACACCAAGGTCAGTGAAGAAGGAGGGGCAGGAAGTGATCCAGGTGCTGGAGCAGAGATTTCCCCACAACTTGTGGTGAAGACCATGGTGAGGCAGGCTGTCCACCTGCAGCCCATGGAGGTCCATGGTGGAGCAGATGACTACCTGTGGCCCATGGAGGACCCCACGCTGGAGCAGGTGGATGCCTGAAGGAGGCTGTGACCCTGTGGGAAGCCCACGCTGGAGCAGGTTTGCTGGCAGGACTTGTGACCCTGTGGGGGATCCACGCTGGAGCAGTCTGTTCCTGAAGGACTGCACCCCATGGAATGGACCCATGCTAAAGCAGTTCATGAAGAACTGTCAGTCATGGGAAGGATTCACATTGGAGAAGTTCATGGAGGACTGTGTCCCATGAGAGGGACCCCACTGTGGCGTGGGAGAAGGAGTCCTCTCCCTGAGGAAGAAGCAGCAGCAGAAACAACATGTGATGAACTGACCTCAACCCCCGTCCCCTGTCCCCCTGTGCCGCTGGAGGAAGGAGGTGGAAGATTGGGAAAGAAATTAAGCCCAGGAAGAAGGGAGGGATGGGGGAGGTGTTTCAAGATTTGGTTTTACTTCTCATTATCCTCTGATTTTGATTGGTAATAAATTAAATTTGGTTTTTTTCCCCAAGTTGAGTCTCTTTTGCCTGTGCCAGTAACTGGTGAGTGATCTCTCTCCACGAGCTTTTCACTATATTTTTCTCCCCCTGCCCAGTTGAGGAGGGGGAGTTATAGCGTGGGCTTTGGTGGGCATCTGGTATCCAGCCAGAGTCAGCCCACCACAATATGCATGTCTGTCTATTTTTTTTATGTACATACAATCTAACATGAAGCTTCACCTAGCTTAATCTCAGTTATAGAATTCTTCACAGCTACCTTAAACTTCTGCAGAGGACAGCATTACATAGACAGATGTACTGGATCTAAACAGACTCAAGACTTTGAATGCACAATTTGATGTGCCCAACAGAGAACTGCTTTTCAGTCACACAGTGTCCAAAATCTGAAACATCCTAAATCTGTCTTCCTGAACAAAAACACACTGTTATATTTTATCATGACTAGTCCTAAATAAAGCCCTTAAGACTCTACAAAGAGAAGAAGAAATGTCTTGTCTCTTCTTTCAAAGATGCTGTGGTAAGGGTTCATTAAATTCAACAAGATTCTTGACAAAACAACATCATACAAAATAGAAGGTAGCATTAGCATTATTGACACTGCTGGAAAATGGAAAGGTGCCACTGCCAGCAGTACAACCATCAAAACGATTGTACTGTTCATTCAAAATCTCATAAAGATTCTAATATAGATTCCACATTAGTGGGTGTATTAGTCTTCTCTTCAAAAAAAGCCTGATAGGACTCTGTCCGTTGGATCTTTTTTGCCATAGTGGTTCCTATACTCCAGTATTTGAAAGAATAAATAGAGTTTACGTACCAAGAACATGAAAATAATCTTTATATTTGATTGAAAACTTATTTGTTCCAATAGGAAAATATTAAGGCTATGAATTGTTGCAATAAATTATAACTGGATGCTAACTACCTTTCTGTGTTCTTTCAAGCTTGGTAGCATGTCATCATCTAGCAACTAAATTCTGTTTCCATGGCAAAACCAAAAAAAGTCAGTTGCAAGGTGGGTTGATCATGCTTTGTTTCAGTTAGAACATCTGAAAAATGCTACAGAAAACACTAATGGAGATTTAGTATATCTATGAAAATAGAAAGCTAATGTAAAATAAAAATGTTGGTCAACTGACAAGCCACAAACCTTCCTTTAACAAAAGCTGTCAGGGCTGAGTTCATGTTTCAATTAATTCAGTTTCTTTTTCAATGTGAAAGCGATACACAAAAAGATATCACGTTGGCAGCATGAAATTCATGTGGTTTCTCAGTGCTGATGTTTAAAAATGTAGTTTTGTCATTTTATTTTTTTTTTGTTTCATAACTTCAACCAGAGCACTACAGCTTTTTTTTTAATATATAATAAAAATAATGTAATGGCTTAAAAATTACTTGCCTTACAATTTGGTGTAACTCTGAATTCTCTACTCCAGCTTGATTCAAGAGAATCATGTTGAGCTCAGTAAGAGATCTAAACAACTAGGTATTCCCACCTGATCCATCACAGACAGAAATTTAGCTAGAGACAGGAAAAGGGAAGGTAGGGTTTGCTGCCCAACAGGAAAAGGAAGGCATCAGAGGAACAAAGTGGAAGTCTGCATGTAACCAGAGCATTAGACTTCCCAAAACTGTAGCTACTGAGAATTAACAGACAAGCCTCAGACATAAGGGAACATCCCCCTGTTAGCTAATGTAAACCAAGCAATAAATCATACCTCTTCCTGCTCCTGTTGCTCCCCAAAGGCATTAGATACCACAGTATCTCACAGCTGGAAGTTTTGTTTTCTACATTTCAGCCTTAAGAGGAGACTTCCCCCCCCGCCCCGCTACTGTGAGAGTTCTTGATACATAGACCACATCCAGGCCACTGCCTGCTTCTTAGAGTACAAATACCCGCACTAACAGCTTTAAATCCATGGTCTACTGTACAACAGATCTCCCTTGGATGTAGTGGGGACCCTCCAGAATCTCTGAGGATTTAATAGCACCCTTGACCCAAACTCTCACTAATGAAAGTCTGAGCACTGAAATTAACTTTTTAAAAAATAATAATAATTCAAGACACAAACCTTTGTTTTTTCAAATTCCCTCTAAACAACAACACAGTAGAGAAAAATGAAACTAACATATCTGGCACATGGCTCCTCATCACATCCCCTCGGCACCGCACAGAACACCACTTACACAGGCTGCTCCGGTCTGAATGTCACTGTCTGTGGGAACACCAAACAGCGTGGCTACAGAGGAGTCATTTTACCCAAGATCATACCTGCTCACTTTTCCTCTCTTGCACAAGACTTTCTATACATTGCCTTTGGCTGCATCATTGCACAGTACCAGTAATTTGCCCTTGATGTCTGAATTTATTTTCCTCAAAGAACGGTCAACTGAGAAAAACAGATTATCCTCTTTCCCAGTCTTTTCCACTCTGGTATATCAGCAACTGAGTTTTAAAGACGAACCATTGTTCTTTACTGACACCAGCTTGTACAGCAACACCTGGTCTAAAACATACTCACATGACTTTTTTCTTTCTTTTTTTCTCTTTTTCTTTTTTTTTCAAAAAGCAGTAAGATTGCAAAAAGTAGAGTCTACATGCCATGACACATTCCAAAAATCTTATTTGTGAATAAGATTAAACATAAGAAATTCAGCAAAGAAGTTATGCAGACACATAATTTTGAACATTTACAGTGAAATCTCTTTTCAAAAGATTCTTTTATTCCTGCATTAAGAAGGAATCCTTTAACACATGCATGCAACTGGCTAAGCAGGGCAGCCACAGTGGCCCCTAGAGTCTCTAGTCCTTTGAAATCTGTAGTCTCCAACAGCAGAAAATGACAAAGCTACGTACATTATCCTCAACAGGCTGCTAATACACCCAGTGCAACATTAGGACCACAGTTATAAGTAAATCCCGTGTTTTAGGTAAACTGTAGAATTAAGGCAAATCCCTCCATGGCTGCCCACACACAGACATGGTAGGGATGTTGCAGAATTGTTCTTCTCACATTTACAATTCCTTCAAAAAGAAGTTGTCCAAACTAGGGCTGACACACTAATAAGCTGGCAAACTGTCACTCTGATGTGTTACTAAGAAGGAAATCATTGCTTTGCTCCAGAAGTCTTCTTTGCCTTATTCACATGCTCAGTGTTATAAAGTTTTCAAGTCTTGTTTAGGTAAGAGCATTTTCCCCCCAGACAAAATGCATCCCACTGGAGGTTAGAGAAGAAGGAAGGGATTTAAACTATCTCTGTCTTCAGCAGTGTCACTGCCAGAGTTATATAGGCATATTTCACTCTATTATTACTCCTGCCATTAAAAGGACTTAAAGATTTCAGCGTTGCAGTGGGTTGGCCCTGGCTGGATGCTAAATGCTCACCAAAACCCACCTTGTCAGTCCCCCTCCTCAGCTGGGAAGGGGGAGAAAAATGTAACAAAAGGCAATGGGTGTAAGCTGGAACACAGGAGGTTCCGTTTAAACTTGAGAAGAAAACGTCTTTACTGTGAGAGTAACAGAGCACTGGAACAGGCTGCCCAGGGAGGTTGTGGAGTCTCCTTCTCCGGAGACATTCAAGACTCACCTGGATGCCTTCCTGTGTGATCTCATCTAGGTGTTCCTGCTCTGGCAGGGGGATTGGACAAGATGCTCTTTCGCAGTCCCCTCCAATCCCTAGCATTCCGTGACTGGTCTTGCTCATCCTCATACATATACTCGGTTTTAACCAAGGGTCTCAGTGAGGGTGATTCAGATGTCTCTGCTTCCTCTTTTGTTGCTGACAAATCCCTGAAAGGGTAACTAATCTCTGGTGTGGGAGGCATCTCCTCAGGGGCAGTATCAGTGAGGAGATGCTCCTTAAGGGCAATTTGCAGGTGTTTTACCAGGTCTTTTTCTGCCTTAAATTGCTCCTTTAATTCCGCCACCTGTCCCTGAAGGGACTGGGCGAGGTTTTGCAGTGAAACAATAGTTTGGGATTCCGAGCCCAGGCAGACGTCCCTGTCTTCTACCGCAGCAGCAGCCAAGCTGGCCCCCATAACAGCACAAACAATCGCTTTACCTTTTCCAGCCTTTCTTCTGGCATCTTTTTGTAAAGCACGCATCCGATCAACCACGCTTTGCAAATTACACCAGTTTCCCTGGGCCCAATCCACTCCGGGCACTCATCTTACCTAAAGCGGGGGAGCAGTCTTCTCAGGAAGGCAGCACGTGAGTTTTAGCAAACACAAGGAAGCCCACCCCCTTTACTTTCCAGGTCTCAGCACACAGGTACAGTCTTTTAAGAAGATCGCGCACGAATTTCAAACACACAAAAAGTACTGTCCCTTAAGGCGGGGGAGCAGTCTACTCGGGAAGGCAGCATGTTAGTTTTAAACCCAGCAAATAGAGCAAACACAATGAAGCCCACCCCCTTTACTTTCCTGAGAGGTCTCACTTAGCACACGTCTCAAATAAAGTGGGGAAATGGTCTTCTCAGGAAGGCAGCACGTGAGTTTAAAACACAGATCAAGCCCGCTCCCTTTACTTTCCTGAGAGGTCTCAGCACAACAGGGGCAATGCGGCACTCTCGCCTCAAGGGATCCTGTTTTTGACTCCAATTTAAATGTCCCGATCCGATGTCGGAGAAGGTTTCGATATGATCCCAAGAGTGAGATTAAGACACAAATGAGGTCAAATGCCGTACTCCCAGAGCACCATTTATTACAAAAAGAAAAAGTAATAAAGAGGATAGTGATAGGACAAGTGGAACGAAAGATGGAAATCAAGCAAGGAGTAGGGAAGGGGAAGCAAGAATAGGCACCACCACGGGTCCAGCGGCGAAGAGGCGGTGAGGAGGTTTCAGTTGCTTGTTCCAGCAGTGGTGTGGCGTGGTATGGTCAGGCGGACATCGTCTCTGTCTCTCTCTCCTTAAATACCGCTTCGCGGGCTGTAGTTTCCATAGCAATGGCACGGCTCTCTGGGCCCCCCAGCACCTGGAGCAGGGACATGGTCTGGGCAGAACACCCCTGCGGGCAGGGCGCCTTCACAAGTTGGGGTTCCCAGAACCCAGTGGTCTTATGACTGTCCTTGCAAGTAATCTTTGAGACAAGTCTATAGCGCAGTTCCTCACAAGGGGGACGGGGAATGGGGGCTGAGGTCAGTTCATCACACGTTGTTTCTGCTGCTCCTTCCTCCTCAGAGGGAGGACTCCTTCTCCCGCACCAGCGTGGGGTCCCTCTCACAGGAGACAGTCCTCCACAAACTTCTCCAACGTGAGTCCTTCCCATGAAAAACAGTTATTCACAAACTACTTTAGCATGGGTCCTTTCCATGGGGTGCAGTCCTTCAGGAACAGACTGCTCCAGTGTGGTCCCCAACAGGGTCACAAGTACTGCCAGCAAACCTGCTCCAGTGTGGGCTCCTCTTTCCATGGGGCCATAGGTCCTGACAAGAATCTGCTCCACTGCAGGCTTCCCATGGGGTCACAGACCTCTTTGGGCATCCACCTCATCCAGCATGGGGTCCTCCATGGGCTACAGGTGGTCATCTGCTCCACCATGGACCTCCATGGGCTGCAGGAGGACAGTCTGCCTCACCGTGGTCTTCACCACAAGTTGTGGGGAAATCTCTGCTCTGGCACCTGGATCACCTCCTGCTCCTCTTTCTTCACTGACCTTGGTGTCTGCAAGGATTGTTTCTCTCATATCTTCTCACTCCTTTCTCTAGCTGCAAAGTGTGCAGGTTTTTTTTTTCTCTTCCTCCCCCCCACCTTTTTTTTTTTTCTTAATTATGTTCTCACAGAGGGTTCCTGATGGGCTCGGCCTTGACTAGCAGTGGGTCCATCTTGGAACCATCTGGCATTGGCTGTGTTGGACATGGGGGAAGCCTCTGATGGAAGCCACCCCTACGTCCCCCCCCTGCTACCAAAACCTTGCCATTCAAACCCAATACAAATGTTGTTTTCACAGGTGCTGCATTTCTTAAGTTTAAGGTGAGGAACTGAAAACTTGAAAGCCCATGATAGGTCAGACTACATGATCTAGTAGTCTCTTCCAGACTTCAAAAAGCATGCTGATTGACATGCTTTACTTAATATTTGGGAATTATTTTTATCTGAAAAGTGTAATACTTCCTACAAAGACACTACATCTCCATACTTAATTTCTCTTCAGCATAGAGAGTAAAACACTCTCAGAATGCAACACAAAAAAGATACAAGTCTAGTCTTTGGTTGTACCTGAGGTAGCTACTTCTGCAACCAACTCAGTCTCTTGGAGAAACCTAACATTACAGTCTCCATCTCCCAGTTGGATTTCTTCCCCCTGTTGCCCACAGGACCCCTTACCTGTTTTTTGTTTTTTGGGGCTTTTTTTAATTTGCAAGGTTCCCTGATAGTCCAGCCAGTCTGCTACCTGGAAGTTTGAATAATCACTTTATCACTGTCTCAAACATGCTAAAGCACTATTCTGTTTTTGAGCTCCTACTGCCTTGGATGCTGCTGCTTTTGTTTCAAACTGGAAGAGAGGCTCTTTTTCCAACTGCATCTATTTGTATAATAATAGACATTACCTCTTTCCACAGACCTTGTCTTTCTCTGAATAAAAAAATACCAAGCAGTGCAACTTTACAAAAATCTTAGCTTTAAAGGAGTAAATCAAATATACATTAGCAAGTACATTTTAAGTGCTAAAACTGTACTAAAAATGTCTAATTAACAGGAGGTGAACAAGGGGAGTTGTTAGAATAACACAAACACAGTATGAGGTCCTCCCTAGTATCTGTGAAAAGAAACAAGTTAAAATGCAAAAAGGAATCCATTTAGCCTTCTTTGTTCAAACGGTATCTTCAGTAATACACTGATTTGTGCTTACAGCCTGGAAAGACATGTACTGTAAGTTAATTGAAATTCAAGCAAGTATCGTAAAAGGTATTTATTGATATTTACCAGGCAAATCAGTATGGAATGCTGCATATGTATATAATCATTCCACGAGGCATAGTGGACGTGTAAGATACCTTCTAGTAGTTAGCACATATTGTACCTGCTTCAGGCATATACAGTCATGTCCAATCACTATCAACATTCTCAGGATAAGATCCGAAACAAGTTTCAAATACATATCCATGCTATATATACACACATACTTATATGTATGTATATGCATAGGTGTATATAAAGCTTGTATATATACAACTATGAATTTTAGGAATGGATGAACACAACTTTGGACACTGAATGTTCACAAGATCAGATTCTAGTTGTATATAATCTATACTTTGAAAACTATTAGTAGTCCCCTCTGCTATGCTGAATAATGTCTTCTGTCACCAGTTGTTTTCAATTTTCAACCCTGAGCAGTATAGGATACAGTTTTATCTCAGATCCAGCAAGTAACCATTCAGGTTAACCACTGACTTCCTAATGATAACACTGGTATGGATAGGTGATATCAGAACCTAAAAGTATGACAGTAATCGAAGAAATATAATTTTTAAAGACAATACTCTGCAGAAAATTTCAAGAGATGAAAAAACTAGAAGCACAGTAATTTGGTTCCCATTCCACTATAAATTGTCTCTAGTTCCACTAAAAGACACTATTTTACCATTTAATCTATAAATAACAAATCAGACATATCATTTCAGGCATCAATTGTTGTGTTTAGAGA
Organism: Caprimulgus europaeus; assembly: GCA_907165065.1. Next base: position 20,279,487 of record OU015532.1, on the reverse strand, counting down.
GTAATATCATAGCTAACTGATATCTGATTAAATTGCTATGTTTTTCCATTGCACTAAAACTTGTTGGGATACACCAAAAATACCTACACTTTCAGTGGTCCATAATTTTGACTTAAATTACATAACAGTTAGCTTTGCTGTTTATACCTATTGTGAACAGTCACTTACTGTTTCTCACAGCAACCAATTTGTATTTAATAATGTAGCAGAATGACTTATTAGATCTAAATTAAAAAGCTATATTTGATAGATGTGCAGTAGCACATAATAATAACAGTTGCTGATTAAATTAGTCAGGTTTGTACAAAAAAGATTTGAATCATACCATCTGACATATCAGAGAGAAAAAGATGTATTATTTCATCTAGTGCCTCTACCTACTAATGCATAATTTATCTCAGGACACATTTTGAAGTTTTTTGTCTAGCCTAATTTTAGATGTCTCCAATAATAATACTTTCATTGCTTTTCTACAAAGCTTAGTAAATCTTTTTAAGAGAAAGTTTACTTGACATGATGTTTAACTGAACTAACCTAAGATATTCTTTGTGTTTCCATTTATAATCTTTAGGTATTAATAGACAGTAACAGTCTCATCATATTGATCTCAGGTTTCGTCCTATTTTTTCGTATATACAAATATTGGTTAAGATATAATATATCCTTACAGATTTTGGCTCCAAATTACTGATGAGGAGGTTGATGAGCACCTGTCTCACAAATAAGCTCTACTCCTTTAGTTTGGCCCTCCCCAAAGATAACATAATTCAAATAATTAAACTTGTGATGAAAAAAAAAAAGAATCTACAATAAACGCCACAATTCATTTAGTGTTTTTTAAAGGAAATAAAATAGAGCATTAAACAAGGGAGCTGGAGGGAAAAGGAAGAGGTCAGAAGCACTTACCAAGGCAGCAAAATAAAAATCTCTGGTCAAAAGCTTTCATTAGAATAGAGGTACATTTTAAATCTTTACAAAATTACATTCTTTTAGTCAGATTCTTTTATATCCATTCCAAGAGATCTCTTTTGACAAAGACTGAAATCCTTGAAACAATTAAGTAGCTGAAATTACAAAGATGCCTAACTCATTAAAATATGCAAACGTCATAACTCTCACTTAACACCTTAAATGGCCAAATTCTTAGGAGTACAAGCTTTTGCTGGAAGGTTCTCCAAGTTCTGCTAGCAGTTTCCCTTCCACTTCCTCTCCTCCAGAGATCCATTCATAATAGCTTTCCTGTCAGCAATGTGGTATTTCAGACCTTATCTCACCTTAAATCCCCAAAATCTCCATGTTTCCTGAATGACCTGGTTTGATAACTTTGTTAAAATACTATCTGGCACACAGCGAGGAAAGCACAATAAGAGCACAGAACCCAATTACCTTCACATGAGGGGATTCAGACTCATCTCTTTTCTCTCTTAAGAAAGTACCCACACACACTCAAGGATAGAGGCTAGTAAAAAATTAAGGGATAGGAGAGCACTGTAATGGAGGGCAGAACATGCTTCAGATCTCTCCTTGAAGGCATAGTGCTCATAAAAAGTTCAAGATTCACTAAGCTAGAAAAAGAATTTAGCAGGAGCCATAATTCCACAGGAGAGGTCCAGACACTCCAGAGAGAGAAGTCCTTGAAGTTCATCGTAGCACCAAAATGTATTTCACTGCTAAAGCCAATGTTTGCTTAACATAAAGTGCATAAAGCGACCATGGGAGCAAGGGCAAGTCAGCCACTCTCCTGTCCATAGGACAGGACCTATGACTCTCCATATGGGTCTTTAATAGATTTACAGCCCTTGGATCCTTTAAATGGCACTTCTTTAACAGGAGGAGAGCATTTACACTCTGCCCAGAAACAGCTAACTAGGACACTTTTCTGATGTGAAGGAATGTTGATTTTAACCCCTTCAGATGGAGGACAGCCTTGAACTTGAGTGCCTGGATGATTGCTATAATCACTATGCTACTGAATAAAAACGCAGCAGTATTACAATAGCTTGTGACCATAAACTGCAGATCTTGAGGGTATGCTGTATATACTTTACATATAAAGAAAGAATGGCAAAGCAGAATGGGCCAGTTTGAAACAGGAAAGTCCAGAAAATTTGCATGGGCAATGGCAGCATTCTGCTGAAAACTTAACTAGGGCAAGACTGAGGGGGTGTGAAGGAAGATTGTAGGAAAATTAGTCTATATGATAATAGCTGGGGGAGGGTTAGGAATATTAATAGCTTTTAATCATATTCTCTGCCAATTGATTTTCTTGTACTTGTTTTCCTGGAGTCAAAAAATTTATCCATGAAACAAACAAAACATGCAAGATAAACATTTAGACATAAAGACTACTGTAAGAAATAGTTGCTATTTCACTATTTAATGCTAAACAAAACAGCACAGACATGGCAAGTCATCCTGCTTCCAATTGTCGGCGGCGATGGGAGAAATGCTCATTCTATAATGGCAGCAAGTCTCTCCTTTTTTATCAGAAAGCTGCATATTATATACACTTCTACTTCCGTACACGTATTCAGACACTACGAAGCTAATTACCATTGGCTAATAACATCAATCACATATGACCTCTCAGTCCAAGTGGTTCTTTTTTATCTCGGTTCGGGTTCACTTCCTCGGTGTAACTTCCTGATTCTTCCCAGTCCTTCCCAGCTGGGATCCATCTTCTTTGATGTTTATTACTTTCACAAGTCCTTCACATACCTTTGTTATCTTCACTAGCACACAGCCGAAAGGGGCCTAGCTAGTATTACAGCCTTGAAGAATACAGACATACAGAAGATCCTGTTTTCCCTTATATTCTAACATAGCTAGATTTTCTCATAACCCTTATTTTATAGACAATTCTCAACAATGTGTTGCCCACATCCAATATTTAGTGAGAGGTGGCTCTACCTGTGGTCTCAACAGAGAGAAGAAATGTGTATCCTCACCTCAGAAAAGGCCAGGTAGTCTGATTAGAAAGATGAACTTGTATTTTGCATTTCAAAATACTTATCATGAGTGGCTCCTCCTAAATTATAAACTCCTCTGAATCCTATCTGAAGTCTCATAAATTGTGCAGGAAGTTTAGACATCTAACTCAAGTCTGTGGATGCCACTCTGAAACCAGCTGAAACTAAAGTACCACCAAGCATCACAAATTACATTTCCCTGTGTATTATTTCCAAAGTCTTTACTACAACTAATGCTGAAGTCTCACCCTAGCTAATGGCCAAGGGACAAGGAGATAGGCTTTCTTATTGAACATCAGTGAAAGAATTGGTAATTAAAGTCTTATTGCCAGGAATCCTGCCCTCAGATACCACTTGTGGAGACGGGTTAATAACAATAAAGTAACTCAGGACCAGGTTTGATCCAGCTGAAGTGCAGGGCAGAAAGGAAACAAAAATTGCACAACCCAGGTTCAGTCTGCAAAGATGAAAACTCTTCCCTTGTCCCAAAAATAATTTTTTGTTTATAATTGAGAAAATCTAAGCCAAGAGAGAATAAATCTGAAACAAAATCAATATAACCTTATAGTGTGATTTATAATGAGACACTTTCCAAAGTAAACTGTCACTTTAAAGGCTATGGTGTTCTCTCTGATTAAAGATTTTCACCGTGGAAATGGCTGGCTAAGAAGCAGCAGGTTTACAGGGTAGGCAGCAATCATTGTTAGGTCAAAGCAAAACTTAATCCAAAATTACTTTCTCTGATAGCTATATTGCCTATTTGAAACAAGTTTTTTGGGCTTACTATTAAGTGAACTCTTGTCCACAGAACAGAAATAGCAATCTTAAGAAAATACTTCCCTTACTACCTGTCTAAACAGTTTCTTGAACACAAATGTCATTACTGTAGCACAAATATTAAAAACAGAATATTGCATTTGATTAAAAATTGTTTTATAGAAGCACAAAAATAGCACTGATGACCCATGTTAGTCTGAAATGAAACATGTTATCATTGCCATGATAAAAAATTATACTTTGCTTTGAGCCATATTTAAATAAAACAAGAAAAACCTTCAGAGTATTTATTGTGGTAATTCTTGCCAGAATCTTAGCAAGGTTTTAGTAAATTATTCAGAGGGTTAATATTGCATTATATTTTTGCTTTTTTTAGACTTTTTCTCCTATGGATAAAAACATCCCAAATATCTATTACAACAGGTGGCTCTTTACAGCAGAAACACTAAAACAGAAGTACCAACAGCTGTGAAGGAGGATATCACAATCAAGAATATTAAGATGAAGCATCATTTGTTTTTATAAAGAGATGTTTATTTTGTAATAATGGATGCAATTAATAGCAGCATATGCTAGAGTGTTCATAGAATCAGTAATTAATGTAACATTAATTTCAATGATTTTTAAATTCATTTGCAACACTACACACATTCAGAACTGCCATCAAACACAAACCAGCTTGGTTAATAAATCAACAGCCTCAATCATATTATTCTATAACATGAATTTTACGGGTAGTTCAGCTAAGGTCTGATTTTAATAACAGAAGCAAGTGCTTTGTGCTTCTAATTGAATAGTTTAGGCATTTAAAATGTTGATCACAGGATGTGAGTAGTAATTGTTTAAGTTAAGAACAGCTGTAAAATGACATTAATGTTCATCTACCTTAATTTACGCTTGTAGCATTACAGCTGTTTTCTACAAATCTAAATTAAAGACAACTAGATTTAAATATGAAGGTAAAGATCATTGCATGAAAAACTGTACTGTATTGAGCTATAAGAGAATAATTGGAGCCCTTAAAGTTTAACTCTACAGCTCTCAGGTAGTAGAGTGAGAATAATTAAACCTGCAGCTATCTAACAATATTTAGACTTTGTCCTTCTATAATGCAACTATTAAATGGTCTCAGTTGTCTTTCCAAACATTAATGAATGAGCTGGAATGCACTGTGAGGTACAGTAGGTTAGTAAGGACTCGTTCCCATCACATAGATGAGAAAACTCAGGCACAACTGTGCAGGGTGGTCTGAAAATTAATAACTTGGTTGGTGGCTACAAAGGAGAGTAACTTCCAGTGCCTTTGCATTTACAGGTTGTGCAAAATACATGTAACCCACACCAACCTGATATTCTGTGGAAGTTAAAATCAGATCCTGCTGTAAACAATGATTTCTCAGGAGGGATATTTGCACTCAGTCTGAACTACAATCAGTGAATTATGTGGCACATTGTTTTTTCCTTTTTTTTGAGCGAAAGACTTCTGTGAGCCTTCACCACTCTTCTAGCCTGTCATGTATCAACTGCAAAGTTTCAGAAAATTACTGAAAATAATACTTACTGAACAACAGCTGCAGACTATGCAGTATGGCTTTAAATATCAGCAACAGTCTCAAACAAGAGTTAGTGAATCCCTTTTACAGAGTAAGTTCATCTGTGTGTGGTGAGGATCTCTTCCTATAGCCATTTCCCCACCCCTACCTTCTCCCGCCCAAGTCACAAGTCTCCCTCTTCTCTACCTTGTCACATGCAGTTGTTTGCTAAGGGCAGTTTTAAGACTTCTGCCTGCAAACAGAAGTTTAAGTAGCTGGAACATGCCCTGAAGTATCAGAAGAAATCTCCTTTCTTGAATACACCCCAAAAATTACTAAACAGGGCAGACTGCTTAGAGTGCCAATAGGGCACCTGTGTGTTTGAGAAGTGTTTGGCAGACGGGGCAGGTTAGTCTACGACTACAGTGAAGTCCATGCTCTCCAGGAGGTCCAGCTAGAACCAGGGGTTTCATTGCTCTGAGAAGCCCACTAATCATGGAATCAACATAGCTTTTTCATCATATTCAGATTAACAGTTAATTTATCCAAAATAGTTTTTCATAGGAATTGTTTTCATTTTACCCAGGTTTTATATAACCAGATCTGGAAAGCAGATATTAATTCAAAAGGAGAAACAGCAATGAAACTCACATCTCTTTGTTGTCAGGCCTATATTCAGGTTCACAGACCATACTTCTTTTTTCTCTGAGCAGGTCTACACTCTGGAGATTTTAATTAGTTTCTGGAACTCTCTCAACAGCAAGTGCCCATCCATACTTTGCACCTTGACAAGGGTCACACCCTGGACATACAGCGCATAAGCAAAACCAACTGCAGTGAAATCCTGTCTACCAGCAGATATCCTGAGCTCATTTTCTCTGTAGTGCTATCAGGTTAATATTTAACCAGAGAATGTTTAATGCCTCTTACAGCAGGGGACCACAGCACATCCTTTGACCTGGTAGTGCAGATACACCCCAAGTCTTCAGAGGTTCCACCTGCAGGCATCAGGCCATGCAGTTTTGACCATTGTGAGAAGAAGATAGACTAGTTAAAAAAGAAGCTTTAATTACTCAGTGTTCAATTTGATAGGGTTGAGGTGGCTTATGAATCCCAAATTATATAATTCTAAGAAGAAACATCTCTTGCCTGAGACTGCAGCTGGGGAACCATTTTCTTATGAAGAGCTGTAAAAACTCACTCTTAAAGGCTTTCTTACTTGCAGGGAGGCAACAGACACAGAGAATGATGCATTTTTTCCCAGCAAGACATTTTTATCATGGAAAAGATATTTTCTTTAATTTTTTGAAGGTGATGAAGGCCTCTGATTCAGAAGATTAAATGACTCAAGAATTTAAACTGGGAGAAGCTAATAAAATCCTTTCATGTCTGACACAAACTACATTTTTACTCTGGAATTTTTTTCCCTTTTTTGGTGAAGAAGAGAGCAGTAATTAATTAAATTTCATGTTACCTTGCATGAACTGAAGTAAAAGAAAACCCCAGATATACAGCTACCTAGCCACTACCAGTAGCTTCCTGTTCAGAAAAAAATCAGGTGGGCAGCAGACATGATATGAATACTAGCCTGACTTGATATGAATACTATCTTTTTTTGACTTCATGGCAATTTAGCATATTTGAGCTTTTAGACACATGGACAGGATTGTATATGCTTCAGATCCTGAGCCAAGAAATACAACTTGACCTCTAAATTCAGCAGTAAATCAGATAGATAGGTTTTGTTAGCATAAAGACAAAGCAAGTTGTTCAATACAGTCAATTAAAGAAAGAATTGCACTAAAAATGTGAAAGAATGATTTTCAAATTGTATGCATTTCTGCAGGGTTTTTTGACTGTGTATTTTTCCAACTGTGTACAACATTGTACAATTTCCTACAGCATAAAATTCATGCTGCTAATTAGAATTCATGCAATGTTTGAATAAGAAATACATTAGCCATGGATTTATCCATATAAATATTTAACATTTCTATGTTCTTTTGGCAACTAAATGCTAATGAAATCATAACTTTTCTTAAATTATCCAAATTACAGCTTTAGATAAGAAAAAATATTCATTTTATGGTGGTTTATGGAAAAGTATGGTTATTACTTATTATCATTACTATGGCTCCATTTTGATATGAAGTTCACCTGAACAAATTTAAAAGTTTTGGCAGAAATTTTTGGAAGACTTTTCCTCACATTTATTCACAGGAAGCAACGAGACATTCAGGGATACTGCTGGAGGCCTGGTAACAGCAGTCTATAGCTACCTCTAAGTCACCTGGAGCAGATCAGGACCCTGATAAAGAAGCAATCCACAAGACCTGGAACCTCCTTCAGATCCTAAGGGGCCCTGCTTCAGGAGGGGGTTCAATCAGATGACCTCAACCTCAATCCCTTCCAACCTCAACCTTCCTGTCATTCCATGTGACTCTGTGATTAGCAATCTTTTCCAGACATTCTTTCTAAATTCTTTTCATCAGATGAAAGTACTGCTCTCCTTCGTCTGCACTGCACAGCAGTGAGGAAACGTGTGGCTCAAGGAGAACTTCACAGATTAGCCAGATCTTTTCTGTGGCTGAAGCAAAGGCACTGAAATGAACCATGAATATGCTTATGCATCTGTGAAATATGGACATATTTCATAGAATCACAGAATAGTTTGGGTTGGAAGGGACCTTAAATAGTTCCAACCCACCTGCCATCATCAGGAACACCTTCTACTAGACCAGGATGCTAAAAGCCTCATCCAACCTGGCCTTAAACACTTCCAGGGAGGGGGCATCCACAACTCCCTTGGGAAACCTGTCCCAGTGTCTCACCACCCTCATTATAAAAATTTTCTTCCTAATATCTAATCTAAACCTACCCTCTTCCAGTTTAAAGCCATTACCCCTGGTTCTATCACTGCCTTTATAAAAAGTCCCTCCCTAGCTTTTTTTTAAGCCCCCTTCAGGTACTGGAAGGCCACTATAAGATCTCTCCAAAGCTTTCTCTTCTCCAGGCTGAACAGCCCCAACTCTCTCAGCCTGTCCTCACAGCAGAGGTGCTCCAGCCCTTGGATCATCCTCGTGGCCCTCTTCTGGACTCGTTCTAACAGGTCGATGTCTCTCTTGTGTTGGGGGCTCCAGAACTGGACACAGTACTCCAGGTAGGAACTTATGAGAGTGGAGTAGAGGGGGAGAATCACCTCCCTTGACCTGCTGGCCACACTTCTCCTCAGCCCAGGATATGGTTGGCCTTCTGGGCTGAAAACGCACATTGCCAGCTCATGTTGCGCTTCTCGTCCTCTACCACCCCAAGTGTTCTCTTTGGAGCTTGTCTCAATCCACTCATTGCCCAGCCTGTATTTATGTTTGGGATTGCCCCGACGCAGGTGCAGGACCTTGCATTGGCCTTGTTGAACTTCATGAGGTTGGCACAGGCCCACCTCTCGAGCCTGTCAAGGTCCCTCTGGATGGCATCCCATCCCTCCAGCCTGTCAACCACACCACACAGCTTGGTAGCATCAGCAAACTTGCTGAGGGTGCACTCAGTCCCACTGTCCATGTCTCTGACAAAGATTTTGAACAGTACCGGCCTCAATACCAACCCCTGAGGGACACCACGCATCACTGGTCTGCACTCAGACATGGAGCTGTTGACCACAACTCTTTGAGTGCAACCATCCAGCCAATTCCTTATCCACTGAGTGGTCCATCCATCAAACCCTCATCTCCAATTCAGAGACAAGGATGTCATGCGGGACAGTGTCAAATGCCTTGCATAAGTCCAGGTAGATGACATCACTTGCTTTAGCCTTATCCACCAGTGTTGTAACCCTGTCATAAAAGGCCACCAGATTGGTCAGGCACAATTTGCCCTTGGTGAAACCGTGCTGGTTGTCACCAATCACCTTCTCATTCTCCATGTGCCTGAGCATAGTTCCTAGGAGTATCTGCTCCATGATCTTGCCTGGCACTGAGGTGAGACTGACTGGCCTGTACTTCCCCAGGTCTTCCTTGTTTCCCTTTTCAAAAATGGGGGTGATGTTCCCCTTTTTCCAGACTGCAGAAACTTCACCAGACTGCCAGGACTTCCCAAATATGATGGATAGTGGTTTTGCAACTTCATCTGCCAGTTCCCTCAGGACCTGCAGATGCATACCATCAGGTCCCGTGGACTTGTGCACCTTCAGGTTCCTTAAATGGTCCTGTACATGATCTTCTCCTACAGTGGATAGTTTTTCATTATCCCAGACCCTTCCTTGGATTTCTAGGACTTGGGCAGTGTGGCACGAGTCCTTGCCAGTGAAGACTGAGGCAAAAAAGTCATTGAGTACCTCAGCCTTCTCAATGTCCCAGGTGACCAGGTGTCCCATTGCCTTCTGGAGAGGGCCCATGTCTCCCCTAGTTTTCCTTTTTCCCATGACATACCTACAGAAGCTATTTTGTTGCCCTTCACATCTCTGGCTAAATTTCTATCAGGGCCTTGGCTTCCCTAACCTGATCCCTGGTCACTTGGGCAATATCTCTGTATTCCTCCCAGGTTATCCATCCTTCCTTCCACCCTCTGTAGGCTGCTTTTTTTGATCTCGAGTTTGTTCAGGATCTTCCTGTCCATCCATGGAGGCCTCCTGCTGTTTTTGCCTGCCTTCCTCTTTGTTGGGATGCACTGCTCCTGGGCTTGGAGGAGGAGATCCTTGAGTATAAGCCGGCTGTCCTGAGCTCCTCTTCCCTCCAGTAATTCATCCCACAGTACCTGACCAAGCAGATCCCTGGAGAGGTCAAAGTCTGCTCTCCTGAAATCCAGGGTGGTGAACTTGCTGTGTGCCTTCCTCACTGCCCTAAGGATCTTGAATTCCACCGTTTCATGGTCACTGCAGCCAAGACTGCCTGAGACCTTCACGTTCCCCACCAGCCCCTCCTTGTTGGTGAGAACAGCCAAGCCTGTTAAAGACTGCATTGAATTTCTCTCCAGGAGCCTTTCTAGATTGTTAATCTTAAGCCAACAGAAAAACTCCATTTGACTTCAGGAAGCTTTGAAGCAGCTTTCTGATTGACTGAGCTCACAGAGCCTTTAGAAAATTTGGGCATGAATTAGACATTTATTTGAAAATCCTTCAAACATGAAAATGAGTCAGGCAACTCAACAGGCTTTTGAAAAAACCTAGTCACCTACCTACAATATATATGTATTGCCAGCATATGTGTTTGCTTATGGTGGGGGTACAAGAACAGGTGAGAGGTGAAGGCAAAGTGTTTCCTATAAATCTTCGTCTTTAATAGTGGCTAATCCTCATCTCTCTCAAAGGGGGTATTTTGTTGTCTTTTTTTCTTTTTTCAGACTCCCACACTAACACTCTCCTTTTTTCAGATTAGCTCATTATTGTGCACAAGCACATGGTTGCTTTGACTTTCTGCTTTAACAGCTACTTATTAGGTATTTCAGAGTCTGTCATGAGTTCCTGTCACTGGTGCTGTGTTGTTTTTTTCTTACCTTAAGCCTCTATGTTTCTCTCTTTGACAGCCACTGCTGCACATTATTTAAAATGAAAAATTAATAGGTAGTAATATTAATAAATACTTGACTTTTCCTCCCCTTCTTCCTGTCTCCTCCAGGCTTGGAAACCAAAGCAAGGAGCAAGGAAGGAGAATAAGTCAGGTGAAGCAAGAAGCAATTTAATATACTTTTTGATTTCCTAAAGAACATCTTTATCTCTGCCTTCCTCCCACACATACTGTAATACTCCACTGCCCAAGGGTCCATTCCTTGGTCTGAAAGCAATGTCAAACAAAAAACATGACCAGCAAATCACCTTTTGTTAAATAGCCTATCTAACAAAGGGAAAGTAAAGGAAAACTGCTGTTCAAAAGCACAGCATCTCGTCTAATCTGTGGAAGCAACAGAGAAACTGAGTGAAAGCTTCTAGTTTAAGGAGGTTATTTTAGAAAAAATAATCAAAACCATCAACATGGTTTGCTTATTCTTCTGAATTTTGACAAAAAGCTCAAATGGAGAAGAGAAAAGTTAAGGCAACAAAATATTTTATCATGATGTTAAGTACTTTTCATGTTTCAGGTTGAACTATACTTTTAACATTTCTTTCAATTCATTATTTAAAAAAATTTAAAAAAAAAAAACAACACAGGGAAATATGTACCAGAAAAAGTGCTGAAATCCAAATAACAGCTCTCATTAGGGCATGAAGATAATAATTCATTCAACACAAAGTAATACTATTTGTGACTTCTGAATTCATCAATAAAGAAAATTGCTAACTTGCCCTTGGCTGTTCTTAACTAGAGTGCCAGCAAACAAGAATTTCTCATGATTAAACATGAAGTAACTTTAGAAAAAAACATCTGCAATGATCTGGTTATATAAAGGATGGACAGTAATTAGTTGTTCAGAATAATCTTCAGCTTTTCTCTATCATCAATGGGCTGAGAGAAATCTCTGAAGCAAGTATATTCAATATAAGGTTGTGTATTTTTCCCATGAAGTTAAACTTAAATTTCACAACAATTTTTCCTTTCTTCATAGGTAAGAGTGCAGCAGAGTAAAAATTCTGCACTTGCTGCATTCATATTTAAGAAGAGATGTTTGGTTTTAATTTAATACATAATCTCAGAAATAAAAAGTCATTTTGGAAATATTAAAATATTATTTTTCAAAGACATTTCTTGATATCTCGGAGTACCAGCTATCCTGAATCCTCAAATGTGGAGCTACACTAGTGCCACATTTATAAAAATTACACAAGGGATCTTTGTGCAATACCCATGTTGCTGATTCAGGAGTTTCATATTGTTTTCAGTAGTGCCTAAGGTTTTAAAAACTTGTTCATTTGTTCTGACTACAGCTATTCACTCAATCTATGCAGGATTACAGTACCTGTTTAAGAAATCTAGACTGACCTTTTTCTCCTTTGTAAATTTGTTTCTATCATGCTTTCTAAACAGTTCAGTGACCTTGGATAGACTTCAGCACTTACTGCTGCTTATCGTTCTTAAAGAAGAATGCAAACCACAGATTCAGGATTCAAAATATTGCATAACACCTAATTCTGACAGTGACAAAGAGATCACTGATGGTAAAAGAAAGTGCCATCAGTGTACTTTCTCCATCTTATTTAATGAATGTAGTTCTGAAACCAGAACTCATTTCACTCAGTTAGGTAAAAAACAACTTCATCAGTCTTTGAGAAATACCATGGATTTTCTTTCCAGGTGCATGTTCTGGTGCCCACATACTTTTGAAATTCTGTTCATTGGTCCAAAAACTACTATTTTACAGATTTTTGCCTGGCTAAAGCCAAATAGCATATCAGGACCTCCTCCACAGCAATGTCATGTGGGATTTATTTCTCCAAAGATTTGTTGGTTGGGTTTTTTTTAAGATGGGAAGCTTAGCTAGTCACTGACTAGTGGACAGAGAAAAAGTCCTCTAACAGTTTAGTTTCTGTGGAAGATCATATTTTTTCATTTTGTCTATATTCAGAAAAAGCCTGTTTTTGTCACAGTTCAATATCCTTGCAGTAAGTAAATTCCAAGCTTTTAAAAATTCTTATCCCACAAAAATATTGTTTGTTTACTAGTACAAAGTAGAGAAATTATTCAATACAAGCAAATGATGTCTGTTTTATTTAAGAGTTACGAGAGATAAAGTATTGTCAAAGTATTTGACAGCTGTATTAATAATTCATGCTTCCTTTTTATTTCAAAAACACAGAGCTGATCTCTGCAACACTGTATGAATCATTCTTTTGTTTCTTACCATTACTCTAGATAAGATATGCTAAATTCAAACAGTTTATGGTGCAAGGCAACAAACTGCAGATCAGCAATTTTGTTGCTCAAAATCAAATCCATTTTGAGCCTTTTCTTTGCAAAAGGCCTAATGAGGGATAGAGTTTCTTCTGTCAGATCTATTACTGTGAAGGGATAGAGAATGCTGGCCTTCTAATAACAACAGCAACTCAAAAATGTCTGCTATGAAAGCACACAAGAACTGGTGGGATTCTTGCCTTTTTTTTTTTTTTTTTTTTTTTTTTTTCACCCAGCATAGTGCAATACTGGCCTGGAAAACTTCTTTCAGTCCTGTATTTCTGTAAGATGATATCTCAGCATCTCCAGACTATGAGATGCTTGAAAATCAGGATCCGTATTTTAAGCTTTACATTTTACCAACAATTTTACCAATCCTCAACAGAAAATTCAGACTCCAAGATTTGCTTTTACCATTGAGTGGCAGGCATAATCCGCTCAGATAGGTGTAGCAAGTATGATTGTTTCTCTAAGTTATTACTATACTGTACCAATACTTGTTTCAGACATGACATTGTAGGTGAACATAATAAAATTTCCACATAGGTGACAAACTATTAATGATTAGTTACCCAGATGCATGCTCTACAATGATTCTAACAGTTTTTTTCAGTATGCAGTCAAACTTCTCTTTGAAAATAATCATAAATAATTTCAATCAAATGCAGATTGTCACAGCAACACAGTAGTAAAATATAGTGATCAAATTTCCAATCACATTATCAACAAAAAATGCATAAGATTATCAACCCAACCATAAGATCTAACCAAACAATTCTACTGAAATGTCCCCTGGAAAAAAGAGTATCTTCCTAGTGAAACAGTGATACTTTCCATTTTCAAGGAGTAATTCTAAATAGCTTTCAAATTACTTAAGAAAACACTCTATTTTGGGAAAATGGCTGTCTGTTTATAGCAAATGTAGATGATCTACTTCGTCACATAATTTCTCACTCCATCTCACAGTAAAAATTCTTTACATTCATAATATATTCTTAGTGCAAGGCTGAAATCCTTGCCTTCAATCCTGGTTTTATTCCTTTAGAGAAAAGCACCATTTTTTTCACAGATTATTTTATTTTCTGTCTCAGGAAAAATCCTACTAAGTCAAGTTGGAACAAAATCACTAGGCACCTGCATACATCAAAAGGACTCTGTGCAATATTTGAGCAAAGATCAAGTTATTTTTCTTCAGGATTGTGTTATGGAAAAAGTGGTGCTTCAGATCAACTGTGAACCTGGAGAAAAAGATTATGAGCTCTTGGTTTCTTAATGCTTTTGTTTTAGCAAGCATTAATCTTTCTCTAATACTGCTTGTCTCAGATTATGAGGTAAGAAGATGAAGAATTATGAGGTAACTCAATTGTAGAGTTTTGTTGGGTTTTTTAAAATTGTGGGAACTCAATGCTTTAGTAGTTCTCTTGGTTAACAATAGGTATACTAATGACCACTTGCTAAATTTATTCTAAACTGGCAGAGCAAGGGATAATTTTTTACTAGTTGGGTTTCACATTCCCTTTCAACTCATTCCCATTAGCAAGAATGATTTTGTATCTCTAAAACCAGACAATGCTACACTTCAGATTCTCACTCTTTCTGGACCACACACATATTATTACAAAGATCTAATGGGATTCTTATTTAAAGGAGAAAACTTCCTGGGCAGTGTAAGAGTGAAGCACTGTAGATATCCATGAAGGCATGCAAATATTTTCAGAAAGGTACTGTTAATTTTTGGGGGGCAATATTTTTCAGGCAATTTTGGAACTGAAAGAGAACAAATACTGTAATTCAGCAAGATTATTGTACTCCATCTGGAAGATAAGGTACAACTAGTTTTCTTATTTTAAACTTTCTGCCTAGTGGATGCTCTGTCACAAAAAATAAGTTATTTGTTCTTCTCCTTCAATATCCATCTTTATTCATTTGATGTTCTCTTGTTGAGTTTATTGCACCACTGGAAGACCCATTTTGCTACTCCAAACTGTTTATTGTTAGGCTCACTCCTTTTGTCGTGGGTTGACCCTAGCCAGTAACTAAGCATCTACTCAGCTGCTCACTGAGTCCTCTACAATGGAACAGGGGAGAGAACAAAAGAACAAAAGTAAGAAAAACTTGGGGATCCAGCTAAAGTCAGTTTAATAAGTGAAGGAAAGAGGAAAAAAAAACCCAACAAAAACTGATACAAAGGTATCACTCAGTACCTCCCACACACAGACTGATGCCCAGTCAGTCTCTGAGTAATTACTACTTTGTTAAAACTACCCCTACAACCCCATTTTCACTGCTGAGTGTGACATTATGTGTCACAGAATATCTCTTTGGTCAATTTGGGTCAGCCGTCATGGCTGCATCCTCTCACAATCTCTTGCCCAACCCTAGCCTACTTGCTGTGGGAGGCAGAATGAGAAACAGAGAGGGCCTTGATGCTGTGTAAGCACTGCTCAACAGTATCTAAAACTTTGTTTTGTTATTAACACTGTCTTAGTCATAAATCCAAAACATAGCACCATATGGGCTCCTATGAGGAAAATCAACTCTGTCCCAACAAGACCCAGTCCCTTTTGTAGCAGAAAAAAGGCCATGTTAACTCTCTTTTAGAACTCAGAATTATTAATGGCACAAAGTTAAGAATAAATACTACCTAATTCTGTTTGTTCTACTTAATTAAAATAGAAGATGGACTGTCTTTTCAGCAATTCAGAGAGCTGATCAAGAGGCTTACAGAAATGCAGTATTACTGCTCTCCAGAGACTAGCTCTCCTTCCACTTTTACAGGGGTTTCAGCAGTACTGTATTCTGTTTCAGTACACGTAAAACCTATTTTCACTGCTGATTTCTTCTCCTTTTTTTAATCATGAATTTTGATAGAAGGAAGAGATTAAAAGATTGTTACGCATTTTATGAACTTGGCTGCAGATATACAGAATTTAAAGCCAGCCTTCTCTGGCATGAAACCCATAGCACTTTAAATCATTCTTGCTTAGTCTAAGCTCCTTTGCATAAAATGCTCCGGGGAATAACAATCCCCAACCTTATTTGCTCTCTATCACAAACTGCCAGATGCCACTCAAGGATGCTACACTTAGCTTCTGCTACAAAGGTTTGCTTTGTGGCAATGCTATTTCAAATGAGCCATGACGTATTACATTCTTGAGGAGCAAAGGAACTTTGCCTGGTTCTTTCTGCAACACAACAGCTGAAGTCACAGAAGAAACAGCAGAAGAGTCTTTAATGGATTCAAAGCTGTGTTTATAACTTGGAAAACAATTGTCACTTAGTGGTTTTGGATGTCATCCAGGAATTGAAAGATGAATGTTAAGAGCACTGAAAAGTAAAATGCAGTCACAGGCCTTGACAAGATGGTCTCCAACAGGAGCAAAAGCAAATTGTGATCAACTGATTCAATAACAAAGTGTGAAAGGCAAAGATGTTCAACTAACAATTAGAAGTTCAGATGCTACTCTAATTAAAATAGTACCTTTTTATTCAATATTTTTAGGAAGATTGTAGTATACTACTAAAAATATGCATGTTTTAAATTTAATTTCTTGAACTGGATATTTATTTCTAAATTTAACTTGTAATATTTGGTACTAAGGAAAATGTTTTATAGTTGCCTTCCTGCTGGGAAACACAAATGTAAATATAAAACCAATAGTCTAGCAATTACTTGGGATGAACAGGTATATATTAGGAAAAGTAATTCCTTCAGCAACGTTATCCATCACCAAAAATGAAAGTGATAAAACAAAAACAAAATATTCTTAGGATGTTAAGTTTTAATAAAAACACTCACAAATCACTTCAAAAACTTTCTATTATGTTTTCTGTTGAAATTAAGTCATATTATATATGTCAAATCTTTATCCTTCCAACATTTGAAAAGATTTTATAACAATGAAATTATCGACAAATATAGTGCTCAATTTTTTCAGTTACCTGTTACTTTACAGGTAGAGAACAGACCTGGGAAGTAAAAAATAGATCTCAATCCATAATTCAAAATCAGCTTTCACCAGAGCTGTGGCAATATACACCTCCACTGGAAATGATCTTCATGGTTTTGAATGAAGAATTTAATTATTAAAAGGTGGCATCTTTGATTTTCTATTAATATTAAAAGTCTGAAGCTCCTCAAAGTAAACATTTAAGTCATTTATCAACACTAACAAGGTGGGAGTGTTTAAGTTTCAGTTCTGTGTTACAAAAGTACATTGGACACTTAGGGAGACCATGTGCAAACACTATTGTTAGGAGGTTGTTTCTTCATCTATAGACAGTAGAGACAAGCTTCTTTAGAGAGTAACTCAGAGAAGTTTGATTCATGTTCTCTGAGTCATCCTGATATTGAGGATTGTTTCCATGTCATCATAAATCATTTATGATTTGATATAATCTCACGTCATATCAAACTTTCAAGTTTTCAAGCTCATAGTGCTCATGTTGAAAAGGTACATATTATGGTGGTGATGCAACCACTTATACTGAGATCCCAGAGAAAGTGGGGGGAGGGGAAATGGTATTTTTTCAACTAAATGAATCATCTGTATTTTAGAAGCCTACCTGGGGCTAGAGAAGAGCTGTTATCTTGCCTACATAAGTGAAGAGATTATTCCCTCTCAAAATTTGCCTTACTGTACCTAGTATCAGTTTCATTATACAATCCTACTTTTTAGCAGATTAATTTTAGGAAGCTTTTTACTCTTTAGGATCATAATAAATGTTTTAAGTACCTATGTGCCAGAGGCTGATGCTGAACTATACACTTACATGAAAGCTAACAGTGTTAAAAACAATGACTCAGTGATTAGGTCATCTCCTGGGACAGCAAAACCCTAAGGTCTAGTTCCTACTCACATGATGATTTTTGTTCCCATATCTTCTTTGGTTGCAATTAGTAAGCTATTAGCTACAATGCTTCTTAATAAGAAGTGTATTGCAAAAGATAAGTTTTGAAAATGTTACATTTCAAAATATTGAACGACAGTGGTTATTTCTCTGGGTGGTCATCATGGCAGCAAAATTTTACAATTCCACAGATAGCTTCCTGCTCGAATTTTCCAAATGGGACAAAGCTGACAACTCAGAGAGAACAACATCTGTGACTTTGGAGGCTGAGGATGGTATTGGCTGATTATTTTGGAGTGTATGAGATTTATTTTTCTCTGAGAAATTAGGTTAGTTTTGTTTGTCTTCATCAGTGTAACTAAGAACAGTAAAAGCATTAAATAACAAATTAAAGTACCACAGCTGTATTCCCAACTTGCCAAGGCCTAAACATGGGATGATAAAGATTTTTAGCACAGATCCAAATAGAGGGATGAAAAAGTATTCTACTAGGCAACTGAAATGAGTACAAGAGGATTTTACTGAGAACAAGTAAACGCTTCCTGTAATCTTAGCCTCATGATTTCTTACAAAGTCAGTCAGTCAATCACAAGTACTGACAATTTGCAAGGGAGGTATATAACTCCAGAGTTAAAAGGTGACACCCATTCTTCAAAATAAGAACCACACAGCTTGTAAGAGATTTGAGAGTTACCAAGAATTTCCCAAATACATTTACCCAAATATTTTTAGTTTTTAAATAAAGGACTTAGAAATCTATTGACTGTACCAAGAATGATAGCGACTCAAAAGACGTGCACACACTATGGACCCTATCAGTGAGACTCCTTGCTTCCTCACTGACTGATTCAAATGGAATTTGACACTGCATACTAGACTCAGTTTTTTTCCCTTATACTGCTAATAGATTCAGGTAACCAAATCAAGTTATTGTTAGTGTGAAGCAGTTTTCTTTCCAATGAAGCTTGTCAGGGACATTTCTCTCTTTTAAGGCAGTAATTATCTCCCAAAAAAACAAGAGCTCTAATTTGCTTCATAAATGTTTTTTAAGTAGTCCATATGTAATGTGACAGTTTCCTGCTTAGTTTTAATTTTTCTTTTCAAACATGGACACCTAGTGAGTGATAAATATGCAAGCTATCCCCCTGCATAGGGATACAGTAGCCTATGCAGATGTCCTGCTAGCTCTGTGCAGATGTCTCATACATCTAGGTCCTGTTAAAGGCACTGAATTTTTCTAGTCACTTGAATAACTTTTAAACTATGGCAAATATAGCTATTTAAAAATTCAAATCTTGCCCTTAACTTTCTTCTGATATTAAGGGTACACTAACATCAGAGGTATTGATCTTTCTCTCTATTAGGAAACTTGGTTGAAATAGGTCAAAGGATAACATTTTACTACAACATTCTTCTTGTAGCAATTGACTCCCTTTTATTCTTTTGTGAAGACACAAGGTACAGAACTGTACTCTCTTCTAGCTTTGCATTGTCCACTCACAGAAAATGGTAACATCCAGGCAGATTTCAGGGAGCCAGCAGGATGCAAGAATCTTACTATAGATTGTATACTTTTTTCATCATATTACATTTAATACAACACAATCACTGCTATATAACCTGTTCTGCATACATTTTATTTTAACCACAGCTTTAGCTCAGACTAGCAAATACATTGTTTAAATCCATACAGTCCAGGAATCTTGCAAAATGACCAACAAATAATCAAGTCTGTTGGAACTGAAAAAGAAAAATTCTGCCATGGTTCCCAGTATCTTTGAGATTTAGTTACTTCATTAGACTCCTGACTAAAGCAGGTCTCAAATTCACACAGTGATGATAGAATATCTGGAAGAATTTCTGGAGAAGCAAATAATTGATGGATTTTTTAGAGGTGAGTAGAGGGGTTTCTATTTATTATCAAGATTCCTCAAGATGGACCAGGTCAAAATTAATTCAAATTACACTGCAAGCCATTAGACAGGGTTTCTGCAACTTGACACACAACATGAATAACGCATCTCTCTCTGTGGAAGGTAGATTAAGGAAGAATATTCTGCCCCAAAAAATTAAGGTGAAGTTTTAATATCTGCACAGGCTCAGCTTCACTGACATCATTATACTATGCCTGTAGCTTGATCTCACTCAAGCAAAGTACCAGAAGCTATGATTTTTGGACAGTACAGAATGATCTGATTTTCAGTAAGACACATTTAAAATAAAACCTTGGGTACTGCAGGAAAGAACACTGTAGTTTACTATGCAGTGTCTTATGCCAGAGGTCCTACTAAGCTAATTTTTTCTGATGATGTTTATGAAAACTACGTTTTGTTAAATGCTGTATTTTAGGAAAATAGTTAGATTTTTTTTAAAAAAAAAAACCCTCCCCAAACACACATAACATCAACTTTCTTTTCTTTAATTTGATTCAACCAGGATGCACAGTGAAAATGCTAATGTTAAAAAAAAATCCATATGGATTTCCATATATTAATAGTTTTAGGACCTGTCCAGTGCATATCTGATCCAAACTAAGACTTCTTCTCTTTTTGTTAGATTGTAAAGTGTTCTTTGGAAGATTTGTTCTGTTTTGCCTTTTTGGCCTGCTGGAAACATACATTGTCACTACTAATACTCAGTGCTGCATAGAACAAAGTTGCTTTTCAAATGTAATTTTCTGTTATTGATTGACTTTTAGTTTCTATATAATCATTTGTATCTTTCCTGCAAGAAGTACTTAAAGAAAAGAGATCTCTGCCCAATTCATTTCCAGAAAACTGGGCATAACAGTTACAATTTGCATTGTAATTACTTATGAAAAAGCAATGCAATTCATTTGATTACCGTAACTCATTTGTCAGATATAATTGAAATGACCTCGGGTAGCAGGTTAAAATAACTCATTTGATGCAAGAGAAAACCAAAAGTTTTCATAAAATTAAATATTCAGTAAATTCTAGCACACAAGAAACCACAGATAACCCTTCTAAAAAGCGAGATATAATGATACTAATTCTTTCTTACACAAAAGGAAGAAAATAATGATAATTCTGAAATTATGTGGTTTAAATAGGTCAATTATGAATATTCTAAAAATAATTTCAGAATAAATTTATCCATGATGTAACTTTGCTGGAATTACGGAAGTGATTAATATTCAACACCTTTGTCAGAGACATGGACAGTGGGATTGAGTGCACTGTCAGCAAGTTTCCTGACTACACCAAGCTGTGTGGTGTGTGTTTCAACATGCTGGAGGGATGGAACATCATCCAGAGGGACCTTGGCAGGCTTGAGAGGTGGGACTGTGCTAACCTCATGAAGTTCAACAAGGCCAATGCAAGGTCCTGCACCTGGGTTGGGGCAATCCCAAACATAAATACAGGCTGGGCAATGAGTGGATTGAAACAAGCTCCAAAGAGAAGGACTTGGGAGTGGTGGTGGATGAGAAGCTCAACATGAGCTGGCAATGTACGTTTTCAGCCCAGAAGGCCAACCGTACCCTGGGCTGCATCAAGAGAAGTGTGGCCAGCAGGTCGAGGGAGGCCATCCTGCCCCTCTACTCCACTCTCGTAAGGCCCCACCTGGAGTACTGTGTCCAGTTCTGGAGCCCCCAACACAAGAGAGACATCGACCTGTTAGAACGAGTCCAGAAGGGGGACATGAGGGTGATCCAAGGGCTGGAGCACCTCTGCTATGAGAACAGGCTGAGAGAGTAGGGGCTGTTCAGCCTGGAGAAGAGAAAGCTTTGGAGAGATCTTATAGTGGCCTTCCAGTACCTGAAGGGGGCTTAAAAAAAAGCTAGGGAGGGACTTTTTATAAAGGCAGTGATAGAACCAGGGGCAATGGCTTTAAACTGGAAGAGGGTAGGTTTAGATTAGATATTAGGAAGAAATTTTTTACAATGAGGGTGGTGAGACACTGGGACAGGTTTCCCAAGGAAGTTGTGGATGCCCCCTCCCTGGAAGTGTTTAAGGCCAGGTTGGATGAGGCTTTGAGCAACCTGGACTAGTGGAAGGTGTCCCTGCTGATAGCAGGGGGTTGGAACTAGATGATCTTTAAGGTTCCTTCCAGCCCAAACCATTCTATGATTCTATGAATATGACCCTAAGTCTTTACAAAATACTGTGAAGAATGTTGTCTATATAAGACTTATAATATACGAAGTATTCTTAACAATATATATACATTCTCTTCCTCTTGTAAATTTATAATGGAACAGCACTGTGAGCCATTACTTATGCCACTAATTCTTATCTTTTAAATTAACAGATCTATTAAAGTCACCAGATCTACTTATGTGAGAGTTATTTTAATTGATGACCCAGTTTTAAGAGAATGAACATAATTAAGGTACAGTGTCCCTCTCATATGGCTGTAGCTGAGGCTACCTGGAGAACTCAGAAAACAAAACTCCAACAAGTATAAAAACTTTTCCTACCACATTAAAACAGCCTGTGTTTTAAAGGCATCTAAACATTTTTTATTATCAGCTACCTGGAGCAGTCACAATAGTCTGGGAATTATTTTCTTCCAGTTCATTTGAAAATATAATTCTCATTTAATTGTTATTAGTAAAATGCTTCCTATTGTCTTAGAGTACCTTTGTGATCAGCACACTGTTTTACCTAAATATATGGGGGAAAATAATTTAAAAACTTACTAAATATTCTACATAAGCAACATCCATTGTATTCCTGTTTCTGACTAAAAAGCAATTCAGTCTAGTTGGTTAACTTACTGAATGGAGAGCAGAATCCCAAGTTAAAGTAAGATTACATGCACGAAATATTCTGAAATTCTAATAAAGAGTCCAAGTCCTTTGGAAGAGCAACAGCACAGACCAATGTATTCACTCCAGTAAACCTCCACTGGCACTCAGACCAAGTTCCACAGGCATGATCTTCAAATCAGCAACAAAGCAATCAAAATGTTCCTTCTCACTCTTTCTTTTGTGAGCAAAATACTACTTGTGACTGATGAAGGCCAAAACATGCTTTACATTGTACCAGAAGCCAAAGTTAATTCCACTGATGACTGGAGCAGAGGTCACGTTTCATTCATCTTTGCTAATGTTTCTCTGAGCAGACTGCAGTCCAAATGCTCCTTAGTGGAACTCAGTGCCTGAAACACTCAAGGTTGACATGTTTGTTCCTCCATAAATTCATCTGTTAGATTTGTACCAGGTCACTTAGGAAGTGCCATGCCAGTTGTATCTGAGTTTACATGCCAGCCACGGTTAAGTTTTATGGGGGCCAGGTTGCATATTATATCAGTGCCATCTTTTGACAAAATTTTATTGCATTTGCAAAGGAAAGAATCCCATTACTTGTAAAGGTGGGTATCCTAACCTGAGACACAACCAGTTGCTACAGACAAGCTTTAGAAATGCCATTTTTTGATTTCTAGGGAAAGATGTTCTTTGGGATACTGGTGAGCCAGTGTAGTAACAGCCTTTGGAGCTATCACTGGAAACAGTTGGCTCACTTAGATCCCTAAACAGTTGTTAACATGTCTTAGAGATTTACAAAAAAAGTCTTGCTGAAATTTTGTATAATGTGCTCAGAAATAATATCTTAGTCTGAAAGCCAATAGGACACAAAGAATAAGAAACCCCGGTTAGATATCAATCTGAAACAAGAACTGCTTCTGTGCCACCTCTGTATTACGAGGTGTTAATAATGTGCCAAAGAAAACATACACATGAAAACAGTCATCCATAGGAAAGAGACTAAGGAAAGGGAGGAAAGAAGTCCTTGTGGGAAGGCAGGGATTTTTCAGCATTCCTAGGAAAATGACTTGTTCAGAAGCTGTCTACTCCCCAGCAGCCTTTCATGACACTCACAGCAGGTGTTTCGGCTTAACAACTGTGAGAGATTTTTTATTTTTCTTCCCTTACTGTATTGACTTTCTGCTTTGTCATCAGTTCAATGTCATTCATTACTGAGATTATTCTCTCAATCTACACATTAGTGCCTGAGAAAGAAATACCAATGCAAATCTAGAGAACACTTAGAGAATGTGAAAACTAAAAAGAGATATCTTTTATTAGATTAAAATTTTTCAGGGTCTCTCCTTGTGGTGGTTTGGGTAGATTCACCCTTTTTGCCTGCAGCTTGCAGCCAAACACATCCTGTTCTCTCACCCTCCACCCCCGCCCCAGGGATTAGGGGAGAGAATTGGAAATAAAAGGGCAAGGAAACTCGTGGATTGAGATAAAAACTATTTACTATTTAAAATAAAATTATAATAACAGTGATAACAGAATATACAATTGAGTGATACACAGTGCTCACAGCCTGCTGACCGATGCCTGGCCTGTGCCAGCCAGTGATCCCAGAGCCGAGACAGTGCCAAAACCAAAACCCCGGAAAAGTGAGCCCAAGTGATCCCCAAGAGAATGCCCCGTCTTCCGGTCAACCCTGGTTACTATACTGACATGAGGTGATACGATATGGAATATCTCATTGGCACATGCAGATGCCAGTTTGGGGTTTTGCTATTCACTGCCCTTCTCCCTCCCAGTCCTAATGCAGCTGTGAACCAGCCAAACATGGTGGCCTTGAGCTCCAGCAGCAACTAATAACACCAGTACTGTCATCAGCGTTCTTCTCATAATAAGTCTGAGCTGAAACACTGAAATTTAAATACAGCTATTCTAATTACTAAAAAGAAAACTAACTCTATTCTAGTAAAACCAGGACACTCCTGTACAAATTTATTCTACCCTCCTGCCAGTCAGTCTTATAACTTAATTTTACCCTTTATTAGAGGATCTAAACTTTAAGTATCATTTATAACACTTTCCCTAGCAATTAAAATCATTGAGATTTTTCTCACCTTCCCATTGTAGAATGCATAAAAAAGTACCATTCTTCAGAACACATCCTTGCAAGGACTGTGGCCATGAATACAGTCATAATTCAAGAGCCTCTTCTCCTCTGTGGACTGCGGGGCTTATTTCTAGCACTGGTATTAACCCTAAAACACAGTAGCACTCCTAAAGGCTCCATGCACTGAAATGAGCTAATTTCCTGAATGTAACTCCCTTATTAATCAAAGAGATCTATAATAGAATCCTGGTTTTGTCTTGCTGATACATTGAAGTAAAACCATGCACTTCCTATGCGGTTCTCCAATAGAAGTATCTCATCATGAAGCAAAGTCTTAGTCTATAACTCAGAGCCATATCAGCTAGACAGTTGAAGGTGACTCAAGGCAACCAAAGGAGAATGTGCACTGTCAAAAAAAAACATACCTTCACAGTCAGGCTTGATAATTTGCTGACTGGAATTTGACAGTGCTTAGCTGTGAACTTTGTATACCAGCAAACACATGGGAAACCTATCATTTTTATAGGGAAAAGGTATCTTTTCTCTCTAGTTCATGAGGATCCTTACCAATGGGGGGAGGACTCTCTGCTGAACTTCAATTATCCCATTTGCCTTTAGCCTTCTGAAGTTTCACAGAATCATAGAACGGTTTGGTTTGGAAGCAATCTTAAAGATCATCTAGTTCCAACCCTACTGCCCTGGGCAGGTATACATACCACTAGATCAGGCTCCTTGAAGCCTCACCCAACCTGGCCTTAAACACTCCCAGAGAGAGGATAACCTGCTCCAGCATCTCACCACCATTATAGTAAAGAATTTCTTCCTAATAGATAATCTAAATCTACCCTCTTCCAGTTTAAAACTGTTAGACCTCGTCTCTCCCTGTCTTTCCAGTAGGTCCCCTTTAAATACTGAAAGGCTGCAATAAGGTCTCCCTGGAGACTTCTCTTCTCCAAGTTAAAAAATCCCAACTCTCTCAGTCTATTAATGTAGAGGTGGTATTCTAGCCCTCTGATCATTTTTGTGGCCCTCCTTTGGACCCACTTCATCAGGTCCATGTCTTTCTTCTGCTGGGGGCCCCAGAGCTGAACACAGTACTCGAGATGAGGTCTCACAAGAGCCGAGTAGGTGGAGATACTCACCACCCTCGGCCTGCTGGCCACGCTTCTTTTGATGCAGCCCAGGATGTGACTGGTTTTGTGGGCTGCAAGCTCACATTGACAGCTTATACTCAGTTTTTCATCTACCAATACCCCCAAGTCCTTCTCTGCAGGGCAGCTTTCAATTCACTCATTGCCCAGCCTGAATCTGTGTTTCTCTGCAATGAAGTATCTCTGCAATAATCAGGGGATTAAGCAGCAAATTACACTTGCATACATAAAATCCCACATAAATGAAACAGGTAAGTGATTAAATATGCAAACATTAATTTATATTTGTGAAGAGTGCAACAGAATAACAGAGACTCAGATTGTGTAAGCAAATATGGAAAAAATAATCAGAAACAGTTTCCTATCCATTCTTTCTAGAACATTTGCTTAACAAACTGACAGCCAGCCAGTAGGACAATAGTCTATTTTGAATATGAAAGGCAGAAATCTAGGCGCAATTATATAACAAAGCTAGTTAAGGACTGACTAGGGAGATCATCCTCTTGGCAAGAAAAGGATACCATCTGAACTCTTAAGGAAGACATATTTGTTTTCATTCATCTAAAACAAGAGTGGAGAATAAAGTTCATTACATCAGTGTTCTCAGGAGTTTTCTATTCTTCTTGGTCTCATCTCACACGTTCATTGTCCCAGCCTGGCTGACACAAAGCCTTTCTGCTCTCTGTTATTCTTGCTGAGAAAAGATGATAGTACAAGATAAAAGATGATAGAAGATTATAGTGGTCTTGAGACCAGCTCCAAAGAGGACCTGGGAATGGTGGAGGACAACATGAGCTGGCAATGTGCGCTTGCAGCCCAGAAGACCAGCCGTACCCTGGGCTGCACCAAGAGAAGTGTGGCCAGCAGGTCGAGGGATGTGATCCTGCCCCTCTACTCCACTCTCGTAAGGCCCCACCTGGAGTACTGTGTCCAGTTCTGGACTCCCCAACACAAGAGAGACATGGACCTGTTAGGACGAGCCCAGAGGAGAGACATGAGGATGATCCGAGGGCTGGAGCCCCTCTGCTATGAGAACAGGCTGAGAGAGTAGGGGCTGTTCAGGCTGGAAGAGAGAAAGCTTTGGGGAGATCTTGTGGCAGCCTTCCAGTACCTGAAAAGGGCCTACAAGAAAGCTGGGGAAGGACTTTTCATAAGGGCAGTTAATGACAGAACAAGAGGTAATGGCTTTAAACTGAAAGAGGGTAGGTTTAGATTAGATATTAGGAAGAAAATTTTTACAATGAGGGTGGTGAGACACTGGAACAGGTTGCCCAAGGGAGTTGTGGATGCCCCCTCCCTGGAAGTGTTTAAGGCCAGGTTGGATGAGGCTTTGAGCAACCTAGACTAGTGGAAGGTGTCCCTGCTCATGGCAGGTGTGTTGGAACTGGATGATCTTTAGGATCCCTTCCAACCCAAATCATTCTTTGATTCTATGATTCTATGCAAGTTTCATTAACACCCTTTCCCAAACCCAATTAGCAATCAATGTCATACTCCAAATAGGAAAATGGTAGTGGGACAAACATCTGTTGGTTTTAAAACCAGTTTTTCTCTTTACTTTTTGTCTATCAAGACAAACCAGTTCTTCTTACAGTGAAGAGCCCTCCTTTTCCACAGGAAGTTTGTGTGATTCAGTAAACAGCATATAATTTTTACCGACAGAATCTAAAATAATGGCAGATTAATAATGTAAACAGTTACGGTTGTGACTTGATGTTGTGACTGGAAGCTGACATTGCCAAAATTTGCTGAGTTTGGGAGGAAGCTGTTAGAGTGTCTCAAGTTATATAAAGAAACATTACTACTGGATTTATAGCTGTCTTTTTTTCTTTCTTTCTTTTTTTTTTTTTCTTTTTCTATGACAACAGAAAGAAAACTCTGTTTTCTGATCTTAATATAGGCAATACAGATAAAGCAAACCATTCCAAATTTTGCCTCTAGGCTGTTGAGAATAACACCACTTTCCCATGACTCAGTTTCCTCATTTGTAATTTAAGGATAAAAATAATAACTTTTACAATCCCAGAAAGCTATGACTAAAAAGTGATACAAAATAATGATTCATTATTTCTTTATACCTTTCCTTCCAAACTATAAGCTTAACTCTGTTGACAATGTGTCCTATGTACCTAAATTGAAAGCTACAGTAACTACATGGATGCTGCACAGGTTTAAATTGGGAGCTACTTATCTCTACTTGCATCAAACACAGATTCAAATATAAAGCTCAGAGTCAAGATAACATCACAATTTAAATGTTCTCTTGATTCTCATGGTTGGCCTCTGTTTTTCAGTTTTTCCAGGCTGGTCAGAAAAATATTAGAAAAAGAAGAAATTTTAGAGATATGGATTCTACAGGTGCTTTAAACTGCAGATAAGAACTTCCCAGTCACTGAGAAAGCCAGCATTATGCGTTTTATATTTTAAAACAGCATGGCTTAACAGTTTAAAAAGGTAATAACAAAAACTACTTCCAGTTGTAATTAAATGGATAATGAACAAGGAATCCTGATTCTTCTAATTGAAATTCAACCGAGATGTTTCCAGTGTGCAGAAAAGTGACAACTGAATCCGTAAGAACACAGAAAAGGCTGTACAGGTTTGGACCAAACATTTGCCTCCTCCAGTATCTCGTATCTAGTGGTCGTCAATAGCAAGTGCCTAAGGAAGAGAATAAAGACACTCTGCCAGGTAGAAATATTTCTACAGTGCAGTTGTTGGTCCTACAGGCTTTTAGGAAGAGTGGTGTTTTTTGTCTCCATGACAAGCCATCATACCTGAAAAAGACAAGGCTGTACATTAGTTATCGTGACAAACTGAAAGACCTCAATACTACTCCTCTCTGAACTTCACCTTTCTCTTACAATTCAGTATTCCATTTCTTCTACAGATTACTCTTTTCTATTTTCTGTTTAACATACTCTAATATTTTTGTATCATACTTCCTAATTTGCTTGACAAAGCAAAGCTGCTCAACACTCCCTTCAAAGTCTTTCCAACTCTAGTCTGTTTTGGCCAAGGGCATGTTGGACAGCACTTGGTCACTAGGCACGCCACCTTCTCCACTTACCAGTCCTCCCATAGCCTTGGATCTTGACTAAACAATTGACAGATCATTTGTTTTTTTCACTAAGTCTGGCTAGATTCCGTATGAAAATAACATTTTAACACAATACCAAAACACAACTTTTATATTTCCTCCTTGGTTCTTTCCAACTCCCTCCACTAGTCATCCCCAGCATCATATTAAATCTGGAGGACTGCCATTCCTGGATTGTGCATGCTGCCAGCCATCTGAACCAGAAACATCAAATAAACACACAAAAGAGCTGCTTCTCTGCCACTGTTAGATGAGACAAATCTGTGCCCTGACATAAAAGCACTGTAATGTCTCACACACAATACAGAGCAGTGAGGACCATCTGGTTGGTTTCATTTACAGCCAGATATCAAAATGAGGAAAGTTGTCACACTACAAGAAAAGACTTTCCTACTTTGGAATTACAGTAAAATGCTGGAATGTATACTATGTCAGTGGTTTGCTTAACACCCAGATGTAAACAATCAGAGAGAATAGACTGGGTTGTAAAGCTAGTA
Organism: Caprimulgus europaeus; assembly: GCA_907165065.1. The sequence goes on along the minus strand of OU015532.1, from coordinate 20,249,961 downwards.
ATAGACTCTGAATCTCAAGAGGTAGAACTCCTCAGTGGAAGAGGTTATACAACAGAATCTACTAAATACAAACTCAGAATTTGAGAAAAGACATAAACTGATATTAGGTTCATAGCCATCTTTTTTAGAAGACCTCAAATGGCACTGATGATGATAAGGGGCTCATGGGCAATGAAAACTGGGGACAATATATCAGAGCTTTCCCATTTGGAAGTGGTTCGCTTTCTATCAGTGCATAACAAATCACTACTGGTGCAACTATATTCTCACTCACCTGATCTTCAATAGCTTCATGAAAAAATGGTTTAAGGTAATCAGTGATCCCCATTCAAAATAGTGATTATGTCAACTAGCCATCTGAAGTGTAATGTCAAGACACAACAAAGATTAAAGAAATAAAAGTGTGACATGCTAGATACTTGGTTCATGGAATAGATTAGTCTAGAAAATCTTAGGAAGGGGAATTTTTTTTAATTCCTCCAAAGCTACACTGCAAAATTAGGCTAGGGGCAGGCACGTTTCTGATCCTAAATCATCAAGACTGAAATCCAACCAGCACCATAGGAGAGAAGTATCACACTGAAACTAGTGTGGTGCCATCTACACTTCAGGGAGGGGATCATTCAAACAAGAAAGCTGCCCCTATAAAAGACCTTGAAAAATTTAAAATCAACATAGATGCTATTTCAAGGAAGGAAAGCAAAATCACAGAAGAGGTGAATATTAGAGCTCAGTAGGAGTGAAGTGAGAAGGGCAAGTTTGAAAAGCTATTTTGAATCTGTTATCTTTTGAATCTAGGAATACAAACCTATGAAGAAGCCCAGGCACTGTGGCAGGTAGATTTAGAATGGCATCCTTTCTCCTTTAAATTGCCAATAACAATTTCAATTCATTTATTTTTGGCAATTATTCCAAAATTATCAGTATGCAACACCCACATGAATATTATTAATTATGAGTGTCTTCAGAGTCAAATCTTAGTCTTGTTAGAGCCAGTGGAACTATATACTATTTTTTTTTACTCTTCTGTCAAGGATACGCTATTACAAAGTTGCTGAATCTGGGGCACAACATTAAACTATTTTTCCCCAAGATCAGGGTCTAAGCTGCTGTTCTCATTCACAATAGCACTCCTGTTAGACATCTTTTTTCATTCTTCTGTATGAAAGGAGAACTGCAGAATTAACTTTTGATTTTATTTTTAAAAATGATGACATCAGTAGTCAATAACATCAGTCATGGTATCAATATAGGCTGGGGCATGAAGGCATTGAGAACAGCCCTGTGGAGAAGAACTTATAGGTACTGGTAGATGAAAGCTGGACATGACCCGGTAATATGTGCTTGCAGTCCAGAAGGCCAACCATATCCTGGGTGTCAAAAGAAGATTCGCCAGCAGGTCGAGGGAGGTGATTCTGCCCCTCTGCTCTGCTCTGATGACACCCCACTTGCAGTACTGTGTTCAATGCTGGAGTCCTCAGCAGAAGAAAGACAAGGACCTGTTGGAGTGGGTCCAGAGGAGGTCCCAAAAATTATCAGAGGGATGAAACACCTCTCCTGTGAAAACAGGCTGAGAGCTAGGGTTGTTCAGCCTGGAGAAGAGAAGGCTCCAGGGAGACCTTATTGCAGCCTTCAGTACTTAAAGGGGGCCTATCAGAAAGACAAGAACAGACTTTTCAGTAGGGTCTGTAGTGATAGGACAAGGGGTAATGGTTTTAAACTAAAACAGGGTAGATTCATATTAGATATAAGGAAGAAATTGTTTTTACAGTGAGGGTGGTGAAACACTAGCACAGGTTGCGCAGGGAGGTGGGAGATGCCCCATCCCTGGAAACATTCAAGGTCAGGCTGGACTGGGTTCTGAACAGTCTGATGAAGCTGCCCCTCCTCACTGCAGCAGGGTTGGACTAGATGACCTTTAAAGGTCCCTTCCAACCCAAACCGTTCCATGATTCTATGACATACTGCACAAGTGGGTATTTATATAATCTTATCCACTTAGTGTAATCCTACTGGATTTAGTTCATCCTTAGTGTAACTATACTGACATTAACATTCTGACTCTAGTGGAATTTCACCAGAAATGAATTGGGCATATGAACTGCAACAGAGCTACACAGTACATAAATCAGTGCAGATTATATCTGTCACTTAAAAACATATTTTTTTTATAATAACACTATATGGAAATGTAAAACCTTGAGTCAGCAGGTGGCATTTTAATATGTCTATATTGTACAGATATTAGCCGTACAGCTCATAAAATACAAAAGTTTGTGTTACAGATTATGATGACACACAATGCATCTCACTGACTACATCATATCAGAGGTTGTCTTATTATGCCTTTTACCCCAGGAAAACATTATTAAAGAAGCACCAGAAACTGCTTGGTTTTGTACATAAGTGCACTCAATAGCTAAATACGTACACATGAACAGAAGTATGTGAGTATGTCTCTATTTATAACATTATTTGTGCTCACTGAACATACTGAGACTGATGAAGTCTAATTAAATTTGTTTCCCCACAAAACTTATTTTTATCAGCTGAATTTTCTCATTTTAATTAATGTGCATCACTTATTACCTTACCTTGTGCTCTTGTGCTCTCCACATGCTTCGGCTATCAATCTTGTGTCTCATGATAAGGTGTTATAGGTCATACATTCAATGCCACCCGATAGAGTTTATAATTGTCAGCTTGCTCATAAGTGTTAAGTGTTCTTGAGTGGTCACTTTAAGTGGTTTTGGTTTTTTTTCCACATGAAATAAAAAAATTGTCTATTAAATAAAGCTGAGGAAGAGATCCAGCTAATGCACTAGCATTCTTTTGTCCTGCCTTTGTTCCTTTAAACCACAGAACTTACCTAAGAGCTTTATTTTCTGCACAGGTCCTTTGACTTCAGTGGAAGTTGCAATAGGTTTTACCTGACAGCTTTTACCTACATTTTTTTCTTAATAAATGAAGCAAAATTCAAGGAATATATATGCAGTCTGCAAATACAGTGAGAATTGTGGAGGGACTTTTTTCAGTTTAGTTCATTTAAACTTATCTCTCATGCACCATTAAATATATATACATACATATAGGTAAAGCATACATTTATAAACATACATATATATATATATATATATATATATATATAAAACATATATGAGTACAGGATTAGCAATAGAGTTAACTTTGAAACAGCCAATGTATTTTAAGGTTGGTTTCCTGAGATCAAAGGCTTGTTTTCTCAAAATACTGGATTGACACCAATGAGAGTTCTGGTAGGTTTCAGACTGTGGAACATAAGACACTCACTCTGAATTTTCATGACAGCTTTGACAGTATGGATTTAAGAACCATTTTCCAAAAGCCATCATTGCTCATTTTTATAGGTAATAAAATGTCCACAGTTACAGTGAGGTCTCCTATAGGCTGTAAGGACAAGCAATTATATCTACATTACATAACACTTTCTATTCAAAACACTTGTATGCTACACATCTATTAACTACATGAATACAGCACCTACAAAAGAGATTCAGTTGTGTTAGATACTATATAAAGACATGGGGAAAACACCTTCACAGTAGTTTCACTAGTGTGATGCATACTAATACAAGCAATTACTTAGCTATTAGTCATTGCCATAAAAATCAGTGCAATGGTCTCATTTTGAGAAACAATTTCATTCCCCAGCGAACTGGAGAGAGAATTGGAGGGGCAAAGGTGAGGAGACTTGTAGGTTGAAATAAGAACAATTTAATAATTAGAGTAAAATAAAATTAAAATAATAAGAGTAATAATGATAACAACTATATATATATATATATATGTGATGCAGAGTACAATTGCTCACCACCTGCTGATAACGATCCTGGAGGAGTGAAAAGGAACCCTGAAATGAAAATCGCAATCCCAGGAAAGTGAGCCCGAGTGATTCCTGAGAGAATCCCCCCCTGTCCTGGTCAGCCTTGGTTAATATACTGAACATGATGCAATATGATATGGAATATCTCATTGGCATATCTAACTGTCAGCTCTGGGTTTTACTAACTACTACACTTTTCTTCTCCACTCCCCTCTTCCAGTCGTCTGTTCTTGGAAACTGCCCAAGCACAGTGTCCTTGTAGTTATCAACATTGTTCTCATAACAATCTTCACTGAAACCAAAACACAGTGCTTTCTAGCTACTAAGAAAATTAACCCTATCCTAGCAAAAACCAGGACAGACACCAAAATCATTTTTATTAAACATAATCATTAACCTTAAGGACCCTTAATTTAAGTTGTTTTGTTACACCATATTTCTAGGTGGTGACTCTTACTGGGACCAACATGCAACTAAAACTTGAAGAATTAGAATTTAGTGCATCTGTAATTAAAAAAAAATAGACAAATGTTCATCCATATACATATGCACACTGCCCCTACAAATTATTTCCCCTTCAAAATCATACTTATATTTTAGCAAGGGAACACAATGAGAAACAGGAAATCCTGAGGAAAACTTGAAGCACCGCTAATTCACAAACTTCAACACGTTCCCCAAACTTAATTCCTTTCAAGCAGGAATCATCAGACTCACCAGATAACCATAAAATACAAGGGGTTTGATGCATGTATAAGGGTAATGTCCAAATGAAATAAAGTGGCAAGAGTTTCAAAATTCCAGGGGCAATGAAAAAAAAACAAAACCAAAAACACAACTACAGACATTTTGTCCATGCCTAGTGATAAAAATTAATCAAGGGAGAAGTTGGCAATCTCATTTGCAAACTAGTCTTGTGAGCAAAGCTATCTATTCTGTAAAACCAAGTGTCATATGAAAAAACATCAGTCAAGCACAAAGCACAGCAACAGATCAGCTGAAGTAAACCGCAGAGATCAATGACAAGTACAGTCTGCACTGAATCATGTCTGAGAGCCAATGTCATTCCTGTGGAAGTGACTGTTTGCTGCCAGCAATCAGATTACTTGGCAGTCAGATACCACACAGTTATGATGGCTGTTTTGACAGAGGTTTCATTTTTATGCCTTAAAATTTCCTCATCTGAAAAAGTTTTGATTGTTTTAAAGGGATATTGCCAACTTTCAACTTCAATTTTTTTACCCACATTTAAGTTATTAGTATCTCCTGGGGCAACTGCTTCTCCTTTAATAGTGTTGTAGTAAAATAATTGTGAAGATTTAAGTAAATTTCCCACTAATTTGCATGCATACAGAAGAAAAGAGACACCCTTAATATTCCCCCACCATCATTCTGCAGTCTGACACATTAAACAATTTGAACCCACTAGCACATGCCTGAGGTAAATTGTGTTTGGTGAAACAGAAACAAAACCAATGTATTTTCCAAAGTCTAACCAAAGCTTTCTCAATATCTGAAAAGCTGAAAAACAATGGATCAAGCATTAGCTCTGCAATTCCTTGTTCTGGCAGAGAGAGTACACACATCTCCAAAATACTGCAAAAGAGGCCTTTTCCTCCAAAAAATATCTGGCTGGATCAAAAAGAGGCTTTGTGTTCCTGGAAGGTGTTGGCATTTTCTCCCCCATAGTGAGCTGTCCCTGGCACCTCATCTTTTAGAAGATCAAGCCCTGCCAGCTCTATTTAACAAACACAGGAAAGTTCTTTGTAATGAAGATCAAATAAGCATCTGGCTTTGGGAAAAATAATCATCCCCACCAGCATCATCCAACTAATGAGTGTGCCTTTGTTGAGCTACACTCACAACATGAAGGACACATCTAATGACAGTGCTTTTCCTGGCTAAACTGGAGTCCTCATATCTTTCCACAGACACTTCTAGTGTTTCAAAAGACACAGTTTTGAGGGCAGCTCCCTTTCCAAGTACAATTGCTCACTTCTTGCCCTTTCCCAGTTCTTCACTGAACAGCACCAGCTTAAGAGTAGCAACGCTTCATCAGGGAAAGAATTAGGAAAGTGTCTGTTATCATATCTATAGCCTTTCAATATGAAAAAATAATAAAGCATTAAGACTGACCTTCAGCAAGTAGTAGAGAGAGAGAGCAGCAGGTTAATATAGTTTTACATCTGATAGGTGTACATTTAGTCAGCAATGTCAGGAATTAGTAAGAATCTAATGAGAGAGTGAGTGCAAAGAGGCTTTGCATAACTTAATTTGGCCTGAAGCACAGTCCCCAGGTACCCCTCTCTTCATCAGAATTCCATATATAAGGCACTATAAAAAGGCAGTATAAAACACTTTATATGACCATGTAAAACTATTCTCCCTTTTTAAGTTTTTGACCTGTTGCTTTGCTTAGGCAAAGTCCTCAGCCTAAAGGTTTTTTGGTTTTTTTTTTTCTACTGAAGTGTACTGGAATTGATGTACCTTTCAGCAAATGTTTTATATCATTGAACTCAGTCTTATTAAGATGTCTAGAAGATCTCTTAAACTCTTCACTGGGCTAAAAGAATAGCATGGTATGCATATTTTCCTGAAAAGGGATTGCTTTTTGCAGAGTGATAAGGCTAGTTTACACATTGGGAAAAATAGTTCCCTTCTCTGAGTGCCATCTCAAGGGCTGACACCTTGCTTTCCGCCCTTAGGAACTGTGCTTGTTTTAAAGTGAAAATTGTCTTGTCAGTTTCTATTAATTCTATGGAGCCCAAAAGCAAAGGTCTTTATTTAACATGCACTCCTGCAAAGTGTTGGGTACCTTCTGAAAAAGTGCTGGACATCCACAGTTTGTCAGGAAATTAATACAGTAAAACTTCTGTGCTCTGAACAATGTCAAGGCCTAATCTTCCTCAAGATTTCACCATGCAAATTTCTTATTAATTTTTTATACCAGTGTGAATTAAAAAAAAAAAAAAAGTTTTACCATCACCAATGAAGCTGATTTAAATTTTGCCATTAGCTTTCTTAGAAAGGCTATTAGGCCACAGAAAATAGATTCCAGAGTATCAGCTGAGGTTGCGAGTTCTATGAAGAAGTAATTTAAAATTTTGAGAAGTAATTTACAACAGTCTCTAGTTAGGTCTAAATAAAATATCAGTATGTAATGTCTCTTTCCATTTTCATATCCTTTTATGCTACTCATTGGTAACAACACACTAACACACAGTTACCAGTAAAACAGAAGCCAGCAATGATCTCAGATATGACAGCAGAGTTTAAGCACTCATCCATCACTCATGGGCTATGATCCTAATAATGTCTCAAAATCCTGCAGAAGGTTTATTCAGTGAGACTTCTCCACCTGTGAGGAACAGGACAGTGGTAACAAGAGATCAGTTCTGTATCAGCATGTTGTTGTCTCCTTGTTACCAGCACTTTCAAAGTAAACTGGGTGTTGGACTGCAGTGAAACATGAGGAAGAGATCTACTCAGGACAGATTCCCCAGGCTGCTTAACAGAAGGATCATTTTCTAAAGATGCTACCAGCTTCCCAGCTGATAGTTTCACTGCCCAGGGCCTGCTCTGGGCACCTCGCTCCTATAATCTATCTGCTTCCTTCTAGATTTCAACATTTATTTGCTAAGGCTGAAATGCATCCTTAATGCAGGCTACAAATCAACTACAAGCGTTCAGCATGATTTAGTCTCACCAAACCCCTGAAATATATTATTCCCATTTTACACATGGATAAACAGAGATACACATAGCTAACATGACAAAATCATGAAGTACACAGCGAGCTAACAGAGAAGCAAAAGAACCTGATCCCCAGGTCTGTTCTCCATCCCAGCTAAATCATCTTCCTACACACTTATTAAAAGTTTTTAGCCAAGAGCTACATTAACACTAGGAGTTAATACATACAGAAAAGTAATAGCCCTAAGTATATCAGAGATATCAGTAAATAAATAGCCTATTGAAAAAGATACTAAAATCCTCTTCATAATATGTCATGATCATAGTCTGTAAATAAATATAAGTGGAAGAATTCTTTAAGAAAGGATTAACCTCCCAAATCTATGTAACTGAGAATCTGAACCATTTACTCTAGGAAAAGAGTTTTGACAGCATCCCAAGCTTCCATTACAAGAGGATTTATGCAGATATTTTCGTACTACTTGGCTCTTATCTCTCTGTGGCTGTTTCACGCAAGGCAACATGCAGAAACACAGCTCAGCTTTCATTTTCCACCTCATCTCTTAATCCTCCTGAAATTCTATTATGCTTATCACTTAATCAGGAACCCAGAGAGGCTGATTGGGCTGGAGAAATTGTATTTATGATCTTCTTGAAGAAGCAGCACTCTGTATACGAATAATAAATCAAGAGACAAGCTTTGTCAAATTCTGTGAAAATGGGAAGTCTGTGAGCCATTTAATGTGATCTTAATAGACCAGTCCTTACTTTCTGTTCAAAGCATGCACTGTGATGTTTCCCAATCTGTCAGGCCCTGAACTGCATTTTCCATGTTCACAGAACATGTTATGTTTCCCAAAGCTACATGACATGAGACAACAATATTCCTTTCATTACCTTGTGTTGCTGTATATTTGAAAGAAACTTTGTGCTATGTACTAAGAGAGAAACCAGAGATCCATGTGCTGGCTCCCATAATGGTATTTTCTATACTAGTTAGTTATTAAATTTATTGCTATAAAAGCCTTGCCATCATCAAATGGCAGTGAGAAGTAGGTTACTGGCAGTGTGACACCAACGAGACACCTAATTATTGCACCCTACTCAGTCATGGCAAACACCCTATAGCTCTTACGTATGCAATAACTGCATGCATAATTGACTGTTTCAACATCCTTAGATGTTTCCATTAGTTAAAACCTGAAGTTTCTATTTTCCTAATTTATTTTCCTTTTCTCTTTTCTCCACTGTTCTGTAGGAAACTCAGGTGGTTGAGTTTGAAATATTTTCATAACACAGCTCTTCTACCAAAAGCATTTCATTTTTTCAGTCATTTTGATATCTTTTTTTTTTTTTTGCTGAGCACTTTCATTTCTTCAAGCTTTTCTTGGTTTTGTTTTGAAGTGTCAGAAAAGATTCTGATACATATTCTGATTCTATTATGTATCAGAAAGAAAAGAGAGGTCCCCCAATATCCGTAGATACACTTAGATTTTTATCACTGATTATTTAGGGAGCTAAATTAAACAAGACTTTGGAAGTCCACCTTATCTCTTTGCCTTCCACAATAGTACAAATGGAGGACTTAGCTGATGGGTAGATCTAATGGGGGATTCAATTAAAAGTATCTGAATTTTATCTGGATGATTAAATCCAAGTTATTTTTTATCTAGAAGATACAGGGAGGGAAAAAATAGAAAAGCTTTTCATATGAAAGAAGTGAGCTTGCACGTTTGCACAGGTTAAATACCATCTAACATATACCTAGTAGTTCACTGCAGAATGGTATGGTGCGTTCTAAGGATGATTTGTGCCCATTCACTGCTCAGCTATTACTTGATTATGATGAAACACAGCAATAAAATCCAAGCCAGTATATGGTATTCCTCCATTGCAATTGCTTTAACGTTTTTCATATTGTGGAATTTATCTATTTCTATTGTGCTTTTCTCAGTAAGCAAACCTCTGGGCCAGTGTTTCCCAACAGCTTACCCTGTGGTCACCATTCCTGGCCTTACTCCTTTCCAGCTGCTGACCGAGCTACCTCTGGAACTGGAAACACACATTACTACTATACTGCTCTTGCCATTATTAGCCCTTTTAACAAGCAGAGGTTTCAGCACAGTGCCTTTCCAGAAATAACACAGCTACACATTAATTTATACTATGTAGACATAATAGCTCAGTGAGAGCTACCTACAGGATTTCCAGTATAACATTTCACTTTGATTTAGAAATACATATTATGTTCTTCTTCTGTCTTGGACCCACCCTGTAATCTCATACTCATTTCTTGTACAAGGCAAGGAACAGCTTTGGGAATCCTTCCTTTATCAGCCTGTGAATCCGAATGAGCCAGTCTTTCCCCAGGCTCCCTTGCAGATGGGAGCATCGGTTGATGCTGCTGTCGGTGGCAGCTGTTCAAAGTATCCAGTCTGAGCACTACAGTATTTTCCCAGACTGAAAAAATACCAACATAGTTCTGCACAACTAGAAGTACACTTCAAAAAAGAGTGTGCTGTGTTCAGTGGGATCGAGGTTCCAAGATAACTGATACTAACAAAATGGGTTATCAGTTACAATACCAGACTTGGAGATGTCCTTTGTGTATTGCTGAGAAATCTAACATTAAAATTTTTAGGAAGACAAAGACATACGAATATCTCCTGTGTCTAGAAATGAAAGGGTAGCAGAACTGTGACAAGGAACATATCTCCTTAGTTAATACATCATTTGAGATTCATGTTTGACAACAGAAGCAACACATAATGAGAAATTGCATAGAGTAGCTGACTATTGATCAGTAAGGGTGCTAGGTAGCTGCAACAGCATTCACTTTAAAAGAAAGTTGGTGTGATGGTCTTCATGAGAAGACTCTTACAGCATGGAGTTTGGACTCAGAACTGAAGTCATTAGACGCTTGAACTTGATGATCCTTGTGGGTCCCTTACAACTCACAACATCCTATGATTCAATAAATTAGGCATTGCAGCCCTTGAGTCCCACAGTCCACAAAAGGCATGCAGAATCCAGAAGTGAGAAGTATCAACTTGAACCCATATGTTAACAAAGACCTTACATGTGAGTCACCCACTATTCTCTAGCCTAGTTATTTGGGTATGATGTAGAAGATTAGCTCAGTCCTTACAGATGAAATTTAAAAAACAAGTCTGACAAAACCAGTTGTATCCACTTAGTTTAAAGGAAGGATCCGGTGCTGGCAGATTCTTTGGAAGCTGTAAATGAGGTCTCTAGTCTAGAGAAACAGAGGATTTTACACAGACTCCCTCTCTTCACTGTTTCCCAGCTGGAGAAATCAATGTGCTTTCAACTGCCTAATTTGAATCCTGTTTATAGTGATACTTAGCACTTCAGAAAAGTGCAACTTGGCATTCTTGCTTTTCAGGGAGCCAGATGCTCAAAAGTTACGTGGTGCAGTGCTTAACTTTTACATCCCTCATAAGTTTTATACATTTGTTTTTGCTTATTACACAAGGAAATACAAACCCCCAATGACCCTCAGATTTCATAATCCTCAGCAATAGTTTCCCCTGGAGATGAAATCCAAATGCTTCTATCAGACCTCTTAAAAGTATTTTTGGTAGAGCCCAAATAAACTAAACCAGCTTTAATCAAAACTATTAGTCACTAACTACACTTATTTAAGGGCTGACAAGGACTTTGTCTCATCAGAGTTGTCTTACCAAGTTATTTGGGTCTCAGCATGGCATATTTTTAAATGATCGTACAGAACCAACAAGAGCAGTCTGAAAACACTTCCCATATTAAGTGATTCAAATAGGTTACAAAACACTTTAATTATATTTTTCATTCATGGAGTAGTTCTGTTTCTACAGCTCCTATACTCCTAAATTAAAGGAAGCATTTTTTTTAATCCTAACAGTAATCATAAGATTTTCAAAGCAAAAAAGTAATTCATAGCCTACAGCTCCTTTAGCCATACAGTCACTCAGCCTCACTTCCAACATCCATTGCACTCTTTGCTCCTGCTTCTCTCTCTTACTGTACTTATCTCATGAATGCAAATTTAATTCCATTTAAATCAGCCATTAAGAAGTCACTGTCACTTTCACTTCCATAACAGATACATCATGTATTGATGACTTTGGAAAATTTAGCAATTTAGGGGGTGTATTTTACCTAGACGTATGTAAGCCCAGTTTCAACCCAATAGATTTGTTTCTAGCTGTGAATATCTGAAATATCCTGGAGACTATAAGGTAGAGTCTAAACAGATGTTGCTGAAATCCTTGTCTTTGTAAAAGGTTCACTCTACCTGGATGTCTTTCAACACAAATGGTTCTTCTTCCACTTCCCTTTCTGGAACAGTTAAAAAAAACTATGCAGCATCCTTTGCAAGATATGCAGTTAACTCTGCAGGCAGATTTTACCTGGATGCACATGGCTGTTCGTTAAAACAAGTGCATAGGAGCTGTTTCTAAAATTTGTCAAACTTTTAGAACAGCTAATACATAAAAAGGTATGTTTTTTCCTATTATTGAGAAACGTAATAGTATGCTACAGCTTTCTACCAAGCAATTGGTACAAACTGGTACACTTTTGTACCAAACAATTATACCATCTGATAAGTTTTAATTGTATTTCCAGTACATTCAAACCAGTGATACCCTATATTCAAAAACAGTATGAACAAGCAAGAACGTTTCTATCTAGGCATACAAGGAGAAATCAATCAATACTTTTTGATTTTCTCTTAAGTCCTCAATGGCTTAAATTGCTGCCTGAGGGCACCTGGGGCACATGTGGGAAAGTACAGTATATAACAATGCTAATTTATAGATCCATTCATGAATAAATTAAAGTTATTTTTTCCTTCCTAATAAACGCTGCTTACCTATATCCACCAACTCTTTACCCGTGTCTTCACATCTACTGGGAATGCAGCTTACAAGTAGCAAATATATTCCTCTTTTGTATTCCCAGCTGGGGCTTCAAAACAAGCAAAATAAAGACAAGTTCTGAGAACTTTGACCAAAGTTTTTTGCAACAGGTAAAACTTCTCTAATATTCTCTCTTTCTTTTCCCATATAATAATTGTCAACCTGTCTGCCCATACAGACAAAAGATACTTGCATTCATTTAGATTCTAGGATCTACATGTCCAAAAATATATGGGTGTATCACATGGAGCAAGAATCAGTAAAAATCATAGGCAACTTCTGTAACCACTACAGAGACAGTTTTGTAGGTAACTGGGCCACTGTGTCACATGTATGACACTCAATGTATAGGAACAGTGAGACACCTTGGCCCAGTAGCTCAAAAAAAACCACAAAAGTCATCAACAGAAGATGTTAAAATACCTCACATCTCAATGATCATGTCTTTTACAGAACTGGTGTATGTGAATATTCTACCTTCAGTAAAATGCATAAGCAGTGGTGGGAGGTGCTCATTTGAACCTCTTCCAGTGTATAAGCAAGTTTCAGTGCACAAGTTTTGTGTTTCCTCTGCACCAGTGATAACCTTTGCCTGAGCTCCTTGCCATAGAGTGAAATACTTTCTGGAGAATTTATAGTGCTTTCACATTTCAATTCTCAGCCTAGTTTGGTAACTGCAGTATTCTCACAGGTGGTAGATTTTCATTCTCTGCCTACTAAGGACAGTTTTGACCCTGCATTTCTCACACTCTAGACTGTACTACTTTTATTTCTAGAAATTTTCTTCTTGTCAGCGTGTGCTGAGGTCACTTCATATGTCAAGATCTTAGGGAGCTTGAGTTCTACTGTAGCCCCTTTTTTTAAAACAAAGGGACCTTATCAGTTGTATCCACTTCTGTGTACCAATGCAAGCAGAATTAAAAAAAAAAAAAAATCTAAAAAGAGATTCCCATTACCACTTGTTTCATTTAGCCACCTCAGTTTTTCCTGGATCTTACTTTACAGTTTACAGCCTTCATTTGTTGAATTTCTACGTTAACTGGTCTCTGATTAGCCAACACATTTATGAGCCCACTGTGGTGTCAGTCATGGAAGCAGGGTTCCCTGTTGCTTACAGAGGTGGACACAAAACTGGCTATTACAATAGTTTGGAAAACATCACCATAAACTGTAGTTTCATTTGGAAGCATCCACTTTTTTAAAATAGCCCTGACATTTTAGGCAGAAAAGAGATGTGATACTATAAAACTATGCATTAGATTTGTAGGAGAAAAATGTCATTGATACTTAATGCAAACATAGGAGTACCTGTATTATGTCTGAGAGTATAGTGTATTCAACGCTAAAATTGAATTTCTGTGAAGTAGGAACACAGTCAGTACTCTGTTCCTTGACAAACTTTATCCTGTGCACATGTTTAATTTGCTTCCACTATGGCCTATAACATATTGTTTCTCTTCTCTTGACATCTCCAATGCTGAATGCTGACATAAAAATGATCAGGGCAAGATGACTACTGCTCTGAACCTTTTCCTCTTTAAGTACAGATATGTGAGATACATAATAGCCTTATGAAATAAATAGTTTGGTAGAATGTGGTATTTATGGATATTATGTCTCTTATGCAAATAAAAACAGGACAAAGAAATTCTGAACATAATCTAGAGATAAAGTATTTCTAGTTCTCTTTGCTGCTATGAATTAATACTTCAAAGGAAGCAGGCAGACAGATAAACATCACAGGCAACTGCCTGGCTGTATTTCACAGCCCTTTGAAGGCACAAGGCAAGCTGAGTGTTTGCCTCTTTACCTCCAATTACCATAACCAATTTGTTAATCACTTCCACATAGACCACCACCAAAGTCAATTGAATTCAGTGCAGCTGATGGATCACACCGCTTAATGTGTGCTGTAAAGAGTCAGGCTGTATCTCTGATCTTTACAGTTCATTATTTTGCACACAGATGATTCAGGTAGTTATGAAATGAGAAGTAATTTAAAACATCCTATGACAGCAATGGAATTTGAATGTTATAACACCTTCCTGGATGTGACTCTTGCAACTAAAAGGACACAAGTTTCTATGGAAATAAAGAAAAATATAATAAAGGATATGCATTAAAGAACACTGCCATGTGAACCCAAAGTTGAACATAACAAGAAGTATCATTTTAATGCGTGGTCTAGCATCTGAGTTCTTGCTTGAAACAGGCAGAAAGCCATCTGGCACCAGACATTAGCCAGCACTATTTTCTTTCAGCTTCATCCAAGCATAAAGAATTCAGAATCGCAACTGTCTTTTGTCATAGCAGTCCAGTCCAGCTGTTTCTCCATTACTAGACACTCTCATTTTCCATGTACCTAACCCAGAAATCTCACAGGCTAAAAAGTGACATGCAAGCTGACAAAATGTCCCCTCTCTGGGTTTAGTATATCGAGAGAAAAACAGAAACAGTGTTGACTAAAGAAACCAACCACCACACCTATTTTGCCATAATCCATTAACGCTTCTTACAATAGCAGAATTGCAGGGCTCAGGAAGGAAAGTGCACACATACCATTTTCCTTCAGTATGTTATTTATTGTAGTTAATGATAAAATTAATGTTTCTTTCAATGCCCGATGTATGGTAGGCTGTGTCGCAAAAGCACAGAGGAAAACCTAATTAGGAGGTTTGGTTTCTTTTGGGTTTTTTTTTTTTAAACATGGTTGCCTCAGCTTTAGCCACTGACTCTTTCTACAAACATAGCTCTGACTTCCCAGAAGCTTCCAGGTGTTCGATGTATCTGATAAAATCAACTGGACTCTTAAGTAACTTACATTTAGGTTTATCAATCTAACTTACTTCCCTCCTTCTGAAAGTCTTCGTAAGGAAGCCAAGAATTTTGAGTGAACACTAAGGTCACAGTACATTAGACTTCAGCACCTTCTTAAAGTAAATATCTGACTAAGCCCCATGTATGCTTAAGGTGTTTAATGGATGGACACCTACATTTTCATGAAAGAAAACAAAAAGAAGAAAGAGAATTGCAGCACAGACACTGCAGACACTGTGTGCAGTGACTATTGGAGTTTGATTTTTATTTTTTTTTTCTTTCAGAATAAACTCTCCATCATTTTCTGGAAAGTCAATTCAAGCAGAATTTAAAGTTTTTCAACAATGTTAAAAAAAACCACAAAAACAACCCCAGAAAACACCATTCTATGCCATACCTATTTAACTCAAACCAGAGTTGTTTCACTTGATACTTTTATTTCACCTTTTTATCTTATCACATCTTTAAATGAAAAACTGTTTCAACTTCAAAATGAAAAGTTAAGGAATTTTATAGTAGAAAAATGACAAAACAAAATAAGTTTGCATTTCCAGAGCAAAATATCCTTTCAAGCATTTGAAGATGAAATGTTTCAATGTCTTCAGGAATTTCTTTTTTCCTCCCAACTATTAAATCAACTGTAACTGAAATTCACATATAAATTTTTGATAAAACTGAAATTTACCATTAGCCTCTGAATTGTAGTCCAAATCTGGCTCTGTAGTTATTAAGGAAAGACACAAATATAAGCAAATAAATTGATTATTGTCACATATTAAGTCATTATTTCTTGTGGAATCATATTAGTCTTGGTATGCACAATATTTTGCTTATACATAATTTCTCTATTTAGTAGGTTTTGCAACTGCACATAACTGCTGAAGGTATGATTCAAGAGCAGGAGGAAAACCTAACACCAGTTGTGAAAGTTTTTTCACAGTGTTTTGCCTGCATATGAAACAAGAAAACAGGGATTCTGCTACCAGAACTGTGGTGGGGGAGGCACAGGATGGGACACTGAAGTTTTGCAAATTTAGATTGGAAATGAGCTATAATTAACTACTGAAAAAAATGTAATTTACATGAAGACCAGATGTCTTCCTAAAAAAAAAAAACAAAACAAAAAAACCAGACTAGAGCTGAAATAATCGTTGAGTACTTAAAGCAGAATGTATTTCAATACATCATTTAGCCTAAGTTGTTAGTACTCAGAGTACAGGACACTTTTTTTTTTTCCAGTTAATTTAACATTTCTGTCTTTTATTACATTCTTTTCTATTCCCTTACCCCCTCCACAGTTCTCCTGCTGTTTGGATTAGTATATTTGAAGTTTCCTACATGGCTTATGTCATCTGTGTCATTACATGAAATTCCATCCTCTCAAAAAGAGAGATTATTAATGAATGCAGATCATTTCAAGATGAAGTTTCAAATTCAGGGATTTTCAATATAAAAGAAGAGAATGATTGTTCAAAATGAAGCCTACAGCAAGTTAATACAATGTATATCAGGTTCAGACCTTAAGCAGCTATAAAGGTATCAGCATGACCTTCATTGCAACAAAGCATATGTATTCTCATTTCTCATATTTAAATGACTTTGGTATTGCTCTAAAAACCATTAACGGGTGCTTTTTAAATGAATTATTTAAAACCATTTTCTCTGAAACTATTTTACTGCTCTTAAATGTTAATGAAACAGGAATTATACTAATTTGTTTCAGTACTGCCAAATAAAGTGTTTCTTTTCAGATACTTAATTTGAATTGGTCAGTTTAAAGAAGTTTTACACATGTAGAAAGTTTAAAAGGTTGTTTGTTAAATATTTTGGTCATAGTTCATTTAAAAATTCTATTGTGTGTGGTTACACAAGACTGCATTTAATATACTTAAAGATTCAGTGATATATTTATGTGATGCACCTCTTAAAATGCTTATAAAATAAGACATTATATTCTCCATGTCAAACAGCTCTCAATGAAGACAATTATTCAGACTGTTTGTAATTAGTATGAAATAGTTTATGATTATGATGTGAACAATTTTTTTTTTTTTTAATACTATATTTTCTTACAATAAGTTTCCCATGATATAGCCAGAGCTCATAAATAACTCACCTTGGATTTCAGGCAGATTTCTTGTGGAATTAATAAACATATGGATTCAATCTCAATAGCGTGGGTCAAAAATAATGAACAGGAGGCATGCTATCAAGAGATCCTCCACAAACTGTTGCAAATAAACCTAGGCTCAACATTGATGGGCCTGAGAACTGATACCATCTGTACCCCTTACAAAAGTGGTGAGGATAGAACCTCAAAAGGTAGATAAGGATTCAAAGGTTGGATGCTTATCTGTTGTACAGCCAGTTTTATCTGCTAGTCTGCAAACAGAGCTGGAAACCTTACATGATCAGACTCTTGTCCAAGATTTCTATAGAAGTTTCACACAGGCTACGTGTCCTGCAAAACCAGGCTTTATTATGGCATTATAAGCCTTTGGTGACAACAAAAATATGCACAGTAAAAGGTTTTATTCTAACTATAAGAAATTCAAAGAAACGTGCTGTGCAGCTTAGTTTCAGATTTTTCCATCTACTTTTTATATACTTTTTATATACATTAGTGGAGTTTAGATTTCCTTGTAAGGCCTGAATATTGTAATACTATGGGCAGAATGTAAACCCATACAGTGGTTCTGGAAAATAAAGATGTGTGGAAGGATGCTTGTCCCGTTTTGCCTTTCTATATGTCCACAGAAACACTCCGTCAAGGGTGCTCTTAGCTGTGTTCTGTATATTCACAAAGAAAGAAGTAGGCTGAAAGACAATTTCAGCTTTTGCCTCTCTGCAAAGCCCTGCAGATTATTTCAGCTGAAGGTCCTTGGGCAGCAGTAGTCAAAAATGCACAAATAAGGAGCAAATAAGAAGAAAATGACCCTAAAAAGGTCCACAGAAAAACTGGCCACACAGTTAAAATATGGCAAAAATCTTAGTTTTCCAGAGATGCTTGTTTCACATGTAGATTAAATCCCTAATGACTTGGTTAAAACAGTTTTTCTAGCTAATCAAAAAATGACAATAAGTAAAGGTATTAAGTCACCATAATGGGGAGGGGGGGTGGGGGGGGGAGGGTGGAAGTAATGTCTGACATTAAAATAAGTCTCAGGAATTTTACCTAACAGGTAAGCTTTTTCTTTCCCCATAAAATTACCAGTTTCAAAAAAGAGGGGCTGGTAATGAATGTGCTTCTTCAACCATGACAATACTATTGCTACTTCATTCTCATAATGTTATGGGACCCCAGGCAGCTCCCAACTTCATCCTAGAATGATGGCATATTTCATTATTATGTCCAACTCTGGCAGATAAGAACATTTATATGCTAATAACAGCAATATGGGTAGCTCTAGAATTTCACCATAAGCAGTGAAGCTTTTAATCACAATAAGCCTTATGGGCCCAATTTATCTACTTTAAAAAAAGAGATCATAATACCTACATAGGTGTTCCAAAATGTATTTCCTTTACATCAACTTTTAGGGCCCTGTAAAATATGAAATGAATGGGAAATGAAATTATTTGGTAACTCAGAGGACTGGATTATGGATAAGAGGTGGATTATGCATAACTTCTTCAAATCACAAGAGAAAATGAAAACTATGTCATGGTGACTGGGTGGTGTTTGGGTAAATAGAGAACCAAAAGCTACACCAGGAACCCACTAAATCATCTTTCCAGAGGAAGCATTAATCTACAGCCACTACTGGAATTTACACAGGTTTTAAAGGAACAAAACTCTTCATGCTGCCTATAAAAATTCTTCAGTCTGTTTATACTAGCAACTATTAGGAGTAGCCTTTTTTATAGTTGACAGCTTTGTGTAGCCAGGTGGTCTCACTGTTTCAGTTATATGTTCAGTTAGGTCCCATCTGGCATAGAAAAATCACTTGTAATTCTGCCATCATGTTTTTGAGGGTTGACTTCAAGTGCACAACAGCAATTTAAGTGTTCTACCACCGAGATTGCTAGACAGTGGCTTGCACTGGAAATTGGAACTATGTTCACATCATCCATTATAGGCAGCAAAATTAATTCCAGTCAACTCATGTAACAACCCACCCACCTCTCTCCATTAACTGCATAGGGATGCTGTGTCCAGCACCCCTGCATAGTTAACAGTTTGCATTGCTTCCTGCTTTCTTTAACTCATATGCCGCAGGAGTGCTTCAGTCCACTCTTAGGTGCTAACCTCAGTGATCTGAGGTAGGGGATTTTTCACACAGCACTATGGAGGACAAAAATATTTCAGGAGCAAAAAACTTTCTAGAGTGTTTTGGAGCCAGAACGACTCTGAAATTCTTTTCAAACTTCTAACAGACTAGATTTCAATTTTGCAATTTTTTTTTTTCTAATTTAATGATATACACATGACGTCAGGTATTTCACCAGAATTATTACCAGCATCATATTTACCCATTCTAACAGACTCTGCTTCCACACAGGCCACTTCAAAACAATTATTTTCTTTCAGATGTCAAAACTCCACCAATATTAAGTGTTAAATTCTTTCCCATACATCAGGGCTTTATTAATAAAATGCACGCATCATTCCAAGAACAGCACTTGACTTTCTCCATACCAAGAACTAACTAAATGTCAGACACACGAATTTTCAAGTTAGGTCACAGATTCCCATGAAATCTTGTTAAATATTCCTCCTTTTGCAGTAAATCCAACATTTCTAAAAACTTAAAAAAAAAAAAATTAACCCTATCCAAGCTATTTTTATGAACGTATGTATTTAAGCAGAGTGAATAATCTGATCTGATCACATAGCTGTCTCTGCTTTGAGCAACAGGTTGGACTACAATCCTCCTGAGGTCCCTACAAACCTGAATTATTCTGTGATCCTATTATGATCATCACTTGCTTTCTAGACAAATACCACTTATATCCCACCTGACACAATCATTCATATGATCCATTAAACAAGCTAATCTTACTGAAAGATTGCAAAGATTTAAATTACTTTTGATATGCAAAAAAGGAAACAGCTTTGGAAGGCAAGAAGAGAAGAAGTTGACTTGCCTTGAAACTTCCATTAACAAATATGTTTTAAGAATTCTTCACACAATCTTCTGGATATGCTTTAAAGTATCTTGTATATGTAGTAGAAATGCAAGAAATAGCCGCTCAGTACTACTCACACAAATGTTACAACCATACAAAGAATAAAATTAACAA
Organism: Caprimulgus europaeus; assembly: GCA_907165065.1. Next base: position 20,229,423 of record OU015532.1, on the reverse strand, counting down.
ACCGAACCCCAATAGTTTACTTCTTTTTAACACATGAAGTAGATGAAGCCTAGCCTGTAATATACTCCCAAAGGGTACCACAGATAGCAAAGCTTGAGGGTTTATCACTTGGATTATACAGGTATTAATTCCAGTCTCTTCTAGAAGGGCTAATGATAGGCAGTAGAGAAAGCTAATACCTTGAACAGAATCTTCTGAGGCAAAACACAGAGTTTTCCAAGGCTTTAGTCAGTTTGGTTTTCTCAGAGACCTGATTTACCCCTATCTCTCTGAATACCCACACAAGCTAGGTCCTGGGAGCTAGGTGATTCTTACAATGCTCCTTTTAAACCTGTCCTAATTAGACGGTAATAACTTCACAAGCACAAGAGATTCTGCAGCTGGTTCTGGGTGGGAACAGCTGGCCAGGTGTGGCCTTACTGTCCTTTAAATATTCATAACCACTGAGTGGCACAAGTGAACACTCCACCTTTCAAAGATCCTTTAGGGTTAGTTATTATGGCTACAAATCAGAACAGTCCTTAAGGCCATCTGGTTCATAACAGGAACTAACGTACCAGCAATAAAGATCAAGAAATACAAAGAAAATTTATTCCTTCCATTCCCATCTCTTAGAAAGGAAGTTTAACCTCCTCTACTAAGAGCTTTTCAAGATCCAACATGGTGTATCCAAAATTTTAACCAAAAGAACATGGTATTAGTACAAAGTTTTTTACACCTGGAGATAAGAAGCGACATTAAAAACTGACTCAAACTACTCAAACCAACTGTCTCCTGAATATACAACTCAGTTAGACAGCCTACTGCTAGCCTGAAGGTTGAGTCAAACATCTCCTACCTAACACTGCAGTTCCTCACAGCAAAGGCACCTTACAGTGTCTGATGGCTGGACAAATCTTGAGCCAGCACACAGCTGCTTCATTAGTAGGGCTTGCACCACATGAATCCCATCAAAAATAAACTAAGAATAGCCTGAAATATCAAGCCACTGTCCTCTGCCTCCAGCATTTAAGGCCTTCAGCTACCATAGTGATTGCAACATTATAAGAACCTGGAGAGAACTAAAAGGTAGGATTTATGCTTTACTTTCCATCCAAACACCAGTAGGAACAGGAAAGAAAACCACACACAGCAGGTGTTCAACAAGTCATTAATGTAGTTCTGGACGATGCTCAGGTATGACAGAGACAGAAGGACTACAGACTTCAATATAATACATAGTAAGAAAGAACTTTTACAAGATATCTGACAATTTTTCAATCCCTAAAACACCTTAAAATTTTCATACAATATGAGTGAATTTGAACTTTTTGGTTGCTGTCAAAGCAAAACACGGACAGTCACCCCACAGGGTCTTAAATCATGCAACACCTATGTAATATACACAGCTGAACTCTGCTTATCCTTGTTAAATAACTTTTAGCAGTCAATGAGAATTTAAGTTACAATCTTCTTCCATTTAAATGCATAATTAGGAAACTTAATTTGAACCATTATTTTTCAAGAGCCAAACCACTACAATAAGATGACTCCTTATTATTTTAAGGAGATAAAATTGTGAAAAATAGCTAAAAAGCTCAGAATAATCCAGACTCAGTTTGCTTTTATCCTTTTTCCTCTGACAGGAGGCATTTCATTTGCAGTACTAGAAATAAACTATGCTTGCCATACAGCTAGCCTTGTTTTATTTGTCCTTTTTGATGTGCTTTATCCAGTGTGAATATTTGTTGGAAATTCCTTATTTGATTTAAATGATCTAATGACTGAAAATGGTTTTATAGATATGCTTGCACCATAGCAAAAGACTAGTAAAAGGTGAAGGGATCAAGCTACTTTTAAGACACTGATGGACTTGCCTAAAAATTGCCTTTTTTTCACATATAAGCCTTCAAAATTACCTGTATTGTTACCAATCTGTGATTCAGCAGTAACATGTTATATATCTGCTTCCACTGTATTTTCATTTTCAAAACACCTATGATATTCAGAGGTACATGTACAATGAATGTGTATTTCTTCTACTCTTCTCCAAAACCACTGATCTTTCTTTCTTAATTTTCAAGTAAAATAAAATAAATAAAAAAATTTCCAGCAGTGCTAAATCATGAAAACTCTACCATAAAGGGCATAAAGTTTCCCAATTCTGAGCAAGTAAATTTGAAATGTTAGAACAGAAACAATTCTGTAACATTATCTGCAGTGGTCACTTCTGCTCCCACAATGAAGAGTCTAATAACTCAGAAAATACCAAATGATTTCTGCTTACACAGATTTTCAATATTACAAATGGAGCCAGATAGAGCATACAGTCATGCCTCAGCTGCATGAATGTCTCAGATTAGCAGGTTCTAATGATGGATAGGCAAGACCTGACACTGCCTTTGCTCAAAGTAATGCTTAGGGAAAGGTTTGAATCCCTGCTACTTTTTATTTCTCTTTTTTTTTTTTTTATAGATTATTCAGTACTTTCAGGATCTTGTGTTGATGTTTAGTGCCAGGCAGCATGAAAAGTTTTTCAAGATAAAAATTCTTTGGATGATAACACTTCAAGCCCAAACATTATGCCTCTGGCAGAAAAAAAAAAATGTTTATCCCAAAGCCCGTTATTTATTTTATATTTTAAGAGATTGCAGCCCTTAAGAACTACAGCTCAGTTCTTATGCTCTGAGAAGCACACACTTGAATGAAAACAGGTTAGAATGAACCAAACTGCAGGGAATTTGAGCCATAACGTTCTTTGGTGTAAAACTGCTTCCAGTAGCCTAAGCTGATATAAAGAAGCTGATGGTTTGGCTTGTGCATTTTTAGGGAAAAAAAAACCCCAAACCCACCAATATGCCCTTAGACTCTGGTTACAGTCTCTGGTGATACATTGGCATTTGAGAATCTTTCTTTGTACACATCTTGTAATTGCCTTTGATAACTATTAATATGCCAAAGTGAAACAAGAAATAAATAACCAACTTGTTCAAGCAAAACTTCTCAGGCCAAATAGCTCACAGATGATTAGGCTTGTTCTTGTGGCTTTACACCCCTGAGGCTGCAGGTGGGAAGACCACTGCAGTTACACATAAAAAAGTTTCATTGTGGCTTAGGATGAATCAACACCTTCATTTCACAAAACCTTTAGAAGCAGAAAGATACCATAATTCTCATCACAGTCTTTCATTTGATGCCATAATCTTTCTAAGCCACCATGATCACACTATAAATCCTATATTTATGTCCTATGTTCTAAATTGTCCAGCCTTTCTTATTCATTCTTTCCACACAGCTAAAACATCTGTCTAAGCTCTTCTCAAGAAGTATTATTATTTCTTCCCTTGTTTCAGACAGTCTTTCCTCCCTTAAAGGCACTTGGAACACTACTGCAAAGAGTTTTACTTCAGCTAAGTCACTTCTCTTTGGTCATTTCTCTACTATCTCCCTTATTCTTTTTCTTCACTGGCATAGCCTCTCACAGCCCATTTCTTCTCTAGTTTATATTTCTTGTTATGTATTAGCCCATGATCTCAGACTCCTTTCCTGGTATGTCACATTTTTAAATGTGTTTTGTGCTTTGTTTCCCTTCTTCCACATTGCTCCTTGCAAGTGAGGCAGAAGCTACCCTCCTTTGCAAAAGATTGTTCTTCAAATCCTTCCCTCACTACAAGGAATGAGACACATTTTCCAGCAAAACAGTGTTACTCAATAGAGAATATTGCTCATAACATTTCAAATAACTTGAAAGAGCTTCAGACTTCAGATTATTTTCCTGCACTGATCATCATGAACTACAAAAAAACAGAGTTTTTGTTTCATGCTGGAGGCCAAAGGGGGTTTCAGGTGGTAGATGACTTGTACAGTGTAGCACACTGAGTGAACCTTTCCCTACTATTTGCATTAGGGAAGGCATAGGCCGGCAACGTGCACTTGCAGCCCAGAAGGCCAGCCGTATCCTGGGCTGCATCAAGAGAAGTGTGGCCAGCAGGTCGAGGGATGTGATTCTCCCCCTCTAGTCTACTCTCTTAAGGCCCCACCTGGAGTACTGTGTCCAGTTCTGGAGTCCCCAACACAAGAGAGACATGGACCTGTTAGAATGAGTCCAGAAGAGGGACATGAGGATGATCCAAGGGCTGGAGCACCTCTCCTATGAGGACAGGCTGAGAGAGTTGGGGCTGTTTAGCCTGGAGAAGAGAAGGCTCCAGGGAGATCTTATAGCAGCCTTCCAATACCTGAAGGGGTTTACAAGAAGATGGGGAAGGACTTTTTACAAAGACAGTTAGTGATAGAACAAGGGGAAATGGCTTTAAGCTGAAAGAGGGTAGGTTTAGATTAGATATTAGGAAGAAATTCTTCACTATGAGGGTGGTGAGACTCTGGAATAGGTTTCCCAAGGAAGTTGTGGATGCCCCCTCCCTGGAAGTGTTTAAGGCCAGGCTGGATGCGGCTTTGAGCAGCCTGATCTAGTGGAAGGTGTCCCTGCTCATGGCATGGGGGGTTGGAACTAGATGATCTTTAAGGTCCCTTCCAACCCAAACCATTCTATGATTCTATGATTCTGTGACTCTATGTCTGATCACACTAGTCCTTCAATTTCCTCTTGGTTGTCAAGATGTGTGGTAACCTGTGTTTATCAGTATTTATACTGACCTGACTTTTCAACCACAAAGGCCTTTTGGAGGGTCACTCTGTAAGTGAAGGAGTCTGCATTAATATCAACAGCAGTCCCTAGCATGGGACTATCAAACAGATCATGACAGCCTCTGCTACCATTCTAGAAACACCTGTTCTCTTTTCCTATGCATCTTATGTGTCTAAACTAGGCTATATAGGTCCTTGCTTCGCTTGGGAATAAGAAATATATTGCCCTTGCTACATTTCAGTCTGTTAAAATATCTAATTTCTTCACCTATGAGCTAAAAAAAAAATCTTAATAGAGAATCCCGACTTTATTAAAGCCAAAGTATTGACAATGACTGTTAGCCAATCACCTTGCAACTGAGTATTCAAGTAAAGTTTGCATACACATTTGAATGTGTGCAGAAGTGGCATTGCTCTGCTTCCTTTAACCAATACTGTGCCTCCAATATTACGTGGGAAACAGTACGCTTGTTGGAGTGTTGGAAATATAACATCACTTTTCAGGTCAAAGGAACCTGAGAAAGAAATAATCTAGGGCGAAATTTATCCCTAAGGTTGACACTTATATTTGTCTTGATTTCAACTTCTACTACTATGCCTTGGATCACTGAAGAAAGCAGTTATTTAAAAATCTTCTGTTTATTTCTGACTTTGGTTTGTGGATTTCATTCTTATACAATGCTAAAGAAAGGTTGCTTAGTTTCATTTTTGTGAGTAAATAATTTTCTTTTCTGAAATTCCTGCAACATTGTTGCCCCTTAATGGAGCAGCACTAAAAGATACTAATTTTTTAAGCACTTTTCCAAACAATAAATTTAAAATCACATTTTGTTAAATATGTTCATGTCTATAAGACACAGAGAAAACAAGATGAAGAAAAAAAGAGAGAACTGAACTCCCCAACAGGCAAGATGTTAATATTTTAGGATATTTTGTGCTTTGACTCTCTAAAACAGATTAGCACAAATTAAATTTTGAACTAGCTTAGCATAGCTGTGACTGCTCCATTTGATTCTAGGGGATTTGATTAATTTGAACTATTTAGGTGCTGCCTGAATAGCAACAAACCAGTTGATTGCATTCTTGATTGAGTCACAGTATATTTGTATGGGTACATGTAGCCAGTGTTATTAGTCTTATATTAAGGCTAAATAAATGTGCCCTTTTGATAGGAAATGGCATCTGTGATCCTTCATTTGTATCTTGTTATTAAAGATTTTTCTTAGGATACAATGAAATCTGGATAAAGGGGAAAAATAAAAAGAATTTGCTCAGCACCAATGCTTCAATTAATTAACTTTCATTTCTGTAAATAGCCATAAGTGAAAGAATCAAACTATTACATTTTGTAGATGAATGATCAGCAAATGCTCAAACTCATCTGTCATGGTTCAGTTTTGTAGCCCGACAAGAAAAATGAAGCCAACATTTTCTGAATTCATAAAAAGTTTGGGTTGTGGTTTACATAATATCCACATTTAACTAGAGTAGAACCAGTGAAGAGAATGAGTCCTTCAGTTTGGCAGGAGGGTAAAGGCCTTATCACCTGTACTTCACAGACATGGAAGGTTAACACAAAGTGTGTACATGTTTTCACATCATTTAACCCTTGGATTGATCATGTTCTCAGCTTACTGATGTGGCTCAGCATTTCTCTGGTCAGAATTTTTCAAGAGGGACATGTTTTTTTTTCTAGGAGTTTAAACACTCACTCTGGTCAATCAGTTATTCTGCCAGGATATCCTTTCCCAAAAGAGAATCTAGAAGTAAAAAAGACACTGTGTTAGCAGAATGAAATCTCATTCCTCCTCTTGTTTTATTGTAACAAGAAGAAAAATTATTCCGTGGTCTTAGATAAGTCACCGAGGAGGAGGGGTCTTAGTAACAGGCTGTATTTCCTTCTTGTCTGCACTGCTCACAGCACGGTACCGATATCGTAATCACATTTCTGTGAAGCAGCTTTGCTTATCCCAGGTGCATGGGTTCCTTACAGAGACATGTTACCCCTAAGCAGTGCTATTTACAGATCCAGAGAACCCAAAAATGGAGAGGCAAATATTTGAGATCTCAGGATAAGGCTTAAAATCTCTTCTGTCATTAAATCATACAGTTATATACATATAGAAATAATAATTTACTCAGGTTTTGTGGCAACAACTATGTTCCTCTAATAGTACCTCTACCACCTCTCCTTTAAAAAAAAAATATATAGATAGATATCTTTCTTCTACGTATATAATTATATATACATTTATATATAATATATATTATTACAACATATATAACACATATATATCACACACACATAGACACATACATATGCAATTGAAAAAAGCACTATCACTCAAGCCAAAGTGCTTTTAAGTAAAATGTATAGATTTTCAGGCAACAGGTCTTCAAACCACTGGAAGCTTTGAATTTTTTTTTTCTAAACAATCAAATATCAGACTACATATCTGTAAAAAATTTATATACTTGTGTTTAAAGATGGTGGGAAAAAAAATCATTTTTCTCAGTTGTTTTGGAAAAACCTTGGGCCACTACAGATGCTCAGCATGTTTTTCACTTTTGCTCTCAGAAGTGCTGGATATGATCACAGAATCACAGAATTATCTCGATTGGAAAAGACCTATAAGATCATCAAGTTCATTCAGTAACCTAACACTGACAAGACTCTGACTAAAACATGACTAAACCATGCCCCTAAACACTATGCCTAGAGGCCTCTTAAATACCTCCAGGGATGGGGACTCCACCACCTGTTCTAATACCTGACAACTCTTTCGGGAAAAAAATTCTTCCTAATATCCAACCTAAAATTCCCCTGGTGCAACTTGAGGCCATTTCCTCTCGTCCTGTCACTTTGTTACTTGGGAGAAGAGACCAGCTCCCATGTCTCTACACCCTCCTTTCAGGTAGTTGTAGAGAGTGAGAAGGTCTCCCCTCAGCCTCTTCTTCTCAAGACTAAACAACCCCAGTTCCCTCAGCTGCTCCTCCCACCTTGGCTCCAGAGCCTTCACCAGCTTCGTTGTCCTTCTCTGGACATGCTCCAGCACCTCTGAACATGGTATTCAAGGTGTGGCTTCAGCAGTGCCAAGTACAGGGATAAGATCACTTCCCTGCTCCTACTGGCCATACTATTCCTGATACAAGCCAGGATGCTGTCGGCCTTCTTGGTCACCTGGGCACACTGCTGACTCATGTTCAGGCAGCTATCAATCAACATCCCCAGGTCCCTCTCTGCTGAGCAGCTCTCCAGCCACTCCTCCCCAGGCCTGTAGGGCTGACAGGGGTTGTTGTAGCCAAAGTGCAGAACCTGGCATTTGGCCTTATTGAAATTTTTGCAATTGGTCCTGGCCCATTAATCTAGTCTGCCTAGACCCCTCTGCAGAGCCTCCCTGTCTTCAAGCAGATCAACACTTCCACCCAACTTGGTGTCATCTGCAAACTTACTGAGGGTGCACTCGATCTCTTTGTCCAGATCATTGATAAAGATGTTAAATAGGAGTGGCTCCAGTACTGAGTCCTAGGGAATACCACTTGGGACCAGCCACCAACTGGATTTAACTCCATTCACCACCACTCTTCGGGCACAGCCATCCAGACAGTTTTTTACCCAGCAAAGCATATGCCCATCCAAGCCATGATGAGCCAGTTTCTCCAGGAGAATGCTGTGGGAAATGGTGTCGAAGGCTTTACTAGGGTCCAGATAGACAACATCCACAGCCTTTCCTTCATCCACTAAGTAGGTGACCATGTTATAGAAGGAGATCAGGCTAGTCAACCAGGACCTGCCTTTGATAAACCCATGCTAACTCAGCCTGATCCTTTGGTTGTCCTGCATGTACTGCATGATGGCACTCAAGATGATCTGCTCCATCAGCTTCCCTGGCACTGAAGTCAAACTACAAGCTTGTAGTTTCCTGGATCCTCCTTCCAGCCCTTCTTGTAAATGGGCATCACATTGGCTAATTTCCAATCAGCTGGGACCTCCTCAGTTAGCCAGGACTGCTGAAAAGTTACGGCAAGGGGCTTTGTGAGCACTAGGTCTCTCAGAACTCTTGGCTGGATTCCATCCAATCCCATCACTTGTGCACATCTATGATCATATGCTTTACATTGCACATGGGGAAGTTTTACATCTTTTCAGTTCCTTCAGAGGATGCAAAGTTATATCTTTACTAACTCTGACAGGAAAGTGGACCTAGTTACATGTGGAACTAAAATCTTTTAACCACAAGAAAACAGCTACATATGTTACAATACACAGAGTCACATAGAAATTCTACAGTAGCATTATGAAGGAATGGAAAGGCCCACTGACTTCTGCTATGGATACAGACAGGTCTGCTTGAATCTGTTTCTCTTTCTTCCATTCACACTTGGTGTGGGAATTTAAATATTTGGTCTAAATATGGGACAGTTGGGTAAACCAAAACCTTTCACAGGCCATTAAAAAGGAGAAGTCGTGCAGGCAGGAGCAGGGCTCTTTTCCAACAACTGCAGAGCCTCTTCTGCACTCCCACAGATGAGGACCAGCCAGCTCAGCCGCAGCTTCCACAGCCAACACCAACTCCTTTCTGCTTCTTTTTTTTGTCAGTGTCCATTGCAAAAGATGTAGAAAAGTCTTAAGCTCAGCAGTAACTATTGATAAGCCAGACCTTGGGTTTTAGCACTGAAATATGTTGGCCATTATGCCACTTAGAGAGCTGACAGCAGAAGACCAAATTAAATGAAGTTACTACAGCTCCAACTTTAGAGGAAAACCTTTGGAAGAAAGGTCCAGTGGCTGCTAAATGTCTTCTTTAGTGTATATCCCCCTGACAGGACAGTAAGACTTATCAGAAAAGTCTATTGACACTAAGAAACAGTGCTTTCTGTTGATCAGCTCTCTGAGATATAACACTTGTGTTCTTTGGGATTTATCTGCTATCATCACTTGCAGAAGCAGACAAAAAGTACTCGTTTCCTCAGCAAAACATTCTAGAATATATTTCCCATTAAATACTTCTCTTGCAACCATAATGTAAAAACATTTAATTAAACATTTACCATTGTATCTATACAGGCTCTATCAAAAACAGGGGGGGGGGAGGGGGAAAAAAGCCATACATCACTATCATGTCTCTGCACACTAATGCTAAACCACTGTACTGGTATCTGTTATATTGCCACCCACAGCACTGACATGAAATAACAACGTTAAACATTTCCAGAAGCCTTTCATATTATTCCACTGCATAATTCTTACAATGGTTTCAAGCTACTTCTTTTCACAATCCACTTAAATGCTCCCCTGTCTGTAGAGCTGCTGTGAATGTTCTTCCCTTCTGTTCTCTGATCTCCTTCAAAAACTATATTTCGTCTTTACTGAAAGAATACATAGCTAGAGAATAGCAACCTGAATTGCAGGTAACTGCAGGTTCAGTTCTCAAAAAACCGAGAGAATAATTGTCACTGGATTCTGCAGCCACATATCCCATTCCACTCCACTTAACTGGTTTCACTTTCCCTTAATGGGATTTCAATGGGATATCTACCAGCAGAAATTAGACCCTCTCTCTTGACTGCATCTTTGGATGGAGAAACTGTAATTTTTGAAACAGAAGCAAAAACATCATCCAACAACTTGGGGGTTTTTTGTACTTTTGTCCTCATCACTTCTTTCTGAAAAAAAGAAAATATAAGTGATGATTAAAAAAAAAAAACAAACAAGGAAAGATATCCCTCCTTGGGTGATGTTCAGAAGTTCAGCTGCATCACACTCAATTGGCTTATTCATTTAGAAGACATAAACACTTCAAAAAGCAGTTTCTTGTGAAATCATTACAGAAAAATCATTTGAAGGAGGAAACAAATTTGGTAGCTCTGCAAACTGAATTCACCTTTAAATCAACACTGAGACAAGTTTCCCAGAATGTTAAAAGATTGTGATCTAATGGAAAGGCTGTACTTTAAATAAGATGTAAAATGAAGCAGTTTTCAGAGGTTATGGGCCAGATCATAAAAATCCTGAAAGTCACATTTCCAGAAAGAGAAAAAAAATGTGAAGGGGATAGTTTTTTTCTGATCTCTCAATCATTAATACTCATCTGGCAGTGTAGCAATGGAGTGAAAAAAAAACCTCAAACTACTTTAAACTGAAAGCCAAGAAAGCAGCAACTGGCTTCAGTAATTTTGAACAGCCCATATTCCCATAACATCATGTTTTGAACTTTCTTTTTGTGCACAAAAGGTAAAAGCTTAATTGTTCGGAGTGGTGACTGAAATTCTCAGGCCAGGATCTATTGGTTCAGCAGCCAATACTGTAATGTAGTGCCAAGTATCAGAAAATTCACAATAAGATTAAGGGAGCTGGAAACCTTGTTGAAGTCTTCACTATTTTGCTTGATTAAAGTCCTTTTGTGACTATAGGTGTAATAGTTTTAACAGCAAAGGCCAATTATTCTGGTAATTGCTGCATGTTCATCTTAAAAGAGCGATCTGCACTCATTCCAGTGTGGTGAAGGGGGTCAATAAATGACAATTTGTGCCCTTCAGTATTGCAACAACATGACTTTGCTAGCATTTTCGTATTCTAAACATAGACTTATTTACAGATCTTAGAAGGATTGTTCAGGAGGTATTCAGTATGGAGGTTCAATCAGATCAGAGATTAGAAATTCATCTGGTTTTCCTACCGTGCTTGCCTCCACTGAAGCTAACTGATATTCTTCTCCTGAATCCAACCCCTTCATTGTCCACTGCCCACCTTACCACAGGGGCAAAGGTTTCCAGAGCCAAGTATAAGAAGATAACAGGAAGTAGAAGTTCTGAAAGTAACCATTCTCCATCTGTCCTATGAGTCCTTGCTCTTTTCGCATTTGTTCAGTTCAGATCCAGAAGATCTTGGCACTGGAGAGGAAGGATAAGTCCCAAGTGCCTTCTTGACTCTGGTCTTATCAACACTCCTGCCACTATCTCCACTGGCTTTGACTTTCTAACAATTTGCCAAAGGGCAGCGTACCCTCAATAGGAAAAGTGGTCATACTGACAGGTTATCTAGTACATCCCTGTCCCAGGGCAGGACCAAACATATATAATTACTTAATCAAGCAGCCATCTCTTTTTTACTTCAGAACACAGTAATTTCTACCTACTCAAATGAAAAAAGAAAACCATGAGGGCAGAATAATGAGGAGTTTTTTCCTTGTGACTAATTATATATAAGATTTATATTTATGTGTGAGTGTGTGTACATGTATGCATATATGTTTTTTATTTATATAGGTATTTACTTAATTGTTTTGCATTTAACACTCAAACCATACTAAGCAAGCTGGCGTTTGACAGCCTTCTGAAATACCACCTTCTGGGGTTTTCTTTTTCAACTAGGCTGATCAAGGATCTTCAGTAGCATCTGGATGTCTTATTTCAATTGCATGGCCTTTGTCTCATCACTGCCCAGCATTAAGGCAGTGGGGTTTTGAGATGACTATTTTATTCCTCCATTCTGTTCAACTCGGTCAAGCTAGTCTGTATATCTTAATTTCCATTCTCTTTGTTCTTTCCAAAGTGTAACTTCATCATATTTGGAACCATGACTACCTGAAATGAGTGCCTTACACTGGATTTTTAATTCACATCTGTTTACCACATTTCTCCTCCTGAGCTTGTAGTCACCTCATTATTTCTCTGTTTCTCATCAGTTTTAAACAAACTAAGCCATTTCTCCTGTACTGAGCTGGCAATTTCCTTTTCAGTAATGGTATCTTACCATAATAATGAGTAAATCAGTAAATCTGACCACGTGCTGCCTGGTTGCCTTCCACTTAACCAGCCTCCAGGGAAGGTTAAACCTTCACTGCAGTAAAGAAGTCTTGCCCTGTCTCTATGTGTTTCTGCTTTGTCTGTGCTCTACAACTGGCACCATCACCTACAAATATCAGCTTGAGTATATTCTATCTGACCCATTTCAAGTCTCTTTGGTCAGAGGATAGTTTATCCGGAGATGTCTTTTAGTTTTTAAACATTGTAGCCCAGGAGGAGACCTCCCTACTCTTCACATGCAGGGAGGAAAGCAGCAAGGAGTACAAGACAACATATATATTTCTCAAGGGAAACGATTTCCTTTTTTTTCTGAAAGGAATCATAGTGGCATTCATATAAGGAAGTAGCATGAAGCTTTTTTCTCTCTTCTGTTTATTCAGTTTATGCATCTTGTGGAAGCATTTAGAAGCTAGCAAGTTATTTTCGAGATTATGAGAACACCAAAGCACAGACATATGATTAAGCTACAGTAATTAGTTGTCCAAAACAGGCAATATCTACACAGACTTTCTGACAGGTTGTAACCCTGAGCTATAAAAAGGGAGAACAAAGCAGTTCCAATAATTTACTTGTACTATTTGACATTCTTCTTCTATGGTTAGAACCAAGCTTGAGCAAAGCCTGATAAAGTCCCTACAATCTGATAGAGCTTTTCTATACATATTTGGTCTGTTTACCTTCAAGTTTTTCATGTTGTGTTAGAGACTTGCAAAGGAAGAAGTATGCAGATTGAACTGATGGAAAGAACAGACTGTACCTCCAAAAGATTATCAATCTCACAAAAAAAAACTATTTTATTGGGATGACTGGCCAAGTGCAATATATTCTAGGTTAGCTTGAATAACATCCTTGCTGTATCCCACAGTAAAGCTTCTTCCTTTTGTTCCTGAATTCTCAGATATTCCTAGCCAGGAACCTGCTTCACAGAAAATATTATTTTCCAGATTTGTATTTTCATAGCAGTGAACAACAACTTGGCATCAGAAGAAAAAAACGAATCATTGATTTTAAATGCACAGTCTTAAGTACCTTCTATATGTTGTACCACATTGGCCAGCCACTTAATAAGCCTTCTTTGCCAGCGTTATTGGAGAAGCATAGAAACTTGACTTCTCCAGTCCACAGAACCACGGGATGTCATGTAGTTTGTGGAGGAGCCTGATTATTAGAGAGGAAGACAAGAGCCTTCTCCAGGTGAATGACAAAGTGTCTAACGTTTGTGGTTTAGGATGTAGATTTTTTTTTTTCTTACTCCTTTGTTCTTATAAGTGCACATATTCATATTCACATGTGAGGAGAAAATTGAAGTTGTCTGTCAAATCCCTTAAGATTTTAGGAAGATTAACTGACACATTAGGGAGATTAATCTTTAAATGATCATACTGCTTTTTCAACCCCAAATGCCAATGCCAGACAGATGGTCTGGCATTTTCTTCACAAAGGATACCTAAATTACAGTGTCAGTTTCTTTACAGTCCATCCAATCACAACTCATAGAAAGATGCATTGAGTAATACTGTGTAAGTAATCCGTATCACCCAGAAAGGAAAACAGCTCTCATCAAATTCATTAAGGCAACTGCCTCTGAATAACGCCTATACATACACACATCTGCTGGATGGTTTTAGGAATAATCTAGTATTTTTCACAGAACGTTTTTCTTTCATCTCAGGAGCTCAAAGGGCATTCTCTCCACTACAGTTATTCCACTGAACAATATTAAATTCTTCAGGAAAAAAAAAAAAAAACCTGAAAAAAATTGAAATTATATTCTATGTGCTTGCAGAGTATGTGGGAATGTAAAGACACTCCTCTATTCCAAGCTGTATATAGCATATACTCACACTATATAATCTAAAATAATATACATAAATATTGTTATCAATATAGACCTGTAGAATGTTGCTATTTCAGTATTAGTTAAAAACAAGCTTGACTACTTTTAGGGGATTATATTACTTTAAAAATACTCAGAAAATTCAAAACAAATAAGCTGTAAAATAATTCTTAATATAAAGTTTTAAAACATTTTTCTTCACATCTGTAGACTTCACCTTCTACTTGCTGTTAACTGAATTTATTCACTAATGTGATGAAAATAAACAGGATGCCTGGTTGTTCCCAGTTTCTTCCTTTTCTTCCTTGCTGAACACAGAAAACTCTTTATAGATAGAAAAGATCAAATAGCCAAAGGAGTTGTTAGCATTAAATTTTCCAAGTTATATTTAGTCAGATACTCTGACTGAGTATCATGTTATATACCAAAGCATGGGAGAGGAATATTTTCTTTCTAACCTGGAACGAATGCAAATTTAGAAGAGAAAACATATAAAGATATTTGCTTTTTCAGTGCCAGAAAATGAATCCACCGGCATGTACTGGCATTGACGCTCAGTCCAGCATTTTTCATGTGTATATTAACTAGCACAATGACTGGTCCCATGTAGTTATGCTTCTAGTCTTATTGGTTAGGGGACATGGCTAACAGAGACACATGACCATTGTAAAGTCTTCCACCTCAGAAGAAACATGCAAGAACAAACACATAAGATCCTTTCTCTTCCCACATCATATATGGAAAGAGACCATTTACATGCAGCATCTCCAAAAAAAAGCCTGAAAGTATGCAAGAGGGGATCACAGCTCACAAAAATAAGCTGAATGGTTTTCTCAGAGGTAGAAAACCAGACTCAATGCCAGAATAACAAAGGGAGACCAGCTGCCATCAGCCCAATTCCTTTGTGACTACAACCCTATACTGGTGTTCTAGATAGATTTCCACACACAAAAAGCAAGCAATAGGAGCCCTGGATCTGTCAGGATAATTGTTCACATACCTTTTTCCAATTCTACACACTGTTACAGAGTTTTCTACTTTTTGTTCTTTCTGAATAACCATGCAGCTTTATATTTACTTATTATGAACATAATGTTACCTTCTTATTTCTGAGATACCCGAGGTATCTTTAATTTACAAAATTACTTTTTCTCCTTTCTATGCTTGCTCTGGGGAAGGCATATCAACATTAACATTCTGAACTGAATCACATTTGTAATATGATGTAGAGGGTTAGTCTGGGATGGGCAACTCCCAGGCTCTATCATTATTTTAATATTAATTTCTAGTGTGATTGCGGACAAATTACCTGCCTCAGTTTCCCCAGCAATCAAAGGGAGATCAAAAAGTACCTGTTAATTAGCACAGCACTACAAAGCACTTCAAAAGATTCTTATGACAGGTGCTATAAGCATAAATGCATGGAGAGTAATATAACACTGTATCTAAATATTTTTCTCATCTGTTTCTTTATGGAAGTCACTTAATGCTAGGTATATGAAAGAGGTTTTTTTCCTTTCTTTTATTTCTCAGTCAGTTAAAAACTCAAGTAACCAATTCATAGTACAGAACATTATACTGTGACTCACTACAGAGAGATGTATGAAGGTGACATTTTTCTTCCCACTTTACCCTTGGAAAAAGTGAAGCATAGGCGATCAAGGTCACCAAGGAAACTCCCCCCAAGATTTCAGCTCATTCTAGCACAGGTCTTATTGGAATAGTTCAAAAATGAAGATACATTTTTGAAAGACTGTCTCTCAGTGTCATAAAAGACTTTATATTCATGAAGAATATAAGAATTAAGAATACATGAAAAAAGAACTCTAAGAATGTAGAATTTTTGAAAAAAAAAATACAAGATCTGTTAAAGTTTGTATAAAAAGGATGGTAGATCATTGAATCAAATCCTTCTGTGAAGTTCCAGCCATTATGTTCACAATAATACCTCAAATGTCTGAAAACCAGAAAGGAAGCGTTGTTAAAGGAGCAAGTTAAGAATATTCAATTCAACATCTGTACATCCTACATATTTTTCTAACTCCAAATCTAGCTGACACATCCTCCCAAAATTCTAAACGCCCCCTTCTATCTCTGTTTACTGGCTTTGTTTCACACTCCAAAACTATCCAACAAGGTCATACTGTGCAACTTTTCACCCTACAGAAGTTAACATAGTGACAAAGGGAAAGCTTGGGTTGGTTTAAGCATCTGACAATAAAGCCACTGAAAATACTACAGTGGCACATTGATAACAGGGAATGAGACTACTACACAGTAAAAATATGTTTGTAGTCTTCCTGAGGGAATTCCCAGTCAAGGGGAATCTATTATCCCTTCTTTATATCTGTACCTGACACTCTGCACATCAGCATAATCTTTTCACCTACACTTGCACTTGACATCCTTTCTGCCTAAATATAATAAACAGAGCCTATACAAGGTATCTCTAACCTCAAAGGATTTACTGCTTTTGGTAGTTAAGCTATCACTCTTAGGTACATCAGTGACAACCTGAAGTAAATTATATTGACTTCACTGGAGATACTTGGATTTATAGCATTATACTGCCACTAGCACCCAGAGTGCTTCCTTCTATATACCAGAACCACTCCCAAAGGCCTCTGTTGTTCCTAAACAGTGACTCAATGTGTGGACAGGAGCCCACTGCAGTTCCAGATCCATGTGTCTCTTACTTCTTTAAACATTTCACATGCTATCCATCCAAAGTATCTATTCTATGCTAACTGAATATTAAAATATAGGTACATGGGGCCTGCATTAGTCTGCTTAGTTTGAAAGAGACAGTAGTTTTGCTACTAGTCATGCTTCCATGTCTATTACATGGATATACACTATAACACAGAATGGAAGGATTTGGAAGGGACCTCTGGAGATCATCTAGTCCAAACCTGCTGCTAAAGCATGTTTATATCTGGCATTATAGAAAGCTTGTGACTATCCTACAAAAGACAATCTACTCTTTCCAGTTTTCTACACTTTGCCATTTTCACAGTTCAACAAGAGGAAGTGCAAAATCCCACACCTGGGGAGGAACAACCCCATGCACTCATACAAGTTAGAGGCCAACCAGATGGAAAGTAGTCCTTGAGAAAAGGACCTCATGGTCCTTGTGGGCACCAAGTTGAATATGAGCCAATAACACGCCCCTGTGGCAAAACAGGTGAATGTGTCCTGGGTTGGAATAGAAATGTTGCCAGTGGGTCAAGGGAGGTGACCCTTCCCTTCTACTCAGCATTGGTGAGGCCACACCTGGAGTACTGGGCCCAATTCTGGACTCCCCAGTGCAAGGGAGAGATGCAGATACTAGAGAGAGTCCAGAAAAGGGTCACTAAGACAATTTAAGGACTGGAATATGTCTCCTATATGGAAAGGCTGAGAGAGCTGGGACTGTTCAACCTGGCGAAGAAAAGGCTCAGGGAGGATCTCATAGATGAATATAAATATCTGAAGGCCACCAAATTGGTCAGGCATGATTTGCCCTTAATGAAGCCATATTGGCTCTCACCAAACACCTCCTCACTTCCCGTGTGCCTTAGCGTAGTTTCCAAGAGCATCTGCTCCATGATCTTGCCAGGCACAGAGGTGAGACCGAACAGTCTGTATTTCCCCGGACCTTCCTTATTTCCCTTTTTAAAAGTGAGGGTTATGTTACCCCTTTTCCAGACCATGGGGACTTCAGCAGACTGCCAGGAATTCTTAAATATGATGGATAGTGGCTTGGCAACTTCGTCTGCCAGGTCTTTCAAGACCCACAGATGCAACTCACCAGGTCCCATGGACTTGCACAACTTCAGGTCCTTCCGATGGTCTTGAAACTAATCTTCTCCTACAGTGGGCAGTTCATTCTCCCAGTCCCTGCCTCTGCCTTCTGCAATTTGGGGGGTGTGGCTCGAGCACTTCTTGGTGAAGAATGAGGCAAACAAGTCATTGAATACCTCAGCCTTCTCCATAACCCTGGTGACCAGGTTTCCTTCCAGAGTGAGTCTACATTTTCGCTAGTCTTCCTTTTATCCCCAGTGTATCTACAAAAGCTCTTCTTGTTAGCCTTGGCATCCCTGGCCAGATTTAATTCTGCCAGGGCTTTAGCTTTTCTAACCTCATCCGTGGCTGCTTGGACAGTTTTCCTGTATTCCTCCCAGGCTGCCTGTCCTTCCTTCCACCCTCTGTAGACTTCCGTTTTGTCTTTGAGTTTGTCCAGGAGCACCTTGTTCCTCTACGCAGGCCTCCTGGCATTTTTGCCTGACTTCCTCTTTGTTGGGATGCATTGCTCCTGGGCTTCGAGGAGGCGATCCCTTAATATTAATCAGCTTTCTTGAGCCCCTCTTCCTTCCAGGGCTTTATTCCATGGAACTCTACCAAGCAGGTCCCTGAAGAGGTCAAAGTCTGCTCTCCTGAAGTCCAGGTAAGTGAGCCTGCTGCTCACCCTCCTTGTTGCTCTAAGGATCTTGAACTATATCATTTCATGGTCACTGCATGCAAGACTGCCCTTGAGCTTCACATTCCCCACGAGCCCCTCCTTGTTAGTGTGAATAAGGTCCAGCATAGCACTTCTCATTGGCTCCTTAGTCACTTGGAGAAGGAAGTTGTCATCGACACATTCCAAGAACCTCCTGGATTGCTTAAATCCTGCTGTGTTGTCCTTCCAAAAGATGTTGGGGTGGTTGAAGTCCCCCATGAGGACCAGCGCTTGTGAACATGAAGCTGCTTCTATCTGTCTATAGAGGTCTTTTGCTCGGTCTTACTGGTCAGGTGGCCTGTAGCAGACCCCCACTGTAATGTCACCTGTCTCTATCCTCCCTCTAATCCTAATCCATAAACTCTCAGTTGGCTCCTCATCTATACCCAAGCAGAGCTCCATGCACTCCAGCTGGTCACTGACATAGAGGGCAACACCATCCCTCCGGTCTCCCCTGCCTACTCATCCTAAAGAGCCTGTATCCTTCCATTCCAATGCTCCGGTCATAGGAGCCAACCCACCACGTTTCCATGATGCCAATCATGTCATAGCCCTGCAGGTGTGTGCATGTCTCTAACTCCTCTTATTTATTTCCCATGCTGCCTGCATTTGTGTAGAGGCATTTAAGTTGGGCCCCTGATTAAGCTAACCTACTGGTTGGAGCAGCTGGAGTTCCATTGTACTATTCCTCTGGTGCTCTCCTGCTGACCTGTGATTCTCCTTTTTGTTAATTATCAACTCCTTTTCTTGCAACACACTGAAATCTGAGACAGAAAGGATAACCCCTCATACGGTGCCATGCCTGTAAGCAAGAACAGTTCAACTGAATGCATTTCTGGGGTACGTTTCAATTTTTTTTCACATCCTTTCATAATTGCTCTGAGCAGAACACCATAATAAATAAGTTTATTAAGAGGAATAAGTCTTCCCACTCCAACCTAAAAAAAAGCAACACTGAGGTAAGGTATGATGCCCACACTTGATTTTACTGCTTCAGAAATTTACTCTGGTTGACACAGTGATCACAAATACTTTGACCTATAGTAAGATTGTAAGGAAATTACCAGAGGAAAACAACTGAGTTACATTCACCAGACCAAAATGTAGGTATAAGAGATTGAAGACGTAATATTGTGGAACTATTACTGAAACACTCAACATGTTCCTAACTCCAGGTCTCCCACTTGACAAGTGGCAGTCACTTACAACTGGGAAAGGAGGCAGAAAACATTCTTCAACACAGCACAGAAGATTGCTGTCAGAATTCAAGGACGCTCTAGAAAATGTCACCTCCAGGAAGCATTATTATGCACCTACTGATTTTCTTTTTCCTTTAATCTGAACCATTCTTAAGGCTAACGAGGGCTTGAATTTGCAAATCTGAGTCATGCCTCTGTATTCACTCAAGTAATTAGGTTTTCTGTTGGCCTTGGTTATATAGTTCTACAAACAGTTAATATTCAGCACAGAAGCAGAGATGCTGGATGAAAAAAAAACAAGAGTGACTTGACTCTCCTATCATCATTAGAAAAGCAGCAAAAGTATGGACAGTTTTCAAGTGAGCTTCCTTAGGCACAGCAGAAGTACAAAAAAACATTGGTGTGCAGCAGCCAGAGTAGAAGCAAAGACAGCTGCTCCAAATACACTTTGGGCAGTGAGACAGCAGTGGCACTGTGGAAAAAAAAAAAAAGGAATTTATATTCCACTGCATCTACTTCAGCTCCATTCTCTATAAATACATCCACCCTGGTATTCCCCTGTCTGAGAAATGATGTGTTGGCTCTCCCTGGGGTATAGCCACATCCTGTGAAGAAATCAGCATGGTTACATGTCTCTCTGTGAGATGAAAAGGGGGTTGAGTGTCCAAAAGATTTTGTTTTCCAGCTATAGCAGTTGGTCTAAAAAAAGACATTACTCTCTCAACAAATTGATGTGTCTAAGCTCACACCCACATGCACTGCCTGTGATGAGACAGTCAAGTTAACCTACAGGCAGATCTTTACAGTGGCTTGCTATTAGAGAAAGAACTAGCCCTGCAAATGTACTTTTTAGCATTGTTATCTGTGCTTTGAGTCACCTGCTAAAATTTAACTTCATATAAAGCTTTTCCAGAGCTTCTTCATAATTTTCTATCTATTATATTTTATATGGAATGTAGGTCACCTGCCTTTGGTGTGCCATTGCTAAGGCAGGGGGGCTATGTAAAGGGAATTTGTCCACAACCATCTTATCTGCTTGTGAATGTTGCTATTAACACATATGGAAGGGACAAGGAATGTATTTTTTCTTTTCTAACTCCCACATAATTTCCATAGAAAAAGAAATTAAGAGTATCTTCTTAGTGTCAGTGAATTTGTCTTTCCATAATTAAATTAGTATGTTTTTAAAGAAGAGCATCCATATTCTGCTGCACATATAAAGAAATGAGACAGAGCCAGCAATCTCTGCTGCCATCTTCTGCTGTTACTTTTTATGCAACCAGTGAATAAAGAACATAAATACTAAAATCCTAGCCTTTCTGAAAATGACTGTAACAGATGAAAGGCTGTAAAATAAGAATCAAAGCTCTGTCAGACAATCACAGAAATTTGGAAAGAAAATGTCACTTTGAATCACACTCTATCACCAGAGTTATCCATTATTGTATATTCTCTCATCTAATTGTGGCTCTGGTATCTCACATGATAAGTTTCATATTCTCCACAACAGCTTCTTTCTCCCTTTATTCCCTTAGAGTCAGAGATTGTTGGCCACTCTGCAAGTAACCTCATCTTATTTTAATGGGATACTAGTCCACTTGTTCCAGGTTCGTGAAACCATATAGATCCTGGGGCACACTGATAATTTGCCTTCACCTCATTGTAAAAAATATTTCCCCCCTTAACTAGTCATTTCCTTCTAGATCATTATTACTCCTCAGTCTTCTCAACATTGGTTCACAGGTCAAACACCAGTAGAATGTTCTCTACTGAGGGACGTTGTTTGTTTGTCTCCCACTGTCCTAACCTCTGAACCTATCTTCTGACTATGGGATAATTAAATTACCTTTACCCTTTTCCCTTTATTGATCTCTCACATTTCCTTACCAGACCATCTCTTTCAAACATCATTCTCACTTTTTGGTTCAAACACCTCAATACTCTGTTGAAAGTATTAAGTTGCTTTTACTAATACCCACATAAAATAGTAAGATTAATAATGTTTTTCATAGCTGAAACTTCTTTGTCTTTTTTAAAAGTTGGCTGAGCTACTGTTTTGCTACAGGTTTAATAGGTATTTTCATTATTTGTTTGAGTCCTTATCCCCATCCTTATTGTCACTGCTTTCTAAGTAATGGTCTTCTGATATTATGACCATCAACTGCTGAGCAATCTCAACCAGAACATTTCTACTGGCAGATAACCATGAGTAATTTTTCTTCATTACAATAAATATCATTTGTTTTCTGTTTCCTTCAAATCTCAGTCACCTATTCCACTACATCTTCTACAATGAAATCATCAGCATATGCAAGATAGTGTTGCAATAACTCGTCAACTTTTCTAATAGCTTCACCAAGAAACCGTAGGAAAAAAACAGCACCCTGCTTTAACCCAATGTCAGAGCTATCAGATACATATCTGTACCTTCTTCACAGATTTATCAAGGATTTTGAATTCTTTTCTTGGGATTTTTTAGATCTGAAAGAAAAAAGGAAAGGCAGGAAAAAAGTCATTTTTATTGCATTCCTTGTTATTCAACGGTAGAAATATATGGAACAAAAATATAGCCAGAATAAAGGAGCAATCGGGAATAAGTTAGACATGGTTCTTAGATTTCTTTGCTTAATGTTACCCTATATATCTAAGAGCTACCTCTAGGTTTTTAATCCTCTTCTTGATCTTCCTCTATATATAGCTGGAAATGCCTACCATCAACACTGATATCATCTTCCCTTCAAGGTATACAAATTTAAATCTTTCAATTTCCGTTTTCATCCTTCATCAAATACAGAGAACTGACTGACCTTGGGGATTTTTTCAGACCTAGACAGGAAATAAGTATTAAAATAAGTACTAAAATAAGTCCTCAGCCCAGCAAGAAGCTAATATACCATTTGTTATCTATGTCCTAGAAGAAAAACCTTCATGGTTGGCACATGTGGAACAGAGTATTTGTGTCAGATTTTAAGGATGTTCTAGAGACACCCACTCTTCTCAACGCTTGCACCACAATAACCTTTCTAAGAATAATGTCCTATTATTTTTTTCCTCTTTCTATTTTCTGTATCCTTTCTCACTATCAAGCTTCCTCGTGTTCCATCCAGAATCATTACTCATTAAACTTTGTCAGCTGGTTGTTGTATTCTGTCACTCTTAATCAATTTGTTTTTAGCTTTCCTGCAGAACCCATACCTAAGTATTCACATTTAAACAACCTCTGCCATATATGCTGCAAAACTTTTGTGAATACATCTTTAGAAATACAAAAGGTAAGATTCTTTAACATCAATCATAAAGTATCCTCAAAGGATTTCCATAAAAAATACAGGTATAGAACAAGTCACACATTACTTTTTTTATATTCGTGTTATAAACAAAGAATTTGTTGTTCCCTCCTTCCCCTTGATGCCTCAGATTCCCTGTTAAACACTTTTGTCCTTTCACTGTACTGTTCCCAAATGTGGTTCATTGTGGTTTCTGCAACCTGGGTAATCAAAATATATTTAAGGTCAGGCTAGCTTTCTTTCTGTCCCCTAACAATTACTGTAGCAAGAACCCATGCCTGCTACATCATTTGGTGCCTGAAAATGCCTTTTGTTTCTTACTACCTCATGTTCAGCATCATTCTGCTTCACTGAAGCATTCTCAGTTAAAATGTTTGGAAAATGTGTATTAGTTTGTCTTCTTTAATCTTTATTCTTTTTTTCTTTAAACCTGAACTCTATTATAAAGTTTCTAACTATGAGCCTTATCTATGTAAGGAGACAAAATTCAGTGGGAGCACTCTGCCTCATTTGTTAAGCTATAGTTAGACGTACTTTGAGAGACAAGCTGAAGTAATGGGAAATGTAAGAATGCTTTCTTTTGTGAGTAGGAAGGAAAACAGGCTTTGCCATTATTCCATTTAATTTTGTTGGAATTTCTGTAAAACAGAGTATCTATCATTCTTTCAAATACAATCCCCCAGAGCAGACAGCCCTGTGTCCAACGCAGTAGAGAATGCAATGTAAAAGAAAGTTAAATGAAAAAAAATGAAACAACGTATGCACAATTTCTGAGCATCTGTCCAACAACTAAGTTTTTTTCTTGTATATGAGACAAATAAAAGTAGGAGTTGGAAGTACAAGACTATATGCAACATTCAGTAACAGGGAGTTCATTAACATGGTTCATCATGGTTTCTGTGCCTTAGATAATCAAATAAATTGAAGGTCACTCATGTTAGCACATCTTATAGCCATATTATCACAAAAGTGAGTGCTCAGTTCTCCCTAGCAAGCTAGTCCTTACAATTGCAGTCTTGTGGAAACAAGACTTTTAATCTTGAAATATCTAAGCTAAAAATAATTTATGATCCATTATGGTCTTCATTTCTACAGAACTGAACTACTTAGATCTCTGCAGAAATGGACACACAAGAACAACAATGACACTTACAGCAAAGGCATTTTAAAAAGTAGAATGATCCCAATTTTCCACTGTTTTCTCCTCCTATTTTTCCTAAACTCTCAAAAATTTTAAAAGAAGGCAAAAAATCAGCTTTGCCACTTCCCACTCTTTCTATATGACTATGTATAACCTAAATTTTCAAAAGTGACTCCTAGTTTCAGTGATCTCAATTTTAATTCTAAATTTTTGATTTTCTACTGCTGAGTTCTGAAAGAGTTGCACCTATACAGGTACTGTTAACTGTAGTTACTCTTCTGGTCACTTAGCCCTTGAAAAACTGATTTCTAGCCATCTAAAAAGAAGTAATTAAAAATCACTTCCAAAGACAAAAATGAAGCATTAATATTAATGAAATAATAAATACTTTACTGGTCTGTAATCATTTCCATTTAATTTAGAGTACTAGCCAGTTCCCAATTTTGTGAAGAATGTGCGAAATTATAGTTTAAGCAGAGCAAAAAACTTGCATTTTATTATGAATGAGTTACATAACACGGATTTTTGAGACACTAGTTTTACTAGTTCACTTATTTCTTTCTGCTTTAGAGGACAAAACATCTATGGTTGTTTGGTAACAGAATTCAAGCATCTTCCTTTAGCTGTCCTAAACTTTAGGTTTCCTGCACATACAGGTGGCAGGCTGTCAAACAGCACTGTTGGACTCAGCTGAACACATTTGATTGAATGCTGCAATATCTCTGCATAAAGGTATGTCTAAAAAGCAGCTTTTCTTTTCCTCCTTATGAGGAAAATGCACTGCTGAATTGTGCATCAGCAACCACAGTAGTTCCATTCCCCAGAAACAGGAAAAAAGTCACAGGTTTTTTTCCCTTAATTCCTCTAAAGCACAAAACATTCAGGTTTCCCCTGGTGATATTATACTTTTGTGATGAAGTCTAGATTGGATTCATGCATTTGCTCCAAATGGTAGATTAGAGGAATGCATGAATATTAATTTGCAGTATGTTTATAGTAATTCTGTGATTACTGTCTGGTAATTGTGTACTAATAATGTTCGTTGTTTATATACAACTTCAAAAATAAATAAGAAGCAGCTTCATTAGCAATGGACTCTCAAGAGCAATTTCATAATGAGGAGAAATTTCCTCATTATCTGGAGATATTGGAGATATATTCAGATACAGACAGATGTAACATCACTAAGACAGTCAGACAGACACAGTCAAAAACTCACAAGCATTTTTTCACATCCACTACCTTTTAGGCATTTAACTGAGGCACATAAATTAGGCATCTGATCTTGTTCTGTAGTCAGCAGAGATCACTATAAGCCCATTTAGGCTACCAGAGTTTGGCAATGAAATCAGAGAGAAGAGCTAAAATGAAGTACACAGGGTATAGGTCAAGACTCTACTGGGAGGTCTGAAACAGGGCCTGACATAGTTTTCAATGTTTTTAAACACAACAAAGAAACCAAAAGTCTCAGGATTGGCATGAATGCCAGACTTCAGCAGACATGAACACACATCATTCTGTATCACTGTGCTATTGGGGACTATCTGACTTAGAGACCTGTAAAATTGCAACTTGAACTGAGATTCATGAATGATCCCCACTGAAAATTGGGACTAAGACCATCTTGGAGAGATATTAGCAGTCCTTCACCTATTATTTCCCTTCCACTTTTTCTTGGATATACAACATATTTGCTTTCTGCACCAACCTGATAACTACTGAGCAGTTCTTCTACTGTGAGCAATTAAATTGCTTCCAGGGTGGCAATACACAATGATGGATTAGGCAATTCCTATTTGTTTGTAATTTTGGTCAGCGAGATTTGGAATGATCTTCAGCATCTTTGGCTGCAAGTCCCTTCATTAATGCCACTGATTATTAACAAATGTGCTGTTATTATTTTAATAACCCTCTCAATATGCTTATTGAGCTGTGGAAAAGCTTCCACCTCTCTTAAATAAAAGTTTGCTTCAAAATGTAGTCAACCATTCTGTTTTCAGAACGAGCCTGTATCCATCCCCCAGGGGGACCTGCTCTGCATGGAGGTCGAGCCCTGCAGCATGTCAGATTTATAAGAGCAGTGGGAGAGGTCATAACAGAGAAAGATACAGTCCTCCATGTCCTATTCAAGTGTGGTCTGGAGGTCTGGATACAAATAATCCACATGATCCTCACCTAAACTGTTGAAAAAAATCTCCAAATGCTTATCACTCTCCCAGCAAGCAAGGCCACATTTTCACTTCCAAAGGGATCTCAGAGCACCTTTTGCAACCAAAGGCCTCTGGCTGATGTAGACTAGGCACCCTCGGACTTGCTGTCTCTGAATGGCTCCATCCACCACCTGGGATGCAGCAACCCTCATGCACACCAGCAGGAGCCAAAGTCACACACAGTCTATAGCATTTCATGAGAAAGCGTGAGACAGGGTATTGAGCTCACTTTTGTCTGGGGAAGCTGCTCCTTGAGAAAGCCCATCCCTTCCCCTACCAGTGAGTGTGACTGCTGGCTGCCGGGGCAGCCCCAGCTAAGCCACTCACCCACTGCCAAGGCCATTCCTGGGTACCCAGCCATGCTCTGCTGAGGGGTCTGAGGCCTCAACACAGCTCTGGCAGATCCAAAGCTGCTGCCTCACAGAGGCCTCATGCTGCCGCCTCGGCAAAGCCCCTGCCACTTCCAACCAAGCTCCGTGTCACAGCAGTGGCACAGCTGTGTTGTAAAAACAAATTCATCCTCTCAAGTAGTTTTGAAATTCTCAAATGAGAGAGTTAGGTGCTGATCCTCATTACAGATAATGGCACAGAAAAGGATAGGGTGTCCTTTATAACAAGTGCCCAGGTGATTATGATTATTAAAATATAAAATAATAATAATAATAAAAAATCAGACTCTTTTTTACAGACACTGTAGGATGCACTAAGACCATACACCCTATGCCAGTTCTTCCTTCCATATGTGTGCTCTGCATTCTCTGTATTTTACTATGTTCAGAAACAATGCTCAGGACACAACTGAAGCAAGTAGGCATGGACTAGCAGTTAGAAAATTATCTGTGGTTTATTATTTTTTCTATGAGTTTTGACTACTTTACACTCACAAGTAGATAGACTAATGATGAAAATGTATTTCTAACATAGAACTGTATCAGCAAAGACTCTTGGGCTTTAAATCTGCATTTGAATCAGATTAAGTAGTACCACCAACTACACAAGTTTCACCATAACATGTAGTTCACTTTGCATAGATGGCAGCTGTATATAATCACCGATATTGAACTACACCATAACTTGTTCACCAATATTATTTCTAGTTCATGTTGCTGAAGATCTACATACACTGTCTGGTAAAGGACGTAGAAACCAATCCGTATTGCTTATGTAGCTTACTATCATATCAATTCTAAATCCCAGGATTCACAACTGAAATCTTGCTTGTCCTGAACTACTCTTCTCAGCATCTCTGTTCCTCAAATATTTACATTCAAAGGTTCTCAGAAAGAAACAAAACACATTGCAGGATGGATTAATTTACAATTGATGCACTTTTTGTTTTCCATTGTTCGCTGAGTTCTAGTCAAGCTTCCCGTGGGGAAAAAAAGTAACAAGTCACAAACAAAACACATTTTGAGAAAAATAATGAGAAAAAACTGGTCAAATGTCTTCACTGAAGAGACACCAAATCTTGAGACTGAGATTGTTTACCCGAAGTGAGAGAACTCTAAAAGGATATTGACAAAATTATACAAAATCAATTACTAACTATGAAAAGGAGAATCGACACCTTCAGTGATCTTTGTCTCAACATTCATGAACAAGAAGACAATCAATTAAATAGGCAAATTTCAAAGGAAATCTTCTCTTCCATCCTGCATAACTAAACTCCATACATTTTTATTAATAGATTTGTGTTAGAATTTGATATGATTTAATAAGGAGATTAGACATTTGTAAAAATAATAAAAATATTCACAGATACAAGAATAAACATTTCTAAACATTTTGGGGAAAAATCTAAACACATTCAGGCTTTGAGAGTTAGGACTGTATCCCTTAGGATATTCAGGAATGTAAATTTCATTAAATAAATATTATTGGTAAAGCACCAGTTTATGTTTAGAAATTGAAGTTAATGGAAACAAACACTTTAATAACAAGTGTCCTAATCATTGCCACAACTCTATCAAGAGTATAGTGGATTCTCTATTGATAGTTATCTTCAAAGGAGGATTGGTTTTTTGAGGGAGTTGCTTTGCTTTTTTATTGTTCTTTTTGTTTTCCTCCTGAAATATTCTAGTCCATGACAGCCCCTGGACTTGAAGCAAGAATTAAGTCATGGAAATCCTCTGTGTTCCACAAAAGGTCAGACTAAAGGATCACAATAGTCCCATCTCTCTTTAAAAAAATCTATGAGTACATAAGATTTGACCTGAAAAATGACTTCTCCATTGTGATAAGTATATAACTTGAAGAGAAATATACATGTAAAACATGGACTGACTGAAGCCTATATAGGGCAAGATGCCTGGGTCCTTACACTTACTTTCCTTTCACCTCTGCTACAACTGTGAATAAATCCTTTAACCTCTCTGTATTCTTGCTTTGCACAACCATAAAATATAAACAATATGTTCCCACAGCTTAGTCTGTTGAGCTGCTTAATTGGTAAATATTTGTAAAGGGAATTTAAATCCTTGGATTAAAGAGGAGAGAGACATGCAAATGATTATTGAATGCAGGTGTTCACAGCTCTATAGTAGCAGAGAATGCTATCCTCCTTTGTACATTATAATGTCTTAGAAATAAATGTCAACTGTAATTTTAAAAGTGCTAAGAACAAGCATAATAGGCTGTTCCCAGGTAATTTATACTTCTCTGCCCCATCTGACAGGGATGAGTTTTCTGTATCTTCATGAATCACCTTAATGTAGTCACTCAGGAGATGGGTAATAAGATTTGTATATTTGTAACTTTGCAGGGATGCAAGATTTGCAATTCAGTTTTGAAATATCAGCTGTTTCTTCTCACACTTATTCTAAAGGCTTTGGCAACCGCTTTTACAATAGATCACATGGATCTGTCTGTATACTGCCTCCCTTGCCTAATAAGGAATTTGTTTGCTCAAGATTCAAGCAAGAGGTGTCTGAGGCATAGTATTGCATCAGAAAAAGGCCTTGACATCCATATAGGCTAACAGAGAGCTCTGCTGAATGTGCAGCTGTTGCTTGGCCTGTGGGCCACAGGTGTCATGTCTGTGTTCACCTGAGAGCCTCTCCAGTGTATCTGGAGCTGACAGACACAGTCAGCTAACAACCTTGGAGAAGGAGGGTCTATCTAGCCCTGTGTTCTCTAGACCATTGAAGTGTCTTAACATTATTTTTCAAGCCCTTTATAATCATTAACTAATTAGCCATTAGGCAATCACTAGTATTAACTATATTTCTAAAAGCATTTGCAGAACCTATCCAATCTTGTTTCCATTAAGGTTACATTCAATGACTGCAGCTGAACCATAAGGAAATAATCACCACCACAGTTGTTTTTATTATAGAGGTTAAATTAATTTATTTTGTTCTTTTTGCTCTTCCCCTTTTTGTCCCAATTTTGACAGTAAAATCCCTTATTATGTCCTTATTGGAAGGGATGTGTGCAAAGCAGATAAAAGAACTGTCATAATGGTATACCTGAACTACAAGGTTTTCTTTTTTTTTCCCTCTAACCAATGAGAGATAGATGAATTATCTCTGACATACAGAAGGACAAAATAGGGAAGAATGAATGTGACCAAAAGCCCACCTCCTTCAGTAACACAAAATGGATTGCACAGGATGCACTGATTTTAGCCTAATGAATTAACCTTGCCAAATGCCACAGAGAAAAGTCAAAATGCCAGCATGCTCTTTGTTTGCCTTAGTTTCTATATGCTGACTGCTAATTTTGTAAGTGATGCTTGCCCTTTTAGAAAAGAAATCACTAGATACCCAGTTCAGTAAATATTTCTGCTGCATGCTATTATTTGCCTGTAGGACTCAAAGCTTTGCACAAATTCCAAGGTCCCTGCCAATATTTCCACTGGTTCTAAAACAAGGTCTGCTCCTCCTCCCAGTGCTGTAAGGGGCAGAGAATAGTATTCACGCTGAGCCCAAATCCATTCTAGCTTGAGAGATGTTGAAAAGATTTTGTTTAAAAAAAAGAAGGAAAAATGATAAACATTAGCTCCAGGAATTGTCTCACCAAGGGGCCCAAACATTCTGAAGTTTTACCAGGAACAGATGAGAAACAACTGTTTTCATTCCCTATTGAGTTCTTCTGGGTAATGGAAAAAGAAACTGCTTCCCCATGCAGCCTCAGAGCCTGATGGTGGGAACATCTCTACACATTAGTGCTATCAACAAGCTGTCCTATTTTTTTTCCTTGAGGTCTTCTTCCACCCTGCTTTTTTGTTTGGCTATACTTTTTTTTTTTTTTTAATAGACCTTTTTATCAGTGCCAGGAGCACATGCTGTGGCTCAGAGTTTGTCTTTAAGGTGTACCTCCCACAATTCATTTCAGATTTGGGATGTGAATCCCTTGTTATGCCTCTGTGGCTGTTTCTTCAGGGTACAGATAAGTAAGCAGTGGAAACCCACCTTCTCTTACTTTGGATGTAAAAAATTCCTTCAGAAAAATATTAAGTAGCTTGATGTAAAAATGCATAAAAACTTAGAACTGTCTTCTCAGTTAAAAAACACTTATATTAATCCAGAATCTTTCCAATTTTCTTTAAGAATAATACATATCTAAAAGACTCCAACTGCCTGAGCTGTTGGGGAAGGAAACTCTTTTTGTTCTTTACTTCAGGTCTGTGAAGTCTCATTCACTGAAACAAAATTCACAGCTGAATTCTACCTCACATTTGTTCATTGCTAGCACCCCATCTACATATCAGAGTGCATCACACAACCTGTTCTCCATTCCATGGCTCACTTGAATTATGGAGCTGAGGGAAGATCCCAGCACAACACTGAAGCTCATCACTGAGGAACATGTGGGCAAAAGTGCCTCCTAGGTGGCCTACCCTCCTAGAAGCCCTGTTGAAAGCAGCCCTTTCCACCTGTAGCCTTAACATGTGGCCATTTTCCTGTCATATGGTGCCAGAGCTTTACAAGCAAGTGAAACATGTTCCACTCCATGGGGCAAAAGAGCATGATGTAGCTAATATTCATGCAGAACTGACATAAGGGAGTTCCTACCCATGGCTGAAGATATGTTACTACTAATTTCTCTCTCCTGTAATATAAGAATAGTAAAAAATGCAGTCAAAGAAACTAGAAATTGAAAAACTCATGACTGACAAAATAATTTCCACCCTTTGCAGATATTTTTACAGGCAAAACACATGGCAGGAACACATGCAGTTCACCACTGAGTGTTTGCTGCTATATATTCAACTGTCTGAGAAGTTTCAGCTTCTTCTGGGTATTTATCCAGGAGAAGCTGAGCTCTTAATAATCCTGGTGAGTTCTGTTATGTGGAAGGTGATCAACATTTTGACATATTACACCGTATCCATTTCCAAGCTTCTCCTAGATCATACTGTAGGAAAGCAGTACAGTTGAATTCATTTACCATTAATATTACTCACCTCCAGGGTGTGATAGCACGGAGCAGAAAGAGAAACAGCAACACTGTGTGACAGCAAGTCAGCCAGTATATCCCACAGAATCTATCCAATTTTGGTAATATTAATTTTTCACTTTTCAGAGCATTCCCAGTTCATTATCTTTGGGAATCGTATGCAAAGTTCTATATTTCAGTGGCTAAATTCCTTTTATTATCTGGGCATATCAATTTA
The DNA here is from genome assembly GCA_907165065.1 of Caprimulgus europaeus. The sequence continues at coordinate 20,197,220 of OU015532.1, read as the reverse complement.
AGGCTGAACTTGGATGAATCTCTTCTATGCTGCAATTCACAGTATAGACGCATTACAAGAGCTGACTATAATATGCTGTACTCATAATATTACTAATAATGAAGATATTCCCTGTTGTTACCATGGGACCACATGTCTGATAAGGCTAAACTGAATTACTGCATGTAGCAGATATTCACACTGAGTAAACAGAAGAAAGAAGAGATGGTAAAGATTTCAGGCCTTACAATGACAGGAATGCAAACTTGTAAAAATCGGAAGAATAAAGTCGTATTTGGTATTTGGGATAAATCAATCTGGTGAGAATAAAGACAGTGACGTCCTGTAACAAGGATGGGAAGTGAGAATGGAGGAATTTGAAAGTACAGGGTCTTTTCCCCCAGACATTTGCAGTCATTGTGAGTAACATATTTCTCTTGGTCTTTGTCATATAATTTGTAACATTTTATGTAATATTTTTTTAATATGTAAGTATTTTTTTTTAATTAAAAACTTTCTAGTTTGAACATTTAAAAAACACATAATGTAGTATGTGGGGACAGTCCAGTGTTTGGATATCTTTGTAATGTAATGCGATGTCTAATATGACTTTAAAAGCTCAGAAAATCCTGATTATACTTCAAGAATTTTTATTTGCAGACTTAACAAATCAGCAAAAGTTTCTATATATTGGGTACAGTTAAGTGTGGCAAACAGAACCTTTTGCTGCCCATTACATTGCACTTACTGAACTAGCTGAAACCTCTTAATTAAATCAAAACATCCTAAGAGAACACATCGCTTGGAAATTATGTATGGCACTAGGTAGCACCCTTACATTTAAATCCCACTTATTCACAACAGCAGAGGAAAATCCAGCTGCTCTTTGAATTAGCATACATGTTGTATCCAGCTGTTCAGGAAAATCCATAGCTAGCACTTGAAAACATAAGTTATTATATACACACATCATTAACTTTTAATAGTAGAGTAAATGGAGTATTTTCATTATATCTGCCAGTCTATGACATTTATTTGAACAAGCCATGATTTTTGTCCTTTTTTAAAGTATCTATATCTCTATAAACACAAATACAATTTTCTGATCATTAAAACAGGATCCTAAACTTCTGAAAGGCTGACAACAAAAAATGGACTATCTCAATTAAAAGCCACTGGATAATTGATTATTTGATGATACACCTTTGTTCAGGCAGTTTTGGAACAATTCATTATAATGTCTAACTAAATCAGGCTCATCAACTCACCATTATTCAATGGAAATCTGTCCTGTTTACCAAATGGATAGTCTGGATTACATTCTTGTAAGTAAATAGCCAAGTTTATACAGAGTGACAGCAAGCTATCTTGTGGATGTTGCAGCACAGATTGGCTTTTCTGCTAGCACTACAACTGCAAATGACGTGGTTTGGAATGGTTTTTGCATCCTAGAAGTAGCAGGAGAACATTTTCTGGTTTTACTTTATCTTTTGTAAAACCCTATAAGCAGTGGGGTACATGCAAAATCCAACATAAAAACTAAGCCCATACTAAAGATAACATCACTTTAAGATAAGTCAGCATTTGAACCTCAGTCTGATGGCTTTCCAATTCTTTGGTTCTCTGAACTAGCTCCTGTGGTTTTAGTTACAGACAAGTCAAATGAAACCAGACCAGAACTGTTTCCAAGCTCTGACCCAGATGTATCTGATAGTGCCTTGAATAAAGACCTGAAACCTAATCTGCCCGAAATCTGAACTCTGAGGCTGTGACTAAACCGTCAACAGTGAGATGGCATGAACAGCCCTGAGTAACTGACACAACCAGCTTCTCGGCCATTTTTTGGCCCTTTGCCACCTTCCTCCTTCCCCAGTTCAGCCCACAACATGGTAGCTAATACAAACATTTTTACCCAACCAGCGGAGTGGACCATTCCAAGGGCAAGAATGAATGGCCAGAGAGAGGCAGTGACTATTTGTCCTTCCACTGGCACTGAAAAATTTATTGTGAAGTTCCTCCTTTAGCTTAGTTCTAGTTCCCATCCAGATCCTCTTGAAGACTTTAATATCCACAGGCAGTACTGCAAAGAATATTTTGTCATTGTTGAAGACTCACTGATTTCTGCCAATATGACAACAGCAACTCAGAACTTCAAGATAACAGGATAGCCAGTAGCCAGAGTCAGTGCAAAAATGTAAAATGTAAAACATCATCAAATACCAGCAAAAGAACAAGATACACATGAGAGATGTAGTATAACATTTAGTTGACATTCCTTTCTAGACGAATACAATGAAGATAGTAATATTGTTTTGTGTTTGCAGCCTGCAAAAGAACTGCGAAGTGTACCATATTAATATTCACTCTAGTTTGTACCCTCAAACATTGGTAAAACTGGAATGAGCTGGAAAAGGAAATGTTTGGTAAGTCATCTTAATTGAATGACCAATATATCAACCCTTGAAATTTAACAACAAACCAAAAGATTGGTGTAGCTTAGGGCAAATAATTGAAATAATGTTTTATGCTATATTTCCACGCTGGAAACCTCCCTACAGTGCACAAAGATCAATACTCAGCATGATAGATGAATGGTTTTGAAAGCTTCAAAAGTCAGCTGGTTGACTTCTAGTTCATGAGATACGAGAAATGTGTCAACCACTGCACAATTGCGCCATTAGTTTTGGAAACTCATTTAATACGCATGTGTGAAAAATAACAAAAGGATTTGTGACCTGCCTGTGTTATAACTTTCTCAACACGGGAAGAAAGCTCAGCTGTTTTCTAACTCATCAAAGATCCTTCACACCTGGGAAAGCAAAATCAGAGTCTCAATTTCAGAAAGATTTTATTCTACACAGAGTTTACTTTGTAAAACGAAAGTTTTATTGAAAAACATAGTAAAGTCAAGGGCTCAGCTTTGTCATAGGACCCAGATCTGAATTCCAAATTACCTTGAAGATGACAATTTGAAGGAAGGGTGGTCTAGTGCTCTCAAGTTGCCAGAAGTGGAAAGGAAGAGCCATCATTTAATGTGGCTTCCTCATTGGTCATCCTGGAAGAAAATGTCAAAACAAAGGAGCTAGCTCTGCTCAACTCCGTGTAAGGTTGTCAGGTTTTAAGCACATTAGCACTGGAGACTTCTGCTCTTGCTTTTTACGTATGGTGATAGAACTTAAAGATTATTTCTGATATCCATAGACACATAGTAATAGCCTCAAAGGGTTTATAACCACTCTGATGCAGAAGATGTCAGCAGCTTGATAAATGCCTTTGTTTCCTGGGTAGGCATAACTTTAAAGATATGTAAAGGTTTGGTTTAGTCGAAATATGTCAGTTAGAATAGGGTAGCACACCTTCACTCCACAGTGAGCAAAGGCATAAGAGGCTAACAGAGTAGAGATATATCGCATATATCCTGTGCTCAGGATGCCATGTAATGGTGCGTGGAGATTCTATTGTCCGTATTACGAAATTCCCCCTTTCTCCTTCTATTCTCTATTTAAATCTTCACTGAAGCATATGTCAGAATCTCAGCTTTCAATGACTTAGCAGAAAGCATTATACAAGCAATAAACTACAGAGTGAAAAATGAATTCTTGGTAAGTAGTAATAGTTCTTGGTTATCTTTCAAGATGAAGACCATTTACCTTTTTAGGACACAAGGAGGTGAACTAACCCAGCGGCTGCTGATCAAGGTTACATAGATAACACCAAAATGTCCCAGCTTCTTGTCATTAAACACCTCATCTACTCTCACATTGGAGATTACCATTTCCATTTCTCCTCTCCTAGTATCTGCCTATTTAGTTATGTGCCTATTTGTTCTCTAATACAGTCCTGCAAAGGAAAATGAGAACAGGAAAAGGAAAGGGGAAAAGGAAACAAATGCATATCACCCAGATCCTTTCAAAGGTTGCAGAGTGAAGAATTAAACTATCAGGACTAGTTAGTAACCACCATGTGAGGCTAAGGGAGCAGGGGAACAGGCAACTTGGAAACAAGAACTAAGTAACCCAGAGATCCAAAGCTACATTAGGGGTTTTGATTGTTTTGTTTTGTTTTTTTTCCAGACTGTGATCTCAGTGCAACTAATACTTAATCTAAAGAGAAGACGCTCTTCTGATTGTTGTAAACAAGAACAAATGTAATGACCAGGTCTGATGCATGTTTGCTTGCTTTTCTTATCATAAGGCACTTCCACCATGAGTATTTCCTCCCACAGATACGCCTTAAATTTATTGGACTGTTTTGTTTTGTTATAAGCACAGTACTTCCAGTGTGCATTAAGTTCCATCTAAACAGCCCTGTCCAATGGGGGTTCTCAGGGACCTGTGAACATAAAGCAGCTTTAAATGGAAGATAAGTACATAGATATTCAGCTCAGCCAGAATGGAGGAACCTGTGATCCAGCACAGCAGGACTTTGGATATCAAATAAATTCTTCCAGGGGAAACATCAACATCTATGATTTCTTAGAATAGGTATATGCTTCATTTTGCTTTTACTAGACATATTACTCTGGGAATCTAAATTCTGCATAATCTAAAAATCTTCTCTAGTTTATAAGTAGCAGCATGTTCAATAGTTTCTTTAGGTTAATGAAACATTCTGTAGTGCACCAAACATTAACTTAATGAAGACTGGCAAAGTAGATAAGGCTAGAACAGCACTCATCTGCATCAGTCTAAGTCCACAGGACTGTGTATAACTAAAATATTCATTAATTTCTGTACTCACCTCCGTTCTCTGACTGCTTCAGCCTTCAGATAGTGGCTGGATGTAGTCTATCAAACTCACTGTCCACAATGAAACCCTCACACATATTCAGAAGTAATTACTGCACCCTATTTTGGAATGTTGGTGGACTCTTACACTGCATTTCCTTGCCCTTTCTTTGAAATTACACAAAGACACAAGGTTATTCTTATAAAGTTCCATATCTCTTCCTCAATACTTCTAAGACATTTCTTTAGATGTCCAGAATGAAAAGCTACAAAACAGAGCAAGTGAATCATAAAGAAACTCAAATTGTCATGTTACAAGCTCACACCACATTCCTCTAATAGTTTTAAAACAAACCAAATATATTTGAATCATTGTCCTGGGTGCAGGGGAATGGGTGAATGGCTGTGTTGGCTGCTAGCTGAGGGCTAGCCCAGTGGAACTATCACAATCATGAAGTTATTTAAGGTGAATCTTAAACTAACTCTGAGCAATGAATCAGTAATGACACCTTGATTAATCATTCTTCCTTCACCAAAATCCATTTCTAGCACTCTCAAGGTTTGGAACAAGTCTTGTGGCTCATCTTTGATATATGTTACTTCTATACAGAATTTACTGTGGGAAGGAGAGGTCTTTAGCATTAAGCAGTGCATCCCCACTTTTAACTTATACAACACGGCCACATAGCCCATACTGTCCTTCCCAGTGTGGGGCCTCTGTATATTTAAATATCTTGCTTTAAAACAAAATAAAACATTTCTCAGCATTCAGTAGCAGAGCAATTTCGGTTCTGTAGGTCTGTGAAAGCAGAGATGAAGTATTATTTTGCAAAGTTAAAGTAATCTCTTGAAATTGCTCTAAAGATGAGGATTATGAACAATGTCAGCCCTAGGAAAACATGACAAAAGATACAGACGTGCAAACAGCATGAAGGTAGAGGCTGCTATGCAACATGCTGCACTCCCATAAAGACAGTGAGTCTTCACTGAAAGTCTATCCACTCAGAACATGTGGTGCCACTGAAAGAAATAATGTACAAACAACACACTTGCCAGGAAAAAAAAATAAGTGGAAAATGTTGACAGACTATTTTTAGAATTAATCATTTACATTTTTCATACTGAAACAACTACACCTTCTTATTTTGTTTTATATTGTAAATTACACCACAGTTCAAAGTTTTAAGTCACAGCACTCTGCTCACTAACTTCAGCTGCAGCTGTGAGTGTTACAAAGGATAAAGTTGTCAGAGTTTCTCAGCTAAACAATAATAGGAACTTTTAGCAAAAGCAAAACTGCATGTTTTCCTTTAGCTTGTTCTGAGTAACAATAAAATTGGAAGGAAAAGAAAGAGAAAGGATGCCTTAGGCAAGCACTTCAACATAACCAGCTGAACTGCTTATGAGCAGCTGTAAACAAGCTCCTATGATGCGAAGTGTCATGGAAGTGACATGGTTGTCATCAATACACAGAGATCTGAAATGCTGTTAAGATTTTTACCTGGGTCTTGTATTCAAAAATCTTAACAGCATTTGTCCAGGTCCCTCTGGATGATCTTGCCATCCAGAGGGACCTGGACAGCTGGAGAAGTGGGCCCAAGTGAACCTCATGAGGTTCAACAAGGCCAAGTTCAGGGTCCTGCACTAAGGTCAGGACAATCCTCATTATCAATACAGGCTAGAAGATAATGTGCTAGAAAGCAGCCCTGAGGAAAAGGACTTGGGGGTAGTAGTGAATGAAAAGCTGGACATGAGCCACCAATGTGCATCTGCAGCCCAGAAGGCCAACTGCAAAAGATTGAGAGTGGTGATTCTGCCCCTTTACTCTGCTCTGGTGAGACCTCACCTGGAATACTGTGTCTAGTTTTGGAGCCCTCAACACAAGAAGGACGTGTACCTGTTGGAGTGTGTCCAGAGGAGGGCCACAAAAATGATCCAAGGGCTGGAGCACCTCTCCTACAAGGACAGGCTGAGAGAGTTGGGGCTGTTCAGCCTGGAGAAGAGAAGACTCTGAGGGGACCTTATAGCAGCCTTCCTGTAAGAAAGCTGGGGAAGAACCATTCACAAGGGCATGTAGCAATAGGACAAGGGGTGATGGTTTTAAACTAGAAAAGGGTAGATTTAGGTTGGATATTAGAAAAAAGTTCTTCAATATGAGGGTGGTGGATCACTGGAACAGGTTGCCCAGAGAGGCAGTGGAGGCCCCATCCCTGGAGATATTCAAGGTTAGGCTTGATGGGGCTCTGTGCAACCTGCTCTACTAAAGATGTCCCTGCTCACTGCAGGGGGATTGAACTAGATGGCCTTTGAAGGTCTCTTCCAACCCAATACATTCTATGATTCTATGATTCTACATCTAGAGAATATTATCTTAACTGTAAAGCACATTACAGTTTACTAATATTATCACTATGTGTAATCCAGGTATTCTTATCTTTATTCCTATTTATATAGATGCAAATATGTATTTTCCTATCCCCCTCTTCAGTCCATCACTGTGAAAGAAAATAGACAAATACTAAATATCAATTCTTTTTAATTACAATCCTGACATGTTTCTAAATCCATCTAGAAATTATGAGTTTGTCAAGGCTAGCAGGTGAACATATTTCCTTATGAGAGTAAGCATTTGGAAAAGAAAAAATATTAAATAATATGTACTGTAGTGTCGATAATTGGAAAAGTATAACTGCTTTACTGTTTTTGTTAAATGAAAAGGCAATCTGCTCTAGAAAGTCCCTATATATAACGCCTTTGTCTTATATTGCACCATGCCTCAGCCCGGGGGATGCCAAATAAATTTTCTGCTTTTGTCCTACCTTATCCACATGCGGTTAAAGAGAATTGAGGAGGATGGGAAAATAAGTTTATAATTTTGCTCTGGAAGAAAGTCCTTTTATAAAACTTCTAAAGCAACTGCATTGAATTTTGAACAATATGCACATAGAAACACATAATTTCTGTTTAGCAGCAGTAGTGATATGTGCAAAACAGATACTGTTCTTATAAATTTCCAACATTCAACCCTTTAAGTATGGCTTGAATTCCCATTTTTTTCAGCTGTAAAATGGCTACTCTGTATCTGACAACTATAAACTCCCCCTCAGTTTCTCCCATATGTTAAACAGGATTAGTTCCTCTTCTGTTTTTCTTTTTGTTACTTCCTGTGAAAATGTCTCTGTTGTCCTTATAAAAGCAACACTTATAAGGTTATTTTTATTTTACTGGCTTTTGAGATCTGTTTCAAGCTGCTCCACGTCCCAGCTATTAGCTGGAATGAGAATTTGATCCAGCTGGTACCTCCACCATTAGAAACTGCAAGCAGACAAGCTTAAATGTCAGGTATAGATCTTTGGTCTGATTTAAGACTAGTGAAAGATTTAGTTAAGCCTGTTCTCTGTGCAGGAACAGATCTGTTGTATCACTGCAGTTTATCCAGATGTCCTGAGATATTCCTCTTTTCTGGCAACCCTGTTGTTTCTTTCCCTGTAAATCTGTGTTACTTTTCTATCTACATCCATCACAATCTCTCTCACCTTTTCTTCCTTAAGGCATTTTTCCCTTGAACCAGGCTCTTCCTCAGGCTTATCCTCTGTTGTAACAAAGGTCCCGGCTCTTTCTTCTGGTTTTTAACTGGGTAGCTGTAGGTCTGTCACTTTATTAAACTGTTTTGATTATTTTTCTGGAGAAACACAGTAGATTGGACCACTGTTGCAGACCTAAGAAACTGATATCCTATAAACTTGACTACAAAGGAGAAGTGAGCTTTCAGCTTTCCTGGACCAGACTGCAACTTAGCAAGAGAAGCTTAATCCCTCCAAGTAGTTTGTCTGTTTCCTAATGGAAGCATGCTCTGTCTTAAATAAAATGTTAGATCCTGATTTAGATCATCAGTAGTCATGCAAAATTAACCTCTACAGAGTGAATTTAAGTAGATTTACTTGGACTTGTAGCTACCTTTTCAAAATAATGCCTCTTTCTTACATAATGGACAAAAGACAAAACATAGACCTTGATGAATACATTACTCAAATGATATCTCCATTTATCCACCTGTTGAAACATGATAATAATATTGCTCCCTGTCATGCTTTGATGCTCTTATCTAGTGAGATAGCTTGATCTTTTTTAAAGAGATCTGTTCATTTTACCAAACTAGCAGCATGAAAACAGAGAAACTGTGTTGAAGCCCAGAAATTGCTTCTGTCTACAAATAAAAGTGTTAGCAATGGATATACAGACCCGGGGTAAACTATAGAGACATTAACAGAACAGAGGGAACAGTTTTGCTTATTTTAATGAGAAAAATAAATTTTCCTTTGATGGAGATCTGGATTGAATTTCTAATGGTTTTTAATATTTTGTTGCATTAATTAGTTTTCTATTTCTAATTATTATTACAAAGAGAGTGAAGAAGCATTCAGTTCCCAACCGCTAAAAAGTTAAAGGAGAAATAAATGAGAGATTATTTATGCAAAAAAGTGACAGAGCAAATATGAATCACAAGTTCAGCCTCTTCTGAAAGTAGATAATCCAAAGGTTCTCTGAAAGAAGAAATTAAATACGTGCTTATACAGTGCAATAAATTTCCTTTTAAAAATGAAGTAATTTCCGAGCTCTTCAGTGTAAGAATGATGCTTAATTTCTGATTAAAATGACAGCACTTATATTACAATTTAATGTTCCCAATATTGTCATGTTACAATAAATCAAACTGTTAGAGGCTGTAAGACTCTCTCATTCCCTTTCTGAAGAGAGTTACACTTCTTTAATTTGTATGGATGTTAGCTTATGATTAAGAAGCAGGTTCTTAATAGGAAATTGTATGAATTCGTGTCTCTATGGCAATCAGAGGGAGCTGAATACAACGTTCATAAAACATGCAGTGCATTGCTCTTTCTGTCAGTGGCAACTAGAATTCTGGGGCTTTATTAAAACAATAGGTTATAGGGATGACAAGCTTGCTGGTATAAATAATGATCTAATGATTGTTTGCAATATTCATACTCCTCTGCTTCAAGCTCTGGCGGGTTTTGTTTTTTTTTTCCTGTTAGTGTACAGAGCTTTCAGATATAAAGGTAAAGGATGAATTTCAAAGCAGAATATAATATGTTTAGTTATCTGGCAATAGTAACTGTTAGCATATAACTGCTTCTTTGCATCCACAGATCTTGAAGTGTAGAAAAGGAAAGCCTGATGGTCATATTCTAGTACTCCTACTGCCCAAGACTGCATCAGTTTGAAAATTATGCTGATAATGTCAAGTATGTTTGATTTGGTGATACCTAACAACCAGGTCTAATATTGTTTTAGAGGAGTTTGGGACATTGAACAAGAATTTGTTTCCAAAGGAGAGGGTAGATGTACATGCTTCTCCACACAGATGTGGAGACGTGCTGAATGCTAGCAAAATTATGAAATTACTTACTTTACATAAAAATAATTGTAAACTATTCTTCCCTTGTGCTGCATACTTTGCAAATACTGAATAATAAATATGCTTTGCTTAAAAATTAGTCTTTTTAAAATAGAGAAGCCAAAGAAAAGAAAAAGGGTTATAGCAGTATAGGAGTCTGGCAACCAACAAGTTTGTCTCCAAGCTGTTTTTATTTCTGCTGGCAAACGGAGGTGGAGCATAGCTGGGCACAGGGATAAGATATATGGAGAAAACAGCAAAAGCAGAGGGGTACTGAAGGGAAATGTGTGGGCAGTGGAAGGACTCTGCAGGAGACAGTTAAGAAGGCCAGTTGTATAATGAAACCAAGATAAAGAGCCTGTGCTGAAAGATGTGAAAGGTACAAGGGCATGCTTGATACATTTTGCATTGCTTTTGTGAGAAAGGCCTCAAAGTTTCTAAGACCTAACTGGCTGCTGTAGTTGTATCCAGGATCTCTTCCTATCCCCTGTAAATCCATCCTTTCTGAGTCCCGTCCCCTCATCCAAAGCCCTAGATTATCCTGGGGTTCCCAACCCGGAGGTTGCCTGCCTGTTTCACCTTGACAATATCTTGTCCTGAACAGTCACAGATTAAACTATCTGAGAAATGGTTTCAGCATGTGTGAATACAAAGATCAACAATTTAAGGCAGCCAATGACCAATTTCCAAATCCAAAGCTCTGCCCAGTTTGAGTCAAAGAGTTAAAACTAAATCTCTTGTACACTTTAAATGTAGGCAAAGAAAGTGGTGATTCTACAGACATTTGGAGCTGCAAATGAGAAAAAAATTATTATTCACAGGCAGTCATTCTTTCCGATTAAAATTGTCAGAATAGCAAGAGTAATTAATCTAATTCTCTTAGAATTGTATTGGGAAATTAAGATGTTAATGGAGAAGATCAGAAAAAAAATTGCTTCTATATTCCTTAGGAAATAGGGTACCATTCACTCTTAGCTTATGTACCAGGTCAGCCTCCCTCAATCTTTCCTGTCCCGCTAGGTACTTAATTATTCATTGGAACAGAGGAAAGGGAAATAAAAATTCAGGAATCCAAAGATTAAGGTGACTAATGGAAAGAACCTGTCTCATTTTGTCTCTTTTTAGGAAAGAATTGAGCTAACCTAGATTTTAGTAGATACTTTTCAGCTTCCGGTAACTTTTCTTTATAAGGCAGAGAATTTCTCCAAAGCCTTTCTAAAGAGCACCTGCTCATGTTTTTCTGTGATTTCTCAGGCCTGCTCATAGGTGCTTTGCTTTCCCTTGCAATGAATTAGGATACTAGAGTTCTGACTCAAGGCTGCCAGTTGATGGCATCCCAGGGTTGCACGCTAAAGTTATCCAGACCTAGGACTAGATACATGGAAGGATTTACTTATTGTAATCAAATACCATCTGACAGAGAATATAATTGAACGTGGCTTCTCCCCATGATCTGCAAGCGCTTCATCCTGAGCAGCTGGATTAAAGAGGTTCACTCTGAACTGAGACTTATTCTAGTTAGGATTATGACCTTAGTCCTTGTACTCTTGTCTCCTGAAGAATATAATTATTCTAATTACTTGTAGGCTTAGATATTTTCAAAATGGAGGTTCTGTAAACTATCTTGTATTTAAGGAACTAAAATAACAACAAGCAACAGTGGACCTTTCAGCCACCACTGTTCTTTAAATTCAATTATGAAGTTCTAAAATGTGTTCTGATTGCTTTATTTCTGAAGTATCACACCACTTGCGTCAGGTAGCATTATCAACTCCATCTTACAGAAGCAGACCTCAGTTGCAAAGAGCCCTAATGCTTTGTACGTGGTCTTACTGAGTGATTGAGAAAACTTTGGAACTAATGTCAGCTCTTCAGACTTTCTGTATTCTGCTTTAAGACTTTGTTCCTTACAGATATCGACAGGAGAAAATGCGTAGGTCACTCTTGTGCACATGAACTTTTGTATGTATTTTTCCACCACCAAGCCAACTGCTTGACATCTTATATGAGAGATCCCATGATTTGGAAGGGGAAGGGGGAAAATGTTAAAGAGAAGATTCTCTACCAGCCTAACCTACTTATAACTCCAAAAGCAACATTTCATCAGCACTGGAAGATAAGGGTGAGACTGGATTTTTTCAATCCTCCACATGTAAATTTTTATTTTAAAAATCCTTCTTTCCTCTTAACTTCAACTTCCTCTATGCTCATATCCTAGATATGATTTATAGAGCACCCAAACATTTCATCAAAGACTGAATGGGAAAGCAGCAGCTTTTCCATACAAACTGATTTCTTAGCAAAGGATAAATCAATGTGGCAGGCAGAAATACAGTGGAGATTATAACACAAATGGTAAATGTGGAAGGCCTCCCAAATGGGAGGGGCTGGGTGTTGCAGGGGCGGAATGAATAATTTATGGTGTAGAAAAAAGAAAATTTCCTTTGTGGAGACGTTACATTGCCTTTAAATGGAGTAGGAGTGTAGGGAAAGAAGGGAAAAAAAAGAGGGGAAAAAAGAAATTATATATTTCTAAGACATATGGCATGCAAGGTGGGGCTTTTTGAACTACTTTGACACTAAGAATTTATTCAGGGAAGCATTTTTCTTGGGTCTGTATTCAAGCAAAGCAATAGTCTGGAGAACTTCCTAATGTATTCATGAACTACTAATATGCATGAAGTATGAAGACCAGATAAAAAAAAAAAAGTATTTGTTAGCACAAGCTGCAATATTCATGCAGTCAGACATGTACTACCAGGTAATTATATTAAGGAAGTCAGAGGTGCAAACCAATCCTAAATCTGCCCTGCTTGCAGACCTCTGAACTACTGCAGATGGATCAGCTGTTGATGCAGAGGTATGATACCATGAAGTCTGGGTTATGCACTAAAGTCACAGGTTCCAGTGAACTATCATATTCTGCTGAGGCTATTTTATGCTGCTGAATCCGTGGTCATCAAGAGTTAGTTACTCTGCTTTAACTTTATTATGTGCACGGAGCATTCAAAGGAAGTAAGGAAGTGTCTCCAATGCTGTCAACAAAAATTAAAACCATATTGCCAACAAACACCTTTACTAGAGGGACAGTCACACTTCATATTTTTGGTATCTAATTTAAATATCTGAATTAGCACCCTAACCTTCATACAGGCTGCACACAGAATAATCAGGGATGCTTCAGAAGCATATTCATGTAAGATTGAGTTCATAATGTAAAGAGTTCAAATGCCTAATTTAGGCATCTCCTTTAAATGTGTAATCCACCTGTGAGGAATCACTGCTCACAGGCTCTTTACTGCAAGCACTTTACAGGCACAATGCACAGTGAGGAACAGGAGTTAGGAAGTAAGTCTAATCGAATCCTTCACTTTACCAAAGCAAATACAATTCATGTAGGTTTGTTCTGGGAACGTAACAGTAGCTGTATTCAGCCAGATCAAAACTTCATCTAATTCTTTATGCAATCACTATCAGAGAATGGTAACAGACACCCAGGGAGCACCTAGTGCACAGCAAGATGGTGAGCAGTGAGAATTCCCCAACTCCTAGATATGCCCCCACATCCACAGTGTATTATGTTGTTATGTTCTTACAAAACAAGTTACTTCCTTTCACCAGTAACACTCCCTTCTTTAACTCGTTCTCTGTGCCACTACCAAAGCTTCAGGTCAATTGATTCCCAACTAAAATTCCTAAAAAAAGAATCAGAAACCCCTATAAGTTACCCCTATAAACTTAACCAGGCCAACCCTCAGCAGGTGCTAATAGACATAACCTTCACTGAAGATGAATGTTACAAACTGATTTACACCAGTTAAAGAACTTAAGCATTCTTGTATTTTAAAAATAAAATCTTTCTTCAGACTAAAATTTGAAAGTGTCTGCTTTTGGGAAAATTCATAGAATTACATTCTTATAAAAAAGTTACTTTTAGCATAATGACAGCAAATCATCACTATAGTCTTCAGTTTTTGCCAGTATCTTTTGAATCACATTCACCATATCCACCCATCTCAAAATCAATCATTCTTTTCATAAAATGCAACAAAGTTATTCAAACAGATAAAATAATAATCCTAAAATAGGGAATAAAACAAGAAAAATCAAATCTAAAATTTCTTACCATAAAGACTCAGCAATTTGCTTCTGTTGCACATTAATCATTTGAGCTACCTTTGGGAAAAAATATCCCTTAAATCAAGTTCTACTCAGGTGTTGGGAAGAATATTGTCAATGTTTAGAGGAAGCAGTGAACAAGGATTCCTCAGTTCTCACCTTCACTGAAATAGTGAAATACAGCCACACAACCGCCTCAGTTTCTTTAGTTAAAATGGATACTTTACATATTTCATGAGGCTTCATTAATTACAAACTACAGCAAATAGAGCTAATAGGGACTGGGGAGGGGTCTGGGCATCACAAAGGTATTGCCCTACTCAGAGTAGAAAATGGCTTTGTTACACTCTGAATCTTCAAGAAAACATGCACAAAAAATGTAGTTTTCTTTAGTATAATATGAAACAAGGATGAAAACATACATATTTATCATTCTCTTGATTTACTTACCAAAAAAAAAAAAAAAGTCACTTCCTCATGTTTCCTTGTGATAAAATTATAGAACAGGAGTCAAGGTGCAAATATATTATTGTCATTCTCTGATTGAACTGATCATCAGACACTATCACTTATCGTCTCTGTAATGCTGCTGCAGTTCTTATAGAGAGTGGATAGCTTCTGAATTTGTTTTTCAATCAGTTTTCTCCGGTCTCTTCATCAGCAACCTGAGAAACACAAAGAATCCCCAGTGGAGGAGCCACAAAAATCCATTCCTTTTACAAAAGGCACCTTAAAAAATAATACATTTTCCCCTCCTCTCACCCACCACTACATGCACACAGATAGAGGGAAAAAAATATATTAAATGTTAAGTTACTGATATTTACGAGGTAAGAATTAACTAAATTCTGCTAGAAAAAGAGTGCAAATGACTGGGATAAAGAGATGTAATTCAAAGGTTGGTTGCAAAAGAGAGAATTTTGTGAGAAGGAATGATTGAACACAGCAATAAGGAGAGAACTGAGACAATAACTAGAGGCTGTGTAGCTGAACACATTTAAAGCAAAAATAGAGTCATTCTCAATATGAACATAAAAGTGGGAGTGGAGGGTGTGAGAGTCCATTGCAGCAAATGTCCAATATAAATTGTATAATAAAAGCAAAGCATCTGGATTTTACAGTGCAAACATCAAACTGTAAAGGTCTGACTGGGGCGTTCCTGGATCTGAACAACGGTCTCTCTTTCAAGAACCCTCTGTCTATGTGGTAATTATAAAGTCCAGAAAACATTACTCTAAGCTATGTGATCACAAGTAGGGAATAACTCAGATAAATATAGCTCTAGATAAGTCATCTCAGGTTTTACACAAATGCAGCAATGAATATTGGAGCATGTTTCCAAAAGTTACAGTTCATTATTGGTGGACACTAGGGTCAAATGAACAACTCATTGTTTCCAGCAATTTCTAATTCTAAGTGCAGGTTACCTTTTGATCTGTTTGAAAATATCATGATAATTTGTTGGGTTTGTTGGTTTGGTGCATCTTGGCTTTCTGAACACTTTTTGTGAGTATTTACTTATTGGAAAGGCAGTGCAAGACTTCTGATGAGACACCTAAGTCACACTGTATGTTTCTATTTTTCTAGTGTATACACATAACTTTTTAAAGCTAAATTGCAAGTCAAAAGGTTCAAATATAAATTTGACTTTTGCTTTCTCCATGTATTTGTGAGGAAAAAAAAAAGGTCATTCTAAGAAATCCTCCCACTAAAATTAGAATATTTAAGGATTACAAATTCTCAGGTCATACAAACAGAGTTGCAGCATGTTTAATAAAAATCAAAACAAATAAAAGACCCACAGTAAGTAAGTGGAAGGATTTGTCTGCCTCATTCTGATGTCCATGCAAGTGAATCCAGTCCTTAAAAATGTACAGTTCTGCCTCACATACAAGTTTCTCAGACTTTCATCATTCATCCATCCTCTTTCTCCTTGAGCATTTTCTCACTTTGTTTTTTTTCACCTTAGTACATGGTGATGTACAGACTTTCTTTTCTCCTTCTCTTATGCCTCCTTCCATTTAGGAAAATTCTGTAAATCCTTCAGAGGAGTTCTTACGTCACAATGAAAGGCCTAAGGAGCTCAAATCACCTCAAAATTTCATTACCAAACATCATTATTGTCAGCATCTTTGCTACCACATGTTAGTCCTTGGCTGGAAACATTACCAAGTTGGAAAATTCCTGCTACAAAATGGGCAAGCAGCAAAACTAATCAAGCACTGGAACAAAACTAATGAAGGGGGTAGATTCTCTATGACCTGAATAATTAAATCAAAGTCAAAGATATAGCTATATCTCATCCACAGCTTGTGATCCTGACGTGAGAGTTAATGGGTGGCATTCTGCTGCCTGCATTATTTAAGTGGTGAGGTTAGCTCGACATGATTTGTTCTTCTGGACTTCAAATGTGAAAGTTTCTCATTCTAAGTTTCCTATCTCACTATACAAATAGTTTATGATACATTTAAATTAGTATTATGTGAAATACTTTATTTTATTTTTTGTTACTTCTGCTTTTAGAATCTTACAACATCAAAGCCTTCTGAATTGCAGCCTGTTGCATGTGCTGTAAGGCGTCATGAGTTTGACCCAGAACCCACTGAAGTGAGTGGCACTCATTCATTATCTCAGGGAGTACGTGACTTACTGGTGGCTGTGGTAGCAGAATTTCAGCTTTCCTATACACAGTCTTTATTAATAGTCTTCTGAAGACTGTGTATTCGTGTGTGCATACACATGCTCCCAAATATACACACACCTGATCTAGTGAAAGATATTCCTGCCCATGGTAGGGGGGTTGGAACTAGATGACCTTTAAAGGTTCCTTCCAGCCCAAAAAACCATGTACCATGTATGATTATATGATTCTATATTGAATTCTACATGTATATATTCCTGTGTCAGTGCTAATATTGCTGTAACTGCCCATGAAGCATATTGAACAGCAAGAGAATTGCACATCCACGCTTCCCTGTTGAAACATAAATATTACGTTTGCATTCAGAAGACAAAGAAAGCAGAAGCAGCAGTTCAATCTGTATTGCTGTGGTGGTCCCAGCTTCACAAATTCATATTCTAAATTCTTCCCTCTCCCTCCAGCAGATACAGATCTTCAATCATTTCAGTGATTGAAGGGGGTCTACAGCCTCATGTATAGTTGCATTGGAACTGGTGAGGTGTGTCACAAAGGCATGTCCTAATGGCTCAGGGGAACAGAGCAAGAATTTCTCAAAGCCAGCATAGCATTAAAAAAAAAATAATAATAATTTTTTTAAAAAATAGAGAGACAAAGAGGTGGCAATGGCATATACCAGAGTGGACTCCCAAAGTGGGATGGTGTTGTGGCATCCCTATCATAGTTTTGGCAAGCTAACTTAAGGGTAACTGTACAGGACGGGTATCCTGGAAGATGGGTTATTTTGAAGGCTGGATTCTTTTACAGGTGGACCAGAGGATCTGGGTGATGGATGCTGAAGCATACATGAACATCTTGTAGATAAAGATAAAATTAACATGCCTGTTAACCTACACAGTTTGTTGTCAGACAAGCCAGATCCTAAGGGTTCCAAAGAGCTAGATGACTGTTATGTTTTTTGCCCTACTGAACTATTGTAACAGGTTTTCTGAGTGTTAAATTACTGCCTTATCAATAACTATTCAATGCTAACTCCAACAGAAGTATACTGGAGAAAGAGAGGATCACATCTACCACTATACATTTCCAATTTAAGGCATAGTTGATTATTGTAGCGGTAATAATGAAAAAGGGGGTGCATCAGGAGTACTTCCTTATATATTTTTTTTTTTATTTCCATTATCAGGCAGAATCATCAGGTGCTCAGATAAGCAAAAACCACATCAAAAAAAGATGAGTTTCTTTTTTAAAAGTACAATTTTTACCGTAGCCTGCAGCCAGCAGCTATTATAAATGAGTAATTCATAAGTATGTAATTTACAGAATGTATATGGAAGCACATTTAATACTGATACAAAGACAGCTTGGATGTGTAATGAGGTTTTTATAACATGTTGCGCTAGGTTTAATGTAGGCATGTCATCATAGCTTCCTCAGCAATCACTGAGGCTTGGTTGAGGGTGTTTTCTTTCTTTGAATTGTAAGTCTGAAAAATGTGCATTTAAGTAGGGTGCTAGGTAAATTTACATAATTATTTCAAATCTGTCAATGTCTATTCTTTGGACATGATCACTCTGTAATGTATGGAGGCTACATTAACTATGAGAGGGTTTTTTTAAAACTGTCACATTGCTACCAAGATGAGAAAACTAATCCTATGCTTAATGCATGACTATGTCCTTCTGGAAAATGATGAGAGGCATCCTAGGGAGAAAGGTCTACTTACCATAAAATACATTTTTACTACTTTTTTTTTTTTTTTTTAAACATATTTGCATGAAAATAGAATCCTTGTCTGAGGAAGCCCCTTCTCTCTGTATTCCTCCCTACCACCTTGGTATTTTAACGTCCTCTTGTGATGACTAGGGTCTAAATCCTGTCAACACTTACACATACACTTAATCTTTCAAACACACCCACTGATTTGCTTGAAGCAATCTACTACAGTACGGTGCAGTACTTGCATAAGTGTTTGCAAGACATGGGCCCAGATAATCTTTTCCATTTCCAGATAAATGTGTGCTCTGAAGAGACTGATGGAACCAGCACTCCTGGAAGAAGAAAATTTCAGGGAACTGAATTCAGCCCAAGGTTTTACCACTCAACAATTTATTTGCTTGGAAGTGCTAGAGCACAGGACAACTTTTGCTGTTTGGTCTCAGGAGAAGCTACTGTTTCATGTTATCAGAGGGAACCTAAGAGACAAGAGAAGTTGTCTCACTTGCAGATCCTGAAAGAATTTCCTCCCTGGGATGCTGATGACCAAGATGGCAAAGTGGAGATAATATATGTCTCTGTGGGGTAATCTGTGACACCTTTATCAAAGGTCTCATTTTTATTGGAAGCCACAGGGTAAATTCTGGTACAGTGTTCTTGCCCTCAAAGAAAGACCACTGTAGTTATTGGATCAGAACTGTCAGCTTTTCTAGTGCTCTTTTCTCATTACCACAGTGATGGAGAATAACATCAGTGTAAAAAACATTGATGAGGTACATTACAGATTTTAAGTCCATTTCTTCTTCATTCAGAAATGACTTTTTCTATAGGAAATCACATCTGTTTACATTTTGTTCTGAAAAGGAGATGGCTGGTTTCACATGCATCTGATTCAATTTCAAGAGGAGATAGCTGCGTTCTGAGAGGTAGTCCTCATTTGGAATTTTATCATCAGAAGTCACTATTTTTGGCCCTGGAACAAATACACAAATACTTCCACGAGCCAGATTTTGCTCCAGGTCAGCTATAGACCTGGATAGAGTAATATGAAACTTGACAGTTTCATTGCATTGCAGCACACACAAAGCTCCAGTGCACCGTCTGAGTCCCAGTCTACCATTCAGTGTCAATAGAACTCAAAACCTCAAAGTAAAGTTCAACCTAAATCACCGAGTTTCATCTCTTTCTGTGTTTATTTGTTTTATTTACAGTTTCCAGATAGATTCATAATTTAGGCCACCATTTTCCAACTAAACTTTACCCAATGGTTCCAGAATCCCAGTGAATCTTTAAAAGAAACTGACCTGTGGTCCAGGTTTCCCACGCAATGTGGAACTAGGTGAATTTTTAGTGTGTGGCTTGGGACTTTGCTGAGGATCCTTCTCACAGCGCTTCCTGCTTGTATGTGTCTTCCTCATTCAGCTGTAGTTTGCACCATTCTAGGTAAATGACAGTAAATATCGAGATTATTTTATGAAAAATTAGACAGTCATCTTTCTCCATATCTTTGTTTGTAACTGGTAGTAACATACAATCTGGTTTCACACACAGCTGCTGACCATTGCAAACACAACTTGAAGGCAAAAGTATGAAAAAGAGCAGATTTTTATTGGATACTCAAACTATGTAAATATGACATGTAATTTATCAAAAGCATAAATACAAGAAATGCTAACATGTCTTTTTCCTCTAAAAAGATATATGTTACCAAAGGGATATTTTAGATTTTTCACTCTGTGCCAAGGTAAGTTTAAGACCTCTCTAATCTACAACATATGGGTCTTATGACATTACGCATTATTTGCATCATGAAAAAAACAGCTCATTAATCAAACATGCCAGCATAACCTCCAGCAGTATAAACTGAAAAATGTGAGGGTTTTATATATTAAGTGGGAGTATTTGCTTGAAATACTCTCTTTTGGTACAATAAACATCTGTTAACTTTAACATTGGTCAAGCATACCGACAATTAATGTAAGTTTTGGTTTAATTGAAGTCATCACTGGAAGAAAAAAAAAAACATCCAGAGAATACTTTTCTTTACAAATTATCTGATATACTTTAATTTATTTTTTCATCAGAGTAACTGTGTAAGTTTAGAATAGGATTGTTGTGAACTAATCAATATCTATTATTTGTGTAATTCTTTGATCTTTTACTCAAGCTCAGTCAGTCTGCAGCAGGGCCGTCTTCGAAATGAAAATCAAATTTGTATACAAATAGGTAATTTTCTTTATAAAATCTCATATACTACAGTGAAACTTTTGCGTGAAAGAAGAAAATACACGCACTGTTCAGAATTCTCAGTTCAGACTTTGGCTTGTATCAGTTTGAGAATTTGAAAACAGGCAGAAAAAATATTTCAGATACATATTTTGTCAGCATTTTAGCATAAAACATGTCAGTATAAGATAATAGGAATATCTTTTCTCTTAAGTAGACAAAGACAAGATATCTCAATTCTGGTTTTATTACCATGTTGCAGAAAATGGACACTTAAACAATCATTTTGCTTACACTTACATTGATCTGTCAGGCAAATGTCAGTGTTCAGATGAACAAAGGTTTTGTTCGTCTACATTCAGAAAATAAAACCTATGCCTTTGTCTACCAGATTTCATCTCCAGTACTCAAACAGGACCGAGTCAAAAAGCAGGAAAGCATAAGACTGGCTTTGAGTACATTTTTTAAGTCTTGTTTAAAACAATGAGAAAGTGAGGCCATAAGCATTTTCTAACCAGGAATAGTTTGCCGAATTAAAGGTATAGTTTTCTTCATGACGGGCACTAGTTGTCAGTCAGAAAGTATATCCAAAGGAACATAGCTAATAAGTATGGGAGAAGGGATTTGTGTGTGATAATAAGTCTGTGAACAGTCATTAACACTGGGGACTCAAAATATTGAATAAATATTTTCATTTCCACAACTCATAGTCTCTCTATTTTAGCCTTCTGTCTGAAAAACAAACACAACAGTACTGTTCTACTTAGGGTGATGTGAGACTAAATCATTCATGAGGAACTTTCAGAACCTACAATTAAAGACATTATAAAATCGCAATGTATTACTGCCGTTTATTACAAAGCACATCCCATTAAGCATCCCTAACACTTTCCATTAAAATTATTATTTTGAAAACAAACCATTATTCTCATTAAAGAAGGCCAAGCTATTTTCAGCTAAAATGAAATTTCATTCAGTACTCACAGTGACTTTTAAATTTCAGAAAAAGTTAAAGAACTTGTTTTTATTGATTTCAGACAAGCCAGATGTATCTAGTCTGAGGGCTGCTTCTTCAAATGCTTACACATCTGCTCAGGTTTAGGGATTGTTTCCAGCAAGATTAGTCACTTGTATAAATTTAAGCAAATACATCACTGTTTGTAGACTCAGAGTCTAAGAAATCATCTTTACCATTTCTCTGAACCTGTTAATGATAACAAACTTCCGCTGACTTTAAAACAAACAACTCCTTCTAAGTAGACTTATTAATTATTTTCCTGCTGAAAAATACTTCTAAACTCCATAGACATTTTAATTTAACAAGAATTCATCAAAAGTTGTATTTCAAAAATATCAGAACAGGTATACTGAGCCAGATAAGAGAGGATATATATACTGAAAAAGTGTGAAATCTACCCTAGGTAGCTGCCTAATGTAAATTTTCATTAGGTGTCATGCTATCTTATTGTTGTGAAATAATAAAATACACACAAAGAGTGCTATATATTTTACCTCTGATGTTCTGATGACATGCACAAGCTGTTGGAGTAATATTGTCACTAGCAACCCTTGATAAAAAATGCTTCTATTTAATACAGCTGGGTGCAGTTTACTCTTGCTGTCTCTTGTAAATATAGTGCAGAATATCACATGAGATTCACTAAATTATATAACTGCTCATGCAAACTTGTACAATACCCTTAATGGTCCCTCATAAATCTGGCATGTTTTGCTATTTCTCCCCCTTCTGAAGTATCCAGACTTGGGTGTATTTCTTTTCAAATACTTTATTTAGTTTGTATAGATCTTTTTCTCCACTGCTGTCAGTCAAGTTACCATTAGGGTGAAGGTTCAGTACTGGTCTCTGTACATCACAGGAAACCAAAACCTACAGACAATAGTTGCCATCAGCAAGAAGTAACGTTGAGCTGCCTGCCTGACAAATGCTTGAATCTAAATAAGCCAAAAAGGAACAAGCACAATGTTTCAGAGAACCAGACTGTGGTAGCTTGGATTTAAAAAGAAAGTGTGGGAGGCCAGCACTCTCAAGTTTTACTATTGTTCCTAAATAACAATAAAACGCATAATAAAATTACTGCTATATAGAAAAAAAATATTTCGCACAAGAGTCAATGGCACTTTCTGATAAAATTAATTGTTTTTTTCCCATTAGAAAATGCCAGTCCATCAAAAAAATCCAGAAATATATCAATTTCCATGAACTTTAACCAAAACACATGGAAATGTACAATAAGTCAAGGCAAGGTAAAGACTGTTAACAGCTTCATTTTTCTCACTGCAAAAATGAATTATGACATCACTGCTTTTCTCAAAGCGACATTTTTCTTAAAATTTCTTTTTTAATGACTGCTCAAGTCCCCCACAGCCAGCAGAGGACACTCATTGAGAGCTTGCTTCACTTGACCCTTGAATGGCTGCTTCACAATAAGGATCAATCAGAGAGCTCTTGTGAGGGCTAAGAGAAAAGCATGGTTTCATTCCTCAGAGCTACACAGTTCAGACTACCACATATTTTGCAATAGGAACCTGTTCTCTTCAGGGATTTATCTTCTCTTTGGTGTGCCTTTATGCACGCTGGCTCCTACAGATCCTAGCAGGTGACACTGGGGCTTTGCTGGAATGACTCCGGAGTTAACTGCAGTTGCTTCAAAGGTAGATTAATCAGATGGTGGTACACAGCTAGGTCAGAGATTTGTGTCCTGGTGCTCCCAACACCAATCTCCATCCCACCTCTGAACATGGCCTTTTGAACAAAATATCTGAATAAGATGAGTTTGGTTTTGAGCACAGGCTCTGTTTAGTCATGCTATCTTTCTACTCATAAGGATCAACTCTGGTCCACCTGAGGGAGTGTCCCCTATGGAAAAAAAAAACCATTAAGAATGAAATCTTGCCCCTTACTTATATACTTTCTGGCTCTCCATTTTGTCTGTTTATCTATTATTTTGGTCCTGATATTATCTAACTATGCTTTGACATCTTTTTAAATAATCCATCCAGATTCTCTTCCTGTCTTGACAGAGTGCCCTGAAGCTTTCAAGATACAGTCAATGAAATGTCTTAAATTCAGACATTACACCAGTAAAGAAGAAAAAAAACATCTGTAGACAGATCTCTGTACCACTACTTACTGCTTGCTTCACATATTCCCAGTATTTTTCAGATTCAAGAAACATACTGTTTTCTTCTTCCTTATCTGTTATGTTTTCAGAACTCTTAACAACTGGTCATACAGTGTCATAAAACACTGCTTAAACTATTGCAGCTAACTTCAGTTGTTTAGTATTGAGAATTACAAGCAGATAATAAAAACAAAAAATGAAAACAAACCCTCCTTTTCAGTATTTCCAAGCACAAGTGGCTGTATTTCACTATCATTTGTAGAACTTTACAAAATAGATCTGGAAAATCACGGAACCACCTAATCTACTGTTCTCACATCAAGATCAACCATATCTAAAGCAACCACATCTAAAGCACACATCACCTTTTCTTTGACTTCCTTAAATTCCAGTTGTACAGATTTCGTGTCACCGAGACACACAATGATAAGAAAGTACTAGTTCACTTCCTGTGCTTTTTGCCCTCTTTCTCTCTCTCACTGTTAAAGAAAATTCACAGCTGTTTGCACTAAGTACAAGGATATGATACCAGTTTTAGTACTCTTTGTCAGCTGTGGTAAATTAAGGTATTTTCTATCATGCTCTAGGTGACTGGGTCAAAGAGAGTTGAAGTGACAGTTAAGAAACTGCTTTCTTAAAGACAAAAGAAAGTTACTGCCTTGGAAAGCATCCTGTTTGGCTGGAAAACTTTGCTTATCCAAAGCAATTCTCCTTTTTGCTACCACCTAGAAGAGGGAAGCCTGAATTTAAGTTGTGCTGTTTGAAAAGTGTGTCGTTACTTTGACCATATTGAAAACCTACTCATAAAATCTCTTGATCTCACAGCCTTGATCAACTTTTGATCAACATTTATTCATAGTATCAAGACAGAATTAGACAGTCTCTCTTATCTCTCTCTGTACAAAAAATTTACATGTAGCTCTATACA
Source organism: Caprimulgus europaeus (assembly GCA_907165065.1). Next base: position 20,172,328 of record OU015532.1, on the reverse strand, counting down.
ATTGTACTGTTTTCCAGTTCATTTTGGGCTCTGTTCCAAAACTGTCCTTTGGTAACGGTATTTTTTGGGAAGGAAAGAGGGGAAGTTTAGTAATGTGCTCCATGGACTCCTTCCAATCTGAGACATTACTACTGTTTGCTTACTGCCTCTTACTTCTATTCTACTGTGATAACCTCTCCCAAAATCAAGCAATCTGCACCTTCCTTCATCAAAATTATCTTCTGTTCTGGGCATCACTCTCTAAAACCAATTAGTCCTTTGTTTTCAGCCATTACCAATTGTCTTCATCTCTTATATTTTATTTGTTCAAAATGTTTGTTCTGTAAGGAGCACGAATCCCAATATATAAGATAAATCTGCCCTTTCTCCTACCAAGGTATTCAGTTCTGCCACCCTCATCATCCTTCTATCCAGTAACAGTAGTTGTCTGGGACCTTACAGAGAAGCACTCCAATGAAGAAGAAAATAGTTACATGGTGTCTGAAGATGTTACTTAGTCTATCTATTTATGTTACACAGCATATAAAGCTGCTTATGAATCTCAGCCTAGTCTACTGTCTAGCATCAAGAGAGCATTTTTTCCTTGGTGCTTGGCCTTTCAGAGGCAAAGGCAAGTTAACATTTTGCTGTTGTTGCTAACGTAGCCTCTTTCTGTACCTGCCTCAGCCCCAAACTTTTCTTCACTTCAGTATCTTCAGAGCTGATGGTAGAAAAGAGAACAATGGCAGACTCACCAGAGACAAAACTGAGGCAGCCCTGGAGGCAAGCAAGGGAGTTAATTAAAATAAAAAATAAAAATACAAAAATAAAAAAAACCCTAAGAACCTAAGAAACATCATTTCAGTCACTGAACAATACAAGTTTGGTGAGCTGCTGGTTGCAGCTCTGCTCTATGCCAAAATACATATATTTCTCTCCTTGCTTGTTAGCTCCACCTTTGGTTTTCCTGTGCCAGCTCAAGACCCATTTAGGCCATAAATTTTAACAATGATGATTTTACAGTCAAATATACAATGCATGAATTCATGGTGGCCAAACCCAAATGCACTTTCAAAATGCTAACGCTTAGGGAAATAATCCAGAGGGGATTTTTGCCATAGTACTTATTATAGCAGTACCATAGATTCTGTTAGCAAAACCACTGCTGTGTCAGCATGCTCTGGAAAAAATAATAAAAGGAACTATAAATAAAATATATAAATTTAATTAAAGATTAAATCTGTAGGCAGAAACTCCTCCTTAAAAGGGACTATAAATATGGTTTTTGTTCTATTGTCTTTGTGATGTATCTTTTTTTCCCCTAGTTTTTATTTTATTAATGTTGTTGCTTATTTACAAATGTAGTAATTATTCAAAAAGGGAATGGATGTGTTTAAAAAGTCACTGGATACAAAGCTATTAATCTAATAAATACTCCAATCCTTGCTTTAATAATTCTACAAAAAACATCACAAGAGGCAGTTAGATCAAAAAAGTGAATCTCCTATATTTTTTGATTACTGCTTTAAAATAGATTTTCTTTTCTATTTTGAAAGCAAGATAACTTGTTATTCTTGGCATACACAAAGGGTAACATTTAAGAAACAAAACAGAAACATTTAAATATATATTATTGTTTTAATATAACATTTGGAAATGTTCGGTATTGCCCTGGGCTGCCTTGTTTCAGCATCAGTGTGTGTTATGAAATAATTCCATTCTATCCTACAAGTTCCCATACAAGGCCCGTATTTATGCTTAGGACAGAGACAGGTTAATATACCTGATCAAAACTGTTGACCCTATAGATATCCTTAAATATCATTGTAGAGCTTTCAGATACATGGTAGGAAAATTTTAGGATACTGTCACCCAATTTGAAATGCTTGCTTTTCTGAAGGGAGCCTACAATTCAGGCAGCTGGGCATAAGGGATGCTTGGTGTCTCTGAAGAGCATGTTCTAGGATTTCAAGCTGGCTACATATTAGGTTTCTTACCTAAGGCAGGTGACATATGTTGCCCTCCAGAGGTGCCTCTCTTCCTAGGTACCAAAGGCTCTAGAGGACATAGAAGGAATCAGGGGCTGAGACAGAAGCCCTAATTTTTGATTAAAAATAAGGGACAAAAAAAAAAAAGAAAGAGTGGTTTATATTCTGATCCCAATGTCAAAAGAAACAATCAAGAGCAGCCTGAGAGAGAGGTGTATCATGCAGATTTGTGACACCGGCCCACTGGTGGATGTTGATATTGCTGCGGGGATTCTGAACCTGAGATTGCTAGCTGAACAATAGCAGGCATTCAGTGATCTGGATTCACTTTCTGGTGTCCATGGAGAAATTAATGAATTACTCACCATTCCTTAAGCATCTGTAACTATCCCAGAGATTCAGGAGGGCATTGATTCATTGAGGCTAGCCAGTAGGCAGGTGCTGGAACAGCAAGTGAGCAAGATCCTAATTTCAGTGCTTGCCTTGAAGGAGATCACTACATAATGTAGAAGGTCTGAGAAGTCCTTGTCTCCTATTCTTTTTCACCCATAATGATCACTAGAGTTCAGAAGGACAGCTGTGCATCCAAAATTGGTGCTTTCTTACCAAGGATGAAGTCTTGTTGCTTCTTCCTGGTCTTTGATTTAACATGCCACTGGCAGCTAGTCCAGACACAGGTGAATGTAAGAGCTTGATAGATGACAAAGGCAAGAATATGGCATACAAAAAACAACTTGTTGTGAGGCCTGGGCAAGGGTTAGTGCTTAGACATACAGGTGTGAGCATGACGTGTGAAAAATCTCATGCATGTAACAGAGTGCCATTGACTTCAGGGACCTTTGAAAACCTCATGGATACAGACAAGAAACATGATAGAAATGCTAAAACACTGACAAGCACTTGATTGCATAAAGCAGCGTAAAATGTCTAAAATGGGAGATGTTGTCTAGCTATGAAGCTTGGGGATGTGAATCCCAATCTTATCACTGCAAATGAAAGACCAATTTGCTCCTGAAAGGCCTACCTTGTTAAGAGTTTTGTAAGTTTGTGTAACAGACATATAGGTAGGACTTTAACATAAGAGAGGGCTTGTAGCTTTATTATATAAAATTATGTCGTTTATAAAACAATAAAACTAGTAATGTGTTAGTACATTAGTTTGAAGCATGTACAGACAAGGTAATAAAGATGTTTAAGTAGCTAATGTCCTTAAAAGACATTAGTGCAATCAGATTTTTGACACTGTAGATTTTGAGACAGAAGGTCAAGTTTTTATGCTAATGTATTATGTTAATTTTAAAATGAGATTTACCATGGACAGAAAAAATAAGATAAAATATCCTAAGCACATTATGGTCTGTATAACCTTAAGAAGCTAAGAAGCGAGTAATAGCCACGAGTGGCCTTAGGTGCTTACAGATCATGTTTCTAGGAGAGCAGAGGAGCTGAGACTAGTTTTCCCAAAATAAAGCCTCTGGTATCTATCATTGCCCTAGCTTTTGCCAAGTCAAGGAGATTTTAAGTATGATAATAAAATGAAAAGTTCAAATTATTACCCAATTTTCTCAACAGAGTGGGAAATGGCATCGTTTTTTTCTCTTGTCATAGTACTAGCTCTAATTTCAATATATTTAATAACTTCCATTTAATTGTTTACAGGGAGAAATACAGGTACTTAATGGTTGTGGTGTTGGTTGTTTTCCCTCCCACAGGGTCAATTGACCCTGTTCACATTTGGTGAGAGAATGTACCCTGCAGTATATGTCTTCACGCTAGTCACTGCACTACAGTGACAGTGCAGCTGTATTAAAGCTTGCCTTAAATTAGTCAGTTCAGAAGTTGGCAGCAGTTTTCCAGCAACAGCATGGAGCTTAGCACTAGCAAACGGCTCAGCCATTTGCCCTGCAGGAATTTTTACCAGGTAAGATCTGGACTGCCACAGCTCTCAGTGTTGAAGCTAGTTAGCTGAAAATTAATCACTGCAGCTATACTGTTCTGGTGTTATTAAGCACCTGTCCTGTTAGGAGGAGGTCCCTCTGATTTTAAGTACACAAAATGTATTAGTTCTGCGAAGAACTTCCAGCTGGGGAAAAAAAAAAGAAAAAAAAAGTCCCCTTTTTGCTCTTAATCGGTTAATTTAGGGAGGTATGAGAGGAGTATCACATGTGAAAGGCTGCAGTAGAAAGAGTTGCTGAGGATGGCCATTTCTACCTCTGCTATTACATCCCCTTTCACAGTGCTCTCCCAAACTACACTCCCGTTTCCCCAGCACTCATAATCCTTCATGCTGCCACGTGCCTGTCTGAACATAACACGATCCCCTCCCTCCAGCAAACAGCTCTCTCCCCCCAGCCCCTCTGGCACCTGCCACCACCTCCATGAAGAACTTCTCAGCAGGGAGCATTAAGCAAGTGGCAAGTATGGCCAGATCCTTTAGACTGTTGCCCAGAGAAACTGGTATTAGTTTTACCACTAGCAAGTCACATATTTGTGGTATCACTCTAAGGTACAAACACACCATTCTTCACGAGAAGAATGTCTAGAACATTGACCCCTCTCACGCTTTGCTTGACAACGGCTTGACCTACCACTATTTTTGCGATGATATTCAGAGACATAAAAGAATTTTATTTGTTTTCAATTCATTTCTTGGGCAACAACACATCTTCACCTCGGGCTAGGTTTTATGTAGAAACAGCACGTATCACCGTACCTTGTGCTGAGCCTGAGCTGGCAAGCATGGCATAAGAGTACCGCTCACATGCAATAGTGGGGCGCACCTTGCGTGAGGTACACAGCAGGCACTGGGGTCAGGCTGCCACCATGCTGCCACGCTCCACCAATGCAGAAAAGTATCTGAGCATACACAGCAGTCAAAACTGAGGTGCTACAGAGACTGTTAAATCATACACTTAGGTCAGATACTCTAAAACTAAGTTATAGCTGAAGCAGATATTTGAAAACCATAATTTTGGCTTACAAACCTAAATGGTTTCCAGTAACTATCAGTTGCCTAGACCTGGGCTTTAAAACAAAATTCCCCCAACTATTTCAGGTTACTTTGCGCCCAGTGCGCTGGGCTTTGCAGTTTGTATTCTGAGATGCCTAACAGTTAGAAATAGCAATATTTGCCATAGATCATGGAAAAATGTGGCTATACAGGTACATCTTTAGGGAATCCATTCCAATGTTTCACTAGCTTTACTGTTTTGGGTTTTTTACCTAATGACTAACCTGGATTGTTCTTGTTGAAATTTAGTACTTATCCCATGTATAATGAAGTGTATAGCCTTTTGGATCTGATTTGCTTTGATTTCCTTATCAACAAAAACAAGAAAATACCATATAAACCTGTGAAAAGTAGCAAATGCTTTTACATACCCTGTTAATCAGATCTTTGGAAAAAAGAAAACACTTCTGGCAGCATACACCAGGTTTTCAGTTCTCTGAGATGTTTGTAAGGAAGTGTGTTTTCAAATTTCATCCCCCAGAAAAATTCCAAACTGACAAGCAGCTCTGCAGAATCTGAGCAGTTCACAGTCTCCACATGGATAGGTGGTTGCCCACTTTTTCTCCATCCTTAAATGTTAGCAGAGCACAGTCTGAAAATGTTTTTCATAGCCTTGAAATAAAAAAACATTGCACCTTTTATAGTAATAAAATAAAAATGCAAATTATCACAACTGCTTTACATTCTTGTTTCTAGTCTAATAAGCTGCTGAAAAATGTAGATGTGAATGATTAGGAAAATAAGTAAATAGCTAGTTGAAATAAGCACAGTATATTAAATAGCATGTTGATACTCACACAGGGACTGAAATCCACCGTTTTCCATTGTGTGGAAGGGCAAATTGAAGAAATTCAGCTAATGCCTCTTAAAGTTAGGAAATATCTCTCTACTATGATTAAAAGACATGAATCAAGGAAGCATCATTTTGACAGATATGAGATGGATTCCATTCAACACAATTAAACATTTACCTATCCTTCCACCCTCATCATTGACTGAAATGACAAGGTTATAAACATGCAATGACAGAGTATTGTGAGACCCCTGTATCTGTCAAAGAAATAGAACAGAAATCAATAGCATAGAGGAGGAGGAACCTGAGAAATCTATGAGTGGGTACAGGAAACAGATATCTGCAGGTATGCCAATATTATTGTGTCTGCTCCGTGACAGATTGTTTCAACACTGCTGAAGTGTTCCCTTTATTGTTTTTCCTCCTATAGCTATAACATAAACATCTCTTGGAAGACCTTGTACATGTTCCACTTAAATATCTGGGTTTGCATCTCTTGGAAAATATGTTTCCCACCCACCTTCTTACCTTCCTGAAGTCACTTGGCTTTCAGAACTGAGTACTGTATTATCTGTTCTGTAGGAGATATAAAGTTTCTAGCCTCAAAGTCATTGGTGGTAATCAAATTCACTGGGGTACACTGACTATTAATTACCCAGGTAGGAAAAAGTACAACACAATGCATCTGAGAAAGCAAGCCAAGTATTTGTGACTTATGCCATTCCTAAAACAAAAATATAGCTTAAAGACTAAAGCAATGAGAAGATATTGTTGCACTTCTGTGCAGTCAGAGAGCAAGTCCTGTGAATAATTATTCAGAAATTACTTCTTAACATTTCTAAAATATATAATAATAAAAATATATTCTATTTTATTACTCTAAAATTGGAAAAGCCACACAAATTTTGCAGGTGACTGATGTGGTAAAACTGTTAAATTGGATCACCTTGATTAAAAAAAAAAATACTTAAGGTTTTTACTCAATCTGGAATTTTTAAGATTTACCATTTTTTACTTTAACTGAAAATTTCAAAGAAATGCCACTTTGACCCAAAGCATTGAACTTCTTCATTTAAAAAATGAAAACAATTGGCTGGGACTATTTCTGAATTTGTTTTTTTGGGAGAAGACAAGAAGTTTTTGAAAATGTAATTTCCTCTAGATAAGTTTCAGTAGAGCCAATTGACATTTTCCAAAAATAAAAATTATTCTCAGTTAGTCATATTCCAGATGTATAAAAAGCACGGAACCAGCCCTGAAACTCTGCCAGGCACCCCAAAAGAACCACACAAAGGTAGCGTAGGGGAAAGGACACAGGATTGATTGAAAATGAGAGGAGATTGGAACAGTAGAAGCCAGCCTGGTGAGCAAGCACATGAATTGGGTTAGCTGTTAAATCCACACAGCAGGCACCGTTTGTGTTTTTTAATTCTATACTACTCTGTTGCCATGCAAAGCTTATTTATTTAAAACAGTCATGTAACTCCCTGCTTTCATGCAAACAGTTTTGGAAAAGGTTCCTTACTACTGAACTACAGTAAGAATGGGAAAACCTAAGTGGAATACTTTTTAAAATGTCAATCACGAGAGAGTAGTAAATATGCTTAGTCCAAAAAGACTGCCATTAATTTTAATGAGATTTTCTCATGTGGAACATTTAGAGGATTCAGTTCAACGGCTAATGTGTAGCACACACCACTGTTGATAATAATACTAAATTTGTTCTCCAGTGTTGTCCTGTTAAGTAATTGTAGGCGTATTTGATGTGGAAGTGATAGCTCTGGAATTTACTTACTTACTTTATCCACAGTGTGTTCAGGTCTAGCTGGACCACTGGGCTATCCACCTCAGCTACTGGAGCTGATGGGATGCATCCAGGATTTTGGACACATTTGATTCCTCTGCATGAATAGTCCATTTACAGTTGGGTGAACTGAGGATAAGGCTTAAAGTTTTACCTCTGGATCATTTCTGTCATACTCCTTGTCATCTCTTTTTTTGTGTGAACAATATAATTTCAGACCAATTGCTGGAGGGAGAAAAATGATGAAAGAGATTCTGTTATTCATTGAAAAGTTGGAGAACTAACAGATTGTTCTATTGATGCTTTGAAATATAGCAAACCACTAAAAGCAAAATATTAGCTTACTGCCCTTGTCTTCTGACCCTTCAAACAAAATAACACATACCTGATAACCAGACAGAAAGATCCAGGTCTGCTTGTGTGGAAGCCAAAATAACTTCAAGGCTCTACTTCAGCAAAAAGATACTGTGTTATCACCCAGGCCTGATTACACTTTGATCTGGTAAAACTAGAGCTAAATCTTATTGCTAGGAATGGTCCAAGTAGTTAAGGATCTTCTGACAGGTCCGAAGGCATGAACTTGAATACATCCAAGTTTTCTGATGAGTAAAATTTCTGATTCTTCTATGCACTTTCTCTTTGTTTCTGTACAATTAATGGAGTATTTTATGAGAAGTTACAGGGTCTAGAAGAACACTTGAAAAAAGTCCAGACAGAAACAGGTAGCTAGTGAGTTAAATAGGAAGGGGACTGTACAAAGTTTGCCAGTCCAAGGAGATAGAGTTCTATTAATTCCTTACTTCCTCTTCCTATGAAGAACAGGGTGAATTGATGACATTGACCACGTTTAAGATCCCACCTTTACAATCAAAAATTTACAGAGAGTTATGCTGGATACTAGAGATAGAAGTAATACATTCCTGTATGTATAACAAACTTTGTTTTTTAATATTATTTGACCTATGATGTCTGCTCACTAGCATGAGGCATTAAATGGGAAATTAATTTTTTCACTGCAGTCTGTTCAAATGTTTGAACAGACTTAATTCACCTCTTCACTTGGTTGCACTTTCCTAGCCCTTTCCCATCTACTTGTCAGCTCCCTGAACGGTCCCTCTCAGACTGGCCAACGTGAATCATATGGGGGAAAAAATTAAAAACAAAAAGCTGAACAAAACAAAAGATGTTTCCATCATGCAATTGTGATTTAAATTTGTATGTATCCAAATATTTCCTTTGGTAAAGCTTTTCACAGTCCCCTGTGCAAGGCAGCAATCAGCTGTTAACAGGAGATAAATTAAAGAATGGAAAATTATAACACACATTCCACCTGCATATTTGCTTTAACACAAACATCAATCTCTTTCCAAGGTAATTAGTATTGTGTTGGCCTGCAGGGACCAGGTGAATGAAAAGGGTAAGATTTAATGCTCTCTGCAATGTGCATAAACACATGCACATCCACACACATGCACATGCCCACAGCAAAGAGTTTTTTCACTGCTACAGAGCTTGCTGAAAAAGCTCCCTGTGAATGTGACAAATCTCTTGAGACAAATTTAAAAACTAAATAGCCTTATACTGGTCACAGTTATACAGAGACAAACCTAGAATAACACCACTAATGTCCACACCATTTCCCAAAGTTCACACAGCAGCAAATGAAATCTGAATCTGGCTTAAAGTCCTTGCCAAATTCTCAGGCAACAATACTTTACTGATTGAGCAACAGACTATGAAGAACAAGGAACTATTGTCCAAGCAGCTGGCAGAAGATTGATTAGTTATAGCACTAACAGCTATCTGAGACATGCTTGAAGTTATTGAATTCATTAAACCAAATTCTGTTGCAACTTGAAATCACTAGGAGTCTTGCCACCAATCACTGTTTATCAGGCCAGCCTGTCATTATTTCCCATCTAAAAAAAGGCAAGAAAGCAGCCGGGCAAAAAAAACATTGAAAAACAAAATTTGACAGAACCTTAGGAAATACACAAGTTGTTAAACCATTTCATTTCAGAAGCTGAGGATGGATAGTAACCCTAGTAGAAATCACAGTGATAAGAGTTACACTACAGTTCATCAGATACCCTTAACCCCAATATGCTGTTAGCTAATATAGTATTACAGTCATAACTGAGAGATTTTGTCTCTTTAAACTCTTTTTTGTTTGTTTTCAGCATACACACATGCACAGAAAAGTCAAATGAACAATTATATGATCCCGCAGTCACATTAGGAGGTTCTGGTATTCTCTTGGAGTCCATGCACAAAGGAAAAATTAGAGCAACTTTCACTAATGTAATTAAAATACTGGAAAAGGATGTGCAAGGTGTCACTTGGGAGCACATAAATGATTAAAAGGATGTCAGATAATTATATTTAGGAGTTCCTACAGTTTTAATTCCTGTTCCCCCTCCTTCCTTTTTTTCTTTTGTTGTCATTGTAACCAGAGTCACAGATGGTTCCTGACCACAAAACTATTAGAAAGAAAAGACAAGATCCTGCCATATATCTGCTGTCTAAACCACATCTCATCTGACTGGACATGTTTCTGATGCTTTATCTGTGCTCATAGCAGGTGTACAACTTCCATAGGCACTAGCCAGAATGAGGACAGACTACCCACAGTACTGGTTAGGGAACCAGATACTGTTATATCTTACTTTACTAGAGATCCTAACTACAACGGAACACAGGGAGAGCACAAACATACTTTTAAATACCCTCTTTGTTGTGAGTTAAGGATTTTACACACCTGCCCTGAGCTGCTGTTTCCCATCTCAGCAGTGCTCTGCTGTCAGGCTTCCCAAGGAGTGGTACAGACTGAGGCACCAGCAAGGAAGTTATTTCCTGCTTGTCCTTCAGCAGCTTGGGGCTAGAGGCAGGGAACATAATGCCTGGTTATTATTGATGTGGCATTGTCACTCAGCTTGTGCCCTATGCTAATTCTGAAGATCAAAGATTAACCTGGTCATTGAGAAACTTGCCTGTGACCAGCTTACTCGGCACTTACAGTCACAGAGCAAAACACAGGCTGTGCTGAACAAAGTAAAGTTTGGAGATAAAGGCCAAAGAAGTAGAGGGATTTCTTGCCCTCTTGACAGTGCTGCAGCTTGAAAATTAGGAAGATTTGTCCTTCAGCTGTTGCTCTGGGTTGATACAGACTGGACATCAGAGACTAAACCAAGGAGACTTTCCACTATTACGCTGCAAATACCCTTTTCAGGTATCAGGGAAAGAAAAGAGGTTGCCTCGATCAGAAGGCAAAGAGTTGTCTCCTGAACAAATTCAGCCCTTTGTAGGGATATTGAGCTAGCTCTCAAGTGTGGGAAGCAGTACGGTCCCATTCTTCTGGCAGTCTGTCTAGATTAAATGACAGGCTAACAAAGCTGAGAAGAAAACTCTGCTGAAGTGATTAAACTGCATTTAATACCAAGATTAGTTCAGGGATAACTGAGCAATCACCACCTATCTACACACAACTGACACTGGAAGAAAAATCAACAGTGGAGGAAAATAAGCTTGGAGGAGGCGGAAGAAGGTCCTACTGTTCCCTTGCAGCATTCGTGGTAACTGCTCTAGAAATGGCTCTCCACAACCAGCATTACAAGCTCATAGTCCTTGTGTGTTATAATTCAGCATCCAGTAGAGGAATAAGCAAGTGGAGTAGAGGAGGACAAGGAGACTGGGACTGCCAAGTGTGTGTTGGGGAAGGGCCTGGAAAAGGGGTCAGGCAAAGAGATCAGTGTGAGCGATGAAAAGAAAGGGAAAACAGAGGTTTGACCAGAATCCCGGGGATGCATTGGCTGATGGATGGCCTCAAAACAAGAAGCTGATGGAAAAGGATGAAAGTGTACAAGGAGTTTGAAGCCCTGGACTGAAACTTTTTTGGTGAGGGTGCAGCAGCAGGCCAGAGCAGTAGAGAGAGCAACTGTATGAGGAGGTAGGAGAAGAGATGAGGGAAAGGCTAAGCCAGAGCCTGGTTATAGAAGCAGAGCAGGGAGAATGTGAGTTATGATCACACAATGCTGTTATTCCAGCATTTCCTCATGTGGGAGCCAACAGCTTTATAATTTTTGCATCCTTTTAACCTCCTTGGAGGTCTAGTGAAAGAGAAATTCTGAACAAATGAGGTCACTTTTCCCCTCTGTCCAAGGCTCAGACTGTTATTAGTTTATTCTTTCTCCCATGCTGTGGATGACCCAGAAGAACTGACACACATCCAAGAATGGAGAGTAGTCTAGCCTCTGCTGTTGGGCTTGGTCAGCTTACAAAGATACTGGTGATAAACTCAGAGATTCTAAGAGGCATCAAACACAGAAGTACAATTGTTCAGAAGTACTATTTCTCACATAAAAATCAGGCACAGGTGATAAGGAAACTGTGTGTGAAGGATTTTTATTTGTATTCTTCTCTTTTGCTTTTATGTTTCTGTTCTTGAAGAAATCTTTGGAAAACAGCAATTTATTCAGAGCCTGTCACACAGCTGACAGTCTGCTGCTGCTATCGGGAGATACATCTTATTTCCGTTGAGCTAGTTTGACAGACACTTGCAAGGTTTCTCTGTGCTTTATGTCTCAGCTCCAGGAGACATCCTCACAGAAACAGAGCATTCTATCTATTCCACTTGTGGCTAACAGATTATTATTATTTGTTTCTTATCCCAGACCATCAATACTTGTCAGTCTGTCCTGAGCCATACTGTTTACATTTCTTTATCCTGTTTGCTAGATGAGCTTTGCCCTATTATTATTAACTTCATTTTCCTGAACATAAAGCTGACTGGTAAGGCTCTTTGGGACATTGCTGTCAAAATGATTTTTCAATAGAAAACACTGTTTCTGTAAAATTGGAATTTTTTGCTGGGAAAACAGAATGAGTGCCCAGCATTCATCCCGCCTCAAGGGCCAGGATAGCTCATGGGATCCATCACTCCAGAAATGTATATCTGCATCCTAGTTCAAGGGTCAGCCATCACTACTTGGTACTCTATGATAGGAGGTATTGGGTGGGTTATGGCAAGGAGGTAAATACATGAAAACAAGAAGGAGCAAGGGATGTTCAGATTGTATGTCTGTGGGACTCTGATGTATCCTCTGAACGTGCAGCTTGAAGTGAAACCTTAATTAAGGTGAGATTTCAGCACTTTTTAACAGATTTTTTTAGGATGAAGGAAAGGAATCTGTGATCTAAGTTTAAGACATTTGACTGTATTTAAATAGTGGCAATATTGTGGCCCTGATTTATCCAAGTTGTGATTGCTCAGACTGTGTACTATGCATTACATATGGCTTTAAATCAAAGCATGGCTTTGCCTTGCTTACATATCATGGTTTGGGTTGGAAGGGATCTTTAAAGGTTATCTAGTCCAACACACCTGAAGTGAGCAAGGACATCTTCAACTAGATCAGGTTGCTCAGAGCCCTGTCCAGCCTGACCTTGGATGTTTCCAGGAATGGAGCTTCTACCACCTCTCTGGGCAACCTGTTCCAGTGTTTCACCATCCTCATTGTAAAAAATTTCTTCCTTACATCTAAACTCTAAATATACCTTCTTTCAGTCTAAAACAATTACCCCATGTCCTACTACTACAGGCCTTGCAAAAAAGTCTGTCCCCATCTTTCTTATAGTCTCCCTTCAACTACTGAAAGGCCACAATAAGATCACCCGGAACCTTTTCTTCTCCAGGCTTAACAATCCAACTCTCTCAACCTTTCTTCACAGGAGAGGTGTTCCATCCCTCTGATCATTTTCGTGGCCCTCCTCTGAACCCACTCCAATAGGTCCATGTCTTTCTTCAGCTGAGGACTCCAGAGCTGGACACAGTACTCTAGTTGGGGTCTCACCAGAGTAGAGGGCCAAAATCACCTCCCTTGATCTGCTGGCAACTCTTCTTTTGATGTAGCCTAAGATACAGGTGGCCTTCTGGACTGCAAGTGCACATTCCTGGTTCATGTCCAGTTTTTCATTCACCAGTACCCCCAAGTCCCTCTCCTCAGGGCTGCTCTCAATGCCTTTATCCCCCTGCCTGTATTGATACCAGGGATTGCCCTAACCCAGGTGAAGGACCTTACATTGGCCTTGTTGAACCTCATGAGCTTCACACAGGCCCACCTCTTGAGTTTGTCAAGGTCTCCCTGCATGGCATCTTGTCCCTCAGACATGTCAACCACATCACTCAGCTTGATGTCTTCTGCAAACTTGCTGAGGGTGCACTCGATCCTACTGTCTATGTCACTGGTGAAAATATTAAATAGTACTGGTCTCACTATAGACCCCTGATGGACATCACTTGTCACCATCTCCATTTAGACATTGAGCTACTTACCACTACTCTCTGGATGCAACCATCCAACCAATTCCTCATCCACAAAACAGTCCACTCATCAAATCCATGTCTCTCTAATTTAGAGAGAAGGATGTTGTGGGGGACCATGTCAAAGGCCTTATCCTTTGTGAAGCAAAAAAAAATCACTAGTTAAACTTTTTAACCTCTTTTATGATTAAACCAAATCCTAAAGTTTTTTTCTGCAGGGCAGAAATTAAGACTGCGTGTCTGACTTGAGTCTAAAACTTATTATGATCTTGATGGTCTCCCCCTCCAGACCCTGCAAGAACATATCCTGTCTTATGTGCTTCAGAATGTCAAATAGGTTCAAGGATAACCCAGGCAAAACCCTCCACTGCAGCCTCTGTTGAATCTCCTCTGACAGGACTGAAAGTCACAATAAGAAAGAGAATTACAGTCAACCTCCGGGAGGTCACTGCTCTTTTGTAATCAAGTCTTTAATTTCCACTGGTTTAACAGTGCCCAAGGAGCCTCAGTCCACGTGCATGGAGACAGGCAGACAAGATCCCATCTACAAAGCCAGCAAAGCCCCATGAGAATGCCATGTTATTTTATTCACAGCAGACAGATAATCAAAGGAGATCATCCTGCTTATTCTCCTGTCCTTATTTAGACTGAGAGCTTCCCAGTGCAGAGAGGTATTTTGTTCATGTTGCATAAGTATGGGGTATATTCAAGTAACTTTTCCTGTGTGCTACACCAGTCCTTTCCTCCTCTAAGCTTTCATCCCTAAAGGAGGTCCTGTCAAACTCAGGGACAAAATGTTATCTATGTTAAAGAATTTTGAACAACTGCTTTCCTTTTCTTTTCCTGGGCTGTTGTTGTATTTAATTCACAGGCACATTTTAAATAAAAGATAAAAAAAATTTTGCAGTTATGTTTCCAAAGGATTAAAGAAAGTAATAAGTGGCTTTGGGACTTTTGTTCATTTGCTTTTGGTAAGACACAGAAACTTGACTGATGGTGTCCTTGAAGGTATCTTCTAAGGCCGAGACACCAGAATATTCTCCTGGCAGTTTGAGGAAGGGAAAAGAGAATAAAAACATGTCTGGAGCTGCATGGCAGAACTGCAGATCAAAACAACTCCCTCTGCATTACAGTGTCTGCCTCTTGATTCTTGTTGTGGCTTGCCCTGCATTCCCAAGCAGCCAGTCGCATACAGCTTCTGGTTTTAGGAAGCACATGGCACTAGCAACACAAGCATAGTTTCACCAAAGTCAGGTTTTTACTGAGGAGGTCAGTCAGCTGGCAGTGCAATTGACCCTACACCTACACCTACACACACACACACACACAAAGCAACAATACCCAGACTGTAAGTGCTGCTGAGTCTACATTTTCCCAAAATGTGGGGTTGGCAGCATTGGAAATGATGATTAAGGTTTGGCTACAGTACTGTGGTACACCCATTGTTCTGCAGCTACTATGCCTGTGCCAAACACTAGCCATTTTTTTTCTTTTGAATCTGAATTCAGCATTTCTATCAGTATTACTGTTGCTTTTAGTGTAGTGGGTTTTTTTCTAAAGGCCTGTATCTCATTCATTTCTCGGAAATAAATTTTAAGCATCACTAAGATCTCTGTGAAAATGTGGTGTGTAAGAGACTTGTCAAACTTGTGCCAGAAAATATAAGTGCTGTCAGGCACAGAATGATGGAAGAGATGTTATGTGGTCTCCTTGTTAAGGTTGTTGAAACCAAGCCTGGTCATGCAGAGTCCTTCTTTGCCCTGCCACAGATTTCCCACCCCACCCCATGAGACAGGATGAGGCACAATAGCCAAGAGCTGGACACTTGCAGTAGTCTCACCTCTGGAGGTACAGCCTGAGGGTGCAGACTTGGAGCAACAACCAAAGCAAATATGTTTAAAGTCCATCTTCTCTCAATGTTAATCCCTGAAAAAAACGGGCCTTGAGCTTCTCATATTCCAAACACATATTAACAGGCACTTTGATCATAATCTCAGTGTATGTCTCCTTCACTGTGAATCACTCTATTTGTTAAAAGGGATGACAATAAGCCATCACATTAGAGAATAATTTATAAATAAATTAATGATCATCTATGAAAAGTACGGTCATTCTAAAGATGAGTTGTATTAAAAAAAAACAACAACCCACATTAAAAATGAGTTATTCTATTGCTAGAGCAGGAAGGACTTTCAGAATTATGTGGAAAATGACACATAATGCTACATGACGAATAAGAGGAAAAGAAAATACTGAAAAGTACTCAGCATTGCTCCAGGGACTGAATGAGGCAGGATTCTCACAGGAAAAAAGATACACTTCCATACATTCAAAAAACATATTGTACTGCTCATACACACAAAGGTGCCCTGTTTCTGACTGCATAATTTTAAATTGGTAGTTGTATATGGGAATTCTCTATAGCTGCCAAAAAAGAAAAAAAGGGACAACTGTTTCTAAAAATATTAAGAGTTTAAAAATGGAAGAAATAAAAACATGGTTCATGGTATTACAAAATGGAACAGGACCTGGCGTTTGTGAAGATGAGCCTAAGGAAAAGCTCACAAAAAACTTCACAAGTAAATCAATCTTACTACTTCTTGTAACAATAATCCTTCAACACATACCGTAATTGATTCTTAACCTGTTATTGTCAGTACGATACTTTGTACTGACTTGAAAAGACCAGCCCTGGAAGCAGCATAATAAACACAAACTCAGCAAAAGGTTTTTAAGTAAAGAAAACTTCCTACCAAGACCAACTGTAAAATTGTAGTGCTCCATCACTGAGGTTCTTGTGTAAGAGAAACCCAATTCTTATTCCACAGATCTATCACTGCCCTGGAAATTAGAAGCAAATGAAAATCAGCACTAATTGGATCAGTATGTTTTAGTCAGAAGATATGCACAGTACAAAAATGATATATTATAGATCCATTTAGTAGAGCACCCTTTAGGATGAGCTTTCTGCTCACTTCCACAGAATACTGTGTTGACAAGAACCTTAGCAATACAACTTACAGCTCAATTATGAGACATGGATTTTCAACTAGAGTCATCAGAATTATCATTTAAGTGTACTTCAGACTAGTTCATTATTGACATGATGTCCTGGCTGTGATACTCGTTCAGATAGCCGTTGTCATTAGTGAAACTGCTCTGACATTCTTTGATGCAACTCTCAAGCACTGTTATCTTCTAAATCAGTAATTTATAGAGCAATATCTCTTCTATGAGAGATGTGAAGAAAAAGGGATAAAATCCTTCTCTCCTGCTTCAGTTATTTCATCACTCCATGCAGATAAGCCTTGCTTGGAAAGTTTCTGTGAAGTGTGTAGGTAGGACACCCACTGAATTTGTTAACATCATTTATTAGCAGCATGAGCTCCATTATAACCCTGAGGAGGCAACTTCTATCTTTACCCTTTATCTTTCTTTGTGTAGTCCATGTCTCCTACATAGAAAAGGACAGCACTCTGAAGGGAGGCAAATTTTTCAGGAACTGAACTGGTTTAAATGCACATTTCCCTTACCACAATTAAATTCCTACAGCTATGTAAATGCAAACAGGTGGAAGACAGACAACAAGATGTCTGTACCTTCTAAATAAGAAATCAAATGGCCTTTTGTGGTGATAAAGAGAGGGACCATGTCAAGAAGGCCATATCACTGTGTTGTAGACCACTTTATGAAGAGAGGCACAGATTCCCTCAGATTCTTTGCACACTTACAACATCCTAATTCCCTGTGTTTCACTCACTGAAAGGGTACACATCAGTGTCTGAAGAGCATTTCTGGATAGACTTAGAAAGCCTAAGTCTGCTTCTCACCTTCACTCATGTAAAATACATCATCCCTGAAAGTAATGGGCTTTTGCATATGACAAAACAAGTATTACAATTGATAACAGAATTAGGGCCTAAATCTGAAAGTCAGCTAATCAATACACATACCAGGTGTCTAGGAATATCCAAATGGGTGGAAACAAAAATTTGACATTTCAAAATTATAACCTATAATATGGTCATGACCATACAAGTCAGATTTACTGGAGAAAAAAGCAGTGAGAGGGAGAGAAGGGCCTTATAATGCAGCCGTCAAATCTATGCTCAGGCATTTGAACATGTGCATAGATGCTTCCTGTACTAAATAGGGGAAAAAAATAGAAGTTCTTATTTAAGTCTCTGAATGTCTAGTGGGCAATCTCTTCTAGACTGAGCAACCTGTTGCATTTTTGTGACTAGAAGGTGAGAATTCTACACCAAGTGTCACCAGGAGCTTCCAAACATCCCCACTGTCACATAATCATAACAGTGAACTTCCTCAGTGGGTTCCAAGTTGCTGCATTTATTTTTCAGCCTGGTCCTCAAAGCCCAAGTTAATCCTGCCAGGAAATAAAGAAGAAAGAGGTGAAACAATTGGTAGGAGAGTTGTTTGTGTGTCATACTCCAGAAGTAAAAAGCAGGGGGAAATATTTCTTTCTCCTTCCCAACTTGACACATATAATAGAGAGCTTTGATGCAGCTCTGGATGCACAGCTGTGTTCAATAGAGTGAAGCTCAATCACTGACATGGGAACCACTGCAGATCAGAACTAAAGTGGCTGGCATGTGAAGATCTTAAATGTCAGAGAGAAGCCAGCAGTCAGTCATAAAAATGAGTAAAAAATTCATAGCTTGAATTACATCTTGCCTACTAAGTCTTTGTACGAATTAGATGGGATTTTTTGATAAAAAAAAATCTCACTCTTCCAAAGCATTCTGACAATTACTGCCTAAACTAGACTTGGATAACATAGTAGTATAAACATAGACACTTTCAGAACTGGGTCAACTCTCCTGCTGAAACGATTTATTACCCACAGGTAGAAAAAAAAACATTAACCCTTAAAGGGAATTATTTGTGCAGACAGACTTCAGCATCCAATTCGCACTAAATTCACAGATTTGCTGAGAGAGATGTGTTCTAGAAAGGTTTCCATTTTAGTAAGATCTTTAACATTTTTTGACCTACCATGTTTTGTGCATTCGTATATGCATGTGCATAAGCTCTGGAACTAAGTGTTTGTAGCACTTTTAGCTCTTGGAGTCCAGAAAATGGAGACTAGGCTTGGTTGGCAGCAATGTGTGGTCATAGCAAGTCCACACACATCTATAAATGTATTCCGTTCATCAATCACGATAATCATTGCTAACCCAAGAGGCCTTCTACCACTGTCTATATCAGTTGTGACCCCATCAAATCATGCTGTCAACAGAGCTTTTTCAACTTTGACGTTGAAATAGCTTATCAAAGAATGCACCAGCACTCCATTATTTGGTTACTTTAAATCAAGATTACCTGTATGAAAGTGAAAGAAAAAGCATACTGTATTTTAAGTGCAGGTATCAATTTTAAGATAGAAATTACTGGCTAAAATCTGATGGCCTGTTACAGGTCAGATGAGATGATCATAAGGATCCCCTCTGGCCTTAAAAATCTTTTAATTTTTAATAAAAAATAATTTAATTCAAACTCTGTCTTGTCCCTTTTATGCTGCTGCATTAAGATGAATTATCAGGATCTGTTATGCAAAATATTTCAACAAAAATCTACAGAATGATAGGTCTGTGGGTAGGCTCTAGAAATGCCCTTCATTTTAAAAATTTTATTCACCTTATAAAATCTCTCTCTCTCCCAGCTTAAGCCTCAATATTCATAACTCAGTACTCCTAATATTGTACTATGTACATAAAAGTTTAAATGAAAAAATAAGCTGCTATGTGAAATTTCCCAGACCGCAGCTCCTACCAGATGTTTGCAGTTTACTGGGTAACGTATATTATTTGTTCCTACTTGATGATATCATAAGTAGAGAAGGGGTACTTCCTTGGCTCAGAAGCCATGTAACTCTCAGTCTCTTGATTTGTTAAATGAAACAAGGTTCCCAAAATCTCTTGTCTGTGAAGTTAAACAGCAGTATGTTTCTTAAACTAACACAAGGGCTGTATTCTGTATTAGAGAAGAATAATGACAAAGAATTTGCAAGAACAGTTCATTTGTAGAGGATAGTGGAAATATCTCTTATCATTTTGCCCTTTTCCCCACTCATCTTTTTTTCAATGTACAGTTGTGTCGTATTCAATTTTTTGCACTTCCCATCCTGTCATCAGTTTTCTATGCCATCTGTAACTTGCTTTCCCCTCTGCTCTTTCTCATGATACCTGACCTAGGTTGAAACAGGAAACCAATAAATTCTGTGGTTCTGTCAGACTTTCAAACCCACAGTATTTAAGTGAATTATAAATTAGTTGACCACAGAATAGACAAAAATCCATTAATGTCCTTCTGGTAACAATGCTTCATATAATCAGCTTTTTAGCAACTCCAGTAGCAATCCTAATGACAGCCATGATGAGAGCCACCATGTAGTAAAAAAGCATTAAGAGCATTTTACATTTATATTTTTCTGCTGCACCAGAGAATTTCTTAATTTAATTTCAATTCTCTTTACATAAGGTCTGATCAAAAGTAACAAACCTAAAAGGAAAGTGATCTCATTTAATTCTAGTGCTTGGTTACACATCATTTTTAAAGGTTGCTTTCACCTTATTTTATATAACTGGTATTTTTTTATGGCAAATACTAAGGAGGTTTAATTTAAAAACTTACTCAGCAACTTGGTATGCCTCACTACCAGAAAGTGCAAACAGTGAAAGAATTATGGGCTTCATTTATCTTTCCCTTTTTATCAGCCATGTGTTATGTTAAGAAACTCACTTATTCTAAGTGCTGTTGGCTCAACTTCTTTTGGAGCTGGCATATGTTACATTGGAATAATTGATCATTGTGTACTGCTGCAGTGCTATGACAAGGGAATGAATAGCAAATGAAGAAGTGGCTCTAGGAAAGGGAGGCCAAAATATGCCCAGTTTAGGTCTAATTACAATAGTGCTTATCACTGAAGGCTCATGAAATATAGACCAAGAGCATGATGACAAGTATTCTGGTTGTTATAGATCACACAGTACTGTCATTAACAAAAAAGACATAAGCTTCAACATCCACTTAAAATGGGTAAAATTATCTTCATTTTGTAGACAGTTTGAGATACAAAGATTAAATAACTCAAGTAAAGAGATGTAGCAAGTCAATGGCAGAATCAAGAATACAATGTCAGTGTCCTCACTCTATACCAAGTGCTTTTGTCACTGAGACTCTGGTCTAATAAGAAGGCTCCAACCTGATAGGAATTGACATCCCAGAGCTTCTTCTTGCAAGCAGGGTTTGGAGCAGCTTGGCAAGTGCATTCCTGTGCAAGACGTGCTTCATATCAGTCCCTGCTCCTGCTCCACTGCTAATGCAGAGGTCATGACCACTTCTTTCCTCTCTTTTCATTCTTCAGCTTGATAGTTATCTCTTTAGCAATTGCTAAATATGGGTATGCTATACATTTCAAAAGACAGAAAGCTCATGGCTTTTTCAACAAGGAGGACATTGCACAGTTAAAGACAGAATTCCTGCATGTTACTTCTTGAACACAACTTACTGTTACACAGCCTATCAATCTCACTCAGTGTTCCTAACTTGTAAGGCAGAATCATGTAAAAAGGAGAATTAGT
The DNA here is from genome assembly GCA_907165065.1 of Caprimulgus europaeus. The sequence continues at coordinate 20,150,834 of OU015532.1, read as the reverse complement.
ATCAGTGATCTACTAGTGGAAAAGGAGAAGAACAAGCAGCAAATAGATTAAAAAGCCCACATCCAACACTTTGTGAGAAATGAAATGTAAAAATATGAGCAATAATGGATAACTGAACAGATGGGTTATTATCTTCACTGAAACATAACATTTCCTCAGGTTAATGGATTTACTGGTTGATCAAGATTGGCACTTTGCTCTCAACAGTAACCATCACTGAGTGCTCAACTTATTAAAAAAAAAAACCCTCCAACCAAAGCGAATTTTAAGATCATGTTCAGATTAAAGTCATCAACAGACCCAGAAACCTACGTAAACAAGAGATTTGATAGAAACAAAGCATCAAAATCTAAGCAGAGCAGGGGCAAAGAAAATCACGAAGGTGTTGGTCCTAAACTAGTAATCCTGATCAGGAGAAGAACTTTACCCATTGTCCCCATATATCCACAGCATGAGTCTTCGAGGAGAATCCTCAGAAAGAAAGATATTTCCAATCAACTTCAGTTTTCCCTCTTGCCAGCACAGATGAGAGATACACAAAGTCAGACTGTGGAAACTGAAGGACAGGAAACAAAAATTATTTTGATTAAAAAAGAACAATAGCAGAACAGGGCAACTCTTTTCAAAAGGTTATCTCACCCCCAGAAACAAGCTGATCCAGCTGGATATATTTACCCTAACAATTTTCAAGAGTTTGGACATGGATTGAAATTTTGTGCCATGGTTCATTTTGATTTCTAACCTGACCAGGGAATAATTTAAATCATTTCATATTTCTTTAGATTGCAAAAAAACTTCAGTAACAATGTTTGAACTAGTTTTATCCCCTTAATCACAGAATGGTAGGGGTTGGAAGGGACTTCTGGAGATCATCTAGTCCAACCTCCTTAACAAGGCAGGTTCACCTAGAGCAAGTTGCACAGGACTGCATCCAGGCAGGTTTTGAATATCTCCAGAAAAGGAGACAACACAACCCCTCTGGGCAGCCTGTTCCAGTGCTCTGGCACCCTCACAGTAAAGACATTTTTCTTTATGTTTAAGTGGAACTTCCTGTGTTCCAGCTTGTGCCTGTTGCCCCTTGTCCTATCACTGTCCACCACTGAAAAGAGTCTGGCCCCATGCTCTTGACACCACCCTTTAGATATTTATAAACATTCATAAGGTCCACTCTCAGTCTTCTCTTCTCCAGGCTAAACAGACCCAGCACTCTCAGTCTTTCCTCATAAGAAAGACACTTCAGTCCCTTAATCATCTTAGTAGCCCTCTGCTGGACTCTCTACAGAACTTCCCTATCTCTCTTGAACTGGGGGAACTGTGGAGCCCAGAGCTGAACACAATACTCCAGATGTGGCCTCACCAGGGCTGAGTAGAGAGCGAGGATCACCTCCCTCACACTCTGGTCACACTTTTCTTAATGCACCCCAGGATACCATTGGCCTTCTTGACCACAAGGGCACATTGTTGGCTCATGGGCAAGTGGTCATCCACCAGTACTCCCAGGTCCTTCTCTGCAGGGCTGCCTTCCAGCAGGTCAACCTCCAAGCTGTACTGGTGCCTGGGTTTACTCCTTCCCAGGTGCAGGACCTTACACTTGTCCTTATTGAACTTCATCAGGCTCCTCTCCACCCAAATCTCCAGCCTATCCAGATCTCACTGAATGGCAACACAGCCTTCCAGTGTATCAGCCATTCCTCTCAGTTTAGTGTTATCAGCAAACTTGATGAGGGTACACTCAGTCCTTTCATCCAAGTCACTGGTGACTACATTGACTAGGACTGGACCATCTACTGACCCCTGAGGAACACCATTAACCACATGATATTTACACTGTAACAGCATCCCAGGGCCAAACCTATCACTTCCCACTGACTTATTAAGGGTAGAGGGGAGCATGGGTAATGTTTCATCAAGACAGCTTGTGTAACGTAACCAGTTTTTCTATTTGTGTATACAGAAATGAGTAAGGTTGTGGAGCTGTTAAATCAAATTTTAAATGGTTTTATAGATCTTACATTTTAAATGGTATTAACCTCTCTCTTCAACCTCCAAAGTCTGAATAAATTATTAAATATACCCTACAATGACACCAACAACAAACAGTTAGAATTCACCAGGTGAAAGCTTCAGTGTCGTAGCCTTAAGCAATGCACAGCTAGACAGGGAGCAGAGAAGAAAAATGGCATGGATAATTATGAAATATATTAACAGACTCAGCCAGGAACAGAATTACCACGCTCCATTGAGAAGATGCAAAGGCACATGGCAGCAAGCTCTGATGCACCAGGTGTAGTAGGGGAAAAGCAGAAGAGTGGTATTTATACAAGAGCAGGAGCTCTAGGGAAAAAATCATCCTCTTCTCCCATAAGCTTGTGTCAGACTCCAGAACAGTTCGATGGGAAATTTGTCTTTCCTACCCATCTAACTTTTCTCTCTTGTGACAGCAGAAGGAAACACTGTGGGGGCAGCTTGTATTTAAGATTGATCATAAAATAATATTTCTTCTCTGCTAAACAGCTAAGGTTTTGAAAGGAGTTTTTATTCCACATTGAGAGAAGCTGTGTTTTTTCCAGTATTTTAGATGGGGGGTGTGTTGTGTTTTAGGTTTTCTTATTGTTTTGGTGGAAAAGAGTGAACTTCCATAGAACATCTAACTCATAGGGATAGGTCAGTTGCTTAGCTTTGTAAGAACTTCAGATTTAGGCCAGTGTCCTAGAGCACCAACCTACTGGTGGCAGTGACAAGTGTTGATGGTTTTTTCCACTGTGGTCTGATCCAAATGCCACATCAGAAATTGCCCTGAAAAAACAATTTCATTAAAATTCATGTATTTCTATGAAGAACTTCAGTTTTATACAAAGTTCTCTTACAAAAGCTATTTTGCTGAAAATGCCCTCCTCAGTCTTCTTATGGAACAAAAATATCTTCATTTTCAATAGCTACAAGATAAATATTTGCTCCCACCAACATCCATGTCTGTGTCATAGCCACTTCCAGACAAATTAGGACAATGCAGGGCAAAGGCTATCACTGCCTTGAAAATCCCACTCCATGCCTTTATTTATTTCTTCCTGCTGCTGCTGCTAGACACAAATGATTTCGAGAGCTGTATTAGTTCACAATAGGGTGAAATGCTCTTCTTAAAAACAACAAAACAGAATAACCTTCAAGGGAACTAAATCCAGAAGATAAGCTCTGCGTCACTGCTGTTAGCATCATCTGTTTTCTTTCTTTGAGCTTCTCAAGCTTCGTCTTCTCTCCCCTCCTTCTGCCTGAAAAACGTGCTGTGTTTTTCATACCCTTACTTGTTTGGCCTCACAAGAAGAGGTCCATGTTTATCACTATTTTAAAAATGGCAAGCAAGCAAGCACAAAAACCATAAAGCCAGAATTTCTGAAATATCTGGGCAACACAACACAGGGCCTTTCATAGCAAGCTTCTTTAGCAATAGGTTGTTTTCCTTACCAGAAGGTTGTAGGGTAAGCTCAGCAAACAAAAGTCCACAAGTACAAAGCCACATTGACCACCTGGCCTTGCTATCTATGAGGACCAAGAAGTGTTTGAGCCCTGCAGACTTGACTACCACTTCTACCAGGAGTGCCATCAGGTAGAAAGCAGAAAAGGAGGGAGGACTTTATGTATCTGTGCAGGGAAGCAAATAGATGGAGAAGATACAGGGTTACCCTGGGTCCAACAGATGGTAGGAATAGCAGGAGCTCTCTAAGCATGGGTGCATTTGTCACACATACCTGCCTGCCTGCTGTTGCCAAAGTTCTAATCTGCCCACAACATTACGCATCCATGAACAAGTTATTCTCCAGCAACCGTGGCTCTTAGCTTATGGGACAGCCTTCATGGGTGGATGTAAGCGAGATGAGAGACACCAATATATTGTAACTGAACATTGAGGTCTCTGTATATGCAAGCTACACTTCCACTCAAGAATGTCTTTCGTATCTTTTTCTAGCACACAGAAAATAAAAGCACTTAGCAGCAAGATGATGCAGTTACTCCACTAGCTCAAAGTCATGGGAGTTAAGCAATGTCTATGATCTACAGTGAGACAGTCACACAGGTTATGTAGAAATCAGGCAATAATAAATATTAACTGCTCAACAAATGTAGTAAAAAATGAAAACAATTACTTCATACCATTTCATACTTCTCATCAGAAATTCATCTGATGATCACTTTCCTGTTGGCAGGCTACCACATGATTAGTGTTAGGTGGAGTATATTCGTATGAGTGCCTGAAAAAAAAAAACAAATTATTGACTTCAAAATTCATTTAATTGCAAAACTGAATTCTGTTTCATGCTCAGGCTTTGCAGTAGTGTCTTCAGTGAAGAGTGTAGCATTAGCTATTAAAATGCTAGGCTCTGAAAATATCTACAGTTAAGGATGAAAGAACATTTTCTGAATAAAAAAAAATGTGCAGGTCAACTTATTAAAAAAAAAAAAAAAAAGGGAATAGTATCCTAATGTAGGTGACCAAGTATCTAATCTCAAGATTCAGTTCCAGTATGGGAATAAAAATTCCTAGTGAAGAGTCATAAGATATCTGTGGGTATGTATTTGTTTTTACCAAAGATTTAACAAATCCTAATAGTCAAATTCATTTAAAGCAGCAGTCCGCTAGAAGAAATTTTGCAACAGGAAAAAGGTCTTCATTTATAAAATAAATTGTTCATTGTTAATTGTTTCTCAAGATGAAATTTCCATTTTGAATAACTGATTTAATTCTTTCTCATTCTCCCATGTTCTTTTCTTCTCCCCATGCAAAGAAAAAAAGTTTTCTTCCTTTTCACACATGAAAATATATAAAGTCAAGACTGTTTATTACCTGACATGTACCAGTTTGAAAATAAAACAAAGGAATGTATTTTTAAAACAATAAATTTTCAGTATGTTTACCCCTTGCATAAACAAACAGAGCTGGAGTTTGCAAGAAATATTAGAGTTAATTTAAATTGCAAATCTGACCTTATTAAAATGGCTTTTCAGAGACCTATAAACAAACAGTGTGTGAGCTGGTAATGTAGTCAAACTAACAGAACATATTCTCAACTAGCATTACAATTAAAGTAAAAAAATATTGTTTTCACAGTTCTGAAAATCTCTGAAGGGGAGGAGGAGTGGGGAAAATCTCAAGATTGGGGGAAAAAAGTGTTCCAGTGCATTTCTCCTTTAAGAATTCTTGGGACATTTACTCCTTCAAACTCAAAATAAATTCTGATGAATAGCTTGAAAACATTATTAAGCATTTACTAATTTAATGTGTTTTGAATACTTTTCTCCTACAGCTACTACATTGCCTCTTAATGTTTGAAGCACAACCATTACAATTTACTGCATTTTCTGTGAGAATAAAAATGGAGCAATTAAGACTGTGCTTGTATCTGCAATGGATATGGAAAGCTAATAAATTCAGAATTAAAAGCCAAGATAAGCTGGGCTGATTTCTTGGTTTATAGAAAATCTATACCTGAAGGTCTGCTTAAACCAATGTATTGTTAACAAGCAATTTGTTTCCTTTTACTTAGAATAATAATACAGGCTGCAGAAGACCAGGCAAATTAGATAGAAGTGAAACTCAGCAGGATGCTTCTACCCTCCCGAATTGATTATGGCTCTTTGGTACAGCACGCATGACTCAGTGAGTATAAAGGAGTACCAGCCCTCCGTGTGTAGGTGTTCTCTGATCAAAAATGTATTTTTACTCATGCCATTGGAACGGTTTGCTTGTACATTTATTTGATTTAAGTTACTTTAACATAAATTTATTTCATTTAGTTTAGAATTATTTCATTAACTTTATTGTCAACAGTTAATTCTCATTTGGACTTAGTGCATGCAAACAGAAAATGGCCAAGAACTATTTTACTGATAGAAAAGGAGGAAACTGAATACTAAATGGACAGCAATTTTCTAAGGCTACTTTAGGCAGGGTTGCAAAGAAGCACAGAATTTCCTTTTTCTTAGTATCCATGTGGAGATTGTTAGTATTTTGTAAGGCCAGATTTGATTGTCACTTGCTTTCCCTTTTAATTGGAGCACACAGGGAGGGAATAGAGGTGTACAGAATTAAGGGGCTGTTTCTCATGGCTTCACAAGCAGAAAACCTCCTAAAACTCCGAAAAGCAGACACACACATTTCATCAATATCTAGAGCTGTGCCTCAAAAGCACCACCTGCCCTCTGATGAAAAAATCTTCAGTCCTTCTTACTGTAGCAAAAGCAGCACAGCAATTCTTTGCACGGCCTTCTTTCACATCAGAGTGGTACCTAGTGTGAGTATGCACAGATACTCACACTTTGGCTTCGAGGCAGTTTATGGATCTTCAGGGACAAGGACTCAGATGAGAATTCTCCCTTTCACTGTCCCTGCCCAGCGTGAAAATATCAGAATCCCCTCCATTTGCAGCAGTTCAGCACTTTCTGCATTAGCATGAACTAAATGCAAATGCAAAACAGAAAGATGAAACAGAAAAAGATGACCAAACTACTGTAAATTTTTCAAAAATATATCAGGCCTGGTGCATATTCTGGATTAGGTTTGTGGCAGGTCTGTCTGTTTGCAAAGGAATTCCCAAAATTACTTTATGTGCTGCAGGAGTCTGAACAACTGTAACCACAGTTGTTTGTGTGGATCGTTCTTTTTACTAGGTATTTATTTTTGGCTAAAAACATCCCGGCTTCAGTCATCAGCTCTATTTACCACTGAAATAAAGAATGAGCCATCTTCCTTCAAAACAAAGAGGCAAGATAAAGTGGGAAGCTAGAAGCTACAGTGTTACAAAGACATCATTTTGTATAACAAAGGTGCTTCTTTTCCCGGGATCCTTCTGTGTCTAAGCTTCAAATCCTCCATCAGCTACTTTCAAAACCTCAAAACCTTGGTTTATATGATTATATTGGTATGATGAATGTGTATTTGCTTTCTCTAGTTCCTGTATGTAGAACTTGGATCTACTTCAGCTGAGACTGGAGCCTGACCTCTCCATGTGAGGCTCCAATTAAATTGCAAGCTGCAGAGCACAGGTCTGTTGTCAACAGTAAGCTCAGCTCCTCTGGTTTGCTTTTCAGGCCCCTTCATCTACTGTCTCTTCTACCTCACTCCTAACTGTGCTATGAAGCATTGGCCTAAAGACTGTGGGCTCTCAGGCTGCACCAAGTTTTTGGTTACTTCTGGCATAAAAATAACAGGGATCACAGTTTGCTAAGATGCATCATCTGTATAACAGTATAAAAAGATCAAACAAAGTTACTGAGTGCTAAGAGTGAATTAAAAAATTTGAGTACTCTGTCTGACAAAGGAGCTAAGACTCCCACCTAGATCCTTCTGCTACAGTCTGCCTGGGTAGTTCTCCCCATCTGGAAGAGTCTTCAGTTCCTGTTGGCAACTGAACAAATGCAGCCTCCTTTTTATATTAAGCACAAAGCAAAAGAAATGGAAATTTAGAACAGACACCCCCTCCCCCCAACCCTTTGGCTGAGAAAGGAGAGAGCAGCAGATGCACATCAGTGCCAGACATGCAGGAATGTGAGCCATGTGGGGATGGATCCAGGGGCTGGGATGGAGAGGAAATGTAATGGGAGCCAAAGCCCCAGCCAAGGAAGCATTACCTGCTTCTGTATCATTATCATGAGGGAAATGCAGCATAAGAGAGTATTTTCCCTACTAGAGCAGATGGAATGATTGTGTGGAAGATACTGCATTTTAGAGGATAACATTACACAGAGAAGCCATCATACATCTCCCTTTCCTTCAAAACTATTTTTGCCACATCTTATCAGATGAATGTGAAGTAGACCAAGCAGAAGCATTAAATACACACCCAACATTAATTCCACCTTTTAAAGTGATTACTAGATTAAAAAAAAAAAAAATTAGGACTGCAGGCATGGCAGATGTGACTATATGAATCGACACATACTTTTCACTCTGTCACACCAAGAAGGTTCTCAGAGAGTTAAACTGATACCAATATTATCCAAACAGCTCCCATTACAAGTCTTGGAAGCTGTATGAAGTAGAGAAGTGCCTTAGCGACAGCAATATTTCAATTTTGCATTCATGACACACAGCAAAAGTGATGAGCTCTGAAGGGAAAGACCATCTTATTAGTGCAAACATATGAATTCTACATTAACTTCTTGATAAAGTTAATCTTATTTTAGGCTGGGGAGTTTTTCACATGGGAAAAAGGGAAGACTGACATTCTTGGGCTGGTAACTTCCATTGATTGTTTCTATTTGTCAGTGTGGAAATCAGTCAAACAGCAACAAAAGATTTCCTTTTCATGGTTTTCCTGCAGCTGAAAAATTACTCCTCCTTCCAAGCAGGATGTCCAGCAGATTAAAAAACAGTATAAAGTTTCCCCAAGTCACAGATAACATTTGTATTACTAACTACCAGAGGAGATATCCTAACTGTTTTCTGACCCATGACAGACCATGGAATGGGGGTACACATATCATTATTAGGGTCATGTGAGTTAGACCATATGATGGTTATCAGTGAGGTCCCAAAGAAGGAAAGAGGAAGATGGTGAAGTCAGGCACTCAGAGGTAAGAGATGGTGAATTCATTTGCAGGCTCACAATTGTCCCTCTCCTTTATCAGTCTATTGCCTGGTTCCCAGACCTGAAGTCCTCTATATCAGAGACCTAACCCCCACCTCACTAATTTTCTGGACAATCAGAGAGAGTTCACAGGTGAAATCATGCTGCATAGCTCTGACTGGAGCATGTTTTATGAGAATACAAACTAGGTCACTAATCAGGCACTTGAAAGAAATACAAGGCAATGGAGAATGCTCAGAGAGAAGCAGAACTGCAGCTTAAAACCATAACTACTTGTGCCCTGGGCATGGCAAATGAATTATTACCTTCCTCTTCGCAGCAGTCTTTTATATATATTAGTAGATCAAACAGTCACACATTCATTTTTTTCCTCACAACCCATGTTTCTCTAGGCTATTGATTACTCCCATTTCTCTTCTCTTCAACTACATACACATATTTCTTTACAAGCATGCAATTTACACTAATAATTGTCAGTAGATGGGATGACCAAAACCTCCAAAATGAAGAATGAGAACAGCTCTCAAAAAACCTTGAATTTGCTACTTGGACTTCAAGTTTTAAGGGAGGGAATTTTTTCTACTGTCAATAGGTATAACAACACATAACAAAACTTTCTGGACTTGTTTCTAGAACTATTCTATAAAATGATTCATCTGAAGCAGAGACCTGAGTACTCTGAAAAGCAGGGAAAATGTGAAATATTTAACTTATAGCCAAATTAGAATGGCATGGCATGGCATGGCATGGCATGGCATGGCATGGCATGGCATAGCATAGCATAGCATAGCATAGCATAGAATAATTTCAGTTGGAAGGGACCTACAACCGTCATCTAGTCCAGCTGCCTGACCAATTAATGGCTCACCAAAAGTTACAGCAAACTATGAAGCACATTACCCAAATGCCTCTTAAACGCTGACAGGCTTGGGGCATCAACCACCTGAATTACAGGACCAACAGTACCCATAGTTTAGACATATGATACAAGATCTGCCTGCAAGAAGAAACAAACCCTTAAAACATGTGATCTCTGCACAGCCCAATGTGTAGGCTCACTGCTCTGGAAATAAGGGAGACCATTGTGTGAACCCAAAGTGGCAGAAGCCTGGCATACAGATGTCCCTGAAGATGCATTTAAATCCTGTCTTCAGTTTATAAGGCTGTTACCACCACTCAAACACTTCCCCAGAAGGCACTGACTGGCTCAGGGTCGAGATGAGCAAAACCAGATATATGATTTGCCCTGCATACTAACACTGCTTCTGAGATTAAATCACTGCAAGCACTGAAACTATCAAAATGGACATCTCTGGGCAGCTGTCATGGCATGTGCTCTCTGTTCAACAAGCTACTTGAACTTGCAGAGATCCAGAGGAGTCAGGGAAATAATATTTCCTCCCCAGTGCTTCCCTTCCTTCCTTAGAGATTTAATAATAATAATAATTCACTATGAGCACGTACAAACATATAGGTTAGAAAAGCTCTGCATGTTAAACCCTGCAGAGAAGTTTTTTTTTTTGGTTGATATTGTGAACTGAACTATATTCTTTATTCTTATTAAGTTACAAATCATCTACCAACACACTTCTTTCCTACTTTCTCACCTCCTTCATACTTCCCCTAAACCAGACTGACTGACACCAGAAGTTAAGAGGAAGACCAAAATCAAACTTCTAAAATAAACTCGGAAAGTACATACATGCACAGGCAAAAAATACACTAAATCATAGGAGTGAAATTCCAATATCCATTGCCAGGAGATTATATACATGACATGCCAAAAATGAGCTGAAAGTAGGCAGTGCAATGCTTATATCTCTTTGTTTCTTACTTCATGGGCTTGTCTGAATTCAGTCAGTTATTATCCAGCAAATAGAAGGCAATAGTTAAAGGCTAAAGGACAGATAATATTGGACTAGTCTATAACCCACAACAGATGAAAATATCAGCAGGAAGAAAACATACCTTGACTATGAAACCAATTGTCAGTTTTTAATAGAACTGCAAATATATTGATGGTACAGCATACATATGCTATATAGCAAGTAACACGTGATGCAGGCTGTATGGAAACACATTGTCATTGTCATTTTCATTTTCATTTGGCTGGAAAGTCTTAGAAAATTGAAGGGATCATTTGCAAAAAGCAACAACATTCATATCATTACATCTCAAGAGCCAAATCAAGTATGAATCTCCAAAAACAACCCTTTGACACCAAAAAAGACCCTCACATGTAAAAGGAAGAGGCACAGACAGGTGAAGAGATTTGCTGTTGTCTGAATCCCCCAGTTACCAGGACAAGAAGTCCTGATACCTTACAACCAGCAAAGCAAAACGAGACAATTCGAAAATGGTTTGGCGTAAGACAAATGTTGGAAGACTGAGGGAGATTAACTTAAAGAAGTACTAAATATAAGGCAAATAGAGTTACTGTTTAATTAATAAAGCAATAGCCCAGGCCCTCAAATAAAGCCAAGCTACCCCACATGCTCATTTCTTGGAGAAAAACTGACTTAGATAATAGCCTCAGGTGGCTGGAGAGTTCAGTGAGGAGTAAGACATTAGGACAGACTGACCTGGAGGGCTATCTACCAATGAAACTACAGAGTCAGCTCAGCTTTGATGGTCAGCAGGAAGGTGAGTAGGACATGACGTTTCTCTTCACAAGGACTAGGCCAAAAAAGGTTAGAACTAGCCACTGTTTTAATAGAGGGAGAGATAACAGGTGAGGATTTGACATTTATGAGTCAAGTGGAGATCTCTTTAGTAGGACCAGTGGGAATTTCAGGCAGTGAGAGCTAAACATCTCACAAGCCCGTCAGACAAATATTTAAAAGAATAATGACACAATAAATGTGGCATTTTATAGCCTCAGCTAATGAGCAGGCTTCAGCACCTACAACTCTAACATAATTGAAAAGCAGAGCATTACTTAACCTATTTCTCATCAGTGCAGGTGTTTTTTCCTCAAGGCTCAATTCAATCTCCTTCACTCTTCACTCACTTACTCCACCTGTGATTTACCAAGAGTATTTCCCCCATTGCTAGGCTGGTGAATTCTATCTTCTGTGAAAAGCAGAACTATTAATTGGAATAACTCTCTCTGAGATTTGCTTCTGTTCTTTGTTTTGATGAGTAAACATCAGGTCCCACTGCCATTTTCCTATCTCTTCAATGGTCATATTAAACACATGCACTGCTTTTGCAAGACCGATCAAAAGTAAAAATTAATTTCATGCAGGTTTTGCAACAGTCCTCTTTAGAATAAAAATAGATAAATAGGTAGAATAGGCAGCTTAAAGAAGACGACAGAAGGGCAAGGCATCAGGCAGTATAGTTGCTACAGCTTGATAGAGACTGATTCTGAGGTGCTGTTCACCCCATAACTCTTCCTCAAGTCCACTTGAGCTGTGGATGCTCAACTTATCCTCTTGAATAATCCTACAAATAACACATAAATACCTAATTTTCCATGGTGCTCAAGATTTTCCAATCCCACTGATACCACACAGCAGAACAGCAGCTGCTGGCTGCTCCATTCATATAAAAGGGGAGTCTACAACACTCTTGAGGGAGTCTCTTGGAATTCAAAATCCTGAAAACAAAGAACTCTTAATTAGGGAACCAGCCCCTATGTGGTGGATTGGGTGGATTCACACTTTTGGCTTGCAGCTTGCAGCCAAAAAAAGCCTGGTCTCTCACCCTCCCTCCCCACTCTTTCATCCAGGGGGTAGGGGAGAGAATTGGAAGGAAAAAGGCAAGGAAGTTCACAGGTTGAGACAAAAATTATTTAAAATAAAATTACAATTACAACCACAGTAATAAGAGAATATACAATTGAGTGATGCACAGTGCAATTGCTCACCACCTGCCGACCAATACACAGCCTGTGCCAGACAGCGATCCCGGAGCAGAGACTGTCCTGAAACCAAAACCCCAGAAGAGGGAGCCCAAGCGATCCCCAAGAGAATACCCCCAATTTCTGGTCAGCCCTGACTAATATACTGATATGATATGATACGATATGGAATATTTCATTGCCACATCCAAATGCCAGTTTGGGGTTTTGCTATTCACTGCACTTCCTCCCAGTCCTAATGCAGCTGTGAACAGCCAAACACGGTGGCCTTGAGATCCAGCAGCAACTAATAACATCAGTATTTCACCAACATTCCTCTCATAACAAGTTCTACATTGAAAATAAAACACAGCTATTCTAACTACTAAGAGGAAAATTAACTCTATCCTAGAAAAACCAGGACAGTATCCACCCCTTATTCCATACCATTTACATCATGCTCAGGTTTATACACACACACACACATATATACACACAAGTATCAGTCCTTTAGTTTATGGACCGTTTTTCTTCAAAATGTCTATTGAATTCATTTAGTCCATTACCTTGGGTTCTGTCTGTCATTACAGTCTTTCAAGGCAGTAGAGATGATGGGGAATTTACACAGTCAATGGAGTAGGTGACATCGGACACAGCAGGAGGATGGTGTGTAGTCTCTGTTGCATGCTGTATCTGGTCTGTGGGTAGAAGATGTTGATCTCGAAGACGTTGTCAGACACTAACTCTGGTTCCATCAGAGTTCAGTTTGCATTAACTTGGGGAAATTCTCAATACAAAGATGTTAGTATATTAAACAATAACCATAGCAATGATGATATGGCAATTCATGGGCTATTTCACCCAAAATCAAATCTCCTTGAGGTAAACATTGGACTTCCCCATCTTTACGCATCACTCACCAAGTACACTCAGGTCCTTGAGCAAAAGCCATCCCACGCATGAGTTTGCCTTTACCCAAGGCAGGAATAACCCAGACTGTTTTCCCAAGCATATATTTAAGGTGAACCACAGGGACTTTATCCCCTTCTACAGTACGTAAAAGTCTTGATTGGGCAGCACTGGCTCAGTTGGCAGAGCCAAGTGTTAACTAACCAGGTGGCTTTTGCTAAATTTGTGTCCCAGTGTTTGAAAGTTCCACCACCCATTGCTTTGAGTGTGGTTTTTAGCAGACTATTGCATCATTCAAATTTCTCAGAGGCTGGTGCATGATAGGGAATGTGGTACACCCACTCAATGCCATGTTCTTTAGCCCAAGTGTCTATAAGATTGTTTCAGAAATGAGTCCCATTGTCTGACTCAGTTCTGTCTGGGGTGCAATATCACCACAAGACCTGCTTTTCAAGACCTAGAATAGTATTTTGGGCAGTGGCATGGGGCACCCAGTGGTTGTTCCCACCATGGGGAGCATCCAATGCTTGCCACTGCAGGTTTGTGGGAACCTGATATAGTCCATCTGCAAGCCTCTCCATACTTATATTTTAACCATCGTTCTCCATACCAAATAGGTTTTAACTGCTTGGCTTGTTTAATTGCAGCACGTGTTTCACAGTTGTGAATGATTTGTGCAATACTGTCCATGGTTAAGTCCACCCCTCGATCAAGAGCCCATCTATATGTTGCATCTCTTCCTTGATGACCTGAAGTATCATGGGCCCAGTGGGTTAAAAATTTTTCACCCTTATGTTTCCAGTCTAGGTCTACTTGAGACACTTTGATGTTAGCAGCCTGATCCACCTGTTGGTTGTTTTGATGTTCTTAGTGGCTCGACCCTTGGGTACATGAGCATCTATGTGAGGTATCTTTAGAACCAGTTTCACTAGCCAAGCAGCAAAGTCTTGCCATAACTCATCAGTCAAGAGGGGTTTGCCTCTGCACTGCCAGTTGCTCTTTTTCCCTTGCTGTAACAACCCCCACAGAGCATTTGCCACCATCCATGAGTCTGTATAAAGGTAGAGCATTAGCCATTTCCCTCGCTCAGCAATGTCCAAGGCCAGCTGGATGGCTTTTACCTTTGCAAACTGCATATGATGCTGGTGCATTCTGTAGCACCTTCATCCACATGCCTTGTGTGTACAGGTCTTCATCTGGATCTTTGGGTAACTGCTCATCATTCAGATTACTATAAATCACTTCCAGCACAGCTAATTCTCTCAAGCACTGGATGCCTTTCTCTATGTTGTCCCACTTGTTTAGATTACACAAAATATCATGCTTGAAGTTGAACCTTTCCTTCACACTTGACAGGAGTCACTTCCAGAGATTGAGAGTCTGTGGCTCGCTCCCAATTGCTTTGTCAATGCCACTTTCTCTGGCAATGGAACCCAACTGCTTGGCTTCCCTGCCATCTAGTTCCATGATTCTGGCCCCATTGTCCCAGCATTGGAGCATCCAGGTGGCAATGTGTTCACCTGGATGAGGGCTGAGATCCTTTTAGATGTCTCACAGCTCACTGAGATAGGGATAGGGTGATTACCCCTGGTTCTGGCTCTTCCTCTGGTTCTCATGACAGCCTCGCTTCCTCCTCATCCTCTGTTATGCAAACTGATTTCTTTGTTTATTTCCTCTTTTGTATAGGGGCAACTGATACTGGCACAAGTTTGTTGTCTGATTTATCTGTGCTGCTTTTCACAGAAGTTCAAGTAACCTTAGCAGGCACTGAGGTTGGGGTAGTTGTAGTGGTGGCTGTTGCAGGGCTTGAAGTGGCCGCAGTGTTGGTTGTGGGGGTTGAAGTGGCTGTGATGTTGGTGGCAGGTGGTGGAGTGGCAGAACAACACTGACATCTGCACCAAACACCCATAGCTGATCTAAACAACATCACAACCTGACACACTTTCAGCAACAGGGTGATGGTAGTTTGAGCATCCCAAGGATATTCAAAATTCTCCAGAGCTTTGGTAAATGATTCAGAGGAGAAGGGGGGAAAAAAGGCAGATATCCCCTCCTTGTATTGGCTGTCCCAGGAAAACGTATAATTGGTGACCACGCTCATCATACGGCTCCCAAAATGCAGCGACAGAGCCTGCTTCATTGTGCCACCTGCCACCACTTCATACAGATACAAAATCAGTCCCACTACCCATGATGTTATCATACCAACAACCAGCACCCCACAGCACCGCACAACAAAAACCTTAGTCAGCAAAACAGCATCCCTCATTCCAATCCAACGCCTAGAAGTAGAGAATCATGTATAGATAGTGGCACACAGCATATACGGCAAGTGAGGTGATGCAGACCACAGCTCTAAAAGCACCTTTGAGAACACAGAAAACAGCATTCCGATCAGCACCGACCAAGTCAGAGGCCACATAATTAATGTTTACCACAGTTTTGTTTTGACACAGTCTGGTCAAATTTGTCTTTACCTCAACCCTCCAAGCTCCACGTTGGGCGCCAAAAAAGACTGTGGAGGTTTGGGTGGAATCACCCTTTTGGCTTGCACCATGCAGCCAAACACAGCCTGCTCTATCACCTTCACCCTCCCTCTCCCTTGCCCAGGGAGTAGGGTAGAGAATTAGAAGGAAAAGGGCAAGGAAACTTGTGGGTTGAGATAAAAACTATTTACTAATTAAAATAAAATGATAACAACAGTGATAACAGAATATAAAATGGAGTGATGGACAGTGCAGTTGGTCACCACCCACTGACCAATGCCCAACCTGTGCCAGCCAGCAGTCCCGGAGCAGAGACAGTCCTGAAACCAAAACCCCAGAAGAGCGAGCCCGAGCGATCCCCAAGAGAATACCCCAAATTTCTGGTCAATCCTGGTTAATGTACTGGCATGACGTGATATGATATGGAATATCTCATTGGCACATCCAAATGCCAGTTTGGGGTTTTGCTATTCACAACACTTCTCCCTCCCAGTCCTGATGCAGCTGTGAACAGCCAAACACTATGACCTTGAGCTCCAGTAGCAACTAATAACATTAGTACTTTATCAACATTCCTCTCATAACAAATCCTACACTGAAAATAAAACACAGCTATTCTAGCTACTAAGAGGAAAATTAACTCTATCCTAGAAAAACCAGGACACCTCACCTCTTCAAATTAGACAGTTCAAGCTTTGCTCATCCCTTCCTCAGTCCACCAAGGAAATCTCCAGGCAACCAGAAAACCTAATCTTAATATTCCCAGCACTCACAGAAGTGGAAAAGGAATGTAGGGATTTTTTATTATTATTGCTAAAAACATTTTGGGCTGGTTTTGCTCTCAGATAATGATATGAAAAAGAGAAGAAATCTGATTCTACAGGTCACCGTTACAGTCCTGTCTAAGTAATAGACACAAGGGGGTCAGGTATTCTCTTATATGATGGTTATTTGCTGACCTGCTTAGATCAAGTTGCACCTGCATAGAACTCATCTCACTGACATGTTTTCAGCTGTAAGCCCACTACAAAGGCTGAAAGGGTTTAGATGAAGGAAGAAAGGAATGCATGTTTTCTGGGATTTATGTCTACAGTGGGGTAGTAGTTTAAAGAATCCTCTGGTACACAAAAGTCAAATACAAAGTGTCTTTTATTTCTTATCTCTGCAGCAGGAGTAGAAGGCTCCACTGGTAGCAGAAGTGCTTACCTGGGAGAGGCAGACAGCGAGGCTGAGCCCTCAGTTGTATTTTTTGCATCCCAACCAGGGCACTCATGTGGGAGAGTCAAGGCAATGACTAACAGATTTGCTGCTCTGGACTGGAAAGACTTAGTCCTCTTCTGCAAAAACCGTGCTCGCAGCTGCTATGGCAACAGGATAAGAGGGATGCAGAAGGGGACCTTAATTTTTTATCCCCTGTGCTGAGTCACCTGCTGCGCCATGAAGAGCAAGTGAGATTGTTTCATCCTGAAGCAGATGGGTTGTTTCTGTAGTTTAGAATGAAGCATCAAAAAGCAGTTAGTGCATATCACAGCTATAATCCCAGCACTATATGAAACACAGGTCCTACTCACTACACCCATCACTGAAATTCAGCCACACCACAGAGGGACAGTGAAGCAGAAGAATATGGTGTACCAGTAATTCAGAACCAGCAGAGACAGACAGAGCACAGTGCACATTATTACAGGTTACAGGGCTCACAGCCTTAGTGTTGCAAAGCCTGATGCTGCCTAATTGAGTCCTACAAATAATTAGGCCTTATTGAGGGGGAATCTTGCATCCTATAATCATTGTGTACTTTTGGCTGGTACACAGGCCAGTGAGAGAAATCTCCATCTCGCTGGCCTACAGCCTTCTGGGTTTCCCTTGGAGGTTTCCTATCCAAGTTCTGGCCAGCTTATGAAGACTGATGATCTCAAGGTTCCTGTGTGTTTGTGCTCTGGGCATATGCTGAGATAATCAGAGATGCTTGGTTTCACCCTCAGCTGACTCCATCATCTGTTGCAAGTTGAGCTATGCTTGTGATGTGCAATACTGGGAAAGCCTTAGTATTGCTGTCTAGGGAAAAATGACACTCCTGTAAATATACATTACTGTTTTGGGAGGGGATTTTTTTAGTTCACTGACTGACATAGTGGTCCAAAGAACCAAGCCACCTTAATTCAGAAAGCATACTGCCCCAAAGAACTGATTCCTATAAAAGCCAAGATGAAGACTAAGAATGGGAAGTACAGTCACACCTGCAGAACTGAGGCAAAAGGGATTTACTAACTGCTGCTTTGAGGCCTGTCAGTCAAACAGCTAAAACACAAGATGTTCTTCCCTCTGTAAGCCCAGCTCTGACAAACTTTCAGGTTAATTTCAAACCTTTCATTTCACTTCACTTTACTGCTAAAAGTAATACTGATATCCCAAGAGGAGGAGAATATTTCTTTGCCTTTCTGAGGTGCCATGGCAATTAACATGGGCATAACTTTTTAGGAAGCTACAGAAATTGAAAGCACTATAGAAGTTCAAAGCAATATTATTATATGGCTCAGAAAATTATACAATATGCTGACAGAAATTACACAGAATAGTGCTTAATAAACTTACAGCCAGCATAATAAAAATTCTGTCAGTAATAAACTCCTTTCCCAGTTGACTGCAGACCTGTGTTGCCAAAAATTATCACCCCTTTGCAGACTCTATAACATTCTAAATTCATAGTCAGTAAAATGGTACCCCAATGACATTGGCAGACATTTTATTTATGATCCACAGTAATGAAAAATACAAATAATTGACCTTAGAATTCTTGAGTTTAGCCCTAAATTGATGCTTTGAAAAAGTAATAAGACTTTATGGACACCTCAGTGAATGGGTTTGTATCTAAGTGAGTAAGTCAACAAGCTGTGGAACTACCTGAATCTAATATCTTAAATGTAACCTTTATTCCTCTTTACAGTTTTCTTCCTTGCTGCCCCAGATGTTACTTACACTATGTCTTACTGCAGAATTATCTGAACAATCTGTCTAATCTGTCCTTACGTCCCTATCCGGCCTGCAAAGCAACCAACACACATCCAGAAGTCTTAAAAATAATACAGAATGACAATAAAGCATTAGTGGATATTTGTTCACTTCTAGCATGATGTCAGCTTCTCCTATTACTTTAACGAGTAGTCGCGAGTGATGTATTTGTACATAGAAGTGATTATGGAGAATAAATATATTACCACAAATGCCAATGTCCAATAATGTCCATGGGACCATTTTGAAAGGCCTTTGATTTAGTTCTTGTTAGGCATAAATGATCTGGTCATCGATTATCTGATCAAAACCAACATCTTGTCCTCTTGGCTGTCAGCACTTTCCAGAAGGAGAACACCACAGGAAAACAATCTGTAAATAACAGAGCAAAAGCTGTTCATGTAAACAGATCAATGGACAAGTGCATAGAGAAAACAGGGCTTATTGACAGAGTAGTAATAAAGAGTAGTGATTAGAATTCATTAAATTAGTATTACCAGTTTACCAGCTTTAACTATCACACCACAGCAGACACCAACTTTCAGAAGACATGCCTCAGTAGTCTGAGCATGTTTTTGAAGTATTTGAATGCCCATGAATTACTGGTTTGAATCTAGGCATCAGCACAACCCTTTGTCCCTTTAAGGACGATAGGCTTCATATCAGGATGTTTACTGAATGTATATAAGACTTAGAAAGCAGGGTTCTCTGTCAAGTTATTAACAATCACATATCAGCTTTTCATTAAAGGAAAACTAGTCAACCATGTCCTTGGACAATTTTCTCAAGTCTGACACGAGCATGCTATGCATGACACATCTTTCTGTTCATTGCAAAGCTGTGGACTGTGGCTGTTTATTTTATGCATTCACATATTTGTGTTTCTACACAGTCTCTTGCCTTGTCATACTTATATGAAAGATCAGTGCAGACCATGAAAGCTACAAGTTCTGTCTTTCCCTTTCATTGATCAGATTAGCCCATAACTAACATCACTAAGGGAGAAAGTGTTAGCATGTCTTTCATATGGAAATTGAAAGACAATCCATAAAACAAATTCAGCTGAACTCTAAAATGCAGCCCCTGGTAAAAACAAGGTGCACATAGGAGTTTTGGGTATGGGGGAGTTGGGAAAGGAGAGTCCCCAGAAACCCCTGACACCAGGGTTAGGTTCTTTAGTCTCTACAAATAGCTTCTATTTCAAAGGCTGTTGAGGCTGTATGACTTCCAGAGAGATCACAGTAGGGCTTGACAATAGAGTGCTTGTCACATTCATGGGTGGGACATCCAGATTTGAGAGAAAGCTGCTGTCTGTGCCATTTGATTCAAGTGCAGTGGGGTAGATGGTGCTTGACCCTACCCATAATTAGGCACAGCTGAGTGACAGAGTATGCCTGGTCAAACAGCGTCAGCAGGGAGTGCAGTTCATTACAAAGTACAACTGTGCAGCTAGAAAGATGTTATCACCAATGCTACAGCCATAAATCTTTAGGTGAATCCTACCAAAGGGCCTAAGTATCCTCCTGATGAGATTCTTCTCTTTGCATGTTATGAGAGAACAATCATGACTTGGAACTGATTCAGAGAAGAAGTATTCTGTGAAGTCTAAGACAAGTCTGGTTCCTTCTTGCACTAAACATTTCCTTATGGATCCTTTAAAAAGCCTTAAAAAAATAGAGAGATCAGGAAGCAATTTGGCAAAGGAAATGGCAGAGAGGGAAGTACTTTTCCAACACAATAATGTCTCAAGAACAATATAGATTTATCTGTGGGAAACGTCAAAATTTTTTTGATACATTTGCAATGCTGTTACCCTGTGTTATGTCTTTTAAGGATGTGACGACCAAATGCCACAAGGTCTTCTCAGAAATGTAGCATAGACCTAATAAATACATAAATAATCCAACATTTCTTTGACATTTATTGACTACCCAGGGGCCAATGGAATATGAAAGACAGGCCTCTGGAATTTTAAGTAGTGTTGCCTTGCATAGGACTTTGCATACTCTGCGTAGTCTGAGATGCAAAGAGAATACAAGAAGCTGAAGGTGGGAGGAGAGGAAGTAGCTACTCAGCATGTTTTGAAGCTAGAGATAATGTGGGTATCAAAATCTAATCCTAAGAGCCCAGTAGTAAAACTTGATCTGTCAGAGTGAGCTGGGATCAGTGTTTAACTTTCATATTCCATAAAAGAAACTAGAATTTAGGGTTGAACACAGTTCAAGATATTGTCTCATGTCACAGTGCCTTTGCTGAGATTCGCCCTTTGTCCACTGTATTGGAATATGGAAGCTACTAGAATAATTCAGTGTAGAACCAGGAAAAAGTTTTTACCCTCTACTATTTCCCCTTCTTCAAGTAGTGGTAAATGAGAAACAAATCTTGTCATTATTTTGGTATTTAGCCTTTCTACATAATTCTTCAAAATGTGGTTTATGAAGATACTAAGTTTGGACAAGAAGCAATGCACTGAGGACATTTTCATGAAGCGAGAATAGCGTTACTGGTGATAGGTGATCCAATGTTGTAAACATCTCAAATTTTGTGCTGTTAGGTTAAAGTGTATTGTGGCTGTAAGCAACACACTGAATTGCAAAACTATAAATGTAAATAGTTTATATGTCTGTTTATATCAGGAAAGAAGCAGAATGTAAAGACAATTGAATAACTCAAACTCTAATTCAGCTATCACCCTTGCAGAGCTTGATTTATTGTTTTTAATAGGGTGTCTTCTCTATGCTGGAGCTGTCTTAAGCATCATTAAATTACTAAAATTTGTTGCAAAGAACATACATATGTTTTTACCATGACTCAGCTCAAATAACATAATTCATCTGACAACAATATTAAACCACCATAAGATGAGGCTGCGTGCAATGATCCCTCACATACCACTACACCCCCTACCCCCTCAAAGTAGCAAACAACATCAACATTAAGGAAAAACTGACTGCCAGATTAATTTCCAGGACTAAATCAGAGAGAAAAAGGATTGAAATATTTTTATTTCAAATCCAGACCCACCAACCTGTCTGCAAGGCTGTGTGTTGCTCTGAACTGTGAGGGTTTTTTTACTCTATCTGAAAAATCCTGATCTGCTCTGGAATGGTAATATATCCTTTTAAAAGCAGCATTAGCAAGTAATAAATGGAATCTCAAAGAAAGAGGTCACTGAAGATACAATTTCACTGCAAATGATAAATTCCTTTTTCTTATAATCATGATGAAAAACATCACTGCCTTGATCTCCTTTCCTCTCCCATTCTAACCACTACCCATTCTAACCCTATGTATTATGCTCAAGAGGATGCTGCAGCAATGAGATGGCTTTGAAAGTTGCCCTTTGGTGGGTCCTTCTCTGCTCTCGCAGAGGTACTTTTGAAAACTTCACAAGGAAAACACTGCTATCCATTTGCTATCCTGTCAGGTACTTGTTAAACACCATCATTTATTTCTAAGAAACTGATTCTGGTTTCCTCAGCCTCCTATTTTTTTTCAGGGGTATGGCTGTCAAAAGAGAAGCTATGAAGAAATCAGAACCATCTTGTCATTGCTCTCTCCAAGTGGAATTTTTTCCCCAGAACTTTCCAAGATTAAATTTTTCCCATATCGAAGATAACTTTTGCCACAGAGTGGAAATTACATTTTTCCAATATAGTTATGAAAAGGAGAATAAATGAAATATGAAAAAGAAGCTTCATCATTGAATTTATTCAAATGAAGTTAAATATTTAGGCATACTTTACACAACAGACAAATGCCTCTTCTGTCTTGGCCACAAATCTCTGCCTGAAGCAAGTCCCAGTGTCCAGAGCTAGGCTTAAACCATTTTTGTGTGCATAGCAACTGATCTTTCATTTCTCACTTGTTGCGTTGCCATCACGTAACTCCAGTCCAAGTTTTAGTACTCCTGTTCTCCAGGGTAAATTCCATTACATGATGCTGATTTCCTACAATGTGAGCTATTATTTTCGGGGCGTGGGGGAAGTAATTTTAAAGGGCAAGAGCTTTAATTCTTGTATTTATTGTCTGACTTATAATCATGCTTTTTCATTTGTGATATAATTTTTACGAATAGATTTCAAGGCTAGAAAAATAGAATGGTATCAGTAGCACACCATTTTATAGACAGGGAATCTCAAATACAAGAAACTCACATTAATGGCAAAAGACTCAACAGAATCTGGACTCCAGGACTAGTGTCAAGACTGGATAATTCTTCAGTAATTCACAAACAACCCAACTTCAGGTACACAAGGGTTTATTTTCTCCAGTATTGGAACTCTGCCAATGGGCTGACAACACTTCTGTGTTTGCCCTATGACTTTACAGGAGTATCAGCAGTAGTAAAAGCCACTAGCAGATTAAGATGGTGGTATTCTATCCCTTTGGTTTGAAGGTGAAATTCTACCCCCTAAACCTCCTCAGTCATCTGAGTAGCCTTCCTGTCTTTTCACCAAGTGAGTTGTACTGGCAGACTGTACAAATTAAGCCTAACCAGAAACCTTCATGGATCTGAATCTGCAGAAGGGCTAACTACCCCAGCTCCAGCTGAAGGTCACCAAGTTCCATATCTTCACTTCCTCTGGGAGTTAGGTCCATTTCTTCACTCAGAATATCTTATAACTAACAGAGGGTTGCTCCTCAGTCATCTATTCCCAGGTACCCTACCTTACTTGCTTGGTCTAGAGATTGGCACGAGTCCTCCATTTGATGTGGCATTTTCCACATTACAGGTCTAAGGAGAAGATTGTGCTCTGCTGAATGTTATGTATGGCTCTCTAAGGCATCGGGTTATAGCTCAGCTCTGTTACTAGAGCTCCTTCTTATTAACTTTACTGCTCTGTGCTATGTATTACAGCACGAAGCAGCCCAAGTGCCCACCAGCACCACAACACTGGGACCAATCAGGTGGTTTGTCATTACAGACAGGGAAGCCAGAAACTGGCTGGCAAGTGCAGATTTACAACAATGCTCATTGGAGCTTTTGCTTCTCTCTCAGGAGCTAAACGCTGTGTCTTAAGTAAACTTACTCACTAAATAATCCACAAGGAACTTTTCAAAATTACTCCAAACATCACTAACAGGCTGCCAAGCTGCATCCCTGCACTGACTACACAAAACATGGTCGTCCTGATGTTATCCTGCTGGCCAAGACAGGGCCATATAATTCACCTGCTGCAAAGACACTCGTAGATAACTACAGTCCTCTACAGGTCATACAATAACTTGGGATCTCTCTTCCAGTTTCCCATATATTCTTCACTCATCCAAGTGCATTTACTGGTGAGCAATTTGCCTTCAAAGTAGTGTGGGTTGAAAGGAAAACCTATCAAGGTTCAATTATCACATTTCAGTCCTTTAGCACCTCATGGAAAGGTTTATTTCTCACTTTTGTGCAAGAAGCTGAAGTTATACCAAGGAAAAGCAAAATTAAAACCTGAAATGTTCTTGAAGATCATGTTCCGTCAGAGCAAACTACAAGGAAAAGAGCCATGACCTAAACAGCACAGAGCACCTAAGGATCTGTAAAGACAACCAACAACACTCAGAGGAACTTCATCAAGAAAACAGAAAAAAAATACCCAGACAGTATTAAGGTCATAAACCAAAAAGCAAAATTTCTGCTGTTCTTGAAAGATGTTCCCTCTCATTAGAGAGAAGGTCATGACACTGCCACAGAAAACATTACCTTCCTCCTCCGCAGAAACTCTCATGAAATGCTGGCTGTAAGAGCCACTTAAATAAGTACCAAGTTCCCCATCTTATGCCTTCTCCTCACCACACAAATGACATATCCACCCTTTAGAGAAGCAAACCTTATGGATGCCTTACATAAAAGCAAGACTAAAGAAGAATCCCCACTTCAGTTTCACACATCCTCTGGGCATTACTATAATCTCCACCAAAATCAGAAACATTTCTCACTGTCTTCCGGGAGGCAAGGCATAGCAAGACATTTTCATATCCAGATCTTGTATAATGGTTTTGAATTCTATAATTTGCTTGTGCTTCCCTGCATGCATCTGGGTAGGCCCCTTCAGGGGCAATGCGAAGGGCACAGAAAAAAAAATGTGAATCCATAACTAAGGATTTCCTTGAGCAAGGTGTTACCAGAGAGGCTGAGCTGAGATGGCCCATGCTTATGCCCAACATTGAGTTGCCTGACATTGGTGGCCTGTGCAGGACAGGGAAGGACACCACCTCAGAAAGTCTGAGGCTTAATCCAGAGTGAAAGAAAATAGCGGGCTATTAACCTAGGACACATAAAGCTTTTGAAAAACCTGGCATGAGGGAGTGAATTGCTTTCCTGGTAATCACTGCTCATTTACCTCTCCCATAATTCTGATTATGCTGTTCTGAGACAATAGCAGCTAAACCCATCCTCCCTTTCTGCTTTCACTCCATTGCCTCCTTTTTATTTTAAGTTTCACAGTCATCCAAAATTCAGCCAGTTCTAGTTCCTGATGTGCTCTCTGCATCCTCCCTTCTCACATGTTTACAGGGCTGCTGTCTGTGCTTGTTTCCAGACCTTTTTGAGCAAAGAATGGCCTTGTTCCAGGACAAGCTGGAGGACAGTTCCTCTACCAGTGCAAACATGCTACTTCTTTCTCACACAATACCTCTGTCCCTTTTATCTGCCCAAACTATTACAGAATCATAGAATGGTTGAGGTTGGAAGGGACCTCTGAAGGTCATCTAGTCCAACCACCCTGCTCAAGCAGGGACTCCTAAAGCACATGAACCAGGATTTTGTCCAGACAGTTTTTTAATATCTCCAGGAAGGGAGAGTCCACCACCTCTCTGGGCACCCTGTTCCAGTGCTCAGTCACCCTCACAGTAAAGAAGTTCTTCCTTATGTTCAGGTGGAACTTCCTATGCTGCAGTTTATGCCTGTTGCCTCTCATCCTATTGTTGGGTACCAATGAGAAGAGTCTGGTCATGTCCTCTAGACACTCTCCCTTTAGATATTTATAAACATTAAACAGATCCCCTCTGAGTCACCTTTTCTCCAGGCTGAACAGGCCCAGCTCCCTCAGCCTTTCCTCATATGAGAAAATGCTCCAGTCCTTTAATCATCTTAATTGCCCTTTGCTGGACACACTTCAGGAGTTCCATGTCCTTCCTGTACTGGAGAGCCCAGAACTGGACACAATACTCCAGGTGGGGCCTCACCAGGGCTGAGTAGAGGGGGAGGATCACCTCCCTCCACCTGCTGGCAACACTCTTCCTAACACAACCCAGGATACCATCAGCCCTCCTGGCCACAAGAGCACACTGCTGGCTCATATTTAACTGGTTGTCCACCAGGACTCCCAGGTCCTTCTCTGCAGGGCTGCTTTCCAGGA
The DNA here is from genome assembly GCA_907165065.1 of Caprimulgus europaeus. Next base: position 20,124,652 of record OU015532.1, on the reverse strand, counting down.
GGTCAGCCCCCAATCTGTACTGGTGCCTGGGGTTATTCCTTCCCATATGCAGGACCCTGCACTTTCCCTTGTTGAACCTCATGAGATTCCTCTGTGTCCATCTCTCCAGCCTGTCGAGGTCCCTCTGAATGGCAGCACAGCCATCTGACGTATCCGACACTCCTCCCAGTTTAGCATCATCAGCAAATTTGCTGAGGAGGAACTCTGTTCCTTCATCTAAGTCATTGATGAATAGGTGGAACAACAATTGACCCAGTACTGACCCCTGTGGGACACCACTAGATACAGGCCTCCAACTTGATTCCATACCACCAATGACAAACCTCTGAGCTCTGGCATTCAGCCAGTTCTCAATCCACCTCACCATCCAATCATCAAGTCCACACTTCTTGAGTTTGCCAATGAGGATGTCATGGGAGACTGTATCAAAACCCTCGCTCAAGTCCAAGTATACAACACCCATTGCCCTCCCCTTGTCTAACCAGCCAGTTGTCCTGTCATAGAAGGCAATCAGGTTAGTTAAGCATGATTTACCTTTGGTCAGTCCATGCTGACTACCCCTGATTACCTTCTTATCTTTCACATACTTAGAGATGGCCTCCAGGATGAGTTGTTCCATTACCTTTCCAGGGATTGAGGTAAGGCTGACTGGCCTGTAGTTCCCTGAGTCCTCCTCAAAGATGATCAAGAGTGGCCTAGCAATGACATCAGCCAGCTGCTTCAGCACAAGTGGGTGCATCCCATCAGGACCCATGGACCTGCAGGTGTTAAGGTTGCATAGTCGATCTCTAAACCAATACTCAGTGACCAGGGGAAAGTCTTCCTTTTTCCAGACTCTCTCACTGGTCTCTTGGGTTGGAGATTCCTGAGGGGTGGCCTTGGCAGTGAAGGTGGAAGCAAAGAAGGTATTCAGTAACTCTGCCTTCTCCGTGCCCTCTGTTACCAGGTACCCTGCCCCATTCAGTAGTGGCCCCACATTGTCCCTGGCCTTCCTTTTGTTATTGATGTATTTGAAGAAGCTCTTCCTGTTGTCTCTGACCTCCCTTGCCAGACCTAGTTCCAATTGGGCCTTGGCCTTCCACATCACATTTCTTCATGCTCTGGTGACTCCCTTATATTCTTCCCAAGTGGTCTGTCCTTGCTCCCACCTCTTTTACACTTCCTGCTTATGTTTGAGTTTTTCCAGGAGCTCTTTGTTCATCCATGCTGATCTTCTCCCCCCTTTGCTTGATTTCTTGTACACAGGGATGCATTGTTCTTGATCCTGGAGGAAGTGATGTTTGAATGTTAACCAGCTCTCTTGCACCCCTCTTCCTTCAAGTGTCTGATCCCACGGGATTCTTTCAAGAAGGTCCTTGAAGAGGCCAAAGTTAGTTTGCTTGAAGTTCAGGGTTGCAGTCTTACTCACTGCTCTGTCTCCTCCTAGCAGGATCCTGAACTCTGCAATCTCATGGTCACTATGGCCAAGGCTGCCCCCAATCTTCACATCCCCAACTACTCCTTCATTATTTGACAGGACAAGGTCCAGCAGCACTCCTTTCCTTGTTGGCTCTTCAGTCATTTGCTAGAGAAAGTTATCATCAGTGCTTTCAAGGAATCTCTTTGATTGCATTTGACTTGCAGTGTTATTCCTCCAGCAAATGTCAGGGTAGTTGAAGTCACCCACGAGCACCAGGGCCTGACTGTGATGCTACTTTCAACTGACTGTAAAAGGCCTCATCGACTTCCTCCTCCTGATCAGGTGGCCTGCAGCAAACACCCACTATTGTGTCACCCATTTTAGTCTGACCTTTAATCCATACTCATAAGCACTCAACCCTCTCATCATTCACCCTGAGGAGCAGCTCCATACATACCAGGTGTTCTCTTATGCAAAGGGAAAATCCACCACCTCGCCTTCCTGGTCTTTCTCTCCTAAAAAGCTTATAGCCATTTCTGGCAACGTTCCAGTTGTGTGAACTGTCCCACCACGGTTCAGTAATTGCAATAAGATCAAAGTCCTGTGTCTGCACACAGACCTCTAACTCTCCCTGTTTATTTCCCTTGCTGCCTGCATTGGTGTACAGGCACTTCAGAGGGGACTTAGAGCATGCCAACTTTACAGGAGGGGTGAATGAGGATACTCCACAGACAGGTTCTGCAGGCACTTGCTTGGCTGCATTCAATTGCCAGGGTTGTACCCCCTTGAGTTTTGTTTTATTGTTTGGATAATCTCCATAATTTCCATAATTCCCTCTTACCCCCTTCCTTCCTAGTTTAAAGCTCTCCTTATGAGGTTTGCTAGACTATTGGCAAAGGCAAGTGTACCCCTGTTGGTGAGGTGGATCCCATCACTCCCAATCAATCTACTGATTTGATATTTTAAAATTAAAGTAGAAAATGCAAGCCCGCACCTCAGATAACTTTAACCTGACAGAAAATAACAATCCTGAAGCTGCACACTGTAAAAAATCCTTCTATGCCATTCTCATTCAGCGTCACATCAAGTCAGGGGTTTCATCCTGTGATCACATCTAGGCACGGGCACAGCTCTCATGTACAGAGCCTCAGTAGACGACACATGGCTGCACGCAGCAGTACACCTGCACATCCTGAGAGCTTCCCATATCAGGGCTGGGTGTGTAAAAGGCTTCTAGGATATGGGACATAGCAGCACAATTTAGGGGAAAGAGCAAACACACTGTGCACTAAAAATAACCATTGTAGATCTTTACGTAGCTTAAAGACATGAGTTGAAGATTACGAAGACTCACACAAAAGCTATACCACTAGCAGCACATGGACATTTGAGGCGTTTTCTTGTTTTGCTGATTTTCATCCGGTCAAACCACTGCAGATAATATATACTTTACAAAGTGTTTGGGTTTTTTAAGTTAATCAGCTTAAAGAAGATGCAAAATTATTATTCCTTGTAAGGGAAGTCTCGGGTTTCGTACACAGAAAGCTGTCTGTAGTCTCCAGCTTATCTTTCTTTTATGTAAAGCTGTCTTCATTGTTTGCACGCCTCAGAGAGGCTGGTCCCAAACCCAGGAAAACAGCTATTTTCTTAGTCATACTTCCACTGCCATCTAGTGCCTCCAGCACAGACTACAAGGTCTTCATTCCTTACAAACTTGTCACCAAAGATAAAAAGTCCTAAGGTTCATGTCAAACCTCAATTTTTCACTCGGAAACCAATCTTTGTGATACCGCTATAGATTTTTTTCTGAGTACAGATCAGACTTGCTGTAATGAGGTTTTTTGGGTTTGGTTTTTGAGGGGTTTTTTTGTAGCCTGAAATATGAGCTACCCCTCCTAACCACTGAGCAGTGGTTTCAAATACCATGTCAGTCACATTCAGTGAACTGGAATAGCATTGCTGTTTATCTGGGTTTGGTTAGGACCGAGAGACTTTTCATGGGGAATTAGGTCTCTGGAGGAAAAGTAGCAGCCATAGTTAAGCAATAACGTGAACAGCTTTCATTAGCTTCAGGAATGCGACATTGATAAAAGGTGACTACAGATTAAAAAAGTGGACATGGACCTTTTTTTCCTCTCATACCATTCTATTTTTTTACTAGGTATGACTTACATCAGTCTTTTCAATTAAAAGAGGGGAGAGAGCCTGGAGACAAGTGTTTCTGAGGGCATTGTTATGGACTCAGGCTTTTTATAGATGCATTAATACAACACCTCCTACCTTATTAAATCATGATAAGCACACAGCCTGATACAACTCCAAGGAGACACTATGTAATCTTTGCATCACTCCTCTATGTGTTTCTATACCTAACAAGGCCTTTTCCAACCTATCTATTCATCTGCATTCTACTGGTTTCACTATAAAGTCAGCTCTACAGAGCACTGCACATGGCCTTATCTTCTCTAGAAGATTTCCTCACAGGCAGTGGCAGCTGTTGTTGATATGCCTATGTTTCAGCTCACTGATTCCATCACTTTTGCCTGTTTTTTCCCTACTGTGAAACTGCTGGACAAAGCAACCACAGGACACGAATGTACTGCTGGTACACAGAACTAAGAGAACACTCTTCCAAAAACAGTGAAAAGGCCCACACCCATAGTATGACTATTGTTAAAGGTGGAGCACAATCACTGTCCTCAGCACTGTAGCTCTCTGAGAAGGAGAATTTAAAAGGCAGCATGATCAGTGCTAAATTCAAAAGGAAATAAAGTCACCACTCACAGTCCCCCACCACCACGTTAGGACAACTGCCAGCAGAGGCACATCTGCAGTGGCTTGCTCTCAGAGCGCTTTCATTTTCTCATTTACACTTTCAACGGGAGGTGACACTCAGCTTTTAATCAGAGCTTTTCGCTGCTAAGTTTTTGTCTTTGTAGGAAGGAAGTTAAAGCAGCAGCTCTTCCAGGTCTATTAAGAAACCATGCTCTGTGCCACTATATCCCTGTATTGCATGTGGTTTCTAATGAAGAAACTGAGGCATTAAGTGAACACAGGACACCATGTTAGGAATAAATACCATATGATGACATCCAATACGCATTTAAATCTTCAAACTGCTCATATTCATTCCGGGTTCCATAGGCAATTTGAACAACAGTTGCAGTTTTCTGTCCTTTGACTGACACACTCCAAATCTCCATCCATCACTCACTTAAAGTCTGATAAGTGTAGTGAATTTAAATATTATTTAAAAATCCAGGACTATCCAGGACTGCACTGAGTGCTCCATAATCATGTAAAAACAGAACAGCACATTTTGAAAAGTCAGTGCAGCTTCATAAGTAAATTAATGATATTCTGCTTTCAGAGCACTGTTCCCAACAGAAATAGAATTAAATAGAGAATCTCTAGAGCAATGGAAATGTACAGCATGCCACATGCACTTCTCTCTTATCTGCAGTAGAGGGCATTGGTAATATTTACATGGTACTGAGCTCCCAGAAGGATTAAAGTGGGATGTGGTCCATAATCTTTTGAAACAAGGAAGCTCAGGAAGAAAAAGACATTTCAGTTCAATAATGCAAGGCTAAAACCTCACAGGGCAGAAAATAATCATCACACTATCAACACATTACCTTAGTGGAAGCTAGCAACCTTTTCAGCAAAACTGCCTTCTGAAATGACCTACTATGGATAACTATCCCCAGCAGAAGCCTTCAAAGGCATCTGAGGTGCAGTATAGGCTCTTCAAGGAGGTTGGTAAACACAGAATTGCTGTAATCAGGTGTTGATATAATAAAAGCAAGCCAGCACCCTTTCTGCATCAGGCTTCTGGGGGGAAAGGGAGGGGGTGAAGTCAAATGTGAACATTTTGGTGGTAAAATGAGGAATGATAACAAAAAGCATGGTCTAAAAGGAAATATTTCAGCCTATTAACACTCCAGTGCTTGATTGTATACGAAAAGTGATCAAAACCCTGCCTGAGTTCTAAGAGGTTGAGTTCCACAAAGAAGGTACAAAACAGCAGCATCTACCATTCCCTATTCATCATGTAATACGCAAGAAAAACACTCACCTTCAATCCTGAATATGAACACTGAGGAAGTGATCCTTTTAGCCATCCTATACAGCACTGGGAAGTGTAGGGCTGGCTAAAGGTAAGGAGGAAAAAATACAGGTATGACTTGTAGTTTGGCAGCTAGAACACCAGAAGAAAATTTAGTTGCCTACAGGGTCTTGATGACGCTTCCTTGCACAACTGGGTTTAGATTAATTCTGTTTATCACAAAAATCCAGTTCCAGTGAAAACCTATTCAGTTCCATTAACTGTACACTATGTGAGAATCACAGAATGTTAGGGATTGGAAGGGACCTCGAAAGATCAGCTAGTCCAGTCCCCCTGCCGGAGCAGGAACACCTAAATGAATTCACACACAAGGCGTCCAGGTAGGTTTTGAATGTCTCCAGAGAAGGAGACTCCACAACCTCGCTGGGCAGCCTGTTCCAGTGCTCTGTCATCACCCTCACTGTAAAGTTCCTTCTGAAGTTTAAGAGGAACCTCTTTTGTTCCAGCTTACACCCATTGTCCCTTGTCTTATCATTGGTTGTCACCGACAAGAGTTTGGCTCCATCCTCATTACACTCACCCTTTATATATTTATAAACATTAATGAGGTCACCTCTCAGTCTCCTTTTCTCCAAGCTAAAGAGGCCCAGCTCCCTCAGCCTTTCCCCATAAGAGAAATGCTCCACTCCCTTAAGCATCTTGGTGGCTCTGTGCTGGACTCTCTCAAGCAGTTCCCTGTCCTTCTTGAACTGTGGGGCCCAGAACTGGACACAATAGTCCAGATGTGGCCTCACCAGGGCAGAGTAGAGCGGGAGAAGAACCTCTCTCGACCTACTAACCACACCCCTTCTAATGCACCCCAGGATGCCATTGGCCTTCCTGGCCACAAGGGCACAGTGCTGGCTCATGGTCATCCTGCTGTCCACCAGGACTCCCAGATCCCTTTCCCCTACACTGCTCTCTAGGAGATCATTCCCCAACTTACACTGGAACCTAGGGTTGTCCCTGCCCAGATGCAACACCCTACACTTGCCCTTATTATATTTCATTAAATTTTTTCCTGCCCAACTCTCCAGCCTGTCCAGGTCTCTCTGAATGGCAGCACAAAAAAAAAAAAAAAATCCAGTGAAGTGACAATATTGAGATCTAGCACAATAAAAAAAAATAATTAGTTGTAATACAGAGCTCAAAGGATTGGATAGTGCAAAAGATGAAGATTATTGCATTTTCACCTGGCTAAATATTTGAGTGGGAAGGGTGACAGACATCTATGAGTATTCATCATTTAGAAAGTGCAAACAGGGAAGGAAAAAGAAATCAAGGTATGTAATAAATTTATTTACATTTGTGGAGAGGAAGATTTTTGCTGCAGAGATCTACTAGAACTACATTAAGAAAAAACATTCACATCTTATTATGACATTTGAAAGGAGTCTCCCACGTGGATACAGTAACACCCCACCAGAAACTCCCATTCTCTTGGGAACTGGGAATTTATAGTTAATGTATCTATAAGGAAAGCATTCACCTAATCAAAGCATTTTGTCTCTCAAGGTAGAATCACAGGTGCTTCATGAAGAACTTAAGCCATCCCACAGGTAAATACTGGAGCTCAAAATATTAGACATTTTCTGCAGTATCAATCTTGCTTTTATCATGACTTGGTAAGAAAAGCTGAACTATGTCCCTCTATCCCTTGCACAGATCATAAACAAAAGTAATTATGCTATTTGTTTTAAAATCAACAGCAGAGTAGCCACCTACAAAAGAGAAGTGGAAGCTCTCCCACGCTTTTGTCTCAGCACTCATCTAAAGCAGGCCACAAAACTGTACAACAGGAAAAAATTCTTATTTGCCAAGGAGATGGGCTGAATTATCAACAAGGCCTTCTCAGCCTACTCCTCTGGTACAGACTTGCCCTGCTGTGTTCAACAAATTTCCTATAATGCTGGCAAAACATTTTTTAGAATGAAGTGTCAGCTGAGCAGCAAGAAAATAACTGAAGTTGAACCATTAAGCAGCAACCTTAGACTGAAGAGGAAATAGGCAGCTTATGACAGAGACATTGTGCATCCCAACGCAGCTTTATAGATCTCTGCACTGAGACATCAGCGTGCACCTCCGCTCAGCACAAAACCTGTCTAATCTCTTGCCAGTGAACACTACCATTTATTGCTCCCACTACAAATGCAATCACATCAGAACAGAATATGGACATCCTTAATAGAATTTGCTGTCTGTCATTGCTGCACGCTTTTTCAAACAACTCTGTTAACTCTGCATAATCGAGCTGTGAGGCTACAGAGCCACTCCTGTGCAATCTCAGTTTGGCTGAGGTCCATAAAGCTTCCCAAAACCTTGGAAGGAGGGTAGCAGTAACAGAGAAATATTTTCCCTTTTCTTACAGCTCTGCTGCTGTGCTAGCAGAGAAGAAACGTTCTGCAACCAGGAGCAGAACTGATTCCCACATCACAGGCATGCCTTTCAGCTGCAGAACTTGTTGTCATGTTTGCTAACCATTTCTAATCCTAGAATGTTCTTGAAAAATGGCAGCAGCGCCTATAATGAGCGAAACAACGTTTGCTTTTTAGCAACAATGAAATCTTATATTCTCTATAGATTTTTTTAATTAAATTATTGTTCATGGAAAACAGAAAGGAAGATGACTGCATTTCCCAGCAGAAATTGAACAAAGTCAAGCTAAACCTGGACTGTTCTTTGTTTTTCACCGTCTTATTTGGACACAGACGCACAGAGTTTGTTTTGGGGATTTCGGTGGTGGTGGGTTTTGGCATTTCTTTTGTTTGGGGCTTTTTTTTTGTTTGTTTGTTTTAATAGTCATTTTGGTGTTACTTTCTCTGTCTTAGACCATCAAGAGTTCCCAGATCACAGCTGCACAACATTAGCCTAGTGTACTACGTTCTATTTTCTCTTGCAAACCCTCAAGTTAGTGCCATACTGAGCCATCCTCTACCACAGTTCTGTGTTTTGAAATGCATCCATGAGCACAGTAAAACCAAAACGACTGTTTTCCTGCTTTAAGTGAAGTTTTAACTCTCAGTCAGGTACACTTGATGCCAACAGAAAAGGCATTTAAAAAAAAAAAAAGTCAACACTAACACTTCTAGGTTACTTTCATGTCCACTTTCCAGAGGTATGTCTGTCTAGGTTTAGCCTAGGGTGTACAAAAGTAAAGGGCAGGTTTAACGCACTAGTTACAAGGTTTTTTTGGAGCTCCCAGACAAAACTGATATTTGGGTTCTGTACCTATTTCTAACCTTATCCAAATATAATTCCTTGAGAGGAAAAATACTGTTTTACAGTTGTCTTAGCCACTATGAAAACCATACAGAAGTACCCTGGCACACAGTGAAAGCTTGGCAACACTGCTGCAACACACATTTTCCTCTGCTCAGTTACTAGTGGGTCTTTTGGGTTTAGGGTATTTTTAAACACAAGTTCTAGAAACAACACCTTATTGTTTCAGTGACACTTGACCATAAATGGAAGGAACATATGTAGTGGCAAGAGGAACTTGCTAACTTTTCATGCATTACCTACCAATCTGGGCAGGATGGTTGCTAAGGTTCCAGTCACACCCAAAAGGCACTTAACCTTTACCTAAGACATCTTTGTTAAGAAAACAGATTAAGCATTTGCATTTTATTTCTCTGCTTTAGCAAGCCCTGACATTAATTGGCACATATTTCTTCTCATCAATTATTAAAGCATAATATGCTCAAAACCTTAAAACAGCTGACTGATGATTCTGCTAAAAGCCTAGCAAGTCTTTCAAAATTAGGGTTGGTTTTGGTTTGGTTTTTTTGATAACCTTCCCCCTGGCCATTCCCAGTACGTTAGACTTGTATGAATGTAGCACTTACAAGGGGTCTTTAAAAAACAAACAAAAAAAAATCAAAAAACCCACAAAACTAAACAAGATATTGAAGTGAGGATAATAAGCTGTAGGAGCATTGTTCCCTCTTTGACCATGTTACTGAAATTAAAACAGTAATTATGTGGCTATTTTCATAATACACAAAGCCCCCCAGAAAATGGACAACTTCAGGTAAGCTAATGAAAAACTATTAAGTGAAAACCAACCTACCGCTACCATGCAACAAAACTGATTTAATAAGGAGAACAAACCACTACTGCTCCAAATCAAACACTGAACTAGGAATTTACTGTTGATCCAGGGAATTCAGACAGCTGCAAAAGGAACCATCAGCAGCAGCATAAAGTAATAATCTCCAATTTTAGAGCAAAGTAGTTCTGGCGTTTTGCAGGAATTTGAAAATGCCAAGAACTGCTCATAGTGACTAACCTACAAAGGTGGGGTGGGAAAGAAGGGACAGAACTGATTTTGATGCAGTGTTTTGTGCAGCTGGTAGCACATACCTAGCTACTGGAAGACAGTATCTCCAGGGTAGTTTGTATCTACTGGCATGATGGCCTGGAAAACATGACTAGCTCTATGGAATTTCTCTTCCCCTTTTAGAGCTGAACCCTTAAGCACGTTTGAAGCTAGATTCAAACGGATATTCAAAGTAAAGAAGCCTCATTTATACTTTAAAAGTACATATATACAGCACTGTCTGTTTCCACACCTAGAAAGACTTTCAGCTAAATCTCACAAGACCTTGGTACTCAGCACTTAGATAAAATTTAATTCCCTTAACTAAATGCAAAAAAATCCAGAAAGAAGCAAAATGTATGTTGAGCACTAAAAAATTTGTTTTATCCACAGCACATTTCCTAATGCATATGGATTTTGAGATATTTGTTAATGAGGACTGTTTGGCTATTCAGTGTCAGAAAAACTCTTCCAATTAAGCTAATATTTATTTATATATTTTATATTATATATATATTATATATATATAAAATATTTATATATTATATATTTTTTATATATATATATGTGTGTGTGGTGGGTTGACCCTGACTAGAGGCAGATGCCCACCAAAGCCCACTCTATCACTCCCCCTCCTCAAATGGGCAGGGGGGAGAAAAGTATAACGAAAAGCTCATGGGTGGAGATAAGGACGGAGAGAGATCACTCACCAGTTACTGGCATGGGCAAAACAGACTCGACTTGGGGGAAAAAAAGCAAATTTACTTAATTACCAATCAAAATCAGAGGATAATGAGAAGTAAAACCAAATCTTAAAACACCTCCCCCACCCCTCCCTTTTTCCCGGGCCTAATTTGTTTCCTGATTTTCCACCTCCTTCCCCCAAGTGGCACAGGGGGACAGGGAATGGGGTTGGAGTCAGTTCATCACACGTTGTTTCTGCCGCTGCTTCCTCCTCAGGGGGAGGACTCCTTCCCCCACACCAGCGTGGGGTCCCTCTCACGGGAGACAGTCCTCCACAAACTTCTCCAGCGTGAGTCCTTCCCATGACTGACAGTTCTTCACAAACTGCTTTACCATGGGTCCATTCCATGGGGTGCAGTCCTTCAGGAAGGGACTGCTCCAGCGTGGGTCCCCCACGGGGTCACAAGTCCTGCCAGCAAACCTGCTCCAGCGTGGGCTCCTCTTTCCACGGGCTACAGGTCCTGAGAGGAACCTGCTCCAGCGTGGGCTTCCCGCGAGGTCACAACCTCCTTCAGGCATCCAACTGCTCCAGCATGGGATCCTCCACGGGCCACAGTGGTCATCTGCTCCACCATGGACCTCCAGGGACTGCAGGGGGACAGCCTGCTTCACCCTGGTCTTCACCACAGGCTGCAGGGGAATCTCTGCTCCAGCACCTGGAGCACCTCCTCCCCCTCTTTCTTCACTGACCTTGGTGTCTGTGGAGTTGTTTCTCTCACATCTTCTCACTCCTCTCTCTCACTGCAAAGTGTGCAGCTTTTTTTTCCCCTCTCTTCCTTTTTTTTTTTTTTCTTAATTATGTTATCACAGAGGCGTTACTGATTGGCTCGGCCTTGGCCAGCGGCGGGTCCGTTCTTGTAGCCGGCTGGCATTGGCTGTGTCGGGTTGGACATGGGGGAAGAAGCTTTTGGCAGCTTCTCTCACAGAAGCCACCCCATGTCCCCCCCCAGCTACCAAAACCTTGCCATGCAAACCAAATACAATATATTAAATATATATATATTTATCAGGAACCACAATGGGAAAAACTGTGAGCTTCCTTACTGGAGAAAACCAGATCCATTTACAGAAGCATTCTGCACAAATAAAGGTTTTAAGTGGTTTATTTGTCCATTTGGAATGATTAGTACTTACAATCAACAACACAAATCCACCCCCTCAGTGAAAGACCTGACAGCTTATTATTGCCAAATATATTACAGTCTGCTGAGGGATGAAGAATTACAGACATATAAAGACTAGTAACATTATATCATCATTAAATTACTTACTCTGTTCATAACAGTTTAATCCTCTAACATTATAAATTAATATTAGAAAAATAATTCAACACTTCAGTGACAAAGTACACTACATTTAGTACACAATATATCAGTACAGTTTATTACAGTAGTGCATTAAAAGGTAAAAAAAAACCTGAACAGCTCCTTTGGAATAACTGCAACATTGCTGATCTCTTACACAAACAACGCCTGCAGTCACACAAGCTACCAGGAAGTCTTCAAGAAGTATCCTATTAGGAAAATCCATCACAGATAAATTTATTCTGAGAACTACTTCTCTTGTATTACTTGAATATGAGGACCTAAAATGAGATTCCTTCACATCTGTAATTACCAGTGACACCCCTTCTGAAATCAAGCAAGTAATGAACAGATTTCCATCCATACTTCAACCATCAAATGAAACTGAAGTGGAAAAATAGCATTCATTTTTCACCCAGTAAATAGTTACTCAATATTCCAAAGCCTTCTGCAAGTTTTAAAGTTTAGTGGTTTGGACCATTTTTTCAAGGTTACTAGCACGTATGAAACTTGCACATGTGAATGATTCGTAACAAATCAACAGCAGTATCAACATAATTGTTAAAAGATAAAACATTTTACTTATTAGGGATGGAATTTTGAGGTCTCTTCTCCAAAAGCTAATTTGGAACATAATCTTTACAAAAATTTTCCAGTAAAGATTAATGTTACATTAACTCTCTATTAGATGACAACTTTGAAGACTGAAGTTAACAGTTACTGGAATCAGCCTTCAAAATAAAGTAGATCAGAAGAATAATCTGTATAAGCTGAAGTATACTGCAAATCTGTTTCTCAAATATAAGATACTGCCTGCTACACACAGGGCCTATCAATTCTGTGGAACTACTTACTTGTCAACTAAAGTGAATGTGAAAAGTAGACGGACACAGGAGGCATGTTTTGTTATGGCAATAGCCATCATCATTCAAACCGACCAACAGCAAACAACAAAAGTTCAGAACCCAACTGTGTGATGAAAATCCCATTCAGTACCTCATTATATTCTCAATGATTTTTTTTTTTAGCACATTCACTTGAAAAAAAACCAAAAAAAAAAACCCCCAAAAAAACAAAAACATCGATGAAGCCACAGCAAAACAGAATCCTTCTTTTCCCAAGGATCTGATATTCCCTCTGAACTTTACTCCATGATGCCTAGGAAAAGTTTCAAAACAGACACTATTGTGTCAATACCACTGTCTGGCACACTAAGCAATTCTGTCTGCATCCACCTGCTGTCGCTTACCTTATGAAGAGCTCTTAAGGGCAAAGAGTATTTTTTTTTAATATATATTAGTATGTGATAGTATCCATATCTCTTCTGTGCTACAGTAATATAATAAGCTAAATAATATTGTTATTCTTTAATTATTTTCTGCTCTAGGCTTTAGATCCATGAAAAGTGAGAGATGGTTGCCCAAGTTACTGGGAACTAAAGGCCAGTTATTTCATGTGTGACCTGACACGAAAGTAAGCACTCTGCTTGCCAGCATCCATGATGCAAAGTTTTTGGGGTTTTTTTGCACCATGCAAAAAACCCCACAAGGGTATCATTAACAAACTGCAAGTTATGGTATCTTTTCATCCATGTCAACCCTTTCATCAGAAAGAGGAGGTAGTTTAGAAGGCACATCTTGTACTGCCTGATCACCCATAAGGCACATTTCCATTCCACTGAAAATATGATCTATTTTAAGGCTGGCAATGAAAGTTGGAAGAAGTAATCAAATGCATTTGGTATACCGTAATGTCTCGTCTCAGGCTGTAGCAGAAAAAACAGACAAAACTTTTTTTTTTTTTTTTTTACTATAGAAAAGCTAGGTACTTCATCCAATGAAATCTGAGAATGACAGACCTACAGAGGTACATGGCCAATGGCTCATAAGGCTTACTGGCATTTAATTCTTTCTTTCAGAATGAAAGGAATGGACACAATCATGTAAGTGTTAAAATGCAGCTTGAGATGCCTCTGTCTTCTGTTGACTTCTAAAGTTATCTTAAAAGTGAGAAGAGAATTTAAGATGATGTTCTTAAGAGAGATTTAAATCCATGATTTTGTTTTCATCATTATCTTGTCCTAAAATTTACCCCCAAAAATCAACAGGCAAAAATCCCATAAAGGAACAGGCAATAAAGTTACAGTCATGTTGATATCTACTCAAGTAAACCTTTAACAAATAGTAAGGACAGAATTCAGATTCCTTTCCAACAGATCAATCTCAGCGTAGCATCAAGTTGTCCCCAAAGTTTGAGCTGGCTCTTATTTAAAGCAATATGAGAACTGGATTCTCCAAATGCAAAAGCCACCTCAGCTAGCTTCAACATGAAAGTTGTCGAACTGTGCAAACTCAAATGAGTGAGTTCCAATAGCAGCCCAGCCATTATTTGGTTTAGAAATGGTGACATTCTCCCAGAGTGGATAACCATTTAACAGTCCTGAGGCAGAAGTGCCCTGTCAAAAAAAAGGAAAAGGTTAGTTTGGTAAAATCCAGTGATTAAGGATGTTGACACTGAGCCTACTCACATAAGAGCAGAGACAAGGCAGAAAGATGTCAGGGCAACTTTCAAATATATTTCACTCATTTTCCATGCAGAAGCACTTCTAAATATTGCATAGCATCCTCCAGTGCCTATCAGCTCTGTGAAACAGATCTCATCTTTCCCTAACTCACAGCTTTGCAAACTCAGTGTAGAATCCGATACATAAACTGGATTTCCTCTTCCACTTGGGTCACGTTCCCTTAAACAGCCCAACTGTTTTAAAAGGATAAGATACACCTGGCACTGATTCTGCAGAATTAGGCAAAAGTCAAAAGAGAGATGAATTGTAGTTATTTAGCTGAGAGGAAGAGGGGACAGCAGAACTTTCAGGTACCACATTGCCATTAAAATTAAAAACAGTTTCAGGAAAAGTTACAGTTTATCTTGACAGTGTTCCACTACAGTATTTTTAAAAAAAGAGTACTTCAGATTACTTGTATTTCTTAAGCTGAAAGACAATTATAGATGCAGGTAAAAGCTAAGAATGCCTTTCAAGAAGGAGTCAGCATGAGAATACTTTAAAGAGGCATCTGCACTTCTGTCATTACAGCAAAGGCCTAGTTGGTACAAAATACTTTAACAGTACAGATGGAAGTCTGTAGTATTATCATTTTAAAATTACCTACACTGTTTTGTGTTTTAAACAATTCATGTTCATTTTCAGCACTCCATTCAGGCTAGTAAACATCTTGGACAATTTTACACATGGCAATCACTGTCATAACTGTGGGTTTATGAAAGCTACATCCATTCCAGTGAATGCCTCGGGTACAAGCATCCCTGTGTCCTCCGATGTGAAAGCACAAAAGAAAAAACATAGCTTCTAATACTCACTGACATTTTAGGATGAGGGAAAGACTCTGTGCATAATTTTAAAAGAGAGTTTGCTTCAGTAGAAGATCTCCCCAGCTAGGATTCAAGCTACCCCACATTTCAGGCCACGTTGCAGTTGCAAAGATAACATTAGGCAAAGGGATTAGGCATTCAGCAGAGGAACTTAAAGCCTTTGCGTTACTTGCACCAATGCCACACCCAGCTAAATGCACAGGTATATTTAAAGTAGAGCTTGGGACTACTTTCCTCACTAAGTGACTACAGTCAAAAGGGGAAGAGGGGGGGAAGGAAAATATGTGGACAGCCTCTCATTTACTGTGGCCCATATTTTACAGCAACACAAGACACATGCTTTTTCAGTACAGGAAAGAAGGATGGCAGCTCATCCAAGTTCTCCAGTCCTTAACTAGCTCCACATACAAGGCCATAGCATGCAGAGGGAATTGGTGGCAGCCAAATTTGTAAAACAGGCTAATTTTTTAGTATACTGACAGTCTTCAAAACAGGAAGTCAGGTCATGATCTTTTCATTACACAAAAGATTTGCCTCTCTAGCTCTCCTACCTTCAGCTTTCAAGTCATCTTTCCAGTTATTTTCTATATTCTGTCCAGTTCCTCAAGATCTCTTTAAAAATACAGGCAGTAGAACTTGGTATGGTATTTTAATATTGGTTTAAAATAACAGAGATATCATTTATGTTTTAGATAAGGTAAACGAATGTCAGTGGACAGTCAATAGTAGAGCATAGTTTTGTCTAAATCATTTAGGACTGGAAGTTTCATAACTGATTTTCTAGGTTTTTGCCTGTGTCCTTACCTGAATGTTGAGAGTAAGTGTATGCCACGTACTATCCCGGACACCAGAAAGTCCTTTCATTAATATTTCTTCTCCAGCTGCAAAACAGACTTAAAGTCAGCAAAGTGCTACTCAGCCCCTTTGCTGAGACTGACAGATAAATACCAAGTTAGCAAAAGGAAAAGTGTACCTGTTTTTCAGAAATGGTCAGGACTGGTATTTTACCAATTTAACTGTAGCTTGGAAGGCTTAACACGCAGACCTGGACTCTACATTATCAGTGCATTCTCCTGTTTTGCTAGGACTGTTCTTCCAAAGAAATCTCCAATGCTCTTGAGAATTTGACCTGAGATAAGGATTCCCTTTATTGACAGTATGGGTCAATGAAGCATGACAGCACCTATTGCTCTGCTTGTTCTTTATCACTTTGTTTATGTCTTGAAATTTTTTATAAATCAGAAGGTTTCAGTGGCCACATCATTATATTGCGTAGTTCTAGTCAAAATTTAAGCTAAGCAAAAAAAATTAAGTGCTACAAGTAGAATCTCCAGTTAGTCAGCAGATAGTTTTTGCTGTAAGTTAATTTAACATTCAGGCTCCCTTCTAGAAAAATATAAAGACCACTGAAATCACTGAACAGAAAAAAATTATCATATTGTGAGACAAGTGTCTCAGTCTGAAATAATGAAGTGGTTAATCAAAATCGTCTCATTTCATCTAGGAAAAATTATTTTTGACAGCCTGAGAAACTAATTGGGTAATGTCGTTATATCTTATTAAAAATAAATACTGGAGTTAATCCTAAACAGGAGGGGTTTTTTACATACAGCTGAAATTTAAGTTGTTATGGAGTTAGACATTGCAAAATTTCCCTAGGGAGCACCCGCATGTTAAGGGAAGGTAATGTAAATCCTTCTTTACACTACTTATCCATGGTAAAAAAGAAAAAAAAAAAAAAAACAACAAAAAAACCCTCACCAAAAAAACAGGACTAGGATAAATGAGAAGCTACAGCTACCAAATAGAAGACAACGCTATTTTTAAGGTCCAGTTCAGTGTGAAATGGGTCATTATGTGAAGAGGGGCTCAGGACAGCCGGCTTATACTCAAGGATCTCCTCCTCCAAGCCCAGGAGCAGTGCATCGCAACAAAGAGGAAGGCAGGCAAAAACAGCAGGAGGCCTCCATGGATGGACAGGAAGATCCTGAACAAACTTCAGATGAAAAAAGCAGCCTACAGAGGGTGGAAGGAAGGATGGGTAACCTGGGAGGAATACAGAGAAATTGCCTGAGCAGCCAGAGATCAGGTTAGGAAAGCCAAGGCCCTGACAGAATTAAATTTGTCCAGAGATGTCAAGGGCAACAAAAAAAGCTTCTGTAGGTATGTCGGGGGGGAAGGGAAAACTAGGGAAAATGTGGGCCCTCTCCAGAAGGCAACAGGAGACCTGGTCACCCGGGACACTGAGAAGGCTGAGGTGCTCAATGACTTTTTTGCCTCAGACTTCACCAGCAAGGACTCATGCCACACTGCCCAAGTCCTAGAAAGCCAAGGATGGGTCCAGGAGAATGAAAAGCTGCCCACTGTAGGAGAAGATCAGGTTCGGGAGCACCTAAGGAACCTGAAGGTGCACAAGTCCACGGGACCTGATGGTATGCATCTGCAGGTCCTGAGGGAACTGGCAGATGAAGTTGCAAAACCACTGTCCATCATATCTGAGAGGTCCTGGCAGTCTGGTGAAGTTCCCACAGACTGGAAAAAGAGGAACATCACCCCCATTTTTAAAAAGGGAAACAAGGAAGACCCAGGGAACTACAGGCCGGTCAGTCTCACCTCAGTGCCAGGCAAGATCATGGAGCAGATACTCCTAGAAACTATGCTAACGCACATGGAAAATGAGAAGGTGATTGGTAACAACCAACATGGCTTCACCAAGGGCGAATCGTGCCTGACCAATCTGGTGGTCTTTTATGACAGGGTTACAACACTGGTGGATAAGGCTAAAGCAAGTGATGTCATCTACCTGGACTTATGCAAGGCATTTGACACTGTCCCGCATGACGTCCTTTTCTCTGAATTGGAAACATGTGGGTTTGATGGATGGACCACTCAGTGGATAAGGAACTGGCTGTATGGTCATACTCAGAGTTGTGGTCAACAGCTCGATGTCCAAGTGGAGACCAGTGATGAGTGGTGTCCCTCCAGGGTTGGCATTGGGGCTGGTACTGTTCAACACCTTTGTCAGAGACATGGACAGTGGGACTGAGTGCACCCTCAGCAAGTTTGCTGATGACACCAAGCTGTGTGGTGCGGTTGACACGCTGGAGGGATGGGATGCCATCCAGAGGGACCTTAACAGGCTTGAGAGGTGGGCCTGTGCCAACCTCATGTAGTTCAACACTGCCAATGCAAGGTCCTGCACCTGGGTCAGGGCAATCCCCCTCTATCCCATTCTTGTAAGGCCCCACCTGGAGTGCTGTGTCCAGTTCTGGAGCTCCCAACACAAGACAGACATGGACCTGTTAGAACGAGTCCAGAGGAGGCCACGAGGATGATCAGAAGGCTGGAGCACCTCTCCTACGAGGACAGGCTGAGAGAGTTGAAGCTGTTCAGCCTGGAGAAGAGAAGGCTTCAGAGAGATCTTATAGCAGCCTTCCAATACCTGAAGGGAGTCTACAAGAAAGCTGGGGAGGGACTCTTTACAAAGGCAGGTAGTGACAGAACTCTATCTAAACTGGCTCTAAACTGGAAGGGAGTAGATTTAGATTAGATATTAGGAAGAAATTCTTTACTGTGAGGGTGGTGAGACTCTGGAACAGGTTGCCCGGAGAAGTTGTGGATGCCCCCTCCCTGGAAGTGTTGAAGGCCAGGTTGTATGAGGCTTTGAGCAACCTGGTCTAGTAGAAGGTGTCCCTGCCATGGCAGGGGGGTTGGAACTGGATGATCTTTAAGGTTCCAACCCAAACCATTCTATGATTCTATGATTATAGGCTGTCTTCATACCGGATATACTGTAGATCTATAAGTTGCATTTAACTCACCAGAAACTATTAAAAAATTTAATTTATACTCATGAAGTGATAGGAAATGCATTTAAACAAAACCTGTCATTATTTCAAAGCAAATTAAAAATAACTTTTAGCCATTGATAAAGTATTATGACATACACTCTTTCATGTGCCCGTCAAGTGCTCTGTAGGTGAATACATATGACCATTAGCACTACAAGTAGAAAACGCTCGCACTCCATTGAGCCAGGCTGACAGGAGAATGCATAGTTTGTGGAAACAGTAGGCCAGTCATCATTATCAAATAAGTCAGACATATGTACATTGACTCGCACTGTTCTACAAGACAGACCGCTGCATTTCAAGCAGGATTTTCTTTTTAGGTGTAGTATAAGAATACAGATCAAACCTTCCTGTAATTAGTATTGTATCAGAGCATTTATGAAAAGCAAAATAATTTACATTTGCTAGTGTAAAATAGGTTTTGTCAGCAGGGAAAAAAAAAATTAAAAAATACAGAAAGCTGTGACTGAGAAGTGGACCAGCCAGTAGCCTTCAGATGCTCTCTTCACATACAAGACATGGCCATCATTAGAGCACAATGGGTTAAATTGATACTGATGACAAATGAATTACAAAATCTGAACACAAGTCATTTTTATCAAGGTTATCAAAATGACGTGTCCGTATGTCAGCATCCACTTAAGCAAAGAGCTGCTTACCTAGGTCACCAGTGACTCTGTAGGTGCCATCTGCAAAAACCCAGAAGAACACTCCTTTGGTACGTCGAACATATATCCCACCATTGTCAACTCTTCCTGCAATAAACACACCTCCATCATGTTTTTTTTCTATGTAGATGTCACAAGTGACTGTCATGTTCACCCTGTAAGAGAAGTTTAGTGTTTTAACAAGCAAGGAATCAAATTTTTTGAGCAGGCAGCAGGGAGAAGAGTATTCCCTATGTAGTACAACAACCTTTTTGAGGAAAGATTTAGCAATCCTAATTGTCACCTACAGACGTGAGATACACAGGACTTGACTAGACTGGTTTGTCTCCCACCTGTGAGTCCACAGATTTTCTTAGGTAAAGCAATTCTTCTCAGAAACCACCAACAAAAAACTAAGTGTATTGTCATCAACTTTCCACTAATTATTTAAAAAAACCCAAAGCAATCCCATACAGAAGTTTTGCATCTTCCCAGAAAATCTTTCCGGTTTGCAAAATGAAAAGTTTTAGATAACTAAATCATATCCAAGATCCAAGGTCACAGCATCCCATTTGCTAAAATTTGATCTTCATTTCTCTAGGATTTTTAACACAGACCATGTCTTAAGTAATCCATACCTCTTGCCCAAAAGCCAAAACAAATATTTTTAAACAAAATGTTTAAATAGGCTAAAAGTATTTTATTTTCCTGAGATGATACTTCAGGTCAACAGTAAAGCACCATGTTATACATATAGTGATAGCTGTAAAGGAGAATAAAGCAAAGGAGTACCAGAACAATCAAATGGCACCAAGAAAATTTAGACAACTTCCCCCACCCCGAAGTTGCATTACAAGCTTCTTAACAATAAAAATTAAAAACATTCTTTATTTCTATTAATGTACATTCAACTTAAAAATCTACATCCCATGTCTGAAAGGACTTGCAATATTGATAGAGCCACAAGGGGGCATATATAGGAAGTTTCTAATTATCTGTAACGATTCACTGAATGTGAAAAGACTCTCTATGACATCAACTCAACTGATAACTAAATAATAAATAATATTTATTTTAGCAACTCTTCTTCCCACCTCATACATAATACTAAGAACAACCCAAGATTTCATTCTAATGTAATACTATTAGAAGTATCAGATTCTTGGATACATATTAATTACACAAACAATATTTCTTTCTTGCCTCCCTACGTGTATACCCAAGAGACACCCACATCTTGCTTAGGCCATTATAAAGAGATTGTAAGCAATGCTGAATGAGTTAAATAGCAATATTTTCAGGATACATCTACGTTCAATAAAATCATCAGAGCAAAACACTAACTAATTCAGTAGTAGAAACAAAAAGCATTCACAAGCACAAGAATAAAATCTAAATTATAATCAACTAAATAATCCTGAAATTGAATCAGAAAAAAATGCTATTGATGAC
Source organism: Caprimulgus europaeus (assembly GCA_907165065.1). The sequence continues at coordinate 20,103,439 of OU015532.1, read as the reverse complement.
TGAAGTAAAATATAATTCCATAGAGATATTCAGTGCAAGACTGGTTCAGTATTACAACAGCATGCACTAATGGCTGAAAACATCTACCTACAACAAGATAAGCCCTAAACCGAGGATGAAGCAAAAAAAAAAAAGAAATCACAGGGTCTGAAACTGAAGATTATAATTATGAAAAGTTACAGATCAGTAAAACTTGAACAATAAGCTGAACATTGAGGAAACAAGCTTGGTTCTGGAAACATGATGAATATTCAGAAAGAAATGTAACGAAATAAAATAATAGGAAGTTTTTAGTAATCTCAGTACACTAATTTAAGAATACAACCTGCATAGTTGTTATAGGGATCACTGAATATGATCTACTCACTGAGGGAAAGTTGCTTATAGGGGAAACATGAGACTTTGCTTAACAGAGGACTGCATAAGGAAACATTGCCTAACTAAAAAACAGCTACAAGAGGGTGATATTCTTCCAGGCTTCAGAGCAAAGTGATTCAATCACTTGTCCAGGCCATAAATTAGAAGCTTAAAACATGTTCTATAAAAGCATTTGGGGGATCAGTGATCCAATCAAAGTGAAAAAACCTGACAGAATGGCTATTTTAAAGATGATATCAAAAGAATTTAAGCTAGTCTTCCAAATGCAATAAAAAGTTACGTATAAGAGGAGACTGAGGGGGGACCTGATTAATGTTTATAAATATTTGAAGGGTGAGTGTGAGGAGGATGGGGCCAGGCTCTTCACAGTAACGACCGATGATAGGACAAGGGGTAATGGGTGTAAGCTGGAACACAGGAGGTTCCGCTTAAATTTGAGAAAGAACTTCTTTACTGTGAGGGTGACAGAGCACTGGAACAGGCTGCCCAGGGAGATTGTGGAGTCTCCTTCTCTGGAGACATTCAAGATCCGCCTGGACGCCTTCCTGTGCGAACTCATCTAGGTGTTCCTGCTCCAGCAGGGGGATTGGACTAGATGATCTTTCGAGGTCCCTTCCAATCCCTAATATTCTGTGATTCTGTGTGATTCTGTGATAAAGTTTATTACTTACTGTTACTAAACCAATTAGTTAACAGGCTCTCCCAAATGCTTTTTAATTTTAAATAAACATTACACTGAAATATGCTGCTTGATTTCAAACAAATGTATTTGTAACTCCTAGAGAGTATTGCAATTATAATCATATTCTTACCAAATCAGTAAATCTCAGTTACATTTACACAGAAACAAGACTGTTCTAAGTAGCAGTTGAATCAAATGCAATCAATTCTAGGAACTGCTCAGAAGATGGCAGTCTGCTAACTGAATTAACTCCCAGACTAGTTCATTTATACAAGATTGACCAAATCGCTAACAATCAAGCAAGACAACTCAAAATTAAGTTAAATGGAATCATTTTTTTGTTCCATTTAAAAATGTATTGAAATTCACTGCACACTCTGAATTAGGACTTTGATTTGGTCTTTCTAGTACACCAGCCCAGATCTATTATTCTGAAAAAAACAGCTTGAGCAATTATGCCCAAGAGGTCATCAGGAAAAAAAATTCCAAGACAGTGCAGGAGTTGGTCAAGCTACCAAGAGATGTGGTGGACTCTCCATCCTTTGATGTTTTTAAGACTCGTTTAGATAAAGACACAGTTGATCTCTTAGAGTCATTATTTCTACATGTTTACAGAGAATGCAAAAGCCCTCTGGCCAAGAGGAATGAACTTTTAGATAGATTAACTGATGATAACTCTCACTGGTAAGGAGGACATTTCCCCAGATGTCACTAGAAAATAGTATTTACATACCACCGAAAATTTCCTATGAGACTGATGGTCTGGTCTGCATCAGAAGCCCAAGTGATGGGTCGCTGTACCACCACCTGGCGGAGTGTGAACACATGATCTCCTGGGTCAGATGCATTTATGAAATATTCAAATACACCTGTCTGATCTGCAAAATTCGGGGCTTCACTGAAAGGTGGATTACCTGTTTCAAAAATATGTATAAACATGAAAACATTATTTTTCTTCTGTGTCCTCTTGTTTTCAGGAATTTCCTCGGAAAATATTCTCCAGAATTTTTACTTACTCTACCAAAACACAGTCTCCAAAGCTGAAGATTTGGGAGTTGGAAGGTGATTTTAGTATTGGTTGTTTTTTTAAGTAGACCTCAGTTTTTGCAAACACAGACAACGTAAATTACCTTCTTCTCTATCTTCCTTCCAAAAACTAGTTACTATGAACTACATCATTTGCATCAAGAATTTTAAAACTGTTAATGTTTAGCACCCAGTTAAAACATAGAATTAAATACACCTCATTGCAAGAGAAGTATACAGGTATAAGCTGTTGGATAAACATGTATAAACAAACAAAAAATAAAACACACATTCAGACTACTTCATGTCGCTTACATTAGGGGTCTTTAATTACAATTGTTATTGCCTTTCTACATTAAGACAGTATCTGTGTATTAATTAAATTTCTGGATAAGAGAGTTCTGACTTACGAATATTGAAATCATCTTTGTAATTTGAAGGAAAAGGCTGAGGTGGTGGAGGCTCTGGGCAACCACATTTCTGCCCGGTCTTGAGCGTGGTTAAAGTGTAGACTTCATCCACGTTTAGATCTAAAGAAAAACTTCCCTTACACACCTGGAATTAGAGAAAGCTCAAGCTGCAAAAAAATCAAACAACTAAATAATAAAATACCCAAGTTCCTGAACTAAAGGAGATAATCTAAAGGCCTGATTTAAGCCAAAAGTCTTGTCATCTTGCCTCAGCATTTAGTATCTCTGAGATATTTTGAAAACACCTTTCTCCTAAACTCTTTATTACATCCAGGTAAGCTTGTATGAAGCTAGTAAATTTGTAGTCAAAACAGAGCTAATAAAACATGCCCTAATTATGCAGTTTAGGCATGAAAGTGCACAGTTTCCAGCAAAGAGGGAAGAAACACCTGAAACTGCAGAAAGACTAATTAAAACTGACTGACTTACCTTTATAGGATGAAGTTGCTGGAAAAGACTAGATTTTCCAGATTCAAAACCAAGTCTAGAATGCCACACTTGAAGGGCTTCCACCATATACTACAATGAAACACAATATCAAATTAAAAAAAACAAACAAACAAAACACACACAAAAAACCACACCTACTTGAACATTCACCTTGAGAAGTATCAGACTTTCTAAGGATGTCTAATTTTTGTTATTTTAGATCACATTAGAGGCCACCATTCTATTCAGCTAATCACTACGTATGGCTTATCTTTTTATAGGTTATGCATCAATAAGCCATCGTCCTAACATGCAGTAATGCAGCTTATAAAGACAGAAAGCATTGCAATTGTACATACAATATTTACCTTCTCTATTACCAACAATGGTATCCCTTTGATACAAGCACTATACCTAGGAGCAACCAGGCTGAAATAATGTCCTGCTAATCTTGCTTTAATGAGACCTTTAGTTTAGTTGCTGGTCCTTTGATAATAATTTTTGAGCAAAGTAGTTGACTTAAGATCTCCAAACTTAAGCAATACTGCAACATATCAACTACATTAGCACAGATTTTAATCACATCCAACTCCCACAATATTTTTTTAGTTACCTAGATGAACAACAAAGCAAGCAATCTAGACTTTGGTATGGATAAGCTGTTTGATACTTCCCCCAAAAGGAGCTGCATATCAGAAGTGACGCTCAACTACTTTTCCCAAGCAAGCCATTTTATTGCAAAAAGTATTTTCCAAACTATCTCCTCCTAAATGAAAGAAAACTAATGCCACCAAAAATCAAATTCCAAATAAGTAAACACTTTCAGCTTCTGAGAAGCAATAATTCAAATCAGCTAATAAAGATTCACTTGTTTACATTGTGAAAGAATTGTTCACATTTCAGAGGGAAATTCACATCAGCAAGATATTAAAAAAAAACAAAAAACAAACAAACAAACAAAACCCAGAACAAAACAAAACCACCAAAAAACTGGGGGATTCTCAGAATATCTCTCCCTATGATGGAACAACATAACTTACAGTATACAAGCAACTACAGTTACATGCCTAGAAAGGAGCTGATAACAACTAGAAAGGTCATGGCCATGCTGGCTGGTGAAATTATGTCAGCATGTCAGAGCACCCAGCCTTGGAATAAATCCTGAAGAAAAATCCAGTTGCATTTCTGTTCTGGGGAATTCCTTCTTCAATACACACATCCTTAGACTAGGAGGCAGTAATTTTACAATTCAGTTATGACATTACATCTCCTGGTAAAAACAGAACTGGAATGCTTAAAACTTTGCCAGGTATATAGCAGCCTCTAGCATTGGACATAAAGAACTTCAATTCCTTGCTAGCCTGTGATATTGTCTTGCATGTATTTGATTATGGATAGCAATTAATTTTATAAAATTAATCAAACGTATTTAAGATATACTTACAAATGACCCTTTGAGGTAGAAAGTAGCTCTCTGAGGTGTCACACTGAAACGAGGCAGTGGAGGCCTGATGCATTGAGAGTGATTATGAGTCTGAAGAAAAATAAATGAATGTAACATTACTGGAATGCACCACATGGCAATGTTTATGAAAAGCATACAGCATAAACTGAAATTTAAGAAGCGATATAGAACAAATTTGCAACTGTATTACATTGTTATCGTAATGATAAGTGCAATTATACTAGCTTTATAATTTTATTTTGAGTACTGCTTACAAAAAAAGCACATGTCAAAAATTAAAGCTAATTTGTGATATAAAGATGACATATACATTGGTCTCCAGGAAGATTCAACTAGTTATTCAAAATTTAGATAGAAAAAAGGACCTCTAATGGTCTCACAAACAAAGCTACAAGCATCAAAGAACATATTCACAAATATTTAACTAAATAAATCAAAACAGGTTCTTCATAAAAATAAACAATTCCATTATCTTTTCTAGTTCATTGGAATTGCTGATGCACATACCATAGTTTCAATTATGATGGTAAGGTTTCCTAGGCCATCTGTCAGAGCTACAAAACTGCCACCTCCTTCTAAGTGTCCATCCACTTGCAAGTAAGACCAGCCTGGCTGAGTAAACTGCGTTGTGTGTGCTGAGACAAAAAGGAACAAAAATCAGAAGAAAATAATTAAATCTTAATTTAAAAAACAGAATCATTTCTAGTCTAAATTAAAAATTTCTCCTTCATACAGTCTTACACAACAACTTGATTTTGGAAAGAAAGTAATGGAACTTCCAAAATAAATTCTACTTATACAAGAAGAAAGATTAAAGAATTATACTAAGACATAATTAAAAACATCACTGTACAGCAGACAAACAGTTAAAATGGTAGCGACTATTTAGACAGGAAGAAAACACTATTAAACCACTATATAAGTCAGTCGTGTACATTCAAGATGAATATTCATCATGGTTTAGATTTTCCCAAATATCTCCTTTTTTTTTATATAAATAAAGTAAATAGTTGAGACAGAGAAAGCATAGATGGGCATCTCCATGAGGAATAACTAAATAAATTTTGCAGCATGTAAGAGTAGCAAAGAAGAAAACGCCCTAGATCATGAAAATGCTGAGCAATATGGAAAGAGGGAACAACTGCTCATTTGTTCTGAACTGTTCTTATGACAGTATGATCATTTTTTTAATGCTTTTACATTTACAGGTACCTAGCAGAAGAATAAAAATTAAAGCATATGCCTCGTTCCTCCTTTATGGCATTGCATATGCTACCTGCTCTACTGAACTGTAGCAAAGACAGTAAAATATTACAGGACTGTGGAGTAGGCAGTGAACCCATGTGTCCACAGACACGATGTGAATGTATTCCCCTTCCCCCAAGCACAAGGAAATGCTGACTGACATAAGCAAAGAATCTCAAACAGGACAAGAATACAGAGGTCCTTTGTTCAATTTTCTCAAATTGAGAGGTATCAAATGTCCACTTCAGGATTGAAAAAAGACAGAAAGGAACTCGGAAAGTAAACTAACCCTTATGTGCACTTCAGATCAAAATATTTTAATAGTAATAGCTATAAAAGGCAGTAGTTTACCCATTTCCACTGTATTTAACAGTCAAGTATTAAGATTTGCCTTGCTACTAGATCTTTAAGCTTTCTATTGAAAGGAGCATTTTTTTCTTCTTTTTTAAAGTATTCACAAAACTTCCCACAAAACTTATTTAATTTTTACAAAAAAATAATACACATAAACACTAAGTAAACAAAGGCCTCAGAAAATACAGTTATGCTCTGTGTTAGATCACCAAACTTCTACCTACAAACTTTTTACCTGTAATCCAGATAGGAGCTTCTACTTTGTAGTGGCCACTCCATGGCTCTTGTGCTGTCATTAATCCACATCGACCAAAGGGCAACTCTTCATAATAACTAGCCACCAAGTTCCATGCAATCGTTCTGGAAGAAAAACAAATTTGTTTGTTCCATTCATATGCATAGTATTAAGATTAATTTAGTACAAGAATTTATTCAGCTTTCATTTCAAAGAAATCAATGAAAAGAAGTTTAAGGCAAAAAAAAAAAAAAAGAAAAAAGAAAAAAAATCTTTCCGGCTAAAGGAGGAAGAAAAAAAAAAAAAAAAAAACCCACACAAGGGAAATAAAACAAATCAACTTCCAGTGCTGAGAACTTCTTACAAAACTGATGATACATTCTCTGGCTATATCACCATAAAAAGTTGCACATTAAAGGAAATATTAAAGACTATCGTATTTTGGGGGTTTTTTTCCTGTTTTGAAGGGGAAGAAATAAGCTATCAACATTTACAGCTTTTTGTTGGGGTCATTTTGGGGGTTTTTTCAACTGATTGGTTGGTGGCAGTGGTAAATTTTTATTTTTTGGAGGGGGGAGTGGTTAAGTACCCCTGGAAAAAAATTAAATCCTTCCTGTAAGACAGATAACAATCAACAGATAACAACACTCTAGGAGTTGTTGCCATTTCAATAAGTTGTCAGGACACTGAGAAGGTTAATCTTTTGCTAGGACTTTAAACTTAAGACCTGTGCACGGTAAGTATAGAAATACACCTTAACAAAGCAGTTACGTAGAAAGGAAAAGGTGGCACATGCTGTTCTGCCATTGCATACAGATGAGTGCAAAGGCCTCAGATTCATTGCCACAGATTTATCACACTATATATGCATTTCAGAACTGAAGCTGAAACCCTGCAAAAGTTGTTCATAAAACAAACAACTCTTGATTTGTAAACTCAAAGACTTGCTTATATTAAACTGGTTCTGCTGAGTTTCAAGCTTAAAAATGGAATGTAAGGAACTCAAGTTCAAAGGAAACAAGCTTAGCAAAAAGATAAGCTGCCTTTCATCAGGAAGATCATCGGCAATATAAAAGCCAAGACAACTTCAGTATTTGATATATGAACTTGGAACTATTCCACAATGATTTAAAAATACAATACATAAGTCTGTCTATCAGGTTGCTACACAAATGGGCTTAATTTATATAATTGCAAAGGGCTTATAAAAAAGAAAAAAAAAAGGAAAAAAAAAAAGACCTCAAGGTAAGATACTAAAGCATATGAGAGTCAAGAGGCAACCAGAACAGTCAGGAATTCACACCAGAACTATTCATCTGTTAGAAAGTTTCAGCTTGCAGAGAAGGAGACGGAAGATTCATAAAAACCAGGTGCCTCAAGAAACTTCCCTTTACTAGTATCCAAGCACTTTGTGCTGTGCTCTGTTTCAAGCACTTCAGGCAAAAAACATTTCTATTGTTCCAAAATGAAGTTACATAAAAGTTAAAATCTTTGAGCAATTTTGCTTACATCTTGATGCCTATGCTTTCTTTAATCAGACTTTTTTTTTCCTTTCAGATTAGTAACTGTTGCACTGGAAACCAGAGAATGTTTTCTATTATCTTCTAAAACTGCAAGTTATGTAATTTCTCAGTAAACAGAACAGCTTTCTTCCAGATTTCAGTTTGGAAAGAAAATATGCAGGAAACAGTGAACGTTATCAAAAAGACAAGTTTTACAATGGACTCTGAGAAAGAAGTAGTATGGAAAAACTAAATAATTACATCTATACTTACAACTTTTAACTGAAGACAACCTGATGAAGACTAAGAAAAATACAGATAAATTAGCTTTATTGTTATTTTCCTCCAATGTTTTCCATGTTGTTAGTTCTTCTTAAGAATGTTTTATTTTTCACAAATATCAGTAGAGTCTCAAAGGCATTTGAACTCAGCTGCATAAGCCATTTGGATACTGTGGAACAGTAACTCAAGAACACACTGCAACTTGTGGGACTTCTACCCCAGAAAGAGGTAAGGACAGTAGACTTCATACCTTCTTATATTCAAATTCACACTGACAGTGGAAAAAGTTTCAGTTTACCTACTATTTTAACTGAAACAATTCTTAAATATGAAGTTGTCAAAGTAAGCAACGGTGCACAGCACTTACGATGTCATGTTTCCATTCACATAGTTTTGATTCAGGATCCGAGCCCAGCAGCCTGCACCTACTTCATCGTTGAAAGTGCTGTAATCTTCTGAAGACCACAGCTTCTTCTTAGTTAATAATGCATTTGGCACTGTTTTTGTTCCGGGATAGTGAGCCCTATACAGTATTTTAAAAAGAAATAACATTTATCACAAATAAAAGAATCAAAACCTGAAAGTACAAACAGTAGCAATGAACCACCTCCTCCAACAAAAATGAAACTTTCTTAGGAATAATACTAATGGAGTAGAAGAAAATGGAATGAGAGCACACCACAATATTCTGCAGCTTACTGTATTTGCATCAGTAGAAGATTATTTATTCTGATACATGCCAGCATATAAGTAAACCTAGCTTTACATCATGCAGTTTCTGCAGCTTGCTAAAGCAAAGCTTTATCCTAAAATGAAGCTTGAAGATTTTCATAACTGTAATGTGCTAAATAGAGGTAACACATGCTACTTCATACAACCTCAAACAAAACCATAAATAATTATAAAATCAACTGTAAGATACAGTGCTAGGCATTATTCTATAAACTTGACTGTATGAATGTCTTAGGATCTAAACATGAACTTGGCTACTTTTGCACAACTTTTCAATAAACTCGGGTTTCAAAAAGGCCTGCTAGTTGGACTATAAAAGTTACAGAGTTGTAAACTGAAAATAGTTGAAACATATAATAAAAGCTAATTTCTTTCCAATATCTTCCTTAGTATTAGGAGAGATGCTTTCTCACAAATGAAGACTACCAATTATATTCAATCACAACATTGATTCACTGTGCCAAATTAGTCTGACTGAAATAAAACTTTTCAAATCACTTGCAGAAAACAGGGTCATGATTTTCCCTTCACTTAGCACACTCATTGAACACACTAAATACATACACTAAAATGAAATTATCAGCACTGGAAAGGAAGGCATAAATATTTCCTTTACTATTAGTCTGAAACTTGACAAATTGATACATTTGTGATAGGGACACAAGAAATATTAGTTTTTCTAGGCTGTCTGTTGGGTTTTTTTCATTATTGTCCCCCTGCTGGACAACGGGCCATTTCCCAGTGTTTTAGTCCTTCACACATAGCTTCACTAACGATAATATAAGAGTAGAGATTTTAGCTACATGCTTCTCTGCTGTGAAGATTACTGTATATTTCCCCTTTGACTTGGAAACCCAAGGATTACTTTAATACTAAGCAAAGGTTTTTATAATAGCATGAAGTATGTAGCTTGCAAAGCCAAGGCAAGGAGCAAGAATTTGTCTCTCTATGCTCCATATCCTGAAGAGCTGTTTCTTAAATATTAAGAGTCAACAACCCTGCCAAATACAAGCTATACTTAATTTTTTTTTTTAAAAAAAAAAGGAAAAAACCATCAGAGGGGTGTTACAGAGAGCTTTACATAAGATTACACAGAAACAAAATCTATAAAGCTCTAATGTCCTGCACTAAGACAGAAGGTCACACTTATTTGCGTTAGAGGGAAGAGAAATAATTCAATGCAAAGACACTAAATCTATGGAAATAAATTAGAGAAAACAGGATTAAAGTTAGAGGGAGAACAAGCAGGTTCTAGAGGCACACTCCTTCAGTGTATCTTTATCAAGAGCTTTGCTCCACTTAGAGCCCACACACTTAACATTCTCATTTTGTCCCACTGGTACACAATCAGGTAGAATAGTTTCACCACCAGTTGAGAAATGAATCCTTTTTCTCTGCTCTTAGATGAAATTCTTATTACTGTTAATGAACACAATTTGCACTTTAATTTGCTTTTCACTTACACTGCTGTTAACCAACAGGGTTTGTTTTATTTTCATTAATATCTAAATTAGTCCTTAAGAAGTAGGATATGACTAAAGAGTAACTCCTATTCCACAGAAAAAAATAACTTTTTAAAAAAATAAGTATATCAGTATTTTTAAAAAATTTTAATAGCACTGTAGATTGTATACTTTAAAAAGACCAAATGCATCCAAATGCACAAAATAAATAATTGCTATCAGATTACTGTGAAGGCTTTCACACCCAGTAGGTGCTGGATTTCTTGAACTATACATGATTTTTATTTAAAGAAAACACTAGATTTTAGTGTTTAGACATCTTGTGCCACTCTACAGCCTCAACAACTAACAAAAGGGTATGCAGCAGAGGACAGGAGATTAGCTGTATCCAGAACAGAGTGCTCTGCTCCTTCAGTAGTGAAAACAATCTTTTTACTTCACTGGAAATGAAAATTCCTAGAGGAGCAACTATACTCCAATTACTTTCAGGAAATAACTGGTCCACTCGAGGACCACTACCATTTGGAGAGACTTGAGTATCTGACTAATGTTTCAGGAAAAAACACAGACTCCTAAACAACTATCTTTTTTGCTGCCTGAAAAGATGAGCTGGAGTACAGTTTTTGCATCATCCTTATAGATGTGATGTTTCAGCAGAAGCAGTGGGATTTTGTATTCTCTGCTCAAAAGAGCAGAGAATGAGACACAATAACAAAGACCATTTCAAAGAGAGAGGAAGAAGTGATGTATATCATGAAAGAGTGAAAAAGAATGGATCTTGGAGGAGAAAAGGTAATGAAAAGCATAGTAGGAACAGAATTACAACAAAAGTGACACATAAGTTCAAACCTCTTATCACTGCAAAACAAGAATTTACCAACAGCTATTACTATCAAAATTCGCATTGTACACACCACTTTCATTTACTAAAAAATATTTTAATCCTTCCTTTCTTCTTTCTCTCTCTCTGGAACCTGCAGATGGTTGGTTCATCATCAGGGCTCTAGCTCTTTGAGTGGTAAAAAAGTATTTTTAAAATATTAACTATTATGAGTGTGTTTATACAGCAGGTGATGAAGCAATATGACTCCAATGGGAAAAAAAACAGTTGTCTGTATAGGGCAACTAAACTAAATCAGATATATCAAGTAAGTAACATTAATTAAGAAAAGGTCTTCTACTTATGGACTGCAAATGTTGCTTTACACAATTGCCCACAGTGACTTCATTTGGATAACTTAGTTAAAAAATGAAAACAAAAAAATATGTTATTTTTTGGTTTGCATATAGCAATGGCCCAAGGGGGAGGAAGGGGAAAAATCAGGACAGAAATAACTGCTTTTTCCATCATTTTTCTCTCATGTATCAGTACAAGGTTGTAGAAATTAAATAAACCTTTAAAAAGATCAGCTTATATAATACACTACAAACGTTTGCAGAAATGCACTACCTATGAAAACCTCAAAATCTAGTTCTCGAAAAACAACTCTAGAAAACAGAAACTGTCAGCTAACAACACTGTCTTTCCTACTTCTCATTCTGTGTCAGCAGGCAGGCCTGGCAGGGACTTGGAACAGTTTGAATTCCCACTACTACAGGCACCATCATCGAGTAATGTCATAACAACATCTTGTTTTTTTTATGCTTTTAACTTGGGCATAATTGGGGGTTGGACTAGACGATCTCCAGAGGTCCCTTTCAACCATTCTGTGATTCTGTGTGTGATTCTGTGATAATTAGGTCTAACAAATTTCTTTAAAAGCTTTGGTTTTCTGTAACACAAGATGTGACAGACAAATGTGTGCCTAGAACAGATCTGGTTAAGACCACCAATGCTTCCAACCAAAAGGCCTGGGTTGTCACCTAATGACGTATTAAATTTATATTAGTCGAAAATGGAAGTTGTTACTAATAAACTTACTGACACTAAACACTTCCTATTTTCTTTCAATTAACAGCAAGAAGGGGCAGGGTAAATTCTCAACATGTAGAGTCAGAATAGCTTGATCTCTAACTGTATAGAATGCAGAAATTTAACTGGTTTAACCGTGTCACAAACAAGTAGCACACCTAAAATAATACTATCAATAACCAAGGAATTTGCAAGTCCATCCTTGAAAAACATTGTTTTCAAGAGCTACAATGTAATTTAAATGTGTTCAAAGTAGGAATAATACTTCATAATAATTAATTATATTTCATTTTGCTGCTAAAACTGATGCAACTGTAACAGCTTGGAAAAGCTGGAAATATCACATTGTAAGGACCTTTGGTGACCTAGGTCATTCCTATGTGGATGAACATCTATTAATAGTTTCACAGTGTGTCTTCAGGGCTCCCTCTAACTTATAGCCATTACAGTATCTTGCAGATGAAGCCTGGATGCAAATAGTGCAAAATAAAGCAACAGTAGCAGCTTTAACTAGCTTGTCTGATGAGAGACCTCACAAATCACAAATCACATCACCAAGTCTGAAATTGATTTTATATGCATTCATGTAAAATCCTGGGCAATCTGAAATACTTTTCAAATAAAAAAGAGCCAACAACCTTTTTTTAAAGATACCATGATTAAATGTGCACCACTAAATGTCCGTTAGCCAACGGATTATCCATTACACAAAAAAGTATTTCATTTCCCCATTAAGATTGAATCAGAGTAGGGATGTAAAACTTACACTTGCAAAGAGTTAAACAACTACAGCTTAATAAGAGAGCGTAAAAACAGTTGAGCTTCGGGAACTTACTCTGGGTGCATACTTGTAGCTGGCAAAAAACAGAAAGGAAGCATGTTCACTACGATGGGATCATGGTAACTACAGTGAGTTTGTATCTGCTCAGAATGAATTCACAATTGCTTATTGATCCACACGAGATCCAAGACTCCAGTTCCAAAGAAACTGCAAGGATACTTTTTGTTGTTTACAATGAGGGGAGGGATTAATTTGGGAGGGCAACACTGACTGCATAATCTGCATATTTGGAGGGAAAGCCTTCATTTCTACACCTCCTATGCAACAGATACATACAGATGAATAAAAAAGACTCAAGTTGAATCAATGAACAGCCACATTTGAAGCACGTGATTGGGTCCCTCAGGTTTATGGAACCTAATGATTCAAATTTAGAGCTACTTATCCTGGTTTTGCTAGGATAGAGTTGGTCACTTTGGTGGGCATCTGGCATCCAACCAGGGTTAACCCATCACACTACCGTAAAAAGAAAAGCTAATGAGTGAGTCTTACACACATTCAGCAGACAAGTCAGTAATCAATCTTACATTTAGCCTACTACTTCTGCAAAATATTAGCATCATATGATGAAACCCAGAACTAGAAAAACAAGTCAGCTGGTTGCATGCTTTCCAAACACAACTTTCTCATCGAAACAAATGGAAACTAAGAATTGAGACATTATGGTAACTAAAAAAAGAATCATAGCCCAAATTCATTTCTGGATCACATCCATTTCTGTTACAGACCAGTGGAAGACATTAATACAAGACTGTATACAAACCTGCAAAGTTAAATCACTTTTGGCATACCAAATACAGGAACCAAAACAACCCTCAGAATAAACAGGGTTATCCAAAAAAGCCTTCAATTTATCAAAAGTGCAACCACAGCCAATAGGACTCTTCCACATGATAGGAGACTCCTGATTCAATTACAGAGTTGAGGCTGTCACCAAGACAACTGCCTGTGAGATTTGATGTAGGTTAGTAAGAAAGATTATAGTATCAATCCTTTCATTGCAGGTAATGGTATAGAGAGGTAAAGCTTTGGCCGTGCTAGTTATTAATAAGCAAGATTGAGATAAACTATGAACAAACCACGAAGAAAGAAAAAAGAGAACCCCCTACCCAATCACATCGACCACTCCATGGAGCTCAGAGTCAAGCAGCAAGACAAAGGAAACGGGCTCCCACAGATTATCGCTGGCTATGATCCTCACCTGCTGCAGACCGTGCTTATCCAATGTGTACCTCAATAGCTTTGGGGAGGGGAAAAAAAAAAGGAAAAAAAAGGAAAAATAAAAGAAAAAAAAAGAAAAAAGGAGAGCAAAGAACAGAGAGAAGGGATAAATAAAAAAATGTTTTTCAAATTGTCAAAAGTTTATATCAGGAAAGGCAGCATCTTCTTCAGCACCATTTCAACATATTTCAAAAACAAATCATGTTCCAATACTTGTTTTTATATCTTGGACAAATTGTTACAACAAATAAAATGTAATAGACTGTCAAGCACAAAGTGCCTTCAAAGAAGGACACCTTCTTCCTCTACCATGCCAAATGCCAAAGTACATGATAAAAGGAAAAATGAAAAACATTTGGTTCTTATTTTTTATGCACACAGAACTGTAAGTAAAAACAAAGCCTATCACATTTCATGCAAGATATTGTATTTGCAGATCAGCCACTTCAATGTTTAAATGTTGAGCATTGGGTTACAAGGACCACATACAGGGCAAGGACAATTGAATTATAATTTACAAACCCTGTGAAGGCACAGTAAACATTTAATTAAGAAAAGGAGTTGATTTCCCCTTATTGTCCTTGCTAATCAACAATTTCAACTTAACAACACACATGAAGCAACACAAATGAGATCAGCTCTTCACAAACACAACCAATATAAGAAACAAGAAAAACCCCAGACACATACACACCTTATTATTCAACTGCATTTTGTTTCAAGTTTTAAAACTGCAACCTCTGTACACTTCCCTAGAGACGGTAAAGCCTTGAAAGTCAAGGAAACAAATCTAAAATGTCACATAAAACCGAGTTTAATGATGTAGTTTCTTGAAGCTCAGAAGTCCTCTAAACAGCATTTGCTGTCCTTGTAAATTCAGATAATATCAAATGCATAACTACATTCAAATCATTCTGTATATTTTTACACTACATAATCTTCTCTAACAAGGAACACTATCTGCAAGAAACAGCGTTGTAAGATTTTTTCCCACAGATCAGAATCTGAACTAGCTTATGTGCAGTCTTATAGTTGCCTGAAACATCAAGACTTCCTGCTCCAAAGTCTTAAGAACTTTGTTTGAACACAATGTAAGTATTACTTCTGCACTGTATTTTCAGTATCTTGCATTAGAATAAGGCAGTTTTTGGTTTGCAGACTTAACATACATACAAATGCTGAAGTATTTAGTGATTAGGGGAGGTTCCTGATGACTACAGAGAAACAGTTTTAATAATCATCTTCAAGGAGGAGGATCTGAGAAACTACAGGCCCATCAATTTAGCCTCAGTCCCCAGGAAAGTTACAGAGCAAGTCTTCCTGGAAGCCATTTCCAAGCACAAGAAGGACAGAAGGATGACTGGGAATGGCAGCACAGATTTACCAAGGGCAAATCATGCATGACAAACACGATTGCTTTCTACGACAGGATGACTCCTTGAGCAGGTAAGGCAAAATCAGTAGATGTCACGTATGTTGACTTTAGCAAAGTCCCCCACCAAGGTGGATAGCAAAGTTCAATGAGGGTGCAGATTGCTAGCAATGTCCCCAAAAGCTGATACTAGGGCCAACACTGTTTGCTATCTTTAATAAAACTCTGTAAGTTCACATTTTGCTTTGCTTGCACTCACAGCTTTGGCTTTCCCTGTTAAACTATCTTTATCTCAATCAATGAGCTTTCTCCCTTTCACCTTTCTGATTCTCCCCCCATCCCACTGCAGGGGATTGAATGAGTGGCTGTGAGAGGCTGAGCTGCCTACGGGCTTAACCCACAACAACAGTTACACGCTGAAATGGAGGGTTGTGATTTAGAGGGAACTAACAGACTGGAAAAAACAGGCTGACAGGAACTTCATAAAGTTCAACAAATGCAAACACAAAGTCCTATACCTGGGACAGAATAACCCCTTGCAACAGTACAGGCTATGGACTGATGAAAAATTCAGTTAGGTAGAAGAAATTAAAAATAAAAAATAAAAGATAAAAGAAAAAAAAAATTAACAGAGCATGAGCATATAAGTATGGTCAAATACATGGAATAAGTTGCCCAAAGGGGTTTTGAAGATATTAAAGCTGAACAAGACTCAACACTATGATCTAATTTCACCTGCTTGATGCAGGAGGGTTCAACCAGATGACCTCCAGAAGTCCTGTGCAAAAAAGACAAGATTGTTCTACTGGTAAAATCTACTGGTTTTAATCAAGACAAACACTATGTCTTAAGACCAGTTACATAAATCCAAAATTAAGTTTCAAGCTTCTGCTTTGAACTATGTAATACAAGAATACTGTTGAAAATTTCAGCAAAAACGGCATGGTCCAACAGCATAAAATAAATCCAGAATACAGTATTTTCTATAATTAATCTTTATTCCTTCACCAGCTTAGCATAGTCTTAGACAAGTCAATTCATCTTTCTCTCTTACAGCAAGTATCTTCTACCTCAAAAAAAACAAATAATTGAAGTGAACTTGTTCTTCCTCTTGAACTGAGAAAGTTTTCCTAGCTTGTAACAGTAATACTTCCTCTAAAGGAACCATATTAGCTATGAAAATCAACAGAACAAGAACCCCTTACATAAAAGCTACAGTCATTGACAAATAGGTCTTAAATACATCACCCATCTTCTTTGTTCATTAAGAATGACCTTTTTTTTTTTTAAATAACAGATACTAGGAGACAGAATAAAAGATAAACTGAAATAGCAGCAATAGTTTCTGCTATTTGAGCATTGTATTAGAAAAGACTCATGCTACATCAACTCAAAGTAAAATGTGATTGGTTCTGTCTGGTAAATAAAAACTGATGAAGGTAGATTTTTTTTCCACCAGTCAACATACTGGTAGAAATTACTGTCTGCTAATAATGGCTTACAAGTCAAAGATAGCTTAAATAATTCAAAACTATGAAAAAACATTTTCGCTTTGTCTACTTCTAGATAAACATTAAAAAAATACTGTGGAATATATTAAAGTCTAATTGTGTATTGGTGTACAAGCCTTTAAGAAAGGACTTGCCAAATAGAGCTAGGCTTTGTTAAACACAGCAAACAAAATCCATGTCTAACACAGAAGATAGAGTATTGAGCCATAATATGTCCTGGAAAGAAAAGTAATATGAATATATAACTATATAAACAGAAAAAAAAAAATATATATATATATATATATCCTCATACAGAAATAGCATCCATCAAAATAACACAGGGAGACAGTAGTGAAGATGGTCTTGCAAATAAAATAAGGAAGCATAACATAACACAGTTCAAGACTTCAGTTAACTATATAACAATGTATTTTTTTCCACTTTCAAGAACTTTATGAATAGCAGGTAAGTAATTTGATTTAGCTGTAGATAAAGGCTTTTTTCTTTTCTTCTTCTAACAAAACTCCTGTTTTCATCGGCAAGTGCTGCAACTCATTGGTATGAAATTATCACAGAATGGTGGGGGTTGGAAGGGACCTCAGGAGATCATCTAGTCCAATCCCCCTGTCAAAGCAGGTTCACCTAGAGCAAGTTGCACAGGACTGCATCCAGGCAGGTTTTGAGAATCTCCAGAGAAGGAGACTCCACAACCTCTCTGGGCAGCCTCTTCCAGTGCTTTGTCACCCTCACAATAAATAAATTTTTCCTCATGTTTAAGAGTAATTTTCTGTGTTCCAGCTTTTGTCTGTTGCCCCTTCTCCTATTACTGTCCACCACTGAAAAGAGTCTGGCCCCATCCTCTTGACACCTGCCCTTTAGTTATTTATAAACATTAATAAGGTCCCCTCTCAGTCTTCTCCAGGCTGAACACACCCAGCTCTCTCAGTCTTTCCTCATAAGAAAGATGTGCCAGTCCCTTAATCATTTTTGTAGCCCTAAATGTAGCCCTAATGATGGCAAGTAACATGTTCAGGAAAACCACTCCTTGAACCAATGACATTGAAACACACTGAATGATAACAACTCGGTAGCCTTAATTCTAACGAGACAATACGAAGTCCTCTATCTTCCAAATCACAAGTCAACAGACAGCAAATAGGGAGAGGGAAATCAGACATAGAAATTTTACCTTAAATCTACCTTAGATATGCTTCAGATTGCAAATGCTATTTTAGGCTCCAAAGGGAGCACCAGTATCAAGACAAAAGTTACCTTACACAAAAAAGAAATGAAAGGAAAAAAAGAAAATTAAAGTAAACACAAAGAAAGGGAGAGGTCAGTTACTTTTTGTGGATGAATATCAAAGCAATCATTTCAATTATCTTGATAACTCCTAAAGAACACAATATAAATTTAATCCCAGGTTTACGTTCCAAAATAGATGAACTAAGAAAAAGTCATAAAGAGGGTTATACTTGAAAAGAGATTACAGAACAATGAACAGGAAAACAGACTGACTAGCAGATTTTGCAAACAACTAGACATGGTTACCTAAGAGACATACAGACACAGTGTACTTTTAAGCAACTTTCTGAACTTGAGCATTTGAAGGAGAGATGCCTAAATACTATTATCTCTTTCTAGGTCAGCAAGAAATCTGTTTGGTAGTTTGTGCCCTAAATTCAGCACTGGCTGAGAAACATGGTGTTCTCATTTTGTACTAACCTTAATTTCTTGACAAATAACAATGCTACTGCACAGGAAATAGTCTAATTCTTAATTTTTTGTGATCAGCGGTGGTGAGGGAGTTGGGGAAAAAGCCATATGACATTCAAAAAAAACCTCTGGCAAAAACGACTTTCATCTTAAAGAACATCTAACATTATCTGTGGTCCTAAAAGCTACAAACAAAACCAGATGCCACAAGACTTGATTCTGTCAAGCTCTTAAAAAATAAGAACCATGCACACTCAGTGCATTCATTCTGCAAGTTTCATTGGCATGGAAATCATAACTAAAACATTTCCTAATGCACTATAACCTGCTGATGTGCTTCAGTCTTGCCTAACCTAAGTCATAAGTTTTTAAGCCAACTTAGTTATTCAATGCTGGCATTATAATTGGTATTTCTCAGGCAGCCACTTCCAGCTGATCAGTGTTTATAAGCTCAACACATATGAAAACAGTTTCTTCATAAAATCCCTGCCTAAGTGACTTCCTATAACTTTTGAACCATGCATTAGTTTAAACAGTTATGAGCATATTACACCCTCTTACATATAGGTGAGGATAAATGCTGCATTAGGGATCGCAAGCATGTTCTTAGCACAGTAAGGATAACAACAGAGGGAAGCAAGTTAACAAATGTAACACAAGTGAACAACTTATACACATATAGGTCATTTCCACAGGGAACATGCTGTAATTTTTAAAAACCTGTTTATAGTTTTAAGAAAACAGAGATTACCAAGAAAGTAAGAGTAGCAGAGTAAGTATCGAGCCAGTTGACAGAAGCAAGGTAGAAAGAAACTGTATTAAGGAACAAGAGTGCAGGCAAACAATCAAGTTGCCTCTTGCTAGAACTACAACAGCAGGCATTCCTAGCTGCTAAAACTGAGATTGTTGTATTAGTTTGAAAACAAAATTTGGATGTTTGTTTTTACTTCTACTTCACTGTCTGTGTGTGCATTTCTAATACTATCTGTTATGAGATGTAAGCAACAAACAAACTCCTAGCTTTAGGACATGACCAGAAAGATCTCAAGCAAATGACGCATAACAGGGAATGCTCCAAGCATGAGAAGTCCCACGGTGATAAGCTCCAGAGTGAAAGTCCAATTTCACCTGAAATTAAAACTGACTGCACACCAAGGATTCAGTCCTAACATTCTTCTGACTTGGAAGATGCATGTGCAGATTAACTAGTAAGTCTCCTGTCATTCTCTAGTGCTAAGATAAGAAACCTAAAATAGAGCTTCTAACTGAACACTTGAAAGAAGTGATGGAAGAGTGGTGAGGTTACCTTACACGTGCACTAAACTGAAAGAGAGGAAGATAGGACAGAGTAGTCAGTCACTACTGTACATGATGACAACGAAACTGGGAATGGCTAGGAAGTATGAAATAAGAATATATGACTTCTCAAAATGGAGGTGAAGGCTTACTTAGAGAAATGAAGCAATAAACAATGTGCAAAACTCCACCCTTCTTCCACACTTACCCGACTACCTCAACAGCATCATTAAGATAGGGGTCAACTATCATCTCCTTTGAAACGTTCCAATCTCCATCCGCAGCGATGATGCCAATGTTGCTTAGCCTCAGTCTGTCCAAAGATTGTCGAAGTACCTTAGTAACAGATAACACCACTTAAAGTACAGCCTTCATCAATCAGGCAACATGAAAATTTAAGTCTGAAAGCAATTTAAAAACTGTAGGAGGAGTTGGTGGAAGCATTTGTCTTCTGATCAAGATGGATAAGAAAAGTTCTCACTTTTCAAGGAGAGCCATGATGACAACTAAGACAAAGTTAAAAATTAATACTGAAGGTTTTCCTATGACATTCAGATAGTCAATACACAAATATGGGCTTCTCATCACTTGGATTACATTTGACACCGCATATGCGTACATGTACTGCACTCAGACGCTCTCAACATATTGACACCATTCATTGCATGCATGGAATTAATTACATATGAATAATGGATCTATCATAAAGTCAGTGACATTAAGTTGATCTAAAAATGATGATGGGCCAGAACATGTAAGTGGACATACCTCCACAAGTGATCAGAAGTGGAAGTTAACCTGATCCCAAAAAAAAGTATATAGCAAAAACAAGGATTGAAGCTTTAAAATAGAAAAGACTTGTAAACATGCAGTTCTCTACAGGAACAGGAATCTTTGCCAAATATCTGTCCTTTTCAAGGGAAGCATTCTTTTCACAGACCATTTTACTGAACAACAACAAAAAAATTCTCGATCTTTTAAGTGTCTGATATTTAAGTTTACCCACTACTTGGCTCTCATATCTCTCACTAATTTTCAGGAATGTAATACATAAAACTGGAATTGAATATTTACCAAAAAAAAAAAAAAAAAAGAGAGCAGTCAGCTTTGAATTCAAACATACCAGAAGATAATTCCTACTCTATCTTTCCATCTTCTCCTCACTTTCACTGTCAAAGATGATACACACCTCATATCTGTCTGTAGAACTGCTTAGATAAAATATACCCAGCTTTAACAGTTAAGAATGAACCAGGCTTATACAGGGCTGGTATTATACAAGCATGTTTTATCTGAACACACAATTTAAAAAATATATATTTAAAGTATTTTCAGCAGCTTTGACATACAGTTGCATCTGAAAAAGAACATCAGTCGACAGTCTAAAATCCTTTGTTCAATCTTGGATATAAAGGAACAATGTACTACGTCCTGCAAGTATGCACATATGCATAAGAAAGATTTTTCCAGCCATTTGAAGAAGTAGGCATGAACCCTTAAATAATTCCTTGTAATAGACCTCCAGCAATGTGAAAGAGAATAGGGAGCATTTCTATTTTGGCGTGTACTCAAATAAGTACACAAAGCAAAGTCGAAGTGTTGGTGACAATGAAAGCCTAGACCTAAAGGACATAAAACTTAATTAAGAAGAAAAGTAGCAATGAATTCCTGTTCAGTGACTTGAAGCCTTTGAATCATAAAGTTTACCAGAAGAAAAATTCATAATGTTAGAAATAACTACAGTAAGGTCCTTGCAATTTAAAGCTAACTAGCTAGACATTCAGAAAAGCTGTCTATCCATAGAGATGGTTCAGAAGAACAAAATGACTAGAAAGGTTGCAGAACTTCCACGTTGAAAGATAAGCACCAAGGACAAAGAACTGTAGAGACTCAAAATGCACTCCATAACAACATATGCAGAATGGTTTCCCCACACCCAGTATTCATGTTTATATATGGATTCTCTTTAAATTTCAGTGTTAGTTGAAAATGACAGTTATTAAAAATATTATTAGAAAAATTGGATCTTCTTGAATAAGTATTTATAAGTAAGAAAATATTTTTTCTTTCATCTTTTCTACTTAATAAGAAACATGACTAGCACCTTAGTGGATGAAGTAACTAAAGTAACTTCTTATGAGTGAACATTTAGCAAGATAACCAAGAGCTTATCTATGTCATGTATTTGTCAGACACTGCAGAAAATGTTTGGTGTGTGACTTCAGCAAATAGACCTTTTTTGAAATGGTGAACTGCAAATAGAACTATCGAGCTAATTAGAGAACAGATGCCAGGTCACACTGCAGAGTGCAAGAGAATGCATGGTAAAATAGGTGTTAAATAAAAACCTTTATATCGATTAACATACAGTGGAGGGAAGGCTTACAATTTTCATCAAATATTTGAGTGATTTTAAGATCAAATTCTAAACTAAACACTTAGCTCTAGAAGCCAAAAGCTTAGTCCCAACTCAACAGCATTTAAAAAGCTAACAAGTAGAATGCCACACCTACATTCAACAGTTTGTTCTCCACATTCATTCTTCCCACATACGGAAGTTAAGACAAACAGATGAGAAAGCCTCCAGGTGACATGACATAGGACTGAGCAAAATAGAACATTTATATTTCTTACAAGACATACAGAAAGACAGGAAACCTGTTTCCAAAAAAGAGCCAGTCAGTGATACAGTGAAATAAAATGAGTATTTTATTTATAGTAAGATCTGCCTTCTCTCTCTGATGATTATTTTACAAAGGGTTCAGTCTCATAGGTATTCCAACCAACATAACATCTAGGCAGTGAAGAAATAAACTTTCAGTTTAAAAAAAAAAAAAAATTCTCACTATTAATCTTCAACCTTAGTTGCATTATTTTATTCCAGCCTGCAAAAAACTGTTTTCAGTTCTGTTTGGTTTTGTTTCTATAACATACACACCGAACAACTAGAGATTTCTACGTAAAGTCCCCACACACATACATTTCCCCCTTCTCCCCTACTAGCATAACCTACCTTTGATTTGGATTTTCCTTTAGGAGACTACTAGTAGCCTTAGTGATTTCTCCATTATCCCATACCCAACTAGTGAACCACTTTTCTTTCTTCTTTTTGAAAAAGAGAAGCTTGGAACTCACATTGCCTGAGGCTAAATAGAACAGAAAACTTCTGGTTTCTGAGGGTTTTTTGTAAAAAAGAGAGTACCCTATGAATTCTCTCTTAGCTTTAAAAAAAGGTTTGTGCTGAACACACATTGGAATGAGATATTTTAAGAGGATTCTATGCACATCCACTGAACAAGTTTAGACAGGGATTTAAGTAACTTCACTACCAAAATCTGAAGCAACTGCACACCCACCAGAGTTTTGTTACGTAGCATGCCCAAAGAAACAAGACACCTTAACACATAGATGCCAAGACATCCTGCTGTGTCACACTTCAGTGTATTTGTGTTTTCTCTGGAAGGGATTTTTTTAATAGGGACTCTATAAATCCCTTTCTCTGGAAGGGATTTACAGCGTTCTCGAAAACTCTAGTGCCAAACCTCTGTGTCCAAAAGGAGCTAACAGCCTAGCAGCCTAACAGAAGTGAGAGTCTAGAAAATAACAAAATTAGTTATGGAACGAATTATACATAACAGAACTCGGTCCAAGATAGGATAAGACTCAGAAACTACGTTACTATGGTGGCAGTGGACCCAGTAAATCAGTTCAAAATAAATGGTTAATTAACGTATTTCTTAACAAGAAACCCATAAAGCTGGATATAAGGTATTCTTCTTTCTTTGTACAAGGTATATGACCAGCACAGAGCTTTCTGCCAGTGCTTCCTGTCCTCCCTCAAAGCAATGCACAAATCACAGGAAACAGCTATAAGCCATTCTAATTCTACATTCTAGGAAATATAATTTTAAAAATAAATGTTTTATAACAGAGTATTCTGAGTTTTCAGGAGTAGGAAGAATTTTACCTATGCCAGCCTCAAGAAAGATACTCAAAGATACTTTTTTGCTCTCACTGCAATGTCAAGTTTAACTGTTGTTGCCATTTCCTAAAACTATTCATTAAACAAAGTAACGACAGAAGTTGCCAAGGACAAATGCTGTGACTAACCTTATCCAGTTTACGCAAACCATAAGAACTGAAAGTTTTCCAATAGCCACTAATTGACTAATTTTAAGCAGATGGGATGCAAACCCTGCTGAGTTCTTAAAAAAAAAAAAAAAAAAAAATCAGCAGTTTCTCCTACACACTCAATTAAACTCTTACTTGATTTTAAGAAGAGGCAATGCTATTGCTTCTTAGCCTCCAAGCAGCACCAAGGAAATTAAAGCAGAAGCTTGTACTTAAGATTCCACTTCAACATGACATAACAAACAGAAGTGAGTTTTCAAAGAAGGGCAGGGTGGCAGCGGGGGCAGGTAGCAGTGAGAGACATTAGCAATATCTCAAGGTTGGTTATATAAATATATATATACTGTATTCCTCCAACTCTTTTGGAACAGGAAGTACTGAATTTTGTTCCGTTAAAAACACAGAGCCTATATTATGTTTTCTGACTTACCTTTTCCATGAAATAAGAACCCAGAGTTTTATAGCAATAATTTAAGGGCATTATATTCAGTGGACCTTTGCTACAGAATTCTAAGTAATCCAGATCTCGGGCTTATAACTATATCCGAGTCAGTACAAAGATGATGAATTTGTATGAATTCAGCAGCATCAACTAAAATGTAGAGGAGCTTCCAATAAAATGTAGAGGTCCTAAACATTTAGCACACACTAACACACTTAAAGTTCAAAATAACAGTTTCAGACACAAAAAAGAGGTCTAGAGATCTGATCCTGTTAGCATTCTATGTTTGCAGCCACAAGAAAATGAGTCCAGTAAGTGAAGTTCACTGAAGTGAACTACTTCAGTGATGTAGTTGCAGGATTAAGGTCCCTTTTCTAGACAAATTCAGTCAAGCTAACTGTTTAAATATGATAACAAAGACAAACATTTCACTTTAGAGAAGAAAAAATACATACCTTTATATACTTACTACTAAATGCCCTTTCATTCCATATCTATAAAGGAAAAGTAAAAAGACATTTAGAAAAATCAGGATATGTTAATGCATAATGAAAGATTTTACTTACGTATATGATAAGTATACATATATAAGATTACACAGCCTGTTAATGCACTCCATGGTTTCAGTTTGCTAGAGGAAAGTGCTCTAGTTGGTTTTGTTCCCACCTCTTCAGGGCAAAATTCTGTGTGAAAGTTCAAAATAGCTGCTTGTTTATCTAAGGTCTGATGATTGCCTTCTTGCTGAAAAGAACTCTAGAGCTGCTTGAGCTCTACAATGGTAGCAGTGTTACACATGACATTATCACCAACAGGTCTAGTTTGTTAGAAATCATTGAGAAACACACTGGCTTCAAGGTGTGGTCCTAACAAATGGGCTCTGTTGCCAGACACTGACATAGGAGAGCTAGGATAAGTCACATATTACACAGTTGCCTACAGTTTCAGGGGGTTATTCAATGACACTTACAGTTCCTTCTCATTTACACAGGGCTATGTCCATACTTGAACACAGGAGAGATCCAGCACAGTTTAAAAAAACAGACAAAAAATTATTTCATTTCTGTTGTTCTGGATTCTCCATCTTCTATGAAAAGAGCATTTAAGCCAAACACCACTCAAAATTCAAAAGTGGGAATGCTGGTCTTCTACCAAATACATAATAAAATGCATATTCAGAAATCTTCTTAATTTCTTTTTTTTTCGTAACTGCAACATGAACACTGTGACTCACATTCACCAGTAAAAGCATCTCCCTGTAGGTGTAGATTACCCAACCATGTACAAGCAGGCAGTTTCTTGCAGGTGGGACATGTCCATTTGATTTTGGTATTTCAAGATCTTTCCATAAGTGCTAATATGCGATTTCAGAAATGAGGCAATCAAAAAGTTACTTAACTGAAAAGCTCATTTCATCATAAAGCAAGTAATGATATACAACACATGCTATAAACCGAAAGAGCAGTAGAGGCTAACAAGGCAGAATCAGAACAGCATTAGAATTGACAGTTGCTGAGCCTTCACAGACCTCACTGCTTCTCTGTATTTCAGATTATACCCACAAAGAAATTGGACAATATGCAATGTCATCACATTGCAGAAATAGAAATTCCCTTTTCTTAGAAGTACAGAATTCAGAAGGCCAATGACTGTGAAGTAACAACACAGAAGACAGACACTACTCAAATATGTAAAGTGTAGAACTTGCCTTCTACTCTAAGAGCACAGCAAGGAGAAAATTTAACAGCAGTTGTTCTCCCTGTCCCTTCAATTGCATTGCTGAAGCACCACTGTATTACCCAAAGTGCAAGACTGACACAGCTGAAATAAGCCAGCAACATCAAGGGGGATGCATTCCAGAGGAGATATATGACAGATATACCTTCCCACATTAGAGCAGAAAGGTCAGACTTCCTTTGAGGGACAGGAACCACAGTTTCAGAAGCTTTGCTCTGGACTGATGAAGTGACTTTCAGCTTTTCTGCAGTTAAACAATTGTCTCATATCAAAACACTTAAAAGTCCAAAATAAGTGTTTCAATAAGTATGGGACTGATTTTAGAGGAATCCTAGCCACACATTTTCTTAATCAGAAGAAAAAAGAAAAAACTGAATCTCAGTCAAATAATGAACTTGAAAAGTGTTTTTCCAGATTGTCTGCTTCTCTCTCTCACTTCTAAATTATGACATTTTTCTCAGACATTCTTTCACGACTTCCATGCATTGCACCACAACACAATACAGTAGTTATAGCACACTGTAACACATGCACCTTTATCTACTATAAATAACGCAGGTAAAAATGGAAGTAGCTGTAGAGAATTGCCCTTCTGCAAAATAGCGACAATATTTTATGCCAAAAAGTCATGCTAACTGACTTTCACAAACTCTGTCTTAACTAATTGTTTTTTGTTAGCTGGTAACTGCTGAAAGCCAAGCAGAACAAGCAAGGGACAAAATGGCAAGCCCAAGACTCAAACAGATTTCAGAATTCTCAAGTTCTCTGGCAACTTTGTTCTAGAATTGGGAAGGCAGGAGACACCAGTCCTGCTTGAAAGGCCATTACTGCAGGAAGACTGTAAACTAACATAACTTATGCCTTTCCCCTTGCAACAGAAAAACCCAAAACTGCAATTACAAAACAATTTCTCTTCCTATCCCCTTCCTGCAGTAATCAACAAAGAGAGATAAGACCAAGATCTTAGCAATGAAGACAGATAAAATACACAGGAGACTTTGCTTTACTGACCCCAATATAATCAATGTCCAAATCATGATATTGTTTAGCTCCTAATATCCAAGAAACAACATAATAAGCAGTGACATCTGGATAGTCATAGGGCCAGTTTTCACCCTTCCCTATCCATCCCGGAAATGTCCAAGGTAATCCTGGAAAAGGAGAAGAAAAACAAATGAATAAGTGGTTGGTCAACATTACTCAGTAAGCTTCAACTGCAAGCTGCAATTTGTTCTACCTAAAATGAAGGAGACGATACAATGTTCAAATTCACATTGTTCCAGTGAAGACAATGAAACATAACTTATTTAACTGAAGAGTATGCTCTAATATAAACTGTGATAAATATATCAAAAGCTCCTTTTTCTTTTTTAACTAGAAAACCTTCATTGCTAGAAAACAACTGACTACATACAATCTTTCAATTCTGCCGTATTAGCGCTAACAGGTTTAAAATTCCAAAGATTTTAGGATAAAAACTTACAAAGTTATAGACAAAGGATCAATACTGAACACCAAAAATTGTTATCTCTTGAATACAGAAGTGATGATGTGATCATAATAGAGGAAAAAAGTTTAGGATCATGAAAAAGCATTTCCAAGTCTCACTGGATTTTGTAGCAAATAAGAATAACAAATTAATCTAACCAGATCCTGCTAAATTTTCAACTGACTTAGTATAAGACACCATAGGCTGGGTCAAAGATAAACCCTCCTTCCTTTGTTGAGAGCTTGACCTGAGGGAAGATGGAGGTTATTAATAATCACAATTAGTCATAGAAGGTAAGCTCGCTGCTTGTCACGGTGCCGGTCTAACAGAACCTGATTGGCAAATCCTATACCAAGTCATGCCTTGTGGCTGGATACAGACAAGCCTGATCTCTGGAAGAGGGGAATTAAGACATTTTTTTAACTGATAGATTTCTTCCCTTTTCTCATGTGAAATACATTTTGTAAAGTGTTTCAGTTAAAATCTGGGGATCCACATTTTTACTGGACAGCACACACACAACCCATGATCAAAACAGGGAGACAGGAAAGTCCTCTTCCAAATCAACTACATATGTAAGAGAAATCAGAAGACAAGAACCACTAGAGTTGGGAGGGGGTGATGGGTTTGTAATAAAACATACAATTGAATTTAGTGTGTATAAGATTTACAGATTTATACTTCCTGTAAGTTTACTGTATACCTCCCAGGTTTTTTACTCTATTATTCCAAAATTCATCTCATGATAATTTGTTTATTGCTGTCATACAGTCTAACCATTAATGTTACTTGACACAAGCAAACAATTAAAGAGTCCTTTCTTAAACTATGCTACTTGTTAAACACATTCTTGTTATGCTACTTGTTACAGTAGCACAACATAAGAGTGCTGTGCTACTGTAACTCAGTAAAACACAGTAAGTTTAAGTGAAGCATCAAGGCAAGCTTACCAAGTATGAGAGATTCTACTTTGTCTACTGCAACACTGAAACATCTGCCTATTAAAATTAATATGCTAATTAAGGGTCAGATATGTAATTTAATTAGGGGAAAAAAGGGCATTTAAATCTTAAAGCTTGAAGCAATTTACCAATCAGTTTAATTTTGGGGTTCCTCTTTTTAGCTTCTTTCATCAGCCACCATTCATAGCCCCGGAAGTAGTTCTCATCATTTTCATAGTGCATATGGGAGGGTTCAGTACCATCTAGGAAGGAAAGAGACAGGTAGCTCACAATTATCCTCTGTGTCATAAGCTGTTACACATTATGAAGTTTTCTGTATTGCTCACTGCCATAGTATGCAAGCACATATCTCCAATGTGGTTCACACGTTCTTTGGTATATATTTCAAAGCAAAATAAGTAGTGGTAGGAAACACGCACGACTTGCCACCCTTCATTCTTAGCATATTAATTTAGTCACCATAAATTTAATATTTTTTTATTTTTTAAGGGACTATGCCTGCTTTTAACATCAGCATGTGATTAACTATTCAGCATTTACTGTCCCTAGTTATCATAATACTAAAATCTATATTCATTATTATCTTGGTCCCAACAACCACTAGGAAAGTTACAGAATTAAGAAAGTTACAGAATTAAGATCAGGAGGGGAAAAAAAACAAACAAACAAACAACAACAAAAAAACCCAACAAACAAAAACCACCACCACTTGTAGAAGCAGGTTATATCTAAACCAAAAAGGAAACAAAAGGAGGTTATATTGTGTTTCTTCTGTGCAAGGCAATTCTAAGGAAGGAAAAGAAAGGAACGGCCATGAAGTTTTTTTTTTGTGACAGAAAAGAGATTTTTTAATATATGTATATATGTAGTAAAAGATCTAGTTTATAATTTCCATGGTGTTCGGTGACTGCAGGAAGAGTTTTTGGAATGGAAGGCTATGCACTGAATTCCCTCAGGCAAAGGTAAGCAAACTAGAAAAGTGCAAAAGAATCAGTGTTGCTTGGGAAGTCACTACATACAAAAGTCAATTAATAACACGTGCATGCAACTGCATCAATTACTTATGCTCAACTATATGCCTAATTGTTCCAGAGATCTCTTCTGATGAGACTTTTTTTTTTTAATGAAGTCTGGTGAAACAGCACATTTCATTACAGAAAATAAGATTTGAATTTTTTTTTACCTTCCTAACAATTGATTATTTGGAAGTTCTGTTTGTCAGAGACATAAAACAAGAATTAGATTCCAAACTTAGACTCCTGATCACACCTCTGAGGCCAGAATAAGAGCTGTAGTCCCATGTGTTAAGATATATGCATCTTATTGTTCTCCTTCTAAAAAGGGGAAAGACATCACACAAGTATATTATATTTTCCTTAGCCAGCAGCAAGAGTGTTTGAAGAGAAGGTCTGTGCATGCATGAAGACGACTCCATTCTCCTTAAATCCAATACCCAGTATAATATTTTTCATCAGGTTAATTTTGCTTAAGAAAACCAAATAAATGAAAAACAGTATCTAATTACAGAAACACAGACATAAAAAAAAAGCCACAAAGATAGATGCTATGCTTTCTTATTCATTAACAGAGTCTCTTTTAAGTTTATTCTTGACGTGGCCAAGATTTACATCTGAGGGCAGGGCGGGGAAAGAGACACAAACTGTAGTCTAGTCACTGCTCCTCTGCTTCCCAGCTTCTGATCAGTTATAGCAGGCTAGGCAAATTACAGCAAGACATTTTCATTTGCAATTGCAGCCAGGCAAAAAATAGTAGCTCACGAAACCAAAGAAACATAATTGCTTCTGACCAGCTGTCTTCACATTTTCATACTTGTGAGATACAAAATACCTGGTCCTACACAAGTTTTACAGAGTTTGTATTGCAAAACTGGTGTCTGAGAAATGCTCTGCAATTCAGAAAGCTGCTAGAGCTTCCTTAGTCTTGTAGGGGAAAAAAAAAGAACTCACTTGCTTTAGAATGCAACCTATTAACCATGTGATAGCAAGACCTATCTCCAGAATGTTAGTGTAAACTTCTCTTCTACAAGTTAGCACATATCGTTTATGTGTTACTGCAGCTTTAGTACAACTACAGAATGCAACCCCATGCTTCAGCTGAAGTGACACATGCAGGACACGAAAATAACAAGAAATCCCTACCTGTTGATTGCCCATCACCTCCAATCTCTACTTTGAGGATATGTAAAGAAGCACCAAAATTTGGCTAGAAAAATAAAAAAGAGAGACATAAAAACAAACAGAATCCTGCTGTTAACAAGACAAATGCAATAAATAAGTGTTCAATTTTGAGGATGCTAAAAATGCAATACTTTTTTTTTTTAAAAAACCCACCCATTATAGATGCAATGAGAGATTATATACAATTCTGCTTCAAAAGGAAATGGAGCAAGATAAATAGTATACTTATCTTTAGTCAGTTTCACTGACTCTTGCACCATTAACACACTTCTCCCCAGCTGTGAAGCTTTTACATTGGTTATGCTCAAGAAAACACTGAAGCACTCTTAAAAGTAGAACATGGGCTACATGAGGAACATAACAGTATTTTTAATGTTATTAAAAGTCAAGTCTGTTTTCTTTAAAATCAAATTATTAGAGTTAAAAATTCAGTAAATAATTTGTTATTTGGTGTCAAGGACTATACTGCTTATGTGAAAGAGCACACATTCAGGTCAGAAATAATATGCTAACTACAGGTGGAAAGACAAGACAGAAAAAACACCACACTGTAAAATAAATGGCCACCTAGTCCACTGTCCTGTTCCCCTGGCATCTGACTGGTGAAGCAGAATACAAAATTCAAGCTCATACAGGTGATCCTACTCCTAGCATGTTCTTCCAGCCATTAGTGGCTTAACAGTTGCTCAAGCCAGAAGTTACAACTAATTATTATTTTAATAACCACTGATGAGCTGGCCTTCTCTATGGAATTACCCAAGTATAATTTTGGCATCCAAAAAAAAGTTTTAAGACGTAAGAATGTAGTCTGATTTTTAAAATCTGCTGTATAGACAATAGTTTGCTTGGCTTACAAGTTTTGGATTTTTAAAATTTGTTTTAAAATAAGAAGCAAATATTCCCAGTTTACCATTTGTCTTCTTGACATTTCTGATTTTAAACTTCTAACACATTTGCTCCCCCATCTCCATCAAGAAAGTTAACTGACATTAGAAGACAAGGAGAATGAGGCAAGGTATACCCCTCTCAGGTATCTCATGACAGCTTAAGAGGTTTTGGTAAAAGAACATGTCAAAAATTCTTTGAAACTTACGAAGTCTCAGCTAGATTTTCTTTTACCACATGGCTATTGATTCATTCAGAAAACTCATATTTGTAGCACACAACCTGGGACTGAAAATCCACAGATTTCAGTCGCCCAGTCACACATTATGCCTTACTCTACCCTTACAAAACAATTCTTTAAGCTACACAGTAAGTTATTCCCCTCCAGCCATCAAGATGACACCACTTGAAAGTGACAGGACATCCTCTTCCAGTTGAGTAATTTACAGGGCCAAAAGCAAAACAAGTTATTACTGACCAGTGCAATAACCTTACCATATATTAAGTTGGGTAACTCCACAGCTTACACTTGCTAACTAAAGCAACTTACAAACCAATAATGTTCACACACCTTCTGGAGTAACTGCACGTATACTTGAGACTAGTTTGGAGTAGATGTGAAGTCTGCACAGCTGCTTTCAATTATGTGAATCTATCTGTACTTCAAAAAAAATCAAAACTCTCTCAAAGACCCACTTCCTGCAATTGCTATGAAGAGCTAAACCCCTCATTTTAGTCACAAAACCAATTTAATCCTCATTAAGCCCACATGGATCATCAAACTATGTTTGACGTTGATAAGTGGAGACCTTTATAGCAACCTTCCAGTACCTGATTGGAGCCTACAAGAAAGCTGGAGCGGGACTTTTTTCAAGGGCAGGTAGTAATAGGACAAGGGCTAACAGTTTTAAACTGAGAATAGCTTTAGATTAGATATTAGGAAGAAACTCTGTACTGTGAGGGTGGTCAGAGACTGGAACAGGTTGCCCAAAAAAATTGTGAACACCCCACCTTGGAAGTGTTCAAGATCAGTTTGGACATGGCTTTGAGCAACCTGACCTAGTGGAAGGTGTCCCTACCCAGGGTGGATTGGAACTAGCTGATCTTTAAGATCTTTCTCAACCCAAACCATTCTATGATTCTATGATACTGTGAAAACAAAGGAATTTCAATAGTAATTTTAAGAAATAGGATCATGAACAACATGGTGCCTGTCAAAAAACAACAGCTATAATTTAAGGTTCTGATAAAAATCAACAATAAAGTAGATGCTTTACAAAATCTGACTTTGCCTAATTTCCAATAATACTGAATATAACCATAGGAGATCCAACATTACACAGTAAGAAATTCTGCATGAAACCACACATTATTGTAGCAGTGATACCAATTTTACCTTGAACAGATAGTCTAAAATCTGGGAGCGATAAGGTTCTTGGTAATTCACCAGGAGTCTAGATGTGGCCTAAAATGGAAAGAAAACATGAAAATATGAAAACCTACATTTCAAACGTTTAAGTACATCCTAGTTTGTCAGTGTAGGACTTTCACAAATCTAATAAACCTAGAAAAATAATTATCACACCAGGAACTCAGGTAAGCCCCTACAAAAACTCTTTTCTAGCTCTTCAATTGTGCATTTCTGGTTTCATAGATTGCAATTGCCTTGTACTCCGGTTATCTGCAATTTACTGCACAGAGTCCATAGAACAGAGACAAGGAGATCTCACAGTCTTATCGTAAGCAAAACGCAGCTGCCTCCCAGCACCATTTCCTCTGCTCTACTTGCATTTCCTTGCTTTGATTAACTATATACCAAAGGAAAAGGGAGCTCACAGGGCACACAAGCAGGAGGGCAAGGAAAGCAACCCAGCAGGTCCTCGAGTGGGTAAGAACTCCCAGGAACTCACGGCTCTGCTGGCTGGACCACAGGAAAGTGTACGACTGGCTGTTGACTTGTCCAGCATTTTAAAACTCAGAGACAAGTAGCTCGGAAGACTTGCTGCAGAAAAAGCCCACCCTGGCTGAGCTCTCCTCCAACAGCACCACAGAGGTGGCTGGCCCTCGGCAGTCCAAGCAGTCCGATGAGAAAGCGCCGCTGCGCAGCTGACCGGAGGACAGGCACAAAGCAGGGCCCGCTCCAGCACTCCTGGAGAGAGGACCACTGCCCGCACAGCTCCCCCACGGCCTCCAGGACTCCTCCTCACGGCCTCACTCACGTCCCCCCACCACCACCTCCCTCCGCCCTCACGGCTCCCCCTCAGAGCCCCCTTAGCCCTCATGGCTCCCCCTCAGAGCCCCCCCAGCCCTCACGGCTCCCCCTCAGAGCCCACCCAGCCCTCACGGCTCCCCTCGGAGTCAGGCCCCGGCCCAGGCCCCGCCGAAGCCTCGAAGGCTTGCACCGAAGCCACCGAACACTCCCACTGACGGCATCTCTCGCCCAAGTGTCCGTCGCAAGTGCCGGCCCGGTGAGGTTATTAGCAGCACAGCACCGGAGGAGCCCCCACGCCAGCCGGCGCCGCTCACCCCGCCGCCGCTGATAGCCCCGATCCCGTCGAACTCCCTGCCCAGCCCGCCGGCATCATCCAGCACGTAGGTGGCCGTCGAGAGCGCAGCGGCACCGACGCCGGGGGGCCCCGCGCCCCAACTGCAGCCAAGCAGGAGGCAGCCCCACAGCAGAGCCGCGCGCCCCATCCCGCTCGCTCGCGCCGCTCCTTTCCGCGCCGCCCCGTCCGTGCAGCAACTCGCCACCACCCGGCTGCGCCTGTCACGTGACAGCACAACCTGGCAACCACCTAGGAGGCGGGGCGCGAGCAACCTTCGCCGCCATTTTGCTTAAGGGAAAGAAAGAAGGGAGGGGAAGGTTTTCAGCCCTTATGGGCAACGCCCTCTCCCCGGGTTGAAGTTAGTGGTTGCCATTTTGAAAAAGGGCAAAGCAAGTCCCGGCTGGTGGGAAGCGTACCGCCATACTAGCATTGGGCACTGAATAGCGAGTGAAGCTATTGAGGAGCCATCTTGGGTGTGGGAAGGCTGGCTGGCTGTGAGACGGGGTGGGGTGAGGGCTTCTGAGGGGACACAGAGGGACATTGCGTTCGGTGCAGCATGAGCGGCCGGGTGGTGAGGGCTGCACCAAACTGACCTTTTATTGGAATCTCCCATTTCTGTGCCCTCGCCAGCAGCCCGTTTCCTGGTTTTACCCTGCTCAGGCTGACCCCAAGTCCCTCATAAAGGAGGCATAAACCGGCGCTTGGAAGGAGAAAACTGCAGCGCGCTGCAAGAAAGACCTTTGATTGCTTACCCAGGAACAGGCAGGGAGTGGCCCTGGGGCACAGGGCCAAGCCCGGAGAGGCCCTGCCCCGCAGAAGGATGCGAGCAGGCTCACGGGTTCCCCTGGGAATCCCAGTTGGCCCCAGTTAGATCCGCAGCTGCGTCAGTAGAACCACAGGCGGGGATCCTGAAAGTGGGGTTTGACTTGTGCCACTGCTGGGGCTGAACAGGCCTTTCTGGTTCACAGCCTTCACGGGGCAGGGCATGGCTGCAGGGCAGCTCCAGGAAAACTCGACCAGCTGAGATGGTGCTGTGCCACAGGGTAAAAATTTCTGTCCAGACAGCCAGGGTGTTCCCACAGACTCCAGCTCCTGAAAGCACTGGGCTCAGGAAAACTGATTAGGAGACTGTCAAACAGTTTCATTATCTTATAAAAAACCTGAAAGGGGAACTGTTTGTCTGCTGACCTCACAGGGACGGTGCTCCATGTGCTTAAAGGAGGAATGAGGCACCGGCAGATGCAGTGGCTGGCATGCGGGCAGGGTGTTCTGGCTGTGGAGAAGCCCAGGTTTTGCACGTTTTTGTCCATAAAGAATGCTGTTACTTGAGGCGCTGCCTCTCTTGTCCATGCTGTTGAGGGATCTAATGTCTCAGTGATGACATTACCTGACTGACATTTCCTGTTTATTTCTTTTTTAATAATAATACCAAACACTCACAAAACATTTTGCACTTTACAGCAATATCAAGCATTATCTAATGAACCCGCTCACACCCAAATGAGCTACACTATGTCATTATTACATGCAGAAGAACAGTGACTTCCTCAAGGCTACAGTGAGTCAGTGGCAGAGGTAGAATTATGGTCGTGGTACTAATTCATATTCATTCCAGCGGACTCTACAGCTTTGTACACCTGGAAGGTTTGCAAAACCATAATGAATTATTAATTGGTTAATTCTGATAATTTCTTAAATTCATGCATCCATTTATTCCAGATAGAAGGCTTCAGCTATAGAATTCAGTCTCTTACTCACTCATAGCAGCCTAAAAGTGTTAGCTTTCAAAACTCATACTTCCATCCTATGATGTGCTGTGTGCCTCCCCTTTTCAGCTGGTAAGGAAAAACACTCTTAGAATCCATTTTAGTGGAAAGAAGAGGATATTTTAGTGGGACTCTAAGCACTTTTATTCTGCATTAGGAATCTCAGCCTTGGTTTTCACTTGTTTCTTTACACCTTTGTCCATGACCTAAGGACATATGATTTGAACCCTTTGTAAGCCCAGATATAACCAATAAAATTATTGAGAATTTATTCATTGCTTCTTTTGTAGATAAGATAATTTTCCATTATCTATTTCAGTTGTTCTGTCTTGACAGTACTTTAATATCAGCCAACCCAAAGAACACCTTTTGTTTGAGATGACTGATTTGAGATGCCGTGTATGTCCAGATCTCAAAAAAACCTCAAAACTGGAAAACTGTGCTGCTTCCATCAGAAATTAAATTGTTCCATATGGAACAATTGCTTTTTGCATACAGCTTTACTTCCAGAATGTGTAGAATGCATCACGTCCCCTTTTGCTTCTTTTGATCTCTCAGTCCCACTATCAATTGTTGCAGTGAAGAACTGTGGAAATTAATCAACTATATTTCTCTGTTTCTAATAATATGAACTGCTTTTCTTCAGTGTAGTATAGCAGCCCTCAAGAGAACAGCAGAACCACCTCAACAAACATTGTTCTTTGTAGGTACCACATTAGGAAAAGGCAGGTGAAAAGTGATAAAACAGATCTTTGTCTAATGACTTTTCTCTCAGTGAAAATAAGGGTTTGACTGAAATTTATTTTAGACATTCATTTTACCAAGTGGCTGGAAAGCCTCCCTTTCACCAAACTGGAGGCGGCTATGATACTAGTTCAAGAATGACCATAAGTATAGAATGATTTGATAATTTAGGCCTCAAATAACAAGCCCATCAGTAGAAAAACCATGGGTGAAAAAGTCATACGCCAGCTGGAAAAAAGAAAGAACCAAACCTTTGTATCCAGTGGTCAAATGTTATAGTGCTGCCTGGTATCGTTCTCAAGGAAGTCAGTATGTCCTATTTTAGAGCTTTTAAATTTGCTCATCTGTTTCATTTCTCCTTAGTATCTGAATCATCAAACAGGCTAGTTTTTGTGTTACCCAACAGATGTACATTTAAAGTGAAATTGTACCCAGTTTCTTAGAAGCAGAATTGAATTGCTCCAAACAGAATTCAAGTAAAAAATCAGAGTGCACAATAAATTGTTCTGATTGCAGAGGAAAAAGAGAAACTGTGTTCATGTAACAATTTTCCACCTGTCTAATTCAATAAAATTCTCTATTAAGAGAATCACTCCTTGAAAGCTGCATCCAACCTCAGAGTCAGTTTATATAAAAATATATAAATATGCAACCTGTTGCAGTGCAGAAAATTCTGTTATCCTTTGTTAACTAGAACTGTTCTCAAACTTCCTCCCATCACTAGGCAAATGGTAAAAAACAGTAATAAAAATTCTGAAAATAATTAATTCTTTTTGCACAAACTCCTGAAGTAATTGTGATATATTTTTATGAACTCTTCTTGGTTGGATTCTTATTTGATTCTGTGATAAATTTGTTGGTAAAGGCAAGTGACAAGTCCTTCAGTCAAAAAAAAGATCCTATGTTTTGAGCATATACAAATAAACACAAATAAACCCATATACAGTCCATACTATTTTATTTCTGTGCAATAGTTTCTCTACAGAACATATTGTTTGTAAGAGGTTTGTAATATACTCCACTCGTAACTAGACAATATTGTCAATAAAACTTTTATAAACTTACTAAAGTTATTCCTAGATTTAACAAGGTTGGTATCATCCTTTGCGCATACTTCTATGTTACTATGTTGTCTTTTTTTCCCATGGATAAGTTTAGATCAACAAGATGCAAAAAAAAAAGGGGGGGGGGGGGAAGCAAAAACTAAATTGAGAAACGTGTGAGCTGTTGCCTCATT
Source organism: Caprimulgus europaeus (assembly GCA_907165065.1). Next base: position 20,065,191 of record OU015532.1, on the reverse strand, counting down.
GGTGTATCCAAGAGCAGCTTCCTGTTGCTTTATCTGATGAAACAGTTTTTGTTCTCAGAAGCAGACACGGGTTACACTACCGATGGCATCGCAGTTAAACTGGTACATGAGGACGCATGGCTGCCTAGGTAAGTGTTCACAATCCAATAAGTCAGATACACAACTTAGGTTCTGGTAGAGATTTCAACCTGGCTTTCTCTTAATGTGATGCTGAGATCATGCAATAAAAAAAAGAGACACAAAAAGGGCTGGAAAAGATTGCTTTGGGAGAAGGAGTACAAGTGAAACATGAGACAAAAAGGCAAATGACATCAAAAGAATAAATTAGGAAAGACATGCCAGCCTGATTTATTGTTGTAATAGTATTGCCATGATGAAAATATCTCTTGCTTAGGAGAGGGAGAAAGAATGGAAAAGAACAGTATTTGAGAGTGAGCTTTCAGGATTCTGAGCTATCCTGTCTTCACTGCAGAAAATGCCTCAGGCCTCACAAGGGGTTCCAGTAGCTCTTCTATTATTATTCTTTAATGTTTTATGGCACTGACAAGGTACTCAGTGCTATTATATGAATATACACAATGCTTAAAACTTATCAGAAAAATAAGCTGTGCTAAAAGTAGCTTCTGAGAATACCAAGTATCAAGTACATGAAAATACTCTGTACAGCATTTTTCTCTATGCATAGAGAAAAACATGATGCTGATAAAGATATAGCAAAATAATATTCACTGACATGGCCTACATCCTAAAAAACCATTTGTATTTGCTTATATTAACAGAATTTTTATGTTCTACAGAACAGTCCGTAAAGCATATCTCAAAGTTAAAAAGACAGCTCTTTTTGACTTGAATGTCTACAGAATCTCTTTAAGACCTGTGAGTGAAATTTAGTGTTGCATGAGGAAAAATGCTCTTCATTTTAAGCAACAATATCCATGTTACTGAAAGGCATATTTCAACTCTCCAAAACTGTAAAGTTTTTCAGAATTAAGTTTTGAGATCTGCTCATTAGAAAAAAAGATCCAGCTATAGAAGCTCCTTGTACTTGAGGAAATCAGCTTGGCACTATAACATATGTTGAGAACACAAAGCAGTCTACTTTGTTGAAATTCCTTTGAGAGAAAAAAAGAAATCAAGAAAACCATCCATTCTCCCATGTTATGACTGATATACAATAGCATCAGCACATCAGCTACTGCAGTAGCTCACGCAACATTTTCTTCCCCAAAACTTAACTAAAGAGCAAAGTACTTGCAAAAACTTACCACATTATAATGAACATTGCTTATAGCAAATTGCCCTTTTATGAACTTGAATTTGAAATAAAGGGTGAAATGTATCAGTTGCAGATGTTTCCAAAATTAAACTGGTTTATTAGCTAAAGAAAGATTTTTTTAGTTAGTGACTAAACTCTCTTTGAATCTGAAAAACATACTATAGAAATGCATCAATACAAATATAATATGTAATGAGTACTTTTCTCCAGAAACTTTCCCAAGGTTCCTTTACAGGCCTGTCTGCATACATTACTTGAAGCTTAGCATTTGGTAGTCCATTTCTTTAAATTTTACGCCTAATTGACTTTTTTTAGTGTTCTTATACAGCAAGTTTTCTGTAACAAAACAGCAAAGAGACAGGACAATGATAATCATTAAATAATATGGCTCAAAAAAACCCCAAAAACAACTGTTGAGATTTCTTTTTTCATTTGAAACACATCTAACAGCAAAACTAGTCTATAAAATAAGTCACATGTGTACAGAATTAGTCACAGTGGGTTTGGACCATGAAAGTCAAACTATTAGACTATGTAATTAAACAGAAATTCCTTGATAGTTTTTTTAGGAAGAAAAAAAAAAAATCAGTGGGAAAAAAAATCAAATGTTGTGGTCTAGGATAGCTGTTAGGCAATGCCATCCTCTTGGGCAAAAGCAGCAGATACACTCAGTAGCTGAGAGAAAACCTGGGAATGCTTCAGATCATGAATTCAGGTAAGATAAATCATTTTACATTGTGTAGTCCTAATTATCAGAAAAAAACTAAGCAAGTAAATATGATATGGACCAGTTCCCCTAAGAGAAGGCCCCAAGGAACTGTAACAAAATGTGTTGTAATCGGGGCAAAAGTGTTTTCTGCTTTTATGTTTCTGTGCAGGAAACTGCAGTAGGCATTGTGATCTGCTTAATTTGCTGACCGTTTGACACACTTCAGTATAGGTCATCAATACATGCCAGAATGACACACTTTGTATTATTATTCTCACTGAAAGCATGTCCTCGTGTAATTAGCATCAATGTGTCATCAAAGCTGGGATATGGATTACCTGGGGAATTTTAGACAGCCTCCAGGGCTCTGTTCATAGAAACTGTTGATGATATTGGTTAAAAATAAAAGAAAACCATGGGGTACAGTGACCTGTGAACATGAAGGACAGGAAAAAAATTGCCGAGGTGGCATATTTCTTCTGGTTTAAATTCTCTTCTTTGAATCCCATCTTCAGTGTCACAGCCTGCGATTAGCCAGTTGTACCATAAGATATTAGTTCCTAAGGCAGATGGCAGAAGAGCAAAGCAAGGTCTTGCCCCAAAGAACATGTGGTTTATTCAGACAAGTGCAATATAAGAACAAGTGTTCTACCTTATGAACAGCGAGATCAACAGAGCAAAACTTTTAGAAACAATGAGCTAAAAAGAGAAAGCTGAAGAAAAAAGGGTGGGAGTGATGAAGAAATTGGCATGTTAGTCTGTGAGTAGATATAAAAGAGCTGATAAAGGTAACTGTGAAAGGAGCAGTTGTGGAGACAAGTTGGGAGCTTGTAAGGATGATGAGTCTGTGATATAACAAGTTGGCTAACAATGGAGAAAGAGTTTGTGGGGGAGGGAGAAGGAATTCCAGTTTCTCAGTCACACAACTAGTAAACACTGCCTCATACAGTGGCTTCATTACACACATGCTTTTGAAAGGGCACGTTTCCCTGTTAGACATGAAGAGACCTGTCATAGGAAAAGAGATGCTAAAATGTGATTAGAAGAGGAGGTAGATAATTTACCTCTACACATCAGGTCAGTCTGCATATGTTTGCTTTGATTTTGGTGAGAAGTGGGTCAGTAAAACCCTAGGATCCAATTTCTAGAGCTAGGTTTTGAATTTGTGATACTTATCTATACTGGTAAGTTTGCAATGCCCTATTTACCATGTCTTTTTATTAAACCACACTGAAAAGCAGACATCTGATGTTTGTCTCATATACACACACTGCATTTTTTTTAATTAGTCATTGTGTAAGTAAAGCTGCTCAATGGACCAAACTGGCAAGTCCTTCTCAATATTTTCCTTGTCTTTCAAGCCTGTGAATGAATTTAGCTCTAACTGTGAAAAGTTAGCCAACTTGATCAAAAAAAGCAGAGCCTAGTAAAATTAAATATGTGCTTTCTGACTAGTTTTGTCATTGCTCCTTTTTTTTTTTTTCTGACTATAAATGAAAGTTGGGGTTTTTTTATGGAAAAGAGATCCATACAATGACCTCTCAACAGAGGCAATAAACCTACTTGGGTTTCTCTGATAAACCCACAAACCCACACATCATACCCATAAAACGCAGAATTAATTTGCCTACGATATGGGAAAATCCCTGCACCCAAGTTGTCTTCAGTTTGAGCTGTGTCCCATGTGGGAAGAGTTGTAGATGGTGCTATCTTGCAACTTACTCATTCTGCGATCTCTTCACCTCCTTTGCTGGCAGTCTAGGCTCAAACCACAGATGAGTTATCACGGGCAGTCTCTGAAGCAGTCAGTATATTTGGCAGTAGAACTGGACCACAACAAATATTCACCACTGTCATATTTCCTGAACTTGACAATTAGTTCTTTGAAGGAGAGAATTAGTGAGTGTCAAAGCTGTGATGTAATCAGTGAGTACCAGTTGTCTCATGGTTGTACACTTACTTAAAGGTCAGCTCTTCTAAGTGTTTCTAAGTCTCACGCACACAACTCCTCCAGTCCCATTGCTTTAATCAGGGCTGCCATTTTACTGGTATTTTCATGCCAAAGCTGTTGACACCCCCAGCCCTGGTAGTGCCTAAGATAAGCTTAATTGCTAATGGTTTTATAAACTCATGCATGGCAACTGCAATTTTTAGAGGAAGGAAGTGTAAGTGAAAAATTGTACTCAGAGGGTTTCCACCTCACATGATTCTAAGTGACACCCTGGCAGATTCTCCTGTGCATGCAGGAACCCAGTAGCCTGTCAGGTTTCACCTGAGGGTTCCTTGGACATGCAGTAAGCTTTTCTGGAATAGCACAGTTGATGGCAAGTTCTTGGAGAATCACATGCCAAAGAGAGAAGGGGAAGCAGGGGAGTGTGAGGATGTGACAAGACAAGAGGGTGATTCACAACAGGGAGACATAACACCTACACATTCTCCTGTTCTGAACAGATCCTAACATCTGGCAGTACCTGAATCCCTATCTTTGTATCCTTGTGTCTCCATTGACTTAGAGGGGAGGAGATTACTGGGGAGAAACCTGCCATATTCATATGGCCAAAACCCTGTTCTGCTCACCAGAATAATAGAAAATGCACCTTTTATTTGTGGTGTACTTTCTGATTTCCTTCAACTCTCCCCCAAGGGAGACCTGGGATAGCAGGACCCTACCACTCTGAAAGTGTCTCAACTATTCATCCTACTTCTACTGTAGATGCTTGTATCTGACTGACCTTGACCACCTTAGATATTTGGGTTCCTCTTCCTATGCACTCCTAACTCCTGGAGTGTTAAAAACCCTTGATCTCCTACAAACACAGTTTCTTTCTCCAAAAAAAAAAAAAAGACACCCACCAAGAAGCCCATAAAAACCGAACAAAAATGTTGTTATAGCTGACATTTTTCCTTTTTTCGTAACAGAAGGCTGGAATCTTACCAACCAGGTCCTGAAGAACTAACAGACAACCACCCATCAGACTACGGAGGGTTTTGTATTGCATCCAGGCTGGAATTAGCCCAAAGACACTTCTCAAGGTGGACAATGAACAACACTGCTAAGTGCCATGATGATCACACCTTGGATAAGTATTTGTTCCCATTTGTGTACAGCACTGTGATGGTGATCAGTATTCCCATCAACTGCGTATCCCTCTGTGTATCTTGCGTTCAAGTGAGGAAAAAGAATGAGTTAGCAGTCTACCTCTTCAGCCTATCCCTGGCTGACCTTTTGTACTCTCTGATTCTGCCTCTGTGGATTGATTATGCTTGGAATGGAGATAACTGGAGGCTCTCTGCGGTGCTTTGTCAGATTTCTGCCTTCCTTATGTATATGAATTTCTACACCAGCACTGCGTTCCTTGCTTGTATCTCTGTTGACAGGTACCTGGCATTGGTTCACCCCTTGAAACTCCAGCACTTGCGCACAAGAAGATTTTCATTGATTATCAGCGTAATTGTTTGGCTTCTGGAAAGCATATTGAATTCAGTCATATTGATGAAGAAAGAAGTATTCAATGATCCTTGCAATTTCACTAATCATACATTATGCTATGATAAATACCCCCTGGAATGGTGGCAGGCACTGATAAATTTATTCCGGATATGCTCAGGCTACCTGGTCCCTTTGATAATCATTGTGTTTTGCTACCATAAAATCTACCAAGTAGTGAGGTGTAATCAAGCCACAGTAGATGAAGAAAAGAAAAAAGTGAGGAAGCTTATTCTGAATATTACCGTTACTTTCATTGTTTGCTTCACTCCTTATCACGTTGTATTGCTTATTCGCAGCATCAAAGAACCTTACACCACTGACCCACAGCTTCTTCAGCTGATGTATAAGATTTACAGAATCACACAAGCCCTAACAAGTTTGAATTGCATTGCTGATCCCATTCTTTACTGCTTTGTGAGTGAAACTGCACGAACAGACGTACTGAATTTGCTCAGGTGTTGCTTGTGCCTACGAAAGCGTGAGGGAGACCAAGTGAAAGACCACGCTTTGTTCAATTCTGCTACAAAGAGCAGTGCACTGATCACTTACAGAACTTCCTGTGAAATGGAGACTGTAAAAAATGCCTGAGTGAGCACATTCAAAGAAAAATTGGATAACCTAAAGGGGAAAGAAAGAAAAATTCTTCCCCAGTATGTACCTAGGTAGTACCCCAAAAGTCACAGGTACTCATCTAAGTGAAACCTGTAGATGGAGCTAATAAGAACTTATTACAAGGTCAATGAAATCAATGGAGCGTCAATATGTTTCTTTAAATCAGCTATGGTACATAAATCAATGTCAGCAAACAAATGCACAGTCAAAAAAGATGACCATGGCATGCTGACAGGATTACTGAGGATCCCCCACAGAACTGCTTCCTGTTGCAGCTTGCTAGCTAGCTCGCATGCTGAGCATGCACGTACTCAGCTGGAGGAAGGTTGAAGTCTTCTCTACCTAGTCATTTGTTTTCAAGTTTTAGTAGAAACCTAAAGCTGAGCTGGAAAGGAGCTCCAAAAGGGATTTTTTTTTTTTTTTTTTAATCAGTACTGTGGTAGAAGTGAATAAAGCACGCACACACATGGACATAATTTAAATTATTGACAAAGGAGCAGACAGAGAGAGGGTGGTAGATCTCTCTAATTTCGTGGTGTAACTTTTGCTGCTACGATGGTTCCTGTGTTTCAAGTTCTGCTTCAGCATACCCCTGAGATTAGCCACTTCTTAAAATTGTTTACCTCATGTGGTCAGGTACTTACCTGCTCTAAAGCTTTTCAGCTTTTTCCTTTGGAAAATATATGTTCTAATTTATAAGCATATGCCATGCAGTTTCATTACAATATCGATATTGGATTTCAGGTAATTGAAGATTTATTACTTCAAGTGCCTATAAAGAACCAAATTCTAGCCACCAGTGGTTTAACTCAGATTAAATTTTTCCCAATATATGCAGGGAGGAAAGGACTGAAAGGTGAGGTGTCACATCTCCACATTGTAAAGGACCAGCCTTTAACCTTGTGTATTATAACTGAAATCTGGACTATGGTTACGTTTGCAGAGTCAATAAACAAAGAAGGTTTGTATCTATTAACTGCATCTGATGGCCTCAGCTAGAGGTTCCAGGGCTCTCAGTCTGCCAGTTTTTAAAAAAACAAAACCAAAAAACCAACAAACTAACAAGGGATACTGACAAACCAGCAAAGAACATAAATGTACCAATAGACAACAAGAAGGGCAGCAAAAGAACCCACATTTTGAAAGGGTTGAAGTTAGCACAAATCAAAAGTACAGCTGTTAATTCAGGGACCTATTTCTGCAGAGGCCCTTGCCAGGAAGAAAGTTTGGTTATGGTGGTTGTCCAGTTTCATAGGGGAAAAAAAAAAATCTTTCCAGCAAAAAAATCCCCCTCTAGCAAGTCTGTGTAGTGGAAAGATTTTGACCATCACTTTTTCAGCACACTTCTAGGTCTGACATTATACTTGGAGGATGAGCATACGGTGGTCACAAGCAATATGGAAAGTCTTATGAGAAGATCTCTTTGCATGTAAATTACAAATTTCTTCATTACAATGAGCCATTTGCATTTTTTTTAATGAGTTTCTATTTGTGTCTACTTATACTTTCAATTAATTTCACATTCTGAGAGGGGAACTTGAAAGGCTGAGGAAGCTGGGCTTTTTCAGCCTGGAGAAGAGAAGGCTCTGGGTGACCTAATGGCAACCTTGAAAGGAGGATATTGAGAAGATGGAGCCAAGCTCTTCGCAAGAGTGCATAGTAGGAGGACAAGAAATCATTGCATAACTTGAAGCAAGAAGGGCCAGAGTTGATATAAGGAAAAACTTTTGAACTATGAGGACTGCCAAACAATGGAGCAGGTTGCACCAGGATGTTCTACATGGTCCATCCTGACAGGTTTTCAAGACTCAACTGAACAAAGCCCTGAACAACCTGGTCTAGCCTAAGAGCTGACCTTCCTTTGAGCAGATGGTTGGTCTAGAGACTTCCTGAGGTCCTTTCCAACCAGAATTGTCCTGTGATTCTATGAACTGTGTATGTCACTATTCTGGCTGTTGCCTTCCTCTCTAAAAAAGTATGTTCCCTTCCCTTCTGTGTTTCCATTTGCTGGATTTTGTTTTGATTTGATGTGGGTTTTTTTCCTGTAATACCTTCTTGTATATTATGAAAGGAAAAGTACACAAGCAGCAGTGCGAGTTACTTCACCACAGATTTGTTCCTGTACTGACCTATGTATTTTGCAGTGGAACATGAAATTTCACTGCAGCACTGGAATAAAGGTGGAACTGAGCTTCACCATAACTTCATGGAAAAAAGAACTCAGTGGTTCATTTCTAGAGCTTCCACATGCCAGAAAAGTTGGAAAGTTAATTCTATTGGGTTTTTTAATTTATTTTGAATAAAGAATAATAAAAACTAAACTGAGCAACAGAACTGAGTCAAATTCAATTTGTGCATCAGGGAGCAGTGAGAGCTGGCTGCTCTGCAAGGGACAGGGAGCCAGGAGCGGAGGGTGACAACCAGACAGGCTTGGACAGTATCCTCACCAAGAAGCCACACAGTTCCACGGCACCCTAGCAAGGCACACAGAACAGGTCCAGTGACGGTAACCAGCATTGCCTAACAGCTCTATGATCACCGGACAAACCTGTAGTGATAAGGTAGGTCTGAGGTCAAGCCAAAAAGCCAAGTCAGAAAGGCAAGATCAGTATCAGCAAGGCATGAGGCTGGGCATGGCTGCACCATGACAGCACTGGCCTCTATGCAGGCAAACCCGAAGGAAGCAGAAGAGACCACAGACTCTGTTGGTAAGCTTAGGGCCCTGATGCTGTGCAAAGAGCTAATTTCCACAAAATTTGGCCCTGAGATTTTATACTTTTTAATATTCACCAGTGCTCATGGAAGCCATAGTTTGGACCATCTTACATTGGTATGTGTGGCTGTTTTTCATAGCATTGTCTCCTATAGTACCTCCCTGCATTACTGAAGATCCACTTCAAGATGAAGGAAAACCATGACAATGGCTGGCCTATAGGCTGGGCTTCACCAAAAAGCTCAGATAAGTTCAAGGTCCTATCACTTTATGATAATCATAAAATGTAGGTCCCTAATCCCTTCAGAAATGCTCGGTCTATTGTGTTCAAATCACAGCTCTCTGGAGAAATAAGGAAACTTTGGATGCAGAGACTACAATGTCCTGCACTTCAGTCGTTTGTGTATTTAGATCATTATTCTTACATAGCTAAAAATTTTAACTTTTTTTCGTCCTCTTTCCATATTTGTCACAGTTGGACCAAATTTGCCATATGAAAGTGAACTTCTGTGTTCTTCTTAAAAATGCAGTATTACAGGAAAGGTGCTTTTCACTGTGCAGAAATGGAATAGTGAAAAGTAAATGTCCTCATGAAAACTGCAATCCGTGCTGTGTATTATTGTTATTGAATATTCCACTTAGAATTCCTGTTGGCTCTGTGGGCAAAAAACAAGTGCAAATTCACAGGAATTCTTCCCGAAAGAAGGACATTCCTTACAGAAAAGAGTTTATAAAATCCAAATGTCTATTTAATGGCAAGAAGAAATGCATGCATTCAAAATCCATTTTCCTCAGAGACAATGCCTGAAAGCATTAATGTATGGCCTTAGTGCATCATTGTAGTTCCTATCTCACTTCTCAATCTATACAATAAAAAGATGGATAATTAACAGGGCTTTGATGGTAATTTATTTAATATCCACAGGGTATGAAATGTCAGTGCCAAATGATATTGTTATCAACATAATAACAGCAGGGATGAATTTATATGTCAATAATTTGCTTAAAGCAGAATCCATCTGCCAAAAGTCCAGCAAAGATATAGCTCAGCATCGTAAGTTGGGAGCTTTTCAGTGAACTGTGGTGACCTAGCTGGTGAAATTTCAGACTTCATTTAATCTGTTTTTCCTAGAATCTTAGCCACAACGTGCATCACTGCATTCATGATGCAGATCATTATTCTTTTCTGATGTAGCTACACATCTGCTTTGCTTTTGTTAATGTCAGCATGGTCAGTTCTGACTCACATGGTTGTAGGCTAACAGAGACTCTTTCCTAGCCTCTTTTTTTTTTCCTCTAACATATTTAACTTCAGAGCCAGTGAGAAAGAAAACAGGAAGTGTGAATTTGAGTTATAAGATTAAGATATTCCACTTCCTGTTTCCATTCATGCAGAACAACAGTACTAAAATAATTCTGACTAGTCTAGTGGCAATCTTCAGCGATGTCACTCTTAATTTAATGCCAGTAAAAAAGGGAGCATTGGGCCATAGTTCAGCTATGTGCCACTTTCCACATTACTAGTTTGATCAGTGTCGTCATTGGTCTAGTTCTCTGTTTTCTAAGGTGATAAAAGAGTAAACTGTTCAATTGCTCCCTGCCTCCACACTGCACAGAGAGAGAACATGGGTGGGAGCATTAGGGTGCTTGAGGCCAGCACAAACACAATGGCAGAAGATCTGCTTGCGTAGAACAAAGCTGTGGGGAAGGAATCAAAGCGTGGCTCAGCAGGAGCCCAGGGAAGCTGCTGCACCCACAGGACAGTGCTGACCATTGCCAGAGTTTTCCTTCTGTGTGAAATGGCAACTCCTCTGTCCCAGAGCCCTGCGAGGTGGCAGCTTGCCCCTGCCCAGGGCCACCTGTTCTGCCACACCCACAGGGTCCCCAAGGATGCTGATTCATGGTGGCAATCTGATAAGGTGAACCAGGTACAGTTCAAAGACACTGCCCAAGACAGGCAGATCCTCATCTATGCCAGCCCAGAGGCACTGTCAGCAGAGTGTGTCACCGACAGCCTCTGTCCTGCCTGTGTACTGCAGCACTAGAATGTGTGTCCCACAGCATCTCTCAGTGAGCATCAGAGTGCACACATATGTACTAGGCACATCACTAATGTGGAATGGGAATGCTAAAACATTGGGAGGTGTGAAAAACTGGCAAAAAAAAAAAAAGTGAGAAAATAGATTAATCCCTTTTTGGTTCTGTTTTTAAAATTAACTTTGAGTATTTTGGTCATGGGAGTACAGGCTCCCAGCTTCTTTAAATGGAATGTGAGAGAAATTGGGGAAAGAAAAAAAAATAAATAGATGATGTCTCACAAGAGCTGAGGTAGCTCTCAGGAGTTGTTACTTTAAATTTAGTACTTTGAGAGATGTTATTGCTATAGCAACTACTTGGTTAAAGACAAAAGATTATTTTCCATTGTATTGTTTTCCTGGTAAAGTCAAGATCTGTTGCTGGATGAACTGAGGTAGTGACAGACTGGGTAAAAGCACACCCAGCTACTGTACTCGTGTCCAATCACATTTCTCACTGTGTGAGCGCTTCCTCCCTTTTAACAACAGATGGGAAAAGTAATGGCTCTTTTTCTGACTCTGCATGAAGAACTGCACCCAGGAACAATCCTGTTTCAGATTTCTAGCATTTTAGCACAGAGTTCATTTGTGTCTTGATCCCAGCCCTAGCTCAGGGATATATTGAGCTACTGGAAAAAATGTCTCCTCAGTTTCTTTCATCTGATAGCTGGCACCTTAGCAGATGTCACAGCAAGTCCTAATTCCCGAAAGCTACGATCTAAAGGAGAGGTCCATACATTGCCTTCTGTTTCACGTACTTAATGGTACGTGTGAGGAAATACTGTGAGGAAAATGCAGTTCAACCTTGTTGTGTGAAAAGGGTGGTAAAGCAATTTGGCAGGAAATAAACCCCGTTGCCTTCCAGCTTATCCTCAGATACCTGGAGGAGCTGGTGGTGGCTACACTTAGATCCTGAGTGATGCCCAATTCAGCACTATGAGTCCGACAACAACGGATTCACTCAATAGTGCACTGCATTCCCATACCCACGATTCATGGACTCCCACGGCTAAACCTGCAGAATTTAGTGGCATCCAGTGGGGAACGGTGTGGCTGGTGACAGACAGGCAGTTTCCTCAATGTGGCACTACAAGTCCGGGTGCACCCATGCCGGATTCACTCAACAGTGCCCTGCACCTGCCATCCAGTCACCATCTCTGGACTTTCATGGCCTATCAGGTGGCACCCAGTGAGAAACTGTGCAGCAGTTTAATAAGCAAATAAGGCACTTTAATAAAGCAACAGGAATAATACAGATTCATGTGGATTGCCACTAATAATCTACTGTCTGCAGAAGTATATACAAGCATTAAGGTTATAGGTTACTAAAGCATTAAGTTAGAAAGCAATTCTATAGAGATTTCTAAGTCTCTGAGAAAGTTCTCGAGGCAGTACAAATCTTACCCAAAGGCACCCCTATGTGGGGGGAAGAGAGGCTCAGCCCATTGGCTGGTCCCAGAGGTCTGTGATGGTATCTTCCCTAACATCCCCCTTTCTTTGGGCTACTTTTATATTGCTTTTACCTTCAAGGTGGAGCTTGAGTGACTCTAGTCATACTTTTATTGAGATTGGTAAAAACTCTTCCATTTCCCTTTTAAGGTATAGGTTACCTAGAATTTAGAGCATACGCTCAGTAAGGGAGGGTGGTCACATCCTGGAGGCGGGTGGCCTCTGAGCTGGAGGCGTGTTTTGGTATTATCCTGACAAAGTTTATACAAAGTTCACACAGGAAGGTATTTGTCTAAAGGGTGTCAGACTGTTGGCCCAGGATTGCAAACAAATGGCTTATCAACTTCTGCAGTGATTAACAGGGGCTGGCCGAGGGGCCTTCACTTCTCTCCACCCCCATATTGAAATGCAGACCAGGTTCTCCAGGAGACCTCCTTGGAGAGGATTCTTTGCATACCAGTTGCATTCTTCCCCGAGATCTTCTTGGACATTACACCTTTCCTTAATGTGTGAACAATGCTGGAGTTTTTTTATTTCTAAGTTACCCCCATTAATTATTCCACAATCTTGTACATGCGGTGTGGGTAGAATCTCTTAGGTTCACATCCTTAAAATAAATGAACTGATGAGACTGATGAGGCATGACTTATGACATTGACTCTTCTGGGGAAGTTGCACAGATTAGACTCCAATCCAATAGACACAAAGAAAGGTAGGGTTGGAAAAGACAACTCCAGTGATAATGCATCCTCCCCTCATATTCCCTTAAAAACAGAACACTTCTAGATGCCAGATGGAAAACTGAGCCAAAGCAGTGCAGCACTCACATCAGGTCACCCTCCTGGCTCTGCAGCTCTTACAATCTCTTCCACTTCAGCTTTCTGCAGTCCATCCAGACATACAACAGATGATTACTAGCTGTGAGAGTGGGCAGCACACAGCACTTCCCCAGTATTTTCCTCTCCTTCCCTTGGTGCTCCACTGTACCTATTAGTATCCTAGTTTGAGGCATTAGGTCTCATATATGACATCTCCAGTGTCTCACACAGCAGGCTGGCTTATGGCAACTCATCTTCTGAGGTATCTTTTCACCTTAGGAGACCCAAAGACTCCTGAATGGGAATGAAGGTAAAAAGCCCTAATTCTTAGATGGCAAGAACTCTAACTATGCCAAATATCTATGAAACGATTCCTGAGATCCGTTGTAGTCTCAGAATGGGGGAATAAACCCATGGCTTCACCCATCTTCTTTGCTTATCCTCATGGAGTGCAACACCATAAACTTCAGTAAACTAAAGTTTATGCTGCTTCTCAGAATGCAGCGCAACAGAAAAACCCAGAAAAGGTCAAACTGTTGATAAGTGCTAATACGTTCATGGTAACCCCATGCAGGCAGAAGTGAGCTCTCCTTCCTGACGTGCAGAGAATGAGCAAATTTCACTGTGTGGCAGCTCAGTCAGCATACATGAACCTACTGCAGGTTCTGTGTGGCATAACCAACCTAAGAAAAAGCTTCCTACTGAGATGTTGTACAGGGAAACAATACTACATCCACATTAGTTACAGAGTTAGTGCCAGAAGTGTGTGAAATATGGGATGTAATTTCTTGGACAATTGTTTGGACATGATCAGTGCCAGTCTCCCTTCCCCATCTATATGGCTGTTGGCGCACAATGCAGCATCTCAATCCAGTCCACATATCACTGTGGGACCTCATAATATAACAGAAGTAGCAAGATACTACAATGTATTCCAAAGGCATTGTTGGTGACTCAACATTTAACCTTGCACTGAAATTTGCAGCTGTTGTAATTCCCCATGTTCTGTTTGACTAGCATATTTCATCACTTAGTCTAGTCTTCATGTTTAGAGGACAATTTATTTTGTGGAGAGAAGGAAATAAGTCTAGGCAGCAGCATTTAGTAGTTTAAAATTAGCTCCTTCTGGAATGGAAGAATTCAGTCCTGAAGTTTCTTTGGATACCTATTACATCACTAGACGATTTAAAATTTGATTTTAGATAAGCCTGGCATATGCAGCTTCAAAAAGATCTAGAAATATTTATCAGAAGTAAGCACCACAACTCCATCTCTACCAAGGCAAGTCAAAGGAAATAACTTTGTTTGAGAAAAAAGCCTGATTCGTCCTGTCTTACTGTTATTTATACTCATTTTTTCTTCAGAATCTTTTCTTGTGGTGATTTGAAACTCACAGCTATTGTATTCAGGTTTCTTGCGTAATTTCCCTTTCCTTTTCTTGTATTTTACATTTATCACTACAAAGTCTTGACAATGTGAATTTAAAATGCCTAAATGTAGGAGAGTAAAAAAGGGATCCAAAATATAGTATGTTTAAATTTTCATTATTTTTTAATAAAATCTTAGCAGTGATTTGCTGGTTTTTTTTTTTTGGGGGGGGGGGGGGTTAAATAGCTTAACATTCAGTTTATTTCTTCACTTTAACAGGAAGCAATCCACAAAGGGTGTCAGAGTAGAAATAATAGTGAACTTCAAGAATGATTTGGTAGTTATGAAAAGTTTTGCAGACTACAAATTCCTGTTCAATCACTCAGGTCCAGCCAAAGGAACGTGCAAAGTAGATTTAACTGGAAACCTTTGCAAAAATGTTACTGACTTGATACATGTAGGTTAATATTTTCTTTGTTGTGCATTCATTTTAATTCATTACAGGCATATTAGAAATGAAATTATTTCTGGATACTTCTTTGGTTGCTAGCCAGTGTGGTGGTTTGACCTACAGCGGGACCATGCGGTCTTGCACTCACTCCCCTCACCCAGTGAGATGGGATGGGAGTCACAACAAAGTGGGTACGGGATTAGGAATGAAGGACAGGGACAGTTCACTCGCCAGTTGTGCTCACAGGCAAAACAGACTCAACTTGGGGAAGAAAAATCAATTTAATTCATTGCCATTCATCAAACTAGACATAACAACCACATCTTACAACACCTTCCCCTACTCCTCCTTTCTTCCCAAGCTCAAATCACTTTGCTCCCAATTTCTCTACCTTCCCCCTCCAGCCGCACAGGGGACAGGGAATGGGGGTTCAGTCAGTTCACCTCTGCTGCTCTTCCCCGCATGAAAGTCCAGGAACAAGATGTTCCCAAGTGAGGTTCCCATGGAGTCATGGACCTGACTTCGGGCTCAGCTCCTGGGTCCAGCATGGGGACATCCACAGGCTGCAGACTCACCCCTCACTCTGGGGTCCGTCCCCCCCTCCCACTCTGGCATTGAATGACACTTGGGGTCCCAGTTCCAGTCACACTTGCCTTCAGGCTCAGCTTTTCTGCTCCAGTGTGGAGTCCTCCATGGTCTACACATGGGTCTCTGCTGCACTGTTGAACCTTCACAGGCTGCAGGGACCTCCTTTGTCTTCTCCTATTCCATGCAGTTGAACTGGGTGTCTGAGGTTCTCTTGTCCTCCCAGTCTTCCTCCTGGCAATGAAGCTCTCTTTATTTAGGCCAATGGTCATCTTTTTGGTTTGCCATGTGAATGGCCTCTCCTCTTGGTTCACCACACCTTCTTCTTTTCAGGACAGTCCTTCCCCTCACAAATATGGATTCACAGAGGTGTTTCTCTAGTGCTCATTGGCTCAGCCTGGGCTGGGGGGTCTCTGCCTTGGAGCCAGGGGAGCTTTCACTCTCACAAGGTGACCCCTTCCCCCACTACCAAAACGGCCCTCCCTCCCACCACACACACAGACACCAACCAAACACAGCCAGTTATACAGTTTATTTATTTTTAGCAATTCATCCAGAGAAACTAGGACCATCAGCTGGATTCATTATCTTATAAGTCTTTTCCAACCACAACAATTCTATGGTTCTAAGAACTCAGTGACCCTTTGAAGCACTACCTGTGCAGGAGGCATAAGACACTCAGTGCAGACTTCACTCAAGACCCCTGTAAATACCCTCCAAAGACATTAAAGTAAGCACTTTAATGATTGCAGCAAGAGGTGGTAGGAATCCCTATGCTCGGATACATATTCTTTTCCAGAAATTGACAGCTTTCCTGTCACCTCAGCAAATTATTTTTTCCTTAAATGCTCGATTTGTTCTTGCAAAGTATTATGCAGCATTTTCAGTTAAAGAAATGCAGCAAAATATTGCATAGAGACGATTGTCTCAAATGAATTCATAGCAGACTGTCTGAAATAAGTGAGCTGAGAGACTAGCCTCACTAGGTGGCGATTTTGGTCTATTTAGCCAGGCTTTACAGAAGAGCAGGGAAAATATCCTCGTTTAATGGTGAGTTTCTTGTACAAAAGAAAAGGGAGCCTGGGCACAGAGCTGGCCATGAGGCTGGGGAGAGCCATCATGACCCTTTCAACCTCTGCCTTCTGCAAGCTATCAGGCTATGAATTATCAGACCTAGAACCTCGAAACAAAGGGCCTTACACTTAACCTTGTGAGCTTTCTTCTAGCCTGAATTTATTAACAACTGGTTTATGCTTACTTTTCTTTGTAACAACTTTTTTTGTTAAATTGTGTCTCCTTTCTTCTCAGTATTTATTCCAGTATAAATATGTATATATGTATACAAGCAACAGGCTAAACAAAGCAGGCTCTTCCAGCCTCTAGCCTGATGAGCCACTCATTCCCAAACTCATCCCACTAGCTTTTTCCTTCTTGTGTCCTAGCCAAGCTCTTTCTTGGGACTGGCACCAGTTCAAGGGTACCACCAGTGCTGACTTGGAGCTGCTGTAATGCTCCCCTGTGTCTGCCAAAACACTATACTTTACATAGCACAGCAGCACACAAATGATACATTTCACCAGCAGTTCAAACTCATCCTGCAATGGATCAGCTCCTTTCCTCAGGCACTTGTAATGGATGAGCTCCCAAGGCTAGAGCTCCATTATTGTCAGCTTCCAAGAACATGCTTTGTACTGCTGAATAACCCCCACAAAGAGACTCATGCTTTACCTTATTTCTTTGCAGACGTTTGCTTCCCTGGAGTACAATAAATCATTTTCATCTGCATGTTTTCACAATGGTCAGACCTTTCAGTTGCTGCACTAGAGTCATGTTCTTCCACATCACTTCATTAATCTCTGCAGTATCCAGCTTCATGTCCTGAGCAGTCCTGGTTCTACCCCATTTTCTCCCAAGAGCACATTAAAGGTTTTCAGGTGCTTTACACTTGCTATATGTGCTTCCCAGAAGGATTAGGGCTCCTCCTGTTAACTCTATTACCAGCTGTTGTGGGTTAACCACAACCCCAATCAGTGAGCAGCTCAGCCCCACACAGCCGCTTCACGCTCACACACCCCCCGCCTGGGGAGGGCGGGATGAGGGAGAGAGTTGGAAAAGTGAGAAAACTCATGGGTTGAGATAAAGATGTTTAATAGGTAAAGCAAAAGTCACACACAAGCAAAGCAAAGCAAGGAATTCATTCACTGCTTCCCATCACAGGCGGGTGTGCAGCCATCCCCAGGACAGCAGGGCTCCATCACACATAACGGTTACTTGGGAAGACAAACGCCATCACTCCAAATGTCCCCGCTTCCTTCTTCTTCCCCAGCTTTATATGCTGAGCATGACACCACACGGTACAGAATATCCCTTGGGTCAGTTGGGGTCAGCTGTCCCAGCTGTGTCCCCTCCCAGCTCCTTGTGCCCCCCCAGCCTCCTCGCTGGTGGGGCAGGGTGAGAGCAGAAAAGGCCTTGACCCTGCATAAGCCCTGCTCAGCAATAATGAAAACACGCCTCGGTTATTAACACTGTTTTCAGCACAAATCCAAAACATAGCACCATATTAGCTGCTAAGAAGAAAATTAACTGTATCCCAGCCCAAACCAGCACACCAGGCCAGTTACAGTTTTAGCTGATGCTACTACTTCCTTCTAATCACTGTAACTACAGTCAATATTCCTTTATCCTTTGCTATATTTATGGGGTTTTTTTTCTTTCTGTGTATTAAGACCAGAAAGAACAACTACACAAGCTTCTTTCATTGCTTCAGTGGTACCTATGAATCTTCGCAACCCTAGAATTAAAAAATTTGTTAATTAGCTAGTTTTTTGAACAATTTTGGTCTTAATTTCCAAGTGATTTATGTGTTTCAGGAAGCAGTATGGAATGAATTAAACTCTCAGCATTTATCAGCTTTGCTCTTTTGTGCTCAGTTTTTTATTCTAAGCTATATTATTCATATGAAAAAAATGACATTTCAATAATGTGATACTCTGAGATTATTCCAAATAACTGCAACTAAAACAAGGAATTAAAGCTAATAAACCATATGTACTTCTTTTCTTGCCATCAGGACATACTCGGCCACTAAAATGCAAATAATTACCGTCAACTCCCATTTTGCTGGTTCAATCATATGTATTTAAATACTAAATTTAACAAATAAAAAAATTAAATGCTAGGTTGAGCAAGTCCACCCAATATGAAGTATTAGGCTCCTCTTCTTCCATTTCCTTCTGCATCCATTTCACTAGTACTTGACATCCATTACTTCCTTTACTTTTGTCTTTTCCCAAGTTCATTCTTCTATATTGCTCCACCTTGCTCCCTTATATGTCCAGAAGAATATTTATAAAATAATCTCTGCTAATCTCCTCACCTCTTTATTACTAACATAAGCAACCCTGAGCCACTGCACAATACAGGGAAGTGTCATGTTGTTGGGGAAGGAAAAAAAAGGTCAATTTTCTGCTTTTCTGTTTAGCTAGAAAAAAGATTATTCAACTGATTTTGTTGTCTGCCAGGAAACTCACTTAAAGTTCTTAATCTGCTTTCATATTTAAATGAAAATGAAGAATCTTGAGTGTAAGGAGAAGATATTTTCAGCAGAGCCAGGCAGCTTTACATCTATTCCAAAGCTAGCCTTTGGATAGTAAAGCCTCCCGTTGCTGCTATGAGGAGCTCTGGCTCTTTCCATCAGCTCAAGTCAGGCTTTTATTTCAGGAAAGTTTCAAACTTGGAAATGCTAGGTGTCACCCAGCACTCTGCCTGATGCACACTCATGGCAAATTGTCATATACATCCTCAGAGGGCCGGCAGGACAGACCCTTAACCTTCAGCTCCATGCTGTTCTCCCACACACTGCTTTAGCTCTTGGTAGCTCACTGCTGGTTCATTTTGTTCTCATTTGGGAAGGATAATGAGAAGAACCTCGCTGAGCTCTTACATCATATTAATAATTATATGGGAATAAACACAGTATGAATAACTGCAGGGTGCTATGTTGGGCAGGAATAACAACTGCCTATTTTAAACATGATGCTTTTTCCTCTGTGCAATGAAAAACACGGGGAAAAAAAAAAAAAAAAGAAAGGAGTTGCCAGAGAATGAGATGGGTTTCTGTTAGTTAAAATAAAAAAATAAATTTCTTTGTCCTGCACCATCCTCTCAGTGTAGTTTTCCTGGGCTGAGATTCTTCCACTAGTCTTGTTGACCCAGCAAAGACTGATATGTAGTTCACAAGCTATTTTTAGGAAATCCATCATTGAAGTGCTAGTTAAGGAAGAAAATATTTAATAAAAGTTAGAGTACTAAATGAAACCATGTTTTAGAAAGTCAACCATGAATCAAGCTGTGGGGATACCAGCCTATTAAGTTAATCATGCATGAGCTAAACTCACTGGCAAGAACCCCATTAATCCATTGAAAACCTAATAAAAGAGTCAATAATGCTTTTCTAACACATAAGTATGAAATCTACATCCAGAATCTTAAAAAGCAAAGTAAATATCCACTTTTCAGAACTTGAGTTACAATAGCACTAATTAATAATTACATGATGCCATCATCCCCTTCTACAGAATTGTTCTCCACTGTCTTTTCATTAGTCTCATTTCAAAAGTCCCAGGTGAAGGAATTTCTATCATTAAGTTGGCTTATCTATAATCAGCTTTCATTGCTGAGAAATTTTCTTCATATTCTCAGATATAAGTAGCAAGAAGGGAAGTATTAAATGTATTTATTTGCTTTGAAGTGTTTTCATAGATATGCAGACATTGCATTGAGGTACTCAAAGGATTAGATGAGCTAATTAAAAGTTCTCTGAGCTGTTGACCATGGAGCTTGATGCAAGATCCACAAAAAGCTTTTCCAGCTCCCTCAGGAGACAGCACATTTTATCTTACTTGCTTATTGTCTAAGTACAGCTTGCTAAGGAAGCACAGTTACAAGGACAGCCAGGCTGCTGTGGGATGGACACATGGACAGCACTGCACACACAGCTGAAAAACTTCCTTGGGTGAGTAGTGAGAACATTCACAGGAAGCTTTGGAAAGGCTTAGTAGCTGCCATTTCTGAAGGTGCTTCATCGGTTGACACATCAGTGACATCCACCACTATCCTGTTCTGCTTCCATGCTGTAACTTCAGCTGTCAAGTTGTGACAGCACTTGTCTGAGCCATGACAGAACTTACCCTTTGATGACAGGAGAGAACATAGGTAGAAAAGATGAAAGATGTGTTGGCTCTAGCTCTGGATCCCATTGCTGGCATTAAATAATCAGCCTACAGTTTTTGTCAGAGGGTCTCAGAGCACCACCAGAAACACACAGAAATGTCCAGAATTCGTTTGTATGCATTATAGCCTCTTGCCACTCTTATCTAAAGCTTCCTTCAATTAGTTAACAAAGTCTTCTGAGAATAAAAATAACAAAACTCAGTATTTCCCCTAGCCTGTACAATAAACAAGAGAAAAAGGAAGCAATCATCCAGTTATAACCCCACACATTTGTGTGTCCTCGGAATGTTTTCAATGCATCTGCTCCTTGTGGGCATTTGTGTTTTCCATAAAGCGTGCCATTACTTTAAAAAGGATCAAGCTATTTTGTGTGATTGTTTTGTCATTCCTACCCACAGACTAAACCCATTTTCACATTATCAGACAAAGTAAGGAAATCAAAAAATAAAACAAGGAAATTGAGGCTTTTTGAGTTCCCCTATTTATAATTCCCTGTCAAGAACCTTGAAAAACTCCCTTTTGCAATTTAGGAATAGTAACTTGTGCCAAAGCTGAGCACAAGGAGGATACATGCTCTTGCCTCAATTAGTATTGACTCGCTCGTAGTGTGTAGTTGTAAACAATGCCAACAACACTTATCAGCAACAAAAATAGAACTAATCAATAATGGGTCAGGAGGACCAGCAGTACGCTCAGCTTCTGGGAATACAAATCCTTGGCAGGAAAACACAATTTCAGCTTCAGATTCCATAACTGCAAGACTCTTTGAAGTATTGGAACCAGGTTTGGTTTTTAATCTCAAAGTATATCATATAGCTCATCATATATATAAGATATATTATATAAATGATTGATGATGTATATATCATTTAGCTCATCACAGACATAATACCTATATTGTAGATATAGATATTATAGTATATATTCTATATCTATGACAAGCTATATGATATATATAATCAATCATATATATCTATTGATATCAACCACTATATAAGATATATAATATAGAGCTATATGATGATTGATATCTATATGATAGATCAATCATCTATGTTCATATAGATATCAATCATCATATAGCTCTATATTAGATATATTTTATATAGTGATTGATATCAATAGATATATATGATTGATATATATATCCTATAGCTCGTCATACATATCTATATATTATATCTATCTACAATATAGATTTATATGTCTATGAGCTATATGATGTATATATAATCATCAATCTCAATCTATCTATATATACATATATATATATCTTCAACCTCAGTAGTTCCCACCAACACAATTATTATTATTATTGTTACTATTAGCATTCTACTTTCCCCTAACACAATCTTTTGTTGTGCAATTCACCAAAAGCAAAATGAACATCCTAATCATTTCCACTCTATGCTACTCAAAACAGAATGAGAAAATATGTGCAGGAAAGTTTTGTCAGTAAGAAAAGTATCCGAAGTTTCTGGTCTTGTGGCAACATGAACAAATGAAGCAGATGCTAGAGGAACATACAGGCCTGATGCTGTGCAGAGCTGTCAGTTTATGGCATTAGCATTAGCAATAGCTCTACTTGCCATTCATACTAAGCCTCATACAGGACTTTTGATCAGGTAGAGGTTTATCTGCTGGGCCAGAGTCACTGTGCCCACACCATGACAAGAGAGATTCTGTATCACATGGCCACCCCTACCTAATCAGTATTATATCTTGTTAAACACAAATCACCAGTGCAGTCTCTATTTTCTAATGAATATAAAAACATAGATTTTAATGGAAATTCTTTCCCTAATACCCATTCTTATTCATTGTTAACGAACTGCTGCTGCCAATAGCATTTGCATTACCAGTGACTGCATCAGACAGTAAAAAAAAGGCTATGGCGGTGCTAGCCAGTCACCACTGTGGATATAAATCTCCCACAGCAAAGACATAAATAACATCAGAGTCTGAATACAGTGCAGAGAGTAGTCCAATTATATGTGTTATCTATGTTATGCTAATATCAAGTATTATAGAAAACTGATGCCAAGCAGACAATACAGAGC
Source organism: Caprimulgus europaeus (assembly GCA_907165065.1). The sequence goes on along the minus strand of OU015532.1, from coordinate 20,042,353 downwards.
TCTGAAAATAAACTCTTTGTTTCTTCCCTGCTATCAGCCATTTGTGGAAAAGTATTAAGTTTAGTATGAGATGCTAAACCATGAAGATTCTTATAAAGAGAGTATTGAAGAAGTCTTCTGCCCAGCACAGAACAGGACAACCCTGTTGTCTTCAACCTGGCTTTCATTTTTCTGTCTATGGCACTTGAGAATTCACATTAAAAGTTGCAGCTATTAGAAATTATGTGTAAGTAGTGACCTTTGACTATAGCGTGCACCAATTCAAGAAATTAAATCAGCTAAGTGTAAAAATAAAATTGTTTCCCTTGGGTGTGTCAACAGTGCTTGCCTTGCAGGGATTCATCTATCTGTAATAACATTCTGTTCAAAGCTGCATACGAATATACTATCTTAAAAAAAAAAAAAAAACAACCAACCAAACAAAAAAAACTCCAGCACATTCTTATTCTATAAAGACATTAACTCCCTTGGTGATTGCTGCTTGTGAAAAAATAGCAGGGTACTCAATCAAGCCAACTAGAACATAAATTACTGGATGTGAGGAAATCAATATTTTATTAGAAGTACAAGGCTTACTATGATGAACAATGCAGAAATGTGCCTTTCTGTTTATAGGTAAATCATTAGGTTTCCTAAAATAGACAAGGCTGCTAGACAGCTGATGTCTTCAGCTCAGGGCAATGGGGATTATAATATAGGAATAAAGGAGGAAGGTACAGAATGGGAAATATAGCTATGAAAATCCTCTTGAAGAGAAAGGAGAGGGATAAATGTGACTATACAACCAATATGCATCTGCCTTCTGCTTTCAGATCTTCTCTTGAACCTTATACTAATGTTTTCAGTGTGCAAAGTTATTAAATATAGCCTATTTTGCAATGCTGTTTTTCATTACAAGCCAATTCTGAGTGGTGCTGAGCATCTGAGACTCCAGCTGCAGTCCATTTGCCAAGACCCTGAGAGGTCCTTGAAATCCTGTTAAGTCATTAATTACAACTTATCCAGAAGCTTTGAAGAGCGGGATTCGAGACAATATGGTCCTAATGGGAATGGAGGCTGCTGAGCTCCCAACAGACACTTGAGACCTTGCAGAAGCAGGCTCTTGCTACCTGTGCTGAGGAAAGTGCAACAGGTGAGCTCTTTCTGTGCACGTCAGGGAGCGAGCTGTCAAATGTGCACAAGCCCTGTGACAAACTGGTGCCTTTTAAATCATAGTGCACTCTTGGGCCCAAACATGGGCTTCTGTAGGCATCCTTTGGGCACAGGTATGTTTTTGGCATATTTCAAATATACTCTCTCTTCCCTCAAGCTGTCTCTTTGCAGGTAGATATTGTGGTGAAGAAGTAACCTCACAGGGTTGCAGAAGGCTGTTGAAATGACCGTTCCCATATTTGCACTTCCAAACCTCTCTATTGATTAAAATATACTTGATGAATTCTGATAGTTCCCACATGCAGATCAAAGGAAAGCAAGAAAAGGTTGTTCTAAGTGGAAACACTCAATTAAGTGGGCTTACTGGAAACACACTGTTACCGAGAGCTGAATTTTGCCTGAAACCCCCTGCAGAGGGTACATCAGGAATATTCCCTTCTCAAACCCAGACTTGGTGCAATCTGTGAACTGAACAGAAATCAGGTTAGAGAAGTGATTAATGATATCTGTAGTAAGGTATATTACTTATGTCTCTTTTTCATCATCTTGTCTCAGCATATAAATATTTTTTTCATGAAGCAAATTCTTCCCAAAATCAATATCAGTGTACAAAAGGCATAAGCTAGCTCCCATCAGACTGCAAGGAAAGATTCCTAGTGACTTTGGCAAGATCTGGGCTACATCCTACTTCACAAAATGAGTAGCGCTTGTGATACTAGTCATGATAAGTTAAAATTTTAAATAGAAAACAGTATTTAATCAGTGTGATTCACTTTTCCAAAACAGTGTCATTGCTAAAGGTTTCATTTGGTTAGGCTGCTTTTTGGGAGTATCTCAAGTATTACTACAATGCTTTGAAAACAGTGTTGCAAATCTAACCATAATCTTCAGCATTACCAAGAGCTGCCTTCCTCATGCAAATTCTGGCATTCCTGTACTGATCACCGCTTCAGAAGACAATATGGTACAGCACATTCTGCCACCAATGTGCTTGTCACCTCACTGTCACTACAGAATGACTTTTTTGACTAGAAACTGTGGGTGTCTGGGAAGCCCTATCAGTCAATCCAAAATAAACCTAGACACTATCAGCAGTCATACCTGAACATGTTATGCAGTTTGTCACTCTGGCATAATATTCTGGAAGTAAAATACTGCCCTCGGCTATTCCTGTGCAGCTGCGCTGCCAGCGCTGGAGCTGAGATACGCGGTGCTGAGAGCACGCCTGCCTTCTCAGCCAGATTATTTTGGTAATTGCTGGTGATTGCTCTGAGTGCCACACTGCAGGCTGTTCCTGCTGGCAAGGAATTAGCCCCAGTAGTATGTCCCAGTGTAAACCAGTATGTACAATATGAACCACGGTCAGATCCATCTGCTCGGATCCATCTTTTTCCATCTGCCACTATGCTCTATACTATCCATAGGACATCGCCTCAGAATTATGAATCATCCTCTCTAGGCTCTTGATATCCTACTGTAACAGATGAGCATAACATATATTCCATTATAATCACTCTGGATATAGCTGTCCATTGTTATATTAATGAGTTAATAAGAAAAGAGCCAACTAGCTGACATTACTAAATTACTGACCTTTCAGGTAAAAAAGCCTTAAGTCTAAGTCTGCATTAGTAACACAAGAGAAGGCATACCTGTGAAATAAAGTGTTTCCTCACTGTTTGATTGGAAATTGGTATGTGAGGTATAATCCAAATCTTTGTTAGTACCACTAACTATGGCAGAGTAATTCCTAAAGGGCAAGTCTAATGTAAATAAATGGGATGTTCAACAGCGATGAGACTTTGGCAATACACCGGTGAGCAGAGAGATTTTAATTTATTAGTAGGGAAGCACATATGAGACCACAATAGGAGAGAAGCATCTTTCTGCTGCTTGTTTTGTATGATAAAATCTTAACTGAGTGTCAAGTTTTAAATGTTAATTTCTTTCTGCTGCACAGTCTAAATTTCCCAAAAATTATCCAGGGGCTAGAAAACCATATTGCATGTCACAAGCATTCAGTGTATTTCATTACCCAAAAAGAAAGCAGAGGAGTAATTTGATCACTTCCTTATGCACTTACACATTGAAAGCATGTGTGACAGGAGGCAGCTTCTCTGCCTGGCTAGCCAGAAAGGCATTAGGGGACCAAGTGACTTAGAAGGTGTAGTTTGACAGTCACATATGAAAATGGGGCCAAGTATCCTTGTGACAGAAATGTTTAAACATTGGTAATTTCCCAGCACCATCATTTGGAGTCTCTACAATGATGCGAGACAGCTTCAAAAAGCTATAATCCATTTTTTCCAGTAAATATTCTGCATATAAGGCTACAGACTAGATAAACATGATAGTCTGTGCTGGCCCTTGAGTTGGTGAATCCTCACCCCTTATCCTGAATGCAAGCAGAGGTTTTCTAGGGTGGCTGTAGAAGCTAAAGCTGTCCCTTCTCCTGCACAGCTAGCACAGCTAGTGTGTTTTATCTGCTCTGTGCAACTGCAATGAGGCATCTACAACTATGCCTATTTGTAATAGGAGACAGCGGGAGAAACAGATTATTTTAGAGCTACAGGGTATTTTCTGTAATACACTCTAGGCTAACATCCAGGGCCTGAGGCCTTTCAGAATCAAAGAGCACAGGGAGTCTCCAGGCCCCTCACTGATTCTCTGAATTTCCATTTGTCCAGCAGTACTGGCAGCTGCTGGTTCCTCTTGAGCTATCAGTTTTTTCTCTTCAATTGGCTGTTTCCACTGGATATGAAGTGAGGCGTGTGCTGGTATTCATATAGGTGCCCTCACTATAGTGAAAGCTGTCCAATTCTGCTGAGGATGAACATTTCTTCAGTTATTTTGCTGATCTCTTCATTGGTAATGGGATTTTTCCCATCAGCATTCCAAAACTTTCAAAGGAACCAGTTACTGTATATTTGCTTGGTGGTGTATATAATGCTTTGGTGCTGAAAGTGGCAATAGCAGTCTGCATTTTACATAAGCAAATGATTTTTGAAGACACTTGCCCATCTAACTTCAGAGGATGTAGGACATTGCCAGACCCACAGCTTCCTTGCCTTATATATATTTAAGGAATCTTCATAAGAATCTGCATTCTTAGGTCCTTGCTTCCATGGAAATACAAAGCCAGCTTGCTCTGAATATCGAAAACCAGGACTAAAATGTGCTTTTGTACTATGGCTGTGGTAAGACCTAAAGTCAATTAATTTATTATTTTTGATAAGTGACAGAAATCATTCTCATAATTTAACAGATTTTTATCTAAACTGTTTATTTTGTTTTCTGTAATCTCTTATTTGCTTGCAATTCCACAGCAGCTAATTAAGATTTTTAAGCAAATTTAGAAAAGAGACAAATTCAGCAGAACTGATATAATAATCATAATGCACATTTTTACAGTGCGGATTTCTAATTATTAATACCTCTTAGGCTGAGTAATTCCAGGTTATAAAAAATTGCTTGCCCTGCATTTATTTAATGTTTGTACTAATGGCTTTAAGCACTGTATCATCATTAATAATAATAATAATAATTAGATTCCTGAATCATTAAAGGAATCACTTTTGCAGCAGTTCATGCTGTTTCTTCACCTGTAAAAATCTTTCCTTATCTTACAGTGCTGAAGGGAGTGCTCCAAAACTCCCTGTGTTTTGCCATTGCTGGCAATTAGAAGCACTTGCTGATTAAGCAAACTCAAGACACAGCTTTCAGCTGAGCCATCAGAGGAAGTCTGCTCTGTGGTAGGAACATAGCTAGTAAGGGACCTTCTTTGCTTTGAGAGTACTCTTGATGGTACCCTGGCACAGAGAAAGACCTACCTTTTGTATCCTATAGCAAAGAGACTGTGGTGGGTTGACCTTGGCTGAATGCCAGGTGCCCACCAAGCCACTCTATCACCCCCCTCCTCAGCAGGATGGAGACGTGAGAAAATAAGACAGAAAAAAAAAAAAAGCAAACTCATGGGTTGAGACAAAGGCAGTTGAATAGAAACAAAGCAAAGCTGCATGTGTGGAAGCAAAAGAACAAAATATTTATTCTCTACTTCCCATCAGCAGGCGATATCTGCCCACTTCCCAGGAAGCAGGGCTTTCGGTACATGTAGTGGTTACTCCTGAGGACAAATATTGTAAATAATGAATTATCCCCCTTCCCTCTCTGTTCTTCTACTTTTTATTTCTAAGCAGACTTCATATGGTGTGGAATATCTCTTTGGTCAGTTTGGGTCAGCTGTCCTGGCTATGTCCCCTACCTAGACCTTTCCCACCCCCAGCCTACTGGGGCAGGGGGATTTTTTGAGAGACAGCCCTGATGCTGTGCGAGCATCAACACTTGTGTTATCAACACGTTTCTAGCTACTAATGCAAACACAGCAGGATGAGGGCTGCTATGGGGAAAAGTAACTCCATCTCAGCCATAAAAAATACGGGGACATATGCTGACAAGACAACATCTCTCCTTGTATTCCAAGCACTTTCTCCTCCTAATTATTCATCTGTTAGGACACAGAAAGAAGCAGCTGATTATTATGAATGATATATTGAAAAAGAAAAAAACCAACTTTGCCACTATTTCCATTACGTGCAGTTGCCATTCTTTAAATGTGTTGCACATGTGCAGGTGGCAGGAGATAATTGATCTTCATTGAATTTCTAGGTAATAGCTTTAAAAATTTCCCTGGAGACAGCACTATCATGACGGATTTATTTATTGAACAACCATGAGACACCTAGCATGTTTCAATTTAAAAAAAATTCTTCCCTCAACCTGCACTTCTTCACTCCTCTGGAAAAATCCAATGGAATATCTTTTGGCAGAAATACCGTAATTCCACAGTTATACATCTGTATGCATACATCCATCCAACATTTGATTCAAGACCACCATTAGTTAAACTATTCTGGACATTAAAGAAGTATAAGAGCCAGTTTCAGACTTGCTGTAATGAGATGTAAATCCAGATCTGGTTTATTCATGCTCTGAATTTGTCTTGTGTACTCCAAGGTCTAGTCCCAGTTCTTCGTAGGATTAATTTGGAGATATCCCACTAATGGAAAAGGGTGTCAATGATTGTTGTATCACACTATATAATATTTAGGTTCATAGGAGGAAAAAATATAGTTGATGTTAACCTTAAAATGTCCAAAGGCACAGTTTTAAAGTTGTGACGTGCAGGCCAAAGAAATACTAACACAGAAATAAGTAATTCTAAGGGAGCTGAGGACAAAGGCACCCTAGCAGCATGTGTGAAATTCAGCTGCAGTTTGAAGACAACTCTTATAGCAACAAACATTACAAGACACTGTTACGAGTTTAAAAAGGCAATTCAGTTTAACAAGAAGTGATGTTATTATTTCCCTATATCCACGTTGAGCCACATTTAGCTTTTTTTGCCTCATAGCCCCCAACATAAGTGGATCAAAATGCTTTATGAAAAATAGTTAAACCAGCACTTCCACAAAGCACTATAGACAGACAGATTAAGATTTCAGAACTGGAAAGACTGAGAACCAGAGTAATTTTGTGCGCCTTGTTCATTCTCCATATTCAGAAATTTGATCCGTGACTCAGATATACAGACTTGCCCTGATGCTCTCAGGCAATGGCAGAGAATGGAGACCCCAACCACCTCCAGGATCAATGCTGCTGTAACCTCTACAGCTGCACAGCTCTCTCCCTATACTCTTGAAGAAGTGCATTGGTGACATAGTTATGGGTCTGCTGCAAAGTTTGTACAAAATCTGTAAACAAAATCAAAGCACACTATTCTGAAAAGGGAATAATTGCCAGACTGAATTGGAAAACATTGTTATAATTAGTTCACTTGGATGACACTTTAGTCTCTATAGGCATGACACAGTGACTCTTCATTTTGAAACACGGATGTGACTGTCTTCCAATTCTTTATCTATTCCACCATAATTGAGCATTAATAATATGCCCTGAAAGCCAAATGTCACCCAAACTACCGTCATTAAGAATGAACGAACATCTATCTGTGTAGCTGAACCTGGAGACTTAATAAATTCTTGTTACTAAGAAGTCTATCAGCATTGTATAGTGACATGCAAATGAGTAAGAATTGTTCTGAATGAGAAGTGGTAGAGAGAAAAAAAAAAAAAAAAGCAGCACTCCATATCAAAATATATATCTCTAGAAAGCTCTTCTATTTCTGGTTGGGGATCTCAGCCAGATCATTATGCAAGTCACTTCATGTACCCGTGCCTCCCTCCTTAGTCCCTTCTTTTTCTATTTAGGCAAATAATACTCACCTGTAACTTAACAGAATACATATAATTAGCTTATGTTTTGGTAATGATTAGATAATAGTGCCTACTAAGGTGAACAAGACTAACTTAAAAATTATAGACTTAGTCAAAATGAGTCTTTACATTTTTATATCAACAGAAGAAAATAATGGCAGCTAGCAAGACTCTCTGTCCTGCCTGTCCCTCCTTGCCTGGAACAAATATTAAAGGTCACAAACTGCTTCACAGAATGAATTCATCATTTTTATTTTGAAGCAGAAGAAACTTAAGACACACTTCACTTCATGTGAAGTCATACAGTCAAGCATATATTTCAATAATTTTGTTCAAGCATCATATGTTTTTTAATTTCTAACTCAGCCCTGTTCACAGCCCTATGGCTTACATTGCCTTTTAATCCACAACGATGCTTGTACATACTCCCTTTTGTATTCACTCATACCCACACACAAATGTGAATTCATGCTTCATTTTCTTCTGCTGCTGTGTGTGCATACAGATAATACTTAGGATTCTCCAGAAGACTACAATTTCATCATATGAACCATTTTGAACTTCCAAATATATATGAACTTCCATATATAACAGAAAATTATTCAGAACCCTAAAAGCTCCTGACTATTTTTAATTAAATATTGGAATGTAGAGTTACAGTGATGCTACTATATAACCTAGCCAACAAACACAACTATGAAAAATCCTTCCAAATACTTTTAAACCTTTACTACTTATTCTCCTTGTCAGTAGGTGTTGATTATTAATTTAAACTAAAAGCAGTGAAAGAGAAAGTGCAGAGCCAAGGCAGCCTGCTATCAGCCTCTTTACACTAATGGCTTGGAAGATACTGTTAGTATGCGCATACCCCTTGGCTGAAGAATCAAATTATTTCAGCTTTCATACAGATAGCATTCAAGTAAATTACTGGAGGTGCCCTTTACCACTTGGTGCATTGCCAATTACCAAATGCCATTACTTTCAAATGCAATGAAATGTTTTAGTACCACAAGGTTAAAGAGAAAACCTATTTGCAATGAATGAAAGGGCAGAAAATGTCACATACAGAAACAGAAAGACAGATTGAATAGTTACAGCAGAAGTCAGAGGTCCAAAGTGTAGATGAGCTGGTTTCCTCAGTAAGATTGCTGACTGTGAATTAAATGGGATATTCACCTGAGGTCCAGGAGAATCTGTACAGTAAAGGATTTTGAAGTATATGCTAAATGCTTTATGCAGGTTCCTGTGAAGGAGACAGAAGTTTAAAAATTTACTTCCATGTGACATTGCATTTAAAACATATCAAAGAAAAAACTTTAAGTAGAAAGTTCTGTGCTGTGTCAAGTCAGCCTTTCTGTATCTCAATAATGCCCTTTTACTGTATGGATTTTGTTGATTTGGGGTTTTTTGGTGAAACAACTACAGCATGTCAGATTTACAGATTTATATTCAAATACTTCATTCTGTAGGTAAGAGTTACCTTTGAGGAGAAGTTTACCTTCTATTACCTCATATTTTCTTACCATAAAAGGCATTCTGCAATCTAAACTGAAATAATTCTAGATTAAAAGCAGTCAAAAAGTCTGGAATGGAGTTTCCATGAAAAAGAGTCCCAGACTGAAGTACAGATGTCAGTCTAGAGCACACAGGAATTGAATCTCTACAAAATGGCCACTGTCTTCAACACAATGAAATTATTAGGTGAACAGAAAATGCTGGTGGTTATATATAGACACTGCCTATCAAATCCAAGAAACACCACTGACATCAGAAGAGGCTTTCCAGACATATTCTCTATGATTTATCCACAATTGTGAGTAACAACTAGCAAAATAAAAGTAACAAGCATGTAGTCAGAAATAAATTGCCCAAGTTATTAAAAATAAGCAAACCTGGATATCTTATTTCTCTGCACCCACAAAACTTGGCTCTGTAGAACAGCTATAGATTTTGTCTTTTGTTGTTGTTGTCATTTTAGCTGTACTAGTGCCTATTCCCCAGCACTCCCATCCATTTGTCATTTCATTTTCCTCCAGCTAGTGATTTATGCTTTTCCTTCTGTCTAATAGTGTCTGATTTCAATTACTTTACTTCCTTGGAAGTGCAGTTCCTACAATGAATTGAGAAACTGCCATTTTCTTTATTACCCTTGGCACTTTATTTTAACACAAGCATCCCATATATCATGGCATCTCCAAAAGGCTTGGGCCTGCTACCTAAAATTGCTTTAGCTGTACATTTTGCCATTCATATTCCCTTTTCTGTTTGCTTTCTCCCTTTCAAAGTCCTGAAACACCTTTAAAAACTTGTCCTGGTTTTGCTAGCATAGAGTTAATTTTCTTCTTAGAAGCTAGAATTTAGTTTCAGTATGGAATTTGCTATGAGAAGAATGTTGATAAAGTACTGATGTTATTAGTTGCTGCTGGAGCTCAAGGTCATGGTGTTTGGCTGGTTCACAGCTGCATTAGGACTGGGAGGGAGAAGGGTGGTGAATAGCAAAACCCCAAACTGGCATTTGGATGTGCCAGTGAGATATTCCATATTATATCACATCATGTCAGTATATTGGGAAGGGCTGACCGGAAGACGGGGGCATTCTCTCGAGGATCACTCAGGCTCGCTCTTCCGGGATTGTAGTTTTTATTTCAGGACTGTCTCTGCTCTGGGATTGCTGTCTGGCACAGGCTGGGCATCAGCAATTGCACTGTGAATCACTCAATTGTATATTCTGTTATCACTGTTATTATCATTATTATTTTATTTCAATTAAAAAATTGTATTCATCTCAACCCATGAGACTCCTTGCCCTTTTTCTTCCAATTCTCTCCCCTGGGGGTGGGGGAAGAGTGAGAGAGCAACTGTGTTTAGCTACAAGATAAGGAGTGAAACCACCACAACTCTACTTTCAAAAACAGCTTTCTGTGACACATAAACATATGAAAACCTTTATATGTCAATTAAAACCATATTGGGACAGTAGAAATGTAAGACCAGAAGACAATATATGAGCTCCAAAAACATGGCTGCACAGTGGGATGTGCAGAAACATCCATGGAGTACCTATTGCCCCTTATTCCCACTCACCATAAAACACCTCTTCAAACCCCTCTAACAACCCTAAACCTTTACTAAAATACCCACAGGCTCAACTCCAAAAAAAAAAAGATGGAGAAAGCAGGTGAACTCAAGGACATTATTAATGCTTAAGGTCCTTTCCCTAGCAGGGAAACTGTAAGACAAAAGAGATCCAAAGCTGTGATCCCATCCTACACAGCCATGGAGGAAACCATGAAGACATGAAGCATAGACTGGCCAGCTACTGCCGCTCTGAGCTGGAGAAAACTTACCACCAAACTCCAGCCACAAGAAGTTTTCACTTAGTTTCCTTTTTAAGCTTCACATTATATTTCTATTTGTGTGTACAAAATATTCTAATTAGAAAACTTCATCAGCTTATTCACAGTATCATATAAAGCCTAATTACTTCACAGGCAGTGCATTATTTATCCCTGTCAGACCTGAAGGTGTATTTTATTAATATACAGTTAAATACCAGTCTCCCCTGGAATAAACTTCAGTCCCTTAGCATATATGCGGAAAACCTGTGACCCATGTTGGGAAGTGCTCTATATTCAGGCTAATTTATTTGATGGACAGAATATGCACAATCAATGCCACAGTGCTACTTACTTACAGTGCTAGCAATTCACAAGGCTACTTTCATTCAGAACTAGTTCAGTTTTCAGAAACAATGAAGGTAAACTGACTTTGAATGGTTGAAGTCCTTCACAGTTTCATTCCACAGTTTCATCCCCCAGTTTCCCCTTCAATGACAGCTTTTCCACCAAGTGACACAACTGGCTACGAGAGAATATTTCAGCACAGAGAAGCAGATAGAAATATGGAGACATGGTAACTGAGGGATCTGCACTGGGTATTTTCAAAGAATGACATGAGGCCAGTCCAACCTTTCTCTCCAGTTAAACATGTAATGAGGGTATACCTTATCAAGTATATCTGCTTATTAATACATCACTTAAAACAGCAAGCTAAAAGTTTATTTTTTTAAGCCTTGTACCCATGACAGTGGCTCTCACAGCTGAAGAAGATAGAGTCAAGGAAAGCACTCAGTGGCATGAGTGAGTAGAGTGGAAAAAGATTAATATATGAAAGATCTGGGATGGGTCTCAGTTTCAAACACACTAAGTCTGCCATACGTGTCGTTATCTGAGCTGGCTGACAGCTCTCCCAGTGGCCAGTCTGCCAAGCCACGAAGAAACTGAAACGAAAGCAGTGCCTTGTATAAAACCACCAGATGTATAGATAAAAGGGGTTCAAACAGGAGGCAAACCTGTAAAAAACCAGATCGTTTGTGCTCCTAAATCCTTTGTATGCTTTTAACAATCTCCCCCAAAAGACATTCTACATTTCTAGAAGCAGATTTATGTATGTCTATAGGTTTGACAAAGCTCTTAAGGGTGCAGAAGCAGCAAATATTTTTAAAGTGGAACTGAAGAAAATAAAAAATAAAATTATTAACATCATCCCTGCTTTTCTAGAAGGAAGAAAAGAGAAAGCCAGTGCAATGCAAACTGTGCAGATTGGATTTTCTTTCTCCAAACCTACATGTGCACAAGGCTGGGCTTTGTCTCTCTCATACAGAAGTCAGTGCTTCTTGTTAATTATCTACACACTACAGATAGGCTCTACATGATTAGAATCAAGCAGAAACTGAAGGCTGTCAGTGAGATGCAGAGCTGTTATTAAGGGCTCCTGAGCTGCCCACTGTACCTCTAATCCCCTGCTGTCATTTCCAGCCACTCCTCCTTCCCCAGTGAGGTAAATCAGGAATACTCTCCTGAAATCAAGGGAACAGCAGGAGAGTTAAGGCTAGAGTAAGGGCATGGAGAATCAGACCTGTCTTTTCAAAGAGCTGCTCTGGAGAGACAGAAACCCTGATCTGCAGCAGGTAAGGTTGTAAAGTACAAAACCTTCAACAACAGTGGAGAGAGCAAAGGAAACCACAGACAAAGCATATTTCTCTGTCTGTAAAATTAGCAATTTTTTAAAACTTGCTCTTATACAAAAAAAAGAGCTTTTTAAGTTTGAATTTAAAAAAAAAAAAAAAAAAGAAAAAGAAAAAGCAGCAGTTTTTGCTTTTACCAAAGCTAGTTATTTGCTCCAACGGAATTTTAGCTCCTTTAAAGTCTCCTCTACAAAATTATTCAAAAGGATGGGGACAGTATCTGTAAGTGAACCAGAGCTTTGAACCAAAAATCAAAACTGGAAGATATAACAATTTCCTTGCATATACAGCAATTATTAAAGGGAAAAGAGAGGTTGATTAGAGGAAGACAGCTGATTTTGTTTTACTCAGAGTTAATTTTTTTTCAAAGAATAAGAACTTGTCTGGTTTGCTAGATCAAAAAAGAGACATCCTATAATACAACTTTTCTGTAGCTGTCCAAAATCTGAAATCCACTGGAGCCAGTGAGAATCCAAGAAGAAAGGAGTTCAGTATATATCTCTGAGTCTTTTCTTTCCATACTCCCTGTTGATATTGCTGATCATTTTATATAAAAATTCTCTCTAAGCTTTGCACAGTTTTAAAACAATTTCAGAGGTGTCTCTCTACCTGTGTTTTTAGTAGGCAAGAGAGATCACCATGCATGGGGAAACATCTTTAAATAACCAGGAAAACAAATGCACCTAGCTAGCCATCAGTTAATGAGAATATAATCTATAATTGTCACACAGATTCTAATAATTTCTCTTGTTTCTTTCCATCCTTTATGAGAAGGGCAGCCAAACAATCTGGCAAGCACCGAGTGTATTGACTGATGCCCTTGGAAGCCCAAGGATCTAATGGCTATGCTGCAGAGAACAGGGACCATTAGGCTCTACTTTCCTACTGCATCATACAAACATGCATTGCTCCTATTGCCAGATCACTTCAGCTCCCTGTGCACTCATTTATTTGTATATTACTTATGGGAAAAAAATGGGAGCAAAATCTCTCACAAGGGTGCACTTAATTCATCAGTGTTCATAAAACCATTTGAGACATGCATATGAAAGCATATACATGAAGTATATAGTATATTATTTTCAAAACCATTTGGAAGGACTGATTTCCTATTGCCTCTTCTATTACGTTTGTATTTCGGCTGCTTTGCTAATGGTCCTCAGCAGACCCAGACTGCGCTTGGTTCCCATATGTACCAAGAGAGACATTTAAATACTGGACATTTTTCAGTGGCCACTAAGAGCAGTCCTTTTCTTGATGCATCGTATTACTGCCATGGAGCTAGATGTTTAATGTTATTATTGTAATCTTTCTGCGAACCACTGATAGACAGCAACAAGGGCTGAATTCAACTTTAAAGGGATCACTAATAAAATGCCAGCTGGAGCATCTGCTCCGAAACCCAGGGAAAACAAAACTCAATTTTCTGTCTTGACTTTCTCTTAGGCAAGCGAATCAGTTAGCTTAACAATATTATCTTAAAGGGAGGAAAGAAACAAAAAGAAATAAAGGAGATAAAGAGAGCACTGCACAACATCTAACTCCAGAAGTGCAACAATAGCAGGCACTGCTTCCCGCCAAGGCAGGTGTTTGCCCAGCCCAGTGCTTTCCCCCCTGCAGCAACACTGCAACTCCAGCCGGCTGTAGTCACAGCTTCTTTCTTCCTCAGCCCTAATAGGTGTGGAGAGCTTAGGGTAAAAGCATTTTGGGGCTCCCATGTTAGGACTATATTCTAGTCTGCCCATCTTCCAGGACAGGCACAGGCTCAGGGCAGCTTTAACTCACTATAATGGAGAGTCCACTCTCCATGTCCTACTATTTTCACAACATTTCTCAGTAAAGTGATATAATTTGCAGGCTGTGGGGGAGATCTTGCTATATATTTGTCTGATAGTGAGTTGGATATCACTCCCTGCCCCAGCATGTTAATACATTCAGGTAAAGAACAAGAGAGAGCAAATGATGGACAGAGACAGGTATACACAATCCTTCATCAGTTTGTTTTACATGCCTTACCCTGATTTTGAATCTCTCTTGAGGTTCTTGACTCTTTTCCTATTCTTTCACACTTTCTCATAAAGTATCACAACAGCGAAAATAATATGACCAAGCATATTCCATATGGTACCCCAAGAATTATTTGGGCCTGATTTCTGGTCCATCATGGCTCAAGCTGCATTTGAACCAGTGAACTGGAAGTCAAAGGCTTGTTTTCTAGGCATTACTAGTATTTTGAGTCATCCACCTCCTGGTGTATCATGGAAAATAATTATTCATTGTCATTATAATTGTTCTGATCCATAGTCAATGAAAAGCAATCCTGGCAGATGGTCTGGGTCTGCCTCGGTACAGATAAACACCACACAAGATCATGAAACTCTTCATGCTGTAACCTTTAGCATTATGAAAGGATTATTCAAGACCTTATAATACTCCAATAAATAAGAAAAAGGGACTCACCTAAGCATTAATTGCTGCCTAAAGAACGTGTTAAAGATATTGAAAAGTTCAAACATTCTGAAATTACTGAGAAATCCTCTGCCTTTCTGGACCAGTATTCTTCAGAATAAAAAAGCTAAAGGATCATTTCTTAACACAGCAAAAACTCATCAAAGAAAAAAACAAAGCCTTTGTTTGAACAAAGGCTGTCTGGTGCTAGTAGGAACCCTTTTAATGTTTGGAAATGTGTTTTGTACACATGCTAATAATTTTTAGAGGTCTTATTTGCCTTTCTAGAGAGTAGCCAGAAGACATCTAGTCAAACTTAACTACAGTCATCCTTAACTTAGGTCTGAGGCAGAAAACCACCAACAAAAACTACTGAAGACCAGGATTCCATCAAAGAAAAAATCTTATTTGTGAATTGTTGGAATTCCAGCCCTTTTTTTCTTTCTTTCTTTTTTTTTTTTCATTTCTCTACACAGTGGCATTTCTGCTTACATATGCCTGGGTTTTGTTTCTGGTTGATCTTTATGATCAGCCATAAAAAGCCTGATTTTCACTTATAAAAAGCCCAAGTGTCCAGAACTTCCAGCTAGGCTCCAACAGAGGTGCAATATTCATCCTTCTTAGAAAAGAGGCACTCATTCAAATGAGTAGTGTGTCATCACCTCTGTAATTTCTGCATTCTGAATAACCTAAGCGTCACAGTAAAATCCTGATGCCCTGAAAGCTGCACCCAGATGTTATTGGAAAGGTAATTTACCCTGGATTAGAAAAAAAAAAAAAAAAGTCTTCTATTTCACCTATGACCCTTTCATCACAACAGGTTAGTGCAGGCTGTGCAGGGTAAGTAATTGTGCAGGGCTGGAGGCTGAGCAAGTGGCTCACAGCTGCTCCAGACCCCAGCCCATGCCTATGGGCAGGAACATGCCTGATTTCACATAAGCAAAGGAGACTGGGCACTTTTAAGTGTTTTAGCTTTCTCCTTGCCATTGTGCTGAAAATCTATATCCTTAATTTTCTGTTTCTGTTGAAGCAGAGGGTGAAACAAATGGGAAATCAGATACCCTTTTAACACACTCCAGTGGAAACCCACAGGCTGGTGTTTCAGATCTGAATATAATGAAATTAAGTGGTTAGAACAAAATAGCAGTTTTAAACACAGCAAAACACAAAGAAAATTATGTTTATGTGACCATTTCTTTTCTCCACAATGCTACCACTGGTGCCTGACTGGGAGATGGATAATACACTCAGATATTACAATGATGAATATGAAAGGAAACCTATAAAGGATGGAAAAAATGAACTGTAGTGCTCCCAAAAATGCACATGCAACTCCTGCCCAATGCAATAGAAGGCTTTACAGAATAAAAGAGATGAGTGAGAGGATCTCAGTCCACCTTCTAGGAGACAAAGTATCCTCATTACAGAGGCTATGGCATAATTCAGAATTATTAGGGCCAAGATTAAAGAAAAAACTTTTCATTACCGCAAGTTTTTCTTCTGCTTCAAGATTAAGGCCAGTGGAAGAAAGCAGAAGTCTGTGCTGTTTGCCATGTTTACCTGTATCTGTGCTGCCTGTACTACAAGTAGCCAGTAGTAGAACTAGTATGTGGTCTCAAGTCTGTTGAATTCCCTGTCACCTCCCAAGAGAGCCATCTCTAAAGTTTTCCAAATATAAATGCTCACACAGGTCTCCTTGCTGACTTCCCAAGGGCTGGATACTTGCAGCTCCCACTGAAATCAAACCTTCACCAGTTAAGTATTCCTATTTGGATTAATTTTAGTCTTAATCTAATTGCTAGTTTTGCATCTCAAATATGTTGCACTTTGCAAAATGGAGACCTTGAGGAACTTTCAACTGTTTTGAAAGGCACATGCTTTGGGTTGTAAAAAACCTAGAACTATGTAAATAATTTGAACTACATTGATTTAACGTATCTGCTTAGGCCAAACAATAAAATTCAGTCTTCAGTTTCACCCATGCCTAAGGATTGCTTTAACAAAAATTAAATAAACATTAAATGGATACTATTTTGCAGAATCATTATGAAGTGGAGAGATGATAGAAATTTCATCCAAAAGCTACTTTCATGGTAAATGTTTCACCCAGCTCTCCTTTCAGAAAACCAGTGCATTACAAAAAAAGGTATCTAAGGGGACCCATGAAAGTGGTCAACTTTATTCCTCTGAAAATTATGAGGAAAAAACCCTCTATAAAATGTTGATACTTATGCATTCAAGCATTTTTGACAGAATCATTCTTATTGCTTCTTAAGCTAGTGGATTAAGTGACTTTTCATATGCCTTAAATTTATTTTCATCTTAGGAAATTTGTAAATAATGATGCTGTGTTTACTAATAGTATGAAAACAATTACTAGTTTGGTAAGCTATATAGCAATCTGCAAATCATATTGCCTAACAAATGAAATTGTTTAGCAAAGTCATCTGATTGATAGGTTTTTTCAACTTTAACCTACACCTACATCTTTTTTTCTCTTGCAGAAAGAGAACTTTAAACATTTTCCCTCTTTTATTCTGAATTGACATCTTCAAAGGTTACCTAGCTCATGTTATGTACCATTAAAGTCTTGATCTCAGGTCTGTTAATACATGTCTTGCTACTGATTTCAATGAGATTTACCCCTGACTATTAATCTGTAGTGATTGTTACTAGCTAATTTTTTACCAGTTTGTTTAAAATCAAAAAGCACAAAGTGGTATGTTGGTAAAAATATCATTAAATGCAAAATAACCTTGATTTCTCTACTACTACCACCAGAAAGCCCCCTGTAAACTAGTACTCATTATACACAAATCATTTAGATATTCGTCTCCATTTATCACATTCATTACCCTTAAACAGCGACAGAGAGGAGAGACAAGGTTATGTCTGTGATGATATTTAGGCTTTTTGCAAATTCCCTGCTTCCAACACTTAAATAATTGAGCTCTGTGTCCCAGACCTGATGAAAATCTCCTATTAAAGCCCATTGGATATTTTGCCATGGACCTGAAAGACTATCTGGAGCTACACAGCTGAAGGTGAGGATGATGTTGTTGTTCATTAGTTTTTGACTGAGACCAGACATGCTGAAGTCATTGGGAAATTTGCTATCAAATGGAAGTGGGCAGCTTTGCCCCAATGGTTCCGTAAGGCTCCTTGCAGAAGTAGGTTCTATTACAGCTTAACAAGAGTAATTTACATGCAACTCATTTGTAATCATGTGGCAAACTATATTCTAGTCTATCAGACACTTCCTCCCTTAACAGGATTTTTCCCTTGATTTAAACAGAGACAAATTTAATATTTCATAATTTTTTTTTTATGGCTACTATATTTAGAGAAAAAAAAAATAATTTTAGTCTGTGGACCCCAGACAATTGAGTTGTATGACAGTTTCAGGAGAAAAAAATGCTGAACTAATGCTATGCAGCAGATTATTCAGCTGAGTGCTTATGCATTTGAAGGTGCCAGATCCACAGAACGTACATTGCATCATTCAGATTTGAGGATTATTCTTATTTTTAAAATGTTGCTACAAGAGAGCCTATTATTTATTTACTACTGAGAATCTGCCTATGAGTAGCACCCCTTTCCATCTTCCTTTCAACTTGCTTTGCTGGCTCCTTGTGCTGGCAGAAGACAAACATATTCAGAACTTGAATGAAGATAAGAAAAAATAATTATTTGTATGTATCTACCAAAAATATATTTCTGTTCTTGTTTACACTACTCAGTTCTCTGTCATCTGAGCTTTAAATTAAAAACATTTCAGGTTTGCCTGATGTATTTCACCATAAACAAACACTCAGTCACCATGACAACCATTTTACTTATTGCAATGCTTTTAACTTTTAGTGATGAGCACGGAAAGCTTTGTTTGCCTTCTACAATTTATTTAATACTTCTGCTATTCAGTTTCGCAGCCAGTTAATCAAATCTTTGAGGCCATTTTTGTCTTAGTTCAATTCCACTGCAATGACCCTGGTTCTACCAGAAATTAAATACCATCCTTTGTTTTCAACATGCAACAACAAAGCAAAAATACTACAAGGTAGGAGACATACAGTAGGTTAATTTAGTGACTAGGTGCCTGTTTTATTATTCTACATTAATAGCCTTGATGCTCCTGCTTTAAGCAGTGCTCTAGTGCCGTGGCTGTGATTCAGAAACAGCACACATTGTGAGCAGAATCGGGATGGGTCACTCTTTGAGGGAACTCCAAGAAACACCTACATGCTGCAGGAAAGAGTGAGTCAGATGCCAGCAGCTTCCCCTCTAAAAAATCACAAAACAAATGCCTTAGTATGGTGCAAGGGTGATGGATTAAAAATTAAATTAAGGCTTGAGCTAGACCATTTCAGACCACATGGCTGTCACAGCTGTCACAGCCTAAGGATGTAACCTGCCTGTAGTGTAAGCTGATTTGTAGCATTTAGCTTGGTAAGAGGTTACTTCCATCTAGTGATGACTCTAAAGACCTTTGGCCAATGGGGATCCCAGCCGGGGGCTATTGTGCAGGTATGGTGTGCTTGGGTGTCTTGGTGTGATGTGGTTAAGTACTGCCTGTGCATCATCACTGCAATAGCACAGGAGGGAAACAAGACTTGAGAATTTTAAACCTGAGTTTTATGAAGCTCTGGTGGTCATGGGCCCCACCATTCCCCAGGTATAAGGTGACACTGAGGTATGAGCACCTTATCTTTGAGCAAAGATTATTTCACTTATTGTACCCATGGACATGCCTGTCCCCTGCATAAGCAGGAATAACAAGTTCAATGCCTCAAGCAAGCTCCCACTTTAATAACTATATTATTCCTCAGATTCCTCCCCTGCAGTCTCAAAAGCCTGCCTGGTGTTGGGCCACGTGGCTGTTCATCCTAACTTCAAACCGTCTAAAAACAGGTCCAGCATGAAACTCAGTTGCTGGGTTATGAGACACCATATTTCATAGCATTCCCTGCCATTACAGATGTGGAAGAACCATCCAGCTTGATTTCTGTCTTGACCTTCAGAGACTCCAAAAGTGAGGGTGGCAAGAAATAATATTCATCCATCTGAGAAAACTGGAGGCCCTAATTTCAAAGGTTTTTGATACTGAAACCTAGGAGGATCTGGGCCCCATCCTTCACACATTTCTGCTCGCATAGCATACATGCTGCTGCTGTGTTTACTGTAATGATTTTGTTGTGATCACTGAGGCAGAACGTTTCCCTGCTCAACTGTAGGTAGGATCAGAGAAAGGAAGATAAAAGATCACATGTAAGTGTTTGCATCAAATAATCCATCTCTGTTTTATTTTGCTGCTTTATGCATACCTACTATTGGTGATGAACACCCCTTTGGACAGGCTGCAGTCTTGACCTCTAATAGCATTTGTAATGAGTGAAAAGATCACTGTTAGCCCAAGTATTATCCAAGGAAATATTTCACAGATTGCTGCTTTTGCTTGCACTCTGTGGCAAGCTATGCTATAAATCTCATGTGACATACGTAAGGACAGAACATGACTCCCATAACTAACCTCACACACTCAGCTGCTTATTTATTGCTTTACACATAAATTGCAGCCTGAGAATTATTCAGTAAGGAAACCCACAAATCTAATAATTAACAGATCCAAGACTTTGCAATCTGTCAGTCAACAATTCAGGAAAAGTGGAAATCTTCAAATTATTATTCAGTGAAAATCCTTTTTTCTCCATTGCGTACAGGGATTTTTAGCATCACACAGTTTGTATGGAGCAGTAGCTGTTTTTACTCTTGATCCCCTTACACAGACACTTCTCATGTACTCATTCACTAAGTACCTCTGTAAGCCAGTCTGCAAATGGCTGCAGGGAAAATGCTTCTTCAATATCAATATTTTTGCTGTAAGACTGTGCAAAAATGACTTGGAGGTGACAGTGGGAGGGGTAGAACAGAAAAAGCAGGGCAGAAAATAAATATGTAAATACATAATCTTTGTAAATAGATATTATCCAAATAAATTCTTTTTCTACTAATCTTTTCCATCAAGAAAAGAGGTTTAATAAAAAGACATATAATCAAAAGAAAAGCTTTTACAGGATCATCTAACCACTGGCTGTGCTTTGTTTTCTGAGGTAAGAACACGGATGAACGGTTTAATGTGCCTGTCACAGACTACTCGTGTTTAACGTAACTTTGAAACATACTGAACCATTCATTCATAAAGTCAAGTCATTCATGGGGACTTTCTTCTGGGTCTTTCATTACTTGCATCTGGTACATCTTGTCTAAACACAGATGTTGTATGACACTCCCATTTAGAACTGAAAGTGAAACTCCCTCTTGCTGCACCAAACTCACCTTGCATTTCTGCCTTACAATAAACATAGCTTTCAGTTCACTGCCTTCTGATTTCATGCAAGTCTTCATGATTTCAAGATATTGGAGTCTTGGTTTTGGTCTTGGTCTCCATGGAATGCCAGTCTACATCCAGTTGCACAGCAGCAGCCAATAAAGGGATTTCCTGCATGCTTACTGTTCTTTAATGCTCTTTAATTCTCTTAACAGTAGTTTCCATGAGAATGCTGCCCTGCCTCATGGACTAAGCCATTAGGACTATTCATCTCAACCATTCTGTCCACAGTTCAGTCTCTGAACACCAAATCTGCAAAGTATTACACAAAAATGGAGAAAGACAAAAGCATCTCATACTCTTATTGAGGAAAAAAGATAAATTATGGAAGCCAGAACTCAGGTTTGATGATGTGAGAAAGGGAAAAATTGTTTTTTCAATAAACCTATATGTAGATTAAAAAAAAATTTCTCAGTTTCCCTTGGACAGCTTCTCCAGTTCTCCATTTGCACAGCACCCAGGTGTTGTGGTCTTCTATAAAGAAAATTCTCACAATAAGCTTCCTATTAATCAAGATTTCATTATCTCAAAAGTCATACAGAATTGTCACCATCCTAGATACCAGACAGATAACTGATGACAGGGGAGGTGAGTGGGCAGGATGGGGACAAAACAGCTAGAATAAAACAAAATGAACTTTGCAAGCCAGACATATTTGGCAACTGTACATTTGTGCATCTAATATTTGTTAGGAACACAGTTCAGCCTTCTCATAAATGCTGGCAGTTTGGTATGTGGAGTCTCATAACAGCTTTAGTCACAACCTAAATGCTTTAGTCACGCAACAAGTCTAGATTCATTACTTCTGCTGCTCATTTCATTTTCCTATGACAGCAATGTAAAGAAGGTATACAGCCCCAAAGACCTCCTCCTCTCACTTCCTCTACAGTTTCCTTCATGAGAAAAGCCTAAGAACTATTGTGATTCATCAAGTGTTGAGTACTTTTCACGTGTGTCCTTCAAATCATTGTTACATTTACATTAGGCAGGGAATTAGGTGGTCCAAGGTTGGCTCTTGGTTATAGGCCCTCTTATGTTACAGGAATCCTCATTTGCTAAAATCCCTGTTGACCAGCATCATTACCACTAGTAGTTTCCTCTGTACAAGTTAAATAACTGTCCATTGTCTGCACATGTTTTTGCACCTTAGGAAGTCATCAACATGATTCCAATTCTGCCTCTGAAAGTACAAACAAGAAAAGAGTCTGGATGGCCAATGGAGGCTGGACAAGCATTCCACTAAATCAAAGATGCCACCACTTCATGATGTTGAAAAGCTGAAACAGTTTAACTATGATCATATTTGCCCTAATGTGCAGAAGAATTATGATAATGCAAGTAGAGAATCTCAGGACAAAGCTTACTTTTATGTCAGAATTTTAGAGAAGGGAAAGCTTTGGTATTATATTTTTAATTGAAAATAGATGAATAAGTGTCTCACAGTATAATGTTGGATATTACAAAACTAAATTATTGAAAACAAAAAAACCCAAGTACTTAATGGGAACAGTTCATTGTGGTAGTGTTTGATTTTATTTAAAAGGCATTAATGATAATTACTTCAGGCATCACATGGCCTTTAAACCAGAATAAAGTAGTAAAATAGTCACCTAGTAAATTAAAAGGTAGCTTGATTTAATAACAAAGTGTCAATACAATACATAATTGACAGTGAAGTCTGCAGACAAGATATACAATCAGTTGACTTTGAGAAAAGTTTGCCTTCCGAACCTGAGACAGCCAGCAAACATCAACAAACTCTGGGCTTTGTGCCCCCAACCTCCCAGCCCCACCACCATTTTCAGATTGAATCCAGTTGTGGAAAGTGTGCTTAAAACAGTAAAGTGTGATTTTTTAATTTATTTGACCATTCTACCAATTGTTTTGGAATCATTCTTTCTGTGAGAAGCCTACAATTGAGGCAGTTGTGACAGACATGCAAAATGTTGTGTCTACAGGGCAGGTACCTGGCATTGGGCATGACCTACCTAATCCAGAAGTTTTCTGCCTGTGACACTGCATGCTAGAGTGGGAAAGAGGTTCCTTTCAATGACAAGGCAGTCAAAGTTCAGACAGATACTGGTGGATGAAAAAAAATTGCTTCCCAGGAAGATATAAGCCATACCTTCTAGAAGGAAAGGTAGGGTAGGAGTCGAGGAGTTGCTCACCATGGGGCCTCCTGGTTCATACAGGCCCCTGACATGGGCCCCGCCATCCCTGTGAGAGGCTGCACCCATAAGCCAGAAGTGGCTGCAGTGCAGGAGGGACACAACCTCAAGAGCAGACATTGTTTATAGCCCATTTTATCAGGTCTGTTGGAGAGAGACAGACGGCAACCAGCTTCATTCAAAGCAGGCAAAAGGAGGCATGACCAAGTCCCAAGAAGAGCACACAATGAGAAATGCAAGGTTGAGTGGAACAGGCAGCACTGAAATGAATGGTGGATACAACTCTTCTCCACAGCTTGCAAACTCAAGTCCAGACACAGGCAGCATTTGCTTCCAACACTGTCTAGAGTTCACAGAGTACCCGGCCCAAGTTATATTTATTCCACATCCATTTCATTCTACATTGGCATTACAGTTTTTCAAAGCTGAAATCTTATGATTCATCAAGATTTAATGTCATAATAGCAAATCTTTTAAATTAGTACAGTTTGTTTGCACTAAAGAAGTGGGAACAGTTGTGTGAAGGAACCTACAAGCACAGTATGGGATTTTTCCTACATTCATGCCAATTCAAACAGATGTATCAGCCCTGTGCTACCCATTAACATTCTAAGTGACAGAAGATATCATTTGCTGACTTACAGAGAATATATATTTAAACAGCTGGCTAGTAAAAGAAAAAGATCTCTGAAGAACATGTTGAAAGCCAACTGCTAATAAATACATTTGGAAGCATACAGTAGTATATTAACTCATTTACATGATCTTGAGGGAACTATGATTTGCCATAATGAGATGCTGTTGGGGTTTTTTGTTTTATTTCAATTTACCTGGCACACTACTGCAATCAAGTGGCATTAAGGAGGACTTTGGAATATAAATTCCTGACCAATTAAGTTATATTTATATCATGAACATAACCACACATTTATTAAAGTTCTGTCTGCAGTGCCCCAGCACTGCAAGCTGGCAAGAATAAAACATGTTCCCTCTCACATGGTTTCTGCTGGGAGACTTTGAATGCGATTACTAGGGATTGTGAGGAGGCATGGGAATCCATGCTTTAATGAAATCCACCAATTTATTTTGAGCAGAGAAATGAAGATTATTCATTAATATTTTTACTGAGGAATAACTTCAAGGAAATAGCTAATCCATTTGCAGTGTTTTCCATCAGAAACTCAGCATTTACCCTCAGATAGTTCACTGCACCTATCGGAGCTGCTGCCAGATATGGTAAAGTCAGAGGAGCATACAATATAGGTAAGCATATTTTTGTATTCTGGATAGATGGAATAAGTTGCTGTGGTATTTAATTCTGCAAAATATTAAGAATGTATGCTTATATTTAAAATTTGTAAGCATGCAAAAACTCAAAAACTCCTCTAATCTGCATTGTACGGATCCTTAAGTATTGATTAAAAACTCCCATACACAGAGCTGCTTTCCTACTTCATATGTTCCCCAGCAGTAAGCCAGGCCCCACCTTACTGAAAGAGCAAATACACCCTGTCAATACAAACCAGCTTTGGTACTGAAGAAGAAAGTCCTCAGTGGACAACCAAAAATTAACCATTATTTCCTGCTACAAATGCAGAATTGTCATTAAAATCACGGCTGAGTATTGCTGTAATTCACAGCCAGCCAGAGAAGAACAGCACCATGCACCTGAGGTAGCCACTGGCACCTGAAACACTGATTATTTCTCAATGATCTTTCACCCAAAACCAGTAAGAGTGAGATTGTGGGCGCCTGCCATTTCCCATAGTTGCATATAATGAAGGCACCTGCTATTTAAATAAAGATTTTACTGACATTTTTTTCCTGTATTCAGGCTATGTTTAAGAATCTGCCCATGTCAGCTGGTGTTTCTAAATCTTAGCTACCTTTTCTAACACAGTTCCATCCATCGGGATTAACTACAAAGTATCTTACAGACGTGAGCAGTAAGTTACCAGTTAGAGGCAGGTATTTAGAAATAAATATAAATAACAGTAAGCAATGTATTGGATTTCATAAGCAATATGAATATGATTTCATAAGCAATATTTCATAAACAATATGAAATGTCACTGAAATCGCCTTGACCTTTTATCTTTTCCTGCTAGCTATAGATATTTAGGAATATTCTCCTCTTTTCTTCATTTCCTTCTTGTTGTCACAGAATTAAATCCTTCAAACAAAAGCAGCATGACTTGTAAAATTATTATTATTATTCACAAGAAAATTGTCCCCTCACACAGTATGTATCCATTTTTTGATGTGTAAATGGGGAGCTTTTGAGAGTTGAACATCACTGTAGAAAGAGAGGAACCCAAGTATCTCTCAACTTCTGTCAGTGTATCCAAATTGTCTGCAACCTGGTCCTTGCAGAAGCATTTGCACACATTTGAACCAACAGCAAACCTGTCAAATCAAGCTTGCCCAGTGCTCTCCAGGCAGAGCTCAGAAGGGTGAGGTAGAGAATAACCATGCTGTATATGCCTGCCACGCTGATACTATGGCCTGCCGAGACAGCCCTCTTTTGACAGGGTTAGAACAAGCCAGAAAAGGTGAAATGGAGGAGAAAAAGTCAGAAGCCTTCACTGAAAACCTAAACACAGAGAAGACTGCATATAAAAATGGAAGTAATAAAAAAATGAGATTCAAATAGTCCAGCATCAGGACATTTGCAATCACTGCTGTGCTACAAAATACATGGATTAGGTTCATCCCGCTTTGAAATGCACCTTCTCTCGTGTTTCTTGCCTTTCCTGCAAATTTTATTGCTCACAGAGCAGACTGTGTTGTTCTGAAGAAACCAGAAAGCCTCCTGGAATAAGTGGCCATAGCAAAAGAAAGCTGTCATGTGGAAGTAGATACCAAAAAAAGATTTTAAGACACACTTTCTTTTCCCCTTTCCTGTACAGTCTCAGCTAAACTTACAACCATGACAAGAAACCAGAGGGAAGAGCTAGCAGTATCCGTTTTCAGCAAAGGCTGTTGGCTGCAAATGTGGAATCCTTTGTTCAAAGAAAGAGAAAATTTAGGAACAATCTAAGCATCACTGCAGTATTTATTATCAAACCATCCATCTGAAACATGGAGCTCTATTATAAAGTACTGCAGAGAAATGGGGTTATTGAAGGAACAACAGTGGCCAGACTGTCACTGCTCAGTGATGGATGGGGAATGCATCTCAAGAAGCTGTCAAAGAGCTAGCTATTGCCACAGACAACTACTCACTTCTTTACCTGACAGATGAATTATTTTTCAAAAAGGAATCAGGGCAAAATGGAGCCTTGAAATACATACTGTGCATTTTTTTAAACTGTTAGTTTTACCTAATTCTAGAGTTGCTTTTATAAAAAGAACAAACTATTGGTTTAGGACTGCAACTGAAACAGACTGGTAAAATATGTCTCCACAATCCACAAAGATCAATGGTTAACAGGACTGAGAAAAAAATCATTTTTCATCTGCTGCTTTTGGCTAGGAGAAAAGAAAAATCAGGCAAGAAACATCATAACCTTCCTTTATATCAGACCCATTAAAGTCTGCTACCTGCCAGCAGATATTCAAGACTATTACACTGACATTTATCTTTAATGCTTTCTATATTTCTGACATTGTTCCAGTCCCGTATTTTTTTAGTTGTAGTCAGATGCTCCTTCTCAGCTAGAGCTCAGAGTTGAAAACTGCTGACTACATATGTTAGCAACATCAGATGAGAATGTAGCTCTAAATAAATTCATACCTCATTCTGTACATAAAAATTTTAAGACACATGCCCATTTTTGGATTGATATATATGAGCACAAATAAGCAGACGACTCAGTGAGTACTGCACTTTGGAGAGTGGAAGATCCTTTATTTCCAGTCTTATGGATAGTAAGAATTCTCAGTTTCTGCTTACAATACAGATGAAAAACACAGCTCTCAGAAGGCTATTTAAAATTTGACCATCTGAATTGTTTGGCAGAAAACCTGAGCTTTGGGAAAATGTAGCATGTTTGCCCTGCATTTACCTTTTAATTTCATGGGGTTTTAAAATATTTGCCATAAGACAGTAGCATTCCTTATCAGCCTTAAGGGGAACTTTTTAGTCTCTTTAGATGTTGACTTAGATGCATCTGAAATAGTTTCTAAAGAATAAAAATTACACAGCATCTGATCACTCAGATCTCTTTGAATAACCTTGTCTGTTACACTTATGCTCAATTTGGGACCTTGATGACAGAAAACCAGCAAGTAATGGTGGGTGGAGAAAGAAGGTAAGTAACCTGCTCCTTTACCCAGTGAAGTGGTTGCACTGAACAGCCTACCCTTCACTGTGACTAAATGCAAAAATTCTTAGGAAAGGAAGCAACAGACCCTGTTCTCAGAAACAAATCAATCTGTGACCTAAGCAAGTCAATACTAGAGCAGTTTCACTACTCTCTGTGGTAGTTTTTCAGCCATCTCCTCCTCTGCTTCCTGTTCAGACAGAAATAGCTATAGTTCCTCTAGTGCCCTTCTAAATCAACCTTGTGTCAGCACACTGGTGGTCAGGAGCTGAGCTGGGATTAATCTTTTTTCTCCATTCTGCAACAATATCCCTCTGTTCCACTGGAGGGGAGGCACAAGACTTTTTTTCTGGCTTGTGAACAACATAACATAACATCGTATAATGAGAAGCAGAAAAGAGAGAAGCTTATGCAAAGAGCAATGGGGTACGATCTCCACTCCTTTCTTTTTGGGAGGGGGGAAGTGGGTGGGAAAGAAACTGTACAAGGAACAAATAAACTTTTTGAAGAAGGGAGAAAGAACCCTACTTCTAGAAACTCCTTTCAAAAGTGAACAAAATAGGCTTCACGGGAAAAAAAAAAAGACACGGATCCATAAAACCTACAGAAACTTCAGAGGCAGTTTTCAATAATTGCTATGTAACATCCACCACTTAAGACAGAGACTCTTTTACTATATCACCCCAAATTATAAATTTAATATGGTGTTTTAGATACAGCTAAAAAGCCATACATGACACAGAGGAGTACTGGCAAAGTCATTGCAGAAGCGTCTATACAATGCAGTTCCTGTTGGTTGAGTTAAACAAGCGTAAACTGTATTTGAGCTCTTACATCATACCAAAACTTGTTGTACCTGTTTGCCCTAAGCTTGTAAATTTATGAAAATGTCAGCCACAATAACAAGTCTATGGCTTTGTGGGTATGCCAGGAACACATGCTCATAACAGGACTGTTCAAATGAACCTTTAGAATGCAGTTCATCTGGACTTGAGCTAAGGGTAGCATATTCCCACAGTCACTCATGTTGAATTAAGTTTCCCAAAGTCATTTTAATTTAAATTTTATATGACTACTCTTTAAGTACTAAGGATCCACTTCCTGGAAATTAATTACTAGCTTAGAGGAACACATGAATCATTACCTCCACAAAATAATTAATTCTCCCCAAAATCTCCTTTTCCTGTTCATTATTAACAGCAGAATACATGCTCATGAGAATAAATATGGAAATGAATCACCAGGAAAGCCTTGGTGAGTGGGTTTTTTTTGTTTGGTTGGTTTTTGTCTGTGGTCTTTCAAGCACTTATATTTGGTCAAAACTGTTGTTAGTTGTGCAATGTAATGGACATTTATGCAACCACTGGGGGCAAATGATACCAAGGTCAGACTTTGGACACTTCTACATACACATTAATCCACAAAAATATCAAAAATTGGTTTTAATGTAATTTATTACATACATAAGAAACATTAGGTTTTTATATATCTATTCCTGCTGGCAGCTCAATCTCTATTTGGGTCTAAGGAATAGATTGGAAAGAGGATGGACAGGAGTAGGCTGCTTCCATCAAGGAAATATATTTCTGCCCACTTCCCCAAGGGCTCCTCAGACCTCATTTGTAAGTCAGAATTTTTACCAAAAGCACAGGACTAGGAATCACACCCAGACTAATGACCTCTTAGGCTACCATGTGCTACATACAAATCTACCCGAGGAATGTCAAGGGGAAGTCTGCAACCTATTTCACCAAACAGCACAAGCCACTTCCCAATATCTTCAACAAAATTAAGATCTGTAATAAAGACAAAAAAAAAAAAAATCACAGCTATGATGTGTCACAAGAAATGATAAGGAGACATCAATGCCACAGCTGATGCCACAAATCTCTAATTAAGCTGTTGCTATTATAAATCAAGCTGTATCTTGAAGTCCCCAGGCACCAAGAGAGACAAAGCACACATACGGTTCTCAGGTCAGAAAGCTTAGTGCTCTGGGAGAATTTCACACAAGGGAACTAACTCTAGAAGATAAAAATAACTTCCATCACATTTTTTTTCCCATCAGTCAGATTCATCATCTATGGCACAACTTAATTTATTTTCCTTCTTTAAACATTATTCTCCTTCCATTACCTGCTCTTTTCCCTGAAATATATTTACAACAACTCATTCTAAGCTTCTCTCTGGTTAATTAGGCTAAACAAACCAGGGTTTGCTTCAAATATCAAGCTCCCCAAATCATCCTAGTGGACCTATCTGCATCTGTTCTAATTTAAATCCCTTTTTTTGGCAGCAATATGCAGCATTCCAAATCAAAGCTTGCTGAATGGTAAAAACAGGATCACATGAGCTAAAATCCCTTTTCAGAGTTGAATCAGCAGAATATTTCCTAATCATCACCCAGTTAAACCATCCACCCAGACTTTTCTCCTATGCTTCAAATTGGCAAGTCCACAGTTTAGAGCAAAAATTGTTCTTCTTAGATCTTCTTAATGATCTGGCATTTTATCCAGGTGAGCTGCAGTTGGAACTCCATCTAATTCTGCTTATACAGGAACTTGGTCCCTCTTTTCAGGCCAATATCTCCCTAATTTGTTCCTTTCTTCCACTGACCAGCATGGTTCTAGACAAATCATATACCTATAAATTTTTATTTATTTTTTTTTTAGAAGAAATAATTTTGTAAGTCTAAGAACCTTTTTGTAAAAAACTTTGTCTGCTTGTTTCTGGAAAGCAGAAGACTACTGAGATGTAGTCTTTCATTCTGGAGAGATAGATAGACTCAAGTTCAGGGCTTCCCAGGGAAAAGCGATGGGTATTGGGTTTCAGGAAGTTCAGCATTCCCTTCAAAGAGGAGGCACTGGGGTTATCTTGCCCTAGCTGTGTCCTTAGCCTCAAGAAGTATGACAAGAAAGCCTAGCATGAGTCAATCCTTCCTCTCCTTACCCCTTTGGCTAACCACTGTAGTGGTTAGTCATACGTTTTTACTGTGAGTTTAGTGCAATTTTTCCTGTGCTTTAGTTTCAGTAGGCTGGCAGTTTGCACACCTGATTATTAAACAGTATTTGATGCTCCATAGTTGAGACTGAAGCTGGATAAATTTCATCTGCACTTCTACCCCATTAGTTCTCCAATCCAGAGAATATTGAGGCTGAACTTGCCACAGAAAGGCTCTCAACTGAATGCAACAAACACAGTTTAAATTACAAGTGATTCCATGGCAGTGATCCTGGGAGGGTCCTTAGCTTCCCTCTTCTTGCTTTTTTAACCTGTTAAGGTTTGAGAGTAGCATGGAAGAGGTGTTATTTGCTTTGCCTTCACCCTCCAACTGAAGGACCCTTGATGATGGAAGAAGAAATGAAAAGCAAGGGATGGGCAAATACAGCTAGACTTTGCAGATTAATAAACTATAGAATGGCCTCTCATTCTGCAAACTCTCCAAGGCAATGTTCAGATGTGAGAAACCCAAATGATATTTAGTGGATCTCAGTAATATTTTTAGTTTAATTACCAAATCTCAGTTTGGTACTTTTTAAGTGACAGAGGCAAAAAGAAGATATCAATGCATTGGAAGGATCAACACGAAAATATGAAGAAAAAACAGCCAAATTGACCCGTCCGCCTTCCAGTAGTTGCAGGAGACTTCAACTTTTATGAACAAACTGTTATGGGAAGACTTCTGTTGGTCTGTTTGATTTTTCTGCAATGTGACATAGATTTACAGTTCTCACAACCTATGCAATTTATGTTTCCCAGCCTAGAACCAGCTTGGTACAGATCAGATACCTTCTTGCCTAAACAGGCTATGTCTGTAATGTGAAGAGATGCCCTGAACAGTATTATAAGAAAAATAAAAATAAGCTCTGGGGTCTCTACTTATTCTCCACCTGCTCTACACTTTTGACAGAAATTAGGAATCCAGATCCCAGGCTAGTGCTTTGTGCACTGACCTAGTAGAGTGCTGCTTCTCATACAAATAATAAGTAGGAAATACTACAGAGTACGTAACACTGATAGACATTTTAAAGTTTCTTTTTTCAGGCTGCTTTAAAAACTAAGTCTTAATAAGACTCTTATCACCTCCTTTTTCACCTGAGAGGAAGGTAAATGTTCACAAGCAAGGGGAAGCACTAAAATTGACCTTTTCACCTACACATTAGAGAGGATCCCAGAATGAGATCTAACTAGCTTAGGTAACCACAGATACAAAAATAAACCTGAAGGTTAGAACTAATTTGCTTATTAACATTTTGATAATTTAGTTACACCCATTTAAACCCGTAATGATAAAGCTCTCCATTAGTGGTCAGGTAATAAAGATGGGCCATGCCCAGGCACAGCATTCATGTGGCCCTGGTCTCACAGTTGATCATGCTGAGGCTTTTGGCCTTACTACCTCTCAACTTAGCACTGATTTTGTTTGTTTTGGTGCCCAGCTCATATTTGGGGTCAGCACAGTATCTCAACTTTGACAAACAGAGGATTCTCAGAAGTGGGTTAATAACTGGCTGGGGACTAGGAAAATGAAGTCAAGATCTTTAAAGAAGCTGTTTAGCAGTCATGAGACAAAAAAAAACCCTTGAATGTCACAGCTACAAACATTAATCTGAAACTATAGGCCCATAAATACTTTTGGGCAGGTTATGTGAAGAAAATAGGTGATATATAGGTAACTTCAAGCATAACATATTTTTTCTTAATTAATTTAAACTAAAAACAAATACAAATAACATTTCCTTGCTTGTAATGATCAAATTCAAGCAGAATTCATCTGCCCTTCATTGAATATTTAAGAAAGATTGTTTCAGTACGCAGATTTCCTCCATAATGGTTCCCTCTAAAGCAAGAGTTTATTACATTTCCACTGTTCTCTTGGGAGGAGTTCAGAAGGTTATTTTTTTTCTTTTGTAATACAGCTGTACCTACTTCTAATAACTTGCAAAACAGCTAAACCCTAGCTACGCTGGAGTCACATGAGCTTCTCCAGATTGCAGCACTGGCTTTCCTAGAAGAAGTTTCAAATAGGTCTATCCAAAATAATTACTATTTACAATGAGTTTCTATATTTCAGAAAAAATTGAAATCTTATTTTCTGTTTATGCAAAAAATCTCACTTGCATGAAAAAGGTAGAGATAAACAGTGTTTAGTAATCACAGGATTAACTGTTTTTCTTAAAGGCATCTACATTCCTAATTATATTTTGAAAAATAAAAAAAAACATTATGAGAGTTTTCTCTCCCAAAATCAGATATTCATCATATTTTGAAAAGTCCATTTATTATGTATTGTGACTTTTTGCATTTAAGCCATCAGACCTGTCCAGACTTCAGTTGTAATATCTCCATTTTAAAACAGGTGCTCAGGACTTATCTCCATCACCTCCACTTCCAGAGAACATGAACATACAAGTATTTAAAATTTCAGAGGCCAGTATTTTATTGCTGCTCACAGCACCCTCATAACTTCTGTTCTCTTGTGCATGGGTCATTGCAGAACACATTTACGAAATCATCGTCCCCATTGGAAAAATCACTCAACCAAAAACACCCACACCCTACAGTACGAGTCCTTTGTACTGTAATACCTTCTCAGATGTCACCTTTTCAATCAAAGAAAGTATAACTGACTGGCAGCCTCACCAGCTTTGTCCCTCCCCACTTATCTCATGCAGCACACTAACCCACGTATGGGTGCCCATCCCTCCTTCCTGCCACCACTGCCAGCTCATAGGTCTATCTGATTTTCCCACACCAATATGTCCTTTCTACTCCACACCTCCCATGCATGGAAAACACTTGAGGACCGTGATAAAAGAGCTCCTGAATGTTTTGAAGAGGAAAAAAACAGTGCAAAGTCGGTGGGGAAAGAAATGTCTAATTCACACAAGGGGATCCAAGAAGAGACAAGCTGATCCTGCCCTTGACCCCTTTCCTTCCCCTCGACTGGTAGCAGCCCTCTGCAGCTTTGCAGGGGAGGAAAAGAGGGCAGCTAGTGCTGTCAGGGCTAACTACTGTGTAAGCAACTGAAGGTCTCCTCCTGCCTAACCCAGAGGAAGCCCCAGCACTGTGGCTTGCAGCCAAGCCAGGAGGTGCGTGGGCTGCAGAGGAAGTGTGGCTACAGCCCTGCCCTCCCCAGCTCCACGTGAGTGCGGTGAGCCCGGCTCCTGAGGTCGGGCAGCCCTGCCCCTCCTCCTCCGCTTGCAGCGTGAGCAACGCAATGGGGCTGGAAGGGTCTGCTCAGGCCTACCAAGGCCATTCCTTGGTGGAGCGAGGGCCTGGCAACACACCCTGGTTTTGGAGAGCATGCAGGGAAACTGCCTGGTGTGAAACTTCACTGTAGCTGGTCAGGGGCAGCCAGCCTCAAGGGGATGGGACATCTCAGGCAGTGGCTCCCGATCAGGCCACCTACCTTTAAATGTCTACTGGAGCACTAAACACGTTATGGCCATTGAATACCCAACAAGCAAAAGAGCAATTCTTATCACCAGGACATAAGTAGACATCTACTGACTTCTCACCTCATGCTCCCTGTAATGTGCAACGAGCTGGGTGTCTAAACTCTCACCTGATGAAGGCTTCTAATCACAGATGTCCCAAACTTTAAATGAATCCCCCACCTCACTTCCCCACCTTTCAGCCATCTTATGTTCCTATACTGTCCCTCTCCTCACAGTATCTTGCTTTTCATAACACCCCAATGAAAGTCAGAGGCATGAAAAAGTAAAGCAAACAAAGTAGTGGCAAGGCAAGGAACTGCAACCGGGTTTGCCCAGTGCCACAGTTAATGCCTGGCTCTGAGGACTGTCACTCAGCCACTGCAGGCTTTGCAGGCTGGAGTCTGTTCACAGCAGGCAGCTCCCTCAGAGTTTGGGCAAAACATAACAGAAACAATAAAACTAGAAGTTTTAGATATTTATGACAGTCCAGAGTGATGGAGGCTGAGATTTTAAGTGCATTTTATGTTTTTGATATTGTCTGGCTTCAGATGGGTTCACAAACAGAGAGGCGTTCACAAGCAGAGAGTGCTTCCCACAGGGAAGACAATTTCCACAGAGCAACATATTTATCTGCTCTCGTCATTTGTTTCACTTCCCAAGGGACAAGCTGTATCTAACATTGATAAAATTTTGACTGAGGAAAAATAAATATATGTACTAAAACTGCTCCTATAGTTCATTATAATAGAGAATAAGGGAACATACCTTCATAACAAGCTTATGCAAGACACCTGGAAATTTAGACCTGCCTGAGCATATCCACGTGCAGTGCTGCAGGTGCATGGCAGCAGGGATATGCATCCTGATGCGCTCACCTTGTAGCACAGGTAACAAGAGCAGGAACAATGCAGCCATGTGCACTCCCACACAGCTTTGCAAGCCAAGCAGAGTGCAGATTTTCAGGGTTGGAGTTGTTCTCCTTAGCACCAATCAGCT
Organism: Caprimulgus europaeus; assembly: GCA_907165065.1. The sequence continues at coordinate 20,007,201 of OU015532.1, read as the reverse complement.
GATGTATATACTTAGTCTTCTAGATCTGTAATAGCTCCCTCACCTCCACTTTCTAGGTCTGCTCCTACTGACTTGTGCTAGCTATTATGAAGCTGCAGCAGGGATTCCTGGCTGTCCTGAAATTGCTTCTGACATATTTTTTAAGCACAAAAATGTTCACCATCACTGTTTTGCCTTCCAAAGTTCCAGTTCCTGCTTATGCAGCATCAGAGTCAGAAGATTTCTTTTTTAAATCTATCAAGGAACTAATTTATTTTAAATTGTTTTCTATTGTATTTTACACTACTGCCTTGAGCCATCTGGATGATAAGTAGTAATATAAATGATTGCTTCAATTATTAACACTGGTGACCTTTGTTAAAATACAGCAAGGAGGAGAAATGTATAGTCAGGCTGTTTTCCTAATAGTAATAATCAGCTAGGAGATCTCAGCAGGAAAGGGAAATTTTGGAGGTATATTGTCTGATAGTTTGAACAAGGACATGGAGGAGGAGCAGCAAGTGGGAGAAGGATTTGGTGCATGTTTCACTCCTACCTCTGTGTCTCATGGTACAGTCACATAAAATGTAATGGCAAATTTAGTGAGACATAAAGCCAAGATAGACACCTAGTCTGGCCCAGCACAACAATATTCTTACTTGTTATGGAGAGCTAAAGCAGATTTCTAAAATACTCTATGATCCTCAAAGAGACAACTAGCTTCCCGGTAGTGTTCTGCAGTATTTTTTTTCCTTGGATTGAACCTCTGAGGACTGCACACCATTACTAACCACTTGGGTCCTGCCACACTTATTTCAAGTGTTTGGATTTGTCACGATGCTCAGGCGAGAGACTGAATAGGTTAGCGACCTTCTGTCCCCAGGGACAATGGCCTTAGTTTGTGCAATGTGCAGCACTCCCTCTTTTCTTCTTTTGATTGCTAACTCCATGCTGAGTGGCAGGTGGGGGAGCTAGCGCAGAGGAGGGAACAGCAGGTTTCCCTCACATATCCACCTACATTCACTCCACTTTGGGGTGAATGCTGTAGCTCTGACTTCAATCTCAGTCAGGGAACAGCCTGAAAAACACCAGAAAGTGAAGATTTGCAAAATAAGAGCCCTTTACAGCAGGCGGCTCAGGCAGAGAAGCTGCTCAGCTCCCCAGGGAACTTTGTAATTTACCATCTGGTTGTTCTCCAGTCCTAAGTCAACTTCAGACATGTGGTTTCCTCAGGTGCTATCACAGTGATTAATGCTGAATTTTTTCAAGTGGAGACACCACCATAGTGTTATCATTCAGTGGATGAAGTCCCGAGTGCTGTCTGGAGCAGGAGCAGCTTGTGTGAGCTCTATGAACTCACCCCAAGCAGCAAGGTGAAGGCACATGCTTTGCTCCCCTGTGCGTGGAGCTCTGGTAGCTCAAACACAGAGCAGTGGGAGACCACTGGGATTTTCAACCTATCTCCAAAGACTTTTGGTACAGAATTTAGCTGCCAGACTAGCAGTGTACTGGTTGCAATACAGTCAATAGGTTAATTTGGGTTTTTTACTGAAGTGTGAAAATTTCTCTCCTTCTGTTGAAATGCATTGGTTTCGTTGCTACCAGGGACACTGCTGCTGTAAATAGCTGTGCTCAGAACAGTTTAGTCCAGGACACTTGGGCCTCTTACCACCCACAGTTAGAACTATCTCACATGCTCAGTTCCTCCCCCTGGCTTGTCCTCTTCCCTAGCACACAGCTCTTCCTAACCCAGAGGATGGGACGCTTCACAGCCACTCTCTGCTTCCTCTCCAAACTGAAGGCGAAGCACCCTGACTAGACTGGAGTGTACGAGATGGGCCACCCAAGCTGACACAGGCATGGTGACTTTGGGCAGAGCAAATACAACAGCACACCCACAACCAGTGTGGATGCTCTGTGCTGCTGCAGTGGGTCTGAGACACTTGGTAGTAATTGGATCTCCTCTGCTGAACCTTGTGGGTCAGATTTCCCAGATAAGAGTTTTTATTAATTCAGTCTCCATAGTTTTTAGCAGACAAAGGAGGTGACATGATTTGAAGTACTAACCCTGCTCCCCCAGTATTAGTTATCTTCTTTGATGAGGCAGCTTAATCTGCACCAGTTCCTTTGACTGTGGGACAAATAATACTTGATAGATGCTTATCACTTGCAAGTCAGTCTATTCTCTGAAGGGCTCCACTAAATGCCTCAGAAAGATTGTCACTCCTCTCTTGGAATAGAACACTTGTTGCTCCCTCTCCTGTAGGCTTGTGAATTAAAGGGGTGATGACTGTCAGCAGCACAATGGGGGTTTCACCCACGAGGATGCCCACAAGCATGTCCTGGCAGTACTCCCTCCCCTTCTAACCCTAGCAGGGTCTCTGTCCACACACGAGTCTGGTGATCAGTGACCTTCCCTGGGAGCAGGTGGCAGCTCTTCCTAGCTGCACTTTATGCAGCACCAGGCGCTGCAATTAGCTGTGATGTAATTAGGAGTGAGGAGCAGAACATACTTTGCAGAGATGGTTTGGGAGCCTGAGGCAAAAGGCTTTTGTCCATCAGCTGGTGGGCTAAGTAATTTAAAAATCTTTAGAGTAAGTGACCCTGAGCTCTAACAAGGCTTCAGATGATCAGAGAAGGAATCTCATTTCTGTCTTATCTGAGAAAACAAACAATAAAGGGAGATAATAAGAAGTTCTCGGTGGCTTCTTTTAAAAGAAGTATGTTATGAACAACATAAAATAACATCAAAAGCATGTGTATAAAAATGCACACAATCTGACATGTGTTGACTAGAGACATTCCTCTGATAACAGGACAGTGGAAAAGCTATATTAAAAGGAGATAACTACTCTAAAACATAAGACCCAAGGAACAATGGCTTTGTTGCTGTGCTTCTGATGATTCCAGGCAATGCCTGCAGTTTTCCTCACCCTGAAAAAAAGACGTTTTTCAATGACTAGAAGAGCATCTGATATCCTCTTCCTCCTTATCATAGGAGTCATAAGGACATAGCATGGAAAGGGCAGGTGGGGAGGGCCTGCAGTGGGGACAAGCTGCCTCCCAAGGTACAGAGGAGGAACATGGAGCAGGCACCGCATGGCATGGCACAGCGGCCGCCCAGGACTACTCTTGCCAAGAGCTGGCAATAAAGCCCCAGCACATGCAAGGGCATACTCACACAAAAATGATCATCTTATCTTGGTGAGTAGATTCTGCTTTCCTACCATCTGCTAGTTGTGTATTTACTGTACAGTGAAGACTGAAATGTATTAGAGTAAGTAAGCAAAAGACCAAGCCATATGGTTTCCAATAGTCCTTTGGAACTATCTGCAGACTCATCAGGAATCACTCAGCCACCTAGCTGAACACTGAGAACTCAAGGAGCCAGTGGGAGAAACAATTTTGTCTGTCTTCTGCAGATACAATTTTGTCTCTCTCTCCCTTTCCTGTGGGTCCCTTAAGCTTAGAAGGAAGCCAGCATTTATTTCTTCAGCGCTGGGGAATCTCATGCTTCAGAGCCACAGCTAATCACCACTGTGAAGCAGAGGGACTACTGAGAAGCCACGTACAACACTAGCAATGGAGGGCAGAGCAGATTTGCAATCTCCTTGTTCGCCTAAAACCACTTTATCACAAAGCATCCAGCATGCACAATGGCATTGCTACAAAGGACAGCTGGTCCCAGGTGGTATGCCAGAGTCCACATTCAAATGGGAGAACTCATCTCCTCTCTCCTGGCTTCTTACTGTCTTCTTCAAACCTCACTTTCTGGATACTTCTGTGCCCATGACAGTCTGCACCTGCCAGACACAGTGACAGCATATCCTTCTGGATAAAACAGCACAAGCCCTTTTTGAAGTTAATTTTCAGTAAAAATGTATGAAGTCCCAAGAGAGGGAAGGAGACAGGCCAACTCATGGGTCTGGATGAAAGAGGCAGATGTGAACATCTCTAAATGACATATTTGAATTTGGCTCCCTTCATTAACCGAAGGTCTTTGTTGCCTTTATACCTGCTCAAGAGACAACAGAAAGAAGGTATTGTTGTCAAGCCATTCTGCAGCAGGCAGTAATCCACGTTAATCATGCCACACTAGTTGATGACAATATCAGAAAAAAAGGGCACATCCCACTTTGAACTAGCATGACAGTTAGAAGCCACTTGTAAATGAATGCAGATAACCTCAGAAGACTATGGCTGGCTAACGCACATGTGGTAAGTGACTCACAAAATGAAAAGAGAAAAGAAAAAAGTAATCAATAATTCAGAAGATTTACTGAATGAGATATTATATGATGCAGTGTGCACCAAACCTTCAGCTATCATCTATTCTCTTTCTGCTTACAGCTCACTGAAGCAAGTTAAACATTTTTTGCTCCCCTTTGATGCATATATAAACAGATAATCTCATTGAAGTGTCATGGCAATGTTTTGATGATACTGGACATGCACAGCCCTATTTTATTTATCTATTACTGTTAGCAAGGGTCCTCAGAGACACATTGCCACATTGAAATGAAGTCCCCATCCTTATCCAAGCCAAAACACTGTATACTTATACTGGTATGTAAATCCAGTAGTGTAATTTTGGATTTATATACCTAAGAGTTCAGGAACTAGTCTTGACACAGGACTCCAGGACCTCATTTCTTGAAAAGAATAAAAATTGGTTTGAATATTTCATTCTATAAATAGTAAAGACTATCAGCTCTTTTGCTTTCCCCCAGTCCTTATCCATTAACTGCACAGGAATACTTTCTGAAAGTTAATTAAAAAGCCATATTTAAATTTCTCATTTTGAAATATATGTTTTCCTACCACAGTTGATACACCTAAACTCTTTGGTGAAATAAGTACAGCGCTGTCAGCAGAAGGAATAAGAAAGACCTGCAAACACCGGACTTTGGAGAGAGATGCCTGGTTGGTAAGGTTTTTCACCAGTGACTACAGGACCTGTTCTAGCCCATGCTATACAAGAATATGCCTTCTTCTCAATTTAAATTAATCTGACTCCTGACATAATGCTGCATGTAAGCAAAGCTGCTGTGCTTCTGCTTTGGCCTTAACACCTATCTTCATCTCTGCATATTTCAGTTCATTGGCAGTAAAAGATGCTGAGTCAAAAGACACTGCAGCTGGAGTCGAGTCAAAAGAAGCAAAGAGAAAAATGCATAGATGCTAGTGTTCCTACCCTCATTGCCAAATCCCTGAAGATTTGATGAATTATTAATCACACCAAGGACAAGGAAGTACCTGAAAAATCCTGTCTCTTCAGATGTTTATCTATCCTGCTTCAGGTTCCAGGGAGAACTGCTCTAGGGAAAAAAATAGAAATGAAGATTCATCTGGAAGTGGAGGTCTGTGCCAGTTTTTTCCCAAAAACACAAGGAGGATGGGTGTAAATTGAGGGCTTCACTGCTTACAGAGCTAATCTCAGGTATAGGATATACCTGGAAGGAATTCTATTCCACATCCCCTCCATTTTCCAGAAAAAAAGTATCCTGGCAATTCAATTTTCTCAAATGGGGTTCTTTCAATTGCTGGTTTTGTATAATATAAATTAAGTATTGTCTGGATAACTCTTTGATCTAAGGATAGGGCTGACATAAGGCAGAAAGGAGATACAGGTCCTCACTCCTGACCAGTCACCAGTCCTGACAAGCATCACACTGACTCTGCCATGCTCAGTTGTCAACTAAACATGAAAACGCAGTGTGTAAAGAGGTCTTTGAAAATGCTGCTTCAATGTCTTTGCAATTTATGGCTATAAATCAGAATATTTCCTGATGGGACTGAGGCATAAATTTCCATTTTCCTGTTCCTCTTTGCTCACAGAGGTCCAAAAATCACTACATTAAACTAAAGCGACTTAAATAAGAAGTAAAATTCCTAAGATATTTACTCCCCTGCTTCCTCCATGTTGTTCATAAATTATTGAAATGTCCTTCAATAACACTATAGCCAAGCCATTTCCCCAGTTTGAAATCGAACCAAACATTTACTGTATAGAAATTTCTAACTGAAACATAAATCAGAACTCTTTGGCAAAGCCTTCTCTTCCATGATTAATATTCTACTGGATTCAGAAATAAGGGTTTTCAAAACACAGTCTGTTGGAGCTGGGCAAAAATGCAGTTCTTTTTTCTTTTCAAATTCTTGAAGTTACAATACCTATAATAGACCTTGAAACGTTACAGGACAAGCCTTAACTTTTTCTTCTTGTAATTTTACAGGTGATATTCCAGATCAAAGACTTCAAGATCCCAGTCTGCAACAGCCATGAAAAAGCAGTATTTTCTAGGTCACCAAAGGATGAGCTGGGGAATTTTAATGGTAATTTAAAAAAAAAAAAAAAAAAGACAAAAGCAAAACAAATCACAGCCCATAAAAGAAGAGATGCACTAAAGAAAAAACACAGATTGCCACTATATTTAGAAAGAATTATGTATGGATAGAAGGAAATAGTGAACTATAAACAAGTGTGGCCAAGCAGCAGATTTCCAGTGTCAAAGCAAAATGTTGCTGTACTACTTAAAGTTTGTACTGCAGATTGCAGAATTGCAAATCAAATCCAGTTCCCACTGAGATCTGTTATTGGAATTGATTTGAAAGATACAGATGCCTTCCATAGGACCTCAATACAATTTTTTTCTTCATTTGTAGAATGAAACAGCAGAAAAGCTATTGGGTTATGTCAATTGAAGCTTATCTAATACCTACATTAAATGGAGAAAATGAAAAGGAGAATGCTACTCAAAGTAAAGCTGTTGCCACAAAGGTGTATGGTCATACAGGACATCCTCTGGGAAGGATGAAGATGTCTAGTCTAGTTGATAGGAGAGGCTTTCAGGAGAGCTTTGAATATCAAGCTTAAAGGGAGATAAAAAGCTCTAAACTGTGTACAGAAGGACAGTATAGGAGACAACCATGAGGGTCCCCACTTCCTGCAGAATTGTTCCATAAGCATTTGCTCAGGGCAGCAGAGCAACAGCAAAAGAGATACTGGAGCCCACCGAAGAGCAGACTCCCTAGCTCCAGAGTGACTGGCCAGACTGACTTGGGATAATCCTTTCTTCTGCCAGAAGCTCATGTTCTTTCTCATTTGCCAGGGCAACTGACCATGGGAAATCAAGGTCTTGTATAAAAACCAATAGGTCCATCAGCTTTTAAGTGTCAGGTTGGCTGGATGGCACAAGTTGAAAGGAGCACTTTCACTTTCCATTGGTAACATGGGATATTTGCAAAGACTTAGGAAAAATAAAAAATAATAAAAGAGAGTACTGCAAAAAATATGGCACTTGGCAGGACAAAAGAGAAAAAGTGTTATCAAAAAAGAAACTGGACACTCATGTAATAGGACTCTGAACAAGGGTCCTATTTCAGGAGCTCTCTTGCTAACTACTTGCTTGCTTTTCAGTTACTTCATCAGTTCTACTACTGTTTGCAGGACACAAAGGGGTAGGCATGAAAAGATGGAAGTGGTAACAGAGGTGGAGACATAACGTTAAGTGTGAGGACTCAGTGCATTGACCTTTGATCGAAGAGTAACTCAAAATCCATGAGCAAGTTGTGAAATATTTTTGCAAAATACAAAACCAAACAACATGCTGTTTTCCAGTTACAAAGGCAAAAAGAAAGTTCTGTTTGAAGACAGAGGAGCACAAACTGACATTTCTGAATGTGATCTTCATGGCTGAATGTAGATTGCTCACTTTAATGTCTTTTTATGAATTTGAAACCCTATGACTTCCTGAATACTTCAATTGGAAAGTTGGACTTTTTTATTACTGAGCTTTTGATTAACTAGCAAACATGATGGGTTTATGGTGCTTTTTGCTTTCCATTAATAATGCACAATCTACTGCAAATTTAAAATATTATACAAGGATTTAAATTGAACTTCATGCATGAAGCATTTTCCAAGACATCTGTGGTCTTATCTATGCACGTGTCACTTTTCCTCCCAGCTTGAAAACAAAGCAGCAGTATGCAATACAGCCAGAGCACAAAAATGCTGGATATTCATAATACATCATCAAAAGTTCACTCTCATTCCAGGGAAATATTTGTATCATGCTACTGTTTTTCAAGTGAGAGAGCAAAGCAATTTTTTTGTAAACTCTCTATGCCATATTTCCTTCTTATAGATGGATTAGTATCTTCAGGGACTGATATTCTTCTTGTCCCATTCCTCTGACATGGATCAAGATGCTCAGGACTTTATCTGAACTTCCTGGAACTTGGAAGGAACTTCAGGACAAATTCAGTAACTTTCTATGGCATCCAAAAGGTTGGTAAACCTAAAACTACCTTCCATGTAGAGTGACAAAAGGAGTAAGTCTCAAATCTCATTCCTCAAGCATTTTGATCAGAATGTCATGAAAACAGGATGTGATATGGAGACCTTTGTCCTTCCTTCTGTGTGAAAAGTGTCCTTATTTAAAGAACAGAAGAAAGCTTACTCTTGAAAGCAGGAAAAGATTGTATTTGAGGTATTGCTCCTCACACTTAAGGAAGGGGCCACTATAAGGAGATAAAGGACTTGAGAAAAAATTAGGAATGGAAGAGTAAGGAACATGGCACAATCTTCTCCAAAGTTTGAAGTGAGATGCATCTTATCTGGGCCACACAACAGTCCTAGAGATGATTTTTTTTAAAAAAATAATAATAGTTCATGGAATACTATCAAAGTTTAATCTAGCAGTTTATTTCTAGGAAGAGTTGTGTCTGTGAGAAAGTCATGGTATAATCAAGAGAAGAAGGCTGGCCTGTCAATACAGCACATAGTAGCAAGTCAGAGTTAAAACCCTGGTTCGGACACAGGTTTCTGTGTAACCTCAGATAGTTCATTTACTATGCTATAAAGTAGGAATAATGATATTTCCTAGGTATTTGTGACAATAATTAACTTTTGTGTCCTGGCACATGAGATCTGTCAAGGAAGTGTTCCACAGAAAAAAATATTTTAAAACCCCAAAATTTAAACAAATATTAATCATCATGTCACTAACACCACTACAATTTGTCCTACACTTCCCATTTTCTTGTCTTAGTGCTTCATGGAAATTCTGTGACTATGAAAATACAAGTACAAATGTACATCAAATATTAAAGTGAAACAAGTACATCAAGGAAGAAAACCTCCCCTGCCTAGAGCTGAATAATCAGGTAGAATTTGCTGTGCTACCAAAATAATTTAAATAAGATGTCATATTTGCCCTTGCTTTAGCATTGCTGCTCACATAAATATTGGATCTTCACATTAAACTCCTATTGGGAAAACACTACATTTCCCAAACACAAGCTTGTCTTTTCTAGTGATTTTATTAAATACATGCTGGTGAGAGCAGGCTTCAGAACTGATCAAAGATTTGGTGTAGAAGAGGAAAGAAGCAGCCTTCTCCTACTCGAACCATCTATGCCTCCTGCTGGCTAAACCATTAGACTATTCTCATTTGGGTGGACAAACCAAATTCATTTAAATAATATGTTAATTTATTTCATCTGGAAGGAAAAAAAAAAGATAAAGTGTTTTTTCATTTTGTAAGCCAAATTTATTTTCATTTGATTTAATAGAGGGTTCCTTTAACTTTCAATGAAAAATTCATTTTAGATAGAAATGTGACATTTTGGTTTAGTTTGAAAAGAGATTTAATGCAAATTAAATTTTGCAGGAGCTTTTTAATGCTTTTGTAATTCACTAAGAAGATAATAATTCATTTTGGTTTGACCCCCAAATTATTTTTGTCTTACAGAGTTTACCTTTGAACTGAAAGATCAGTAATTCTGAGCTCCAGTTTTGCCAAGATTTCATATCTTTCCCAGTTTGTACTTAGCCCAGGAACTGAGGATTTTCCAAAGTATTTTGATACCCTTGTGCAATTTTGCTCTACTGCTTGATCAAAAACCTGTTTAAAGTCTGATACAAACATAATATCCCTTAATCCAGTCCACTTTCATTTTTCTTTCCTAACATTGGGGAAAACAAATAAACAAACCCAAACAAACAACTTATTCTTTAGCAGACCTTGCCTCTCTGGATAATTATCCCTAGAAAAATATATCCTATCAAGATATAATAGAATTTTTGTTACAATGGAAAAAAAAAAAAGGGGGGGGGGGGGGGGTGTAAAAGACTTTGGTTGTTATTGTCAGTAAAATATTCAGAAACAAAGTATTTCTCCCCTCTAAATGGACCAGAGATGCCAAAGAAGACCCTCTAACACAGCAGAAGAAACTCCACATCTATCTACTATTTCTCATTTAATGTTGGCACTGCAGTGTCCTAACATCTGCCTGTTCCATAGCTCATAACATGTTCAAACCTTTGCCTAGCCAAGGGACACTGACGTATCCATTTACAGCTTAACAAGTTGACATTTCAACCAATGTTTTCTGACCTTCTGCACTCCAGATACATATTGATTGTGACACAAGCTATTAATGATCACATTAATGGACATTAAAACCTCCTCCAAAGAGTCTGCAGGTTCTCTCTACAAGCCTGTTTTCCTTTCCATAGCTCACAGGGTGTTAAACAAAGCTCTTTCTCTGGGTTCCTTTTAATTCTTAGTACCAATTGCCCAGTAAACTGACCAGATAACTAAGCAATAACAGTGCACACAGAGAGGAAAAGACTTAATTGTTTCTTCTTATTGAGCTACAATTTTGGACTTATAACATTGTATTTCTTTCAAACTTTACAGCACCTGAGGACATCTCCAGTGTACTCCATCTCCAATAATCTGGATGCTTGATGGAAATTTACTATGCATAGGAATAACAGACAAGTCTGTCGAGACCAATATGCAGAGATCCATGCAGTGGCTGAGATGATCATTACTTAAAACAAGCAGCCTCGGTACCACAAATGTGTATTTGTATTTATAGAAAGAATCTCAGTTTTCTTGGCCTTCACAACTTCCCCTCACACAAGAAAAAACATACATCAGAGAGCAGAGATTTTGGATTAAACTTACTGTAGGTGGGCCCCTTGCTAGGGTTGTGAAGAGGAGCAGAAACAGGAAACCCAGGAAGGGATGTGTGACTGATGATGGGCAAGAGAAATTGCCAACCACAGCCTGAACCTGTTTTGCTGTCGCATTAAATTGGCTTGTTTGGGAACTGCCAAATAAGAGCTAATGAGAAAAGATTGCTTCATGCAGAATTGCAGGTTGCTGTGGCTAATTTAGCAGTGCTCAGCCTAAGTGAGGGAAGCCCAATCTACAGAGAGGAAACCACCTGTTTTAATAGATCAGAGCAGACTTTGTAAGGCAGGAAATTTAAGCAATGAAAAGCAGGACCTATTCATTTAAAGCTCTTGTTAAGCTGTGAAATATAAAATAACTGCCTGGTAAAAATTTCATTTTCCAGTTTATTTTAAGACAAGCCTAGACTTCAGGGGAATTCCTCCTCATTTCCTTCCCATGAAAAATCCAGTCATACACGTTCCCTCAAACTGCAAGTCTGTGCTGTTTGTTATAAACCATTCTCACCAGGCAGCTGTGCAGAAGGGATTAAAGGGAAAAAGTTGACAATTGCAGCCTATAAGGGGTTTTGGGGGGGAGGGGAGGGTGTTTGTTTGTTTTTGTTGTTTTTCATTTTTAACCTGACAAACTATGTTTAGTTTATCAAATTGAGCTACATCAGAATGAGATATGAAAATAAAACAATATAATTGGCTTCACAGCACAGCATGCATTCCCCTCAAGATGAACCTTCTCTAGGAAATAGTCTGGGCTGATCAGTTGAGTGGGCTGTTGTCTTCGAGTCTCCCACAGATGGAGGATTAAACACTTCAGTCTACATCTGACAGCACAACTTGTATCTTTCTGCACCTAAGGCTCACGGGAAATCTTGTTGTTGCTCTGATAGTGCTTATATCCCTTGCAACAAAAGAAGCAGTCATTGTTTGTGTTTGATCCCTCAAAAGCCCGCTGCTGTACTCACACTGTGGAGGAGTACCACTTAGCCTGGCTCCAGCCTCTCAACACACCTTGACAGATGTGACAACGACTGCCAGAGCTCTTGTTTTTTCCTACTGCAACATCCTAACATCATCACCAGGTCTGTAATGTGACATAATAAAAATTACCTCATGAGGTTCCTGTCTGTCTAATGACTCTTTGCAAAACAGCCCCAGTTTATGTGCTGTTTTCTTTCTTTTTCAATCCTTCCATTCCCAGCTTGTGCTCTGGAACATGCTGCGTACTTTCTTTCCCACAAACCTTCATAGGGAGAAGAGAAATGCAGGCCAAACTCTGTCCTTTGTGGAATTTTCTGTGTCTCTTTTTCTGCCCCAATATTCATGTAAGGGGAAGCAATTAACTTGCAGTTGTTAGATATGTACATAGTGCACACAAGGGATTAATAGCCAGCTGAGTTTCTCCTTGCTGGATTAGCTGAAAGGTTAAAAGGAGCAAAATGCAGTGTGTTTGTGTGTTTATTTTCATTGATGCCATCTGCAAAAGCATGAAATGCACAGAAGTCCGGGTATGTTCCATGAGATAGTGACTTAGGGAAGAGGTTTTGGTTTGGGCTTTTTTGTCAGTTGGTTGTTTTTCTTTTTATTTCAGGTATTGATATATTCATGTTTTTCCTGCTTTTGGTTGAACATGGAAATCAATTGTCCAACTCAAGAAGTATTCAGATTTCTGCTAAAAAGTAGGACTATGTTGCTCATTTTACACTCCTCTTTTTTTAAATTGATTCTCTTGACTCTAAATGAGAGAAGGACTGCAGGTTTGGACCCCCATCAATTAACCTCTTTGGTACATTGCAGTTCAGTTTAACAGAGTGGATATCATAAACAGGTTCTTCATGTGCATAACCAAGACTCACAGTCCCAACATGCTCTGGAACATAATATAACCTTATTTTACTTATTTATTCTTCCTAGTCATATAATAATACTTAGAAGGAAGTAGTGGCACAGGATCATTTAGCTAACTGCTTCACATCAAACCTACGGTGTCCATCCATCCCGTTTAAATTTGGGTCAGTAATGACATTTTCCCAAAAGAGAACAGGGGACTCTACCCAAGAAATGGCACCATCAAGAGGGCACCATCAAGAAAAACTTCAGCACCCTGTGCCAGGAGGGAAAGAAGGGATGACCCAGAGGCGGTCTCCTACGGTGGGGAAAGTCCCCAGTGTCCTCTGTGGAAACGATCTAAAGCTTTTCCAGAAAGCAGCTTGACACCTGCCAGCCCAAGCAATGTGCTGTGAAATCTGCCTGGGATTCTCTTTCCTGCCTATTCAGTTTTAGTATGTTAGTTCTAAATTTATTATTTTAAATGCAACTTTAATCTTTTTGCCACCATGTAACAATTTGTTTCAAAAATAGTTGGTGTTATGCAAAACCGCAGTCTGTACTAAGAAAATCATGTTTCAGCAAGAATTTTAGTGCAACTCTTAGCATCCTGCATACAGATTTTGGAGCAGAGAAAACATTTCACAACTTGTCACACATCCACCTTCTTTTCTTCTTTTCTTTCTTTTCTTTTCTTTTCTTTTCTTTTCTTTTCTTTTTCTTTTCTTTTCTTTTCTTTTCTTTCTTTTCTTTTCTTTTCTTTCTTTTCTTTTCTTTTCTTTCTTTCTTTCTTTTCTTTTCTTTCTTTCTTTTCTTTTCTTTTCTTTTCTTTTTCCCCATTGTCTTTCTCAATCATATCTCGTAATAATTACTTGGATCAGCTGGCTAGATAGATCAACTTGCTGGAGGACTCTAAAAACAAAGTAGCCTCCTATATATCCTGGGCAATAGGTCACAAAGTCAAAGCAAACAGCTGTAGCTAGATAAGGTCTTGCTCTGGACATGGAAATCAAGGGAACAGGCAGAATGAAAATGTGCATAAACTAGAAAATGCAAATAACAAAGAGTGCAAAAAAACCAAGAGTGATACAGAATAGCTAAAGTAGGTCTGATTATGAGACACATGCTCATAGGGGAAGAGAGATAATCTGGAAGTAGGGGGTGCGCCTTGGAGAAATATGTCTTGACTTACACAATTGATACACAGCAAGTAGCAAAAAGCCATATGGCCTATGTAGCATAAACAGCATATAAGGAGTAGCACAAAAACAGGGGAGTGTTTTTGCTCAGTCCAGAGGAGGCTTTTTGCCTTATTTTGGGGGGTTTTTTTTCCCTCAAAGGAAGGCTCAGCCATGAAGGGTCTCTCTATGCACTATACAGAAGTATCAACTGTGCTTGCAGGAATTTTTTGTCACCCTTATTTGCTGACAAAGGAACCATAGTTCAAGAGTTCACACCCTCTGTGAGTGTATGATGACTGGCCTATGTTGCAGTTGCCCATGTTGATGGAAAAACAAGACAGCAGGGGAAACTGAGGCCTCACATAAAAGGTACTCAACATGAAGACACCAAAAAAGCTACAAAAAGACAAAAGAATTCACAGTAAAAGACAACCTCAACCTTGTCTGTGCTTCTGAAGGCCAAAAAGCTTCACCTCCTCCCTCCTGCCTGCATTAGTAAATTTTTTCCTGACATCTTTCTTGGCAAGTAATTTCTACAGAGTGAGACTAGGAAAGAGAGACAGAGCCTCCTCAAAGCTCTGTTTCTTGCTTCCCTACTGACTAGTCACCAGGGGCAGAAACACGGCTCAGTATGAGTAGAGGTGTGGCTAGAAGTTTGTGCTCTCTTTTGAAACCAGCCCAGCACCACCAATTCCCAAATGAGAGACCCATAAAACACTGCAATCTGGATTGCTCAAAAAGGAAAGGTAGGAGGGACAAAAACAAGCTCAAAGATCCAGCAGTGGTGAGATTGCCAGCAATGCACTATTTTCCACAGGGATACACTAAAGGGAAGATTAATTACAGGTCTTCTACCCTTGCTGGGTGATAGGACAACAGAGAGAGAGGGGAAAAAAAACCAACAGGAAAAGTGTTTTCATCATCCAGAAGGTCTTTGTTGCAATTTTTTTCCATCTTTGTAAAACATTACATCATAAAATAAAGACAATAGCAGCAAAACTTATCAAGATGGTACAAGCACATTTTGCTCTGTACCCTGGTAATGACATTTATGAAATTGTCCCTTTTCTGAAAATGCCTTTCTAAAGCACCATAAAATCTTACAGAGAAAGAGAGGAAGAGGGACAGAGACAAGAGGGTGGCTAGATCATCCTTGCAAGTGGATTTATTGATTGCTTATACTATAATTTGAAGTTAATCAGGAAAAATTGTAGATCAGCATCCTACTGAAATGTTTCCCCAAATTTTAAGACAGTTTTTTTTTTAAATGCAAGGCTGAAAATGACTAACCATGGTTTCTCAGCCCTATCCACAAGGTCCAGATCAAATTCTATTAGAACTTGAAAAATTTCAGTCTAAAACTACATTGGAACACTGGCCTGGATAAATTCAAATATTTGGGAAGCTGTGATCCAGATAGAAATCCTGCCCATTTCTAACAATAGCTACTACATGGCTCCAGGATCTAAGAAACTGCTAAATAGTAGGCTGAAAGCTGGTATGTTTGGCTTACATCTCACAATAGGCACCACAAGCTTTCCTCTTTAAGCACCTAGCTCTCACAAGGAAAAAAGTGTGGGGGTGGAATATATCTGAGAGACTACAGAATTCTCTCTCACATGCCAATTTTCACCTGCCTGTGATTTTCCCTCAAGGACTTCAGCCAAGGAAAGCAGATCCTATTTGCCTCAAAAGGCCACCTGCTAGAGAAATGTCCGCTTTCCCCCAAAAGCAGCAGCACTGGCATTTCCTGCTGTTGAGACCCAGCTCAGATGTGAACCGTAACGAGAGATGAGGGAGTAGAGAAGTTCACATCCACCTGCATGGAGGTGGGAGGCATCACTGCTAAATCTGTGTAAGAACCAATTACATGTGCTGTTGGAAGGGTGGATGTGTGCACATGTCTGCATGGGGCCTTTTTTCAACCTGCTCCTGAGAACTCACCAGTGTTGTGGGTAAGAGCTGCCTTTAGAGTGACCTGCTCAACCCTGCATGACCTAGTTCACAGACTACACATTGGCTGCATCAGGACACCCCCATATTAGCTTTCACAACTGCTTCCTTAGTGTTTAATTTCAACAGGCAGGAGGAAAAAAATATGGTCCAGATCAACGATAGTATTAAGGAGGGTAACTGCTACTGATAGCAGAGGAGATGGGGACCGTGGGAAGAATTAGGCAATGTAAACCAATTTGCAGATCTGCATTTTTTTCCTGATATATTTCAGGCAGCTAGTTTCGTACATTAATCTACAAGCCTTTATTTGAGTTTCATAGATTTGTGTTGATTTGCATTTGTGTTTTCATTGATATTTAATTGCCTAGGGATCTGTTTCTGGAGCTGGGCTTATTTGTATTTAGTATTGATATAATGCCATCCCAAGAAGTGTAAATGGCACTGTAGAGATGAGTTAAAGCAGCAGGTCTTTGCTCTAAAAAGCTGAAAAATAATAAGCTAGCTCCACTTTATGGCAGTGAATTGTTGGGGTCAGATTTTGGCCTTAGATCACACAAAACATAGTTCAAAACAAATAAATGTACAGGAAGGACTGAAGCAGTTCTCGGTCACCTTTCAAAGTCATAACTCTTTAGTAGAAGACTTCTTGTTCTAGGTTAGTACACAACATAATATAAAGCTTGGTCTTTGCCTGTTATTTATTTTTAGTAGATAATGGGAAAAGTGAGACTAGTAGACATCATGCAATCTGACAACACAAATAAGCCCCTGAGAAAACCAAAGCTGGCAAAAAAACATTCCATGTACAGCATAAACACAAATTCTTCAAGAAAATGCAGGTTTTTCAAGAACAGGGCTTTTAACACCCTGAACTCACAGATATGCTTTCATTTATTGTGGGTTAGAGAATTTTGCAGAAAGCCTCTGGTATAACCCATTAACGGCTTTGGAAGAAGCAGACTTGTACTAGAGGCATCATAAAGCCAGACAGCAGAAGCTCAGATGATTTATAATTTCACAGCAACAACCAAAATCTGATTTCATGAACATAAATCACTGGGGGTTTTTTATTTACTATTATTTCTAATAACATTTATTAGAAATAATCTTCCCTATTAAAGGATAATGAAATTCACAGACTGCCACATGGATCAAGTTACAAATCTTTTCAAAACCACTCATGCAAAATCTGCACAAGTTCAGTGATGGTTAACGGTTCAGGAGGATCACCAAAGGAGCATGCTAGAATTCTCCTGCAAAAGACAGTAGAAAATGGGACTGCAGAGCTGAAAGCTGTAGGAAAAGAGAAGGTGATTCGTCCTCTATGTGTGAGGGCTGTGGCTACAGAAAATTCATGTTTTCTTTGTTCTTTCAGGTCCCAATTCCCATGTCAAGTCATGTTGTGCTCAGGGCAGGGTCTGAGAGCTGGAGTCAGTAAGTAAGTCACTCTTTTGTTTGACTTTTTATTTTCAGGATGCTGTGAAAGGGTGTAACTTAGAGCAAGGAGTTTGAGATATGGTTCAGACTACCTTCTGCTAAAACTTTCAATAATGATGGAGCAGCCTCACTAGAAATAACATCACAAGTTTTCTATAAGTATTATTAAATGCCAAAGGATGAGAATATGGAGAAACCATAAAGGAGAAAATATTTACTCCAGTAGTAGAATGGCAGCTTTCTCAGCAAGTTTCACAGACACAGAAATGGAGAGGAATGAAAGAGAGTATTTGTTTTCACATAAAAGGTAATCAAATATTCTGTTCAGTAACTCACTTATTCAGCATCACCCTTTGTCCCTGAAAATATCATATCCCAAACCAGGAGCTGCTGAGGACACAGCTGATAAAATGTCAGCCAGGGACTCCTGCATAGCATGATCAGGCAGAAACTAAAGTGACACACACACACCATCAGCTAGACTCTGTACAGGGAACAGACTGAGAACTCAGAAAGTTTGGAGATTAAAAATATGCCAAGATTTCATTGTTATTCTATCCCAACAGAGCAAACAGCTCTGAATTTGGCCACCAAACTTTGCCTCCTCAGAGACTTTGTCCATATTGACCTGTTTTCCATTTTTTGCCTGCTGTCCGATTCCCTGCTCACACAGAGAAGTTCTGCAAAGCAGACTTTTGCTTTCCCTGACCCTAATCAGCAGAAATGCTCTGGCTATGGCTAAGCCTTATATTTCATATATCCCATATCCTTGCAGCTGCCCATGGATCTGTGTAGGACTTTTCCATTACAGGCAAGCATTTGTTGTGAGCACTCCTCAGTTGAGGAACAAATAACACTGCATGTATGATGTTGGTTTTGGCATTTGGTAACCAAGGAGAATCGTTAGCACAATCTGTATGTATTGCATGCTTTCAGAGTCAGATGAGATGCTTTTGTGTGCCTGATCCTTCATATAAGCAAAGCACAATACAGTGTTACCAGGCAGTACTTTAATTCCCAGGACCCAAATCACATGTCTGAGCACTTCTTAACCTTTTCTGGAATTCAAATGCAAATCTAAATTGTAGCTTTTGCTCCTAACTTCCCACCAGGCCACAGTAAAACCCAAAATCTGAACAACATAGAACCTTAGTACATCCAGGTATGCCTCATCTATCATGGCACTACAGAATCAGCATGATTCACTCTATTTCTGAGTGAGACTTCAGAAGATTTGCTCATGTGTGGCACTTGAGGCTGAACTTCATCCCAGGCCTGCCCAAAACCAGGAGGAACAGGAAGGCTAAAGACTGATGCTTGAACAGACCTGCATCTTGCTGGTGTCTGCCTGTGGCTTGAGGACAGGATCTGAGGATGGCCACAAGCTGCCGTCTGTGTCACTGTGAAGTGGAGCCCAGGGCTGAGTGGCACAAAAACCTCCAGAAGCCATGGCAACTTTTGAGTCAGATGAAACCTTTGCTGGGGACTGGGCTTACTGCCCTGCCTCCAGTAATCTAAAGCCAGAGCACAGCCCTGCACCTTAAGAGATTCATTCGTAAACTAAGCAGAATTCAATTTCTGTTGGATCTTACTGATTTAAAGCAATACCAAATGACCTGAAATTTTGCAAACATTATTTTTTCATCCTTAACTTTCAGACAGATAATGAAATTAGAAAGATTATATGATATTTCAAGTGAAGGTAACCAGCAGACAGAACATACTAAGAACTTATTTCCTCCTCTGCACTAGTGGAATTTGGCTCACTCCTGCAAATCGTGCAGAGTCAATTAGATATGCAAATATGCATACTCAAAATTTGCATTTGCATTGCCATGCTTCTATTCATAGCCATGGTAATCATGTATTCTGGTGACCAGTTAGATTTTGAGTTGGCTCATCGTGCATAAAATCTCAGCACTATCATAGAAAATGCAGCGTGCATGTTTGTGTATGCAGACACAGGCATGCAATTCCAAAAGTCCACGTCTGTATGACCTGTGAGTGCCTGTATGTTTGACTGGCTTGTAAGACTCAGTATGTCTCTGCCACCTACATCCATGCTTGCTTTGCCCATGAGCCTGCAGTTTGAATTGCAGGAATATTTAGGATTTTGTGAAGGTGCAGGGGAAGTATCGCTGGTACAATCATGTGTATCTTGTTTTCAGCATGCAAAATCTTCTGTCTGCAATGGCAAAACACGGTAGTTCACAGGCTGCGGCTACAATAAACCTGTGTGTTTTGCAATTCTCATTAATTATTTTGCAGTCTTTTCTTTGAATATTTACTGTGAAGTCTAGGGACATTTGTATATCTTACATCCACATATCCAGACACCACAGAAGATTTCAAAAAAATGCCCACAGTTTGGTTACATTTCACTTTAGTCTAGAAATGCAAAGAGCTCATGTTTAGATTTTATCAAGAAAAGAGATAGCAAATGTCAAACAAAGACAGTACTTGAAAGGAAATAAAACAAATAATTCAAAATACTTGTTTAAAAAGTTACAAAATATGACAGCATTAATGGCACTTAAAGCTATAAGCACTTAAAAGATTACCACCATATTTTTCTCAACTTCTTTTCCTAAATTTCTTTTTTCTTTTATTTTTCCTAAGATTATGACTGCAGCTTATATCTAAGCCCAAACCCAGCAAAAGGGGCAGAGAGCCCTGAGATTCTATGGTTGCCCTGGCCCTCATTTGAATAACATATATGCTTTTATGTCTATTTTTTAAAATTCAGATTCCGCTACAGAGAACAGCAGTTTGCTGACATGCAAAAGCTATAGCTTTCCTTCTGTCTTCATAGTCTTACAGCATTAAAATTGAAGGGTTTTTTTCAGTGGTAGAAAGTGTGAATGAGAAATTCTTTTTAAAAAAACCAGTTGTCCCACTGTTTTATACCTAGCCAAATATCATTAAATTAATGTTTCTCTCCTTTTAAACAACATAGCATGAGATGTTGCTTTTTCTTCATATGCACTTTCTTGCTGTGACTTTACATTGAATATTTCCTACACAAGAAAAAAAAAATCCATTTGTTTATTTTCTTTTCTTTTTTTTTTGTCACCGGTTAAGATAAATACTGACAGGTTTTTTTTTCTTTTTTTTTTTAATGAAAAGAGCAATCTGACCCTTAAATACGTCTGTGTTGATTTTTCAGACCAGCACCCAGCTGGTGGCTGTGTCTATGGACATTCTTTTGGAGTTTAGAAGGTAATGCATCTGATCCAAAAGTGGGAAAAAAAACCAAAACAACTAGCTTGGATCACGTGCCAAAACGTAAAGTAAGCCTTACTGAAAGTTTCTCGTTCACTCCGACAATTTCTCCTCTTTTTAATCACCAGGGGAAGGCTCTATGGATGCATACTCCATTACAAAGATAGACACACTCTTTTTCATCCCTTTCAAAGGCTCTTCTTACACAGCTGCCCTTTGTCTAATATTAGGCCATGGTAGGATCACTCAGGTGATAATGCCATAGTCCAATCTCTTCCTTTGTGTCTTGCCCTGGTAATCTTATACAGGCTGAAATTTCCATGTGCGTAGCTTTCTGTTGCCATTCTGCAGTGCTGTGTTCCTGATTTGTTTTGGCAGAGCAAGCTTGAGTCTTTATGGCACAGTGAAATATTCTTCGATGCTATATAATTCAGACTGAATAAGGAGTCTGTATAAGGCACGTGTCTCAATATATATATATGTATATAAAAACACTAACATTGTTAATTCAAGTCAAGCATCTTTTACATTTAATTTCTGTCTTCAAGTAATGCTTTGTTTTCATGTTCCCTTTCTTTGGTTTCATTGGGGATCACTCCATTCTCCAGGACTGAGTGCTGCTGGATGCAGTTGGTCAGGACTGCAGTGCTAGAAGAGTTCTCAGAATTACACATCTTCTCCGTCTCCTCTTCCTTTTTCTCTTCATCCAACGAGAAGTTTCGGAAGGTCTCATAAATTTTGCGCACATCCTCAGGGATGGTCTTTTTGAGGTCTTTGTTTTTCCTTTTGGTCATCTTAGCAGACGATCCAAACTTGTTAATGATGTTGTCCTCAGATGCTCCCTGCCCATGCTTGTTGAGCTGATCTGACTCTCTAAGGCGCAGGTTGTTAGGCCTGTTGTTGATGCTTTCCTGAGATGAGGCCTTGAAGCGTCCTGTTTCCAAGGCAGCAAAGACAGAGCGCTTCTCTGGAGAGAGCATGTCTAAGGAGTGGGCTCGCTGGTCCAGGCCCAGGCGCCTGCGCTCCATGCTCCGGATGGTGGCTGCCCGCTGAAGTTTGTCATGGATCTCCACGCTGAGCCGCCGCCGTGTCTCCCTGAACTCAGCTGTCACGTTTGCTTTCCACTCCGCTGCATGGGCTTTTATTTCTCCAACCTTTACAACAACAAGAAAGAGAAATCAAATTTAAAGAAAAAAGAAAAAGAAAAATGAAGCTAATGAAAAAAAAAAAAAAGAAAGAAAAAAAGTCTTTCCTATAGAACAGCAGCACAAGCACTTTGGCATAAAATTAGAGACTGGTCACAGCTCCAGCGCATCTATCTGGACCCAAATTTCAGCAACAAAGTGGTTTATACTGGGCAAGCTTTAAACACACCAACTAGTGACTAGCTAATGGCTTATGTGCCATGTAACTTGTCTGCCTGTTTCACATCTTGCCACCCCACACATTTTATAACTGTGTTACATGATGCGAGATGTTTATGCTTGTCCCTCCTTAGTTAAAAACAAAATTCCTGACTTTAAACATCAGCAGTAGATGATCAGAAGTGGGCAAAATTAATCACATATAGTTATATCAATATGCTTCAGAACAGCACAACAGCCAGTGTAGCGATATAGTAATGTAATTCCTGTATTGCTCATGGATGGAGCTGTTCAGTTCCACTGAAGGTTCTGTTCAGTGCATCAAAGCCACAGAGCAACTAAAGTTGGAAATACCTATTAAATAATTTCAAGTGGATCTCTGACAGATCCAGTCTAGGTTCATTCTCAGGGACAAATGTCTTTAACGGAGGCTTCCATTGCTTTACTATCCAAATACTATTCTCTGAATCCAGCTAGAGGAGTTTTCAACACATATTTTGTGTGGGCACCATGAGTATGTCCTTAAATGTCTCACTGCTTTGCTATGTTTTACTCCTTTACACCTGAGAACAGAATAATGGCTAAGAATAAAGTACCTACATGGCTGCTGTATTGAATAACTATTTCTTCCAAAATGAGAAAAAAGAAGATAAATTACCAAGCAATATCTCAGTCAACAAAGGCCTTTTCCAAAACTCAGGTAAAGGAGAACCAATTCAGGAATATGATGTCTGCAGGAACCCACCAAGGTCAGTGCTTTGCTTAGGCTGCTGTAGCCAGAACTCAGTTTCTGCAGTCAGTGGTCCACAAGGAAGTCATCTTTGGTTCTTCAAGCCAGATGGGCAGATGTCCATTTAGAACCGTATTACTTGTGGCAGCAGGCACCTCGCATCCACCATGCGAGATCACAATGCCACCTATAGGTGCCTGCTGATGATCAACTTCACAGTCAAATTCTCTGTGAAGCCCGCTTTATTAATGGAGATGCACAGGGGAGGCACTGGGCCTCAGATAGTGCAGATGCTCTCATAAATTATAAACAGCACTACCTCTCTGACAAATTTTTTCTATGCCTGTTCTTTGACCAACCCTGCCAGGTTAGCTTTGCTAGTAATGCAGGAAGAGATTGCCTTAAAAATTGAAATTATACTGTCAATGCCCTCCACAGTAGGCTTCAGCTCTAGAGTCATGGCAATTGCCTTATATTTTTTCAATCTGAAGTGAAGCATTGGCAATACTGTCTTTGAATCATGGAGGGCACATTCTGAGTGAATTTAATCATGTTTTTCCTGATGCTGACTACTCAGTTTCTTAAATTTTTAATCATATGGTACTCAGTAAGAGGCCTGAATCTCAACCTTTATTCAGAACCATATACTGTGGCATAGGGAAAGGTGGGAAAACTCAATATAAAACCCTGGTTTAAAGGCAGATTCTTGTTTCATGATTAAGAGAGCCAACTAATGTCTTCAAAACCCGTGCATGTCAAATTTTTGAAGAGAAAACACTGAAATTTTTATCATAATTTTGTAGCTAGTTTCAGAGTGAAGGCTGAGCTCTCTTATTCCATAACTGCAATCCTACTGACATGTTCCATTTGGTAGTACTGATAGAGTTGTAACAACCTGGGTTGCTTCAGTTGGTTTTTTTCCTCCCTTTCTGAAGGAGCTAATGATCAGAGCTAACTGGATACCAGAGGCAGCTAGTGGAGTAAACCATGAGGAATATTGAGCATTGGTCACGCAGAGAAGCATCTTTAGACAAGTAGAAATCAGGTACTTCAAGCTCTCTTATAAAATAACAAACCACTGAGAAATTACTAGTCATACCTCTTCTTTTGTTTTCTTGGACAGAACTCTCAACCAGTCTCCAATCATACTCAGGACAGCAGCAAAATAGGCAAGGCCAACAAGGATCCAGAACCACACTAAGGGTTTATACCACTCCCGGTAATGGATGTCAGCATTTCCTCCTGAAACAAGCACATACTTATGCTTACGAATCATGACATGCCAAAATTATAACAAAATATCTGCAGTTCTGAGAAATTCCTGGAAGTATTTCTTGACTCTTGCCAACACCACTGTAGTTCTAATAATAGAAGAGTGGCCTGTCAGATGGGAGGAACACAATTTGTTCTTAATTTAAGACTCTTTGAAATTACCTATTGTCCTGCTGCTATGTGACCTGCCAGAGCACCAAGTAAACACTTTTCTTTATATTGCTCATACTCTGAAGTAAGTCTGAAACTCCTACTTCGATAGTGCTTGCAACAGCATGAATACATTTCCAAGAAAAAAGGTTTAATACAGCTAGTCTTCCTTATTCTGATCTGCCTGCAGCCTGGTCGTTGAGAAACTTTACAGTTCAACCCCCTCAGAACACAGTTTCCAGATTATTTTTTTTGTTTTAGCTGCAGGATTTAGAGACCTATCTGCAGGAGAAAGAAAAGCTTTGTCTTCCCCTCCAAATTAGGATATCTGACAGGAAGCCAAATATGCATCAGCCCTGATAATAAAGATATACTGTCTGCTTGGATATCAGTTACAGGGGTGCATTCTCTGGCCAGTGACTTGAGGAGATATGGATCAAATGAAGCAACAAATATCCTATATCGTCTTCATGCAAGTCTCAGGATGAGCTGGTAAAACAAGTATGTGAGACATTTGGCAAACCTATTGGTCTATAAAAAGCCTGAAATAAGTGGAGTAGCAGCCAAGCTACTGCCTACCACAGAATATAATAAACTTTCCCAAAAGAAAGCAACCACAACTTCACTTTTGAGACTCTCTGTCCTACCACAGTGTTATATCCCTGCAAGAATGAGACCACCGAGAGGCAGGCACAGCCCTGAGATGAAGAGAGTGAGCGGCAAAGTGTCTGCACAGCCCCGTGGGCACAGCCATATCCCTCAGTGCAGGTGAATAAACACCACCTTGGTGGTATCTGTGTTAATCTCTGCCTGAAGAGCAAGACTACGAGGGCACTTAGGCAGAGGATTGCATTTTCCTGGATTCCAGCTTTGGTTAGACAGGAGCTAGACACCAACCTGTACCTCTGTATGACTACAGAGATATTTCAGGATTTTCCCCCATTAAAATCACCAGACAACACAGATCAGCATTTTCCCCTGAGCTTTTTTCATTTTGAGGCATTCCTATGACTCTTAATTTTATCCAGACTCTGTATGAGTATGGTGTTTGAAGATCCCCATGGAAGGTCAGACATTTGAGGATTGGCAGGGACCCAAACATTAGTGTCGATGTTGATCTCTCCCCACAGACCGCATGAATCACTCTCTTTTTTTTCCAGTCTTTAAGAGGGTGAAACAATGGGAGGTGGGGGCTGCTGTTGCTATGGTACAATGAGGTTTGTCTGATCACACATGTCCCTGAGGAAGCTTGCTATGAAACAGATTGTCTAGGTCTATCTTACAGAGTAATCAGGTGACTGAGATAGTATGAGACCACTTTTTTTCAGCCTATCAGATATTCTGGTTTTTCAGGCTCCATCCACAATTGTAAATATGACAGTAGCACAAAAACTTTCCCAGTTTGCCAAGAGCTGGGACACATTCTAGGTGGAATAAATCAGCATAGCTCCACTGATGTTGTTTTACCCAATACGATGTAGTATTTTTGATTTGCTGTTAAAAGGACAGAGATACCAAGAGATTAAAGCGACAGAAAATAAAAGTGACAGAAAATCTGTCTCAAAACCAGCAATAAAAATCAAATTTCCTGGTGATCACCTGCCTTAAACTCTTATCATGAGATTGCCTCTGAAGTTTTCTCATTCAGGGTCCTCCATTTGATTTTTGAAAAGTCCTGGTTGTTAGTAGCTACCCAGCTGTGGATTATGTTCTCCTAATCATTTTGGATATAGAATGATTTAATTTAATATTCAGAGCTTTTTTATTATTATTAAAGAAAACAATACCAAAGTGTGGTATGCTTAAGAAAAATATCATGAATTATTTTAATTTCACACTGTGATATCACAGACAGAATATCAGTGAGCTTCTCTTCACATTTAAGTCCTTAAAATGGATCACGCTCATACAATCACTTCTGTATCTGAATGCTCATAAAACACTTCTTTTTCATATCTGTGCCCCTCTTTGTTCAGTGCCTTTTTTTTTTCTCAATAATTCATGTCTTCTATACCACTATGCATAAGAAAGGAGAATTAGATGGTTCTCTACAAAAAAGACTTGTCTGCAGCTCTTCAGCAAAGAAAACTATATATCCCTTCAGTTTCATTTATGTTTTTACCTCATCTGTATTTCACTGATTTATAGCAAGTAACAAAACAGTAGCATAATATGGCTGTTTGTAACACAGGCATCTTAATGCCTTTAATTAGGACCACTAACATCAATGAGGTGTAGAGGTCATGCAGTAATGGGAAGAAAAAAAAATCCACTTGTTTTAACCACCGTTTTG
The DNA here is from genome assembly GCA_907165065.1 of Caprimulgus europaeus. The sequence continues at coordinate 19,980,803 of OU015532.1, read as the reverse complement.
CTAGAAAAGCAGTTGTGTGGAAAAAAAAGAAATCTCTCATCTTTCCAGCCAACAATCTTGACTCCCTCTTTGTAAGCTGAAAAGGATGGATATTTATAGTTCCTGCTAGTACTGTATTAATCTTGGAGAGCATCCTTCTAGCAGTGAGATGCATACCCCATTAGCCCTTCTCTTCCAACATGAGTTTTCCTTAACATGGCAACTGCAATGTCAAAATTTCTGCCAAGGTTAGAGAACAAAATGCAGTTTCTGAAATGCTGCAACTCCTGTAGTAGCAGCCCACTACTGCATCCAACCAGGGATTTCTCCAGCCCTACAGCTCAGCCTACAGCTCAGCTCTATTCTGAAAGCTTCATCCATTCATCATTTTGGCTATTTGCTTCTGCAGTCAGCCTCAGATTTAGCCCTAATGGACTAGTACAAATCTTTAATTCAATGGGAAAGTCATTTGACTTGTGCATAATTTATTGCATGATAAAGGATAATCAGGACTTCCCAGGCTCCCATTATCCACACTGCTGAAAGCTTGCAATCTGCAGATGGCAAGGCACCTGGATCTTAAATCAACCTAGTGTCCTATTGCACAGTAACCCCAACAATAACACCTGACATTATTTCACTGGAATATAATATATTGTGGAAAACCTCCTCTCTGCACCAGCAAACAATTTCTAAGAGCCAAGGCCCTAGTGCATACCACCTGGGCTTGAAGCTGCTCACCTGCTACAAAGTCACCGAAGCCAACAGTAGTCAGAGTGACAACCACAAAGTAGATGGATTCCAAGGCTGTCCATCCCTCGATGTGTTTGAAGATAACTGCAGGAATGGTCACAAAGACAATGCAGCCTGCCAGGATGAAGAGGATGGTAGAGATCACTCGGATCTTTGTTTGACTCACTTGCTTTTTCTAGAAAAAGGAAAAAAAGGGAAATAACAAAAAAAAAGAAATTAGTGGATTTCTGAGCCTGTGTACTTTGTGAATGACAGACTGATTGTGCTGGTGTCATCCGGTATGTCTCTCTGCCTTCTGTGAGCCTATTAGGTGGAATACAACACTCCCTCCCTGTTAGTGAGAGCCCTGCCCAAGTAACAGTGAAACTTTATGTCTGGCCCCAGAAAATTATGGTTCCCATTTTCCATGCACTAGGCAGTTACTGACCTACCAGAAACAAAGCCTGGAAAAACAGTCTTGAGCTTCAGAAGGGCTTCAGTACACTCCAGTTCAAGTTCAATGTGTAAGAAAGAGTGTACATTCACATCTCCATACATGTATATATACACCCACACTGCCAATCAGCACCAAGCACTCAATAAGCAAGACCAAGTGTAAAATTAAAATAAACCCTATTTCCCTCTAAAAATCTGAGATTTTATGTAGAAATAATTCATGCTTTGGGTTTTCTAGACACAGGATTTCCAGCTTTCATTCACAAATATGAAGGTTAAATCTCTTTTTTAAAAAAATAGATAGCTATATTATCAGTTTACTCCAGAAATAAAGGATTTATGTCAAATACCAAATAACCTGGGATAAAATTACCTACGTAGATCTGCACTGGAAAGCTCTTGAACAGAGAGTATGTGTGTTACTGGGTGCTATAAACTGACTACAAATATGAGCAGTGTAATTGCAATATTTTACACTCCTATATCTTATAAATTTTCAACTTTTAAAATATAAACTTAAATTTTGTTCCCAGTAACATTGATGTTAGCCTGGATTAACATAACTGACTCTGGCAGATTTATTTTGGATTTTCTCTACTGTAAAGAAACTCAAAATTCAATAGAATTTCACAAGAAACCTGGAAATTACTAGAAATCTTACTGTGGTTTAATTAGAGTGGCAGTGTAAGTTCTGTATTTATCCTGGAAAAGGAATGTGGAAGTCACTGTAAGTCACATATTTCCCAATTAGTTTTCCAAATCAAGCATCTCCCTTAACCCAGAAGTGAGATCTCATTTCAGATTAGGACATTGCCTAGACAGGAAATATGGTCTCAGAAGTTATCTTTATAATATACAGAAGGGATACTGCCTGAGCTGGTTAATATCTAACCAGGTTGTGAGCAATACCACTGCTTCCACTAAAGCATTAGCATTTCTTTTAGAGGTGCAATGTCAGACCCTCATTAGGCACTCATCTGATCTGGGAGGCTTTGCATTTAGAACTCAGGTGGCAGCATAAACATGCCATGTTTTGTAAATACTTTTAGTTCTGAAACTGTTTGCAATGATCCCAAGACTTATTTTTTTCTTTTCTTTTTATGTGTGCACGTTGTTTTCCGTGTCTGGCTGAACAGAAATAGTTAAATAGGATTAGTAATATAATGCCATAAATAAGACTAAACAAATACAAGACTTCAAAAAAAACTACCAAGGAGAATTACACAAGAATATAAAATCTGACTCAACTTCTCACTTTCTCTTTTTCTGGAGAGTCATTTTGAGCAATTTGCTAAAATACCAAAGGATGATCTAGCTTCTTCAAGAGGTATGGACACACATTCACAATGGTAAGATTTCATACTTACCGTATGCGTGGTGAAGGGAAAGCACAATGGATCATGGATTGATCATTAGATTGGCACACTTGCTTTTTGTCATGGAGGATGAGGATTTAACCAAGTTGTTTATTTACTAGTTTGGCCTAAGTGACTTGTTCACTTCTACTAAATGCTTCAGTCTCCCAATACATAAAAATGAAATGGCAGACACTTTGCTATGGTGGAAGTTAGGAGGCACATGCAGTGCTGTATAGTACTGGGAATCCTTGGACAAAAAAAGTACTTTGGAGCTGCCAAGCACCACTAGTAAAGCAAAGTTACGCATAGTAATCCTTCCTCCAGTCCCCATATAGCAACATTAAAATGCATTTCAATATGTGTATTGTCTCATGGTAGAAAGAGGAGTAGAAAGAGGAGTAGAAAGAATGGCCTGCAAATCAGCACCAAATGTTCAGGACATCCACTTGTTCACGAGTGAGAAATTCAGCCGAGGGTGGTTGGTTTTTTTAAGTAAAAGTGGTACTGACGTTAATGAGAGGATCCGCAGAAAGGCCTGACTCATGGCTATTGTGCACCTCAGTCACTCGCACAAAAGCAGAGCAGCTGAAGGTCTATTTTTTCCTTACTCTTCCACTGGTACAAATGAAGTCAGAAAGCAATGGTGAATCAGGCACAGCATTTTTAGAGCTACTGAAAAGAGCACAAAAGCAAGATTCAGAAGTAGAATTACTTAATGGATGATAACACATGAAATTCAGGATACAAGTGAAAAGGGGCATCTTTTTACAGTTAGATGTGCATTTAGAGGACATTCACAGTAGAGTATAACTGCTACAGATCAAAAAAACACTAAGGCATAAATGTCATTATTCATGGCATATGTAAATTGCAGTAATGATAAATTACAAAAAGGTTGGTTTGCATGGGGCTTTTTATAGATGAAGTTGGCCTTTCTATTTTACAACAAAGAACATAAGTTTGTGCTGCCCAGGTCCTCAGGAATAAGGAAATACAGCCTTTACATTCTAGTTTTGGCACAGTCATCTCAAGGTGAGACTATATTAGCCTAAGCCACTTCAGTATTACACAGTACCAAGCCATTATTAAAAGAAATAAATACATTATATATAACGCTATATATATAAAAAATATATATATTTTAAAAAACCAAAACACTAAATGTTGAGAAATCTGAAAGGGTTCATATAAACTTCTCTTTTAAATAGTATTTGCAATCTGGAGCCAAACACTGGCAAATAGCTGAGCAATTCCAGCCAGGCTAACATATCCTTTGAGCCCATTTTGTGGTATAATCACAGAATTTTCTATAGGTGTCTAATAATGTCCACTAATAAGAGAGACTTACATTCAAATCCATTTAGAGCTAATCTGGAAAATATTAAAGGAGGAATCTAGAAGAATAGAACTGAGATTTTTCTGTGATATAACCACTTATGAGGGGTTATTTCCATTTGCTAATGAAGGTGCTGATTATGCTCTTAATAAGGTGGCTAAATGCTAAACAGGCAACATCACTGACATCGTGTCAATTCAAACAACCTACTGTCAACTTTCTCTAGTGCCAACAGGGGTGAGGACAGACATTCTCATAAAAATACCTTATTGGTAGAATTTAGTCCTTATGCACCTTTTCCATCAACAGTTGTAACCTCGCTTTTTCCTTATTTTCTGTTACGTACATGGGGGGTCTGACCCATTTTGGTCTTATCCAATAATTTCAGGAATTAAAAGAAAACTCTTCTTTTTTTTTTCTTTTTTTTTTTCTTTTTTTTTTCTTTTCTCTCTTCTCTCTCTCTGGTCCTACAGATCAAAGCTGATGAACTGGATTAATTTACAGCTCCTGCCCTTTTCAGGTGAATTAACTCAGGCACAATTTTTCTGACCTGACTGCCGACAAAAAAAGAACCAAACAAGTTTCTTAAGTTCCCAACCTGAGACCACAGGAATGATATGCATTCTTTCAGAATGGGATTAAAAGATGCTACAGCCATTTATCAGAGTAGACTAAATGCTAAATATATGGAACATATATATTTCCATGAACAGCATATTTCAAATGTGTTTATTCCAAGATTCTGTAGTGTCACCTCCCATTTCACAGAAACTCAGCCAATATACCGTACTACTCAACCAAAAATAACACTAGAACATTTGCTGCTTCACAGTGAGCTCAGATGGTTCCTTCATCTTCCAAACACTTTCTTTTCTGAATTCCTGACAAATATTCCCAAGAAGCCAAGCAAGTTGTTCACCTTTTTGACTAAATGACCAATGTCATCTTTTTAGTGCTAGTATAATGTGCCTGCATGGAACGTGCTGTCCTCATATCTCCACAAGGCTTTGCATTTTGGAGCATTCCTCCAAAGAAAACACATTCCTTTTTGTACCCTTCACCTTCTCTTAGCTTTATGCCCTCTTCCATGCTGTCAACTATTCTTAGAACAGTTTGTCTCTGCTCGTGCACTAATTAAATAGCTTCTCATCTAAATCACTTTCTCCAGATCAAAATATTTTAACAAGAGGAAAGCCAGTCTTTGTACTCAAAGCATAAAACAGAATATCACATGTATGAGTTCTATTTTTTTCTCTGCCACAAATGTTAGGTATGTCCTTAGTCAAAATATTTTTGCTAGTGTAGACAGTGCAGATGACAGTCATGGGTTCACACTGCTTGCCCTTCAGCTCAGTCAAATGCAAGCCAGCTCTGGTTCAAAGCCTGGCACATACCCCAGTAAGGTGCGGTGCCCATCTCAACAGGCTGTATGGAAAGACTGGCACAGCACTGGGCTCACAGAGCTCCTTTGTGATCAGTGGTATGGTTGCATCAACCTCACTGCTGCCTACACCTGTCACTGTGGATTTCTTTGCAACTTGTCCTAGCTCCTTTATATTCAAAATGAGACTGAAGCTAAATGTATTTTAAATATCACTGGCTTGCAGATAACATGGAAGAACAATATAACAATCTTTTGTTCTTCTTTGTTCTCTGAACACAGCAGGTTCCAGCTGGCTTCAATGGATCTACCACAGGACACTGCTGAGCCCCTCAGACAAGATGGTGGCACTTCTGGGTAAGTGTATTTAAGAAAGGACAAAAATGCTGGACAGGCAGAGGAGGAAAGAATAGAGGAGGGAATAACAAGGTCAAGGGAGTGGGAGGTGCTCCATGACAGAATACATACTTCCCTGGAGGTACTGCAGCCCATGGAGGCCCAGTGAAAGACCAAAGGAAAAGGGTCGAGAAAGAAGGAGTGGCAGAGAGAAACCACTGTGTCCTGACCCCAACCCAAGCCCTGTGCCACTTGCTGCTGCATTGGAGGGACTGAGTGTGACCTGTGGCGATAACATGAGCGGAGGAGAGGTGTCTGGAGTGAAGTGAGCCTGGACGTGAAGCTGAGCCTGGAGAAGTGGAAGGAAAGTAATTTTGAGTGCTTGTCTTTTTTTGTTTCCAAACACCCAACTCGGTAGTTAAATATTTATGTCAATAAATTAAGTTAAATTTCATAAGTCAAGTCTGTTTCACTTGTGACAGTACTTGGTAAGTGATTTCACTGTCTTTATTTTGACCCATGAGTTTTCTCACTCTTGTTCTTCCTATTTTCACCCCATTCCACTGCAGGAAGGGGAGTGAGCAACTGACTATGTGTTTGCTTGCCAGGGCCTACTCACCACATCAATGAAGAAGGCAACACCTCTTGAAAGCATAGCAGCAGAATTCTAAATAATATATTTTAAAATATCTATGACATTTCAGACACTTCTGTGGCTTAAGAACAGTAGTGTGATCCATTCCACTAGAGATGGGCTTCCCCTACTGTCTAACCAGCTCTGTTGGTGCCTCAGTGCTATTACAATTCTCATGTTTTATAATGAACGCTGTGGTTGCTGCACAAGAAGATGCAAAATCCACCCCCTATTTCTTAACTGTTGTAAGTGACATAGGGCAGAAAGATACAAAAATCTGTAAGAACTCACATTTGTTACTAATCTTGGGAGAGACAGTCCTGAACACATACGGAGCATGGGGCAGAGTAAAGAAGGATGGTTTTTTACACTGCTGTTTTTCCCCATAAAACCACGCTTCTGCAGGGTGTTTATCTAGAACCAGATGGAACATGCAGCAAGCTTCTTACAGAGCAGCAGCTTTCTCTAATGTTATTTCTATAAATTTCTAGGCATGGATCTTGCTGCAGTCATGAGTACGGATACTGTGTTATGAAAATACAGAAACACTGGCTCAGAAATTTTCTAGGCTTGATACACCCTTTTACAACCTTCCTCTCTCTAGAAAGCACACATAGGTCTTTCTTTACTGTTATTCTTCAGTAGAATAACAAACAAACTTTGCTTGTTATTCTACTGAAGAAACAAAAATAACAATAATGAGCCCAAGCCTCTTTTCTGGCTGAGCTGTATTCATTCCAATAAAAATTAAATGTTGAATAAGAAGGATCCATGTACATATATGCTTTTCTCAGACATTGCAGCAGACAGAGGACAACAGATGTTCATGGCACAGACTAAGCAATTTCAAAGGATGCTTGCAGAGGCCAAATTTGGAATGTATTGCTCCTTCCTTCCTTTCTTCCTTCAACTCCTTTCTGATTTACACCTGTATCCCCCTCTCTCAGGGAGTGCAAGAATGGGCTGATAATGGTTGTTCCATATCACTTCCCTGTATCTGAATGGATTTTACTTTGCCATTCCTGGTAACCCTGGTTTTGATCAGTATTGAGTCAACACTTACATCTTATTCATCAGTGCAATTCAGGGGAAAAAAAAAAATGCAGTTATGATGGCGCAAAGAAAAGTGCCACATAGCAGCAAGGCTAGATTTATGAGTATATGCTCAGCATTGAATTAAGAAATGCACTGAGACAGAGAAAGACAATTAGTGTAGCTAGATCAATGAGAGATCTAGTTATCTATTGCATGACATGGCCACTTTCAAAGACTTAGCAAGAAAAAGAAAAATTAACTTTGCGTTAGAAATATCTCCTTTTAGCAGGGTGGAGAAATTCAATATTCCTTCCCCCCCGCTGCCCTCCCGACTCTGTTTGGCCCTTCATTTTTTTCCTGATATTGTTTTGTTTTGTTTTCTACCTCTACAGTAGCATAAAGCATCCAGATTCCTTTGTACTGTTGAGTTTTCAGAACATTGCCCCAGTGATCAGGAATGTAACAACATCAGCATTCGTAAGGCTAGACTGGATACTTCGTTGGACCAGATACTGAAAGGTTAAACAGTGACCTTTTGAAACAGGGAGTAGATCTTCAGGCTAGATGTCTTGTATCTGTTTCTAGACTCCAGTTTTCAGTTTCTGCTTAGTTTTGAATAACTAGCTAAGCAGCCCTCCCTTGGTCTTCTCAAGTACAATAGCGTACATCATTCTCTGCAAGTAATTATTGCAGAAGCCTCCAAAACATATTTTGTATTTATCCTGAGATTTCTTACAGATATTAACACTATAAAGACTGCAATATTGCAGTCTTTATAGAGTAAAACATTATTTGTGAGTACCCAAGTAACAAAGGAGCATTGTCACAGGTACCTAGCCCATCAGGAGTGAATTTTACTCTAGGTGCAACACAGATCCCAGAAGAGTAGAAGAAAAGTAAAAGGAAGAAGACGGAGCAGCTCCCCGTGGGCAAAAACATGGAGTGTAAAATGTCTCACTCCTAGAAGTGTCCCTCCATTCCACAACTCTCCCCCTACTTGTCCCAGCCTTCGCTGACATTTTGTAGGAGCTGCCACTGCTTACCTGCAAAGGTAAAAGGAGGGCAGGGAGCACTTTCAAAAGGAAGGGTCTGACATAGGGTGAAGGATGCATCAAATACTTTGTCCCATGGCTCAAAACAGTTCTTATTGCCACAGTGACATGTGCCAAGGGAAAATATGAACATGTAAATTACATTAGAGTGGTTAATACAATAGCTTGACAGTTCTGAAAGGTGAAGATTTAATACATAAAGCAACACAACACTAAATTCACCACCTCCATCCAGCCTGTTAGTAACCTTTACGCAGAATCTCTTAAGTAAAAAAGTAGCACAGTTGTCATGCCTGAGATGTACAGGTACCCTCATGAAGTAATTTCTATCTATTGCCTTTCAAGATCCATTACCCCCTCTCACACTTAGTCTCTGATGGTTGCCCACAGGAGTTTTGGGGGATATTCTGAAGAACACTAATGAGAATGGCTCTATGTACTTGTTGGGGGAAAAGGGGGATCAACAATCACTGTATTATGAGTGATTTTGTGTTGCAGTTGCATTTCTGTCTTGTTTTTCCTTTACTGACTATATCGCACACTTAAACAGTCTTGAGGTTAGGATTCTTTTTAGGATATAAATCAGCTTTTCAGAGATGGCAACACCTGCATCAAAACCCTGGCACATAGGATTTGGTATTTCAGGACTGCACTGTCAGGAACACAGAGAGGCTTCCACAGCAATATATCCAAAACTTAAGGCAATAACGAAAGGAGGATTTTCATTATTAGTGCTTAGGAAACAGTATAACTTTCAGTCTGATAGTTGAAAAGTTCACATGTTCTTTGGCATTAATGAGCAGCTTCCAGTTAAATATCTTAATTTTTAAGCTTCATACAGACTATCTAAGAATCCCTTGCTGGTCAGCAAACTTCTCATCATGCTTTCAGCTCCTGTTTGTCTTGTGTTTCACAAGAGACTCACGGGGTTTATTTCCAGTGCATTTCACTGAAATTAAAAGTTATGTGACTAATGCTAATTTTATCAGGAGGCAGGCAGGTATAGTTTTACCCTTTAGAATAGCGGTTCCTGAACATTTCAAACCATAAAGAAGGACTGTTTAACTAACTTCCTTAATAGGAAAAATTGGGATTCAAGCTCTGTATGGAAACGTAACTCCTTGCCACTGCTTCTATTGAGATCACAGAATCACAGAATATTAGGGATTGGAAGGGACCTCGAAAGATCATCTAGTCCAATCCCCCTGCCAGAGCAGGAACACCTGGATGAGTTCACACAGGAAGGCATCCAGGCGGGTCTTGAATGTCTCCAGAGTAGGAGACTCCACAACCTCCCTGGGCAGCCTGTTCCAGTGCTCTGTTACCCTCACAGTAAAGAAGTTCTTTCTCAAATTTAAGCAGAACCTCCTGTGTTCCAGCTTACACCCATTACCCCTTGTCCTACCATTGGTCATCACTGTGAAGAGCCTGGCCCCATCCTCCTCACACTCACCCTTCAAATATTTATAAACATTAATCAGGTCCCCCCTCAGTCTCCTCTTCTCCAAGCTAAAGAGGCCCAGCTCCCTCAGCCTGTCCTCATATGGGAGATGTTCCACTCCCTTAATCATTTTGGTGGCTCTTCGCTGGACTCTCTCAAGCAGCTCCCTGTCCTTCTTGAACTGTGGGGCCCAGAACTGGACACAATATTCCAGATGTGGCCTCACCAGGGCAGAGTAAAGGGGAAGAAGAACCTCTCTTGACCTACTAACCACACCCCTTCTAATGCACCCCAGGATGCCATTGGCCTTCTTGGCCACAAGGGCACAGTGCTGGCTCATGGTCATCCTGCTGTCCACCAGGACTCCCAGATCCCTTTCCCCCTCACTGCTCTCTAACAGATCATTCCCCAACCTATACTGAAACCTGGGGTTGTTCCTGCCCAGGTATAATTTTTAATACTAACATGATCTCTAAGCAAATGAGAGGTGGCAAATATTGGGCTTCGGTATAAAGAAAGAAATAGTGGTCATCTTTTTTCACCAAAGAAAACAGAAAAGAAACAGATAGAGGGAGCAATAGCTCAAAAGGACAGAGATCATATTCCAGATATACCCCTGATATAAAATAGCCTGAGTACATTCAAACCAACAGTGGAAGAAAACCCCTTCCTGAAAAGTTATTTCATCATTATTCCATTATTTTTATGTTCTTCTGTAAGGATGATAAATCATCATCCATAGATCAATGCATCATCCATAGATGGGTTTAGAAACCCTTCTACTCAGTGTGAATTGCCAAATACTCTCTTACCTTGCACTTAAATCATTTTTTTAGCCACTAATTGCTTACTACATCTGTCTTTGGTTTATTAATTAATTATGTGTAAACATTCAAATAGGTGCTAAAATATTAGGCACACTACAAAAAAAAGCTAAAGTAGATGAAGAGAAATCCTGAAGGTAACAGAGGATCTTGGGTTCATGTACTACAGTAGCTGCAGTCTATCCACAATCAGAAAGTAATGTAATGAAAATTGCTTCCCAAGTGAAAAATGAACTATTACAATTTACTGTAATACAGATAGATACTTGAACAGTTATAAATAAAGCCTTTATATTAATCATGGATTCCTACTAGTTTTTGTACAATATTCTGGTTTTAAGAGCTATAAATTATTATGAACACTGCAGTTCAGTGACAAAAGTATGACTCCAGTAAGAAGACTTATTGAAGATTTGAACCTCTAAAAATTTTAAGTAACAAAGAAAAAAATAATGAAAATACATTAAAAGGCCTGCCACAAGCAAAAACACGCAAAACAGTAAAAGATTTGCTTTGAAGTGCCCTGTAGTCAACAGCTGCTACCTAATACTCACAGAAAGAGGTGTTACAGTAATACCAGTGATAATTACTTCAGGAGATAAAGTTCAACGTATATTGGGTTTCAGTTTTGGTGCACTGGCGCTGACTTGAGATTTCTAGATAACACTATATGCTATTTAATGATACCCTATACAATTTAAGCTAATTTTAAAGCGTGGTTTTAGAATAGTCTTTCCTCTTCTGTTTATACTATCATCTTTTTAGCAAGACTGTTTTGATTCTAAAATTGGAGCAATTACTCTCTCTTCCTGGTGTTGTCATGTTCTCCCTTCTTAGAGATGTTCTCTTCTCTTTCTAGCAACCTCAGGAATGCCCTTTCAACTACCACCATGCTCAACACCTCCTGGGGCTCTCTTTAGAGGTAGACTCACTTTCAGACCTTCATGATCCTCTCTTTGAAGTTGCCTCAGGCTGATGTTGTACTTCTTACAAGCCCTTACAGGCCTAATAGGCCTTGTTGATAAAACAAAAATGTTTAAAAGATCTTTCAGACATGTCAAGATCTGAATTCAACTGTTCAGGTTAATATTAACCCTTAAATTTTATGCCAATTTGCAAGAGGTTATTGACTTGCAGAAGAAAGATGTGCTCCACAGCCAGCCCACATAAGCTTTAGACTCTAAACTTCTACTTAGCAACAAAGACTGGTGGGTAAGAACAAATCAGTGAAAGGTTGGCTGCACTTAAGTTACTTTCCCTGAAGCAGATTAGCTGTAAGCATCACAAACTGAATTAAATATCCAGTTAGAGGAAATAAAATGCCAAAAGCTGGGATCCATAGATTTTTGTCATGATTTTTTTAGTACTAGCATACTATCTCAACTCTGTGCAGAAAAAGATACTTTCCTGCAACTCAAATATAATGGAGGGGGAGTGATCCAAAGAGTAAAACCAACCTATTTAAGACCATATCACAAGCCAGTGACTGAACTTAAAATAGAATTCAGAGACAAATTTGGCTCTGGTGGTTGAAGAGTTACTGCATATAATAAAGTCAAAGCCCACACCATTAGTTGTTTAGTTCACCCATAGGATTTTCCTCTGCCTGTATCTTCTATTGGCACTGCAGCATGAGGACTACTAAAGCAGGTGATGATCAAAAGCAAAAAAAAAACTTCCTGCTATCTTTCCATCACCATAATTAAAGCACCAATTAAAAACATAAAAAAGATGTGGCCTGCAGTATCTCAAGGAGACAGGCATTGTAAATTCACCAGTCCTGCTTTTCATCCTTCAGTTCAACTTCGTAAGTCTAGAGTCACACTTCTGCCATTGCTAGACATACTACAGTGAAGTGTCCAGATGGCCCTGGGTCTGGACTACTTTATGTCCAAGAAAAGCAATTAGAACAATTTTTGTTAAAAGGGCATTGAAGGAATCCAGGCAGGAAGGAGCAGAGAGACAAATACATTTGCAGAGTACAGTCCTCTTCGTAACAGATACATTACTGATGAACTAGAGAAGAATCTACCCAGAGTTTTCCAACCTGAAGCACTCATGACAATGAAGTTATGGATTTCAGGAGTGCTCATGCATTTTGACTTAAACTGTTGTCAGACAATATTTTTTTGACAGGACTGAAACAATTCCTTAGTGTGCCCTATGGTTTTCTGCATAGTGAAACTCCTTTTCAAGAGGATGGAGGGAGAAGTGCACCCATCAGAAGTGGGTCATATCTCACTCCAGTGTGGTGGGTGATACACTGTTTGAATTTCCATGTGCTTAAAAAATCACTGTGCTGAAGTCTTGTTTTCCTGAGGAGAGAACATCAGCTTTAAATTGCTAGAGACAAATGATTCCAAAGAGTCTAGCATGTCAGCACTGACTGTTTTTAGAGACAGTTACTTTTGGTCTACATAAAGTTTGATGAGGAAGACAAGCTGAAACAGAGGCAGAGCATTTGCTGACTCTGGTGCACCCATGCTGAATACACTATATGCTGTACATTGCTCTGCCAAGCTGCTCTTTCTGCCATACTCTTTGTATAGAGCCTACAGAAGTTGCTGCAATTTCTGGATTCTTACAGTACCTGCATTCCTTAATTTCACTTTTTTCATCAGGTAAATTACAAAAAGCATGTCTTCAGATTTAAAACATTCCCAAATTTCAGGATGCTCAGATTTGAAATTTACATTCAGGTGCATATCTACTTGAAATAAACACCACGTAAGTATCTACATACCTAAACCGACCCCTTGTTGATCTACACACACCCCTTTTTTAACCTTACTCAGGGAACTGTGACTCTTAGATGGACCTTTAAGGTGTAACAGGCAAAAGAACAGATAGTGAGCTGAGATTGTTTACATCCATTTATTCTGAGTTTTTAGATCAGTCTCTAAAACACTTCTTTTTATCTCTCACCACACAGATTATTTTTTTCCTGAACAAGTTATTCTGCTGCATGGGGAGTAAAACAAGAAGCAGCTTCAAAGAAACAAATTCCCAACTATTGAAAGAGGTGCAGAATCACAGGAATCAAATGAAAAATATTTCAAGTCAGCATGAAAAATGTTTCAAGTCAGGAATATTTCACTGGCACATCCAAATGACGGTTTGGGGTTTTGCTATTCACTATACTTCTCCCTCCCAGTCCTAATACAGCTGTGAACAGCCAAACACGATGGCCTTGAGCTCCAGCAGCAACTAATAACATTAGTACTTTTATCAATGATGTTCTCAAAGCAAGTCTGAACTGAAATCAAAACACAGCTCCTCTAACTACTGAGAAGAAAATTAACTCTATCCTAGCAAATCCAGGACAACATGCACCAGTAGGTTGAATTTCATACCCCATCTTGACAGCTCTGTCCAGAGACAGGATGCCAGTAGATGGCAGATGAATCATTGCACTGTGGTATTCCCCTGTGGAAGTTCTTCAGTGAATTTAAAAAAAAAATAAAAAAATAAAAAAAAAATAAGCTTTTAACCTTACAGAAGATCACAATGAATAACAGTATATTAAAAATGAAAAGATAGGGAGTTAATATCCTCAGTAGGTTTTTAGCAGCTGATGTAATAACACACATGCTGGCTAGTAATGAAATGCAATAAAACAAAATAAAAGAGCTTGATTGTGTTGATTTTTGGTATATTTTGATTAGATGTTAGGAAGTGGAGAGGAAACTTTTCCATCAGTCTTCCATTGACTTAATCTGCTCAGAAATGCAGGTATCAGGCCATATATTCAGAACTACAAATAGGATCTTACTAGCTAATGTAGCACTTAGGTTATAGTACATTTATCTATTAACCACATCCCAAATTTTTAAATCAGTAACAAGAGTGAAAATCCAGAATGATTTCACTGGTTTCCCTAAATGGTGATCTGGATTTGAATTTCTGGCTTTGGCAACAATCTCATCTGAAAGCTTGATTCAGCTGACAAAAATGAGAAGAATCAATGCTGATATGCTGCTGGAAGAGAAAGCACAGGGTGGAGGCTGGCTGGCAGGAAGTAGACAGGGTCCTTGGACTATGGCATGACCGTAGGGAAGAAGAGGTAAAGGTGGTACTTCAAGGAAACCTTGAACAACTCCTTTGAACAGCAAACTTTGCTGAGAACTAACTCACTAGTCCCCCACTGGCATCAGATACAATGCTACAGGTTTGATATGAGCCAAGGGAAAGAAGAGGAAGAGAAAGAGCAAGGGGAGACATAATAGAGCAAATGGACAGACAGAGGGGAGACAAAGAAAAAAGACTGTATTTTTAAGTATCCTCCTCGGCACAGTTACTCTCTTGTACAAAGTTTCTTCCCCAGGATCTGTTTTCCATTAATTTTCAGGTAAGGGATTTCTAAAGACAATTCCTGTCACTTGCACATTAACAAAAGAGACCAGAGAAGCCAGAAATCTCTACAAAGAAGTGGAATCTCGAAAAGAGTAGCTAGGGTAGATCTGATGCATTCAGAAAGACAAACAACAAAGTTTAGGAAAGGTAGAGCTTTTGCTGTTGCTAGAAGAAAGCTTTCCACAAGACCTCTCTTACTCCTCCCCAGCCCTGATCCCATCTTCCAACTAAGAACTGCATTTTCTAGGACTGTTTCAAGGTTAAGGTAATGCCTACTGCTGTCTTTCAGAAAAAGAAAAAAAAAAAAGGTGTATAGCACTTTCATAACACTTACATGTCTCTTAAATCTCAAGCAAACCATTTCTCAAGAGATCTATGGGCCAACAGGTTCTCTAAGCTGAAAACCTGAAAGACCAGTAGCAGCTGCGTCTTTTCTGACAAGCTCCTAGTTCAGTGAAGTGTGAGGCATTTACAGAGGCATTGCATTTCTGCACAAAGTAGTGTATTTTCTTGAGACATGAGCTTCAGGGGTGCAGCTTTGCCACCATCCATGTCTCTGGCTGCTCACTTGCATCCTTGTTTCGCAATTCACGCCCTACTAGCTGTGCTGCCAGACCTGTATTCAGCTTCATGCTCTAAGCCAGAGGAGTGAAAGCGGTAACCAAGCCCAGGAACTGCTCACAGTGGTTTCAGCTCAGAAGCCAGAAAATCCTGGAGTGCACTCAGAAGCACATTGTGCCCAGGCTGAATGCCTGCATCTGTACTGAACTGCAAGATGAGGGAAGATCTGTCAGGTTATGCTCATCCCTTCTACTTCCAGTGAGAATCTAAACACTTTTTACAAGGTTTGAATAAAAACTATCTGGATTTAGCCTATGTTTAACTCATGATACTGACAGCTGCTGTGTTCTGTAACTGTGTACTCTGCCTATGGAGTGCTTTCCTTTCTATCTTTAGATGCTTGCAGCTTCTGTGTGTACAGAGCAAGCCAAAAGAATGGGGTTTGTTCTGCTGTTTATTATAGAAACAGTCTCAGGTCATTCATAAGAGCCCTCACATATGTAAGATAACAATACTACTTTTATATCACCTTGGAATGCTGCACATTTCACTTCTGTAGTGTCTAGAAAGTTTTGCCAGGTAAAAAATATTTATAAGTATTATTAACATTTTAATTAGATATTGAGTATGTACATGGTTTTCTCAGATGGGCAGAGAGAACTGATTTATCACTGAACCCAGGTATTGAATGCCTGTGACCAGTGCATGTAGAGAATCCAGTGACCCTGTACATATCCATTTTGTGGGGAATCATACCTGTATGCATGTGAGAACAGACTAGTAGCCCATTATTGAAGATGGGACATATAGCAATAATCAGTAGCTGAGTAGGTAGGGCTTGCATGGAGGATGCTTTGGTTTCCGTCTCTGACCTGGTTGATAATTACTCCAGTAGGACAGATGGCACAGACTAGCCAATGTGTAGTGTTTGGGATACCTCCTCGTATCCCAGGCAGCATCACTCTGCTAGAGCCTCCCTTTCCTAAAATGGTACATGAAAAGCTCCTGGTTTAGCAAAGCATTATTTTGCAATGAAATATTTCCATCCCTACCTAGTCACAAGTGAACAGTTGTTTTCCTGGTTATCTACACACTAAAACAGTGGCAAAATTTTGGATTGCAAAATGAGCAGTGGCATGTGTCCAGCTCCTCTGCTGAAATATTCTGTCAATACTGTGGGGGTAGTGCGTACTTGACAAGAGCAGATCTCTTCCCTCCTTTATGGAGCTCACATTGTTTTTAAACTTCCCAGAGTGTGTGGAATGATCACTGCAATAGCTAAATGTGGCATTCTTAAGCTCTAATTTGTGTGGCTAATTAATGTAGGTTTGGTGGGACTCTGCGCAGGTCATGTCAGAGGCAGCAGAAGTGCACTAGCACAACTCCTCTGAGAGGAATCCTCTTTTCATCTTTCCAGCTATTCCAGGGGATGCCAGGAGCAAGCTGTACGTTGCATGGCATGGGCCCCATGCTCACAGTTACACCGTTGGACGCAACAAGAGACTTACTAAGGAAATGCATTGGGTGAAAAGACTGCTGTGCCTACAGAGAAACCTTCCTCTCCTTCCCATCTGCTAGTGTATGCGTACTGCCTCTTACCTAGCTTCAAAAATGATCCTAACCACAATGCAAGATCAAGTTGCCTTCAAATCCCATCCACCTGTACAGACAATGACGAAGTTCTAAGGATTTCAGGAACTCCTGGCTGCCCTGACACCAGCAGTGTAACATCCCTAAAGGTGAATGGGATACACAGAGGTAACTGGAGAAGCAGAGTGTTGAGGCATATGCACATGGAAACTTGATATAAAGTCCAGGACACAAAGCTTCTTCTCATTCCCTTTCTCAAGGGTCCAAGCTGGACTGTCCCAAATTGCCCTCGAGGACCGACCAGAAGGCAAACTATACAGGTAGCTAGTAAATGCCATCTTACAGACTCAGCTACAAGGCCTGTGGGGACAGACCTGACACTGATTTTAATTTCTATTAACTGCTTTTCAAAATGGAATGATTAGAACTGCATGTGATATTCATGGTGCAAGTGCATCATGGATTTGTGAAGTAGTAAAATGGTCTTTTGGTTTTCAGCTGCTTTGCTGACACGTTTTTGTTTTTTTCCTTTTTAACTGCTGCTGAGTTTTACAGTGTTCTTTATGTGCAACCATCCACAATAATCTCGGGTCCCTTTTGGAGGAGTGAAACCTGATGCTATCCATGTATGAATATATTACAATTTCTTTCCTCATACTTAAGAAATACACATTATTTAGTGTCACCAACACTGGATTCTATCATCTTATCATCCTTTTGCTGCTTCCATTTTAGCCATCCTGAAACATCTAGAGACATAATTTGCAGACATTGTCACCCACATCTTCTTGTCTGAACCATTCCAAGCCATCTCTTAAAACAATAAGATCCCAGCAAGGACTCCAGTAGCATCACACTGATGATGCTATCATCTATTCCTAAACTTCATTTACCCTTTAAACATGTACTGACATGTGAGACCTTCTCTCTTACCTTATCACAGCTTCATTTCCTTTTAGCCTTTGATGAGAAAACTTGTCAAAAGCTTTCTGGAAATTCCATTTGTTATATCACTAGATCATTGATACACACTCAGTGACCCTTCAGCTAGCTCCAAAAGATTTGTGAGGCACACCACCCAACATTTTATTATACTTCTCAGTCTTTTTAGCCTATGTTTGTTCCTTTTATTTTCCTTATAACTGCTCTCATAATTTTTATGTCCTCTCTTTAAAGATTCTGTCAGGTTGCTTTACTCCCACAAACACACTGAATTTGAGATCATTATGGAGACAGTTACAAAGTAAGAAATGAGTTATACATTGAACTAAATTTTGTTCACTGCTCAGGATTAAATCAAGAACTGTTACTCCACTCGTGGATTCATCTGATTAGGTGCAAACATTTATAGAGCCTAACAATGTAAACACAATGTGGTAATAAATTACATAATTACTGAAATTATAATTATTATTATATTCTGCACTAGCTAAGTTATTAAGTATATATAATCTATAATGTATTAATGACCATATATAATGGCAATATTATATGTTGACATATTTACATACAGTGCTGTGTAAATAATCATATAAAGTGAAACCACTGATATTAAGACTAGTTACTAAGATGCATGTAAATTGTAAACTATATCGGGGATATTTCAAATAGCTGAACCTCATTATTGGGAATACTGAAGGAAATTATATATAATCCCATCCAGGAAAACACAAAAGAATAGATATAATGGATTTATGAGAATCAAAATAAAAGGAATAAACATTCATCTTGGCTGAACAAGGGGACTACAGATCTCTAAATTGCTTTGGAAGCTGACAAAATACCCAGGATGAAAAGAAATAGTTTAGATAGTTTTAAAAAACAAGCAAGTGCATTAATTCAAGAAAAAGGAGTACTTTGAATACTAAAAGGACTCCCATTACATGCCAAAGGGCCATATTCTATATGAAACACTAGTATCAGCATTCATCTGTGAATCTTAAAATAATTCAAGTAGAGCATGTATTATTTTATTCATAAACTATAATGCTGAGAGTTTAATGGTCTTGTCCACATCACCCAGAAAGCCAATACTACAGCTGACAATTAATCAAAGATTTTCTAACTCTCAATTCATATTGTAGAGACTGTAGTTTCTCTTGGGCAGAAGCAGGGTGGAAGGTTCAGAGATTCTTTTGAAGTGAAGCAGGTATAATAAGAAGCTAGGTAAAAAAGAAACTATGGATTTTAGCTACTTCTGTTTTTGCAGGCCCAACCTGACCCACCTTTCAATGACCTTATTGTAATTTAATGAAAATGTAGGTCATTTTCAAGTGCTCTCCAGTCAGGCATGTACATGCTTACTCACCCATAATCACTAGTCACCTTTTTCCACATTTAGCCTTTGAGATACTCCTTATGCATGGTCTGGGAAGCTTCACAGTAATTTAATCAAAAGGGAGATTGCTCATACTCCAGTCTAATACTCATTTATTTCCTTTCAAAAACAGTTACAAGTAATTTGGTCTCATCTGTGGGAATGTTTTAGAAATAAATGCCTATTAAACTAACCAGCTTGGACAGCTTCTCATCCACTGTCCCTGGAAAGACTTACCCCCAGTTACACTGTCTCCAGAGGAAGCATCACACAGGTCACTTCTAGAAGTTCTGCTTCAAAGAAAGCATTTCTGAAGTGAACCATTGCCAATTAGGAAGAGAGCATTTACCAGGTCTGTGGCACTGCTTGCAAAAGAATCGTTTACAGTGATAGAGACTCAAAAATAGAGGGTACTGGCAACGTGAACGGAAATTACATATGAGAAAGTCTTCACAGAACTCCAGCGTAGGATGTACCCGTGGTAAGCAGGGCAGGTAAATACCATGAAGATTATTCCAGTCAGTGGCATCATGCCAGTTTTTGCAGCTGCAGTTCTACTCTAACGCATTTGTCCTCTTCCAATGAAAGCATATTACTCAGCCATCTCTCCTCCCAAGTTCATATTCACTCCAGTAACCCTGCTTTCCAAATCTTTTAGGCTTTATTAATAATGCAGTCAGGACCAACTCTGCATCCCTCTTCCTCCAGAAGTTAACACCTCCTTCTCTCTGTTTTCAGTGAACGGACATACATGTCCAAAGCAACTCATGGTGTTTTGAAAGCTGTTTTACAACCAGTCCTTGTAAGAAACCTAGCTTAGGAGACACCTCCCCTAGAGACAGCTTCGAGAAGGAAATTCAGAGCTTGATCTCTAACCCCTGCATCACTATCGAGAGAAGTCTGTTTCTCTCCACTGTCTACAGAGACCTTTAAGGAGGTCTCTGTAGACAGTGCTTCATCTTGACTGGACATGTAAATATTTCATGGTGCCTAATAGGTAAAAAGGACTGCAGGTAACAGCAACAGAATTAAAAGCAAGTTATACAACACAAGCAAAAATTGACAGTGAACTCACTCTGAAAACTTTTTCCACCCTTGCGATACTCTTCCCAAAGATGGTTCCAAGTTGGTCTCCAATCCCAGCCAGCAAGAAGCCAAACAGTGGAATCCCAAAGATGGCATACAAGATGCAGAAAACCTTGCCTCCAACGGTGCTTGGGGCAATGTTCCCATACCCTGAGGAGAAAAACAATTGTCAGACACTCAGAATTTTTACATGGCTTTTTAGATAAACTAATGGGTTTAGAAAAAGTGCTGTTCCTGCAAACATACCTTTGGTCCACGTGTAATTCCTATTTATAGACTTTCCATGGCATGATGCCATTTCCCAGGCAAGCTACTCCCTGTGATTTATTTATTTTTGTATCTTCAGTTACTCATATTTTCTGTAGATTCAGGTCCTATCTGAAGTTGTTTTTTGATTAATTAATCTAGATTGATTTATTATGGCATAAAAATCCCTCCATGCTGGCCTGGTGCCTGCGCACTGCTGCTCTTGGGCTGTGCCAACAGCTTCCTGATGGGAGTGTGATTCACCTGACAAGGCTCATTTTCAGTGATTAGTTCATAATTTCCTCAGCCTCCCATCACACTGACTGTTACACTGTGGCCTCCAAACTATACCCACACTGCACAAATCTGCCCTTGAACACTTTTTTCAGTTCTCTTTTTAATTTAACAATAAAGAGCCTCACACTTGCACTTCACGAGATTTTTTAATAGCTTTTAACAAGGAAATTTTTAAGCCTTCCCTCTGAAGATCCTATTCCATTTCTATTTAAAAATAATTATTGATGCTCTAAGAAAGGTGCATACATGCCTTCCTTCCATCCTCTGTTAAGGTAACCTGGGGGTGTTGAAAAGATGACAGATTCTGAACAAGCCATCATTAATCAGGTGCATACCCTGAGTGAAAATTCTCATTTTGGCCCAAGCATGTTTGGGCATGTTTGGTTTTGATTCCCAGTCTTGTAACTCCAGATAAAATATTGGGAACATCTGATACTGGCAGAAAGGCAGTTCTCCACCTTCCTATGCAGTAAACATGTAGTCACCACAGTTTGTTCAGGCACTTTTTTCTTTGCCCACACCACCTATGTGAATTTAACCTTAGAAATCTATGTAGAGCATTATGACTCCAGTAGCCATGGTATTTCTGTTAAAATTTTAATGTTAAAGAGAATAAACAAGAACTGTGGTGGTAATATTTGCACCTTTTTATTTAAGAACAAGTATCTTTATTGAAATGCTATAGAGATTTGTATTCTGAATACACATAATTATTTGAATATCAAAAATGATACAAAACCACAAATCACTGATGAAATAAAGTGGAAACACAGAGCATCCAGAGAGACAGAGCTCTAAGAGTGTCTGCTTCATTTACAGCAATTCCTCCTGGTCCATGGGAATTAAGGCTAGGCTTGCAGGTCCTAATCCTGTTAGGTTGGTGACACTGGCACTGGATATCTCTCTCTCTCGTGGGATGGTGAAAGACTATGCTGACACACTACACTGCCCCTTCCCCAACCCACAGACCTTTTCATGGCTCCACCCATGATTCCAGATTTCCAAGAAAATTCAAGTTCTGCAGGCCAGTGGACTGAGGTTGACTAGATAGTCTGCTCAGTGTCTGCCTAAGAGAAGCCCTAGCAGGGCTCTGGTGGATAAAATAAAACCATTGTCATGCCCAGACACAATACACAGACTTTATGCAGCCTATAAAATATCACTCATGGAGAATTTAAAGCAAATATGGGCAAAAATCCAAGCTCTTTTCAATAAGTTATTTAAATAGCAGATGTCAATGAATATGCCTACATAAACTATGCCTACATAGTGGCATTTATTTTAATGAGTAATTTAAAAGCTTTTCACTTGAGTCTATTGAGTAAACAAGTATTAAGGGAGAGTTTTCTTACATTTGATTCAAAAATGTTTTCTTTCTCACCACCTGCTGGTTTTGTGCTACTGTTAAAAATAAACAGCAATGTAGCTTATTATATAGAGGAACACAGGGAGGAGTACATGCTATACAATAGCTCTTTCACCCTCACTCTGACAACAAAGAAAACACAGAGCCAAAGGCACAGTCTCTACTGTTTGAGATGATCGCCACAGCAAGTCTTGTACCTGCTACAGGATTTTTTTTTTGTTGTATTACTTGCATAAAGAACTTGGAGAATTCAGTCAGATTCTCACACTTGAATGAAGAATTACTTGATTGTCAAATTATTTGTCTATACAGTCAGCAGTGTGTGCATCACAGTTGTAATATCGAGAAGCGCTTTATCCATGACAGCACTGAAATCAAGCTTAAAATTATAAAACCACAGTACAATTATCAGCAGATAACTTTATCATCAATGTTATCAGTTTATTCAGACCATCTTCTGAAATCCTATCTGCTTGAACAACCTTCAAGAGAGGAACTGTCTTGCAGAGGAAAGGATAAAACCATAGCATATCTAAGGCCAGTATTCAGAGATCAAGAGACTAAATACATTGGACACAATGTATAGGAGGGACAGATGATAAGGGCCTGAATAATAAACTTACTAAAATTAGTCATTCAAGAAAAGCAAATGGAGCAGTTTAGTATACCCTTTATCTAACACAGAGAAATATGTCAATATTTCAATGCCACAAATTCCAGAATTGAAAAAAAAATAGTGTTTTTTTACTCAGTGCACAATTTGTGGAATTCCTTCCAGTTATTAGTATGAAAGCAAGGATTTTAAAAAGGATGCGATACTTATTTGAATATATTTCCATTTGCAAGCTGTAGGATGTGAGAAAAATTACTTATATGAAACTTCAGAGAATAAGCCAAAATTAATTTACGTACTTAGAAAGAAAGTTACCCTTATGTGTAAATTAATCTGTAATATTAAAATCCAAAGTCCAAACAACCATAGAATAGTTATTTCATTGAGTACTGGTTCTTGATCTTTTTAGTGAAAATTAAGACCACCTGCATCTACATCACGAAGAGGGTTATAAAGCCTCAGCTACATCAGTGCTGCTTGCTTTCAGTCCAGCATTGCTATTCTACCCTAATTGTGTACACAGTTTCTGATATTTACCCAGAGGCTCAATGCCCTTGACACATACCAGAGGCCTGCCTTATGAGAATTGAGAGAAATACAATTCAGCCACTTTATTTCTTTGTGATCTGTCTTCCTTGAATTTATTTCATTATCCAGGTCTCAGTGTGACTATGTATTTTAAAAGATAAACATACCTATTGTCGTGATGACTGTTCCAGCAAAGAAAAAGGCACTTCCAAGGTCCCAATGACTGCTGTTGTTAGAGGAATTTCCTATGGGACTGACTCCTGCATTATCAGCATCAATAGCATGCTGCAAAGAAAGCCACAACAAATCAGCTTTGTGCATGCCTTACCATATCCTTTGCAAGCTGGTATAGGCTCCAAAGGGAGATCTCCAGGACCATGGAAACAGCTTAGATTTAAACTTTTAGTACCCACTCAAACTATAGTAGCATCCTCTGTACACAAAAGCTGGATATATGATTGAACTAAATAGCTATTAAGGTGGAAGAAATATACAAAGCATAGACAAATGACAAAAGATACAAAGCAACTGAGAAGTAGAGTGCCAACACCATAAAGAGATTGATAAATATAATTCTTGCAGCAATAACTGACAAAGAAAAAATTCTCCAGTGGGCACAGCTGATCTCAGAAGCAGCAAGAAGGGTGGTAAATACAAATAATGTTTGTGAAGTCAACTGAAGCAAGTCAGCCAAGGATTTAAACTCTCAGACAATTAATAATTAAGCTATTTATATTTTATGCTAATTAAAGACAAAATAGGAGATATATATAGATATAGATATAGATATATATATGTCACTTGAAATGAACAAATAGGATAGCTATGGAGACATGAAACAACTTTGTGATCAGCTAGGAGTTCCCAGTTGTCACACTGGGCGTGATCACATGTTCACAAATAAAGTATGGTACAGAGACTCCCTGCTAGTGCTTGAATTTACTAAATCCAGGACAAAAGCTCAGGTAGCTATATTGCTTCCAGATCACTGTCCTGTGTCTCACACCGCACTGCATCAAACCAGGCAGACATGTCAACCTGCCACATGTTTGCTTGGGAATTTCTAAAAATGCACCATATTGTATCATGGGGATATGCACATTTGCCTTTCACTGCAGCTTCACAGTCCAAAGGAATATAGAGCTAAATACATCAGTGTCCAAAGCACAGAAATAAATCTCTTCACATCTGGAACATTCAGGTGAATTGCTCTAAGTTTATTGCCTGTTGCAGAGAAATTCAGACCTCACTCTGGAACAGCAGCTCAAATGACTGCCTTTCAAAGTAAACCTTCCCAAATGTTAACAACCAAGATTAATTTTCATAAAACCAATGCAAAGGAACCAAGCTTCCCTCTTTTTGCCTCTTACCATTTCCAGCTCTTTGCCTTTCTCTTTGCATGTGATCATTCTACTCACACTACTGCCAGATCCTCCCCTTCTCTCTCACTCTGTTATTTGCTCCTCCTTCTAAGTATTGCCACCAGCTTTTAGCCTTGGTTATTTCAGTGAACGTATTGCCAGGCTGAAGAGGAGAGGCAAAGTGCTGCATTTTACATCCTCTCTTTCTTTGACTTTGTTCAACACAGAATTCCCAAGCATCAACAGAAGTGTGTTTTGACTTTTCTATTTCCATTTCTTTAACCACTTGTCTTTTCCATCTGACTTATGATCTATGAATTGTCACTGTGGGTTTTTTTTATTTCACCTTTTTCTATACAGTCCATGTTCAAAGCAAGTTTAACCATTCTATTTTACCATTGTCCCACTGCTCTTCTGTTCATGCCTGTGATTTCTCTCCTGATCCTCTCTATAACCTCATATTCTCTTGTGCTTTTAGCACTGAATTTTTAAATATATCTGTTTAACACCTCTTCTATCCCTAGCTTTCGTGATGCACCTCTTCCCTCTGATGGCTTATTTACCACATTTTTTCTTTTCTTCCCCTTCCATTTTGTACTTTTCCTCACTCATTTTTTCCCTATATTTCCAACTGACTTAATCATCACAGATGCTCCACTACCACATTTTTTTTCTTGGGCTAGTTTCAGCTAATCTACTCCCCAGTTTTTAATTTACTCATCACTTTGCCCCATGAATAGGAGTGGGAGAAGAGGCACATGGGAAAGGACAGAGGCCAGGTATATCTAAAGAGATCAGTATGGGACAGCCTTTTTTATCAGGAGAGCTGCTACATGCGAGGCTAAGCTGATTGATTGTGAAATTACAGCATGAGCAAGCTCCAGACTGGACTGCTTGCATTTCATGTGGGCAGAAAGCCAGGGTTCCTCAGCACCTGTCCATACCTCAAGAAACAGAGATACAGAAAAAGGAAGTATTTAGGGCCAAGCTCTTTGAAAGGGCTTCTGTATCAGTTGCTGGCATATTGCAGGTGGTGTGAAAGCAAAGATCATTTGTTTGTTTACCCAGAAGAGCATAAATCAGCCTAATAGACAGGTTGCCTGTTTAAATAGGCCATGACACACTGTCAGCTACCCTGGCATGTTACTTCTGCCAAGGAATGCTGCTTGCCTTCCTCTTGAGTCTGTGAATGTCAGAGAGCTAATTACAACACTTCAGTCACATTTGAGTTTACACAGTTTAGCAAGTCTATTAGGGCCAAGCACTAATGCCTGAAATGAAGGAGCATCCCGTTGCCTTAGGTAGCTTTGAGCTTCTTAGGTTCCTTTCTCATCCAGAACAAGTTAATTTTTTCTTTAAAGCTTGACTGACATCATTCATTTATAAATATCCAACTATCCCAATGCTATCACTTAATACATAGTATTTTTGCATACAGCAATGGAAGGCAGAAAGGGAGCAGTAAGAGAAGAGCAGCTCTGCAGTTAGCAGCACTGAAATATGCAATTTCGGGTCATGTGGTGAGTACGGGATGCTTTACTACCACCACCACAAGCCCACCTACACAGAAGTATCCTGCTAGATGAAGACTGACACAAAACTCAAACAAGGACAGTATCACTGGCAAGACTCTCCCAGTTCACACAGACCATGAAATTTTACAACATTTTCCCATCTGTGAAACTTCAGACAGGCTTTGCAGCATAACTTTAAGTGCTGTATCCTCAGGTTATCTTGGAGTAGGGAAAAAACTGATTTCCCTAGTGCGAACAGCTTTGTTGGCAAACCTTTCACATTTAAGACATTTTAAACTAGCAGTTTCAGGTATTTTTGTAGTTGAAGTGCCATGAAAAGTAACAGGTCATCGAAGTACCCGTAGCTGTTTCACACTTACTCCTTTCCTGATCCCTTCTTCCTTCTCAAGAGGAGTTACATGCACAGTGCACAACATTTTTTCAATATTTTTCATTAATTCAAAAAGCATTATTCTTTAATGAATAATCATTAATCTATGGTAATTTATCTTTTGAAATGCCATCCATTCAGGGAAGGCAATAACTTGCAGTACCATAAAGGGTTGAAATTGTCTTTCTTGCTGTTCAAGTACTGGATGTGCCCTAAAGCCAACAGGCAGACCAGAGTGAGGGAAATGACAAAACTACCAAAGTAAATTGAAGTACTGAATATTTTTTTTTTTAAAAACCCATATATTTCTGATCACAATTTTAAATTTGTTCCCTGTCATTGTATAGATGTGTATTTTACTCTTGGCCCCTTTGATATTAGCACACTACAGTCCCTCTGTAATCAAAAAGACATGGTCTGGTGATTCTGCATGGGACTGAAGGCAAAACTCACAACAAAAGCCTAGCATATGTGGTGATACTGGGATGATTGAATCCTGTATTCCCAAAAAGAGTGCAATATAGGCTCCATCTCAATCTGGAATAGGCTTTGTCAATTCCACCTGTTGATATTCAGGCAGCAATATCTAAAGGTTATGAGGCATAGGCCCACCCTGGGCTGCCTAGTTGTCAACATTTAGGACTCAAAGTCCAAAGAAAGGTATACTGAACAATAATTTGTCTCACCAGATGACAAGAATTCCTTCCCACAACGTAAGATCAAAATAGTGTCTCTTCTCTATGGATAAAATCAATTATTTTCTCCTTATACCAAGTAGAAACTACTGGGGTTTCACCATCTGAATCACTGCCCAAGTGACAGTGTACAAGTGTTGAGCTCCAGCTTCCCACAGCCCCCAGGGAGGTGCCTGATAGTCTGGGCTGGGGGATCTCCCTGGCTGCCCCTGGCCATCCCTGCTCCCTGGCTGGCAGTAGTGGGGTCCACAGCTGCCAGCTCCCTGTCCCCAGGGGTGCAGGTGTTCCTCACTGTGCCCGGATGCTCACATATCTGATCCTCCTTGGTGTGCAAGAGAGTATGTGTCAGCATTCGCTAATGTATTAGGTATCTTGATCACTAATTAAGACAATTATATCAATAAAAAGTCCAGAGATATGCCCATAGGCAACAAGATAGCTGGGAGCTAGTGCAGCTGAGGAGACAGGAACCAAACAGGCTGTTTGTGGTTTCTCTGGGAGGAAAGGCTTTTGTCTGGTTCACTTGTTCATGTTTCTTTAATCTCTCCAGTAAGATCCCAAGCATGAAGAAGACAAATCTTTTCCAAGGACAAGCATAACACCCTTCTTGATTGCTGAGCTGCTCAAGAGATGTACCCTATGCGTAACCAAGGACAGAAATTTTACAAGAAAGAAAAGAAAAGAAAAGAAAAGAAAAGAAAAGAAAAGAAAAGAAAAGAAAAGAAAAGAAAAGAAAAGAAAAGAAAAGAAAAGAAAAGAAAAGAAAAGAAAAGAAAAGAAAAGAAAAGAAAAGAAAAGAAAAGAAAAGAAAAGAAAAGAAAAGAAAAGAAAAGAAAAGAAAAGAAAAGAAAAGAAAAGAAAAGAAAAGAAAAGAAAAGAAAAGAAAAGAAAAGAAAAGAAAAAAAGAAAAGAAAAGAAAAGAAAAGAAAAGAAAAGAAAAGAAAAGAAAAGAAAAGAAAAGAAAAGAAAAGAAAAGAAAAGAAAAGAAAAGAAAAGAAAAGAAAAGAAAAGAAAAGAAAAGAAAAGAAAAGAAAAGAAAAGAAAAGAAAAGAAAAGAAAAGAAAAGAAAAGAAAAGAAAAGAAAAGAAAAGAAAAGAAAAGAAAAGAAAAGAAAAGAAAAGAAAAGAAAAGAAAAGAAAAGCTCTTGTAATCTTTTTTTCTAGTTCCATTAATTCCTCTCCACAGATCATGCTAATCCAATAATGATTATCTCCCTCTACAATTCTTTTCCAAGCAGATTCCTATCATGCATACAAAAAGTTGTTTCAATTGCCTTTCATACTCTGATGTTTCGCTATTATCATTATTAGGATGCTTCTCTTTAGCAAGCAGCTTTAAAAGACTAATTCCTTAATAACTTTTATCTATGTTCTCTACCTCTCTACTTATACTCACCACCCCTCATATAGTTATTAAGAGATCCTCATTATAAATTCCCATTTATTCACTTTTCCACAACAGCATTTTCAAAGGATCAAGGCCAGCAGTTTTTGTTCAAATACCATCAAAAGTAATAATCTTTGAAATCCCATTCTTTAAATATTTCTGCCTATTCCATAAAGGTCTTTAGATGACTATCAGCCATATAGTGATCTACCTACACTTATAGTATTTGATTGATGCATGCACTGTCTCTGACAGCAGATCTACAGCATTCAACAAGGGACCTGCACAGAGATCTAAGTCCAAAGGGCTTTGCTCCCTGCAAACTTCTTCACTAATTTCTGGAAGCAACATAGCTACAGGACAGTCTATCTTCTATAAAACTGGAGCATCTCTGGACTAAAGTTACAAACTAGGGTGCCTGCAACAACTTAGACCCAAGAGATCCGAATTCTTTTTTCATATCTTTTTAGAAGGAATAAGGTAAAATAAAGACCAGGGGCAGAAGGGAAGTAGAGATATATAGAAGACAACTTCCAGAGACACAGATAGAAGGTTCAAAAATCAGATATTTACCACTGGTTTTCTTCACAGTTCAAATAGTCTTTTCCTGTCTTCAGCAACAGGCAAGTCTTCCCCATAGTTAACTCTAAATACTTTTTTTGCCCTGCTCCATCTAGAGCTTTCTTCTAGCACGTGAAAGTCATCCAAGTTCTCTTCGTTTTACAAGGAAACACACTAAAAAGACAAGCTGGCTTATGACACTAGGGAACCTGCCAAGCAGCTGAAAATTGAAACATTTTTGCAGGAAATTCCTTTTCTTGCTTATGTTCAGGGCAAAAGTAGTTCAGAACACTAATCAAAAGTGTCTATCCAAAATATGAACTCTTCCTAACATAATTAGCCAGTAAAGCCTGACTAGCTTATTTCCAGCTCTGCTTCCTTTTCAGCTTACAGGCTAAATATAATGACTTGCTGTAGTCATTAGTGGACACTGATAATCTTAGTTCCCAGATGGGTGATTTTTTTTTTTTTTTTTTTTTTTGGTACTGTAGTCACTCACACTCCTAAATTAAACCCTGAAGGAAAAGGAAGAAGAAAGCAGCCCACCAATAACCTAAGTAACTTCTTACAGTAACAGGCCACTCTATTTCACATCATTGTGCAGGGCTCATTATGAGAACAGAGCTCATTACAGAAGTTTTTACTCATACACAGTGCACAGGCTACATAGAAACAAAATATCAATACCCTTATCAGGTCCATAGGAATTGCTTTGCCAAAATACATTGATGGTCTTCCTGTCTCCTTCTCCTAATGATAGATAACATCTGATCTTTCTGAGAGGCATAACCTCTCCATTATACACTCTTAAATCTGTGTTATTACTAAAGCAAGATTACTTCTTTTTGATCCCAGCTACTAACAAGCTTATGATATGACATATATAAAAAAAAAAGGTTCTGTAATATGTTAGTAGGTCTAACTACTAACTGTACGTCCAGTCACTTGAGTCCTGCTGCCTTCTACTATTGGTTCAAATGAACAAATACAGTGAAATGTACTTGAAGCACCTGAAGTTTTATTGTCTTTTACCATATTCTAGATTTCACTTCTCTTAACTCCAAAAACTCAAAAGTGCTGAGATAGAGCATACGCTTTTGTCATTTTCTTATTCTGTTATTCACCATTGTGACAAATTGTAGATCACATAAGGCACTAAATAATGAACTTGCTTCACTACAACAAGTGCCTTCAGAAGCAGAATGGGCTTTAAAAATGTACAGCCACGAACTTCCACTTCAGGTGACTTTGAACAATATAAGACTGCACTGTGAAATACTTGCTATTGTTAAGAAGAAATTATCTATCACTGTGTTAGTACTAGACAGACCTGAACCAAAACCCAAAATATAAATACAAATTTAAAATACTTTGACTCTTCCTAGGGATTTTCATTGCTTTTATCACTATGTTACTTCTGAAGTCCAAGAATGAACTTCACAATCTGGACTCAGCAATTCACATTCGTGGTACCAGCACTGATATTTGCTATGGGTTATTGGAGATCAAATTGGAAAGGATGTTTCATGCACACTAAATTTTAACAGCTTCCTCATACAGTGCCATACATCTTCCTTATAGGTTTTCCAAAGGAGAATCCTTTGAAAGATTTAAATTAAGGCAAAGAGATAAAGTTTTACATCATTAGCCTTGTAAAGGCTATGACACCCCTTTTCTCTTCTTCTTAAAAGATTGTTCCACAGTCACCCCCCACAGCAAAAGGATACAAGCCAGTTCCAAGGTCTCTCTTTTTGTATTTTTTCCATGTTCTCCAAAGCACAGAGGTGAATCAACACAGTCATTCTGGAAACTATGCTCTATGTTCATCTAGAGGCTTTCAGGTACTCAAATAACATCAGTTATAAATAGCTCCCTTAGCAGCAGCCAGGTGCTTACTGCACACAGCACAGCAGCCAGGACCCATGGACATTGTCACAGCAGTCTGAAATCACTGTTGTAAAGGCAGCTGTAGCATATGGAGCAATACAGAAATGCTTTGTGCCAGCCAGGGAGATGTCACTTTGGAGATCATCGACATGAAGGCATGAAAGCACGTTAACCCTCTGACATTATCTTCAAGCAGTGGTTCACTGTTCTTCTGTGCAAGTCAGTTACAATCAGTTTTCTGTATCAGCATACCAAACTACATTCCTGGAGCCAGTTTCACCCCCAGACATACAGAAGAATCCAAAGGAACTAGGTCTTTATTGACAAATCTGTTTCAGTACTTCACATCACTTGGCCTTAATGCATTCACATGCTAAGCTGGTAAACACATTTAATTTACTTTTGCAAAATTATTTCCAGTTACTCAGTGTAATGCCTGTGGACATACAGAAATCTCAGGAGATTATAAGATTTGTTCAGAATATCTGCCTTCTAATGACACAGTATGCCTGTTTTTTATTTTAGTGTCACCACTTTTGAGGTGAAA
The DNA here is from genome assembly GCA_907165065.1 of Caprimulgus europaeus. The sequence goes on along the minus strand of OU015532.1, from coordinate 19,948,940 downwards.
GAAGGAAAAATATTGTGTAAAATAAAGAATTAAAACTAGTACATAACTTAGGCTAGAGAATAGGGGCTAATTAGAAAATTATGTACTGCAGTCAATATGCAGAAGTCTACTTCCCGTTGAGGTGCTTTGCTTGTACCTATTATGTGTTCTGCTTTCTGCTAGAAATGAAAGCATTTTGCATATCTTTTAATAGTGACATTCCCATCAAGGGAATACAAACTTCTTGCTTCTAGTATTTTTTTAAAATCCTTTAATCAATCAGCGCACATTATACTTAAGGTGTTAAGAGAAATATAGATCTCTGCAACACTGCCATGAGAAACACATCTGAACCAATATCCCTGAACAGAAATCACTCTGCCAACCAAACATGTTCACCTGTCTTTTGCAGACAGATGAAGGATGTAATCCAAGCCATCCCTGATCCAAAAGCTGTATAGTCACATCAGCACAATACTGCTTCCTGCTGAAGCAGTTTTGGCTTCTGAGCTACAGTACCAGGCTGCCAAAAGGTATGGGTACACAGCTTCTGACTCAGAACTGACCTGTCTTCGGTGAACACTGAGCACAAGCAGGGAAAGCCCACATCTATCTGCAAAGAAACAGAAAGAATTTCTTTTGCGTAGGAGATGCAGAAGAGCATTGCTGTCTACACATGTGGGCAAGGGAGAGGAATCGACTAGACAATGGGACGTCTGTGGAAGATCAACTACAAGGAAACTGATCGAGTTTAGGCTGAAAAGAAGTAGGATGCTTTTTCCATCACAGCAACGAGATACTGGAACAGTTTCTTAAAAGAAATACTAAGCTGATAAATTTGATTCACTTATAGAAAGAGTTTTATAACTCAATTGGGTAGATAGACACAAGAATCCAGGGAATAACTCTGTGTGCTTTCAAGCTGCCTGAAATCACAATGGAACTCTAGTGTGACACCCCAGAGGGAAACACTGTGCTCTTTGGAAGGCTCAGACACAAATTCAGGTCTGAAATATGTGGCTGAACTTCAATTTGGAATATATTCCTTAGGTATCTCACATTTCTTATCTAGTCTCTATTTTCTTCAGGCTAACATTTCTACTTGGGGCCCTAGAAGATACTCTGCTGAAGATCCATAATACTTTCCTTGTCTAGAGTTTTATTCAATGAAAGATAACTATATCCTTCATAGATGTTTCTTGCATATTATTCCATTTTCCACATACTTGATATTTATTTCCTTCCAAACTGATTTGAAAGCTTTGCATGCTAGACCAGACTAAAAATTCTATAGTTCTTAGATGCCAATTATTCGCTGTTTTTAATTCTATACTCCATCATCATTCATTTACCTAGAATTTGCAATAGTAAACCTGTAAATTAATATACCAATAAGTTCAGAATTCTTGGCTGAATATTTATTTCAAAATTCAAACCTATAATTTTCTGTTTGCTTTCCTAGTTGCTGTGTTTATTTTTGGAGGAAGAATTAATAACTTAATGTCATTTGAAATTTTACAGAGATGATGGGCAAAGGTCTTGCAAATCTGTCACCTCTCACAAAAAGTTCCTCCAGATATTAAGTTCTGATTTTTTTTGCACACATTTTTCATTATTCTAGTGAATACATTTAACCTCTATTTGCAATGTTTTGGAGACACAGTTTCTATTTCCTGGATTTTAAAATGACTGGGAAAGAGCCTGCTCTTCACATTGCCCATTGCAAGGGCTCTGTGAACAATTTTGTTCCCCACTGACTCAGCTGGTCGATGAATCACCAGGCTGTTTATTCTAATTTCCAAGAAGTACTGTCTTCTTCACATGGCCTACCTGAATCAGTGTCTCCAGCTCTAGCTGAGTTACACAAACATGCTCCCGAAGAAAATCAGCCTTCTCTAGCGCAATTGTGTTCTTCTGTCTGCTTTCAAAGGGCTGCTCCAGGGCACGGAAGACGAGTCCTCCTGTCACCAGGTAAACTACCACCACAACAAAGATGGCCACCACTGTTTTCCACTTCATGACTGTCTGCAGGCCTTGAGAAGGGGCTTCCATGGTAGCAACAACAGTGGCTCGGGAGGAAACGGAGAGTCGTGGAGCTGGGTAATGTCCGTTAGTTTTAGGCTCAGGTTCACAAGCTGGCACTGGTGAGGGAACAGCCACTGAAACACAAAGTAAAAAAATCTTACTAAAATCAGATCGCTAAAGTATGACCAATCTTCATATACAACTTTTCAAGACTCTCCCATAAACCACATTATTCACGTAGATGCAATTCCTCTCATTTGGAAGGCTCCATGTGGTGTGCTTTGTCTATCCATGCACAAGTCACCTCAAGAATTTGCTTCGCTCATGACCTCTAGAACTGGACAGGCTAGTTGCATACGCAAAAATTTCAGAAGGGTGTAGAAAACCATGTATCCAATAAGAACATGAAAATTTTGACTAGTTAGGACATAAATTACACAAAGTGGTGCTTGGTGAGGGACCTTGGCAGTGATTTATGTCCTTAAATCATAATATTAATAGTATTAATAGTGCTAAGAAATTGAACTGCTCATGATCAGTAACCACTACCTGGTCTGGTATTGAGAGAAACAGAAAATGCTTTGCAAACCACAGTGCTGTTTGGCTCACCAATATAAGCAAATCCATATTATTTGCATGGATTCAGAAAACTATCACTTCTGAAAATGTTCTTAAAACCTGGAAGCTTCCCAAATTTTGGCATTAATTGTTCTTCAGCCAAAGCATACTAAATATCTGAGGTCAAAGTCACTCATACGTCAAGCACAACGATGGACCTCCCACCTTGGGACTGAGACACTGTATAGCCCACATGACCTTAGCAGTACATTAGACCTAATAAGCCCTGATTTCCATCCAGACTCATTAGCCCAACCATTGTGTCAAGCTGCCAAGGCATCTGAAGTTGGCTTGCCTACAAATAATTCAGGTGTCTCAGCATCACACTTCCTCACTCTCAGTGTTAACAATGGCAGGTTGAGGCCAGATTCCTCAGCATCCACTGGTATAATGGTACCACATGCAGACTTTAAAGATGCTGGATTTATTTTAAACCAAATCCCTGCTGTAATCTTACCATGGTGCAGCTGTCACTGGCCTGTAATTTCTTTGAAAACAGATTGATTTATTTCATATCAGACCTAAATCAGATTGCAGTTAAAATACAGTCACTTTAGCTGCATTCTCTGAACTTATTCCCAAAGTGTCTTTGCTGTTTTGGTCAGAAATTAAAGCAGAAGGATTTACAACATCTGAGCAGAGTGGCACCATAAACTGACTCTATAGAATTTGAACATACAACATGATTACACCTTCAGTTTGAAATGGGCTACAACTCCTTCCCAATAGAAACCATTTTATGATAGCAAATAATTTAAAAACTCGGCTGTTTACTATAGTTGTGTTTTTCTAGAAGCAATATATCTCTGAAGCATTGCATTGGGGATAGAGCTTCTGGCTTACTTGCTAACCAATAAACTATAGAAATCTATAGTTGCTTTACACTTGCAGTTAAAATTTCTTTTCATATGTGACTTGGAGGCTCCAGATACTTAAATAGATTAGAAAGGATCCAGGATCAGAGGAAAAGCCTCTGCAGTTCATCCCCTTTGTGTGTATCTCAGTTTTGCAACACCCTGTGGCACAGCTGCTCATTTTGACCATCAAAAGGTCATTATGGTTCCCAACACTTATCAGCCAGGACAGAATGGCATCAAACTTAAAAGGATACTTTCTCCTACCTCCACATATATTTCACATAAGTTCTAAGAACTTGAAGTGACAATAGGAAGTAACAGAAAGAAGTCTTCATTCTCTAAATCTCCTGAAAGGAAAGGATTATTGTAACAGATACAATGAGTTTCAGCAGGAAATATCAGAAAAGTGTTCAGAAGAAATGTAAAACAGAGAGGTTGTGTGAAGCAGTTAGAACCTCCCTTCCTCTATAGGCAAGTATCTTAAATCTGGGTCTCAAAGTCTCCTTTCTGAACCATATAAATTTGAGTATTGCCAGAAGTGGCTCATCTGATGTGACGTAACTTCCATGGATTTCATGGAATTCAATCAATTGACATTAGTTAGAGCCCATACCTACTGTGTATATTATGAATCAACACAAAAACAACAAGCTTGTGGGTTGAATTTGCACACTTGAGATTACCCATCAAAATAGTCTCAGGATCTGAGGCTCACATGGTAAGAAGAGAGCAGAATTCATATGTCAGAAACAGCATGCTACAATTTTTTGAAACAGCCACCTTACCATGGCTAGCATAGTCCAGTGTAGGCTGGATGAGCCTTTCAGTGGAGAGAGATGCCTGACTTTGATATCCCACAAATGGTAACTCAAGAGGAAGGAAGTCAAGAGCTGGTAGAGTTAAAACAGCTTTTGTGAGTTTTCTTTCCTCTCTGCTAGCATAAATGTTGTTTTTTATTTAAATCATATGTCTGGCAAAGTGTTAATAACAGATTTACAGTAAAATCATGGCCTGTTGGTTCTGTCTTCAAAGGAAAATGTACTGCACTGATTTAAGAAAAAGATGGGAAGTTCAGGGTAAGTAACATAAAATGTTCTTATAAATATGTGTGTCACTTAAACAGCTCAATGCATGACTGCACTTAGCTTGCTCATCTCTAAAATAACAGATAACTCTTTTCCTAAGAACTGTGTTAGTCTTTCATTTTCTGCTATTAGTAATAGCTACCCTAAGTGTATGCAGAAATGTTGATCCTAAAGTATTTAGTATGATATAAATTAATCCACAGGAAGACTCTACTAAAGCAGCTAGTAGAGCAACTGATGTATAACAGAGACAGTCTTCTTACAAAGTTGACGCAGAAGACACAACCGCAGTCAATACCTCAGAGATGTTTCAGGGTAGATTTTAAGCAGCAGTTAGGTACACACTCCACCTAGCATCTATCTCACTATGACTAGTGGAGTTAGTGACTTGAGCACATGGTAAGAATTCAGAAGTCCAAATATCTAATTGGAACTCTGCGTCCATGAACCTGTGCTCTCAGAAAAGTGCTGCCATTCACCTTTAAGCCATGGTTTCACCAACTAGATAAAGATAAAATAGTGCTTACTTTTCTAACACGAGTGTCCTGTAAGAATCCATGTCTGCACAATTTTTGAACAAACATATGAACATAAAAGTTATATAAACTCCCAGAAGTTTAACAAGTTTTACTAAAACCAAAAGATGAACTACAGTGCCAATTCAACAATGTGCAGAGCTATACAAACAGTTTAAGAAAATGAAAGACTACATAAATTCCTGGATTTGTAGAGATAGTTTAGACTATAGTTTAGGACAAACATAGAGCAAAGAGGATATGTTTACAATAATGCAGAACAATCCCTGCTTTATTTATCCATGTTTTTTCAAAACAAACAGAACAGAATCTCATTTATGCATGTTTGTTAAATCATATCAAGGAAGACCTAATCTGCCCCACTGAAAGCAATCTCTACAGTTGTTCACCCCCAAGAGTACTGTACTAACATTTTAATTTGACTTTTAACATCAGTATCTTCAGTTACTTTATTGAAGCATATCCAAACAAACAGGAACTCACCTTCCTTTCCCCACTGGTACCCTCTTACTAGGGTAAGGCCTGTGTTGAAACACTGGTGTGCTCCTTTGAGGGTATCTTTTCCTTTGAGGTTATCTGTCTACTAATTTAGTACATGAATGTGAATGGAGATTCATCATTGCTTTTACTGACAAACAGTACAGCCAGGCCTCCCACTGACACGGGAGGAGCTTAAACACCTGAGATTTCTGCCAATACTGATGAGAATTAAGGAACCAAAACTCTCCCTCTCTGATCAGCAAGAAGACAGTCAAAGCTTAACCCAACTTAAGCAGTTGGTAGTTGGACTAGATGACCGTTGCAGGTTTCTTTCAACTGAAATATTCTATTTGAAAGCAAACCACTGTAATGTAAAACATTGGAGCTATTGAAACAATGCACCATAAGACCATTGGTCTTGAAGCTATTGAAACAATGCACCATTGCTTCAGGTTAAAAATTATCCTTTACTACTGCAGATATGCTTTGCTTTAGGACACTGACGTTTCCAAGAGTAGGTCAGACTAATTTCTGCCAGAAATATTTAGGTATAGTTGGCTCTGCTTTTCAGCAGCAGGATGAGCTAGATAACCTGTTATAACTCTGTGAAAATAGTCTTAATTTAAAGAGAAAATCTCCAGATAGAGAGGTTCAAAGTACAGGCACCTCAGTAGGACAAAAGTGCTGAGAGGATGTTCAACTGGCTTTTGATTTTGAAAATGTTAAACACGGCTTTGTCACACTGACCTATATTCTGGCAACTATCCTACCCAATATGCCAAGAACATAGGAGATAACAAAGAAACCTGGTTTTAGAGAAGATTTTCTCGATTGGTTTAAACTAAACACAAATTTTTAATTAACATATCCTCCTCTGTGGTACTGCTGTCACAATTTTTATCTGTGAGAAAATGTAAGTCAGGTTTAATGGAGTGTCTTATTTAGTACTTTGTTTTCTTCCATGTTCCTTTGTTACATGAGCACACCAGAAAGTATGTACATTTTAATGAGAGTATAATAGAGTATTCTTGACACATCCGATGCAAGTGTTGCTTTCACAGGATTCAGAACAATCTAATCACACAGAATTAGATTAAGGCCATATATACTTATGCATTCATAAACCCAGCAGCTGGCTTTAGGTTTAACACATGAATTGACTAAAAATGAAACTGGATATTTAATCTCCCATTTTAGTGGGTCCATCCAAGGAAGACAACAAAGTACTTCCAGCTCAAGTAAAAAAGTTCTTTGATGTGCATCTGAAGGTAAGTACCAGTATGCTTCCCAAAAATCCTTTTAATATGATGGGGGTGGGGGGGTTAAAGAAAGGAAATTATGCTTTCTTCAAACATTTACATAGTCAGGCACTCACAATTTCTCATGGAGTCTTCCTTATCTTTGTCTTAAAACTAGAAGTTTAGTCCGAATTATAAAGTAATCTTGTCATGCAGTCCAGTTATACTGAGAAAATTGATGAGCCAATCATTCTCCCTACAGCTTTGACAGGATCCTATATTGGATTATCAGCACTTGGAAAGCCTTCCCGTACTACTACTCAGTAAGCTAGCATTCTCTCCTGAAGTAATTCAGAAATGTGATATTTTATCAAGTGTATGAAGTTGCAGAACAGAGACCTGGAGCACCAAGTCTCGGAATGTCTGTGAGATGCTAGCCAAGTCCACCACAGCTTCCCTGAACTGGCCATAAAAGTAGTTGATCTACCTCCTCTAAAATGGATCATAAAGGACTAGGGGATGAAGGGATTCCACTCGCCTTAATTGGTTTAGTGTCCTAGCAGTAGCGTCATTTATTTCATTTTTACTGGACAGAGTATTCTAGTTGTTTGGGTTTCCACTCCACCCCTCTTCTGAAATGGTCACACATTGAAGTTAACTTCAAAAGGTTTCCTGATTGAACACTGTAGAAAGGCTTGAAAATGAGCAGCCCACCAGTGGATAACGTATGATCTTGCACTCCAAGGCTCTGGATCACCTCCAAACAGAAGTTCCTGGGGAATATGGGTATCAAGCATTTGCTTCCAATCTCACAGCCTTCCCACAGACTGCCCAAAGGGATTTCAGTTACTGACTGCTTGACTTAAGATAGTAAGGCTGTGCCTGGAAGTCAGAGCAAGGATAAGACATAAGTTAGAGGAAGAACTGAGGCAATCAGTGTATTAAGTTATCAGCTGTATGAACTTCTCATGAATATGTCAGAAACAGAGTTCATGGAGGAAGAGAATTTTTATGTCCAACAGAAAACAGGGGGTTGCTATATGCATGATGAAAGGAATGAAACATGTAAGTTTCTGTCCATGTGTAACCAAAAAAATCATTAAGCCGTTAAAATTCCACATTATGAGGACATGGCTAATTATTTCCACCACCTGCTTTGCTTGCTATTCCAGCCTCCTCCCAACCCCCATTCTTCATCTCTCTCTGTTGTGGGTTTTTTAACAGGTTTGCTAAAGTAGAGAGCATCCATTTAACCAACACAATGAATGTTGGATTTTTACACAGTGTGCACTCAAAAATATGGTGCTGGTTTAGAAAGTCTGGCTTTTAGAGCAAAAATCCCAGTGGACAATGATTGTGTCTGCCTTTGTGTTTGTGCAGCATCTTTGCATGATGTGGGCTAATTAACAGGTGACATTGCAGCTGTGATCAAGAAATGGGAGACAAAGTCCTGCCTGCAGGCTACGATTATATATGGAGCAGAACATTAGTATCCCTGTGGCTGTTGTTCTGGATTGAGGCATAATAAAAAGCACTGCTGTCTGGGGACAACGGGATCCATACAAGCTATGCACCAAGAAAACTGCTCTCAGTGCTGACATGTTTTACACCAGTTTGGCCCTGGTCCCTCTGCATATCCCCAAGGTGTTCAACCACACGACTTGAACAGTGGAAGTCATCGTGAGCCTGCCACACAAGGGGACTTTCTCCCTGCTGTTTGCACAGCATTTTGCTGCAAACTGCCATTGAAGTAAGAAGCATTACTATCGCATTTACTGTTTGTGAAAGCAAAGCTTGGTGTATTGTTTGCTTGGAAAATGCACAGTGCCTCCAAGCATATAACTTTTCACTGCAGCAGTACCCCACTGGTTAAATCTAACATTGTTTTCCCTGAAGTGGATTCCCTAATGCAGTATTAGCAGTGCTGACTTCAGCAACAACTCAGCAGTCTGCTGCCAATGCGGTTATCAGCGGCAAGGCATCCAACGAAGTACAGAAAGTGAGACAGGTAAATGCAGAAAGGGCAACATACATTACATCAAAAAGATTGAATGTGCTGTTAGACAGAAAGTAGCACTGATCGCTCCCAACTGCTCCTTTCACAGAGTGGGGCGGGGAGAAGGGAGGAGTATGTTAGGTTACAAAGCTGCATAAGGAATAAAGTCATTGTTTGCCTCCTATTATAGGATAAGGCTAGTGAAATAGAGTAAAAGTTAATACACTGAGTTCTATCTGTTGGTGAGGAGAGAAATGTCAATAATATGTACCAGAGGGAATTATGTCTAACCATTGTGTTGCCATCCCTGGCAGCAGCTTTGAGGAAAATGTCACATAAAAAGGCTTCTGCGATTTTGGTATCATTTGTCATACATTCCCTGCTAGTGCTTGAAATTATTATTCTTGGCAAGTTTCCAAAAAAATCTACATAATTCTGCTTCATCAGTTATAATTGAAACATACTAATTAATAGCTCTTGGAATACCCCAACTACTTAATTGATTTGGAACACAGTTGTTATGATAAAACAAAAACACACCACTGCTTTGCAATGTGGCTTTTGTTCTTCTTCATTAGAAAACTATAGTTTAGGAAAAAATAAAAAATCTTAAACAGTCTAAATTGGAACATGGTAGAAATTAAGAAATCAGTATGGTCCAAGTTCAGGTCTCTCTTTCTATAGAAAGAGCTTCCCAACTATTAGAGTCTTCACGGAGTGGTGATGCTGGTGCACTGGACATCAGAACAGCTAAGGGGAACTTAAGCCTCTTCTCTGTTCCTGGAGAGCTTCTCTAGTGGCAGACAAGAAACTTAGCTATGCAGTAAGTCATCATAATTAATCTTGCCTTCTATTGAAGGACACTGTCACTCCTATTTGATAACAGTTTCTTCAAAGGGACAAACTTGTGGGGAATCTTCTCCAATTTCTACTGTCCATACTACCAGAGTATTGGTGCTTCCATTTAGTTGTGCAGCAAGTACCTGACTGAAACCAAGCACCTGGCTATCTTGGTCTCCATGACAGTGTATTTGTTTTAGGTGGTATGGTGTTGGTAACAGAGTGACTACAAAGGTAGTCTCTGTGCTAGAAGGCCAAGGGCTGCCCCATGTAGGACACAGCCAGTTCCTGCTGATTCTGATGGACCCACTGCAGGACACAGCTGAGCCCATCAGTGAAGCCAGCAGCATATCTGTGAAAGGATAGTTAAGAAAGGGAAAAATGTTGTGCAGGCAGCGAGAGAGGAGGAAAAAAAGTGTGAGAAACAATCCTGAAGTCACCAAGGTCAGTGAAGGAGAAAGAGGTGCTCCAGGAGCTGCAAGAGTTATCATTCTGCAGCCAATGCAATTTTTGGAAGAGATCACGGTGGAGCAGGTACTTTCCTGCAGCCCATGAAGAGGACTACACCAGAGCAGATTAAACTGCAGCACATGGAGGAAACCAGACCAGAGCAGGTTGATACTTTCTGAAGGACTTCTGCCTGTGGAGAGACCATGCTGGAGTAGTCCCAAAAGACTGCAACCCATAGGAAGGATCTATGCTGGAGGAAGGGGAAAGTGTGAAGAAGAAGATGCAGCCTAGAGGAACTGTTAAGAACTCACCAAAACCCCCCATTCCTCACCCCCACCCTGCACCATGTGGGTTGGGGAGGAGGAAGAGGAGTCAGGAATGAAGGAGCGAAATTGGGCCTAGGAAAAAAATAAAGGAGGGGGAAGGTATTTAAACCTTTGTCTTTTTTTCTCACCATCCAAATCTACTTTAACTGGCAATAAATTACATTAATTTTCTCCAAGTCGAGTCTGGTTTGCCCGTAGTGGTAATTACTAAGTGATCCGCCTACATCCCTGTATCTTTACCTACAAACTTTTCCATTGTATTTTTTCCCCCTGTCCTGTTGATGAGGAATGAGAGAGTGACTAGGTGGGCATCTGGCAGCCAGTCAAGGTCAACCCACCATAGACAGTTGCTCAGAGGCAATAAAGGTGAGGATGCAACTCAGACTGTATTGTTCAGCGCTGTTTTTCCTCCAAGTCTCACCAGTCATGGAGTGCCTATGGATTTTGGTGAAAAAGTCATCAGTCCATTACAATCATGCCCTAAGAATATCAATGTATAGATCAAGACTTAAACTACAGTGATGAACACGAGTTAGCCTCAAAGAGAGCAAGCAGCTTTCCAAAAATAATACCTTTGTTGTCACTTTCTACTGGAGTTGGGTCAATATGGAACAAAAACATTCATTTGTCTTGTTGAGTGGATTTGATTTTTTCAATTTTTATCAACTTTCATTCTCATTTTTCCTTCCCACACATAAGCATTTTATTTCACTCATTTTCTATACACATTTTTAAAAAATGATGTTAGCAGCATATATTTTCACATAAAGCTAAATGTCAAATTCATTAAATACTTCATGCTGGCAGGAAGTGCATACACTCTTAACCAATCAAGGAAAAGTAGCAATACAATGTGGTATCTCTGACTGACAATTTTTTTAAATATAAGAAAATCACAATCTGCTTGCAGATGTTAAATGGCTAGAAATTGGGTGCTGGGTAAACTTGACTGGTTGGATTATTTATGAGTCTAGTTGTGAATAGTTTAACAAGTGTGTAAAAGATTAAAAAGTCCACGCAATTACCATTCTGCTGAGCTATGCCATGTCCCTTTTCTTTGTTTTCAGTGGATTTTGTGAGGCTGTTGAAAGATTCTCTGGTATTCTATCATTTCAGTTTAGCAATTCTGAACCTAGTCTCCCTAAAGAGATAGAAAAAAGAAGTATGCACAAGCTAATTTCATTTTAGTCAAGAAAGTACAGTGAGAAAGAGAGGAGGGAATACCATTTTTATACTTATTTATTTCTGAAAAGTGCTGCCATTTCTAATTGTATATTCTTTAAAGCACAGAAGAATGGTAGTTCAAGCATCCATCTCACAAGGAGCTTTCAAAGCAGGGAAAGGAAAAACTCATAATGGCTGCTTAGGAAAAGAAAAAGCTTGCAGGACTAAAATCTCAGTGCCCTTAACTGTATAAAAACCAGAAAATGTCACTATGCCAACAAATCCAAACCTAAATAAGTTTTTGTGTACGTTCTTATTAATAGTTACATATTATAATTATTTATTTCACAGAGAACAAACTCCTCAGAACAGGGGCCCTAACACCAGCAGTGTTTAAAATAGGGTTTAAAACAGGAGTGTTACTGCCTTGAATATATTACAAACAGCAATAACTACCATATATCACAGTCTTTCAGATCATTCTGAAAAAAAACTGATGCTGGACAACAATAATTTTCCTTAATCTTTCATGTGAGGAATTCAAAAGTATTTTTAGGCTCCTTCTTGCAGACTGATCCAACTTTATTTAAGATTTGCAAAGGAACCAGGTTTGAAGTCAAGAAAAGCTGTGTAGCTTTGTTAGCATAGTCTTGAGCTTCTGTTTATAGGCCTAGCCAGGTAGCAGGATATATTTGGTTTAAAACAGTGCTGTACCAGGTAGGTTCAAGTTCATAATTTCCTTGGGTTTGGCCTAGCTCAGACAGCAGCATTCAACTCTCACTGAATACAACTGTGTAGGTATAGCCTAGGCAAAAATGATATTGCTTAACCAAAATCACACAACAAAAAACAATGCTAGAGGTGACATCCACTCTCCTGCCCCCAGACTTGTGTGCTTTATGACATATCCAAAAAGAGTCACCCCTATTTTGGACATTTGTACTTTATTTCTTCAATTTTATATTCATTTTTGGCTTCTGCACCTCCTTTCATATGACTGCATATTGTTAGCAACCAGTGAAGATAGAGACATTTCTCTTTCTTCAGGCTAATAGAAAAGGGAAGCAAACTCTGAATGGCACAGAAAAGGCTGCTCTATTCAACATCTTTCTCTGCTCTGCTTATCACCAAAATATCGAATGGTGAATAAATACTGACATGCTTAATTGTAACTGAGTGTTAAGAGTTCAGGAATACAGAAGGAGAGAATGAGTTAGCAAACCACAGGAGGCAAACATTGCATCCGTACTTAAAGAATATGGGAAATATCAGTCTCTTCCTTCAATCAGTTTTGACTGATCTCTTGTCTTGGTTTGAACCACAATAAATCAAACTCCATCACATATTCAAATGTCATTTGTCCATGACACAAAATTATTATCAATGCAGTCATCTTTTCAACATCCCTCTTTGATTTTCATTGCAACTTTCCAAAGTATTATCTTAATAATAATAGTCCAGAGGAGGGCCACAAGGATGATCCAAGGGCTGGAGCACCTCTCCTATGAGGACAGGCTGAGAGAGTTGGGGCTGTTCAGCTTGGAAAAGAGAAGGCTCCGGAGAGATCTTATAGCAGCCTTCCAATACCTGAAGGGGCTGCAAGAAAGCTGGGGAAGGACTTTTCATAAGGGCAGTTAATGACAGGACAAGGGGAAATGGCTTTAAGCTAAAGAGGGTAGGTTTACATTAGATATTAGGAAGAAATTCTTCACTGTGAGAGTGGTCAGACATTGGAACAGGTTGCCCAAGGAAATTGTCAATGCCCCCTTCCTGAAAGTGTTCAAGGCCAGGTTGGATGAGGCTTTGAGCAACTTGGTCTAGTGGGGGGTGTCCCTGCTGATGGCAGGGGGCTTGGAACTAGATTATCTTTAAGGTACCTTCCAACTCAAACCATTCTATGATTCTATGACATAAGTGAAAATGCTGTTTGGACTATGTGTAAAAGTGTGAACTGTAGTCTCACAAATGAAAATAACCACTGAAGACTAACTAACTGAAGACAGTGATTATTTTTTCCCTAGATCCCTTAAGAATAGGGCAAGAAATAACTGATTAATCTGTAACAAGGAAGTAGGGGATTATATATAAGGAAAAAGTCTAGCTACAAGGATAGCTAAGTGTGGGAACAGCCATCGAGATACTGAAATCTCCTGCACTAGGAGTATCTAAGAACAGGGCAAAAAACCATCTGCCAGAAATCATTTAGGTCAGTGTTTTCAATCTGTGCTCTGCATACCCCTATGGATCCAAAAAGAAAAACCATCACTGAAGGATAACAAAGAAAAACAGCCTAATGTTGTAAGCTTGTATCCATCATCCAGGATCTGTAAACAAACTGGTGAAATGTTAAGGATATAAAAAATAAAATAATTCAAAATCATTCATCTTGATATTCCAGTCCCAACTCACAGCAGGAAAACGCTCTTGAAATCCTTTCCCTCCTGTGTAAGAGTCAAACACATCTCAACATTTCTCTTTGCATCAGTTGAGCCAAGTCTGTAATAATCTTACATTATTATATAAATATCTCAAAGCATTTCACAAATAATAGATAAACCCCTGTGACACTGAGGAAAAACAATACTGGATGTGTTCACAGTTTGTCTCATGTAAACGCTGTCACAGAGATGTTAGCAAATTAATTAAATTCAAGAGCAATTTCCAAAGATTATTAAAACAAGGTCTTTGTCATACGTGCATCAAGTAGGTTCAGTGATTTGTCATTAATGTGTTAGCAAATTTTCAAGTTCTTTTAGGAAACATGCTCTTTTCCGCTATACATGACAAAATGCTGGTCTGTCTGTTACAAGATTAATAGACAGCCATAAATCAGACTCCTTTGTTTTGTTGGTCACAAAGGAAAAATTATACCCATGTGAAAGCTGCTCTTGCTGATTATTTACAAGAACTTCCAGATTCTGATCCAGCCTCTCTGCTGTCAGAACCACAGTCAGAGCCTGCCCACGAACCTAAAATGGATGGCCCAAGAGTCACTCTCTTGCAAACACAGCCATAGAGCTCCTACCTACTGAGGCTATGCAAATGGCAGGGAAACAGCAGGAAGCCCAAGGCTGGCGGGCGCAGGTATCAGCCAGAACTTATCCACTGACATTAAAAAAATCTCAGCAAAAGTCACGGTCATGGGATGCTGGGATACTTTTCCCTCCCTCCTCCCTCTCCTAGGCACTGCATTTTTCTAAGGCATACGTGACAGCTCACTGGTCAAAAGAATGGATGTGCTAAGGCAGGACGTGAACTCCAGGAACAGCTGAAAGCATTTTCCTTTTTTTTTTTCTTTCTGGTTTGGCTTCAGGACAGCAGTCCTCAGGGGTTTCCTAGCTAACACTTATTGGTATTAACATGAAGATGCACTGCTACTGACACCATTTGTAGCATTACTTACAGAGCTGCCAAGTCCAGACGAATACTTGAGGGAGATTTTTCTTGTGCTGGAGTGAGACTGTACACTGCTGGAGGGCAGTTCGAATTTTGTTTCCCTTGCTTTGCTTTCTCTCTCTCCTGACCTCTCTTCCACCCTGCCCTTCTCCAAATCCATCCATCTGCTCTTGTCCCTCACTTCTCTCCAACGGTGCTGGCAGCGTGGGAGGCAGCATACCCATAACTCCCTGCTCAGTCCCTCTTCTCGGCACCCAGCTACCCTCCCTGTTGCCTCTGACGCTTGAGTCCAAAGCAAGGAACCAAGCACTTGCTCACAAGTGACAGGACTCATCAATGAACTTCAGGTACTGGAAAACAGAAAATAGAGTAGAAGAGCATTACAGTGAGGGGCAGGAAGACTTTAAGGGAGATTAGTAGTGAATGACAGGGGCAAATCCCAAATAAGGAGCCTTTCTGCTTCAAGATTGGTAACTGTGTGCCACTCATTGGCAGCAGTGCCATCATCAGGTTTATGAAGCTATTTATAGAGAAACTGACTACACAGAAACCCAAGAAAAAAATCTCAACTTTCCCTTTCTGAAATAAGACTAAAACCAATAGATCATTGCTAAAACCTGATTCCCTAGCATTAGATCAGTATTTCTTGCTCTTGTTAAAATTGGGAGTTCTAGTTCAGGCAGGTCTCTCTTCTGTTAAGAGCCAAATAGGAAGCAAGATCTTGGGGTACAGAGATTACTTTGTGAAAAAGTTCTGTCAGAAGAGATTAACATACCATTGTTTTTCCTTATTAAGAAATATATTTTTAAAACTGCTTTCTTGTCAGCATGTCACAAGCCTTGAGTCCAAGTATCAAGGAATAAATAGCTGCTTTCTGGTTCTCTGCAGACTTCACCCCTCAATGAACAACAGATACGCTGAAGCAGAGATGCTGCTGCTTATCCACAATCTTCTTTGTTAAGACTAATAAAAAAAATTCCATTGCATTATGACATGCTATTGGATGAAATGAGTTGATTACTTTTCCTCAGCAGGAAGTGTCCCAGGATTCCAGTAACATTTAGGAAGAATCTAAATCTTCCACCACAGGAGTTCAAGGTGTTCTGCTTCAAAGTGCTCATAGGATGATGTAGGGTCAGGGTTTTAGCTGGTGTCCTTCTGCTAGAGCAGCTGGACTGGTATCTTCCAAATATCCTATCTCAAGGATTCACAAAAGAAATTCAACCAGTAGTCTCATGGCCAGACCAATCAGTGAAGGAAACCTAAGTCTTGCAACTTGGTATAAGAAGACTTGTGTACAATGAGAAGAAAATTCTTATTGACAGAATCCTAGTGGTAAGACAAGCAAGTGGAGGAAACAAACAATAAAGCAAAGATTGATGCTGGCTTTCCTAGCAGGAATCTCTCTAATCTACATTTGAAATGTGATTGATGCTGGCTGTCTGCCAGGGGTACAGCCTAACAGTGAAGTGAAGGAATCTCTTGATCACCTCAGTCATGTGAAGGGGACTTTAGCAGTACCGCTGACTATAGTGTAGACTGGAACTGTGAGACACCAATACATCGCTCAGCTGGGGCAGTACAGTATCTCCTTCAGGACTCTCTTAGGTTAATAGTCAAGGAACAGATCTTTCACATATAAGTAAGGCCAGAAAAAAACACATGTGATATAACCTCTAACCCCAGAATAAAAATAGTAAAAATAGAAAAATAATTTTTCCCCTTCAAAGATTCCTTGGGGCATCTTTATGGATCTATCTGCACATTACTGACCACACCTAAACAGCTCATACTGATGCTTCTCTGTAAAAATAAGAAGTAAGAATTTCTGCATCAGCCTAGTGGTGTCTTCCCCTATCTGGCTAATCATCAGAATCTACAGAAAAATACTTTGAATTCAAGCAAATCTCCTTAATGATCCACCACTTCAATTAAGTGATAATTTCTTAAATTATCTGGGCAACAGCAACAAAAGTGGATCATTCATCATGTGGTAATGGTCAGAAATGTTGCAGGAAGCACATCAGTTGGGCTATTTTTTAGTCCACTGGAGCTATGCTATTTACATATCCTGAGGATCCAGTCTATTTGGCAGTCTTAAGTTCCTATACACAGTAACAGTGTTAGTTAAAGTGAACAAAGGCTTTTCAATACTTTTTAAATCTACTCTGGAACAGGACAAAGAATACATATAAGATAGCTATTACAAAATTACTCTGTGCAGAAAAGATATTTCATAAGGAAGAGAAAGCTGTTGTTTGAAATGCACTTGTTCAGCATAGCATTTATTTTCTCTTATTCTAAATTCTTTATAACATATTCATTTTTCTTTTACACTTTTATTGTCTAAGTTGCACCAGTAAAGCTGCCACAGTCAGAATGATTTATCTGTTTGGTCTGCATGTAAGACAATTATCAGAAAATGACTGTGAGTCAAAGAGAGCTCAGGTAAGCAAAAGGAAGTAGGTTAAGGTGACTTCAGACCCATTACGCTGCTCATGGCAGTATACAATAAACAGAACAGATGAACAGTGTCACTGGGAGGCTGGTCAGGCACACAGAGCTCCAGGTCAGTGCCAGGCTGATTCTGGCTGCACAAAGCTGGCTTGGATTTTGCTATATAGTAGATAATAGGTATCTTAGATGATAAGGAATTACACTGAATTACAACAACTGAATTACACAGGATTTTTCTTATCTCATGCTCGGCTTCTATTCAGATAATACTGTAGAAAAAACAGTTGTAATTTGAACTGTGATAAAGCTTCATAGCTACCCATGGATGGCATCCACTGATATGGTATGGCTTCTAACATCTCGCAGCACTTCACAGTGTTGCCATACTGCATTACTGACTTGTAGCTACATGCATTCACATCAGACTTAAGAAAGAGACAGCTGTGCCCTCTAATCAGTTTTGTCCCCAATTAAGCTTAATCTAAACAAAAGTATGCCTGCACAGTGTATAGCAGGTGGACACAAACTCATTCTCCTGCACTCAGAGCTGGTGAAAACAAATGAATTTGCTGCTAATAATGCCAAGCTCAAAGCAGTATTTTATAACTTTCAGCAGATCTGCCCTAACCATGATGATGTAATTTCTTGCAACTCCAAAGCAAGTGCAAATTGAGAATGAATCCACCAGGAAATAGTGGTATATACCTGCCCTATATCCTCCTAGTGAGGAGCTACCTAAAGCAGTTTGAGATGAAGTTCAAAATATGAGCAGGAACAACCCTTGTCTCACTTCTTTCCTTTGCTGTAACCTGGAATACATCTCATTAGAGTCAACACAGATGTGGTCAAATTGTTCAGTGCAGCCTGGAGAGTGATTCGCTGACCTTAAACCAGGCATCTACTCAAAGTTCTCCAGACTCCATGAACCATATTTGACTCCTAACCATAGGAGGTCCTTAGAAACAGAATACCTCTGCATTTCAGATATCTACCTGTATTTAGGTGTTTTATTCTCCAACTAAGGCACACTCAAATGGTGTAATTCAGTTGCCCATCCATATTACATAGTACAAAGTGAGAGGTCCTAGGACGTCCTAATTGGCCTTAAGCTGTTGCTCCAGAAGGGCAGAGGTCTCCCTTAGATCCATTATCATATATACCAGGCCTATGCAAATGTCTCATCTGCCTTACAGTCCCTTAAATGGCAGCAGACACCTATTTTTCAGAAAACTGAATCAACAAATAATGGCTGATAGCAATGAGAAATTCAGGTCACAAGGTTACATGATAGCATATAATTGTAACCCAGTGATGAACTCTTCTTCTCATGAAGGTAAATTAGCACAGTGGCTGTAACATCATGACGAGGTTGCTCTGGTGTTGTTTCTGTAGCTGGCATGATTGCTGCTACCCAAGGCCTCCCTGTATGACCCTTTCTTGTGCAATCCAAATTTAGCAGTGTTAATATTTAAGTAACCAGTGATGGATTTGAGTTAACCTAGAGGAACGTCTTTGAGATGTGTGAGCTGCTTCCTTCATTTCAGCTGGGGATTTCTGCAGTACCATTTCTTTTATAATTCTTTCATCATTGAGGTTTTTCACACATAGCAGCTAGTGACTGCCTTTTGTTGCTTTAAAATGAAAAGCTGACATTTGAGAGGATAAAAGCCCTGGACAAGCTGTCAGTATGTATTTGCTGTTTTCAAATCATGCCAATATTATTATACTACAGTATCAAGTAAGAGAGAAATAATCCAAGCACCCTTTAACAGCGTATCACTGAACCTTAAGAATATCAGTGGCACAAGTTTAAGGTAACAAAATCCAAAATCCTCATCCAGTAAAGTCAGTAACATGTTGGTTTTTCTTCCTAGGGAAGAAGAGATGAGTCAGTCCTGCTGAGATATGAACATATGGCTCTAACAAATCTAGGTACTCAAAGCCTGATGCTTAAAGCACTATGATGATCCTGTAGGATAGTGATACCAAAATAAATTGTATTGCTTTGTAAGAAGATGTTTTTTCGGGTGTTAACTTTTGTTATCCCTCACTAGTTAAACAGCCTATTGTCTTCAGCAAACCACGGTCACAGAGTCATGCATAATCTATGGGTGATCAGAAAGACAGAGAACCGAAGCAATTCAAAAATCTACTGAATACAACTCTTTGGGGGCAAAACTAATGGAAGAAACACAAGCATGTAACTCCAACGAAGGACTAGCCACATAAACAGTTTGCCATCTATTAAGGATACTTACTTGAGGAGGTAAAGATATTTCATAATATGTCCATAAGATTATTTATACTGTGCTTTAGTTTTACTCACAGAGGAGGACCCTGAGAAACCAATAGAGAGCATAAATGAGCCACCAAAATGATGAAGGGAGTGGAGCATCTCCCTTATGAGGAAAGGCTGAGGGACCTGGGCCTCTTTAGCTTGGAGAAGAGGAGGCTGAGGGGTGACCTTATTAATGTTTATAAATATTTGAAGGGTGAGTGTCAGGAGGATGGAGCCAGGCTCTTCACAGTGATGACCAATGATAGGACAAGGGGCAATGGGCACAAGCTGGAACACAGGAGGTTCCGCTTAAATTTGAGAAAGAACTTCTTTACTGTGAGGGTGACAGAGCACTGGAACAGACTGCCCAGGGATGTTGTGGAGTCTCCTTCTCTGCAGACATTCAAGACCCGCCTGGACGCCTTCCTGTGTGATCTCATCTAGGTGTTCCTGCTCCGGCAGGGAGATTGGACTGGATGATCTTTCGAGGTCCCTTCCAATCCCTGACATTCTGTGATTCTGTGATTCTGTGATAAAGATATTTCTTTTTTTTTTTTCTAGGTTATCTGCTTACTTCTAAAAGGTAGAAGGAACACCATGTGCTTGAAAGCAACAAATTCTAGTTGGAGGCAGCCAAACTTGTCTTTATGTCCACCCCTTTTCTTTTTTTCTTCTCCAGAGCATTTTCAGCCTTACCACAGGTACACTCTTTTCATTCTGCATTTTCTGCACCTCTGAAAGCAGATCTAACACTGTCACACTTTGGGGTCCATTCTTTTGTAATCCACATTACCTGAAGCAGCTTTCCTTTATATTTCCTTGTTAGGTCTTTATTTCTTTTCAAACATCCTCTAAAATTTCAAATAGCAAACTCAAACAAAATGCTAGACCTAACTATGTCTGGACTTTAAAAAAAAAAAAAAAAATCTACACTTAGACTTTGCAGCTAATCACAACTCCAGATCCTAAGTGCAACAAGTTTCAATCTCTTTCATATATTTTATAAGTCATTCCCCTTGTCACAACTCCACCTTTCAGCAGATGTTCCACTTCCATTTTAAAAACAGAAAAAAAGAACAAAGCCAAGCTTATGTATTGTCTTCCACCTTTTTTTCCCCTCTATAGAGGTTTTGATGACAGATTTTATCACCTTACTGACTTTCATTTCTACTTCCAACACCAAGATATACCTACACTGTAATTTCCACTCTAAACTCAAAATTTTACCAGTGATGTCCTATGCTTGTATTTTGGAACATCAGAATTACACATAATAATACATGCATTTGGGACATTTTGCCAATAATAAAATTTGTAATAGCATAAGAATTGTATTAGTGGGTGAACAGCTGTGTTGGCTGCTAGCCAAGGGCTACCTCAGTGAAACTATCACACAGTTAAAGATGAAATCTGAAGTGTTGGTCTCAGCATTCCCAGACCTAGGAAATATCCCCTAAATTCTGTGGTTCATTAACATGGTAAGAGATTCACAGTTCACTTTTGAAATACCATTTTGTTTAAATAATCTGAGTTAATGTTTGATTGTAACTGTGAAAAGCAGCCCTGAAAGTATGTTGGGAGAACTAAAAAGGATTGGTACTACCACCCTAAAGCTGAAGCCTATATGATATGTGCTGTTCTCACTTGTTTTATCTCATTAGGGTAACCAATAGGAACTGCATGGCATGTTATTTATGAAAGTCAGCAGGTTCATCTTAGAGCACACTTTTCATTATAGTTAAAACGTTTTTCATATACATGCTTTGTAGACAAACAATAGAAGTATAATCAATGTCTCAGGAACTAGAATATGAGGATCCTCTGTCTGACAAAGGCCAGGTCCCAAGAGGTTTTTAATTTCTTACAGAAAACAAAAATGAGAGGTATTCCAATAAAAAATGTATTTTAAAGGTAGTATTTAGCCTTTTGCTATATGTCATTTCTTTTACATAAAAATTCTATAAAAAACAATTGTTCAGCATTTATATTCTCTGCTTTGGCTTTTGCTACAACACTGAGATTATTACAAAATAATGGTAATTCCCATCACACTGGATTCTGTAATATACTACCTGTTGAATACAAGTGTGTTTCTTACCTCTTTCTTATCTTGACCTCCTCATTGTTCTCTTCCCATTTTACTCCAGGTACTCACCCTATTTACAACACATCTAGGGCCCCTCTTATCCCAGTGATTCTAGGTACTCTTTTACTTTTAACTCAGTAAAGCCTGTGGGAACAACACACTTCTGATACTTTTAAAATGAAGATTCTCATGTTGCTTACACTGAAGGGAGTGGTAAAATTCCTAGCTCTGAATTAAATCAAGAGAGTAAGAATTAAACTGTATCACCATTTATATGCACTCTTCTGTCTGAAGCTGATATAGTGCACACACTAGCTACATAAATCCACACAAACACCAAAAATTGAACCAAAACCTACCCAACTACAACTGATATCATATATCTTTCTTCCAAAAGTAAACTCCATCACTTCAGGTAGCATCAGTTTTCAAGAGTTGCCTAAGGGACTATTCAGTCCAAAAGCCTATTAATGGATTACTCTAGTACATATGTGGCAAAATATAGCATCGGTATTCTTCACGGAAAAAATAATTCTGTCTCTCCCCTGCTGACAATTCTACCATTCTTCCTGTCTTAGACTTACAGCTTCATATTGGTTTTGATTCTTTTCATTCACTTTTTCTCACAGTACAGATGACATCTTAATGACACCCTACCCTTCATCTTTCTTACCTTGACTAAAGTTCAGTCTTTCCTTACTCTTACTAAGAAAGCTGCTGTCCAGTCTTTCACTCTGACACTTTCTTATTGCTAATTTTACTTTTCTGAATCCTTATTTTTTCCATTTCCAGGGCATCCTAAAGACAACAATGATTAAACTAATAGCTCTCTGCTGTCTTTTTTCCTTTCCTGCTAATTCAATCATATCTTCCTACCTCTTACCACATTAGAATTCACAGTATCCATCCACAACCCCTGCAGGCTTCACATAGCCTTTGGTAAAGTTCTTATTTCCTCATTCTCTTTTATTTCTTTTCTAAACTCTTCAAATTTTTCACCTTACTGCATTTGGCACTATTGCACCTACCCCATGGCATTACTAGTGCAGAAAGATATTGTCTAGCTCACAGCTGCACTCCACTTCTTTTCATCTATCTTCTTGAAAACAGCACAAAAATGACCACCTTCATTCTACTCATCTATGCCTTTATAATCAAGTTTGCCTTCTGCATTGGTCTTTTTGAATGAAAGGACAGAAAAAGCAGGAACTGCAGCAGTTTACAACACTCTGCAGGCAGCTTCAGCTTAATTTATTCTGAGTAGCTAATGCTGAAGATTCTTCCAACAAACAGTCATCAAGAGATGACCCAAACCCGATACCTGCATGAAGGCATTTGAGACTCAGCTCAGTTGGTTTCTAGATACCTCTATTGGGAAACTCAATTGAATCTTCAGTGTCTGTAAAGATGCACAAGTAGCACTAGTTTCCTCTAGTTGTAAAGTGCAGAGATAACCTTAGTTCTTAATTGATGTGATCTGTGTATGATGACAAGCTGTTTTGCTCCCTCCTAATTGTTTTAGTATTTGATTGCAATACATATGCTCTTCTTTCAATAGCAGATCTTAGATTGCTCTAAACAAGTTAATTATATTTCACAACACTCTTGTGCATTAGGGAAGTATTAATTTTCCCATTTTGCAGTCAAGGCAAAAGGGAGGAAAAGAAAGGGTAAGTGGCTTACTGAAGGTTAAACAGTAAGTCAGTGTCAAAATATGAATAGAAGCTCCATACTCCAACCACAGCTTGAATTCCCCACAGACCACAAACTACCATGCTAAATTTCAATATGATAATAAATGCATTATTTTAGGGTTTCAAACTGCAAAAAGCCATCCTACACAAATGGTGTCTTTGTGAAAGGGCATGGGAATTTCTATCAAAACTTCAGAGTTCAAAAAAGTCAGTGTAGAGGTAAACATCTACCTGGAAATTCAAAAGGCTTTGACAGTGCCTATCACTGCAATGACATCAAAAAATTGCAGGCACAAAGGATAGAATGAGACCAAAATCCATTTTCTGCCTACTAAGAGCATCACCAAGATGATGGACATCCTTCCCTTGGAAATGACATTTCACCATCACCCTGGAAGACAGTAATACTTGAGGATAATTTCTGAGCATGTTGGAAACAGTCCCATCTACCCTTCTTTTCTACAAGGAAAAAGCAATTTTAAGCAGATAATTAATAGGAAAATAAATTGATATTGCTGTAACATCCAGATGTTTCAGTCAGGATGAGAGTCCTACTGCTTTAGGTACTGTATAAAAATATATGTGCAAAGAGATTATAAGCCAATTTAAGCATGGAAAACAGGTGGCTGTAACAAACAGCAGGAGGAATTCAGGAAAGAGGGAAGATGAGAAGAACAGTTACAAGAATTAATGACCTCAAATGCTGCTATAAACACGATCTTATGTTCTGAAAAGTATAGATGGGAAATTGTATGAGGTATAAAACTAAAAATCTGGTCTTTCATTAATTTCAGTTTGCTTTACCTGAACTGCACCAAAGGGAAGAAGCAAAAAACAGTAATAGGAAGATCAAATGTCTTATGATTCTGTATATCCAGGCTGATTCCACCAGTAACACAAATGGCAGGCTTGTTTTTTAAGATGTAAACCCAGGTCGTGTGAGATCCTGTATGCCTGCTCAATGTGTCCAACTCTCCCTAAAACTTTCTTGAGGTGCCTGCTTGGGTTTTTTACTCATTTCTTACTCCATTCACTCACTGTATGTGAATAGTATGGTTTTTAACCAACACATATGACATTCTAGACATATTTCACATCAGATTGTTAGCGACAAGTCCCAATGACTTTTGAGATGGAGTTTGATCTGTTTGTTAATGGGATTATGTTGTTTGATTGCCTGGTATGGTAGGGGACTTCACTGGAGGAATTTGGATCCTATATACTTCCAGGTTTATGAAATATTTGGTTTATTTAGAAAACACACTCAGCATTTATAAGGAACACAGAGATACACTTTACACCCAAGACAAGTGAAGATACTACACAACAGGATAAAAGCACACTTCAGCCTCCATGCCCTGTTGGTTCCAGTTTAATGGCTGAGCAATCAGCCTCCCATTAGCTGTCTGTCAGACACCATCCCTCATGTCAATTCTGTTCTTTTAAACCTGTTCTCTCCACAAAGTCTTTCTATGGTATATTGATCTTTGTTGATGTGAACTGAGAATACCAGTTTTAAGCCAGATGAAAGCTACCAGCAGACTCTAATCTGTTTATCTATGTACATATTTATAGTTCAGTCAGCATTATTGAGTTGGAGCATTAATTCATTTCTATGACTATCATTCTGACCTGGGTTCAAAACAGCAACATCATCAGTTCCAAGCCGGTCATATCTCCATAACAAGGGCCCTGGCCTTTAGAAATGTGTATAGTTTCTAGAAAATATTGCCTGGAATAGTCAGAGCTAAACAATCTTTGAGATACCATAGCTCTCACTTACATCGTTGGACTGCTAGCTTGCTTGCCAGGAACATTAGTTGATATATTTCAAGCACTGTTAGCACAAGTTAGCACAATTCCTACTAGACAAAACTGTGGAAACTGCACGTTCTCTGTCTGACGATCAGAATAGAGCACCAACATACAATACACACTGAAATGAGCTTGGTATTTGAGGGTGAACATTAACTGGACATGAGCTCTGCTTTTAATACTTAGGACTCTTTGTATCCTTGCACCACCAGCTTTTTACATGTTGATCTTCGGATTTGAGATAGCAACTTCAGTTCTTGACTCCCAAGTATATCACATAAGATGCAAAACATAACATCATTCTTCACATGTACGTGCAGGGAACAGACTACATAGACAACAGTAAATCAAACTCATTTTAGGGCTCTAAGTGATTTTCTGTAGTTCTTTGCTAACCTGTATATTGACATAAATATATTTCCATTTCAGAAAGAATGGAGCTCTGATCTACCTTACCTTCTACTCACATGAGTAAATTCTTCAGTGGGACTGTGCGAGTACAATGCCATTGCACTGTTCCTCTATTGGTTAAAGGATTGGGACATAGACAACTTTTCCTTCCCAATTTTCCTTTTTCTATTCAATCAAATTTCATCTATTCCCTGAGTCCCTTGGAGAAACAGAAATTAACATTTTTTACTTCCTTCCTGGCTACATATTAGCATCCTTGCTGCTTGGCTAATGAAGTCAATACACTGAGGGGAAATAACTGGTAGGGTGCTGCAGTCCTTAGCAGGGATTCAGCTTGGCAGAGAGGAAACCTGCTGGGTTTGAGGTCTCTTACCTGTTACGGTACTCTGCGGTTTTGGACAATTTAGTAAGTTGTGACCAACCACCTGTTGGATCCATATGCTTTAAAGCTGATTGCCAAGCAAAGGAGCTGCATACAGAGTGACATCAGTACAACCTCCTGCGTGCATTGTCAGAGGAAGGGAGGAAAGGGCTTTTTGCATTAAAAAGCACTTCGTAATATATAAAATGAATTAAAATGAAGCAACAGCAACCACACATTCAGAAAAGCACCTAGGAAGAGCAAGTTTTCACCATACAGAATTTTGACACTGGGATAAGGAATATACTGTTATTAAAACAATAAAATCTCTGCTAGGGCTACTATCCATGTGTTCGTTGTGAAGCTGAGGGTGGAGGAGGCTAATGTGTCGATTTCAGCCTTCACCTAATTAAATATGTAGCAAAGCTTAAACTAAAGCTTAATTGTCTATACTGTTCAAACAGCACATCAGATCTGCTCAGCAGAAAGATGTCTGTTCTGCTGTATTCCTTCTACACCAGGAAAAACTGGTTTTAACATTTCATTCTGTAGACATGAGGGCACAGAGGATGACAGACAAATTGACCACTAAAACCAAACCTGCGGAATAAAGATAAATAATCAAAGCCCATGCTATCACTTCATACTTCCTGCAAGCACTGCTGTACAGCGACTGGCTGCCAGCAGTTCTGCTGCAAACCTGAGCATATGGCTTCAAGTTGCTCTGCTCCTGTACTGATGCACAGAAATATGACACACCACTATACAAATTATAAGTAGGATTTTTTTCAGTCACTTCTTCTGTAGGTTGCATATAAACTTCCTCCCCATGCCAGAAAAGGAGAGCATTTCATTATGGTTTATTTTAAAACATCATTTGGATCATTTTATTGAAAACCACTGCACTGGCGTAAATTTCCTTCCACCATCACACAAACACACTCCCCAAGACAGTCTCCAAACCTAACTATAGACTTAATCAAACCATCCACCTGGGCTGATCAATCGTTAAAAGGACAGAGTAAAGAGTCTAATGGTCCCTTTGGGCTCCATTATTTAATATATCTTTTTATACCATCCACACTACGTGTGATATTGCAGCAGTATTTTCCTCCAGTTGCTTGCCAACAATTTGCCATCGAGGAGCCCTAAGCAGGCATTCACATCTGTGTCCACTCCTGTACCACCCATTTAGCAGAGACAATGATCACTAGAAACAACAAAGGAGCCACAGATAAAACAAACAATGCTGTGAGCCAGAGATCACTGCCATCCCAGGGAAGTTTGCCATGAAAATACTCGAGAAAAAGGGAGGGCAGAGGAGGGAAGAGAGATATCAAATATAGAACTATAGAACTTACACCTTTTACCCACGCACCCACCCAACCCCACATCTGAGAAGCATTTTCTAACACACTGCTAGGACTGAGCAAGAAAGACTGAGCAGTGCACATGGGAAGCAGACAAGCATCCAATGTCTCCTCCCATTTGGAGTCAAATAGTCTTCTACGAGTCACTAGACACAAGGAATAATAATAATTGTTATTGCTATAGTAATGATAGTAATAGAGAATCACCAACCTTGAGGATCCCAGTTCACCTGTTTTCTTGGAGTCTCGATTGGAAATTTCATCTCTTCCTTTTTGAACAGGGAGGAAAAAGAATTAAATAAATTCCTAACCTTCCTGTCTCAATGCTGCAGTCAAACAAATTAATTTCAAATTATAGGGAGCCTGCGCTGTTTGACTGAGGGGAACTGGTCGTTGCCAAGGAAAGAAATACACAAATAAATCAAAGAAGGTGGGGAGGGGCGGGGAGGGGAGGGGAGTGGAGGGGTTTGTAGTGGTGAGGTGAGGAGGGGTGCAGGCACCCCAGCAGAGAGAGGGGGAGAAAGGATGGAGTGAGGACCGGAAAGGGTTTGGGGAGAGCAGGAACGGAGCAGGCTGAGAAGGGCAGCGGGTGCGGGGCGCTGCTGGCCCCCGGGCGGCTCCCGCAGCCGGCTTGCCCAGCCCACCTGCAGCTGGCAGGGTGGGGGGACCCCTCGCAGCCCGCCCGCTCTGCTGCGCCCACCTGAGGGGCACCCGCAGACTGGCCGGGATCGGGGGGTCAGCCAGCCCCCCACACACACCCCCCGGGACACCTCCCAGCCGCGCACACACCCTCTAGCTTCAGCCACCCCCCAAAAATGAGCCCACCTCAGCTCAGCCCCGGGCACTAGAGGGGTAACAACGCCAGCCGCGGGGCGAGCCGCAGCGGCATGGCTGGGGCGAGGCCGGGGACCACCCCGGCGGAATGCGGCAGCAGCCTGGCTCGCCGAACAGAGCCGGAGAGGGAAGAGAAGGAGGGGGGAGAGGAGGAGGAGGAGGAGGGAGCCACCCTGTAGCTTTGGAGGGAATTCACGGAGCCCCTCTCTGCGCTGCCTGAAAAAGGGGGTGGGGAAAGGAAGCGAGGGAAAGAGGCTGCAAGTCCCTTTGTAAGGGGCGGTGGCGGGTGCCCCGGGGAGAGGGAAGGCTCCGGCTGGTACTCACTGGGTGCCGGCCCCCGGAGGAGGATGCAGGCTTGTTTGGCGGAGTTTGCAGCCGGAGACACGCTCGACTAACCTACAAGCAGCAGTATCTGCGGCGGCAGCACATGGCAGGAGCTCGGCAGCACCCACAGCCTCTGCAGCGCAGGGGGAGGGGAAGGGCAGGGATCGCCCCCGACTCTGAGGGACCAGGGTCGGGCACCCTGAGTGCCAGGGGACTCCTGCTCCCCTTTCTGTCCCCGCTCCTTTCCGCGCTGTGGACACGGACAGACACCTGCCGCCAAGGAAAAGGCTGGCACGGCAGGGCTGAAAGATGTGGCCAGGCTGCGGGAAGGGGGTAAGAGGGATGGGAGGGAGGGGGTGGCCTCTCGGAGGCCCTCCCTAAGCTCTCAGGGGGCTTCGGAGTAATGGAGGACACTTGGCTTTACCTTGTGCAATTACCAGACACTTGCTGCTTTACAAGTCTGTATTCTTCCTCCTCTCTCTCCTGCTCCAGGCTTTCCCACAAACCCAAAACCGGCTGGTAACACCAGAAAGGTCTCCAGTTCCAGCTGCAATCCATGCCCCAGCTCCCCTCCCTCAGCCAGGAAAACAAAACCCCAGCCCCTCTGGGGGCCTGAAAGAAAAGTGTTCAAAGTTAACCCTGTCCT
This sequence comes from Caprimulgus europaeus, assembly GCA_907165065.1. Next base: position 19,919,674 of record OU015532.1, on the reverse strand, counting down.
GCCTCCTCTCTTCCACAGTGTAAATCAACTCCTTGTGTGAAGGGGCTGAATCACTGGGGATGGTTTAGGGGAGAGACCCACAGATTCATATGGGTCATGGTCAGAGATCCATATCAGAATCAATCCTGAGGTCCACAGTCAGGACTTCCTGAATTTCCAGGATCCATGGTTGTGATCTAAACCTGGTGCCTGAGACAATTTGTCCCCTGCTTTTTGCCCTGTACTTCTTTTTGCTCAACTGCTCTCTCTGTCTTGCTTTCCTATCTGTTGCTCAGATGTCAGCTAACCTTGTAAGCTGAAACGGGGAAATCTGCCCTGGTAAAAAAAAGGAAAAAAAAAAGCCAGTCTGAAATGTGTTCCTCTCCTCAGGAAACTCTTACTGTGGAGGTTCATATCCACATTCAGAAGCTAAACAAATACACATATCCATGCTTGTCCCCAGTCTTTGTTCAACCCTAAACAAGAAGGGGAAATCAGTATTTGTGAATCCACACCTTCATTTGGTGGTGGTGTGCAAGGTTCTGCAAAGCAGTGTGTAGTTTGAAGAAACTAGATGGAAGTAATGCAGCAAGTTCTCCTGTGGGGAGGTGCTGGGTGTCTCTCCTTTCCCTAATCCAAGCACCCCTGTGGCTCTTGTTTTGTGCTGTACAGGAGGAGGCGGGAGAGGCTGTTCTAAAGGAAGGACATGGTGAGAATGATAATGAGCCTGCTCAGTCAGACTTGAATTCCAGATGATTGCAATGATGACATCAGGAGCACAAGGTATTTCCTTTGCAAGCAAACCATGATGCATTCTGAACAGGCTTCGGGATTTCTATTGACGTTGCTTCTTCAAACTGAATGGAAACAAAAGTGAGGGTAGACTTTGCTAATTGTGCTGTGTGATCACTTGAATAATGGTTGAGAATTCTTTTAATGATTCTAATAACCAAAAAAGCTTCAAAAAAGGCTTTTGAACCCCCAATAAGATTACTGATTGAGTATGTATCAATAAAAGAACTACTTATATATTTATACACACATATATACACACATATATACTTTTCCTCAGCATTCAAAAGAGTTTCCAGTTTACTGGCATCTTCCTTGTACATTACTGGGAAAACCAACATGCAGACATACCTTACTCATTTGTGTCACCTTAACCCAAGCACTACTTACCTTTGTGCTATAACTATCAGCAGTTAACTGATGAGGTAGGTATTGTGCCACAGACATCTATCCACTGAGAAATCAGCTAAGATCACCAAACTCAAACAGGCCACTGAAAGGCCAAGGCATTAAATTTCTGTTAACATATGCAGGAAGTCTACAGTCTAGAGGTGAAATCTTCAGGTAGTTCATCACCAGAAACACATTCTGATCGTTACTGTCTAAAGAAGAGGAATTTTCATGTGGCCATATGAATCCTTTATTATTAAACTGACTTCAGAGGGATATCTAATAATTGTTTGACTTACAGTAACACTAAGTAGATAATAATGACACAATACCCTATTCCTGTTTCTTGTATCCTCTCAATGTTCCCATATTACCAAAAAGCGTCTGTAGGCTCTACATAAGTATTTGTTCTAGCTATATGGTTTCAAAACCTTGTGGCAAATCAATTGTGATCTGTCAGGTACATAAATGCATGACATCATGTAATTGTTTTGCAATTTTTCACCTTGTTATGATCATGGAAATCTTGCTCAATTATTTCAATGCCTCGGACCTGCAGTTTTATCTAGTGGGCCAATTTATTCCCAAAGTAGCTCATTTAAAATCAATGGGGTTACTCCAGAGATGGATTTGGCACAATGAGCACATCTTTCTCTGACAGCACAGCTGTTGCATAGAAACGTAACTATTATCTTATGCAAATAAAAGGCCTTTCACCTCTCAGTGATGTCAAATTCTCATAATAGGGAGAACTGGTGCCTTGAAGCTATAGTGTTTCAAGCTGTTACTCTGTCAACTTTTGTAAGCTAAGTAGATTCAGTAATGTTTAATATTTAAATGAAAGACCACTAAGGAAAAAAAAATATACCATGTTCAATCTATTTTAGTACCTGCATAAGAATTTTCAGGACTCAACTTTATATCAGTAGTTTATCAAACTGTTCTGCCTAAATTCTTCCTTTTAATTTAGGGCTCATTGTTCAGACTTAATGTCATCAGAGTTGGTGTCATTTGAGAATCAGTGCCTTACAAAACTGAGCCTGTGACAGTCACAACACAAGAGGCTTTCTATTACAAGCAATCTCATTGAAAGAAAAATAAAACGTTAAGTGCCCTTTTACTGTTCATTAGTTATATGCATGAGTGATTTAGAAGCTGTTCTGATGTAATTCAAAGAACAAATTAATAAATAGTTCTTATAAAAACTTAAATCTGGTGAGGAGGAAAGGAAAAATGCATTGATAGTAGATAGAAATCATCCGTAACTTGTATGTTGAATTTCTTGGGTGTACTGAAGAGATGAGACATGGTTAGATGGAAGTCTAGACAGTCTTTGTGTCATCACTTTGCAGTATGCTCATCTGTGAATATAACTGTTCAGTTCATCATTAACTATATGGTTGTTTGAAAACTGGTATTTCGGATTGTGAAGATCATTCTTCATTCAGTCTATTGCTGCAGGGGTGCTGTTATTTACACTCAAACCAAGAGAGCCAGAGAATAACCCACATGAAGTGCATCCTGTTCTTTATATTCTATTGGCCCGTCTTTTAGTAGTATGAATTTGGACAGGATCCAGCACAGAATCCTTTTATAACTTCTTTATTCTGTAGGAAGCCTTCTGTCTAGGAGGACATTGAATGCCTTCTGTCTAGGATAACCTGAAGACCTTTTTTTCATATGGTTTTCAGAAGTTTTAGTGTAGTTAGGAGTCAAGAAGTTAAGTAAGAATCAGGACTACTATGTACTATGCCAGGAAAAGCAACCTATTCTTTTTATTGTCTTCTTCTGCATGCGGTCTCTTAACACTTCTTAAGTCATAGCATGCAGTGCTGTGTCTTCATTCATTCAGGGATGAATCACAGAACAGAAAATGTACTTATTGGCAGAAATGGTTTCAATAAAATCAGTGAGTCTACCTGAGGCAAATACACCTCAGTCATAACCTTTGCCAGGATGGTATCTTCTCAGATCTGACCTATTTGAGTTACCACAGCCTGTCTGCAGGTTCCTTTGGCCAGTGACACTAAACAGAATACACTGTGGATCCTGCCTCTAATATCTTAACACATCAGTCATATCCTCAGACCAACTTTAAGCATCCACCCTTTACATGCCAGAACAGGAGAGGACGTACCTGGTTCACAATTTGTAATCATGTTCTTCATCCTCAGTCCTTTTTTGGTAACCATTCCTTGTTAGCCAGACTCCAGCTCTCAGAAATGTGTTATAACAATCCCTCTGTATGGCCAGCAAGGACTACAGTGGAGTAGTTACCTCACTTTTTTATTTTATCTGAAAAAGTACAAGCACATTATTAGTGTCATAGTATATTGTAGCATTTTTTTCAGTAAAAGATTTGCCATGTAAGAAAGTATTAACTCAAGCTGCATAGTATTGAATCTCTGTCTGAACCCTCTTACAACTGTTTCACATAAGTTTAATTTGTGTTCAGTACAATTACTTCTGAATCATAGCCATGGGAGAATTAAAATCTGGCTCTTAGTTTTTCCATTATGTCCCCGAAGAATTCTCATCAGATCAAAGGCTGATATCTGACAAAATTAGCAAGCCTAATTAATAAAAACAAGCCATCACATTTCTTTTATACCAGTCTTATTTTCTTCTCTCATGTAATTTTTTAAAGATTTTTTACTAGACAGGTGCATGATGCTTTGCCTTAGCAGGTTGATAACTTTTCTCTATATTAAACACGAAATGTGGGCGCTAGCTTTCGGGGATACCCATATTTCTTTGACATTCACACCTGTAACAGGGTCACGAAAGACTGGGCATACGCAGAAGCCAGCCCAGCCTGATGCCGGATTTCAGAACCCTGGACATTTACAAGCCGGCGGGATTTCAGGACCCTGGACAGTTACACGCCGGCGGGCCGCACCCCCTGCCCGGCTGACGGTCCGTCTCTCCCCGTCTCACCGGCACCGAGCGCTGGGCAGACCCCGGGGCCTGGCGGAACGGGAGAAGCAAGGGATGCAAGAAAACACAGGTACGAACCTCCCGGGAGCACGAGCTTCCTGTCCCCAAGTGAGCGTTTGGCCTGCCAAGGCAATGCAGTGGCAATGCAGTGGCAATGCAGACTTTGCGAAAGAGCGTAGCAGCAGGCACAGGGGAAGGGTAGCACAGAGGGAAAATGAGGGGCAGCGGGTGAAGGGCAGTCAATAGCAGGAACATGCTGACAGAAATATGGGCGACCATGCTAGTGACGAGGTAAAAAGGGAACAGGAAAACCCCAAAGCCTGTGATACAAATGAAGGATCGGTGAATGGATGGTCTTGTCATGAAAAGTGCAAGGGTAAACGAGTGGGACTCAGACTCTTTAGCTTGAAGGCAGAATGAGGGGATAAACGAGTGGAAGTGTTTCATGCACTACAGAAAGGTATTAAAGCACACCTGCACATATAGGAGTCATTCAAGGAGTAGCATAAAATTGCACTACTTGAGTAGATCAAGGAAAATAGAGCGAAATAACATTGTTTTATGTAATTCTTGTTGCTTATATGTTTTTTGTTTAAAACCTTCAAACATAAGAAATACATTTACAAAGCTTTGTACTTAGATTATGCAGGGAACTTGGGCAAGACTTCAGATTATTTTCTGTATAGCTGCAGAGCTTATTTCCTTCTTAACCTGCAGGACCAGTAGAACTAATTCAGTTACATGGAGGAATGTTTAGCCTGCACTCTGACCTGACTTCCAGCAGAAGCAGGGCTGGGTCACAGGCCACACCCATCAAAGACCTTAATGCTGGTTTCAGAGGCATTGTCTTACCACCCATTTGACTGAAAACTTTAATCATTTCTCAGAATCAAGCATGCCACTGACTGCAGCTGCTCCTTTCAGTGTTTCTCAATACAGAATATCATCTCAGCAGCCTAAGGAGCGTGGCAGCTATGGAATAGTTAAAGTTGGTAGGAACAGTCTGCACAGATAGCAGTCACTGCCACCAGTCCTTCGATAGCTTTCAGTTGTGCCTATTTCTTTTCTGCTCTGAACAGCAGGGAAAGAAAAAAAATATTCTGAGCATTTAAAGGGCTGACTACAACTCTTGCATTAATCATCATCACTTTTACAGTACTTAGTAGAGCTTTACTACTTTCTAAATTAGGTAACATATTTCTCACATAGCTCGTGTAGTAAGAAGCTGTTCCCAAAATACGAAAGCAATGTTATTTAGTATGGAGCTGTGGAATAAGCAATTGGATGAGGCTTCCTATTCAGTTTCACTCCCAGCATTCTCTCACACCTCCCCTCAACTTTATAGTCCAGGACATGCGTCTTTTCAGCCACACAGATGTAGAACTTTTGCAACCAGTAGTTTAGCCATTGTTTGAAATGTTAACACTCTGAATCACATGTGGCTCTGTATCTGCACACCACTGGCACCTTCAGTGCTGGATCTCTCAGGGGAAAATTACTTTGATACACAATGATATTTCAGCAAAATCAAATCAATAAATTTTTATTCTGTTGTAAGAAGACAGGTAGACAGGTGCACAAGTCACAGAATCACAGAATGCTAGGGATTGGAAGGGACCTCGAAAGATCATCTAGTCCAATCCCCCTGCCAGAGCAGGAACACCTAGATGAGATCACACAGGAAGGCGTCCAGGTGGGTCTTGAATGTCTCCAGAGAAGGAGACTCCACAATCTCCCTGGGCAGCCTGTCCATGGAACCTGATGTGATGCATCCGCTGGTCCTGAAGGAAATCGCAGATGAAGTTGCAAAACCACTATCCATCATATTTGAGAAGTCCTGGCAGTCTGGTCAAGTTCCTGCAGACTGGAAAAAGGGGAATATCACCCCCATTTTTAAAAAGTGAAACAAGGAAGACCCAGGGAACTACAGGCCGGTCAGTCTCACCTCAGTGCCAGGCAAGATCATGGAGCAGATACTCCTAGAAACTATGCTAAGACACATCGAAAATCATGCCTGACCAGTCTGGTGGCCTTTTATGATGGGGTTAAAACATTGGTGGATAAGGCTAAAGCACCTGATGTCATCTACCTGGACTTATTCAAGGCATTTAACACTGTCCCGCATGACATCCTTGTCTCTAAATTGGAAACATGCGGATTTGATGGATGGACCACTCAGTGGGTAAGGAACTGGCTGGATGGTCGCACTCAAAGAGTTGTGGTCAACAGCTCGATGTCCGAGTGGAAATCGGTGACGAGTGGTGTCTCTCAAGGGTCAGTATTGGGGCTGGTACTGTTCAACACCTTTGTCAGAGACATGGACAGTGGGACTGAGTGCACCCTCAGCAAGTTTGCTGACGACACCAAGCTGAGTGGTGCAGTTGACATGCTGGAGAGACAGGATGCCATCCAGAGGAACCTTGATAGGCTTGAGACGTGGGCTTGTGCCAACCTCATGAAGTTCAACAAGGCCAAATGCAAGGTCCTGCACCTGGGTCGGGGCAACCCCAAGCACAAGTACAGGCTGGGCAATGAGTGGATTGAGACCAGCCCTGAGGAAAAGGACTTGGAAGTGGTGCTGGATGAGAAGCTCAGCATGAGCTGGTAATGTGTGCTTGCAGCCCAGAAGGCCAACCGCATCCTGGGCTGCATCAAAAGAAGTGACACAGTATTCACCTGGAATACTGTGTCAAATTTTGGAGCCCTCAACACAAGAAGGACGTGTACCTGTTGGAGCGAGTCCAGAGGAGGGCCACAAAAATGATCCAAGGGCTGGAGCACCTCTCCTGTGAAGACAGGCTGAGAGAGTTGGGGCTGTTCAGCCTGGAGAAGAGAAGTCTCCAGGGGGACCTTATAGAATCCTTCCAGTACCTGAAAGGTGCCTATAAGAAAGCTGGGGAAGAACCATTCACAAGGGCATGTAGCAATAGGACAAGGGGTGATGGTTTTAAACTAGAAAAGGGTAGATTTAAGTTGGATACTAGGAAAAAGTTCTTCAATACGAGGGTGGTGGATCATTCAAACAGGTTGCCCAGAGAGGTAGTGGAGGCCTCGTCCCTGGAGATGTTCAAGGTCAGGCTTGATGGGGCCCTGAGCAACCTACTCTAGTAAAGATGTCCCTGCTCACTGCAGGGGGATTGGACTAGATGACCTTTGAAGGTCCCGTCCAACCCAATACATTCTATGATTCTATGATAAAAAATAAAAATACAAACCCATGAGTGGAATCTAGTGGTCTTGGTAAAAAAGAAAGCAATGAAAAACTAGATTCATTGTGGTACGCAAGGTCACCTTCTACAACAACTACCATTCACCATTTCATTAACTGTTTCATAGTATTTTGTCAAAGAAGATATAGTGGAGTTACAACAGTTTAGATGCAACATGGCAAGAGACTCCAGTGTTATTCACACATGGCATACTGTCAGCAAAGTGAGAAGCTCACTGTGAATTAACCCATAGGCAGTGGCTTCTCACAGTTAGCAGATTCACTATAGCCCACAGACCAACAGGTGACATGCATTTCATTCTGCTACCCATGAAAAGAAATGTGTCACCATATATAATTATAGTAAGCTTCTGGACTATATGTAGTCTAGGAATATAAAGGTAATTAAGAAGTTATGTGAGTTGGAAACTGTACTGAGATAATATATTTTTATGCCAAGAAATGGAAAAATGTAATGTGCATAAGCATCCTACGTTAATGGTTGCAGGTTGTCTACAAGTAGCCTCCTTTATCCATTTAGATTTTGAATGCACACATTCTTTAAGTCTTTTATGGAGTAATTCAGGAATGCATCCCTAGTTCCCAGTGACTTAACACGGTTGTTGAACAGTCAGATCAAAATTACATGTACAACTTAGATAAGCATTCTGGTTTTTTTCTTTTTTCTTTTTTTATTGTCACAAGGCTGTCTATTAAGGGAAAGGCCTCCTCCTCATTTAGAACACTTCTTTGAAATACTAAAGAGTATTGGGGATTGGTGACTATTTTATTACAGCAGCTGTCAACCAAAGCTTTCAAAAGTGACAAGTGATTTTCCATCCCCAGCTGAAGACATATTGAAAAAAGAAAACCAAACCAGTTTTCAGACAGTGCTGAGAATTCATTCTGAGAAAAAGATGCCTCTTTAAATCATGTCCACTTGACCATTCAAGAACTCGGGGATCCAAAACAATTAGTCCTGATCCATACATACAAATTACCATAGCACAGGTTCCCAAAGGTATTTAGGCAAGCAACTCTGATTGAGTTAATGGCAGTTAGGTACCTAAATATCTTGTGGATCTCATTTGAAGCACATACCACCCAATCCATCAGTGCTGTAACACGCTAATGCAATTAAAGAAGAAAAGAATTTAGCGCAGAACTACACTGACAAGCATTTTGGGTAAGGGAAGGAGATGCAATCAATGAAGGCTGTCACCATCATAATTAGCTATTCACACAGATAGCAATAAAATGGACCCCAATGCAGAGCTCAGTAGTGCAAAAGTGTATATTTATAGTGCAAGTTTTCAGAATGTAAAGTTGGAACCCAGAGCAGCTACCGTTATAAAAATGTTGACAGAAATTTGATTCTACTTACATTAGGTGCTGCTGAATATATAAACAGGGAGTGGAAGTTTGCTATTATGGGTCCTTGCTAGATAGATCAATAACTTGCCTTTGCCAGTGTCTGCACTTGAAATTTCAAGGAGAAACATAATACATCTAATTCTGTTTTCTTTAGCATCTTCCAGCTGAGTATCTACAAGCAAAAGTGAATCATGGAAACCTTTTAGAATAAATATTATAGCCTTTTACAGATGAGGTAATTGTATAGAATGGTCTAGCATCTCATCTAGTTTCATGAGAATCCTGAATACAGTGAAAAATTAAAATGACATTTTCCAAAGCCCAACCATGTAATCAGAAAAGAGGGTAATTTTATGATGTAAGAACCCAGACTGGTATACTGAAAAACACTGTTGTTAAAGAAATAATATAAGCATCAGGACATATACATATCTGTTACTGTCACTTTGCTTGGTAAAAGTATAACCCTTATTCCAGAAGTTTATTCCATTCAAAATCTTCACATAAGCCCACCTTCCCTCTCAGTTACCACAAACATCTATAAATTATACCTGCTGGCTATTTGGGTTACAAATCAGCACTTCATATTACTTTCTGGCAATATAGCATCATTGTTCAATTATAATAAATATCTTATTCTCGACATTGTAATAGTTCAAAAAAAAAAAATCACAAAGACTCTTTAATTTTTCATTTTGTGGAATCACATAAATCTATATCTCTCGATTCACCTTTGTATATCAACTTTCTTTTTCTTACTCCCTTCCATAATTCTCTGTCTTTTCAATCCTTATTCTGCCGTCTTGAAAAGCAGTGGCCAAAACTGAATGAAACACCTACATGTTCATTAAAGATCTATTGCAACTCTATTTAATTAAAAAGGAAACTTTTTTGTGTGCTGTTTTCCATGCTTTTTAACATTGTAATGCATTTTCTTTCTTTCATGACTGGATAAGGACATATACTCAAGGCAAACTACAGAAATGCTGGGACCCTATTGATTCCTCATTTCATGTAGGAAACTCACTGAAGCACTGAAATTAGTACTTGCTTAAGCTGTGACAACCGCTAAAACAAATGAGGTGGTATCTGGTATTTGAGTCTTTGACATGTATTTTCTGCTTCAGAGGTGTGGCATCTTCATGGCAGATAGGACTTGGTTTAGTTCTGCTTCTCTCTGATTTGGGATATTTTAACAAGTGGGGTGTGGTTTTTTTTGCTTATGCAACAAACACAAAACAAGTTTGGAGATACAGTGAATAGGTGCTTTGGGCATGAAAATTCTCTAAGATTGTGGCTGTTTGTAGTGAAATTTTCCAAAAGGAATAATATTTCAGTATTTGTTTTGGGAATTATGTCATTAAAACAAACATCTATTTTTGTCCTACTTTGTCCTCTACCATTACATTCATTATTCATTAATCAGGGGTTGGTAATAAAAGGCAGTCAACTTCCTTTTGTTAGCAGGTGTTTCTGATTCACACATAGTGGTAGGAGGAAATCTGGCTGTTGCAAACATTGGATACACAACAGTCTGACAGTCTGTAGCATCTTTAGAGCTGGAGAAGCTGCCATGGGAACTGACAAAAGTAAACCAATATAGCTACACATTTCATTATTTTGAAGAATCAAGTTTTCAGATCAGTAACACTGCAGCAGCCACAACACAGCAAACATGAACTAGTTCCCAGTAATGTAATCCTCATAACCTACTGAGATCTAAAAGAACTGTCCACCAAAATATTCAAATTAAAAGAAAATAATCAGTAGCTCAAAAAAAAGGCAGTCTACTTCTCCTTTCAGTAAATGAAATAACAGTCATTTTTTCTTACACACAAAGAAAAAGCATCAGAATTGACATGGCTGAACTGCCTCCATCTCCATTTGAACTTTGTAAATCACAGTTTTGCTACTTTCTTGACTTCTACTAAAGAATCAATTTTTCTTCAGTCATTTCCAAAGCAACAAGAAAAATATATTTCCATATCTGCAAATCTAAAGACAAATGGTCTTACGGGGAGCCTTGTGTTCACCTCCATTTTGTTTTGATCATGAGTTCTTTGTTTTATATGTCTCATCTTCTTTCTCAGATATTTTATTCCACCTGAAAAATTGCAGTTGTTAAGGCCAAGAACAACTGAGGCTATTTAAAACTTGCATTAAGCTTTAATCCATCAAGTAACTTGTGTCCCAAATTGCTATCCCCTCCATCCTTAGACTTAGAGACATTCAACAAACACCATTAAGAATCAAATTACTACACCTCTAGTAAAGTGAATAGAAATTCCTTCCCCATAACTTCTGCTGAGGAGGAAAGAACCTGCTAATATTTTCTAACTCATTATATTAATGTATAGTTTACTGGGTACTTACTGAAGAGCGTGTTGCCATATGGTTGTCAGGTGCCTCAGCCCTTTACGGATGAAGGTGAGGACACTGCTCCTCATCTATCAGACAGTGTGACCTTATGAAGTTTCACAACACAACGAACTATCTCCAGAAATCTCCAGAAAACTGAAAAAAGGAAAGGAGAATTGTATGGGGGAGAGGAAAATGACTAGTTATAACCAAGCTACTGAGCTCAAGGTGACACCAAATAACTGGAAAATTGGGAATGTGGTATCTGTAATCTAGAAAGAGGGAAAATGATCCAGGTAGTGACGGGCCTGCTAGTTTGTCCTCAACACTCTTCAAGGATGTATTTTAAAGAAAGCAGAAACCAAGGGCATGTAGAAGTAACCAGCAAATGCAGTAAAACCTAATAGGTTTTATTAACCAAATAGAACCTGAGAGGTTCTTGAGATGCTAAAAGGGAGACAAAACAGGCTTTCTTGATAGGCAAACTACAAGGACTGGAGAGAAGTTACTGGTGATCATCCTGGAAAAATAATCTTGGAATACTTTTGATACTTTCACAGTACATTTTGTAAAATACCTAATTGTGCATATTTTTAATGTGTGGGATGTGAGAATGACAGAAACTGGAAGGTATTGCCAATACTGAGAAGGAACAATTTGGAAAGTAATTATTAAAACCGAAAATTTGTGTGGTACAGATTAGAATATAATAAGCATTAGCAGCACCAAGTGCAAAGGCATGCCTTGGAGGACAAAGAAGAATTGCCATGATGAACAGTAGATGACACAGGAGGAAAGAATCTGGTGTTTCTAGCACAGATCTTACTAGAACAGATGAAGAAAAACATGAATTGCATGAACGGGAATCCTAACTTCTGAAAAGTGAATAGAAGAGCATGAGACGAATTACTGGTGCAACAGTAACTGAGTGTACACTGATCCTGAATTTAAAGATTTCTAGTCACCTAAGCAATTGAGTTTTTGAGCAAACTTTTAAAGAGAGCTGTAAGAATAAAAGCATACAACTTTTAAGACAGAAATTGAACAGCTTATGGAAGAGATTTATATCATGATGTTGTCTGTCATTAAAGAAACCATAATAACACATAAGAATTCTCCCTATCCTAGTCCTGGTTTCCTTTATTTCTACACTGTATAACTGATTTGCTTACTCAGAGTAAATTCAACCCCTTCTAGTCTTGTGTGGAATTGCTATACTCCATTATGCTACCCTCTTAACAACAACAGATATTCATGTTTAGCATTGAAAATCACTGGCCCTACTGGATCCTATGGTATTAGGTTAGGGATAAATATTATTCTATGTTAGGTGTCATCCATATAATGTAATCTGCAGTTTTGATAGTTATTCAAAGGATAAATGCAATTTCTTTTTGTATTGATATTAAGCACAATGCAAAAAGACTCATCCCAAAAATCCAGACAGGTGCACTAACTTTAGGTGTCTCCACTTTTACTACCAACAATGAATCACATTAAGGTGATTTAGACTGCAACCTCCTCAGGAACTGGTGTGTGCAAGGTCACACAAGTCACTGACAAAGCTATAAACAGACCCTGAGCAACCTGACTGTTGGACCTGTGAAACATCCATCAAACTGAAGTCCCTTTCTTTTCTGAGATACATAATGTGTTTATGGCAAGGGGAAAAAAATGTTTTTTAACAAATTTTAAAACAGTAAAATTCAGGTTTTGTGTAAATCTGAACATGGATATTCCTAAAGTCTTATGATGTCAGTATCAACATACAAATTTAGTAAATAGCAGATGTTTTCACACAGAATCACAGAATGTCAGGGATTGGAAGGGACCGCGAAAGATCATCTATTCCAATCCCCCTGCTGGAGCAGGAACACCTAGATGAGTTCACACAGGAAGGCATCCAGGCGGGTCTTGAATGTCTCCAGAGAAGGAGACTCCACAACCTCCCTGGGCAGCCTGTTCCAGTGCTTTGTCACCCTTACTGTAAAGAAGTTTCTTCTCAAGTTTAAGCAGAACCTCCTGTGTTCCAGCTTGCGCCCATTGCCCCTCGTCCTACCATTGGTCATCACTGAGAAGGGTGACAGAGCACCCTTTTCATGATTCCATAGAAAAATTCATCTTAGAAGATGTCATTGCACCAGTTAAACTTCACACTCTCCATTTTGATTCCTGGCATTTTCTTGCCCATCACTTTCTTCACACATAGTTACAAGTGGTTACCATGACCAAAATTGGCATCAGTTATGAAATGCAGCATGCAAAAGACTTTTCCAGTTTTCTTCATCTTCCAGCATGCATAAACACAGAGGCAATATCATTACAGTACCTTTTCAAAGAAAAATAAAACTCCCAAACTCTTCCAGTTGGGAATTTCTGTGTGTTTCTAGTAAAATTGTATTTCATATTTATGCAGATACTGAAAATGTATCAAAGTGGAAAATCATACAATACATCTGTATTGTCTTTTGTAGGCAATTCTAAAGCTGCCATCAAGAATTCCTCCTCTTGACCATGACAAAGCTGAAGGTACATGGGATCCCATTTGTTCCAGAATGTGCATGGATTAATACACTGCTTGGCAAGCATGAGCATGGTGCAGTAGCTGTGTAGAAGGGGGATGCGCCACACAAAATGCCACACTGACACTCTTCTGTCTGCCTGCCATGGGCTGGGTAGATATAGGTGATCCATCTAAGCCTAAGCAGGAATAGATTCACTAGATTTAATGGAGTTGTATCATTTAGATATGTCTAATCTGATTCCTAATTTTCTGATATTGACTGATATATTAAAAATGTTTTCATCCTGTTTCTTATTAATTACTATGAATAAGCATTTCCATGTGGCACAATAGAATCATACAACCATAGAACCATAGAATCATTCAGGTTGGAAAAGACCTTTAAGGTAATCAAATCCAACTGTAAACCCAGAACTGCCAAGTCCACCACTAAACTGTGTCCTTAGCAGCACATCTACAAGTCTTTTAAAGACCACGAGAGATGGTGACTGAACCACTGCCCTGGGCAGCCTGTTCCAATGCTTAATAACCCTTTCAGTGAAGCAATATTTCCTAATATTCAATCTAAACCTCTGCTGGCACAACTTGAGGCCATTTTCTCTTGTCCTATCATTTGATAGTTGGGAGAAGAGCCTGACACCCACCTCGCTACAACCTCATTTCAGGTAGTTGTAGAGAGTGATAAGGTCTCCTCTCAACTTTCTTTTCTCCTTTTCTAAACAACCACAGTTCCCTCAGCTACTCCTCATGAGGCTTGTTCTCTAGAACCTTCAGCAGCTTCATTAATAAAGCCTTTCTTATGGTCTAGACAACAGAGTTCTGACATTTACATAGTTTTTTCCCTTTAAAATTCCAATTACTCCATTAATTACTGCAGTCTGCATTCTTTAATACCTAACAGTTCAAAGTAAAGTAATGGAAAAGAAGAAAAAAAAATGTAAAGAAAAGAACGTCTCTCAGCAGTCAGCCCTAATACAGGACAGTTTTGCATGTACAAGCTTCCTGTCTGCAAACTTTCATGGAAACAGTAGCTAAACAGAAAATGACACAGTGTAAGAATAAATATAAGCAGATCTTGAGTCACTCCAACTACTAGGTTTTACATTACAGCCAAGAATAACATCTCATACAATTTATAGAGGTTTCTTCCTTGCCACATTTAAAAATACTCTTGTATCACAGGGATAAATGCATTATAGGACTGTGTGTAGATCTGAAGAGAAAGAATAGTTGTACAGAGGACATCTGCAGAGCAGCTTCCTGAAGGGGTTTTGGTACTTGTTATACTGCAGGGGAGACTTTTTCTTCTAAGCTGATAAATAGTATGGTAGCTTAACACTGTATTCATAGAAACATTATGTCATTATATATTCCTATAGTTCCCCTCATCCTCCTTATCACATTCTCTCTTACTTTAAGTGAGCTCTCTTATTGCATTCTAAACTACAGGGTATTAAAAACTGCAGTTTTTAAGGCATGGACCATCTCCTCTGAATTGTTTCTGCATCATCTTTCCCACTGGAACCCTAGCTTTACAAAAATCTCTAACTACTGCTGCCATACAAACAATAACAAAACAATTAAATGTGTTGCCATGAAGAAAGGAAAAGAGTCTACAGCCCTGCCAGAATACATAATGTTCTATCACGTAGAAAGTTGCAATGATATTTCAAGACTGTACATGATTTTAAATAACTTTGAGAACCACATGATTAAAGAACACATTGCAAACATGAGGCAGAAAAGAACCTACTATTACTCTTGGAAAAGTATGTTTAAGCCCCCCCCTATTTCAGTAGTTATTATTTCTTTTCTTTTTTCCCCTTACACCAGCTGTGTGAGAGCTACTCCAATTGTTTGACACAAGAATTTCCTAAGTAGGTAGCAAAAAGCCCTGCTCAAACAGACTGGTTAAACATATTTAGAAAGCACTGCCTCCTCTCATCTTTCAGGGGAACGTTCTTCTTTCTAGATAGTTGTAGAGGAATGGATGGCCAGGTTAATTGTCTGCATGTGCAGGCTGGGGATTGCATCAAGCCAGCAGCAGCCTACTGCAAGCAGTAGTAAGGGGCTTGGAACACTGACACCCTGAGCCACAGACGGGTGACAAACCTGCACTGAGAAAGGGCACTGATGCCAAATAAAAACCCAAGTAAGCTTGGGAGATTTATTTCCATCCTAAAGTACATAGTGTGATGAATTTAGGGCTTCACAAAAAATAGTTTGTGAATATGGTGTGCAGATCTGGTTGTTGGGATGTTTTCTGCCTGCGTATGTAGGCTTACTTTGATAGACAGCTATAAGGAAAAGCAAGAGTGAAATAAAATCAATGACTTGGAATAAGCAAAGTGTCTTCAAAATACTGCAGTGCACATACAAACTATTTTTTCCAAGACAGCCAAACCCCACAAATGCAGAGCTCTGACATTATGAACATCTCTGTCCCAAGTGAGCAGGTGACTGTTTAGATCCTGCCAGACACAAAGTTTTTTTCAGAGGAAACTCAGCTTGTTGCTGGACTAAGCATGCAAAAGAAAGTGGGCATCATATGGGGTATTTCCTTTTTTTGAAACCTTTTCCTCGAACAACTTTGTTTCTTCCACAAAAATAAACACTACCCTGGTCTTAAAAAAGGCTGTTTTGTTGATGAATACTATTAACTGTACATTTTCACAGCAGTTAGGTGTCTATGTTGGTTGATACACAGGGTTAGAGGTAGTAGACAAGAGGCGATAGTTCTGTGAGCCCATGCCAGGGAAGGGACAGACACCCATCTACACTTGCAAATGTGACGATCACGATATATTCCTGCTGCTTTCATTCCCACCCAGTGTAGGTGTGTTTTAAAACCATGTTCTGTTGTAATGCTTTCCAAGGAAAAGGGGAAAATGCCCTGCTGAAAAAGACTGGGAGAGGACAAATCTTACAGGGTTTGTCATGTTACTGCTTCTTCGACAATGGTGGGCTCTCTGCAGCAATCTGTGTTACTTATTTCTGTACTTGTTTGGATGGCTCAAAGTCCAGGACTGATTCAATTTCTGTTAAGGCTTGGTTTTATATAGTACATGTTACAGAATTTAATGTGTTCGCACATTGGTATAAATCTGGGTTACTTTTTAATTATATTTAAAATATATATATTCTTACAGACCAAAGGGAGCCAAAGAGGATTATAAGTCAGACCAATTAGAAATATGTAAAGCTTCAGTACATGTTGCTATTGGAGCTCAAAAATTTCAGAGCTAGGACATCTCTAGGTTGCTGTGGCTGCTGATTGAGGGGGAAGTAGTGGAAATCACTACATTCCCTCAGCGTTGCCTAGAAACCAGGGGAAGAGTTGTGATACGTTTCTAAAAATGCTCACTTACATTTGGGTGTTTTAATTATCTACATGGTGAAAAAAAGTATAGGAACAATAGGGAGGTATAGGAACAATAGGAACAATAGAGACTATGAAAAATCCATCATTTGGGTCAGACAGAACAGCCTACTTACTGCATGTTGGTACCACACACTGGGAATTCAGGAACCTGAAATTCTAAATCCAGGTAACAAAACAAAAAAAGTATTTTTAAAGTATAAAAGTATTACTCTGAGTAGCTCATTTTAAAAAACAAACAAACAAAAACAAACAGAGAAGTGTTTTCTGTAGCATGATCTCTGCAGCCAATAGAGTATTACAGCTAATGGTTAGGATACTACGCAGAGGTGAGAATCTCATGCACTTATCTTCTCTCTATTATCTTCAGGTAACTGAAATGGAAAGTGGTTTAAAACTTAGATTTAACTATTTTAATTATATCAAAGTCTAAGCTAGAGACCCTGGAACACAAGAATTACGGTAACTAATTTCCTGAAGCCCGTTCCCTAGATCTCTAATTTCACACGTAATCAAAAATCTTTAAAGAAAAAAAATAAAAAGCATGTTGGATTTTGGGCTTTCTGAATTTGTAAGCTTTGCGTGAAGGAATGAGGAGAACAGATACTTTCTATGACAGTGCCCTCACGTTCAAGAGACTTAAGAGAAAATGACAAAATGCTATCAAATTGCTTTGTTTTGACAAAAAGGTACTGTATTTGTGGCATTGTGACTGACAGTAGTTGAAATGCCATGGGAATAGAGGCTTTATAAAAAAGCAGCCAGGACAGAGGACTGAGGACCAATGGGTTTCCTAGACATATATTCCCTCTCCTGACTTCTCCCAGACAAATTTAACATCAGCTATATTTACAGATTATTTTACAGGAAACAGAATTAGATGCCCAAAATGATCACAACAACAGGAAGCACAAGAACTAAGCCATATCCAAAGAGTACTTCATATAGCTAACAGGAATATCTAAAATTATAAGGGAAGTCCCAGGCTGACCACCAACAGCTAGGAGTTAGCAAGGCGTTTCAGCTAACATTCAATAGCTGACTACTGAAATGCTTTCTGAAGTATTTGGCAGAGTCTGCACAAAGTACTGGGGTAGATAAACTACAGATTTCATCCAGCATGAATGTTTGTGTGATTTACTGGGAGCTTTGAATGAGGCAGAAATAAGGAAGAAAAATTGTTTTAAAATACCACCCCCTTGATTTTGCTATGATTTTGGACTACATTCACACTACTTTTCCTAGCATGTAAGGAAGTGTAGCAAATCACATTAAAAACTGCATTTAGCCTATAATTAATAATCATTTCTAGGTGGTCAAGGGAAATGTCCCTCCAGCTGGGATGACACGTAGCCTTTTTTGAGGTAGAGGCAGCTACACTACCCTGGCTGATCAGAGAGAAAAAGCTTCACACGAAATGTACACATAAGGGTTTTCTTGCAAAAATCGTCAGACATTTCACATTAAAGAAAACAGCAACTTGCCTGACACAAAGTAAATAATGAGCCTATCGCTTCTTCAAAAAGTTAAAATCCAACACATCAGCATGTATAAATTGACCAGTGATGGGATCAAATACTGCTTTTCAAAAGTTTACTTTTGTGGTTCACTTTTAAGATGCTGTTTATTTTGAAAGACACTGAGAATAAATTTATTGAATGGGAACACTCTAGGCTCTCGATTTGTCATTTGCTCCTCCGAAACATGAGCAATTTGCCTTAAATCACTCCCTGGCATCCACTATTCTTCGACTTTCTGTCAAGTTACAAGAAAAAGGCTTAAATAATTCTGGCACCTTTCACTGACGGGGAAAAACTTTTGACATCTTGAGGCCGAACCCTGCGCCTCCTCCACTCCCACCGCGGGGCGGCGGCTGCGAGAGCGGGCACCCCTCAGGGCCAGGCCCGCAGGCCGCGGGCTGGGGTGGTGGGGCGCAGGCCTCCCGCCCGCCGCTGCGCTCCCGTGGCCATGGCAACGCAGGAGGCGGCCGAGCCAGGCCGCGGCGGGCCAGGCCCAGCGCCCCGCCCCGCCCGCCCGCCCGCAGTGCGAGTACGAGCCGCCGTTGCTGCTGTTGCCGCCGAGCCGAGCGGCCGGCTTGTGCCGCTCCCACTTCGGACGCGGTCGGGAGGATGGGGCTGAGGATGGAGAGCGGCAGCAGGCGGAGCCAAGGTGCGGGGGGCTCGGTAACAGCTCGGCGGCCGAGCGGGGGGCGCTGGAGGCGGCGGGGCGGGAGTTGCCGGCCGGCGAGGCGCTCTGCCGCCCGGCCCCTCCCGTCCTTGCCGGCCGTGGGGGTGCCGGGCGCGGCCCCTCACCCCGTGTCCCGCCCGGGGCTGGGGGCGGGCGGAGTCTCCCCTTCCCGCCGGTGTGTGAGGGCGGGCATGGCGGCGGCGCTGCGCGGGGGGCCGGGCGCGGAGACTGCTCGGGGGCAGCGGGGACCCGGTCGAGGCGCTGCGGCTCTTGCAGCCGGCGCTGAGGGGGCTCGGGGCTTGCTCCGCTCACACTCGGCTGCCCTGAGCTGTGCCACCCTGCGTGTCGCACGTGGGGAGCTGGGCCCAGGCTGTGGGGCAGCGCTGCTGTGCCAGCCGTGCGGCGGTGGCAATAGCCGAGTGCGGACGCTTGCCCTCGGTGAGCGGGGCTGGACAGCCGGGGCTGTGGAAGGCTGCACATAGAACCTCTGAGAGGTTATCATCCTCCTGGAAACGTGGCCTTAAATTGTCCAGTTTACAGCCACCGTCACAAGCGCGCACCTGTATTTTTAACAGCATTCGGTGCTGCTGTGGTGACTGTCTGAGGCCGCCAGCGTCAGCTGCTTCGCTTTCGAGGCCTCAACTTCTGTACTGCTTGGAGTCCTTTTTTCTTCCCCAGAGCTGGTACTTGGGATTACAGTGGATTTTACCCTCTGTGTAGAACATCCCTTACATGCCGTTTGGATGTAGATCCAACTTTTTTGGTTTGGTGGGATTTTAGTGCAAGTGTAGTTGAAAAATAAAAGACTCAAAAGCTTTTGAAGCACTTACAAAGTGACTCCTTACCCCAATTTAACCAGCCATGGGCTGCTCTTATGGTCTGTTCCTATGAATAATCTCAGGGGCATTTGTCATTCATGATAAAAACAGGCATAAATGTGCAAAAATGTTTGCATGAGCCAACTCTGGCTCTTGGAAAATACCTAAGATATTTTTAGATCTGAACTGGATGACATGCATAATATAAAACAATGGTAGGAGTTATTCACTGCTGTGCTGTAATGTCAAAATCATACATAGCTCCATAGGGTCAGATCCTTTGAGGTAACGTTATGCGTTCAAGTTGCATCTCGGTGTCAGTTCCAGTCTTTGGCGATAGTGACGGATGTCTCTTCAGAAGATGCTGGATATCAGAGTTTGAACATGAAATCTAATACTGCATGGGAATATGAAATTCAGAATAAAACCTACTACCTTGTGCATTCAATTTTTATGCTTTCTTATGAAGTGTGAAGGCAATTTTATTACAAATTTAGCCTTTTTGTAACTATTCTTATTTTTTATTCTCAAAATATTTTAATAGAAAATCAGGAAGTATTCTGATTTTCTATTGACCATAAAATAAGAAGAAATAGGATGCAAGATCTAAATTTCATTCAGGTTGCAGCAAGCTTTGTGAGAATTACTCCTGTTTAAAAAAAAAACAACCCATAGTTCAAAAGTAGGAAACAGGGAATGTTTGTCTGTTTGCGAGGGAAGCTCTTGTGTGTCTGCATAGGTTATCATGGAGTCAGTAGTATGTGAATGGACAGCCCAATGTCTAGTTTCACAGACATACAGGAAGAATGTAGTTTCACAGACAACAGGGGTTAGCACAGGCAGAGATACTAGTTCGTTACAGTGAGCTAACCTAGAAATCTGTGTGCCTGAGCAAATTTGGCAGAATAGCCATTTGTTGCTTGCAGTTTATGAAAGAGGCAGAACACGTCACATTTATGGTTTCTCTATAAGGTGGTTGGATCCACGCACTATCTATCCAGAACCCTAATACAGAAGAGATGGGCTACCTATTTCACGTCCTAGTGTACTTTGTGCAAAGTTTCTTGTTCAGAGTTGGCCTCATCATTGTAAAGAAAGAACTAAAATTTTATACTTGTTTTGTATCAAGGTTTCTGTTTTGTCTAGTGAGAATACTTCGCAAAAAGAAAACAATGATTATTTTTATAATATCTATTGGACTGCATAGGGTTTGCATGTAGGTCTTTTTAAAATTCAAATAAGACTGAGATTTTTTCCCCTGTAAAAATATTGAATAATTAATCCTTTATGTTTTTACCTAATTCTAGGTATGAACTTCCAAGTTAGTTACTGTAGTAATTTGAGGAGTCAGTTAATATAGTCACAGGTTTATAGTATGACTTAAAAAAATCCAAATACTGTAATTCTAAGCCAGCTTTGTTGTTTAAAACCACTCTTATGCATTGAGCTTTTTAATTCCCACAGACAGTGATTGGCACATACCTGAACAGCAGTGAAATCATATGCTTGTTGTTAATCTGTGACACACATTTGTGTCACTTCTATGTTACAACATTGGGGAAGACCATCATTGCTGCATGGAGGCTGCTGTTAGGTTTAGGAGTTTCACAGGCTTAAAAGATTCTAAAACAACATTAAAATGCTTCACATATTTACGGACAACACTATCTTATTTAGATTTTTCCTGCACAGCAGGAAATCCTTGCACTAATCTGACTGGAGCTGGAAGGGTGTTAACACACATTTGTCACTTCTGGGCTGCTTTTTTTTTTTTTTTCTTTGTATTCCTTCAATTGCCACTTGAACAAACAGTTTTTTAAACTCAAGCATTAGTTTTGGAATACTGATCTGATTTTTCAGTGGCTGGGGTTGCTTTTCACCGACAGGAAAGTTGAAAAATAATTTGTATCTTTGAGGAAGGAAGTGTGTTTAGAAGTTATATTTGAAACATAATAGTACTTTTTAACTGAAATTGTGAAATGTTAGTCGCTGTCCTTAACTTTTTACCAAATTAAAACTTTAGCTCAGCAAATCATTTAAACCTATTCTTAATTTGACCATTAGTCAAAGTCTATTAAATGAGTTTAGTCACTTAACATGGCTAATCCCATCTCCATTCAGCAAATAATTTAAATTTGTAATAAGACTTAAGTACCTGGTTGGTACCATATCATTGGAGATTTCTTGCATGCTTCGAGTGAAATATGTACTAAAGTAAACAGGATTCAAATTATTAACCCCACGAGCTGTTTTGCTCCAGATTATACCCTGCAACTTTCTCTGAAGCACAGTGGAACAAGGTTTCTCTGCTTTCCATTCTGGGTGAGGCTGGCTGTACACTAGAGTTTTGCTAATATATTTTCAGTTAGAAATATGAGCGGGTGGAAGTTAATAACACTAATGGGGGAGGAGGCCTTCCTTGTAGGCACAGATTATACTAATGAAAGAGATTTTTTCCAATACATATAGAAGAACCTTAGTATAGTGTGTCTATACATTGACAAATACGTATATTTTACCTGTTGTTCGCTTTGACACTAGATATTGAAACACCTTCGAAATGCATGTTCATGGGATGACATAATGTTGAGTTTCATGTAGCAGTAGAAGCCGGCACATACATTTGTCGTGCAGGACGTGCTGGTGAGCTGGTGTTCTAGCGCCCTTGAGTAACAGCACCATTCCCACGGGTGAAGTGTTACAGCGCATGGTAGCATAAGCTCCTGGATTACTCTGTGCCATCTTGCACAGGCACAACTAACCAGTGAACTCAGGTTAGTAACCTTTTAAGCCAGAGGTTTCTAAACTGTGATGTGAGTATTTATAGTTGTACACATATCACTTAGAAGTAGCATGCAGTCACTGCTGGAACACCATCCCTCACACACCTTTCTAGAAAGTCAGAAACTGCTTGTGCCACTGTAAGTCTAGAGGTGCTGCCCAAACAAATGATGATGGGTCTGAGTTAAGTTCATTTGCTTCTGCCTGCAATTTGTATCACAAAATGTGCTGCTGACACACAGAGCTGTTGGTTTCTGCTTTACCTCCATCCGAAACGTCCCTACTGGTCTTGTGAAGCCTGTAGCTAGGAAAATAGTAACAAACATTTTTCAGTAATAACTTTATCAAATATGACTCAATTAGCATATTTTAAGGCTACTGTACACTACTCTTTCATTAGATTTCTCAAATTCATCAGAGAAGGGTTTGACTCTTGAAACTGAAATATAATTTTGGTTGCATAGTTTTAATTTAGGCAGACTACTTTTAGATTATTAGTTGAAAAGGACTGAGAGACCTAACCCTTGGGCATTAGGAGTAGGTGTAAAGAAGAGCTTTTGTGTAATCCAGCATAGTAAGTATATAAATAGCGCCCATCTAATTAATGGCTTAGAAGATTATGTATGGTGCATATGTCAGGGAGTGATACAGTGTGTCACTTCATAATATTTTGCTTCTGACATGAATGATTCCATGCGAGATTTAGATGAAACATTTGGGACTTTATTTCAAAATTAGGGTATTGTAGCTTCTTTGGGCTTTATTCATCAAGTTTTGCTTCAAAAAATTTAGAAAATAATGACTTTATTTTTTCCTCTGGTAGATTCTGCCTTTTCTTAACAAATCTTAAAATGTGATTCTGTTTAAGCTGGCTGCACATCTAAGACTTTATGCTCACAGAATTGGTAGGAGTTTTGTTATCATTGAGACCAGAAATGGGTCCAAGAGGCTTCTGGTTTTTTTGCATGATCAGGAAAAAAAGTACAAATATAATTGTGAAGTGCTCAGTTTTGCCCCACTGTAACTATCTGCATTCAGTAACGAGCTACATCTAAAGCCATGTGTGAGGGCCTCTTGTGATTGCATAGGTTCTGCAGAAAGGCAGTGGAGACTTGCCATGTTTTAACATGTTCTCCTAAAGGAGGAGTCTGTGGGTGGGTCACTGCTCTCTGCTGGCCTTTTGCTCTTCCAGTTCTGAATCTCTTGGCCATCTTCACCCATTTGTGAGTAAGACATTGGAGTCTTAGTGGTACAAATGTCAGTGGGTGGGTAGAAAACCCAACAAATGAACATACATTTTTGAGAAAGTAATTCTGTTCTGTGTTCATTCCCAGAGATGCAACTAGAAAATAAGAACTAATCAGACAAGGATAAGTAAGCAGAGAAGCTTGAACTAGATGACCAATTATAACATCTATAGCACTTCATCAGACACAGCTGAGCAAGTAGGGGATGTCAGAGTGAGGGGGGAATGATGGCAGGTAAGGAAAAGGCAGCAAATTGGGGAGAGAAGTTTAGGGGGTATGATAAGAAGATACAAGCTGTGTCGGTAGAAAAGCAGGCTTCATTAGTAGTACTACTAGTAGAGCATCCTATTTTTTTTTTTTAAGTATATCATCATGCTGCTATAAAAGAAAAATAGTTTAAAATAGAAAAAATAGTGTCTTATTTAAATAAATTGTTTAAATCCGGTGTGGATTTTCATAACCTGGTTAATCTCTCAATGTACTTTGAGATAGCAGTGTTTACTCCGTACATTTCTGTGTTGTATTCGTATGCACAACAATTTCTTTAGCATAAAGAGTTAATGGATACTTTGATTTAAAAATTCTTATAGTATCAAAAAGAGAGGAACCTAACTTGAGGTCCTAATTTCATTCCTTTAAATATGATCTTTTCGGGTGTGTTAGATTAGATGCTTGAAGGAGCATCACTATTCCTAAGTTATTTAGGATTTCACAGACATTATTTAAACCACTTCTGTTCCCTCCTCAGGATGTGTACAGCATTAGTGCTGTAGCGTTGTGCTAGTGTGTACAGAGTTAGAAGAGTGAATTCACAGCCAGAAGCTCACTGAAAAGGTCACTAAACTAGTCAGTAAAACAAGGGTGGTAGTGATAAAGCATCCTTGGCTTGCACTAAATTTGAGTAACAGAGCACTGGAACAGGCTGCCCAGGGAGATTGTGGAGTCTCCTTCTCTGCAGACATTCAAGACCCGCCTGGATGCCTTCCTGTGTGATCTCAGCTGTTCCTGCTCCTCAGGTGTTCCTGCTCCAGCAGGGGGATTGGGCTGGATGATCTTTCGAGGTCCCTTCCAATCCCTAATATTCTGTGATTCTGTGAACACAAACACCCTTCTGCATGTAATTGCCTGAACTATCAACTTGGACAAAGGTGTCTCACTGACTATTTTTGGTTTAGAGCATTGAGGTTTGAGACGAGAAGAAAAGGAGCTGGCAGTGGACGGTGGAAGAGGCAAAAACACCAAACCGTTTTAAGTCAGTGTAGTGGCTAGAGTGTTTGCAAAGTATTTGTCAGATTGGGTTGAGTGTCCTTATCCACATCAAGGAGATCAAATCCCCACATCTCAAGCAAATGGTGCAATTCTAGTCCATTAGAGACAGAGGTGCTTCCTACATTTCCAGCTGAGAGGAAGCCACTGTGCAGCTGGGAACGCAAGGGTCCTGGAGTGACCAAAAAAACAGTGTTCAAAAGGGTTGGTGGCTTGGCAGCGTGATGAGCATATTCCTCTGGGACAGCCAGGGAGACCTGAGGTCTAAATCCACCTGGGGCTGAGGATTGTTTGAACCCAAGCTAAGGTCTAGGAGCTGCTCTTTGGAAAATACCGTATTCTTACATCTTTGCATAGTTAAGTGGAGGTTTTGTGGCTTGTAGTGCTGGATTTAGATGCCAGTATCCAATATCCCACCTAAATTCACTGTATTTTTTATTGATTATCTTTTAAGTATCAAGTCTTGGTGGGTAAAGGAAGCCTGACTGAATTCTTTCAGTATTTTTTATTTGCTATGTCTGAAGTACAGGTTTGTTATAAAGAATAGTAAGTCTAATACTTGTGTTTAAAATCCATCCTGTGAGAACGTTGTAATGAAAGACTGGGCTTCTTTCCAGTACATACTCATGTTCCAAATCTGAAATGGCTTTGTAGAAAAATAATTTCCATACATTCTACATATCCTCCAACAACTAGGAAACAAAGTAACAAATAGAAACCACCAATTTCCATCATTTCTAAGACTGTAAAATTAGAAATAAAGATGAGGTGCATTTTAAATTAAAATGAAAATAGAATTTAAACACAATATCTTAAAAATATCTTTGGAATAATATAATTATTGCTTACCTTAGATACCAGCTGGAAAGAATTCTAGAGAAAGGGGTTTTTTAAATTTTTTCTCTTCTTTGTTGTGTAGTGTCACACACTTACAAGGGAAGCTTACAACAAGCAAATAGAAGCATTAATAAGGAACTAAAAGATCTAATTAATTTTTAGAAATGTTTAATTTGTTTGCTCTCTAATTTACAAGACCACACAGTGTGAGAATCCCTATGTTATATTCAGTTTGGACAGTCCCCTAACATCTGTGAAATGTATGTTTAGATCACATTGTTACATGTATAGTGTGATAGAAGTCCTTCATACATCTCAGTTTCTGAGGTTTAAATCTCAGAAAATAATTTCTTAAATGACATGAAATTATCTTGAAGAGTTTCCAACCCAGTTCTGGAAATATATTTACACAGACCTTCAATCTGTGACTGGAAGTTTTTTGTTGTAAGAAGTAGAAACTGTGCATTTTTGTCAGGAAACCTAATTATTGCAGAAGCTGCTATAGTACTGCAAGTACTGGGATGAGCAGCTTGATTTGGTTGAAGATGTCCCTGCTCACTGCAGCGGGGTTGGACTAGGTGACCTTTAAAGATCCCTTCCAACCCAATACATTCTATGATCAGTACTGCTAAGTCCAGTTAAGACAAGTGCTCCTATTCCTAATAATTTATGATTTAAAAACCATCAAAATGAATAGAAAGTTTTTCACTGAAGAAATTCTTGCTCGTATGCATGGTTTTGAAAAAAAGTGGCAAAGCAGCCAAAATGCGTGCTGCTTTCACTGTGCTCCCAGTCCTAAACCAGTGCAGCTTCCACACTCCTGCAGCTGTCCAGCTGCTCTGATTACTGTGCTTTGTAGTTATCGTCCTTTTGTTGAGTTTATATTTAGTTACTGTGTAATTTGCTGAAAATCCCACCTTCTCCTTTAAAATTCTCTTCACATATCAAAGCCTTCAATTTAAGTTTAGTTGCTGTTGTTGTGCAGATAACTTTGAAAACACAGACTGGATCTAAACGAATACCTCTTCAAGTCAGTAGACAATCTGAAATTATAGTTGTGAAACATTTGATCAACACTTTCTACCTCACTGCAGTTGTTTCATAGAAACAGTAGAATACATCAGATATCCTCCACATACCAAATCCTCCAGTTTCTCCTCTGACATTGGCAATGTAGATCTTAATCGCAAAAATTTGACACTATAAAAGTGTTTTTGAATTTCAGACTGAAGATATAAGGAGGGTATTACAAGTTGAATTCAGCATAGAAACAATCCATTTAATGGAACATCTATATGAAACAGCCTGGGATCCTAAGAACACAAAGGTTTACTTATTATTCTTTTCCTCTTCTGTTTTCAATAGTGCTAGGCATAATTTCAGCCAAATTAGTGTCTTTTACCCATTTTCTGTGATTTACTGTATGTTTTGTGAAAACAGGTGGTTCACAGAGAGAGAGCCTCAAATGCCCTCATTGATGAACAGGTTAAAAAAATACCTCAGTCCCTTTATTTGACATGAAGTTCTGCTCTTTATGGAAATTTTCAAGTTAAAAGACTTTAAAGTTAAGCTTCTTTGATTGAAGCTATAAGAAAATGTACAATTTTCCAGGATAGAGCTCGCAGAATCCAAGTAGATATTAAAATTAAAAAAAAAAAAAAAGCAAGCTGTTCAGCACAAACTTTTGCCTGGCAAGGAAATGTTCTAAATGGCAAGAAAATGTCATTTGTTAATGGCATAAAAGCCACATAAGAGCACTGAGCAGTGGTGTTCTCCTGCAGCTAGCAGGAGTCGAGTTGCAAATCCGGCCGGTTGGATCAGGGACTTGAAACTTGTCCTCTGTGGCACAGAAGTTATGGCATGCAGGAGGAACTGAGGTTTGGGAACACAGCGCAGGAGACATGCACACCTGGGCAAAGACCGTGACTTCTTGACAAATGGTGGTGTGTTTCCAGTGCCTTTGGGACTTCTGCAAACTGGGGATTCCTGCGTGGATTGGGGCTGATTTCTGTGCTGCCCATGTGTCCGTAACCGAAACAGAGTAGACAGAAATATTTTAATTTCTTTCTCCTGACCCTTTCTAACAGTTTTTCTGACTCCCCCTCGCTCCCAGCCTGGTACAGATGAGTTGTGAAGGACACGGTAGTTCTGTCCATAGAGTTTGTCTATGTGCCATCTGCTGGTGATGCAAAGCAAGTGAACGTTTCAAAACTTTTTTCTGTAGTGCTGAACAGGCGCGTCTCCAGCTGAAGACAGTAAAAGCAACAGGTTTCTGAGCATCTCTGATCATCTTTAACTCAGGGCAAAAGCTTTTATCTTACGTGAAGAGAATCAACTGTAGTTATAACGTCTCTGCATTTTTGAGATGCCCATGCTTACCTCTCTGTGATTCTGTCACATAAAAATGAGTTAGAGGTGGTCTTATAAACATTTATTTAACAGTATGTGTCTCCTTCTAGAATGATAACTTAGCTCTGAAATACAGAAAATAGTGGAATATTTAGGTTCTTTTGAGCAACTCTGAATGAAACCCTTCTGATTCTCAGGTGTCTGCTATAATCTAGATTTCTGGTGTGTACTTTTTTATCATTAGGACAAACTTTTATCTACTAAAATACTATAGAAACGATCCATTTGATGGAACATCCATGTGAAACAGCCTGGGATCCTAATCTAACATTCAAGTCCTCCCAAGACTTGCATTCTTTAAATACATGAACATTGTAATGCCAGGAAGTCCTGACTTTCAGGGTGGATATCCAGCTCAACGCTGAATACTACTCATATGTAATAGTGTATGGTAGAGAAATATAATACTTAAACAAGAAAGAAGGCCATGATTGACAAAGGTTTGTAACCATTGCAGAGGCAGCTTATTCTAAATCTGATAAATTCTTGCTGTATATTTGGTATTTTGATATTTTAAAAATAATTTAGCATTGTTTGTCCCTATGTATATTTAAGTCACAAGTAGAGATTAGGAATTGTACCACAAGGGGAATTTAAAATATGCCATTTGAAATTGATACAGATGAGCTGGAATGTTGTCCTTTGGCTTTAAAGAAAACAGTAAAAGGATAAAACAATTGCAGGACAGGTTTGAAAAAAAAATCTACAGTAGCATTTTCTTCCTTTTTTTTTTTTTTCTTATCCCTTTCCTACAGCTGGTCTGGCAACTTCACTGCAAAGGGTAGTGGGAGCACTATTATTGCAGACACTGCCTCTAATACTGTAAAGCTGCAAAAGCCTGTACTGTATAAAGGCTGGCTTTTCCAAGTGTGAAATCCTCCTACTAATTAAAAATTGCCTTGATATTTGTTGGGCTTTGTAAGAGTGAAGACTGAGTTTATTGATCCAGATTTAGTGTAATTTCACAACAGGGTCCCAAGAAGTACACTGTAAATTTCCACATAAGCTAATGATTTTCATTTTATTTATTTTCTCAAGACACATTTTGTTGCTTCCCCAACTAATCCTAGCCACTTGAAATTTATTAGGTCTTTTTATAATGTCTTTGGGGAAATAATATTAAAACATCATTAAAAAATTATTTGTTTTGCTGCATTCTCTACTAATTAGTAATCAAACACTGTGTTAACCATCTTGTGCAGCATGCTGTTGCAGTTAAAGTAGAACTACAGAATGTAGTAGTTATGTACATCATTGCAATAGTGCTCTAACAGCCATTATGTATTAGTGGGAAATAGAAAAAAAAAAAAAGGAAATACCCTGGAAAGCCAAGTGCTGGACATGCAGGAGGTAAGAAGCCAGGAGAGGTAGAATTAAGGGGCTTTAAACGTATGTGGCCTGGTTTTCAGCATGGCTCCTTGCACCTCCCAGACAGTTTGTAGTAACGTCAGCCTTCGTCGACCCAGCTGAAGGCCACTGAGAAGAGATTCCTGCTCCTCTTGGGCAGGTCCAGCGTGCTGCTTCATCCCATGAAGGGTGGAAAGCTGGAGGTGGCCAGTAAGTGTGGTGTATTTACTCTCTTAAAGACATCTTGTTTGTTTTGCTTTACACTTTAAGCGGGGTCTTGGAAACCTTAAAGAAATGCTTTATATACACTAGTATTAGTGGTAATAGGATATCTCCTGTTAAAATTTGCTCTAAAAATGGTGCAGATTCTTTATCCAGATGCAGATTTTTAAATCACAGATTGTGTAACAGTCAGTGGTTGTGAGCCTGACAGTACAGCATTTATTTTCAAGGAGATGTAGAGCTTTTAATTAACATTATTTTATCAGCATCTGTACTTGTGTATAATGCTTTCCCAGTCTATTGAACTGCCAGAAGATTGAATGGCAAACCAAATTCCTCTTACATTAACAACAGATTTTTGGAATAGTGCATTCTCAGTGATAAGATGATTTTCACAAATGTGTAATTCCTTCAATACATTAAACTTGCATTTTAGTGTAATAGTAACTAACAATCATTGTCTAGGTACAAAATATTTGTCATGTTAGTCATATGAAGTAATGATAAAATTTGATCGGTAAAACTTAAAAGGAATGGGAGGTTAGCATAGGTAAAAATCTGTGGCCATATCGCTGTGTAATTTAATGACCAATGTAAAGTTCAGACTGAAGTGATCTAATGGTTTCTTCATCTGAACCAGTGAAAGCACTACCACCGTATCTTGGTGTTTAGATTAAGTTACTTTACTACACTGTTGTACTTCAGTAATACTATAACATTTAAATGTGATTTTTTTCCTCTATGAAAAGAGGTTGCTACAGTCATTTGTGAGTTCTTTTGGGGAAAGATTCTCTGCTTTATCTTGTCTGTCAAAATATGCATTTTCTTTTTTCTAACATTTGTTTTGTTTTATTTGACATTTTGTTAAAGTGAGTGAATACCAAGCTGTTGGCATTCCCAGATGTGGTCCAGCAAGTCCATTTAAAGGCCAAATGAGTACTAAGAGTAATGGTAAGTAACACACATGCTTTCATCAGACAATTTTTTTTTTTTTTTTGCCTTGACTGTCATGCTAGCTAGAAACAGCAAGATATCCAAATATATATAGATGTCACATTGATATTAGCTGGAGTATAGATGGGGTTACTGCTTTAAAGAACCCTTGAGGTTAAACATATTCCTTTACAGTTAGTAGTTTACATGGGCTAGTGTATGTTTCTGTGCCAAACTGCCACCTCAGATGCTTTTTTCCAAAGAGCATAGAATGGAGAAACAGGAAGTTTCCATGCTGACGTTTTCATAGTCAAATTTCAGCCACTTCTGTAGCTATTTGTTGAGTTGATGGCTCAGTGGGGAAACAAACAAAAGAAAGGAGACAGGGTGATTTCATGTGACAGTAGCTGCTAAAGAACCATTGGACAAAGAAGTTAGGCACACAGAAATTTAAAGTTTGTGGCTTTGAATTGCAGTTAATAACTGTTGAAAATTTTAGTATTCTTGTGCCTGCCTTTATAATGTTTACATAAATTTTAATCTTACAGCTTTCTGCATTGACTCCTCCCGAAGTCTAACTAGCCAGTACCTGATCAGAGATCACATGTTGTTTCATTATAACAAAATCCTTTCAGCCAAAGGTAAAAATGTGCATATATGAATAAACTTTCTACCCCTAGATTTAGCTCATTCTTTCAGAATAGGCTCATATCAAGAGGGAATTAATTGGATTGTAGAAAGCGTAGTTTTCTTCCTGTTTCATACTCAGACTGATGTTAGCAAGGAGATATGGCGGCTACTTAATAAACTTCTGTATTATTGCAATGGGAAGTCTTGTCTGAAAACACTTTCTGTAAGTGCTACCAAAGATACTACTTTAATCTTAGCGTACTTTGTGATGCATTCTCTTCATTCTGCTTTTGATGAAATAATGAATTTTGAATGCTGAACTGAAAGTCATGGAGATAGTCACAATAGCAAGCATACATAATTTATTTTAGGAATGAATGCAGGGCATTTTCAGTTAAACTCAAACCACTGTGTCTTTTATTTTTTCTTTATTTTTTCTTTATAAATGTTCATTATCTTCTGTTCATATTTCAGTCAATGGCACTAGGTAGTTTTAAGGACTTTGAAAGTTGCCCAATGTGTTTGTAAATGAGACAATCATGTTACTAATCTGTATTATTGAGCATTAAATATGTATATGATTTTTGTCACATATTTTAATGTTAGAAGGTACTTATATTTATCAAAAGACAAATATCATTAAATCTGGAACTTAAAAGCCTATTGAATTCGTACGTGTGTTTGTTTCTTAATCACGGTAAGATCCTGATCAGAAATTTTTCTGATTTAAAATGTTTGTTTACTCCACTATGAACTGACGATACCCCATTGTAAGTGCTGTAATTGAAAACAAATTTTACTTTAACATCTGTATCTCAAAAGTTCTCTTGACTGTATTAATATCAGTCTAATACTTTAGATACACAGTAACTAGCATATTTTAAAATAGAGAACTGCTGTTTTCTAATTAAATTAGTCTTTGTTCTGTGATTTTTATTGCTACTTTTTTTCTAGCCACCACAAATACTAATATTAAATCATTCACTTTTTTTTCTTATTTTCAGCAGCTGTAGACTGTTCAGTGCCCAAAAGTACATTGGCCAGCATCAAACGTGAGTAGTTGTGATAATGTTAATTCTGCAAAAAGTTCTGTAAAAATAACAAAACAAAGAGCCAGAGAAATAGAAGAGTAACAATAGAATATAACCCTTAATAAAGCATTAATGTATCTGCTTGTTTCTTCAGCTTTTCATACACTGCTCCAGCTGTTTGTAAGAATCTGCAGTGAATGTACTGCTAGTGAGATGAACCTTAGTCTCTCAGTGATTAGTTACGCTTAGGATCAAAATTAATTTTGCTTAGGATTCTTTTCATCCACACAGTTAAATGGAGCACATAAGGAGAATTTCAGCATTTTCTCTCTCCTTTCTTCTGATATGATGTGAGCTTGAACTTTCAAGAAGAGAGCTTACTATTGCAAGGTCAAGAGGAATTTTGGGCATGTGGGCACCTGGGGACTGGAATTGAATCTTCTCATTCAATTTCACAGAAAACAGAGCCAGTTACAAGCATGCAGCCCCACAGCCTTGATTAAACTACAGTTACTTTTTGTGGGAGTTGTCTCATTTCTTAACACAGTTTAAACATAACAGCACTGTAGCCTTACTTCATAGTGTTAGTTGAAGAGCAATACTTTCAAATCATTGATTTATGGAATGCTAAATGAAGTGTATAAGTCAAAAGGGATAAATAGCAGCTGTTTTTTAAAGTAACAAAGTTATATTTCTGTTTTCTGTCAGTCTTTTTCACTTATGCAATTAGAGGAAGTTCTTTTTTCTCCAATTTAATATTTAGTTACAACTGCTGAGGTACTGCAAAAAATTAAAGTATTCTTTTAGAATGGAAAGATAAATCTTCCGAGGACAGAATACTTTGTGGTTAGTCTCAAATCCAGTCAAACCAGAGTGATACTGCCATGAAAAATGATCAGAGTGACTAGAGCTGATGCAGGAAATCAGTCATCCTTTTGACAGAAAGAATTTAATTAGAATTTTTTTCAGTACTTCTGCATAATGGGTTGAGGCTGAATTAGTCAACAAACTGCACCAGGATCAGAGATTCTGTACATGGGCTTGCCTTTTGTTGCTTTCAAAAGGTGCGGCACAAGCAGCAACAGTATTGCAGGGATATCTATAGTCTGGTGATTGCAGTAGGAATTTCAAATCACCTGTTCTGCAGAGTCATATGAAAAAGGTCTTCCTTCTTATGCTCCAGCTGATTTGCTTTGAAACAAGCGTGAAAATACAAGATTGGTGTAAGAAAAAAATATACACCTACATGGTTGTGTGATAAAACCCTTATGTAGCTTTTCTTTATGCATCTGCTAGAATCTTTCTTAGGTTCCCTAATTAACAAGTATTCTTCCATACCTTTTCAGGTCTTGGGTCTTTCTCAACACCAACAAATACCCGTTTATTTTAGAGTCTGCTGTCTTCACAGATAAAATGGTTCTGAGCTGATAGCTTGTGTGTTTCACACCAGAATGAGTTTCCCTGAATAATGAGTTCATTTTGAGAGACAGTGACAGTGCCTTAACCTTAACAGATAATTGTCATGACACTAGCAAGTGTGCTCTGTAGTGAGGAAATTTCCATTTCAGATAGCAAGGCTTTGTGCAATATGTTTCTCTTTCAGTTTGTCTTACTCAGACCAGTGTCTGACTTTGTAACTCTGTCCTGGTCACAGACAGAACATTAATCTCCTACACAGGGCGTGACGGAAACATTTCACCTTTGTTGCTGCTTTTGTTTTTACCCCTCTGTTTGATAAAAGTGGTACACTAAATCCTCAGTAAATTGCTCTTTCACCTATTTTCAGCTGGCAAAAGCTGCTGCTGTGTTTTATCTTATTAGAACATGCATACAATCAACACAGCCCTAGAAGACATTTCCTGTTCACAAAGGAAAAAAAAAAAATTAAAGGTAGGGAAAAAAAAATTAAGCCTTTGATTACGAAAAAAATTCCTCAGTTTATCTACTGTTATTCTAGCCTAAAACTTGGGAGTGCTAATTGTTACTTAGTTGAAATTTACTATATTCCCAAAATAGAGCTCGCACTGAGAGCAATTGTGCAATTATAAAGTGATAATGAATTTTCTTTTTTTAAGAATCTGTTTAACAAAGCAATATATAATGTTGTATTTTTTTCCCTAAAAGAGACAGTATTATGTCTCTGCTCTAGTTTTTAAGGTTTTCTTTTGTGAGGTGCTTCGTGTTGTCTAACAAAAATGAGAGTACCAAGTGAAAGATAGAAAGCAAAGTAATAAAGCAAAATTATGTAAACAGTATCTTTTTATTAGGATATTCCTCAATGTAGTGTTTTTACTTTGCAGTGCTGAAAAATGTTTCCAATTATATTTTCATCTTGAATTGTCTACATAAGATGCTACACACTTATTTTTCTTGAAGATTCACTTTTTTTTTTTCTGCAAGAGCGAGAGAAATGTCTCAACATGTGATTTCACTGGAGTTCAGCACTTGCCCCAGACACAAGGCTAGAAGTTATATATAGCTTGCTTGCTGGTTCTGTTTACCATTTCAGCAGAGGGTCTTTCTATCTGATAGAGGTGAGAGACGCTGGTTCATAGATTTCCTGTCTAGCTAGTGATTTCTCTTCAACAGCTCAGTCTGTATGCATTTTCATATCTCCTAATGTTTTGGAAGCTCAACTTCTGTCACGAACCTGCCTTCATGGAATCACAGAAATGTTGGTTGTAAGGGACCTTCGGAGGTCTTTTAGCCCTCCTTGAGTTTTCTGCTCAAGATAGGGCTTCTGCCAACACTAGATTAGTCAGCTAAGTCTTGGAAATGTCCAGGGATGGAGATCCTGCAACCTGAGTAACCTGTTCCCATGTTGCAATATCTACATAGCTAAAAGATTTTCCTTCCGTATGTCCACTTCAAACACTGTCAGGATTAGAACTGAATTTACTTGGAAGTGTTTATCCTAGTAATTCCAATTTTAAAAGGCAAATTTGGGATGTTTGGAATATAAGGGTTTTAGATGCTATAGTTGAAATTGTTGCTTCATGATGGTCAAATGCAAAAGTGTCTCAGCTGTAATAGGTCCAGGATTTTCGTGTATGCATTTGTACCAGATAGTTAAGATTATCCTTTCTTGAGAAAAATCTTTGAGATTTAATATCTATACTCAATGTGTGCATATAACTGATTCTTTTTTCTGTCCTGCTTTCTTCATATATTTTGTAACCTGACTGGGATCATTTTATAAACAGATAAGGAACTCTGCCACACAGACTGAAATTTGTGCAGTTAGCAATGAGATAATTCTGTGGGGCACATCTACTTTCAAATTCTTCATTACTCGTCTCACCGCCTTCAAGTTGTTTAAGGTTAAGGCTACTCAGGCATCACTTGTCCAGTATGTGCACTATTCTTATAAATTCTAGATGTTTAGAATTAAATTGAAAATTATTTCAATTTATTTCATACCTAAAATTAGAGTGGCTGGGTTTTTTCCTACTGTTCTATGCATTGTTCATTAGGAACTACAAATTTCTGTAGGAATAGCACAAGTGTTAATGTGTTCAAGTAGTGAGCTTGGTGCAAGGTATTGTTGTTAGTGTCTCTGGCAATCCACTGGAGAATAGTTCTTCTTCCTCTGTCTTTTATGAAACAGATTATGTGGAAATGATAGCCAATAGCTCAGGCAGTAAGAGTATTGAAAATGCACTGAGGAAGAAAGTAAGAGAAAAGGATTTTTAGAGTACTTTCACACCAGTTTCTTTTTGGATTATGGGACATGCAGTTTGTCCAGGCACAGCTGCAACATCAATATGACTGAGTATCAGGGGAATCTCTAGTCGAGGACTTTACAGCTTTATACTTCTAGTAGTTCTGTTCTGTGCCTGTCATTGTGCCAACTGAAACATATTACTACTTTTTTCTTTTTTGTATTCCTTGTCTTATTACTTACTGCATTCCGAATAAGATTTCCATTCCCCCTCTATTTTGAAAGATATTTGGGGAGGGGGGTAAATTTTGAGTTTGAAATGCTAAGATTTATTAATAGCATAGAGTTACAAAACAGAATTCCTGCAGATCGTGTAAAAAAGCATCCCCTGAAAATGTGCTTCACGTACTGCTAAAATAGAAGGTGAGTATTTCCCTTTGGGGTTGTTGCCATGAATCAGTCATTAGTGTTCAAGAATTAAACATGATACTGTAGTTGGCATTCTCCCTGGCCAACTGAATGTGCTCTGTCCTTAAAGTGGATTTAGTTTCCACTGTTCTTTTCCTGGTATCTTAGCTGGCAGCAAAGTAGGCAAGCTGCCATGCCACTGGGCTAGCAGTCAGCATGTTCTTGTGTATTAGATCAGCCTTACTGACTTAAAATAGTTGTTAAAATGTGAAACTTCTTGAAATGTGAAACTTCTATGTTCAGAATTAGTCCAAGCATGTTGATTGATACCAGTGGCCATTAGAAGTCTGTGGTTGTGGATTTTGTGCCAGAAAACTTGACAAAAGCTATGCCAAGTAAGACAGCTGCTGCTACACATGCCTGGTTTCTAACAGTACTAACTTTTCAACCCATATGTTTAGAGGTTTTTCCACAGGGCATAATTGATAGTACAGCCTGAACCCAGTGATTAGTGCGCTTGGGAATGCAGGTCTCTGTGATACTGAGGAGGGGAAGAGAAGAAGAAAATAAAAAGTATTCTGAGAAGTTACCCACCAGAAATCTATTTTAGCCTGATGGAACTTGCATACTTGGGCAGGGGGTTGAGAGTTGGGGGGAGATAACGATTCAGACTGATCAGCAATATTGGTTTTCTACTTTTTGGGGGGTTAGGTCCAAGTAGAAATATCAAGAAATATATATTCTTATATAATTCTGTATTTAAATTTTTATTTTTCATGTGATCACATATTGTGCATTATATTTGCCTAACCTTTATGCTATGAAAAGCAGAGATCTGTGAAAAGCTGTTTTACATAATTTGTTGTTGCTGCTATTATACAGGAAGTTTTCACAAAATCTTCCCACCTTTGATTCTTAGCTTTGCTTTTGAGTCTTGTCCTTACACATGCATTTCTGAAAATGAAAGTTACAAGCAACTAATCTAAGTTCTTTTAAGTCAAACACTGAGCTAATTCTAATGTTTATTTTCAGAGTTCAAGTATGTCTTTGGAAAGATATAAATATATAATAATATAAGATATATTCTAATATATTTATCAAGTCTGAATTTTTTGGAAAGCAGGAAACCTCAGTGTGTAAAAGGTCTTTATGAACCTGTGCTTTTTAACTGTAGTAATTTTACTCTTTCTTTTTTGCAGAAGTTATTTACTTTAGAGTTTCTTCTACAGAAAGATTTTCTTTTTTATGAGAGGTAATTGATTTTAGATATGTACTCAGTACATCAAAAATACATTTTTCACAGTGTTTGTAGTTATGAAAAAACATTAGATTATCTAGTCTGTCATCACGAGTTAAGCAGACTAAAATTTTCATCCAGCTTGCTAACATGGAACTCAACAACCATACTGAATATGGTAAATAAAATGCATAAACAAGAAGGGTGTGCAGTCTTGACCTGTGACGGTCAAGAAGTAGATAAAACGTAATTTCCCTTTGTAGTTGTTTCAGTACTTAATCACCATTATTATTGAAAATGTGTCCCTGATTTTTAATTGAATTTACCCAGCTTTACCGTAGGTCCCCTGAGTGGGTTACTGGTTTTATATCATTTTCCTCTGTTACTGTGGATCACAAAATAGCTATAGCATACCAGAGAACAGGAATGAATTTATGCTTTCCACTTATTCTCAGCATTAGCTCAGTATAATATGTGTAAATTGTCCTTGGGGGCTGCCCCAGTGGTACCCTGAGACAAAATCCACTGTCCAAGCCCACCTAGAAGCCAGATGGACCTGTCTCTAGGGCACACAAATGGAGGTTTACCTGAGCAGGCTCAGAAGTTTCCTTCAGCGTTGGTGCCGGTTTTCACAATTTCCGTGCAGCAGGCTGTGCACAGACTGCTGTGTTCTTCACGCGGCTGAGAGAAGAACCTACGAGATGTCTGTCGGATGAGGACCCCATATGAGGATTGGAGGTGGATGGATTTGGGGTAATCCTGTGCTTCTAGCCTCTCCTGAAATTCCTCTGAAGGATTCATGTCTCACTGTTAAGCTTTATTTCCAAGCTGTAGCAGTGGCCAGATTTTGCCATTAGTAGCTTTGCCAAGCGGTATCGCATTACTGAAGTACATATGCTGATACAAACATTGCTTTCTATTTCTCTGATCCAAACATTACTTTTTACAAGCACGGCTGTAGTATCAAACCCTTGATAAATCCTTCATCACCTCTTTTTTAGAGGTGATTTTTAGAGATTCCTCCCTTATTTGATGAAACAGTGCTACTGATAATGGATGTGAAGGACTGCAGAATCGTCTCTCAGACTTAAGAAAATTTAAATTTCTATGTTAAAAAATTTAGGTTTAGACTTATGAGAAACACGAACTTCACACCCAATGGCGAAATTCAATTTGCATTTGATGAGATCGAACTCCAGGTGCTTAAATCCTGGTGTATTGGGGATTTGTGTAGAGCTATGAAGCTGATAGTAAAAATCCTTAAAGAAGGAAGAGCTCACTTGCAGAAGCAGTATCACCAACTAACATGCTGAATACTTTAATTATGGTCACTGCAGGCACTTCAAGCTCAGCAGAAATGAGGTTGATGTTTGCATTGTTTATCTAAGAGATTTCATAAGGGCAGTAATAACCAGAAGTTGTGTTACTGCAAAAATAGCTGAAATAAAAACACAACGGAGAAATGCTCAGTGTCAGACAATTCTTTTGAGATAGATTGTTCTGCAAGCCGAACTCAATTTAAATCTAACTTAATATTTCATTGTCTGCCATGGATTATTTACATCAAAAATGAAATAACGTGAAGGCTAACTGCCAATTGTCCTGTGCTGTGACATATGATAAATTTAGAGATTGGAAATTCAGAGCAAAGGACAACCACTGGCATTCCAAATCGTACTGTCCTTATAAGCACAGAGCTTTCAAGCTGCTTAGGAGTGTGGTATGTATGATTATTTTGTTTCTTCCAGGTTTATGACATTTGTTTTGTAACTCTAAGCACGTGTTTAGAAATACTGCCGCAGCCTAGGCTTAAGGAAAAAAGAATCAAGCCTATAGAGGGAGTATTCTAACAGGGAAATATTACAATGTGATTTCTGCTTTGGAAGTGTGGTGTACTCTGTGCAAAAACAGTATTTACCCAGGCAAAAGTGTTACTTCTGTGACAGACTGATCAGTGGTTTATAGGTAGCTCTTTATGGACAATGCTGCGGTTTAACTTCTAAAATTCATGGTCTTCCTCGTGCTTCCTCTCACTAACAACAGAATTACGAGAACAGATTCATGGAGTGGGTGCAATAAGTTATGGAATTTAGTTTCACAGACTTTGAAGCTATCTGATATGCAAAATTCACTACTTTGTTTATATTCTAATACATTTTCTCTTCACTGAACTATGACTCTTTGTGGTGGTTTTGAGCACAGCAGTTAATGAGATATAATTAATCTTGAAGTCTCTAATAAGGCTTTAAAAGGGACTCATGTTATTTGGATCTATAGACTGTATTATTTTATTCCTAAACTCTTAGGTTTCCCTTTTTAAATAAATTAAAGAAACCCAGTGCTTTTCTTTTTTTCTTTTAATTGTCACAAGATACTTGTTGTGTTGAACTTTTCCCATATTTAATTCTACAAATGTGGTATGTTTCTGAAGCCAATGTATAGTAAAAGCTACTTGCAGTGAAATTATTAAGTATCTGTTAACAAATGTAGTTGATGTTTACTTCCCACTAGTCTCTGCCAAGGCCACTCTTTAAAGAAGCTATATCCATGACTGATTTGAAGCAGAAGATATTTTCAACAGTGAACAACTTTTCCAATTAACAGATAATTCTCCCTTTTAAAACTACATGTTTCTCCCTGAATGCTGGTCTCATTCTTGCTGCGTTTAATCTATTCACAGCTGCAGGACAAGTGGTTATGTATGGCAGCCTTAAGTATCTTCAGCTCCCATCAGCTGTAATATTGAAATTAGTGCCTCAAAGGTTCAGGCATTTGTATGATACCGTTTTCTGTCTGGCTAAAGTCAAATGGAAGGACTGGATTCTCCAGTCCCTGCTTGTGGAAAGGACATGTGAAGTAAGGGGAGGTAGGCAACGTGCATGTTTCTGTGTCTGTACCCATACCCTTGTTTGTGTTACTTGCTGGCTGCCTCGGGGCTATCCTGACTTATATCTAGCTGTGTGTTAATACTGACATCAACTCTTTTCAAGAAGGATTTCTTTATCTCTTGCTTGGCTGGTTTCACAGTTCCTAGCTTTTACAGCTGATCTAGCCTGATAATTCCCCAATTCAGCAACAGGATGGGTCCACTAGTGGGATTTTCTGCCATTCTGTTTTGCATATGTCTGCTCTAACTTTCAGTACACCTGAGTGGCTTTACAGCTTTTGGAGCACACTTATGGATTAGCTGAGCTAGGCTCACTATACGACTGGTGCGAGGCAAAGACTTTAAATTTCCCACACAGGTGACATGGATGGATCATTCTGACATCCAAAGGTAGCCTTAGCTGGCTTACTTACTGGTCTTTCTTTCTTTGTACATGGGCACAAGCCATGCTTTGGCTGAGAAGAGTTGTAGCACACAGTCCTGGAGGAGGTTTGTAGTACTGGCTTTTATAGCTTTGAATGCCAGTAGTAAAGGCAGAGTCTGTCCATGTATGTTAAATCTCAGACTTTATCCGGTAAAGGACAAGGACAACACAAGAACTCAGTTTTTCAATAATATTCACACTGCTTTGCACTTTGCCCAGAGCCTCCTGTTAAGCTGTGGTATGCAGGTGGAACATGCAGTAAGTGATTAAGCAACAAACCCACTTTCCACCTAAGCACTTGAGTGTAAGGAAATTTCTGTTTCAGGCGTCTACTCACACTTACAAAATGAGACAGCCATGCTTCTTTATGATTTGCATTTTTGCTTTGTAGAGCTCTCATTGATTCATTATTTCCCAAGATATGTATTCAACACTCACTTCAGCCATCACCATTTTGCCTGAGTAGTAGCCAAGACTTGTTTTTACAGCTTCCACGTGTGTACAAGCACAGACACACTCTGTTGGCCCTGTGTAATTATTTATGTCAAACATGTAAAACTTCTGACCTACAGCTAATTTTTGAGTGTTCGTATGTAACTTTTAAGACAAACACAATTAGAAATAATAGTAATTTAGAATAGCCTCATAATATAATTTAGTCTAGGACAAAAAATACGGAGTTTTAATTATTTTATGGTACAATATTTTTTCCTTCTGCTACAAGGCATATTTTTAACTCAGAGTTGTAGAATTTAGCATATCTTAATTTCAACTAATGTTTTTCCAGTAATAAAAGCAATTTCATATTGTAAGTACTCCAATGGAATATATGGAATAAATCAGCAGACATAAAATAAATTACTTTTACATATCAACTGAAAGAAAGAGAAAAGGGGATTTCCTTGAGGAATGAGAGCAAGGATTTTGCATCTGAAAGAATAATTTCTAGTTTAAAAGGAGACTAAAATGTTTAATAAAATGAATACACATATTTAAATAATTCCTAGAGGTTAACATGTCTGTAGGGTTAATGTACACATATGAATGTATTTTAAAGGTTGATTAAATGTCCTCAGATTGCTGTAGTTCTCAGCTGTCTAGAAGAATGTACCACACCAATCCATGAAGTTATTTACATTTCCATGTGTTAAGTATAGTAGCACGTGTGAAGATTGGGGTCTACCAGAGTATGATATAAATACATTATGAAACTGAAGAAGAAATCCGCAAAAGCCTTTCCGTCTGTGTGTCTGTATCAGGCAAACCATTCATACACTCAGGTCTTTGTTAAGGGAATGAGAAATGCAGTCAAGAGTTAAAGCCAGCATCATTATGTATACAGACCAAAAGTGTGCTTGCTTATGTAAACTCTCTTCTTTCCCATTTGGAAATGAAATTATCAATGCTTTTCATTAGCCTCATCTGGGTTTTTTAACTTTGTGAATGTCATCTGTGGCACATGGGTGCTCACCTGTATAAAAACTTTGGACTGTATTATGCAAGATATCAGATGTAGGTTAGGTAACTGATAGCAAACTTGAACACAGAAAATTTACCTGTCTTTTGGGTTCCTTTCTTTATCTAATGGCATAGGTACCTAGTTCATCTTCTGTGTTGCATGGACACTGTGAGCAAGGTCTTGCACTGCAGACGAATGTGGATTGATAACTATTCCCCCTCCTGATCTGACAGTGGCCCTTTCTCAGTGTTTGGCTTCATTTTTTGTGTTCTTGACATGAACATGCTTGTTTTGCCATGGATTTCTGTACTTGGAAGACTACTCATTAGTTTTCCGTGGTGTGAGCATGGATTTTTTTACATATCAAATTAACCAACCGTAAATGTTTTGGGTTGGTTGTTTTGTTTTTTTTTCCCCTGAAATATTGGATGAGAGTACAGTCACAGGAGTTCCATATGTAAAAAATTGAGAGCAAACTTGTGAGCTTTTGAGCAGAGTGCTTTGTTAGCAATACTGATCTTGGAATTCCTGCATAGTGGTGTATTAGTTCTGAGGTGAAAATACTTCAGGGAAGCTAAGATACAGCTTCAGCTAAGATACAGCTTCAGCTACCAGCATACTCTTAATATTTTTCTTCTAAGAATAGAGGTATTTTTTTTGTAATTGCTGTTTTGGAAGTGAAACATATCTCAATACTCTGACTTTGCTGAGCAATTGGAAACCCCTATGGTGTTTTCAAATCACTTAGGGAAAAAAAAAAAAAATTTCAGCTTGGATCTGACAAACTTTGTCTCTTTCCTAAGTTGCTGACCAGCGAAGAAGAGAGAAACTGAAAAAGAAGGTAGCCAGGTGTGAAGAGGAAATGAGCATGGGTAAAACTGTCTCCCAATCCAGCTCAAGAGAGAGTGGAAGGCTGCTGCAATCCTCTTTTGGAAGGGTGAGATAATTTTGTTTAGTAGATATCGTAGTCTACTTGCCTCCCATAATAACAGCTCATCACTGCTGTGCAGCAGCTCTGGAGGGAGGGCTGGCGTATTTCAAGCAGTGGAAAATAGACAAGGGTCTTCCTGGCACATGCCCAACACCAAATGCACATCTCTGCCTTCTGACAAAGATGCAGGTATCTGGATGAAGAGTGCTGCTGGTAAATTCAACCTCTAGTTACCCTTGAATCTTCTTGCTTTCATCTCAGCTGAAATTCCCATGTCCTCTCTGTCACTCCAAAGCTTTCTACCATTTCCTAAGGCAGAACTCCAGTTATCGCTAACCTTCCTAGCAGAAGAATCAAGAATCTTCTATTTTTTTTTTCTGTATCCAGTGTAAATATATTCAGTCTCTAACAGTATACTACTACATGTTCAAATTGAAGTTACTGAAAGTGAAAATAGTACTTCAGCCATCAAAATAAGTGCTTTTCTGTGTATATACACAGGTTCACTTATTTTGGCTGACATTTCATCCAGATATGTGCTGTATATTTCCAAATAAAATAAATAAATAGCCTAATAAATTACAGTCTCTTT
Organism: Caprimulgus europaeus; assembly: GCA_907165065.1. The sequence continues at coordinate 19,875,426 of OU015532.1, read as the reverse complement.
TTCGTCACCGTAAAGGAGCAACTGCAGCTTGAAACAGAATGATGTTTTAATTCTGTTGATTTTAACAGCAAATGCTTCATGTGTTGTTTAAATATCTGTAGAGTTGGAGAACATTTCCAAGTAAATAAAACTCAAATTTTATTTTTTATTAACACCATTTTTGTCCTTCCATTTTATTTTCTGCAAACTGGGGGCAGGAGAAGTTCCTTAAATTATTTCATCACATAGCCAAGTAAAGTGTGCTTAAAATCTCTCTCTCTAATTACTGCATAAATTGTCAGTTTTAAAATGCAAGGAGGTACATACAATCTTTCATATAGCGTTATAAGAGACTGTTGCTTCTTTCCTTTGTTTCAATCTTTTGCAGAACAAGGTATTTCTAAAATAATATCTGTCCCAATTCTTCTAATTACTTACAGATGCCTTCCCACCAATGTTTGTCTTGAAAGTGTAGTCTGTATCATGCCAACACAAGCTACAGCTTTCCTTATGTTTGCTAGCCTCAGGGAATAATTCAACTAACTGTCTGAATCTGAATTTCAGGTTATCAGCTGAAAAGTGTGTGTTAGAAAGTGATGTTGGGAGACTTGCCAAACTAATGTTTAGCCACACGTAAAAAGTAATTTTTTTATATAATACTTTTTGCCTCCAGGCTTTTTTTTAACTTTACAAATGCAAAGAGTAATCTTCACTAAAATACCTTTTGGCACTTTGTTAATCAAATAATTGATTGCTGGACTTACAAAATCTGTTTCCCCGTAGTATAAACAAGAGCACCAGTGAATCAGTGAGAGGTGAAAATCTGTAAGTGAGCCTTCTGGTAGAAGAGTAGGCAGTGGAAGTAATTGGTCTGTCATATTTTTGTGCTAAAAATGAAGCCCTATTTAAACTTTACTTAATTTACCAAAATATACATTGATTTCCTATGCCTGTTTATATACCAAGGGAGGATTCTTCTACTTCAATGATCAGATGTCCTGTAATGCATTGTGAGGATGAGTTAGCCATTCCAATTGTATTTCTGTAGCCATCAGGATATATGGATAGGTGACAGTTGGAAAACAAATTCTAAGGATGCTTGTTAAAGCCTATGATAATGTTGAGGATTTTTGCCACACAATAATCATATTATTGCTGTCACTGTTGCCATTAGGAAAAAGCTGATTATACATGTTCTATTTGTGGAACTGCTCCAAAAATTGTTTTGTTGAATTAGGATATTCTTGGGTTGAGATGAGATTCAGAACAAATTTGAAGCAGTTAACCTTGGAATACTCCAGGTTTCCAGGGAGGTAATGGCAAGAGTAGAATGTGGTCTAGTGCTTAATAAGCATCTTACAACGTCACAGGAGGAATGGAAGAAAAAGAGACAAGTAGGATTTTCCTGGCTTTGCCACTGTGTAAGAATACAAAAGTTAAAGAAATCACTTTCATAGTGCATAATTTCTAGCCTAATAAAATGTGGCTCTTGTAAAATATATATACCAATTTAAGAGTATCATTCATACATATATCTGTATATAAAAATATAATAACCCTTGTAACTGACACGGTCAATGTCTGACTAGATTATAGGCTAAATACATGCTAACCAGCTTTGATATCAGTGTATTTTATTATAACTTGAGCCAATTATGAAACTGAATAGTTATAATTTATCTTGAACCTGACTGGCCTGCTCTTTGTTTTGTATAAGGGTTTAAATGCACAAGAACAGTTAATTCTTTATCTGCTTTATGGAGTTATAAATGTAAAGTTACTGTAATATGAGAATCTGCTATAATATGTAATGAACTGAGAAAGTTTTTTCTGTTGTTGTTACCTAGATTTCATTACTGACTCTTTGAAATAATCAGTGATTTTAATCAAGGAGAGAATTTTGATCACAGAGATAAAAGTGTTCCATGTAGAGCCATAGGTTAAGGTGTGATAGGTGTTTATGGTGCATCATGCCTTTCTCTGGTTTTATCAGAAGACCTAAGTGAGAAGCGAAGGAGCAGGCTCATTTTCAAGTGGCACAACAGAGCAGTCTTTGGATGAGATCGCTGGCAACTAAGCTACTTCAAGGACAGTAGTTTCTCTCTCACAGTCAAGTAGAGGGGCAGGAAAAGCATAAGCTGTCCTGGGGACAGCTGTACTTCTCTTCTGCTCCTCTCTTTCCTTGTATCATAGTGATGATGCTTGACATCATGTGTGAAAGTTAATGACAATAGGATGATAAACTACAGATATGGATGCTGAAAGGGCTGCTAACTTTTTATTTGTGTGTCTTTGTGAATATGTACCTTTTAAGCAAGCATTTAGAGACTTAGACTCAAAAGCTTGAGGATGAATAAGCAGCACATTTGTAGGTATCCACTCATTTATCTGTCAGCAAATTACTTAAATATACTCCTTCTTTAATGAGTTACTCTTAAGCTTTCTCACAATAGAAAAGGCTGTTTGACACAGTCTGGAAAATACCGTGACACCTATGCATAGAATGCCACTACCATGTTGTCTTCCCAACTGCTGCCAGGGATTGAAAGCTATATCCTAGTGAAATCTCTAGGTATTTAATTTTACTTTTTCTGTACAAAGCTGATTTTCGTTTTTAAACATTCGTCTGAGTGATTCAGTGGTTCAAACTGCATGAAGCTCAATACGACTTACCTCTGAAGCACGAAAACCTGCATTGAGCTGGATATGAGTAAAATCTCTGATTTGAGCAAGACTTGGTATTTCATATCCCATGTTCAGATAATCCTATTAATAAGAATTTGGGGCTGATAATGAATTTTTTAAAAGAAATTAATCCATGCCAAAAGTCAGTTGGAGGAAGGCTGCTCCATAGGAGGGTAAATTTTATTTTTTAACCATTTGAAGTGTGGTTGCCATTGCCTTGACATTTCAAGATCCCTTTCAGTCTGTTTTTTGAGGCTTATGTTGATTTCTTAAGAATGACAGTTATGCACATCTACTTTACATATGAAATGTAGATCAGGAAACACCATTAACTATTTCTAATCTCTCTTGTTAATTTTTTATGCAGCACACATGCATGGCTATGTGAACTGCCTACTTAAATGCTTTATATTTTAAGATTTATTATACTGTTATGATGTTGACAATCTGAAGAGGTATTGTGCTTGAATTAGTTCTGTCAGAACGAGAGATGTAATTGACTAAAGAAAGCAGAAGAACCTTCTGAGCATGAAAGAAAGACATTTTCAGCAGGAGTGTGCAGGAATTTCCCTTCAGGCTTCATAGTGACGATCACCTCTCATGGTGTTTGTTTGAATTAATATGTTTCCATATCACATTCAGTAATATCCCTTATTAATGACATCACAGTATTTGATTAAAGTAGGAACATACCACATTATACAATTGAATATCACATGTACACACAAAAGGAAATAATGTAACAGGAACATAGTTTTGAATGAGAAAAATGTTTATTATTATTGTTGCCAGTATGCAAACTGATTATATTCATACAGGTCTTATTGTTCACATATTTGTGTGATTTTTTTTCTCTTGCCTTTCTCAATTCTTAACTAATTATTGAAGTGTGTAATGAAATGAACAGATGACGTACAAGGGGATTATGAGCCCCAAGGCAGCTTGTCGCTTACTACAGGAGACCTTTGCTCTGTCCAGGCAGTGGAGAGCAGGTGCTCAGCCCACTTACAGCAATGATAAATGGTTTATAAATGGAGCTGTCTCGAATTACAAGAATCAGTTGCTCATTTATTACAAAATTGCAGCTTCTGTATCTTGACAGTGCAGTTCATAAAGTGTCTCTCTGATCTCATTTTATGATGGTAGGTGAACTATTGTATTGGAAAACCTTTTCATATAAGAATTAATTTAAAGACTTAAATGCATCTTGGTGTAATTTCAGTGACCCCACTGAGAGATGTCTTTGGACTATTTATGTGAAAATAGATTTAGCAAGCTTTTTTTGCAGACGTTGTTTTTTATAAGGCAGCTGATATTCAGTGGCTTTTGAGTTGAGAAACTAAATTTCTTTTAGAAATTAAAAGTAACTTAAAGAGAAATCTGAATTCTTTCTCTGTGCTACTTCTCTTGCCCATCAGATGACAGCAATATGCTTTGATCTATTCTTACTCAATTTTCTCTTCTACAGAGTCCTTGAAGATTCAGGGGTTCTCTCTATACAGGCTTGCTGCAAGTAATATACCATTTACCCCAGTTTTGTGACTAACAAAATTGAAGCATAAATACGTAATTTATGAAAAAAATTTAAGGGGGTTATTATTGCTGAAATGTATCATTGAGTAAATTTGTATCTTTTGAAACAAATTACAGTTGGTTGAATCAATAGAATAGGAACATATATTGGTAAGCAAGATAGGTGTCAAGATTCTTGACTCTAATTTACATTAGTTAAGTTCTTGATAGGGCTAGTGTCCAAAGCTGTGATACTTGCATGGAATATGTATGTATATTTTTTAATTGTATCTGAGGAATAGAGCTGAATATCTTTAAATCAATGTGTTACTGCATATTTTTAGGCATGTTTTTATCATCTTTTTTTTTTTTTTCCCCAGCTAAACATCTAGTGTTTTGATAGATACAGATGAGAAAAGAAAAGGAACATACTTGCTTACAGTTAGCTTGCCTATACCCACACAGGTGTACCAATAATTTTCTGAAAGCTTGGTGACAAATTGCAGACAAACAGCATTCTCTGACACTCCTTAAAATTTTTTTGAAGTCACCAACATACTTCCTTGCACCTGTTATCATTTCTTTGTATATCTGCAGGCTAAACTGCCTACCTGTTTGGGCAGTAAAGGTTTACCCCAGGTAAGGGCTTCAAAAGACATTCTTCTTTCTCAGTACTTGAATAAAGACATTTGAAGACAGACACAAGTAACAGCTTGAGTTTGCAGTTCTGTCTAGCCATGACCTTAGCTACTTGTTCTGTTCCATTTATAATACATTTGAGTAGGAGAAGAAAAGAACTGTCCTAAGCTTCCTCATACATAAGGAGTGCTTAAGTTTAGGATATTGCATTGTTTACCCTGTACCTTTGCCTTGTTTTAGGATTGGTTCAACTGCTTCCAAGGAATAGAACATGTGGCTTTCATGAGGTGAAGTTGTGTAATTGGCTAATATAATTTAATATTTTTTAATTATTATTTTGTATATCACAGGGCACCATTCATCATATGTTCACAAATGCTTTTACAATCTTATTGATATTGCAGCTCCATGTACTGTTTTAATCACTCAGAGTAAAAAGTATACAAGAAAAATTAAGCTGTTTGTAATACACACTGAAGGATATGGAATTAGCTTTTCAAAACATCTATATAGGTGGATTCTGAAACTTTCCAGTCTTATCTGTTTTCTATAGTGCTAAGCTACCACTGCAAGTACTTTACATGCAAACAATCACACTGGTAAGCCTTATTATACTTCTTGCTAACACAGGCAGTTGTTTGGCATTGTTACTGCATGTTATCAGTTCAGCATTTAATTATGCTGTACTAGTAAAATAAAGTTGGCTCACATGAGAGACCATCAAGAAGGGCTTCTTTTGGCTCAACTAACCAAAAAAAAAAAAAAAACAACCTCTTTTCCTCTTTGCATTATGCATCAGCAACTATGGACATTTTGGGGTACTGGAATAGCATAGGTAGGTCTTACCAATGTGGGAGAAAATTGTTATATGGAATTATTGTGAAGGAAATATGTGATATGAGAGCAGTGTGATCTGTGACTTAATTTTGATGGTAAACTATTTGCATTTTTTAATATTCCACTAAATAGCATTTACTACATTCCACAAAATGTATATTCTTCATCGGGAGTTTCAATTTTAAATATTAAGTGGTTCTAAAAGGGGAAAAAGTTGAATAGTGTAGATTCAAAGCAGTAACAGTAGCAGTGTTATGAGAAAATGCAGCATTTGTACAGTAAGAGTCATACTGCTTAAAACTTTTAGGAACATCTCTTAGGATTTGAATGATAGGATAGAAAATCTGCATTTATTTACAAGCTAATATTGTTGTGGTTTAACCCCAGCTGCCAACTAAGCACCACACAGCTGCTTGCTCACTCCACCCCAGTGGGACAGGAGAGAGAATTGGAAGAATACAAGTGAGAAAACTCCTGGGTTGAGATAAAGACAGTTTAATAGGTAAACCAAAAGCCGCATGTGCTGGAGGACATTATGATTGTTTGGATCATCATAACAATTAGGACATTTCTCATTACACAAGGTAACATCCTATGTTTGTACAGCCCTGTCAAAGATGTTCATCTCCCACCTACAGGAAGAAAAGGGTCACACATGGAATAAACAGTTACTTATAGTTTTCTTATTCTGTGTCTTAAACTACATTGCAGTATTTTCTATGTTGGTCTAAGTTCATAGAATCACAGAATCTCCTGGTTGGAAAAGACCTCCGAGATCATCGAGTCCAACCGTATCTGTCCACTAATAAACCATATCTCTGAGCGTCCCATCTACCCGTATTTTAAACACCTCCAGGGATGGTGACTCAACCACCTCCCTGGGCAGCCCATTCCAGTGCCTGAGAACCCTTTTGGTGAAGAAATTTTTCCTCACATCCAATCTGAACCTCCCTTGGTGCAACTTGAGGCCATTTCCTCTTGTTCTATCACTAGTTACCTGGGAGAAAAGACACACTCCCCCCTCACTACACCCTCCTTTCAGGTAGTTGTAGAGAGCGATAAGGTCTCCCCTCAGCCTCCTCTTCTCTAGGCTAAACAACCCCAGTTCCCTCAGCCACTCCTCATAAGGCTTGTTCCCCAGACCCTTCCCCAGCTTCACTGCCCTTCTCTGGACAAAGTTGAATCAGTGAGTGGTGCCCCTTACAGAATATACATCTTGTAAAGATAGCCAGTGTGTGATACACCTTGAAGCTAGTAGGATAATTATGGACAATATCTACCTTACCTTGCCCAGGTGGTATGAACAAAGCATACCCAGATAAAGTAATTTGCCTCAATGCAAAGATTCCTTGACTTTTAAAAATGTATTGAGCCTTTGGACTAACATGATTAAAACTTGATTTGATGTAGCCATCAATATTCTGTAACAAAGCACCAGTGCTTTGCTACTGAAGCAAACCATTTTCTTATTACTCTTTTATTTCCAATGATGATATTTTAAAAGCTGTTAGCAGTGGGGCTGGTCTGCAACCAGTTTGATTTTTAAAAAATTGAAAGTTTTTACATAGAAAATACCTCCAGGTTGGTATAGCTGGAAATACTAACTTAAGCAAAGCTGATAACTTGCAAAGCAATCAAATCTTTTTTTAATTTTTTCTAGAGTTTCTTGGAAGCAGAAGACAAAGACAGCCTCTTCCCCTGTGCTCAGCAGGCACCGTACCTATCAAGAGTGCTGTCTCCTTATGGTGAGCATGGCTTGGTTCACTCCAGTCGAGTAAAATGTGCCAGAAAAGATTTTTGGAATACATCTAACACATACAACTCGAATTCAAGTGTCAGTACATCAAGTACACCAAGAAAAAGCTCTGGACTTTCATGCAGTTGCTCCACTGATAGATTTGTGAGCATTAGTCATTCCCAGAGGTGTCAAGGAAGCCACTCCAAAATACACAGTGGGGATCTCCTAGACAGGCACTCCGAATTCTTTACTGATAGCCGAAAACCTTTTACTCCACGCACGTTGATATCGGATGCTAAATCTTTCCTGTCAGAGTACAGGTATTACACTCCTGCTCGAAGGAGAAGGAAAAATCACTGCAAGCAGCATGTGGAAGCTCAAACACAGACTGATATGAGCAGGTACAGAGATTAAAGCTTTATTTTGAAACTGTAGAATTTAGATGTTATCATAACAGTGTCTTCATAAAAGCAACGTGGTTTACTCTCATTTACATTTGTATAAAACTGAAGCAATTATTCTGAAATTATTCTAGATATGCCTTAGCAAAAGCTAGAACAGAATGCAATTTTCCTGTTCCCTCTCTTTTCTTTGCTCTCTCTGGTGTAGAGTTGTGCTTTCTGTCTCCTAAAGAATTAACCACTATAAACATGCAAATAGTTCCCCATTGTTCCTCCCGTAGTCTCATACTTTCCAATTTGTTAATTAATACATCATACAAAGATCCTTCTTAAAAAAAATTCCTTAATGCAGCTCTTCATTGTGTTTTTCTCATTTTAATTTAAATGCCTTCAGATGTATCCTATCTGACATATTTTATACAATATGAATGTCCTCTTGCATTGAACGCCTTAGCAAATGAAACAGTTTTGGTTTACTTTTGTTTTTACTGATACTACTTCATAAAGAGAAATCTTACCTCTTTTGTGTCCCCAGTGCCTGCATGTCCAACTCTGGTTTTGTCCTAGAACAAAGCAGGAGTTTCATAAGACTGGAATTATGATGGCTTCAGCTCCATATTGCAACTATTGATTTTCTGGCTGTGGGTCATATATTTTCCTGGTGCACTTTTAATGTGTAGGATCATTTCCATTCTCAATTCTGAACAATTATTTTTGATAGTTTAGCTATCCTCTGTAAATATACAGCCAGATAATGGATTTGGATCACCTGAGTATGACTATTGTCATCCTTCAAAATGAACTATAGCTTAGTTTTATTATGCAAATGGAAGTCTGTCAGAAATTTTCTAAATTGTCTGAGACGTTTCAGTACTAGGTCCTGGCGTTCAGATTGATGGAAATTTCCGCAGGGGCACTGGTATTCTCATCTTGCATATTTTGAAAGTCGCCTTCTTGGAAATCTAACACATTTCTAAATTTTGTAGCTTTCCATCTGCAGACAAAGCATCTGAGAGAAAAGTTATGACTGCACAGCAGATCACATTGCAGGTAATACATCTGTCAGTCACCTGGATACTCTTACCACACTCCTCACCATCATTTTGGAGTATATACTTCATCTCTGCCACAGCAGTGTACAACTGATTTAAGTTTCATTTTCTTTATTGTCATGAGATGAATTAGTTCTGTAGAGGAGGGAGATTTTCAGAAGAACAAGTGGAAACAACAAGAAAAAATATTGAGGCAAGTGAAGAGATCTTAGGATATTACAAAATTTCAAATTTTTTTCCTACAGTTTTTACAAGTGCACTGTCACTTAAATATCTGTTAAGGACATAGATATTGGTACCATTGAATTGGTATATTATTTTCCAGCAGCAGAAGGTCTCTCTTTTTCAAGTATTTATTTTCTTCATTTTTACATTGGATAACATACTCCAAAAACCCTCAATAGAAGAATTCGAACTAAGGAGTCCCTTCCTCAGAGGAAGAACCCAAAGTAGTGGGTGAGGTTTTCCTTGATACTGTTTGCCTTCTGTCTTGCTGAATGTATCCAGAATGCTTTAGTGAAAAATTACACCACTTCAAATTCTGCCACCTCCTAGTGTTTTTTTGTCATTGTCACAGAAATGTGTGCATCCATCATTTTGATTTGAATTGCTAAGTGTTTGTGAAAGTTCAACTTAGTTTTTCAGTTATTTGGTCTTTCAGAAATTGCCTTAGTGTGTGGTGTTTTAAGTTTATTAGATTTTAAAGAATATCAGTATCTTTGGGAAGCAGAGGGAAGCAGGAAGACCTGAAATATTTCTAAAGACTTCAAATCTGATGTTGTTTTGTCTTAATTTGTACTAATATTTGGATGGAAGAGGTTTTTTTAGAAGTTAGGCCCTTTCTTTGTGCTTTATCTTTTAGCCACTATTCAGACAAGTCCTTAAAAAGCCCTGTCAAACGTAAGAGAAATCCTTGAATAACTGTGGACTTTCTTCCTGAATAAAGGCTGCAGGGCCAGACTCTTCATGTCTCTAGCTTAATGAGGCAAACAGTTACTAGAGGAGAGGGGTGAGAGATAATATGTATTTATAGCTTTACTGAAAATAGAAGAGAGACCACCTGAATTGATCTGCATCTGACCTCATTAAGAAAAGGTTAAATAATTACTCAGAAGGCTTCACTTCAGTTCCTTGAAGAACTTCTGATTTCATTTCAAAACTTTCATATCTGACTTTTTCTTTGGCTGTTGTAAAAGTGACAACGGTAAGTCATGTAGCATGTAGCTATACAGTGGCTCTTTCAGATTATTATCATTTAAAATGCATGTAGTCAGCAACTTTACTTTCCATCTGTTTTGGTCAAGCAGCTCAAGAGATGTGATTTAGAGTGCTGATTCCTGTTTTTGCATACCAAATTTTACTCTTATTGGTGACATTGACCCTCTCTAGTTTTTAGAGAGTTCATCTTTGACATAGTTGTCAGAGGAGAAATGTTCCACATTTCCTGTTGCCCCTAACAAAAATTTTGGATGTCAAAGCTGATGACCCTTTGCTGCCATTTGTCTGTTTACCCAAAGTTTCTCAGAAAAGACATAAAATTTGTAGGGCTGCTTACTCACAGATAGTTATTAGCTTCATTTTCATGGTAAAATTTACTGTGTATTTGCACTGTAAATAAAGCTTTTATCTCTGTGTTGTAGGCTGAAGATAGAAGATGTACTGTGGATGAGCCTGAGAGAGAAATAGCTGCTTTTCCATACTCCTTCCTAAGGTGCCTGATTTACAGCAGGAAGGAATATTTGAAGCATTCCTTCTTGCTTTCTGTACAGCTGCTTCTTAGGCCATAAGTCTTCACTACTCGTTCTCTTTATAAGTCTCTTCTCACAGCACTTCTGTTTGGTTGGATTTTTTAGATCAATGGCCTTTCCCAGCTACAAAATTCATTATTTTCTTCTGGTAAAGTTCCACTGGGAAGCCAATTAAGAAAGAGAGCTCTGACATACATGAGTATTTTGTTACAAGTGAGAGCGATGACACGTTCATACAGCTGTTAGTTCTGTACATCTGAGCATGCAGCTGAGCCTGCAGACTAGGTATTTCTTATACATTACTACAACTAAATATTGGATTGGAACTCCAACTGGTATTTCCTTTCAGGAAAAAGGGTCTCCAGACATCTAGGCTTTTGAATCCACGATCTGCGAGAACTGCAGACCAGAGGCATTTCCCACATCCTTTTCTGAAAACATAGCACTGAGATTTAGAATGTTGTCTACAATACAAGAACAGTGTTGGAAATCAGGCCAGAACCCAAGGGCTCCAGGCTGGTTCTCCCTCATTGCTGACCTAAGTATCATGCATGACTCGCTGATTGGCTCTCTGGCCTTTTTATTTGAGGAGAAAATTATACTCTGAGTAAAAAGGCATTCTCGGGGATAGTGGAGGTCTGTACAACATCTGAAGGAACACTGAGGTCTTTTGAGGTATTATAGCACTGCATCTAATGAGGGGTTATAATACCTTTCAGTGTAAGCAGTGGATATTGCTACCGGGGCAGGGTTTGGGGGTGTGGCACAGCATGGCTCTAGAAAAAAGTGAGATGCAAGGTAGTAGAGAGGGTTTTTAGAATGTTGCTCTTTCTAACCTTGTGATTTTCTGATTAGAGAGACATCATTGTATTCTCAGCAGTTTTCAGCAAGGAGGACTATAGAGGCTGAGTAAGTATGCTTAAACCATTTTTCCGCTAGTTTGCAAGCATTAAACTAGAAACTTCCTCGAAACTGATGAACTTGAAATAGTAAAAGAGGACTCAGAATAACCTGTTGTTCACAATTTACAATAGAACTGACATGGCTGCGTCATTATATGATACTTTAAAATTTCCATGTAAATCTAAAAATGAAGAAAATTATCTTCTTGTCCAGTGGCTATACTTTAAATGTTTCTAGTTCTTCTTTGGTCTGTAATCTCTGAAGCAAATGTTGGCAAAATCAAGTATCGAGTTGAAGGGCATTCTTACCCCACTTCTGCTCTAAAATTTGATGAAAATTAGATGAGGTTTGAGTTATATTCAGAAACACTGCCAATGCTTTATCCTGTGAACTTGGGAAAGTACTTTAATTCTTTGTGCTTTAGGACAGGCTTGTTCTTGCCTAACTTTAAGGATATAATATAGGTATCAAAGATCAGCTATAGTTATTTTTCTTGATTATAGAGGGAACCAAAATGACAATCTTCAGGCTGGATGACAAATTTTATGTAAAGAAAGTCATGCAAGATTTATTCCATTTTTTATTTTCTGTCTATTAAGACTGAAAGATGATTTGATAGAGCTTGATTGGATACTTTGGGATAATTAGAAAGATGCTATGAAAGAGAAACAGCAGTGAAATCATTCCTTTTGAGGTTTACTTTCTTGTTGTTTTCCAAACAAAACTCAAAATTTTGGAGAGTCTCCCATTTGGAGCAACTGACATCAACAAGGCTTCAAGAGGTATTAGCATAGAGAGAAAACTGATCAAAGAGGTGAAAGCCACATCTCACACTAACCAGGATTTTGTACATCAAAGAGTTGTTGTTGAAAGGAATGGAGGCTGTCAAATAAGCACTTACATTTTTCTGAGCTTCCATGGAGGACTAGCAATTTTCAGTTTCCGTCAGGTTCTCTAGAAGCTCCTTTGGAAGCCTTTACTCAGAGCATCAAACTGCAGTTCTGCGCTTTCTCCCCAGCTGGCACCTTTCTTCTGGAGTGCAGAGCAGTTTCTGGACGCTTTCCAAGATTTGCTGATTTCTTCTCTCAGGATCTCTGTGCTAATTTATACCACAACAGAAAGTTAGCGTAAACACAAAGCACCATAGTGACCTTTCTAATAGTCTGGTATTTTACACAGGGTTTTTTATTCTTATTCAAATTGAATGAAAGGCTTAGTTTGTCCTGATAGAATTACATTTTTTAATAACAGCAGCTGGTGCCGAGAACTATACAATCTTCTTAGTGGCATTTCCCATACAGGTGATTGGACCTACTGCATTGTGTAATATGTGTCTCTATTGTAAGACATTTAACACTGGGTTTTCTATTCTCCCGGCAGGGAAGAAGAGTTTTTATATTTAGCTTTCATTGAAGATGTAACAAATGAAATTCTTAGTCTTGGGCTGTTTTCTAACAGGTAGGTTACAGCTGGTTTTAAATTTCTAATGCTGTGTCAGAAACACACAGACTCTGTAAGAAAGGAACTTTTCTTTCCCCTTTCTTACATGAAGAAAAGGAAACGGAACAAATGCAAGGGATAACTGTGTATCTGTATATTCTTAAAGGCAAAGAGATGATTACTAAACACTACTTCCCTTCAGTGTTTGGAAATTACTCCAGGTTGTGGAGTCTCCTTCTCTGGAGATGCTCAGAACCGGCCTGGATGCCTTCCTGTGTGATCTCATCTAGGTGTTCCTGCTCCAGCAGGGGGATTGGACTGGATGATCTTTCGGGGTCCCTTCCAATCCCTGACATTCTGTGATTCTGTGAACTAGGAAAGACCTTGGTGTCATCTACTTTGATCTGCTGCTAGGTACCATGAGATAAAGCCTCTCTTAGAGACTGACCTGGAACCATAGGTGGAGTAATACTAAGAATCATTTTACTCTGCAACATCTGTTTTGCTAAATAAATCAAGTTACTAATGTTTCACACAATAGATTCTCCATCTCCCTTCTTTCCTTGTTCCTGTTCCAGTAGGAATTCAGTCATCAGCATGGGTTGTCAGGATTACATACTGTTTCAGATAGGGTTCACCAGTTGCTAAATCAGATTTTTTTCATTAATTAAACAATAAGTCATAATACAATTCACGTATTTGAGTAGTACTCCCAAATTCTTTTCCATGCCAGCTCTCTCTGATAATGAACTGTCTGTTTATAGCTAAAAAACCCTGCAGTATTTCTGATACAGAATTTTAACCCATTTTTGTAACTCCATTTTCAAGGCAGTGTAATTTCAGCATAATATTCTGATCTTCCTCTGGGTTGATAATGTTCCCAGTTTTTCTGTTCTGTGCACTCTCATGTTTTTTTTTCATGTCAGGGCTATAAATGAGAATGTTAAATACACTAAACAAAAAAATTAATCTTTGAGAAAGTTCAAGAACAGCCTGCTTCTGCTTCTTTTTTACAGTAATGTTGTCTGCCCTTAAAACCCTTCTAGCACTAATATTTTTTTTTTAATAATTTCTCATTTAAACTAGATTAAATTCACTTGACCTTTTGGAAATTTGTTCCAGTGACTGTGTACCTTAGTTGTCACAGAGCACTTCCTCTGTGCTGAAATCTTTTCTCATCCTGCTTAAGCCATGGAAGAAAGCTCTCAGGACTGAGGACTTTTCACTGGATGTTTTTCTGAAGCTGGATTTTTTTCCCTTCCTTTTTTTTATACTTGTGTATATCAGCCACTATGGTGCACCTAAGAGATTTTGGATACTTTAGCATGCCAGTAGAACTACCACTGGATTGTTTTCCTCCACTGCATAGACCCAAGAGACCAAACACACCCAGAGTTGTGCTACTGATCACCCCATGGTTACCACCTGCTGCCCAGAGCTGAGTCTGCCTGCTGAGCATGTGTCCAGTGGGATACCAGAGGACTCTGGGTAGTGACAGAGCATAATTGAAACAATCTTAGTGGTCCCATTCAGCTAAGAAATTACAATAAAAAACTAAGTACATTAATTTATGTAGAGCTGTTTAAAGTATGTTTTCTTCCTGGGAAATAATTTAATTGTTTATTTGCAGGGTTCTGGAAGAACTGTTTGAGTGTCATATACAAGAAAATAAGAACCGTTTGGATGAGGTAGGTTCTGCCCCTATATTATTCTCCCTCTCTGCACATGAACTCAGTGACACTTCCGAAGTAGAGTGGAAATGCACTGATGTATTTGTGGGTCAAGGTAAGCAGAATGTGCAGTGGGGAGCATCTTTCTCCATAAGTGAGATTTGCAGACTAATGGATCATGGTAGATCAGGAGTCACAGGCACAGTCACAAAAAGGGACAATAGTCAACTCAGTTTGGTGACACTTGCTTGTATAATTTAGTCACTTGATTGCAAGCAGCCTCCCTTTCCTTATGGCAGAATTAAGCCCTGAGTTCTGGGCAGATAGGCGCCATGGGGCTGGAGGAGTGTCACTCTCTCTTCCTTCACCCTCTAGAACAAAATGCGCCACTTGTTGGATGTACTGAAGGCAGACCTGGGCTGCAGCCCGGGCAGCAGTGCAGAGCAAACCCACGTGGGCTGGGAAGCCTTTGACTCGCTGGATCTGCAAGAGTTGGATACAATGGAAGAGCTCAAGTTGACCAGTAAAAGTCAGAGGCAAAGAAAAGCTACAAAAAGTGAAGAATTCTTTGGGACTGTGGACTTACCGTTAAAGGAACCAAATAAATGTGAATCACCAGCATGCAGGGAAAGTTCAAAGGAGACACAGAGCAAGGGTGACTTTTTAGAAGATGTTGCTGAAACGATGTGTGCTGGGACAGAGTCAGACTCTTGTGTGAAGTCTGAAGAAAACCCAGACATTTCACCCTCATCCGAGGCCACTTTAAACTTGATTATTTGTGACAGTGATTTGGAAGCCAACAAGGAACTTGGTGATCTTGAGGAAAGCTTTGCAGAGACCCTTCAGATCTCACATGACTATTCGTAACAGTAGCCAAAACTTAGCTATTAAATAGAGCTAGTTTTGTGGAGAACTGCCATTTGTTAAATAGTAGTAAATTATTTGGTTTATTTTCAGTTTATTTCTGTTTAAATGCTGCTAAAATCTCCCTAGCAGGATACTGTTAATTGGGCGTTAACTAATCTTTGTATTAATGTAGACTTTAAAAGGTAAAGTGTCAGTTATAAAAAAAAATTGTATATTTTGTCTATAATTGTATAACTCAGAAGTAACTTTTGAGAATATTAAAATTAGATGTATATTTTTAGAAAGCTGTAATAGTAAGTTATGAAATATTTATTGGATTTTATTTTTAATAAATAAATTAATTGCTACTCCAGTTGTAGTCCTGCTACAAAGATCCAAGATTTTGTAGTCTGCAAGACTTCAACTTACCCACATCAAAACATCACCTGCAGAGCAGAAATGGAACCGTTTGTCCACCCTGGAAGAGGGCATTGTTTAATGTTAAATCTCATTGAGGCACTTCGTGCTTGTAATAAACTTTTTTCCTTTTCCAGTAACTGTGGAACACAAGAAACACCTTTTCCTTGCATTGCCTAGGGCGAAGTAAGGAGTGAGTGTGGACAGGCAGCTTTTCTGAACATAAGAATTTCTTTTGGTTCTGGTAGATGATCATTCCTCCTTCAGCCACGAACAAAACTGTCTTATTCATTGTACCCAAAGGTATAAAGAGCCATTTTGCAGTATTGGCTGCTTTTCCTCTTTGCCTAACCTCCTGTCAACTTTCTGGCCTGAATTTATCTCTAGCTGCTGCATACGGCAGCTCTTGAGCAGTTTAACACGCAGCTCGTTTGTTTGTTTGTTTTATACGCAGCTCGTAGCTGTTTAATCCTAGGTGTCCATGATTCAGCTGATATTTCTGGAAAGTGAAGACTGCACCAGTTTCAAACTGCACAACACTAAAATAACACAGTTCAATTTCTTGCATTAACGACAACCTTGGCATAGCGTTCTGCATCAAGCTTTGGTTTTGAATAAAGATCAAGCTGGGCACTGACGGATGACTAGGACTACCTAGTAGAAGACCCATCAGGCATCTTGTATAGCAAATAGAGAAAAGGTGATCTATTTTATGATTAAAATTTAAATTGAAGTTAGCACATTCATTGCACAAAATCAGCCCAAATTTGTGTAATCAGAGTGCAGCTCTAGTCTGGTATTCGTGTTATTGCAGAATGAGCTCAACAGGCTCTGAGGAAATGCTGGGAAGTTATATTGTCTTGCTGTAGCTGAGGAACTATAAGAAGCCTTAGGAACCAGATAAAGCCTGTCCCCAGCCCTTTTAGGGTTTATCTTAATCTGCTTCCTCCAAGGACAAAGCCAAGTGGTTCATATATACAGCTGCTACCACCTGCTTCCCCTGTGGCACAAGGGTGTCTACCAGAGACTATTGATTCTGTAGGCTAAGTGACCAACTGCAGCTATAAATTGCTCCAATGGACATAGACCACTGCTTCACCTGTGAAGCATAAGCTTTTTTTGGGGAAAAAAAAATAAAACTCAAAAAAACTCTAGAGAAAGCCAATCAAACAACAGCAACATTTCTGGCACAGACATCAGCAGTGTAGAACATAATTCCCCAAAAAAGCAAAAGGCTTTTTCCTGGCTGCCTTGGCCACAATAAATTACACTTGTTACCACTGTCCGGAGACTGGGGTTTATTTTAGCCATGTACATGTGGCTGTGCAGATGGGCACTAGCTTTTCAGTCAACTGTCTTGTAAATCTGGCCTGTAGCTCAAGTGCTCTGACTCACTGAAAAACAGGTAAGATAATTGAGGATTTTGCATCCCTCCCTCAGAGCTTGTCTTCTTGAAAAGACTCACCCATAGGGCTGATTCAGTACAGTGCAGGGATGGTTTGTCCTCAATCACAAGCCTTTCTCCCATCCCCAAGGACCCTCGCTCTCTATTCCTTACCCCACAGAGCTGAAGGGCAGGATGCACTTAGGGAACTATTGCTTCTGTTGTACAAACAGTTTTAACAGAGAGGGACAGGTTAGAAAATTAAAGAGCAGGGTTAGATGTATCCAAGTATAAAGCCTCTTTGCTCCTCAGCCAGGACTTCACCCACTCTTGGGACCCCCCATTCCGAGTTCTCCAATTTTGATCAATAACGGAATTTAGGGTTCTTTTCCCTACCTACCTCTACACTGTGCAACTTGCACGTTATAAAAAACATCACTCAGCAAACTTTGGCTTGTGGTCAACATGAGCCTGATTGAAGATTAGTAAGAATTTTGCATTTAAATTCCACAAATAAAAAACCTAAACACCACAGCAGTGAAAGGGGTCATGACATCACCTAGCAGAAAGGTGCAAGTAATGACACACTCATTTCCTGCAGTATGAGTAACAGGAAAATAAATAAAAACTGTTCCTTGACCATATTTCCTGTTGATGAGCTGTCTGAACATCAATGACGTTTTTTTCTGGGTATATGGAACTTAAAAGAATGCATAAATTCATTAAAACAGACCTTTCACAAAGAAAGCATCTGTCTGCCTAAACCGTAACCGTGAACATTTCTTGGATCCAGGGTGAAATTTCTGGTAAAGAACCACAGGATTGCACACTCCAGCAGCTGGAGCAGTCAGCCCAGTCCAAGGATCGGGTTTGTCACTGTACAGCCACTCCCACCAAGTAGTGAGGAAAAAAACATTCTAGATAAATATTTATCTATATAAAATCAATTAGTTTACAGATCCAAAAGCAAATTCAGGCTATCCAGGGCTTAAAATTTTCTCCCTTTTATTCACATTTACTTTGAGGTGGTGTTTCAAATTTCAGTTGTTTAAGCAGCTTGATATGCACGTCTGACCCACATCACTGACAAGATTAATCAACAGTGCAAGCTTTGGGTTTTTTTCCAAAGTTTTGGGGTTTCTTTTTGTCTCAATGCCTTTTACTTGGTGATATACTCAGGCCTTGGCACAAGCAACAGCAGAACAAGGTAATCATGACACAATTACAAACCGGAATGCTTCCAAAGTAACAACCTTAGGAGCAGTTGGCAGCTGTGATCTGCAGCAGAAAGGCTTACTTTTGCCCCAACTTGGGGCGATGAGCACATGCACAGTAACACCAATGTTTGCTTCAAATGGACAAAAACTCACTATTGTTACTTTGCTCTGTAGTAAACCAGTCTCATATTTAAAGCCTACAGTTTTAGCATCACTGCTCTTGTTTTCAAAGGTAAGATTCTGTTTATTTACAAAGCACAGTGGGGGTTTTGGTCAATTGAAGTAAAGATTAATGTGATGAAACAGAAAATTCCTTAGTCTTCGGGTTGACCAGAAAACAAAAACTTTCAAGTAAAACCCAAGCACCCAAGCTATCATTTTATCCCTGGTCGACCTTGTGTCTAAGACACCTAACACATTTTTCATTTAGGTTTAGCTGCAGAATGATTCTAGGATCCTGTTTCTCCACATTTTTGTACATTTTTACATCATTTATAGCTATGCAACAGTAGCTGTAGAATGATGCAACTCACCTGATAATGTTTCATAATTCAAGTACAAATGGCTCCATCAGACTGGGGGGAAAAGGACTACTTTTTTCTCAGCAATGATCTGTGCAAGGAGTATGAACAAGAGTATTGGAGCATCAGCAGGAATAAAAATGAGGTCCAGGAGTTTCACTTGTAGCACCTCCTGCAGGCTGTTCCAGTGACAGCACAGCTTCTAACCTCCGAGACAGCCCAGTAACACCCTTCAGGGCACTGCGATGGTTCCTCTCCGCCTGCGCCCCACTGAGAGGTAGCACTCCCAGCCCAGTTCTTAAAAAACAGTGAGACCTACTCTCAGGCAGAACACAGATGTGGGGTAGAAATTGTTAACATTCGTCCTCAAACATATTTTAGAGCTCCCTCAGTTTTTCCACCTCTGTATTGCAGAGTTTGTATTTGAGTATTTGAGACCTAAAAATTAATTTTTAAAAAAGGGAAAAACCACAACACTAAGTCAGTGCATACTCCGGGGAGCTATGGGAAACTCCAGCATCCTGCTTTAGTTTGTGGTCACCCAAAGCAGGAGCATATGCTGATAAGCAAGCGCAGGGCACTGCAGCACTGTGATGTCTCTAGAGCCACCACACCTTTCTCTCTGGCACTCCCTAGGCCTTATCCTGCTGCTCTCAGGAGCTACCGTCTGGTGTGTGCACTGATTACAAGGAACAGAGCAGCAAACTGTGACTTATAATTTAAAAGATTTCACACTCTCCAAAACAACCAAACCAGATACAAGCAGTTCAATCTTCCTGCTTCCTTCATCAACAGTGAAATCTGCTTCATTCAGAAACAACCAGCTTCTGTTTCTATTCCAAGTAGCAAAGCAAGCGATACGCAAACAGGTGAGTGGTAAATTAATCCGCCGCAGCAGCCACTGCCCCAGCATGGGTCACAACCAGTCAAGGGATCCCGTTTCAAAGCCTGTAGCAGGTCGTGGGCCAGCGGAAGCTGAGCATGTCACAGGGATAAAGCATCACTGGGAAGGGAAAGAAGAATCGGCAGTTATCACTGGCATGACAAATCATCAGTTGAGCTGCAAAGCACCCGTAGCTCATTTCCATCTCAACCATGTTAAAGAAAACCTCAGGCAGTCCACAAGTAGCAATAAGAAAAGTTAATTCAAATCAAGGTAACCAAAATTAAGAATGCTGTGTCCACTGCAGGACTTTGTTCTCTCTAGAAAGCCTCCAGAGCAGCTGGGCTCTCTGTTCAGGCCTCCTAAAGGGACTGATCCTTTTAGCTCACCCACTAAGCCGACCGCAGCAGACAGCAAAGGGCAGAGGTGTGCCTGACACCCAGGTGACAACACACAGAAGTTACATTTACATTCAGCTTTTAAACTGTGAGGCTGGCCTGCAAAAGGTGTGGGTGCTCAACCCAACACCACATTTTGGGCTGGAGGATTGGCAGAGGCAGCGACCACCCATCCCCACTGGGCACAGGCATGGGCTGCTGCCGTGCCCTCGCTGCTCCTGTAGATCACAGGCTTTGGCACACACAGTCTCCCCTACAATCCTTCCAGCCCTCCTGCATTGGGGGAATGAAATTAGACCTTGAGAAGGGCAAGTAAAAGCTACATAAATGGAGCAGGGAGGCATATGAAACTTGAGAGAGAGAGAGAGAGAGAAACTCGAACACAGCCTCAGCCTGGCAGGCCACACAGCTATGCTGTCCCATTCTCGTAGAGGACGGGCAGCATGATCTGTAGCACGAGGTGCAGAGCTCTCTGCAGGTATCCCAGGAATCCAGCGAGCCCGTAGGACTCCCTTTACAGTATCTGGGCGAGGGCTGCAGCGTGCCTTACATCTCACAGCAGCCGGAGCCTGATTCCAGAAGATGAGTAACAGAACTAAGAGGTGACCCCAGCTCTTCCCAGCTATCTGTTTCTCTCACTCAGAAGCATGCTCACATGCCAAATAAGAAGTGAAGCAATGTGTCAAAGGCCATCAGCTCTCCTGTCAGCCTGAGAATTCCTTGCAGCACCTCAGAGATGTAGCCTCTCCAAGCAGAAATTCAGCTCAGAGGCATCTGGCACCCTGCTTTTTCCTAACGCTTGACACAAGCAAGACCAGAGATGATATAGATACCACAGACTTGGGAGCTGGCTGTGAGGTTTCCCAAACGCTGGGCACAACCATCTCAGATAACAGTGGATTGTAAGAGAAGATAGAAGAGCTCCTCAAGCTCTCATCTCAGTTTCCCTTTTTCCAGAAACAAGCTTGCGTGATGGGTTCTCCCACCTTAAGAGTCTTAAGCCTGACACAGGGGCTTTCATCTTAAATGTAGGTCTTTCAAAGGCCCTCACTGTAGCTTTCCCAAGCATGTGTTTTCTCCATGGCTGTTCCTCAATATTTGAAACTTAGAGCCCCTGCTCAGTTCACTTCATGGTGCCCCAAAGGGTTCTGGAACACACATCCAGGACCAGCTCCTTCTTGTGCATTCCTTCACCAGGAGAGGTGACAGGTGAGAGCACTCCTCTGCCATAAAGCACCCATGATGCAGTCTCAGATATGCTTCAGCAACAAACCTATGGGGTAGGTGAGCAACGGATGGGCCAGCTGATGGCCAAGGTTAGCTTCATAATGACCAGCACAAACCAGCCTGTAGTATTAGTGTAGTATGTCCAGTTTCTTTAAACAGAGAATGTAAATTAGCCTCAGTTCTGCTTATTTATCATTACTTAAACACCAGCATTGTGCAGAGGGATAAGGCTGACCTTTTGTCCTGAAAACAGGCTCAAAGGGAGCATTTTATTTCCAGCTTGAGAGCATAAAAGCACTGAAAGTGCTAAACTCACCTTGGCAGCCCTCCTAACTAACACCATGGCACTAAGGATAAATTTTGCTCTGACTGCAGGAGTGCATGCACTCAGCAAGGCTCCTTATTCTATTTTTTACAGTGCATCAAAGCTACTGCATCGAAAACCTGCCATCTGGATTCCTATCACTCTTCTGATGGAGGTGGCTGTGGAACAGCTCCTCCTGCCCTTTAAAACCTCAGAGAAACCAGTAAAGAGAAATCCTTCATCAGGCATCCAAGTTTGTTTCTATTTTTGCTGAACAATTGCCCTTTCCTCCTCTTTCCTAATTACATTTTGATCCTGGCTACCAACATAACACAGTGTTTCCCCTCTCCTTATGAAGAAAACAGATGTCCTCATTTGGACAGGACATTGCTACAGGAACCCACATACTCCAGCAAGAGTCAGTACATCTACAGAAGGTGGTAGGCACCATTTTCAGGTAAGGCTGAAGGATGGGGGAAGGAAGAATCACCTACCAGCACCCTGCAAAGAACAAGTCCTTGGGCCCAGCGTCCCAGAGGAATATTTCACCACAAGTGGGATCAGCAGGCCAGCTGTCCCAGACTGGCTGAGCCACTGTGTTGCATGTGATTTACTCCTTAATCCTTTTGGAGCTGCTGTCAGGAACTGAATAAAACTCCAAGTTTTGATAGACCTGATTCTTGTCTATATACTTCTCTTTTTCAAGCCACAAGTCACCGCCAAAGAAAATCTAATCAGATTTACTGATTATTATAGCTGTCCTACCTAGCTTTCAGGACCAAAATAATCAGGAAACAAAAACAATGTAATATTTTTAGTGTGTCAGTGAAAGGATGGCTTAAACAGGCAGTACAATTCCTTAAGATGTACAGTTTCAAGTTAAATTCCTTCTCCTAATTCAGGGAGAAAAGTAAGCATTAGGCAACTGATGGAATTTAAAGTGATGGACACCTACAGCTCCTGGTCTTCGGGAGACAACTCAGATTTTTGAAATACAGAGCGAGCACTTGCTATTTCTGGAGGCTCAGAGACAGTCACTTCAGAACAAATGATTTTATTTCTATACTGCTATGGTGCAGGACACTCAAACCCTGATAAATCTGCTAAAACAATGTATTCCACATTGTCAAACTAAAAACAAAGTATCTTCTAATTTCCTGAAGTCTTTTGCTAAAGATTTTGTCAATGGAAAGACATTTTCAGCTTCAATCAGTCATAAATAGCACAGCATGCAGACAGAAGAAATCAGATACACACATGCACACACAAAGTATGCAGTTCCTTCAAATCACTGATTATCAGTATTAGCCAGGCTTGACAGGGGCTTTCTTCATAGGTACTTAACACCAGTGAAAATTCTTCATTCGCCTCTGGGTATGATAATTTGGGGTCTGTTCGTGGAAGGATTTGATGTCCTTCTAAACTTACATAAGGCACATGATTGTCATTTTAGAAATGGCTAATAATAATAATCTGAACCTCATCTGC
Source organism: Caprimulgus europaeus (assembly GCA_907165065.1). The sequence goes on along the minus strand of OU015532.1, from coordinate 19,852,137 downwards.
AAGCCCTCTAAGTCTTTTCCAGTTGTTTTGTTTATCACAGCAGATATTTTAAATCCAGAATAAGCAGGGCAGCAAATAATAGTGGTTTGGTATGTTGGGGATGGCAGATGTTTGGTTTAAACTTAGGTGGCCTGTCTGAAAGACTCATGCAGATCGGTGTGTGAGATGGGGTGATTGATCAGAAATGGGACAGAATTTTTCTAGGCTCTACCCCTTCTAGCTCCCACATCTACGTTGTGCCATTTTGCAAGTAGAGACCCCAAGAACACACGTGCCCTGAAGTTCTTGCCTCAGAAAAGCTCCCAAAGAATGCCATGAAGACAAATGTTACAGCATGTCTTCAACCTCATGCACCTCTGAAAGATGAAGTTTTGTGGTAAAATAGTCCCAGGCTCATCCATACCCTACTAATGCTTGGGTTTTCTTTGAATTAATGAGTCGAGTTTAAAGTAATTGTAATAACAATGGAAGTAGATTTTAAGCATCAGAACCACCATTTCCGAGCCACAGAACTGCCATCACTCAAACCCAAGTGCTGAGGGCAGAAGGTTCAACTTGCCCTAGAGCCAGACTGAGACAATGGGATATACAGCAATAGGAAATAACTTGCTTAGTTCAGAGCTGACAGAAGTCACCTATCGCCCAGTCCTCACTCAACTCCAAGTCTCCTGCAACACCATTCTCCTGTCAGTACCTGTGCCAGTGACATTCCCATCATACTCACAAACTGTGATCATCCACAAGTAGTTCTCAGGCTGCAGGATGTAAACTGGCAACGTTTCTGCGGCACTGGGCAGCTCCTGCCTCCACGCAGAGTCCAGCCTTCCAGAGAATGCTCATAAAAATAGTGGAGAGAGAGAGAACACGCATTTATAGGTTCTCATTGACCCTTCAGGGAAGAGGAATGGGTGTAAAAAAAAAAAAAAATTAAAAAAAAAAATCAGATCCTAAACAGAGCAACTGTCACATGTAAATCTTCCAGCTAGGTACCTAGCATTGCTGAGTGTCATGTAACCTTCATCTACCCACAGCCATTCCAGATTTAAACAACCCTAACAGCTGAATGATAGCTACTTCAGTTCCCCTAATCTAGGCACTATATGAGAAACCTCTCCCACCAGCACCCTTAAGTTTCTCTTTTACCAAGTCCTGGAGCTCTTGCCCGAGAAAGCTGCTGGCTGGCTGTGCCAAATCCAAGGATCAAGCCACTTCCCTGTCAGCCACCTCTGGCCACCAGAAGGCTCTAACAGGGATTCTACAGTTCAGAGCAATTTAGATTTAGGGGAAATTTAGGTTTCTGAAGATACCTTTGCCTCAGGTCGAAAACCAGTAAAAATAATAAGCCTGATCAGAACTGCTGGGTGTTTCTACCATGTGCTTAGGACTCCATGAAGACACATTTCCCTCTTCTCATTTTGAACCCATGTCAAATAAGAGAGGTCTGCCCACACTGAACGTTGCACAGTAAACTCCGCAGGATTTAGGAATTGATTAGACAAGTACACAGATAGCTGATGTTTTGCTGTCTCACCTTAAGTTGATTAATGCCATAAAATTGAGCATACCTAGAAGACAAATTTTAGTTAGAAGTCTGGTTGATTCAGATATAGTTAAGTGGGTAGCACAGTAACTGTTCAGCAAAGACAAGGGAAATGCAACTGTCCAGCGTGAAACTGCAATGTTCAGCCGGCAATTCATTTATCATGAGGTTATGAGTTCTTGTGGTGCACCAGGTGTTATACACAAGCCTTCTGCACCACCTCCCTTTTTGGCTACATGTCAATTACAAAATGAAGAACAACATCAGTGGTAGTTATTGGTAGCAGCTCCAATGATAATAAGTATACAATCAACTGTTTCCTCTCTCACATGCTGTTGGAAATGGTTTTTCAACTTTTAAAATGTTTTTATCCCACCTATACATAAAGGCTACAGGAAAATTGAATGTTCTATACTAAAAATAGCTTTAGAAAATACAACACATTATAAACAATAATGATAGGGCAGCAGGCACAAGACTTTCCTGCCACAAAGATGACAGATATCAGTATCTGACAGTACAAGCTTTACACTTGTACTGAGATGCAGACAGTACTTGCAGTGCTTCAGAAGAGGGATAGCACCTTTGTGTACAAAAGGTAAAGTCCCAGCCTAGCACTACACACAAAAACCAAGTTCTCTGATTTCTCCTTTAATAAGGGAACAATACTCACAGTTGCTTCAAATATTTATTTCCATGGCAAAAATAGACTATAATATATTCATTTCACATATATTACATTCAGTAATACAAGCTTTTCTGTCTATGAAATACAATTTGTACATTGTTTTACAAACCAATTTCAGTTTTACAAGAATTAAAGCTGTTCTGATTATACATTTTTACAGTATTGGTGGCAAGACAGCAAAAATAGACATGTTAACCACTAGCTTAGTACTAGAAAATAATACTTCATGTTTGCTACTGTTTAAACACACCCCACTGAAATCCTTGCATACTGGCTCAAATGAAAACGGAAGAAAACGGAGCCAGATCCCGCTTTTCTCTGACACTAAGGACTCAATCCTACAAAACTGCTGAAAGGACTTCAAACATCCATTTGCTTTAACTGAATGAAGAGATTTCAGCAATGTGCAGGAGTGTACATACTTGCTGATTTGCCAGGTCAAGCCTCTAAAATTTCCATCTAAGTCCCCCCAGATCAGCCATAAAAAGGACAGACACGTTGGGTATTTCAAAGCAATTTAAGAAAGTATCTTTGTAAAGAGCACATACACTGTGTCTGTCAGAATTATTCAGGATTAACAAGGTGACAGGCTGGAGGATTTTGCATGTTTTTTCCTCAATACAAGTATCCTACCATTCTAAAATTTAATGACATTTGCAAAGTCTTTAACGTATTTTAAAAGTCTTCTAATTTTACCTAAATATTTCCAAATGGAAAAACAGCATTTAATTCCCTTTATAAAAGTTAGGCACCTTCTGAAACCGTGCTCATAAAATTAATAATTTGGTAGTTTTGATTGCCACATACCTAAACCAAAATAACATTACAGTATCTACAGACTTGCTCTCTAACTTGCCACAGTTGTAAACTCTATTCATTAGATTCTTTGCATTTGATTTCTATCTTTGTCCCCTAATTAGAGCTGAAGAATAGACTTTTAAAGAACAAATACACTGGAGGTTATTCTTTACCACTTACACAGCTCTTTTACATGATGCTCGTTAACACAGCATCATGTGGAAAATAGCAAAGAATGGAACCAGAGGCCATTTAGCAACTGTTTTTTCAAATGCTAATTGAAGTTAAGAAATCCTTTTTTTTATTTTTTCAGCTCCTGTAGATCTTAAAGTAACACATGTGATTCCAACAGAATGCACCAAGTTAGCTGGTCCCCAAAAGGATCTTACTAAGATTTTTTTTTTTTTTTTTACAGACATGTTTGCAACAGCTGTTAAAAGTTCAAGATTTTTCCCTTTACCTTTGCACAGTATTATATTATTTTAATATCACTGTATTGCAAATGCTACACTGCAACATAAATTCTAAGCACATGTTAAATTCCACATTTCAAGGGCCTGATTTTCAGCCCAGCCTTAACCTGGCACAATTAACACCTACTGTAAACTCCTGGCTGCATTCATAAGCTATTTAGACTTTCAAATCATCTAACCTGCATCCATTAGAAATTATCACTGCAAAATTGCACGTATGCCTATTCCCCCTGCATTTTGCATGCGTAAAAACAGAGGCCATTGTTTGAAAAATCTGACCTTTAATAAGTAAACAGAAACTGAGCTGACAGACTTCATTAAATACATTTGGAGAGGAAGATATGTAAAAATAACAGAGCCTCTGAAAAAAAATATTTGGAGTTTCAAAAATCACATTTTAAAAAGTCAGTAAAAATAACACCTAGGACTACATATTCACTTAGCCTACCACGCCATGAACAACATACCAAATGAATCAACCCCTTCTAGCAGCTCTACCGAGAATGCAAAAGGTTCCAAATCCTCCTCCAAATGCCTTCAGCCATTCCTCAAATCCTCACTCTCTACTTCCAACATTTTGTACTTTCACAAGAGAATTTCTTCTCAACTATCTCAGCTACTTCTCCTTAGAATGCTGTAGTTTCATGTATCCACATTCCTGCTGCATTCTTTTGGTGAATTCTTGTAATCTGTATTTAAATTTAAAGCAGACATGTGAGTATTCATGCTTTAAGGCCTCAAGCTTTCATTGGCAATAAGCCCATTTTCATTCCTACAATATCAGGAAGAACTGCAGGAATTTTGCATCTTGCAAGACTGGACCCTGGCTTTGCATGATTTTGCAGTGCTGGAGGGAAAAAAAAACAAAACCAAAAACAAACCCGCCCCCAAAAACAAAAAAACCCACCCCAAACCCTAAACTCTACAGCACAGAGTTCTTAGCAATTGAAGTGTTGTCTCTTTTAAATTAATGATTTGAACTCACTATTGAAACATAGTAATGAGTTCACTATTTTTCAGTCCAGGGTTTTAGTAACGCTACTGATATTGAAACTGAGCTCTCATTACACAGCTAGCTTGTATGATAAATGACCCTGCAATTCACAGGTTTGGTCCAGAGGTGATCAAAATCTATGAGCCACTCAACTAACAGCTGCTCCAACAAGAAAAATGTAGCAGCTGCCTCAGGTAGTCTTACTTATTAAATTTAAGAAGCTATTTTGGGACAAAATTGCTCCAAATGTCATCCACCTCAAAACAAGATACACAGGATTATAAGAGGAACCAAAAATAAATTTCTCAAAATGCCAAGATTTTATTCCATTTTAGTACACATTTATTTTGCTTTTATTTATTATTACTTTATTTTACTTTTCTTTCTAAATGATGATGATGGCTTAGAGGAGATTTTTGTCCACAGAAATTATAGGAACTCTGCCTTGCTCACCTGCTTTGAATTAAATGTTTTTCTAGATACAAACCATAGCCCCCTGCACTTGTAGATTTTACCATTCACTTGTGCAAAAGGTACCACAATGAGAGCAATAGTAAGGCATTAAACTTTTCCTGCTCTTCATGGGGAGGCAGCAGAAAAAGGACAGCACTGCTGTGCAAGCTGCAGAAAAGCTGTGCAAAACTCCCCTGCGTACCATGGAGCTTCTCCCTCACAGAACAGGGTGAGGAGTGATTTGTAGCCTACTGTTAAGCCTGCTAAGTTAGTGAGATCTTTGCAATGAACAGGGCAGCTCTGACTCAGGTTCTTAGAGAAGAGCTGCTATGCCAAGACTACAATGATTCAGTGGCCAAAAAATCTTTCATCAGAGCAACCAAGAAATAAATCAATGTGCAGATGCCCTGACCGTAATTAGTGGGTTCTTCTCCTGACTCTTCATAGGATTTGATCCTAAAAAGCATTTTCCACCTAGCCCACAAAAGACAGTCAAATCTGTCTCTTGACAGTAGATAGCACCTTTATTTATCACCAAGAGCTCCGACATCCCTAGAGATCAGCATCATCTTTGCCATTTACTGCAAGAATGTCTTCTTACAATTTTTCTCACAAAAAAGAGTCAGCTCAAATCTTGCATAATAATCTGGTTTCATCCCCATAAAAACAGAAGCACATTTGGCAAAATGGACAGGCTTATAGTGGAATTTTAAGCTTTTGACAAATAAATCCACCTCCAGCTGGCACTGTGCCTAGATCTGGACAGTGGATGTCCAATACTCCATGAAGCACTCAGAGCAGCAACATGTAAAAAACCATCCCTTTTCAAGGCTTAGAACAAAGTGCTAAAACCTGTTTGTTTGTTTTTTTAAAAAAGTTAACTGAAAATCTAAACAGTGGTTTTAAAATTAATTTTGTTATAGAAGGTTGTGAAGTTTATTTTCATTTGGAATCTTTAGAAGAGAAACTGCTCATTTTCAATGCTCACTTGGAGCCATATGCTTACGTATAAAAGAATCCTGCTATCTTCAGTAAGAAAACTCACATAAAGTGAAGTCTATTAAGGTCAAGTCTAGTAATGTAAAAGCAGACTGCTGATGCACAGAACTGAAAGCTGAAGTGGAGGAGGTAGCAGTGTTATGCTTAAAAAAAAAAATAAATCAAGACTGTGACTACCAGATGAGAGAGCAACCACCTCTAAAAGTGAACACAACTTCTTTCAGCAAAACAGAAAAGAGAGCCAAAAGACAAGCATTTCCTCACTCACCTCAGATAATCCTGTAAATTTTGGATTTAATTTCTTGTTTCAACTGCTCCTTTTAATGCCTCACAGCTGATGTTCTGTCCCAGTAACTGCTAAGCAGCTAAAAACTGTTGCCTGAAATTCTGGTTGTACATAATTTCATTAAAAGCTGCATGTATGAGGTTATGAAGATCACAGTCCAAAGTTTAGAAATAGAAATCGTACAAGCTATATTTTAGAGCATACCTTCCCATTCAAAAATATTTCTGAAGATAAAACTGAACTGTGGCAGAAAGTAGCAATATTTTTAAAACCCAGCAGGATACAAATAGCTAAGTATGTTTGTTTCTTTCAATACTTCTGTTAACACAGATACGTCAAATGGGTTTGTTTGCAAGATTTATGTATAAAGAATCAGTCTTCCGTAACTGGTTTCCTTTGGACTCCCAGTTTTACATTTGGCAGTTAATACTTCGTAGGCATTTTACAGTTTCAAAAGAACAATTTTTTCCCCCCCATCTGAAATATTCATTCTTACTGAGAGTGGATAATTCAGACTGCCTGAAAGCAGACCAAATGCACTAGATTAATACAGCATAGTTTGAGGTAACACATTTTGTATAGAATGACATATTAGCACAATGCCATTTGGACTGTTTCTCTGTGGAAGTAGCTTATTACAGAGAAAATTGAAGCAACCTATTTATTATTTTTAATTAATATTTTGCAAGGCAATTATTGTTTCGAAGGAGTTTTAATTATTTATAATGGTTTCCAAAGCCTTGTTATAGAAAAATAACATGATTTCACCAGTGCTAAAAATGACTTTCAGTCTCATTTCATTTTACTAAGAGGGTATCAAGAGAAATTAACACCTAAAACATTCCTGCAGACTGGTCTACCATACAGGTTTGGGTTGTTTGGTTTTTTTTAATTAAACCAGGTATCTACAAACCAATAGCTCACTTTTGAATAGGGATTTTCAACTCAGCATCACAAAACACTTGAAAGGTCAGGTAAAACCATACTGTCCTCATTTGAAAACCACAGACAGAGTATTATTTAGGGATGCCATCATTAGAGCAGACCCATGGGACACAATGGAAACTACCAAAGGTATGACTCATCATTAAGTCCATGCCACAGCCACTGACTCAGCCACCTACACAGCTACTAAAATAGCCACATCTCCAGTGTTACCTCTAAGAGTTCTTCCCTTCTGCAGGTGTTCTCAAACAGCTCCCGTGGATATTCCTCATTGCAACGCTTCACAGCATAAGCAAAATCTGTCCTAGTACTGACAAAATAATCTGGAGGATTCTACAGAAACTTCCAGTGCTTTAAAGGCTTTCTTGACTGGGAACATAAACATTTTTAATGGTCATCTTTGCACTGTGTAAACCAGCAATCATTGCTGCCACACCTCCTCTATTATGTTTCATACCACCTTTTCCGTTTTGCCACTATGCACCTTCTTACTCCAATTTTGGTTCTCTCATTTCATCAACTTAAAAGGTTCTTCCTAAAATAACAGGTTAGTAATGGCATATTACCATATGAAAATGCATTATTATAGTTTCTATGTTTAACTACATAAATAACAGAGCAAAAAAAGTGCTTAAAACATTTGCATCCTCTTTGATTTCAGCCAGTAAAATCAAACTGTCCTCTAAATATATGAATAATACTGAATACATACTTTGTCTCATCCATTTGTTTCCAATAACCTTGTAGATAATAAGAATATTTTTTCCCCAATTGTTGCAGGTAAACATGCCTCCACTGAAATGGAAGTTATCAACAGTTAACATCATCTTTCACTTGTCAGTTCTATTACACAGCACTACAACCACCTACCAATAGCTTTCCCTAGTACTTCCTGCATGATTTTTGAAAAGTTAGTTCAAACATTGTCAGTCTTCTCCTCTGATAATACGATGCTGTCTAAAAAGTTTTGGGTTGCGGTGTTTTGGTTTTTTTTAATTAAAAAATGCTGAATATAAAAAAACTGTCCTTAAAGCAACAGCTTAAAATATCTAAGAGCAGCGAATTTTGCCGAGCAAACCAGAGGAAACCGAAAGTTCATTTAAAAAAAAAAAAAAAGATGTATTGTTCTAAATATAAAATTGAAAGCAGAATGAAACTGCATAAGACCTTGACATTCCCAAGAAGCAGGTTTCTCACCCCATGCGCATCTACAGATTTTAGCTGTCGCGCAATTAACAATTACGTTTTAAAACATAATGTTATTAAAATTGTGCCGTATACTTCCATTCCGTAAGATACTTACTCTGCCCAGAGTTAACACCGCTCTAAAGAACATATGCAAGTATGACAGACCAGTACAAGTAAAATCATTCTCTAATAGGACTGCAGCTGAACATGGGCAGAATTCAGTCCAGTGAAGATCCTGCTTTGCAGGGACTGTGAAACTGACTCGCATTTAACAGCCACATACCAGCCCTAGAAGGTAACTGTGTGATTCACTATACGAAGAAAACACCAGTGACAGCAGGACTGCCTGGTCAACTGTACTTCTTTTTCAGTAAACTCTTGCAGTGTCCCTTAGGACGTGGCAGGGATTATATAAGTCTAGAACTTTTGAGAAACTGAATGAGAACTCCATAGACAAAAGTATACTGCGAAAGAGTCTGCACCATCATCATTCTCTGCTGCCGCAACATGTCCAGCACTCGTGGGATGTCCAGCATCTGGAGGAAGAGAACAAAACATTACCAGTGACTGGTGAGCAAGGAGACTGGCTTGCACTTTCTCAGCAGGAGGTTCAGAGCAGTGAGCTAAGGGCAGAATCAGCTGCTCTAATTTCAGCTCTGACAATTCATTGTCCACGCCTGCAGTATGGACTGCACTGCACTGACCATGCCTACCTCCTCACCTGTGAAATACGCATAACGTTCAACTTGCCTGTCTCATGGGGTATGGGTCTTCACAAATATAATGGCAAAAGTATGTCACAATGTTAGGACAGGGTTGAACAACAAAACAATTAGTTTGTTGAGTCTCAGCTCGCATACTATATTATTAATAAACACTTTAGAGCTGTTCACTTCTGGCTAAAAGCTGATAGGATCAGGTGTTAATCTATTAAACTACTGCTTTGTCCGCTGCTGAGACCAATACTACAAATGCATTACACTTAGGAACAAAGTATTTAATAACAAGAACAGAGACTGGCTCCAAAGCTTTTTCTTTTAATATTATCCACTAAAACTAAGGCATGAAGTAAAAGTGGTAAAGTCAGTGTGAAATCCTGAAATACGCTTGGTAGCCTAGGGCACACCTTGTTCCGCTCACTGACTCAACATCTTATGGAGTCAAGAATCCAAATGAGCATTCCAGTACCCAGTGTGTAAGTGGACAACTCTAGAAGATTATTAACTTCTGTTGAATTGCCAAAAGCTCTTTCAACCATAGTTGTAAGGGCTCTTCCAAAGGCCACATCTTGGGAAAGCTCAGATGAACAGCCATAAAATATTTATTAGTCAGGTTATTTACTCTTCCACTACCTAATATTATTTAAAGCACAGGGAAAAAAAAAAAAAAAAAAAAAAGAGATCACCTCATTATGTTCCAAGCAAGCGATCATGATCTCTGACAGTATGACCACTCCTGTTCGTCCCACACCTGCACTACAATGTACCAGTACAGGAGGATTAGAGTTTTTAGGATCTGCAGTGCTGTTCGTATGGCGCCGCACTGACTGTATCTCTTCCAAGTATGCTGTTAAGTTCAAGAAGATAAGAATAATAAATTTAGGAGATGAAGCCCCATAAGCCATGCTATTACACTGTATGACCACCAGAAAAGTAGTAATTAAACAAATTGCATCCCACAGAAAAACAACGCACTGTATAAATCAAAAGTCATATCCCAACCAATGCAATACAGCTCTATAAAGATCATCTAACTTTTGCAAGGCTTTCCTTGCCTTCTTCCCCTGCTCCCCACCAAAGGCAGCTCGTGGCTATCTTGCTACTGCTGGAACATACTCAAACGTGTAGTACATAATGCTATTCTGGTTTAGTCTATATGAAGTTTTAGTAAATTATATATTTGGCTTTAAACATAAACAGTCACTTTAACAAATTATATTCCTGCCAAAAATATTATCCAGTATCTCTTGCTGGTGTGAATAAATCAGCAGAATGCTTGGCAAACTTATCAAAAGGTAATTCATGTATTGCAGCCATTTCAGGAGGTATCAAAAAACCAAATCAAAACAAAACAAACCAAAAAAACCCCACAAAAAAATCCAACCCGAAACTAAAGCTATTAAATACAACTTACAGAGAAATCCCTTTAAATCCTCTGGACAGCCATGCTCTGGCCAGTCAGTATACTGCAGATGCCAAACGGTTCTCTCCTGTCCTGTGAGAAGATGTTTAATCTTCAAACCTGTAGTTGCATAGCAGCCTGAGTCGGTACGGAATCGCGTGGTAATCTTAAATCTTCCATATGTTACAGTGTTGTGTCTTGAACCAAGACGTGGCCAGTATCTGAAGCTTTTTTCTCGCCCACTTTCCTTAAAAGTAAAACACTTGCTTAACAAGAAACATAAGGACACTCTTTAACAACCAATGCTCCTGTAACAACCCTGTCTATCCTCTATTAAGTACTACCGCAGTGTTATGGTGTCTCACTGAATAAACAAACTTCTTGGCGGAAAGAGTTTGCAAATTTACTTCTTTCTGCCAATGAAAGCAAGACAAAGGGGTCACTAGAAATTTATCTTTGATTGGTCTTCTTGTTGGAGCCAAGATCTCCCCTCTCTACCAGATCTTAACAAAATCATTGGGGAATCATTGGTAAGAAACCTAACTCAGTTTATACTCACTTCCTCTGCTGTCACCATAGCTATGATGGCAATCCCTTGTTCCCAGATCATCTGCCAGAAATCCTGACAAGTATTCTGTAAGGGGCCCTGTGTAGCAATGTAATCCCACTCTATGCCACCAACAGAGATCTGTAAAATAAAGACATTAGATTAGTAATTATTGAAAACTCCCAATTCTTAACCATTTGAAGATGCACAAGCTGAAACAAGACAGCAACACTCCAGAAGAAGGAGCCCATATTGAATTATCTCTGCCTCCCATTTTTAGCTGCATCTTGTCACATTAGATGCAGAAGAGACAAAGTGTTTAAAATTGCACAGGTACATAGCTAAATAAGTGTATTTTACATCCTAAGCATGATGTGAAAGTCAGTCAGTAAAACTGTATTTCTTTTTTGTGAATTTAAGGTATTCTAGCCAATTCAGGTTTAGAAAAGCTAACCTGGTTCATACCCTGGTGCTGTAAATGCTATTATATGCACTGAAAAGTCAAAATTAGCTGATGTTTCCTCAAAAATACTATCTTGTTTGAGAAGGGTCAGACGAGTTACTATGTTTGTGAATGAGAAACTATGACACTGTGTCAGAGAATGAGAACTATGGTATCATGTCAGAGGACAGATTTATTTAAAACAGCAACACAACTATAACTGTTGCTTTGAAGATCCCAACTCTTTTCAGAGAAACTATGAGGCCAATTGTATTTTCACTGTAAATAAGTAAATGCACTGAAAATGAACAAACTGCATTGAAAGTTCTTGAGGCCACCCTGCAACTTCTTCACTTTTTTAAACAGAGTTTAAAGAGCTAAGGCTGGGAAAAGGGGACAACTGAAGATTATGAAAGAGCAGATTTCCCCCAGGCTCTAACCATCCAAAAAGATCTTAAACTGGGAGCTAGCTTATTGCCTGTTGTGGATCTAGTCTGAGAGTACAGAAGAGGAAGAACTAATAAGGATTGTCACTGCAGTTCAAAAATACCATAATTATTGCAAAGGATCCCAGTTTGTTATAAAGCTATTTGCCCTCTTAACTCCGGGAAGAACAGACATGTCTTTTGTTAGCACCAATCCAGAGAGAGACGAGACAGAGAAAAAGGAGACAGTAGATCAATACAGAAGCCAAATGCAGAAGACCTTTCCAATAATTAACCCTCCATTATTCTAGGTGATGAGGAAAAATAGGTTCCTCCTTTCCTCAAAGAAATCTCTGCAGAAGAAGGGAAAGAGAAAGAGATGGAGGAATTCTCAGTCATCTCTGACTGAACCAAAACTGATAGCCAGATCCCTTTTTAGTTACCACATGAACTGGAAAATATTTATCCAACAGTATTTCTCTCACCTTGATATGAGATGCATTGATGTAACCCGTGTTATTTTCTTTGGTTGGGACTAGCTCTACTCTGGTATCATCATAAGGAAGGACATCTTGGAACCGGTTTCTTTCAGCATTTTCAGGAAGCCGAGCTATTGAGCACTCACCATCTATAAGTCTTTTTTTCTGAATGCGCTCATATTCAGTAAACACCATCCCCTGCTCTAATCGTTGTTCCAGAACTTTACACTGAAAGACAAAACACAAAGAACCATGCAAAGTCACTTTCTAAGGCAAGTCTATGTTAACAGAGAATTCACGAAGGACAAAATGTATGAATTTTCTTCTCCTACATACTCTCAACACTTTTCCAGCTATTAATGTTTTCACAAACATACCAGAATAAATTAGAAGCAATCCCAACCAGCAGGAATTTTGCTCTAATGAAAACTAAAATGTCTGTTATACTTCATTAGGTCACAAAAACTGTGGATACCGCTAGTGAAAGAAAAATTACTTTACAGTTTCTATAAAGACAATCCAGTTGGGCTTCTTTTGCCAAATTTGGACAAAATCAGATAGCTATGGTATACTACAAGCCACCGCAAATACCTTTGAACAAGAAATACTCATTCATCCTCTGGGTCAATATAGCCTGTTAGATTACATCATTGGAAAAGGTCTCCTTTAACCTTGTAATTTTTAAAAAATAACAATTAAGTAAACTTTGTCATTTGGATGAAGAAAAACTCTAAAAATGTAAAACAAAATATTTGACTCAGTCAATAAGCTAATAATTCACTACCAATATTCCACATTTTGTCAGGCTGAAGATACTAAACTTTGCACACAGCAGTTTATTTAATAAGCTGCTCCCTTCTGCCCCTCCCCCCAATTTATTCTTTCAAAACCAAGTTCTTTCTAAATCATAAGACACTTCTGGAATTTCTGCATCTCTTTGCCAACAATAATTAGAGGAATAATATGTAAGATTTCAGCCAGAAAATTTCACCTATGTCACATGTCCCCAGCCTCTCACAGCAACTGCTCTGTGGTATCATGTCAGAAAAGTGTCTTGTATCAAATAACCGTAATGCCAAATGTTGCAGAGGAAGGTGTAAAAGCTCAATCATATGCAATTTGCACATCAATACGTCAACTGTACCAACTCCTTTATTATCTTTAGGCTAAATTCTCTTATTTAATCTGATAATAACATGAAGCTGAGCAATGAAATAGGCATCGAACCAACTTTAAAGTCACCTCCTAAATATCTGCAGTCTGGACTTCCTTTTTATGCCACGTCTGCTTTGCATTGCCTCTTCTCAACTGTTTTAGGGATTGCTCCCATTTCATGGTATCTGTTCTGTCTCTACATGGCTGCCTGAACAGAAAGTGTAGTGACATGACTTTTTCACAACTTGACTTTATGGATTCTTCTTTTACCTCAACAGTTCAGGCAGAGCTAGTTGAATAATAATAGGGCTGAATTCAATAAAAGTTAATCCAGGAAGAGATGATGGCTGTAAGTAAGAGAAAATAACCAACACAGGGACTAAATGTAGAACTGTATCTCAACAACACAATGTTCATTTTTGTCCCTTAGCATCTTTAAGAAGTGTATATATAGTTCAAGAACTTCAACTGTGTTGAAATGGAACAGTCAGTTCTCCATTCTGTGGATCTACTGCAAGCCTTCAGACTCCAAGACTGAATTTCTACTGTGTGATTTGCAATTCATTTTCTTGGCCTGTTCCTTAAAACTGCAGCTGGGGAGAGCAGGACTGTTCCTTCAGGTTCTAATCCCTGCCCAGTGACTGTCAACAAATTGAGACAGACAGGGTCTGCAGCTAAGGATGCCCAACCATGCTCAGAACCAGATTCCAAAGAGACCACTGATCACGGAATGCACAATAATCACCTTAGACCTTGGTGTATCTAGTTGCTCTCTGGTGAGATGTGTGATGACAGCACTATTCTACATAGCCCTCCACAGACTGGTCATTGACTGTATTTCACTTTCCTGCACCTATTTAATAATACAGGAGGCAGACTGAAGTATATTTACCAACGCTGTTTACCCTGACATAATCAGATGGAGTCTATGTTTCTCAAAGAACGATACTCAAATTTCACAACCTGATGTCCTCTCAGTGATCTGAGATATTTTACTGAATTTAAAATTTTTGCAGATCACCCAAGTTCCATCTATATTTTCAGGGATCCACCTGAGGAAAACAGACAAATACAATCTGCACGAGCTGTACCCTGGGGATGCAAATTAACTATAAAATTTATTGTAAAAATTGTATGAATTAGTAACTACAACTAAGTTCAATCTCACACTCAGAATCTTAATTTTCATACATTTTCAGTCTGGAAAAACAAAAATTAAGAGAGAAAACAGAAAGACTTGGCACAACAGTGTATCAGTGGATACTAGTTAATTTGCTTCCTATAAGTTTAAAGGGTAAACTATAATCTGAATCACTGTAATCTTAAATCTTGAAGAAAAAATTGAGTTACAACCAATACTTCTAGCACTGACTTATCAGTCAGAAGTCTCATTCTTCATTTTGTTTCTGTTCTCAGTATTTGAGTTGCCTTTAATCTGAAGAATTTTAAAGTCAACACAAAGCAGCATTAATATGCATTTCATTCTGAAAAATCACTAGTGTAAAAAAGAAACCAAGCATTAAAAACTTAAACATACCCGTTCATCATTTGTTGCTCTTGTTGATTCTTCCTTCCTCTCATCTGGCAGAGGCATTCTAGTCAAAGCTAGTCCATTTAGGGCAGCTAGCTTTAGAGGCCCTATTTTTTTTGCATCATTTTTATTCTTTTTCATACCCTGTAAAAGAAAAACTAAAACTTGTAAATATTTTTAAATATCTGATGAAGTTATAAAGCAGAAACCAGATTAGTTCAATTAAGCAAAGAATACTTCTTTGACCCCCTCTGCGAACAGCTCTGACCTTTTTTTTTTTTGATAAGCACTGCAGTGAGAGATTAGGGTGGTGGGACTACATTCCTCCAAGGACACAACACAAGTCTGTCTTCATTCCAGACATGTTAATGAAACTGCATGAGAATGACAAATATTGTTCCCTACAAAGCTCACAAACGAGGGTGTGAGGTGACAATTCTGGATAATTTACATTCTTGAACAGAATTGAAATAACTTTCCAACCCCCAAAATACATAAAAATGCATTAACTATTAACTTTGCAGGCACTTTTCTTCCCTACAAGCAGGCATAACAACAAGCATGTATCTTTAAGATAGTTGTATATAGTTAAATGTTTGACTGAGTTTGCAACAAATTGCAAATACAAAACACAAATACAAAACTGCAGACACATCTGAGCCCTGAACCAGGCCATGAATCTAAATTGTTGAAGTTATCATTCATTATTTGAGAAAAATGCCAAAGGGCAATTTTAATGAAAGAATAAATTCAAATTATTCTTTTTAAAAGTGTAAGAGAAAACTTCATCTTTCCTGCAGTTGCTAAGTTTGGTTGTTAACAAAAATACACTGAAAATGTGAGTGTATATGCTGCTTGAATGATAAACAATGCTTTCAAAAGCTAAATGGTATTAACGAATAAGAAGACAAAGCTAAGGGGATGAGATCACATGTAAAAGCAAAGTGAACACAAACACAACAGTAAGAGTTCATTGAAAAGCAAAATGTGCAAACATTGGTAGGGGCCAGCTTTGTTACCAGGATGTTCATCTCAATATTGAATACAGAAAGATAATATTCTCTATTATGCAAAGATACTCTTAAATGTTACTAAACTAGGAAGTATTTTATGGAACATTTACAACAAAAAAGCTTTAATATCAATTTCATTTCAAAGGCTGAACATTTACATAGCTATCAGAAGGAAAAGGTAGGGTATGATTTTGAGAGATACATCAGTGTCTTAAAATGCACCTTTTGGAGAACAAAGTACTAACTGTCTATCTAAATGTGAACACAAGGAGAAAGGTATCACCTTTTCTTCCAATATCCACATAATAAACAGGAGAAAGGGGATTTAGAAAAAAATACATAATTATAAAATTAATTTAAGCTGATGAAGGTTCATTTAATTTTGTTCAGCTCCACATATAGCAAATCTAACAGACGAAAAATTGTGAGAGTAGTAACTATGTAAATACATAGCTTTTGTATAGGTTAGCTTTTGCAGCATCAGCTGTAACAGTTACTACAGCAGCGGAAGCTATATGGTAGTTTCACTGCAGTCCAATTTCGTGCAGAAAACTAATTGACACTGACTCAGGCAGGCAAAATTATCAACTATCTATTTTAAAAGGCAAAATAATAATAAAAATGGTCTTCCTCCATCAGCACCTGAATATGCCATAGTCCATCAAAAGTTCACAGTCCAGTGGTAAGGACTACCAGTGAAATTGTGCAGTCCCCACAGACCTCAACGTTTCTACAAGGTGGGAATTACAAGGAAAGTGAAACTTGCATTTCTTCACTATTTATGGTTTCATAAGATTGGAGGAGGAGAAAGAGACATGGCAAGCAAGAAATACCTTTGGTAGGATAAAAACAGGTTGAAGACAACACAAAAGGGAAAGTATATGAAAAGGGGAAGGGATGGAGGAAAGAAGAGAATGCAAAGAAAGAATTTATTGCTTAATGTGCCAGGTCCCCCTCTTAAGTCAGAAGAAGAAAGCAAATGAATCAAAGAAAGTAAACATTCAGCTACATCCAATTTTTCAGTGAAAGGAAGATTAGAAAACTAGTAGTGGAATGGAAAGCATTTATTCTGTTCCAGATAAGGATAGGCAGGACAGAAATTGGGATCTAGAACTGACTTTAAATTAGCTCATTCTACAGTTGTTAGCCAGCTTAGGTGCATCAAATGGAACTCAGACATGGCACAAAAGGGGATAAAAGATAGCTAAGCAAAGTTAATTAGGGAAAACCAGAAAAATAAAGGTCAAGTTTTAGGTAGTTTCTAATTCACATGGTTTAAAAACATCTCAAGTTGCTTAAAAAACCCTCGAACAAAACTCCCACACAACTCCCGCTACAGAACAACCCAAAACAAGAGGAATAGTATCCACTTACACCTACTGGGGGAAGGCCTTGCACAATATTCTTCTTCCCAGACAAAAGATCGGACACAGGTCTCTTCTTTATTGAATCTTTCCTTACTCTGTATCGCCCTGATGTTGTAAGATCAGATTCCGACATCGATGGAGTAAGCAGTCCTTCCCCTCTTCTCTGTACCTGGCTTTCCACTAGTAAGTGAACAGGACTCATATCTTTCATTCTCTTTTCTGTCTCTGTAATATGTAATTTAGGCTCAAGAATATGCAAAGGTCCAGCAGGTGAAGCAACGGAGCTATAAGGGTAGTTCAGTACTGAATCATGAGAATAACCACCCCTAACAGATGAAAGTTGTGTTTGATCTTCAGGGAGAGGAGAAAGACTTGTACCAGCCTTGTTTTCTTCTTCAAATTCTTCTTCTTCCTCACTACTGTGAATTAGCATAGTGGCATCTGAAAGGGTTTTCTTATGATCACAAGTCACACTGTCTTCTTGTTCACTTTCTTTTTGCTTTGTTATGTCCATCAGAATGTTGGGCTGTGACCCTTCTGAGATAACTCTTGGAAGAGCCACATCCGCGGCAGAAGCTGACATGGTCCTCTCTTTAATTCTTATTCCTTCAAAGCTGGGGGTCAAGCCTGCTATTTCAATACTGTTCCTTTTCTGCAGCTGAGCATGGCGCGCCGACGTTAGAGGTTCACTGACTTCCTGAAGAGAATGTGCCACAGGCAGGCTGTCTTCCTGAAATGTCTGGACAGAATGATGCACTCGCCTTGTGATAAGATCTGGATTGCTGCTGCTAATGTAGACGTGTCGTGACAGGTCTGGAGTACTATTTGCAGGTCTTGGGTATGGGTATGGGGGAGGTGGTCGATAGACCTGGGTCTTCATGATATTTGGTGCTGGATAGTCATGAGCCTGGAGCTGCACATTTGTCAACTCAGGCACGCTGACTGCCCCAACGACTGGACGCTTTTCAGCAGGATAGGGATAGGGGGATTGGCTATGGAAACTGTAGTTCAGGTTAAATGGATAATGGTTAGATTGTGGGGAAGCAAAGTGAGCGTGTTCTCGTATTTCAGGCTGACTGTAAACTAAGGCATCAGGCCTGCTGTAAGCATATGAATTGCTGATGTTAAGATTTCTCATTGAATGACTCTGCCTATCTGTGTGCACCATTCCCCTGTTGAGCTGTCTCATCACAGTTTCATAGTCTGGCGTGGGACGATAAGAAGGTGGAATCAGTGCACTGTGTCTATGTGATGGGACATAATCTGTTCTGAGGACATCACTTCCAGTAATGCTTGGGTTAGAGGACATGGGGGACGGCTGCAAGTAATGTTGTGGATTGTTCAAGGAGTTTGTGCTATGTGCACTATAGACACTACCGTTGCGGATCCGACCACTGTAGTCATGAGGGGCTCTATCCAAGCTAGTCTGAGAGTGACAGTAGTATCCATTCTGATTGCTCACAAAGAGGTTATCTGAAAGTAAAGTTTAAGAATAATCTTTATGCACAAGACATCAAACAAAGATATCCTCTACTGAGACACAGCTAACCAATATCTAAGATTTTCAAAATCCCAGTTATTCTTAGTTAGGTATTGAAATGAGAAGGAGAAAAAAAAAAATACAACCCCAGCTTTCTGTTGTTGATACCTAAGGTATGTACAGCAGAATAACCTATTATGTTCATCTAGATTATGCAAATTCCTGTTCGAAAATATTCTCAGTTTAAGGATGGCTTTCTTCTGTTTAGGATAGGATTGCTAAGTTTCAGTCCCAGTTAAACAAAATCCATATCAATCTTCAACCCCATTAATTGAAAGAAAGAATGTCTACACTAGGGTTTGCACTGATCTAATGAGATCAGGTTAAACAGCAAGAAAGGAAAAATAAAAAGCAAAAAAACAAAGTACCAAAACCATAAAACTAAAAACACCCTGACACCAACCAAACAAAAATCTCACTCTTCTTCTCCCCTGCTAGGCCATAAGTAGATATAGTACCACATGACCTTTTTTTTAAAAAAAAAACAACCCCAAACACAAAAAAACCCAAACCACCACCAACAAAAAACCAAATTAGCTTTCCTCCAGAAATTTTGAAGACAGTTTGATGCACCACCATGTATTGTTTGCACATTAACATATACCTGCTTTGATGGGTAAAGAATTAACTATCTAACAGTTTAGAAATCCAATATACATTTAATAATTTAACCATTACTTCATCAGATGTATAATATGCCAAGCTCTAGCAGACAACAATTCAGTCATTGCTTCAGATGCCTTTCATGATTTAACTCTTCAAGTTCACCAAAATAATTGCCACACTTACGTTAATGAATTTGCTCACAATAAAAATTATTTTGTTTGTGAAAAAATTGTTCAAGAATAGGATGTGTGCAGTAGCAAGTATCCAGCAATAATTCCAACACTATATTGGAAACAATTCCGGTACATTCTGAACTTATATACCTGTACCTTCATGAATACTTGTGTAACTCTGTTTAGATAGAAAACATGCTTATTTCCTTAGCAGTGAGCTGTAAGAATATTTTTTTTCTATACAGCTGACTTGTAGGACTGGAAGGTCCCTATCAAAACTGAGGCAACTTTGCCCAAGCTTAGATTAAACCCCTCAGGGCAGCAACTCTCCTAATTAAAAACACCATGTGTAACAAAAAAAAAAAAAAAAAACAAAAAAAAAAAAAAAAGGAGAGAAAGCAGAGATGTCTCCACTGTAAACAGCTTAGATTAGGAGTGTGCATTCCTTCAGAATTCTAATTCGGGTTTGCGTGGGGTTTTTTTCTTCCATTTTTTCAATCAAATGTATGCCAGTTCCATAACTTCCTTCGTCGTTTGAATTCGCCACCACCTTGTAGCCTAGCAAACTCTGGAAGAAACACCTCTTTTCCTGCATCCTAGGTTTATTTATCTTTTTTTAATTGTCTGAATTGTCTGGGGATTCAGGTACTCTTTGCAGCTATTAAGATCAATACTGACAAGCATCTCACAACGTCATAACATACCAGTTTCATACATGAACAAAAAAAATGACGGGCAGCTTAAACTCACAGAAGGGACCATATACAGTCTATAGCAGCTGTATATGCTACCATAACTTTGCTCATATCCCATAGGAGAGCATACGGAAGAAGAGCAGCTGAGGGAACTGGGGTTGTTTAATCTGGAGAAGAGGAGGCTGAGGGGAGAGACCTTATTGCTCTCTAGAACTACCTGAAAGGAGGTTGTAGCGAGGTGGGTGTCAGTCTCTTCTCCCAAGCAACAAGTGACAGGACAAGAGGAAACAGCCTCAAATTGCACCAGGGGAGGTTTAGATTGGAAAGCAGGAAAAAAGTTTTTCACCGGAAGGGTTACCAAGCATTGGAACAGGCTGCCCAGGGAGGTGGTTGAGTCACCATCCCTGGAGGTATTTAAAAGATGTGAAGATGTGGCACTTAAGAACATGGTTTAGCGGTGGACTTGGCAGTGCTGGGTTAACAGTTGGACTTCATGATCTTAAGGGTCTTTTCCAACCTAAAGAATTCTATGATTCTATGATCCTATTTCACATTAGCCTACATGCCTAGAGTAGCAGCAAGCACATCAATGAGTTTTGGAGTACAAGCCTATTCCATGTTCACCCTATGAATTTATTCGGTTGTAGCTAAAGTAGCTATAAATGCAAATTATGGCTTTTACCTTATACAGTTGTGTAGTGTGGTCTTGGATTTAATGAACTTACCTTGGGAGGATGCATATGGTTCAGTATAATGACCATTGTAATGCAGCTGAGGTGGTGGAGGCATCATATAAGGCTGAGGCTTGGGCTAAGAAAGCAAGATCTTCTTGTTAGTTTAAAAACTCATTATTTATTTTAAAAATAAGCCTTGAATATTTTTTCTATATAATGTATTTTATATATTTATATATATATAAAACTTATAATACATATGCACATAGATATACAAAGCCTTAGTCTTAAAACATTTCTGTAAGTCTGCAATGTAAGTTTCTCCTGTGAGGTCATATAAGAAATAGTTAAAAAAAAAAAAAGGAAGCTAAACCAAAACCACACACCACCAACCCAAGACTATCTTGCCCTCTGACATCTAGAAGAGTCTCCTAGATAAGTCTCCTAGAGACAGAGCAATCAAATTAAAAATAGAAGTGTTTAAAATATTTTTCATTGCAATTATTTTAAAGCCATGATTCAGATATTACATAGTAGCTTTTTCTACAAGTCAGAAAGTTCCTCACACACTAGACTCATGTTTTTCACTGCTCATTTTATTTCACTGAAAGAAACTAATGTCTGATTCAAAGTAAACTGAAACCTATAAAAATGCAAATATAAAACTATTTGCTCTCCTTACCATAGACATCCTGGATGAAGACCGCCTTCTAACAGGATTCACTGTAATAGGCTGGCTTTGTCTACAGAAGAAATTTCATGGTAAGAAATGATTCTTAGCACCACCAAGATTTATTTCAAATCTTGGAAAGTGTTCCCAAAATCACTCTACATTTCTTGGAGCCAGGCCCTATTTTAAATAGTCCTCTCCAAAGGAGGGGGACTCAAAAGGAAAGAGGTCCGTGCATAAACCACCACTGCAGACAGTATGAGGAGAAACACAAAACCAGGATCAAAATACCTCAGTTATTTCTTTGCCTCTTTTCTATGAAGCATAAAAAGGGGATGCCCCTGAAGCACTGCAGCAGGGCAGAAAAAGCAGTGGAGTAACTGGGGACTAGTTCCAAATTGAACTCTATATAAAATCTCATACTGAAAGTTACCTGCTCTACAAGACCAGACAAAATTTTTTACAGAATGCAATGTTACAGATGTTACAAGAACTAGAAAGCATGACTATACTACATGAGCATTTGTATCTTCTAACATTCAAGCTAAGGGTAATAAATTTTCATAATTTGTTGAATTGCCTCCAGGACATAAGGTTCAGAAACCTTAAGCTCCTCTTTCCCCATCCTACACTGCACCTGTACTCTGCATCTTGCAGCAAGACAGAGGTTAGAAGACAGCAGAATAATACAAATGCAGGAACTGCCAGATTTCAGAAAGAAAGATGATTTTTCAGCTCACCCTTTGGGAAGTGAAGGACGAGAAAGGATTGGAAGGCGTGGAAGAGAAAGAATGAGGGAAGATTTCTGAGAGCCCTCCTCAGGTGGAGAGTCCAGTGAATCTCTAAAGAAAAGGTACGTACAGATAAAGAAAAAAAACCACTGAATTTAATACATGCATGCATAAGACAGTTTTCAGCAGCAAGACCAGATGACAGGGAATCTTAGAGATAATCAGAAAAGTTTTTTTAAGGACTTTACCTACTAATAAAACCCCATGTTGTGGTGAAAGGGTTAAAATAAGCAATCCTAGAGACTGACATTCAATACAGAACTATAGAGCTGACACTATTCGGATAGCAATGCACAAGTCCCACAAATGCACTACTTCTACCAATTTCTTACCCCTCCCAAAAGGCTGCCAGGTCTACAAGCTTAGAGGTATGAAGTCTACCCTATTAAAAATTAACCTTACTCTTCTAAAATAAATTAGCGTTAAACACACTAGCAAGTCATCTGTGGTATAAAATATTCCATTATTTTTCCTCTGACATCAGCAATTTTGGACCAGTCCCTCCATAGCTACCTTCTTGTGTACACAGAGGAGGAATGGAACATTTGGGAATCATGCTTCTTTATGACAGACTAATCACTGGGTCTAATTCTCTGTTCTTTGACTGAAGTAACTTAACTAAGGAAAACTGTACCGGTGGACTAGCTCAAATTCCAGCCCTTGATTTACAAGTTGGAGACCAGCCCATTTAAATTTGATGAATTGTATTAAATTTACTTTGCGCTGGTGCTACTTGAGCTATACAGATTCCACGGATATCCAAAGGACCACAAACCTCTCAGCTGTCAATCCAGCACATTTCAGGAGTGCTTCACATACAATTCCCGCCCTTTTAAAGGCCTCTAGAGTGTCCTTTCAGAGCAGTTCACACAAACCCAGGCCAAAATCCCAGTGATTCCAGTAGCTCACAAACGTTCTAGCAATAGTAGCCCCAAAAGCAACTAAGGTCTGTCACAGCACTGAGATCCAACAGCAGGGGCCAAAACACTATTATTTTTGGTAAGATTTCAGTGTTTAATATTGTCCTCTGTTATTAAGCAGAACATGTTTGAGAAACTGGCAATAAGTATTTTCTCAAAAAAGAGAAAGTACCCCAAGTATTAATTACTACCATCTAAAAAGGGCAGTAAAGACATTACAGAGGTTATTACAGAGATTATAAAAGATTTCACTTCCCAATGGAAGCCTCAAGGGCACCAAGAGTTCTGCTAAAGTATTCTACTTACAGGCTGCATTTATTTAGTCTGTAAAATTTGTGTCTAGCCACACACATCCTCCACACATATTTTGCTGTTTCCATATCTTCCTGCCAAAAAACAAAAACAAAATTTGCATATTAGGCCAAATTCGCATACCCTTCACCTCCTTTCAGACAAGCAACTGAATTTTTTAAGATTAAATTAGCACTGACCAATTTCATTTGAATATAACTTCAAAACTGTCACCAGGTTTTCTCTAAAACTATACTTTGCAGGCCTGAACATGCACTCAAGCCTAATAATTTTATTAGATTTATAAAGGTTGAAAGTAGAAGCCTTTTGTTGAAGACACTCTTATCAGCTATAACACTAACACAATTTATAGTATATGTATATCATGCCATAAGACTGTCGACAGCTGCCTTCTTGACAAAGGCAACTGGTAGATGCTACATAAAATTAAGTCTGCAAGGAACATCATGACCCATTCCAGCAGAGCCCTAAGACCATGTTTATCCCTAAATGCCATGATTTCAAAGTAAAAAAAAAAACCATGCTAGAAATTTTACTGGAATGGATGAAAATGTTTATGACCACCTGAAACAAACTTGTCAGTGTACTCAACATAAAAGGTCAGATTTTTAATGACTTCCAGTAAAAAGCTAGCCAAAGACAGTATTATTTTAATTTTTAATTAACTTATACAGTTCATAGTTGCTAAGTATAGAAAAAGTGTGTTTTATCCTTTGAGTTAAACTAGCAGTCTTAATTTGTGATTTTAATTATTGATGTTTTAGTATCTACTCACAGTTTGGAATTGAATTGTCTCTTCTTTGTTTGCTAGCTCTAATGCAAAAAAGGATTTGTTGTGGGACATATTGGCAATATCATGCCACCTGCAGACAAAAGGGATAGAAAATGACTAGAAAGCTCTGATTTTCAACAAAGACCCTCAAATTTAAGGCCTTGGTTCATAGGCATTTATGGACACAATCATGAAATTACTTGAACCAATATGAAGCTCAAGCCAGCCTTTGTAAATTGCACTAATGGGTCATTTGTTTATACTTTTTTGCCACCCAAATACCATGATATATCTAGCCCTGGTAGAACTGCCCATAGTCATGCAACAAATAAGCCGCAGAGCAGAAAACTGAATACTGAAATTGGAATATGAATACTTTCTGATGCTCTCCAACGTGCAGCATTTTTCTTATGTTTACGCAGACACTGCATCCACAATTCTCTGGGATATTATCTGAAATGTATGGACAAAGCTTTATTCCTCTCCCCTGTGTGCTTGGGAAGTCAGACAGCAGAACTATTGTTACTTCACTCTGCAAGAGAGTAGGGCACTTATACCGCTCCACATAATTAAAAAGAACTTCGCACCAGCTCTCCTATCAGAGATAGCAGAGATAAAGACTTTTGTGAAGGACAGTTAACGGCACTGAATTTATAAATTCTATTAAACAAAACCACTAACAGAAAGAAGCACAGCTGCTACTTTAATGCCAGAAATTCACCACAAGCTCCAGACTGTTGGAGCACAGGATTTCAAAACTCTCTTCATAATCAGACAAAAATTAAATTCCAGAAGATTAAAGTTCACCAAGAATAAAGCCTTTCTGGCTCTAACAATAACGATAGATTACTAAGATTCATTTTTAAAAAATCCTGATATCTATCTTTTTTTAAACTTATTCCAAATTCTGTCCAAAGAAGCCAAAGAAACCCCTCTTGAAGTCAGTGGGAACCAGGCCATTTCACACAAAGACTGTATTTTCAAACTGTTAACTAAGTTGCAGACGTGCCTTTGTCTACAATTTAACTAGGAGAACATTAAATAATAAACTAAAACAATGTATGAATCCAAAAATGATGAAACAAATGTTATCATGTGACTCTCCTCTATTTCTTTTATATATAATATATGAAAGAAACTCCTGGATCATTTTACAACTGAATATTTCTAAGTAAAAAATGTGCCCATCTTAGGACTTAAGATGTTCTGTGTGCAGAGAATTGTTCCTTTTTGACTCAATAATGTTTTGTAATACAATGTATATTAAATGTTCATCTCTTAGAATTAATCTGGCTTAAAGAGATTCTTAAAGAGATTCATTCTGCAGTTAATACACTGAAAAATTCCCGTGGACTTCAGCATTCACTGTAGCATGACGACTTTAAGACTATGTTCAGGTTTATCAAACGAATAAATGCAACTCGTATCTAAGAGCCATTCACGCTAGTGAGGAACACACATAGAATGTGAAATGCACAAAGATATTTTAAGAAAGAATAACACTAACCTAAATACAACAGGAGGACGACCATTTTTGTGTTTCACAAATATACCATCAAGACATGCTCCAATGAATATGTCACTTCCTTGACTGTCCTGTAAGAAATTGCAAAAAAATTATGCAAATAGAGAAAAAAGTCTTTGAAAGCAAAGTTACACGAGAAGCAACTACTTTTACAATTCTAGGGGAGAAAAGAGGGGGTACGGTTTTTGGTTTTTATTTATTTTTGGCCGGAATTAACCCTTTTTACATAGGGGAAAAAAACCCAACTGATACAAAGATCAAAGCCCTGTTTACCTTTGCAGGATAGGTCTCTTCACCATAGCCCTCCATTCTCTCTACTTCTTGCATATATAACATTTCCGCATCAGGAGGAGTAAGGCCTCTACAAATGAAAATAACAAACAGATAGTACTATCAATAAGAAAAAATTGTATTTGCTTTACTCTGACTGACACTGTCAAGGCTTGAAAAGCATCCCCAAGACATCCAGGCAACCATCAAATCATGCTGTTTTCATCTGTACCAGTGGCTGATCTGTTTGTCTCAGCCTTTACACTTTGATTCTAGTAACTTCTTTCTCTCAGGCATCTCTAGAGGTAAAGACCAGTCAAAATTATCATCTCCGCTAATGGCAGACAATTACCACCATTCAAATCCATCACTGTCACCATATTTTCTCACTTTATCAGAATGATTATTCTGGCACACGTGTTAAAGATCTGAATTTCTCCCATTACAGTATACATTTTTAGGACCAATATGAAGTTTGCTGCTTCACACTTCAGGAAAGAGAGTCTCATTTTCCAAATACTGACAGAGTTTTAACTGTAATGGTTTAAAAACATGAGAAGGACAAGATCTGTAGGTAAAGGTAATTTTTTTTTTAATTAATTTTTAACCAACAAGCAAAAACAGTTTTCTCACAGCCTTGCAGTACTGTCACAGGGATTAAAAGCTTGTGTTTCCCTACCTACCTCAGTTGATCTCATAGAAGACATTATCTCTCTCTACCTGTAAAATCCTGACATGTTCATTCTGGGTCTCTCAGTACTTTTTCAATCATCAATCTCTGTTTCTTCACTTTTTCCTAATGTCATGCAAATTAAGTTTTCTTTGCTGTCTCTGAATCATGCTATCTTGTTACGAAAGCATTTCAAAGAAAAATGGATTTGAAATTTTCAAATTGTTGTTTTAAAACAATACAGGAAAAAATAATTTTTATTACTCAGCCACATTTTTCACTGATGAACTGACAACTAAGAACTTAACTTTCCTTCGTCTTGGATTACTGCATCTCAGCTATTTTACTTAAGATCATAAGCATTCTGGCACAGTAGCTGTCTCTACATGTCTATAGTCCTGTCTGCCAACGTTGCTTATCACGAAATATCCTTATTGGGGTTACAACTTCATATCAACAACTTTCAGAAACGTTATACTGATGAAGTCACACTATTTAATTGTGTCCTGTTTTCTTAATGTTCAATCAGGATCTTCTCCTTTATTTTAATGGTCATTCTGTTCTCTTTTGACCTTCCTTCAGCAAAAATTCTTGTCACTTTAAAGCAGATGTACCAGTGAAAAACTCACTCAAATGGGAGGTGAAATTACTCCAACTGTCTTCTGAGGTTCCCAGCTTCCTGAGCTACTGAAGCAACCACATCAAATTTGAACAATAAAGAGTTTTAAAAATGTTACCTGTACTTCTGGTGTAGTAAGGCAACTTTCTGTGTCGCTTCTTCCAATACTTTTTCTTCTTGTAGCCAGCCCTTAAGGTAAGATAGCATTTATAGCATGAAATACAAAAAAATCCACAAAATTAAATGGTTAACAGTTTCTTTACACAGGCAAATCAACCCTCGACTCTAGTCTTGGATCTTAGATGCTGTAATATGCACACAAACAAAACCAAAAAGCACAAACACTGCTTTTGAATGGTTTTACTCACTTTCCCATCTCCACTTCAACCTTCTTTTCAGTGTAATATACAATAAAATTGAAAAGATCTTGCAACACCTTTGCTAAGGTATCATATCTCACTCCAGTCTCAAGAAAACATTGACTGCATTTGACAGCCTAGAGAGCAGTAAGCTAGATAGATCATGGAGTCTTTAATGACGATTTGTATTTACGAGTCTAAAGAAAGATTTAAATTTAAATTTATCAATTTAAGAATTTAAATTTATCAATTTAAAGTAAGTACTTACCACTGGAAACAAAGCAAATCTTTGTAGAAACTCCTGAGATTCATACTGATCATAGTCTCCAAAATCAGCTAAAAAATAAAAAATTTCTTGGATTCAAACATTTGTAACAAAATGATTCAATACCCGAATAATTGCAGCTGGATCTCCAAGTAGCAAATCTCCATCCTATTGAACTACGATCTGAAAGTAAAACAACGGAACAAACTAACCAGTAATGTTTATGAAGAGGGAAAGTAAAAACACATCCCATCTGTTTACGTTGTTCAGAAAAATTGATAACACTCCTTGTGGATAGGAAAGGAGAAGAAATGATAAAACAATCGGAGTGTTGCTTCAAGTTCCTTAGTTCCTTGGAGTTTTATTTGTTTATTTTTTTTTTTATTACAGAATGGTTGAGGTTGGAAGGTGCCTCTGGAGATGCAGGCTTTAGCAGGGTCAGCTACAGCAGATTATCTCAGAGCCTTCTCTGGTCAAGCTTTGAAAACAGAGGATGGAGACTTTACAACTTCTCTGAGCAACCTGTTCCAGTGTCTCACCACTCCCACAACATAAAACTTTTATTATGTTTAGATGAAGTTTCCTGTATTTCAATTTGTGCCCATTGCCTGAGAAGACTCTGGCTCCATCTTCTTCAGTTCCTTCTGACAGACACTTAACTACCTGCAGTATAGCGCTAGCAGACCGCTCTAACTTGCACAGAACAGCTGGAGCACCCTTCCACGCTCAAGCCTTCTACAGCTCCCTGTACCCTGGCACACAGAAAGTGGAACCTAGAAGCTTTCCCAGACTCAGGGCATGCTCAGAAGGAACTTAAAAGTTCTGATTTTAATAACAGTTTTGATTTTATGTCCTTGCAAATGGCATCCCAAGGAATTTGCCTCTTCTCCTGTTTCCAGGAAAAAACTAGCCAATGTTTCAAAGAGAAATAAAACAGTCTAAATTGGATAAGTTATGTACCAGTCACACGGAAGAAACTGTGGAACAGCAGTCTGTATGGAATGGCTGCTCCCAAAAATATAAACACAATTTCCAAGTAAATAGAATCTGTATACATTACCAGAGATTCTCATCCATAACAGTATAATTTTAGAGACATTTAGGAACCAAATTTGTATTAAGCATTAACAATTAATATGCAAGTTATTTATGATGAAAAGGGAGAACTTGTGACAAGCTACACCAACACAGCACTTGAGATAAAGCAGTGTTTAGAATTAGCCTACTGTAATTATTTCAAATACAGATCATTCTTGAATCCAGTTCACTCAAAAGAGTAAACAACTACTTCTGTTCATTCACCAGCTAAAATTAACTAACCTACCTTGTATAAGCTACTTCAGTCATCTGAGCACATTAATTTAGAACCTGTGTTTTTTCTGAGTTGTTTTTTCACTATGTTATCAACACATACAGTTTCTTTCTTATAAAGAGAGACTGAAAAAGGAATGTAAAAGCTAAAAGGATAAATATTTTCTATCTGGAAAGAGGATTATTTTGAATGAATTCTATAAACTCACTGAGCAGAGAGACATTTACACTGTCCAAAGATAAGAAAATAACAAAGTAAGATTTTGTCAGTTGAAGACCATTAAATCCTGGCTTGGATTAAACAGATTCACTGTTACATAAACAAGCCACTAATATAATTCACCCTACTCCCTGGTAACCACATTTTGAAAAAACATAATCATCATGTTTAATTTGAGACTACCAACAGATAGAATTAAAAATGACAAAAAAAAAAAAGTTGTATGTACTGCCAATGATTTTAAGTCCCTTTCAATTTTGGTAGATTTACAATTGCCGTTAGATATACTGGAGTTGCATTCATTGTGAAGCAATATAAAAACACACTAAACAAAGCTGTTGCCATTATTTTGAGAGACTTAAGATCGAACAAGCATGTTAGCAGGAAACACCAGACATGATCAGTGCAGACAGACTTAGGACCGGTCATTCTCTGGTATATAGTCTATGCCCTCTGACCCCAGTTAGGAAAAATAAAGCAATCATTTTCATGTAGGTATCACAGACATAGGTCTTCAGGAATAATTTGAACATAAGATTTGTTAACAGTCTTGCACGCTAACTTGAAATAATCTTAGATGTTAAGATATTTGGGAGAAAAAGAGTAGATACAAGTACTACTGTACTTTCAAATTTGCTTATTTATTAAAACATGTCTCTTTCTTTTGCTATCATGTCAGAATAAAGAGTCTTCATTAACAGAAACAGATGCGACGTCTGTTGATGTAAGCAGACGACTAAAGCCTTTGCCCCCAAAGGAACTCCGTGTTTAATTCAAACCCAACTCCTGAAAATACCTAGGTACACCTCTGAGGGCTGCACAGAAATATCAGCAAGTTCGGGGCCACTGATCCTACTATTCCCCCTCCTCAGCTCATATGATGAAGTTCTAAGGAGCAAGCCTTCCATAACTTACTGAATTGGGTCTTTGAGCGATAATAGAAAACATGCAATAGAAAATATATCATCAAATTTTCTAATGCAACATTACCTAATTGGCAGAAATGCCTTACTTACCCTGAACAGCTAAACCAGCCAGATGTATTGCTTGTTCCAGTGTGCAAGGAATGTTTCCCTCCAAGATGTCTTTCTTTAATTGCAAATAATACTGATACCTACATGGGGGAGGCGGGGGGAAGAAAAAGCTAACATGAGCTTCTTAATTTAAAGAGAGTGCAGATGAATATGCCCACCCCAATCCTCTCTGCATTCCCCAGTTTGTGTGGAGGGCAGTCTTCCTCATCATTTAGACCCAGTATTTAATGGTCTTTGTTACCTCCTCCCTTAGCTTTCACATATCACTACAGAATCAAGTCCTGCTACCTCTTAAAACAAAGAATCTCCACAATTTCTGTCTACTATCATACCTTCATAATTTTTTTATTTTTACATCTTTCTTCCTTAACATTATTATTATCTCCTCTTTATAATGTTCAGTGCACTGCTGCTGCATTGCTGCATTTTCTTCCAATACATCTAACATTGCACATCCCTTCAATCACAATAGTGACTTCCATTTCTGCATTACAAGTTCTGAGTACATTTTGCTCCCACTTTCAAGGCATCACCTTTTTTCCTTTAATTTGACCTTTTCCTGGGTCATCTCTTGTACATGCAACCACTACTACCTGTACCATTTTTCTGCAGTCTAAACAACTATCTTCTTGAATTCTTCTGCCCCTTTCAAGCCATCTATGGAACACCCTATCTTGAGCCCAAAACCCCTCAAAACTCAATAACGCCATTATAGCTGTACAGATTTTTGGCAAGGATATTTACCCTCTATAAGTTTAGCTTTAAAAGCTTCTTAACTTCCTCACATTGTATGTTAACTCTTGTGAAGTAAGGCTTTAATACTGAGACCATGTAAGCATGCACTGCAATTGATTCCGTGATTAGAAAAGTCAGGTAAACTCCACACAAATTTTCATCAGGCTAAAAGATAGCGCTCCTCCCTCACTATTTAACAGCCTATTAAATACAGTGACATCTTAGAAATACTGTTTAGACTCTTCTGGATCCTGCTGCAAAAAAGCAGTATGCCATATGACAGTAGACAACATCATTATACAATACACACAAGAACAGCTGGGACTAAACCCAGGCCTTACAAAAAAGAAAAGGAAAAAGCCACCACGTATCAAGGTATCTGGGGAAATAAATCTTCCCAGTCAAGAAGCAGAATGTAAGCTCTTTGCATAGAACTACTATTAAAAGTAAATATGTAGATGAAGAATCTTGACACTGCCTTGTGATAGTACAAATGCCATCTCTTTTGTGTACGACATTTCCATGTCCTGGTATACACGAAACATGTAATTTGCTTAAACATGCTCTATCTCATTTATACTGAAAAGGCATGAAAAAAATCCAGATTTCTGAAACTAATCCAGACTCTCACTATTGTACATCAAAGCAGGTACCATCCTCTATGACTTGAGTATAACGTCAGCACATAAATTCCTGCTTTCTACATAACAGCACATTGCAAAATTGCTGTTAAAAGTCTAGCATAAACATCATATTCTTTAAATAATGCCAGAAAAGAATATTCAAGATTTTTAAGCCAACTTAGCTTTTCAGTGCAACACCATGACATTTATCTTATTCTAATGCAACCTAGTACATCAAAACGCACAGAATTTGAATCAAAGATTTATTTTTTTTAAAAAAAGGAAAAACAAGAAAAAAGACCACTAGAATGACTTTTTAAGCCAGTAAAATTGCTAAGAAAAAGCCCAAAACTTCAGAGTTTTCAGAAAGAAAACAATCCTCCAGAAATTACACATTAAAAACAAACATATAGCACCAATGTCTGCACCTAAAGGCTTACCTCCCTGAAAAGCTTTCACACCACAATTAGCGGGAAAGGTCTCTGGCAAGGTGTTTAGCACCAGAGTACAGAAAGACAGTTTAATGTAGCCACAGAATAAATTAAGCTGGAAAGGACCTCTGAGTGATCATCTGGTCCAACTCCCCACTCAAAGCAGGGCCAACTTGAAGTTATCAGCTTAAATGGGTAATTAATGCAAGCATATATATATATATATAAAACGTTTGTAATCCAGTTACTGATTTTGTACTTACTTGCCTGTTAAAAATAATAACTAAATCAGAATAATCTCATGCACATTAAGACACTAGAAGCCAATGTATGGGCTCACAGGAATAACTGGCCAGTATATACGCTCAATTTCACTTTTTCCCTGCAGTCAGCACCACTTACATGATTTCTACAGATTAAAAGTAGAAATGGATATATGATATCAAAGCTAACATCCATCTTCATTGCCAGTGATACACACACACAAAAAAATAAAACCAAAAGCTGAAGCTTAGCCTGTAGTTTTCCAATGTATTGTACTGAAAGTACAGAAAGCAAAATGAAAGAGAGACAAACATGAAGGGACTAAAACAATTAAAAGTCTGACCATGCAAGTATGCCTATTACTGAAAACAGGTTTGAGCGGATTCCTAAGATCACCAAAAAGTTAGTTGCTTGCTTAGTTTATCACATATTTTAAATATTTGAAAGGGAAATAAATACACAGTTTGATCCTAAATTCTGCCTAAAGTAATAATTTCTATTTCTATAGAGGTAGAGCAGGGGAAAGCAGGCAATTTTTAAATAAACCATACATGTCAGAATGAGAGATGTATGTATGAAACTTACCTGGTAATCTCCTGTTGAAGCTGAGAAACAGTAGGCACATAGAACACTACTCCAAAATACACAGTTGGCTCCACGGCGTATTTGTCCAGCTGCTTTTTCAGAGGCTTGTCCAAATCCACCCATCTGCGCTGATTCTGCTTATTATAATACCACAGACTGAAATACGTAATCTGAAAAAGAGGCATTTCAATAATGAAAACTGCTATATTAAATAACATACATTGTGTGAAAGTCTTGCTATTCAGAATTAAAGGCTTTAAAACACTAACTAAGGCTCTGGGTTATTGAAACCTTAGAGAACTGGAGAGACATCTAATATTAAAAGCAGACGTTACTTCCAGATAAGCAATCCATGTACTTGAGATGTCCCATGTAAAACATTACCATACCGACTATGTGAAAACAGTTCCTGACCCTGTTGGGGCAACTCATAGATGTTAGTAGTAAGCATATATGTGTGACAGGAAAACCAAGACAAGTAAGGAAGGCAAATAGAAAATGAGATTGGACAGCAGGAGAGCAAAGCATGGCTTCTCTGGGAAGTGGCAGGCGGGCTCACATGGGATGCTGAAGGACAAAAGAGCACAGGACAGCTGGTCAGTCAGAGACAAGCTCATTAAAGCACGTGTATGGCTCATGCCACGAGCAAGGAAATGACCAGGTACAGCAGCAAGCTACCTTGCCTGAGCACGCAGCTTCTGAGGAAGCCAAAACACAAATTACGGTATGCACTGGAACAGATTGCCCCAAGAGGCTGAGAGGTGTCCATCCTTGGAATGCCAGAATCCCACTGGACAACATCTTGAGCAACACAATCTAACTTTGATTAGATCTCGGAGTTTGGTCCAGAATATTTTTCTATCACTCCACAGTACAGTTCCAAACCAACACTGCAGAACCACTCATTCAAATTTAAATGTCTCCATTACGTTTAAACTGATTAAAATCTGTTCCTGCAGTACTTATTTCATTCATTTCTGGACCAGAAAACAGGCAAGTCTGGAAAATATTCATGCCGTTATCATGGCAAAACTAGAAAGCATAGTTACAAGTTTTTTAGCTGAGGGAGGGAGTTAAGGGAATGCTACGAATTACCAATTACATCAGTTCGCATTTACATGGAAATGCTCCAAGTCCTTGCTACATACATACTATTCCATGTAGAAATGGTAGAAATTCCAACACCTTTAATCCAACACTTTTCTTTATATGTTTTCAGATGTTTTTAAGTTATACAAAATAAGCTATTAAGGATGAAGTTTTATAAAGAAAGGAGTATTCATCATAATTATTTTTCTACACCAATAATTTCTGTCAATTAGACTTGGAAAAATTGTCTACCTAGCAAACAAAGTATTTACTGTTTTCTCAGATGCTCCAGCATTTTGATGCTCTGGAGCAGAGATTTGAAATTCATTAGGGAGTGAAAGCTGATAGTAGAGAAAGGCCACTTTGATACTTTCCTGTGAAAACTCACCTATATGCACATCTGAAAATTCACATACCTACATCTTCTTAGTTTATGGTCTAAACAGGATGAAGAGTTTACCTTCATGGGATCTGGCTGTCCCATACAGGTCTGACAGGCTGACTATGCATGTAACAACCACAGCATGGGCAGGTATGCTACAACCCAAGCTTCAAGGACAGCAGTGAAATCAATGCTCCCTATCAGCACAGATCATTTGGTAATTTTGGAAGCAAAAGTCAAGGTGTAGCATTAAAATAATAAAGCCACCTATTCCATAAAATCATTTTCTCTGGGAAATTAGCAAAATTGGGAAGTTAGGGCTAATTCTAAGGCATAATATTCCTTTGACGTTGCATACTGACAAGACGTACTTCTTTGCCCCTCTCCAAGTTAGCATAAAGACAGTTTTAAGCAATTGTTGGTGGGGTTTTTTTCCCCCCAACATTTAAAAAAATCCTCTAAATTAAAATTGTTACCATGTAATTGCAAAATCAGTATTCAGAAGATAAAATACATGTTAGGATTAAGTCTGCCCATTTAACTGTAATTAAGACCCCTTCTGTAAACTCTACGACAACTCTGGTCCTATTTAATAAAAAGGCAGGCTGTAACATAAACATTACATTGAATTAGAACTGTTCGTAGAAGAAAAAAAAGTCTTTCAGTATAGTGGAAGATATCTGGAAAAAAGGCAGAATGCTGATATATACGAAATAGTTTCATAGTTGGGAAAATTTAAAAATCACCATAGAGAAACAGACTGTTATTCCCACATCAGAAACAGAGTCCTCTTGTAAAGCAAATCCTACAAACCAAATTTTTCACAGCTGGACACTGTGTGCTCTTCACTTCTGAACTCTGAAAACCAAGAGTCAAATTAAGAAGTCATAAATACTTTTAGTTTCAAGAGGACAAAAGGAGTATGGCTCTGAACACAAATACTAGACAACACTGTTTTCTAAATTTCTGAGTCCAGGCACACAAAGATTGCTGATATCTTAGAAAACATCTGCTTTTACTGCTGTGCTTCAATCCACCAGCTGTAAGATATAGTGCGTGATGGCCTCCACCAGCCCACAAGGATATTGAGAAGACAGTATCTTAAGGTTCTAGATGATGTTAGGAATTATAACAGTAGTACCACATAAATTCCATTAAGAAATACTATGTTCACTGCAACATCACACACTGAAAAGGATAAAATGTACTGAATGGCTACTCCTTAATCCTTCCTGCTGATTGAATGGGAAAAGGAATGTATGTAAAAAGTTGTACTTCTCTTTCATTAGAGGACTGTTGACAACATGTGCACAGTCACAGGAGCCAAAGCCATGCAATGTCGACATCCTGTAACTTTGGAGTGTTATAGATGTAACGTGCAAGATGGTAAATAAACTAGAGGACAAAAAAAAAAAACCAACCCACTAAAGTTGGACTATATGCCATGAGCTACTTGATCTCGCTTGCTAGGAATAGCTCACAAAAGAAAGCTGACTGTGCCAGCCCAGCCCACCTGCCCAACAGGTCAACTACATCAGCCCTGGGCTGCATGTGATCTGAAATGTCGAACGAAGGCAGAGACTGAAACCTGAGGGTAACAGCTACAGAACCACAGCAACAAACTTGAAAGACTTCTATAAAAGATACCACATACACACTTTTGAAAACCAACTGAAAATGTACGCAAAAATTTTGGAGCAACTGTTTGAATAACTTTCATCTGTAGCCTTGGTGTATTTAAGCCTCAAAGAGGCACAGATGTGTAACAGAAAGGTAAGGAGAGAAAGAGCACAAACTTCTGATAACGCTACCACTGTTTCAACCTCCCTGATGTACAATACTCCTGCTTCTACACTCTGAAGTGTAAACTGAATGCATAGCCTATTTTTAAGGCACAATCACCACTTGCACTGGTCTGTTTCTTTAAAATGCTGACCACATTTCTTGCCTACACATAGAAATGAGTAGTTACTGGCACAACAGACTAAGAAAAATGTTTCTGTGTTTTAAAATATTCTCTGGAATCCAGCATATCTTTAAACCAAGATTTTTCTGCCATGGTATTTTCCCTTACAAACTCCTCCAATCTACATTATCAAAAATAAAATGAAATGAAAGCCAAGAAAAACTCTGCAGACTAAAGCCTGTCTTCTGACTTGTATGCAAACCTTTCACTTGACTTCAAGGGCAGAATTTGATCCTGTGAGTTTTCAGAGGAGCTTATGCACCCTGGAATATTCACACTGATTAAAATAGAATCCATTTTTATTCATTGCTAAAACATTTTATTATTAGCAGGTCAGGACAACACCCAATTCTAAAAAGAATGTCATGACATAATTCTTAAAATATGTTAAGCTGTTAAGATTAACACTACTTTGAAGTTCATTTATTTTAGTGACTTATTCATGACCCAACCCCTTTGAAGAAAATCAAATAGAAATAAAAAGAACATATAATTTCTGCATAGTTACTTTCCACCTAGCTGCCTTCTCTCACTACAGACAGGAATAGTAAGCATTTTTGCATAAAATTTCAAGAGTTATCAAGAATGCAAAAGTACCAAAAGCCCAACACAGTATTACAGCTCACAAGTTGTTGGGAATGGAGTGACTTCATCTATGAAGTAGACCAGACTTCCTAAGCTAAGCAGAGGAACTTTGTTAGGTACGAGTGACAGAAAACTACATTACTCTAGGTGACTATATCTTTTGGCATGATCTAAGATGAGGGCCACAGAAGTGAGGCTGATCAGTCTTAAGAAGACACTAAAGTAAAACTTTATTCTGGACTTCAGCTGCCTGTGGACCTTCAATTCAAGGTGTACAGAAGACAGAGACAGATTCTTCTTGGAAGTGCCCACTGCACGTATGAGAAGCACTGGGCACAAGCCGCAACAAGGGAAGTTCCAGTTACATCAGGAAAAAAATTCCATGAGACAACTAGCCAAACACTGGAACAGGAAGCCCAAAAAGGTGTTGGATCTCTGTCCTTGGAGGACAAAACTCAGCCAGGCAATCCCTGAGCCACCTGATCCAAGCTGGCCTTTCTGAGCAGAGGGTGTGATCACGCAACCCTCAGAAGTCTCTTCCATTTCAAACTAATACGTGATTATCTGTCATTATAGAATTGGTGCTGACAAAAAGAAACAGCTTACTGAGAAATTCTTGGATGTAAATTAAATAACTTTTTTTTTAAAAAAAGAAAGTGTTATTTTTTACAAACCCATTAAAACTGAGCTTTATATCTTAAAATTCTCATCAGTTTCCATATCTATTTAGCATACTTTGTTGTTCCTTATCTATTTCATAATATTAAATGGAATCAATGAGATAGTCCTTCTTCCTGTACCAACTGATACTAGTTAGCTGCAACTACTGCTGCATTTAATTTTTCTTAATGCGGACCAGCCTCATTCCTAATATTCCATTTTGGTTCTGTTCTGAACATTTGTATAAAGCAGTTATTCTGATTAGCAGTATAAAAAAGTGTATTGATATAGAATCCCAGGGTCTATTTTGGTCAGAATTTACACTATCTAGAAAATAAATAAAAATGACAAATGTATATACCAGGTATCTAATGTGTGTAATCTTCTCACTTAAGCTTGAAAGCACCTATTACGATCCCCAAACTCGACTGTGCCTTCCATTTTATGGCAATATAACATAAAGAAAAAGTTATGTTTCCTAGGATTTTGAGACTACACTATTACTGCAATCTTAAAAAAAAAAAAATCTATAAAACCTCAGACTAAAGGGAAAAAAAACCAAAACCAACTACTTTTTGTGGATGGAAGCAGGGAGGAGAAACAGATATTAGCACACATTCCCCTGGGGCACAGCACTCTTCAAAGTTTACTTTGAACTTACATACTTCCCAGCTAATTTCCATATCCTGTATTATAAATCTTACAGAATATCTCACAGGTTACATATAAACTGGAAAAGAGAATTGTTTTCTAATTGTTAATACGGTGCCTTCTAATTAATGCGATCTGCCTCAAGGGTTCAGTGACCCGAGGAATCATCACTCTAAGATGTAAGGCAAGAAATTAAAAGAAAAAAAGAGAGGGTTTACAGAACAACGCAATCAAAATGTATTTTCAGGCTTTTCCTCTTTTACACTGGTACATACAAATAAAAGAAGCCATAAGACTTTTCTGAACAGACTGCTGAAAACACTTTCTCATCACTGAAGGATAAGCACTGCAGTTGGACTTCTAAAAATCCCAGTTAGCCCAAGGGCTCCACTGCGTCTAGCTTTATTATATGCTTGGATACAAAACAGCTCCTGCCATCAGGATATCACAGTTTAAATAAACTGCATGCAGGAGAACTGAGTCAATAATCTTATACTATGTACAACTGCCAGATACCAAGTGAAAGCTTCGCCCTACGCCCAATGTTAAGAAATACGGAAGGAGACAAGAGGCCCTGAAAATTCTCCAGAAACTCCACTCTTATCACAGCAGACAGCCTCCTCCACAAATCTTCCCTGTCTCTAGGGGAGAAACGATTTGGAGCAGCCTGGACTGGCCAGTGTACAAGATCCAAGACTTCCTGGAAGTGGTGGAGAAAAAAAAACAAACCTGTGAGTCTTGCCATGTACCAGCCACCGAGTGGAAAGTTGCGCTTGTCTACATACTACCATGATAAAATCTCCTTGCAGGAAGCTAGCTTCTAGCTAGCCTTGTAAAAATCCCCCCCTTTTCCCCATCTTGAAAGTACTCATTTTAGGGTACTTTTGCTTACACTATTTTTGTTGTTCTAGTACTGACAAGATCTTCAGCTGTAGCTGCAGGAGGGAGTATTTAGCAGGATAGCTATACAAATACAGAGGGAAGTCAGTCTTAAGTCTTAGTTCTTTCATAATGGAAACCTTTCTTCCAACACCCACACACACAAAATTATTTTATCCTAACCACTCCAACAGGGTTTCACAAATGCTATTTAAACAAAGTAACCGCCAACTATAGCTTAAAGCAAAACAGCAGGGATAACAAATAAACAAACAACATCACTACTTTGCAAGGTAAACTGAGATATTTTAATTTAATCAAATAAAATCATTGCACAAATCACAATACACTGTGGTTTACACCCTTCAAATATCTTGAATAAAACGATCTTATGACAGGCAAGGCAGATTCTAATCATCAGTACATCAGACAAAGGTAAACTGGCTAATTTACAAGCTAAAGAGCAATACCTTCATAGTGAACAGGAGACATTATATTCAAGACATAGTTTAACCTCTTGCAGAAACAAGTCAGTTATCAACATGTCAAAGAAATGTAAAAATATAGGGTTTTCTTTTTAAATCATGTTACTTTTCCCCACCACTGTCCAAGGCTCCAAGAAGGATGGACTCACTTAATCTGCTTTTGACTACCACCTTACACAGCACTAAC
This sequence comes from Caprimulgus europaeus, assembly GCA_907165065.1. The sequence goes on along the minus strand of OU015532.1, from coordinate 19,811,745 downwards.
ATTATAAAGGAGTATCAGGTTCCCATTCATCAGAGACTTAAATTATGATTGCTTCACAACAGGGAAAAGCAACATTTCCAAGCAGTTTTAAAAATACAAAACAATAAACTAATGTTTTTGCTTCAGAGGTAAAGAAAATATCTTCTGTTAAAATTGGTATAAAACTGTACAGCAATTCACAGACACTGTGACAGTGAAAAAATACAATTAGATGGGATATTCAAATTCTGAACTAACTTTATTAAAAAACTGCACTGAGGCAATTACTGATTTTTGGCTGACTGCTCTGTCCTTCAGTTTATCTTGGTTCCTAAATTACAATTGCAGCACACTTATAATTAATATATATTTTAGATGGAGTTAAGTTTGTTTTTCAATAAAGTAGCATCTTTTAAATTAATTAGATTGCACACTGAAGGTCTGCATTTTTATATCCATTCCTCCATGACAATTTCTCCTTTCCTAATTTTAAGGAAAATTTGGTTCAGAGAGGCAACCACAGCAGTTCAACTGCTTCTCCTCTTATTTCTCCCAGCATCAGCTAAAATTGTCAGACTTCAATACAAGGCATAAACATAACTATGTTAATGACTGCTCTGTCATGACTTGGTCCAACTTTTATTTGCCAGTTAATATGTTTACTGATACATACACTTGTTTACTGATACGTATACATGTAAGAATATTTCTGGTTGCACTTGGTCTTAATTTAAAAGCATTCTTTATGTATGTGAAACACACATTTAAGAAACCACCCTACTGAATTAGAGGTATTTTTTGTGTTTTCTCCAAAGAGATTATATTTTAGAATGCTGAGCAAAGTTTTACAGCGTAGTTTAGGCATTTCTGAAGCACTGTTTCAGAACATCGAAGTTATTCGGGATATGGATAACCCTGATTCCTTCTTTCCTGTTCCCTACCATTAGTGCTTGTACTTGGGCCCAGATCTCTACCACGTATTTGCAGTCAAGTCAGACTCTGCTTGTACACAGTAAGAGAACTGGCCTGTCTGTGCTGGTTTAGAAGTGCTATTAGAAAACTGAAATAAAAGATGATCCAGCAAGATAGGTAAATCAGTCATATGTCTCCTGACAAACATCCTATAGATACCTAGCTGCATTAACATTTTTTAAAAAAAAACCTTTATTTTCAAGTACTTACTTTACTCATACTGTAGACGCAAGATGAGCAGTGTTGCACATACTTTACCATCAGAGCTCTCAGCAGTTTTTAAAAACTTGTAATTCCAGAAAAGTTTTCCACAACAAATACAGCTTTTTGCATAAATCAAGTTTGGTTATAGTTCTCTCACAGGATAAAAGACAAGCTGTGCTACAGAGGGTAAGTAACTTATATTCCCTGTTCCCTTTGGCTTCTTTCCTTAGTTCTTCAGTTTAAGAAAACTGGATTACATACCCATTGCTGATGAGTCACATTCTGGGAATACCAGGAAGATATTATTAGTTTAATACATTCCTTTCACTTTTCTGTAAAGTCTACCATTCAGTAAAAAAAATTAAATTGTCAACATATGTAAGACTTCCTAAACCCTAACTATATGTCCATCCTACCATACAACTTGGAAACTAAGAAAAACAAATCAGAAAAATCAAAAGAAAACCAGTGTTTAGCCACACAAAGCGTAATTTGAAGACTACTCATTTACATAAAGGTCTGTTAAAACAAATATTTTTTAAAATGGCACAGCATTAAAAATAAGCCATTGAATTCACTGACCAAATTCAGTAATTGCACCCGTATCACCTGCCATAAACTGTTCTGAAGGTCTATGGGAACCGCATGTCAACTGCGTAGCTCATCTACAGTAATCCAAAACTAAAGTCTCATTTTCTATAACTCCATTAAGTCTCAATATTCAAATAAACAGTCATACTTTCATGTTTAACACTGAATTCACACTCATGCTTTGAGGGTGCTTAGTGCATTAATGACATGCAACACCTTACAGAAAGTACTTAGTATTTTACAGTGTCAAGGACCAGTGTTGTTTTTGCAGATTTAAGCAAAGCTCTGAGCAAATTTTTCTTTCTGAAAACTTTCTACTAAGCAAGCAGTCAGGAATGATCCAGTATCTGCTTGGCAAATCTGACTATTAAAAGGCAGAACAACATTTTTTGAATGCAAGCTCTGGAAAGTAATTTATATCCCTATTTTCCATTCCCTTTTATTGCAACACATTTTCCTGCCAAAATAATCCATGCAAGAATGCATGACTGAAGGAATATGCTCACAGTTCAATAGTGTACTGTCAACTCCCTTAGTCTGATATATGACTCTTAATTGAGGGAATTACTATCTTTTTTAAAAAACAAAACCCACAGGTTTTTAGGAGTAGCTCCAAAGAAAGATAATGAAGAATAGTTGGGAGAGTAGCGGGGGGGGGGGGGGGGGGGGGGGGGGGGGGGGAGCACGGAGAAAAAGAAAAAAAAACTAAGCATCTCCAATGCTCTGACTAATTCAATAAAAGTTAGCAGCCATCATTCAGAAAGACAAAGCCTTTGCATTTTGCAAACTAAACAGTTAAAATTCTTTAACTTCTGTTGACTTAGCAGTGACATCTGAAACCAGACAACATTGACAAAGTCCATTCACACAACAATAATTGAATTCTAAATATATGATATCTGATGTGTTCTAAGTAAACATGAAGGCTACAGAATAGTTAGATTCTCCCTTTGCTAGAAGGAGAAAGATCAAAAAAAGAAGTCATACTATTGCACAGAATTACATTTTTCCAAAATAACCGTACACTAAAAAAATATTTGGAGAATCTACACAAATCCATATTGGGACTGAACCACAGTAAACACACACTTAGAGATTAATAGATTCACATCTATTTCATTTATTTATTATTCTCCAAACAGAAAAAAAAAATAATTCTGAAATCAACTGACTATATATAGCATTACCTACTGAGGAATCCTTCCAGTAATACATGCTGTATACAACGATAAATGTTCACAGGGTTGAGTCCTAAATGTATTTGCTCAATATTTGATTAAAGTTATAAGCAGTTGCCATTGCTTGACAATGAAAAAAATAACATTTAAAAAAAATCATAGTTATTAGAAAACAATTATTTTAACGATTACTCTTATTTTGGTTACCTAAGTCTAGGGTTTTCATCCCATATTTGAATCCCATTTTCAAGACACCACTATATGGCAGACCACATAACAGAACAAAAGCATCTTTTTCAGAACAATGTTAGCAATACTAAACTTTTATTATACATTTTCTCTCTCCTGTCCCCCAAAAGTGTACATGCCGTCACAGTTTAAGGACTACAAAATGAACTAAACCTTTTGAGACTCTAGTGGGAAATGTCAGTTTACAGAGGATCGAGAGCATTCAGCTACTGCAATCAAATCCACCTGTGTTCAAAACAGTGACATTGGTTCATACCTTGGTAACAACATTTCATAGCTCAGCATTTCAGAATTAATTCACTCAATACGGGAGATGTATGAATAATCGCTAACTGTGTGGGAGAAGAGTGAACTTCAGTTGCAAAAGGATCCTTCAAAATACCAAGTAAGGAATTTCGGGGAAAAAAGGCAGGTAATATTGATACATACAGATTTAACTAGTGCAAGCCGTGCTTCCTCATGAGCCAGCACTCCATCTAAATGACTATATGCTCGACTATATGCTCCAAGACAGTGTCTGCAAACATGTCTGTGGTATTTGAACAAGCAATACAAATAGTTGGTCACTGGTACACTTATCACATTTTGTGCTTTAGGTTCTTTTCACAGCATTAATCCACCAGAAAAAAAATACATGCACACAAATAACACTCTCTTTCATATCCTTAAGTAAAAGTTGTTGCGAGTCTTGCAGTAATTCTTAACCACATTGCTTAGGCAGAAATATTTTTTTTGTTGCTTTCTGGTTTTGGTTTTTTTAACAGCATTTTCAGCATTATCAAGTTTAAAAAACAGTCGCTTTGTTTATCGCTCTAAGCTTCTATTCACTGCCACTTCTCACATGTCCTGAGGCCCCTGGGCATTCATTCCCTAGCTCTGTAACATAAGTTTTGCAACTGTTTTGGAGCAATCCAAGTCTCTATCAAGACCAGAAGGTCAAGAAACAAGGGGAACACTGGATAGCTGCTCCAGTAAATAGACTGCCCCAAATAGTAAGGATTCACCACACAGGCCACCTAGCACCAGAGACAAAAATCACACCTTCACTCAACAGTTCGCTTACCTCCCGCAATTCAAGTCTCTGAGCCACTGCTTCCAGGCTTTCCTGGCCCGTGCTTTCCACAGACAGTGTGAATTCCACAAATTCATTGTTGAGCAGCTGGATACGAGCCACCAAGCAACTCTTGCTGGATACTGTGTAGCGTCGAGTTCGTTTCAATTTTAACCCGAAAGGTAGAGGCATCTTCTTTTATCCCCACAGATGGTTACTGCTAAAAAGCTACTACCACTGGGACCTTGACAGGGCAGGAGTAGGTACCTCCTCTCAGAAGGTGAGGAGCTGTGAAGTCTCCAGAGATCAACCACCAGCAGCAGTATCCATTAAAGACAAGCAAGTTTTCCACCAAGAGACAAGTAGAAGGGGCATCCACTGGAATCCTAGTAAAGAGCAAAAGAGAAAGAGAATAAATACATGAACCAGAAATACTTTGACTGAAAGGTGAATGGTAACATGGGAAAAAAAAAATTATATTTTTTCTAAATCTGAAAAATCAGTCTACTTTTCCAAAATGCAGAGCTGTTATGCATTCAAATAATGAAATAAGCACCAGAGTTTCTGGTTTTACCACAGACAACACCAGTCTTTCGCAAGTTGGTATTTTTTTTAAACTCATAAGTGAATAATGAGTCTTAATCAAATGTGGCTGCAGTGTCCTAAAATAAGTATTTCTGAACTGAATTGTTATTTAAATAAAATACCTCTACGAAGTTCAAGTTGCCTAAGGTACTTCTAATACTGAACAACACCATTTTCTCTAAGAGCAAATGCAGAATCTGGCTTGTTTTTCAGAGCGGTGCGCAGCCCCATCCCCTATCTGTTGGATTAACCACAAAACCAAGCCCCATAAACGATTAAGGGAAAAAAAAGAAAGGCAGGAAGACAGGCATTAAAGCTCACACTTTAGCCATTTCCTACCAGACAATTAAAATCCAATTCCTCTATTTTTCCCTGGATTACAGCTAGCTGTACCATTATTTCTTATGCTAAAGTGCTGTATGAAGTTTCAGGTTACACTTTGCCTCACCAAGAGAGTATATTAATTCTAAGAACCATTTATTTTCTAGTTTTTCCTTGAAAAACATACTTATTCCCAGTCTTAAAGGCAGTCACCCATTTCCCCACCTTCACGCCTCGTCTCCTGTCAACTCCGCAGCACACAACCTTCGCCTCTCTCCTCTTTAAAGACGGAGATGCTTCCCACCGCAGGCACCATCGCCAAAGATACCTGTCCTTCTCACTAGCGCTAGCTTGCAGTAGGGCACGCAAAATAAATCCGCTCTCTAAACGCGGGGTGTTTCTCTGCAGAAGTACCTGTGCTGAGAGCAGCCGCTACGGCGAGGCTGGGCGCTGCGGCGGCCGCCGAAGCGAAACCGCTGCACGCGCTCGAGATAAAGCCCCTATCGCCTCGGGGAGGTGGGGTGCGCCGCCTCCCTCACAGCGATGGCGCCCCGGGCCCCTCCCAACCCCCTGGGACGGAGCCCGTCCGCCCACCTTTCCGTGCTACCGGCGCGGGACTGCGGGGCTCCGGGGCGGGGCAGCGGGGTAAGATCCGCGCGCGCGCGCGGCGGCCGTTACCCTGCCCGCGCCGAGCCCCGGCCCGCGCTGCTCCTGGGCCTGAGGGCCGGGCCGCGCCCCAGGGCAGGGCCGGGGGAAAGCGGCGCTTCTGCAGCTCAGTGTTAGCGACGGCTGGCGTGGGGAGCGCTGCCGGGGACCTCTAGTGGCAGCGCCGCACCGCCCGCGAGGAAAAAGAAAACAACCGCCTGCATTTTATTTTTCCCCCCCTCAGGCTGGTATGTATTAGTAGCACGTTTTAAAAGGCGTAATTTAATTTCTGGAGACTCTTAGAATTATCAGACAGGAATAGCACGAATACATCCATTTCTTCGGAGTAGGGGAATCGGAAGAAGTAGACTTCCTAGCGCACCTGTTTTTAACCTCAAAGGTATAGCTATAAACAGATAGCCACACACTGCTTGTACATTTATATACATACCTAGAAACTGAATGTTATTCAACACAACCACAGACTCTTTAGGCTGAAAACCTCCCATGAGACTCCCTAGTCCCTTGCGAGCAGCATGGCAAGGAAGAAAGGGAGGCGGAAAGACACTGAAGGCCTAAAAGGGGGAGAAAGAGGAGGCAGCGCGGCATTTCTTCTCAGTGACATCTTTGCAACCCGACTCCAAAGAATGACTACAAGCATATTTCATGACCATGTTTCTAAGAATCTGGAAGCAGAGCCACCATCCTCTACAATCCCCATCCTTAACAGATACCACCTAAAATCTTAATTGAATCAAAAAATCTCTGACCCAAATGCCAGCAAATTTATTTTTGGGTGCAGCTGCAGAATAAATAATAACTGATAGCAACAGGTTTCCCTGAGAAATTTAGGGATACACAGGGACTCCTCACTTTACTAGTCGCTCTGCATTTTGATGCTCCAAATCCTGCCTCCCTGGAGCAGCATGCTCCATAGACAGAAGCTTTTTGTTTCCTGTCCACTGCCAGCAGAATCTTGCACTGGGTTTATTCCTGGCAGAGTAACTTTTGGCTGACTGAACTCAGCTCACGTCCCCGGGGCCCATTTTCCAATACATTCTTTGCACAGTTACACACTTTCTTCGGTGCTACAGCAATGATAGAAACTACCCATGTACTCATCGTTTTCAAAGCTGCAGTCAGAAGTGCAGTGCTGTTTAAATCTCAGTTTTTATGTAGTGCCACTGAACATGAGAGACTTTCAAACTTTTATGCTTCCATCAGGCCCTTAGAAAAGTATTCTAGGGACATGGAAAATTAAAAAAAAAAAATAAATCTCTAACCAGAGGCTGCCCTGACAGGTGAAATTTCCAAACCATCTAATGCTGACACTAGGCAATCTCAGACTTTCAGTTATTTCGCTGCACATACCAGTAGCAATGCAAGCATAGGAAGGAAGTTTAGAGCAGAATTTTCAGAACATGCCAGAAGTGCTTTTCAGGTTATGACCAGTTGTTTGCATTTATTTCTCTACTGAGCATTTACCCTAAATGATTTCATTTTAACTCAGTACATGTCTGACATAATCCTCATTACTTCTGAAACACATTTATAACAAGGAAAATTTAAGTAACTAACTTCCAGTCCATGACACAAAAGACCAACTCAAAAAAAAAAAAAAGATTCCTGACATAAAATAAATATTGTAGACTAAATGGCAACTTTGATCAATAACACTCAGGTGTCATTCAGTAACTTCTACTGCTAGCCATATGTACTTCTTGCAAACACAGCTGTGCTGTTTTTATTCAGCAGCTGGGCATTCTGCAATGCTAGGTGCTCTTATGTTTGCCTTCTGCATTACTTTAAATTCAGACACATCTGCATTGTTACAAAGCTACTTTAGCAAAAAGGAACTACATACCACCAGGAGTTATAAATCCAACTGATTACCTCTACAATAACAAGCCTTTATTTAGCAAGCCTGGAATTTTCATGCAACAGCTAAAAATGTCTTTAGTGGCTAAACTTTGTACATTTATATTTCAACACAAACATGTAGTTTCAAAATAGTTAAATATATGCATAGTTTCAAAAGTGTTACTTGAATTTCAGCAACATGGCCGTGACTGACGCACAATTACTGAGCACTGTGGTATCCTTCCCCTTTACCTACACCTCCCACCCCTCCATCCCCCAGTAATTAGCATTTTACTTTACAAAGATTTTTTAAACAGCCTGCATGAATGACAGTTTGTGAAATAAAACTGTAATATACGACAGCAAAAAAGGGTTCCTATTATTTCAAATGCTTTAAATACATATATTTATTTCAAAAATATTTGGGGAGCCAAAAAAATCATAATACTCCACCCTCCCCTTGTTTTACCAGTTAATCTTTGACATGACTCCTGGACTGAAAGAGCAGCAATAAGGGCACAACTCAAACCTCCCCTACTTCCAGAAGCACAGTTCTGCAGCCTTCACTTTTTGAAAAAGTAAATGCTTGAAACTCCTCAGTCTTACTGTACACAGCAGAGAAGATCACCCACTATTTTTTTCACTGTGCCTGCTGTTTTCCCCTTACCTTGTGCAGCGATCCAAAGACACCAAGTCTCCTTTCACATACGTGTAGCCGAAAAAAACCCACAGCGCTCCAAGAGTTTTTCTCCCAGAGCCATCTCATCTATATTCCTCAGGAACTGACTTACTGTGCTCCTCTTGTCTGAAACAGCTGCTATCTCGGCTAACCCACCTTCTTCTCAGCTCCCTCATAGTGAAAACATTCCTCACTTCCTGTCTCAAAAAACTTGCTCTGGATATCATTCCACTGGGTAAAGAGCTGGGGGTGGAAGAAAATATTACAACCAAATAAACCTGTGCCAGCCAGCTCTTCAGGAAGGCTCTTTCATGGGACGCTGCGCTGCATGAGTGCAAATTGCGTTCTTGGGAATATTTTCAAATCGCCCGTCTCTGTGTGCCTCTGTCTGTGTGCATTTAATTTCTTTTCCTGGAGGCGTTCCCCTCGCTCTATCCATGCGGAAGGATACGCTGAAAGAATTAAAGCGAAGGCCCGTATGCTTGTAGTCCATTACCTCAGAGAGTTGGAATGCCTGGCAGGGAGAATGTCAGCAATGAACAGCTGCTTCTCTGGCTACAGGGGCATTACAGAAATAGGGGTTACAACAAATAGCAGGCAATCCTTGCTTTTTTTAATCATGTGATCATTTATTTTAAGCCTTTCCAATTAAGGCAAATCTCTTTGCAAAAACTGTTGGTCTTATTTGCACAGCTTGGAAATATTTTCAAGGTTTAATCCATTACGTGTCATACCAAATGACTTATGCACGTGCATTTATGTCTGCAGCTAAAAACAGAAGTTCTTGCAAAGTTTCATCCATTGGTAATATACACATCAAGAAAATGCAGAGTACAGACTGCTCTTTCAGCCATTGTCTGCATTTAAAACTCCCAAAGGTGTCAGTAGAAAGTATGCCCTTAATAATTAACTGTCTTATCAAGCATTAAATGCATATCAACTAAGTAATATATACAGTGTTTAACCAATGCAAACATCCTATCAGGGGCTGCACACCCCACAAATATATGGAGACCTCTGTGTGTGTGTGTTTGAGCGCATGTGAGATCAGCAATTGTTGTATGCAGTTTGGAATTTTATGGCTCTCCACATTGCACAAGCCAGGCAAAAGCATATACAAGCTTGAAACAGGTCAGGAAAAAGGTAAAGTGAGTATGTGAACGCTGATTCATAACTGTAAAACTTAGAAAGTGTTTTGGTAATGTAGGGTGCACAAACATGCTACTGTCTGAGCAGGTCTAACCTGCAGATCTACTATGCAAACAGTGTGTTACTCAAGAGGACACTAATCTCAGCTGAAATATGCAGGTAATTTTGTACTATGATGAATTCTTCTGAATTACGTCTCTCAGACACAATGGTCTTTCCACAGATCAGGCTAATATCTCTTTTTTCCCCTCCATACATGAGCCATAGTTATGATGAGCAGTCCATAAGCCAAAAAAAGCACTAATTCCGGTGAATTTTATATTGAGTAAAATTTAACTAACTTAAGTGGGTACCTTTTTCTAATGGTATCTGCTACAGGCCAGAACTATGGTTACTCACCAAGGAAAACCGACTGATACAATGCAGGACAAATCCAGCCATGAAAATTCAGGGTAACAGAGGCAACCCCTCCTATTTTTAAACAATTCATACTGGAAACAAGGTTTAAATTCTCTTATCTGTCGCATTTCCTATTCTAAATCTTGATCACACCCATTTCCTGTCTGATTCCCTGCCTAGGAGTTGCATTTGTTAGTCACTTTCTACAGTTAGTCCTTGCTGCATTTTCTTTCTTCCCATTTACATTAAAGATAACACCTCACCTTTAAAGAGACAACTAGGACATTGCCAGTATGCTCCTCTGCAGCCTACATTTTTTCCTTTTGAAGTTCATCAAACTTTGATTCCCGAATTAATTTTTTCTTCTGCTTTCTATAAACCCAGTTTGTACCCAGACTTTGTGTTTTTCTTCACTTTCTCCATTTTTCCCTATGTTTTGCCTCATCAGCTCTCCATTACCTGCTTTGTTCCAACTACCACTCTAATAAAAACCCCAATGAGACAAAGGGGAGATGAACTCTGATACAGACACACCAGTAAGACATAGAGTGATTGCCTCAGGGCACTATCTGTGCTCCTGCTTCTCACCTTTAACCCTTGGTCAACATTCGTGACATGCACAGGTGAAAACACTCGCATCTTCTGCTGTACTCTTTACTCTCTCATTGAAGATTATGGGAGGGAAAGTCTGATATCCTACAGCTAAATATTGTAGCCCATTTTCTTCAAGTACAAAGAAAAGTTTCTGCCCATTGGGTTGAATACTGCCTGCCCATAGTTGAACAGGGATAAACCTATTTTGTTCTTATTGGCATCTTCCCTTCTGGGACTGTTTCAAATACGTGAATGCAGTTGAGTATATCAGCCAACAGGGTGAAGGTTGACGCAATTATTCACTTTGTTCCGACTCTGGGAACTCTGTCCAGCATCAAATCTTTGCATTGACTAATGGTAAGACAGAAGGTTGGAAGCGAGCCAAACAGGAAGCAGAAGAGTCACCCTTCAGGCAGAAAAGTGGGGGGGTGTGTGTGGCAGAGAGTTTTCCATTTGTGATAAAAACACGGGCAGGATAATCCAGAAACTACCAGTTAAAGGGGCATTCCCAGGATGCTGAAACAAAGAAACAGTAATGTGGAAAATTATCTCCATTTACTCACCAGCCATTCAAAATAGTGAGTTCATAAAATGAAAAGGCAGAATATGTGTGATTCTACGTGTGGCTGAAAGCTGTTCTCTGAACAAGTTCACTTTATTCTTCAGTTCTATGTTATGGCTTTGTGTCTGAAGCCTCCCTGTTTTTTCATCATTTCTTATTTGTGAAAAAGCAAGCAAAAGCTTGGTCTTTATGCATCATTGTATATTTCTTGATGGTAGTGGAGAGAACAGAAGGTGCTAGAAAAATGAGCATATAATATGTCTATTACATGCTTGAAGCCTGAACTTTTGTATTTGCAAGATTCATTTCTACTTATAAGTTACTGTAAAATGATGAACCATGTTCTTCCAAATAACTAATTACCATTATAGATTTTCCTATTAGAAGAAAAGAGGCAGTTTTCCTACACACAATGCAGTGCTGAACTTGAAGCAATGAGCTCCTGTTATTCATATAGGATACATTTTTTTAAAACAAAATATTTATTTCTGAAGTAAATCCATTAGTTATGAAATAAAGTTAATTCCTATTTCTGTGCTTCAATAATTATTTTTCATGTTCCAATAATAATGTAATTCAACTTATTTGAAATCTTGAGAGCAAAATGTGACTTGAAGGTTAAAATGGAATGTTGTAATTAAACTAATCTGTTACTAGCACCGTAATACCAGTATATTATACATATAGCCAGGCAAACAGTTCTGATCATTATCAATAATTAGTCTAGGCTATCTCTGATGTTTGGTTTATATTAGGATCAGTGATGCAGAAGCTGCTAACTACAGTGCCTGGAGTTTATTTTACCTAGTGGCATTAATTATAAAAGACCCTATATCTGTACACTGGGCTTTTCATAATGTTGCTACTCTAAGTCAGCTGAAGTGAAGCTGGTGCAAAAGATAAACACTATGCCTCACACATCACTTCTTTTCTGCTTACCACTAGCTGCCCTGGAGGGTTTTCTCCACATAGCTCTTCCTCCCTCTGCCAACCTATCCCTTGTGGCAATAACACTAGTATATGCTGTAACCTCTTTTTTAGGAAAAACAAACAAACAAAACCCTAACAAAAGAACAAAAACAAAAACCCCACAAACAAAAAACCCAAAACAACCAACCAAGCAACAACAACAACAACAAAACCAACCAAACAAAACCATGTTGTCTTAAGGCTTCTTATCTGTCTAGTGTGGGGTCAGTAAACTAAAATTCAATACTAATTTTACAGTACAGCTGTAGTATGGCATTAGTTACTTTGTATATTGCTAAACCATAATTTATCTGTTTTTCAACAAACAGTTATTTAAATCTGCAATTTTTGTACTTTTGCAGACAGCGCATTAATATTAAAATAACCTTGTAGTTAATCTTTTGTTATCCTTTATGGCTTTATAAACTGTATAGTTTATCAGCACTTTATAAGCGAGTTTCATAAACAGCAGGAACGAAGAAAGACGCAACTTAAAAAAAGCTGAATGTGACACGTGAGCAATTAAGAGCAGACCCTGTGAAAGCCACGATTTACAAATACGTCACAAGACACATTTACTTCGCGCTTTAGGGCCAGACTCCCGCGCGTGCCGCGGCTGCCCGCTGCTGGCAGAGCCTGAGAGGCTGCAGCCGCGGGCTCAGCGCCGCTCTGCAGGGACGGGCGGCCCCGGGCGGCCGAGCCTCCTGCCCGCCGGCCTCCCGCTGGGCCTACGCGTCCCCTGTCGCCCCGTGGTCACGGCTTCAGGAGCACCCGGCCCCACCGGGCCGCGCTCGGGCCTGTGCAAGCTGCGGAGCTCGAGTGCCGAGCGCCAAGCTGCTGGCGGGGGCAGCTGCTGGGAAAGGGGCAGGGAAGGACGCGGGAGAAGACGGGAGTTGCTGAGGGCCGTCAGAGATAGCTCAGGACCTTTTACCGAGCCCTCCGTGCCCAGCCGGCTGCCAGCGAGCACCCCGCCGCAGAGACCGCTGCCGCGGGGCAGGCGGGGCCAGACGGCAGGCGCGGGGGCGGCACGGGGACGACGCGGAGGTTCCGGCGCGGCCCGGCAGGGGGCGCTGCAGGTGGAGGCCGCGCACTCTCCGTTGCGGCGCGGCCTGCGGCGGGAGCGGAGCCGGGAGGCCCCGGTGGGGGGGTAGGGGAGGGGCCCGGCGGAACGAGACCGGGGCTGCGCGACCATGGAGATCGGCACCGAGATCAGTCGCAAGATCCGGGTGAGAGAGAAGCAGCCGGGTCGCTCCCTTTCCACCCGCGGCAGGGGCCTATCACCACTTGTGGGGCCCGGCTCGGCCCGGCCGGTGGCTGAGGCGCCGGGCTCCCTCCGGCCCCCCCTCAGAGGCGGGTGGCGGGGGCGCCGCGGGCCCTGCACGGCCGAACCCCTTTCCCTGGCGGAAGGAAGCGGCGGCGCGAACCGCCAGCCGGGCCGAGCTTACCGGGAGGTCCCGGCGGCGTGTGGCCTTCGGCCTCGGGTCTCCCCGGGGAGGGGTACGAACAGGAGAGTCATTGTTTTGGGAAGCGGAGTCGGGTCCTACCGTACCCCGGAGGGCACCTGCCATCTCTTCCCCGGAGCTGGAGTTTTCGCCCTGCAGTGACCCGCCCGGCAGGCAGGCCCGGAGCCGGGGGCTGGCCGGGAGAGGAGGGAGCAGCCGCAGCCGGTCGTTCTGGTGTGAGCCCTGTTACCGTCGGGGCCTGTCCGCTGCTCCCGCTCAAAAATCCCAGTCTGAAAATCCTGGCAGGTTTGTTTTTCTTGCTGAGCTGGGAATGACCTTTTATCAAACCATCTGGGGTTCGTTTTCATTACACTTTATGAGCCCGGATGGTCTCTGCTTGAAAAGGAACAGCTGGGACTTGGAGGTTGTCTGGTAGCACCAGAAACTGGTGGTGTGTAGGAAATACGGTAGAGAGTGTGAAATTCCCGGCAGTTCGCGCTATTCTGCTGTCAGACCTTCACTCTTCCAACGTTTATATCATGAGCAGTGAGAACAGGAAAATTAACACATGAAACCAACATGTTCAAACAGTTAATGAGAAAAACTTTACTAAGCCTCCCACCAATTTGCAGTTAGAAATACTTTGTTGCTCCATCTCTTAAATGCCATTTCATTATTTTATAGGGTGCTATAAAAGGAAAGTTGCAGGAGCTGGGGGCTTATGTTGGTAAGTTTTATCATGTGTTTTGCAATCTTCTTTAGGATCGTTGTTGTTAGATAGGAAACAACCAGATAGTTAATGTAAAAGCATATTTACTTACCACTTGTGTTACTGCATATAGAGGCCTTAAGCATGAAATGAATTATTTAAAGTGCTTGACTAGTATGAAAGAAAAAAGACTTGCTTCACAAAATACATATAATCTTAAGTGTAAGAGGAGGCAATATGTGGACGGCAATGTTTGAAGAACCAAAAGGAAATAACCGAGGAATCTAATGGTCTCCCCTTTCAAGGAGGAATGGTGGCAAGGTATATGAAAGAGAAAGGAACAAGCAATGTGTCTGTGAGTATTTAAGGAAGTTTCTTTGAAGCACAAGGAGAAACATTACCTAAAGCAAGATCCTTGCAGATCCTTGCAAACATAACAGCAGTTACTTGTGACTGTGGTGGAGTCAGGCATTTTTTCAACAGCTTTTTGAATTCAGGGTGAGATGTTGTTAAAATTAGGAAAAAGGATATTACTGTAAGATAGAGATAGGCTGACTTTTAAGAGGTGAAAGGGCCAGGTCTGAAACATTAAGTAGGTCAAATCTGCAAAATGCAAGAACTTGACTTTTAAGGGGAATACTAAGACCTACGTTAAGCTGATGTTGTTGAAACGTGTAACTGAATATGAGAAGCAGGGTGAGATTTTATTTTGGATTGTGCAGAGAGAGATATGAGCAGTGTGAATGCCTGTGTTTTGGGGTTTTTTTCCTGAATCCAAGATTAAAGGGATATTGTATTTAAGAGCAGCTAGTTTTTACAGCAGTAAAAGTTGATAACACAGGTTTCTTTTGGAAGCAGAATACCTCAGTCCTGCAACTGCCTTCTTGTTGTCTGATACTTCTTGGATTTCAGGTGAAGGAAAGGAATTGAGAGCATAGTTCAGAGATCCCATGAGCTGCAGGACCAAGTTCAAAGTTTGTAGTTTGATCTTAAATTCATCTTGTTTCCTATTTAGTGGGGGACATTGTATGGAGAAGAGAAGGCTCCAGGGAGATCTTACAGCTGCCTACCAATAGCTGAAGGGAGCCTACAAGAAAACTGGGGAGGGCCTTTTTATAAGGGCATGTAGTGGCAGAACAAGGGGTAATCGCTTTAAACTAGAAGAGGGAAGATTTAGATTAGACATTAGGAAGAAATTGTTCACTGTGAGGGTAGTGAGACACTGGCACAGGTTGCCCAGAGAAGTTGTGGATGCCCCCTCCCTGGAAGTGTTCAAGGCCAGGTTGGATGAGGCTTTGAGCAACCTGATCTAGTGGAAGGTGTCCCTGCTCATGGCAGGGGGGTTGGAGCTAGGTGATCTTTAGCGTCCCTTCCAACCCAAATCATTCTATGATTCTGTGTGTGGTGGTTTGGTCAAAATCATAGAATCATAGAATGGTTTATGTTGAAAGAGACCTTAAAGATCATCTAGTTCCAACCCCCAATGTGTTGACTCTGTAGGAGGAATTTATTTTCATTGTAATTTTCATTGTAAGGCCATCTTTTTTCACCATCACAAAAGTTGTCTTTTTCAGCAACTTGTTTTTGGGGATTTTTTTTTTTGCTGTCATTCCAGGTTTCAGTTTCTCAGTCCTTGATTCTTTCTCCCCTTTTCCTGTGTTGCTGAAAAAAATCTTTCGTATCTCTAATACCAGGATGCTGGTATAATACTAATAATCTTTGATTCCAGCTGTGGCCGATTATCCCCTCTGTCAGTTCCCAAGATCAGCACACAATGTCTGCACTTTCTTCTCAGTCAGCTTCTGAACTTCTTTAAATAACTTTGTATTCTTCACTGCCAAGTCGGACTTCCTTTGCCTTTTTTTTTTTTGTTTGTTTTAAACCACTGTTTCCAAATTTCTGTAATTTTTCAGGTTTCTTTTCTTGACTAGAGTATTTTGGATAACTTTCCAAGTATTGTTTTTCAAAAACTCTCTAATTCTTCTTTTAGGTAACTGGTAATGATCTCTCTCATTCTAGCCTCTGTGAGTGAGAACCATGCTTTTGTTTCTTTCTGTAACTGCTAGTTCTTGTCTTTCAAAAAGTATTATACAACAAGACATGTTGAAACTTTGTTGTGTAGAACTTACAAAGAAAAAATTCATATTTTTGAAGCAAAGATGGTTAAAATATTAATCAACTATCAAAATTTTCAAAAGCCTGTAGTTTTGCATACAATTTAAGTTGGCATAAGCCAGTGCAGTCACTGAGAGCAGTAGTTGTTTTCTTTCTTTCCTCATTCTATCATACTGTTACAGATAATTGTGCTAACTTGTGTTTTGATCTATACTTAAAGTATCTTCTTTACTTTATCATATGTTGAACCATGCCAGTTGGTCGGGTTTAAAAGTAGCTTGGCCAAAAAATAAAATTCATTCTAAGTTCCTAGATCTGGGTATCCATCCATCTTGTGCTACTTGTAGTTTACATTAAACAAAAAACACTAAAAAAAAGTTAGATTTTAGGCTACAAATATGTTATCTTGGAATACTTGCATAGTGATAGTGGAATGCAGGTGCAATGTATGAATTGTTGCCCATCCACAACTTCCTTAGGTTGTCCAAGGAAGTTGTGGATGCCCCCTCCCTGGAAGTGTTCAAGGCCAGGCTGGATGAGGCTTTGAGCAACCTGGTCTAGTGGAAGGTGTCCCTGCTCGCGGCAGAGGGGTTGGAACTGGATGATCTTTAAGGTCCCTTCCAGCCCAAACCATTCTGTGATTCTATGAATGTCATTTCTGTAGTCTAGGGTACAGATTAATTATTTACAGGGTACATAGAGAGGCACAGAAGAAAGGTAATTCCTTTGATTTGTATTTTGATTTCTATTTAATATTTTTCATTTTTTAGGTCTTTTTAATGTTATGTACAGGCTTAACTTGATAAAGTGAATACAGCTATATTCATGCCTTGGTTCAAATTCACAACTTGAAGAGGATTTCCCAACTATTTTCACTTACTATTGTTATGTTCATGTCATGGAGTGGTATTGGAGAGCATGAGGTGTTTGATGAAACTAAATTTAAATATGCACTCGAGAAGCTAATGCCTTCGAGCAACAGACGTGCTATTCGGTCCTTCAGAGTAGATCAGAGGTAGGCTAAAGTAAAAAGCCAAACACCAAACTCCCCAAACCCTTAATCTGTTCATGTCAGATTCTGAGCACCGTCCTGTCCATCCTGATGAGTAGGCACAGCCTGTGTGAACAGTCCAGCAGGGGAATGGATTTCTCACCGTGTATGAAAATGCATACACGAGGGAGTTAGAGAATCAGACTCTTGTGGTTGCTCTTTTGTTTTGTTGTTTTTTTGGGGTTTTTTGTTTGTTTGTTTGTTTTTTAAGGCTTGATATTAATAGTTTTTGTAGATGGAAAATCTAAAAGCTAACACTGTTTTGGTTTGCTTAATGCACAAATGAGGGATATTTATCTGTCTGGTCTTTGTAACTAAATTAAAATTTATCAAGGATAAGGTACTATACATTAAATAAGTACCTATATAAGGTACTTGGCAATATTTAAAGTGATGAAAATTGTAGATGGCTATTAGTGTTCAACTAAAAGGATATACACAGCAGAGTGACTTTCTTTTATCTTGTCCTTTTTGTGTTTTACTTACTCACTTTTTAAATTACTGTTATCTTCAGTTTACGCTCTTGTGAAGTTGATGATCTTTTATTCCTCATTCAGAGCTGAAACTTGTATTGAACCTTAGAAGGAGTGGAAGTCTTGTTAATTTGCTTACCTAATCCTCTACCTGCAGAATCTTTATTGTAAAATTAGAAAAAAAAATCTGGTGACATGCTTAAGAATGTTTGCTATGTATCTTTTGTTATTTATTATACTTTAAAACAACATATTTCTCTTTCTGTTAGATGAAGAGCTCCCTGATTATATTATGGTTATGGTGGCCAATAAGAAGAGTCAGGAGCAGATGACAGAAGACCTTTCCCTTTTCCTTGGAAACAATACTGTCAGGTTTACTGTCTGGTATGTTTGTAAGCTATTTGTCACACTTCTTACTACTAATCAGGATTGCTTTCTATAAGTGAAACCTGAGAATTTAAGAAATGACTTATCTGCACATTGTGTAATTTACATTAATCAAAACTTTTACTTTGCAGCTCTAGTAAGTAAATTATTTTTAGTCTGTCAACAGTTAGGCTATTGCAGGGATAATTAAGTGTCAAAGGACTGGAGGGCTTATGTTCTCTGCTTGAAAGTCCAGTCAAAGTTTTGAATGAAGTGTGAAATGCTCAGGTAAGTGAGGGTCGTATTTTGACTTTAAAAAGTTATTCCTGCAAAACCCGCTGTGAGCATGAGAGTGTTATTCACTGTAGATAGATGTAAAACAGTTCTTCAGAGACAAAAATATTTGTTTTTATGCTCATAGTGCTTCACATTGCTGTTGTGCATGGGAATTACTATACCAGGACAGATGAGCAATGAATCTAATTCTGTATACCCTCTTTGACAAGGCTTAGCACCAAATGCTTAGGTATTCCCACCTCTCAAGCTGTTTATTTGTTACCACCACCTAGCTCCTCAAAACAAAAGTAGAATCCCAGAATTACTGTGAGCAGAACAAATTAGCAATGGATAAACTCTTTTCTAAACTTCTGACAGTGTGGATTAATTTATGCTATGCTGCATGACAACCTTAGCCATTATATTTCCCATGCATTTTCTAATACTGAATTTGGCTTACAGTGTAAACCTTTAAATTGAACTCCATGTTTCAGAGTATCCAAACAGATATTTCACTCCAGAGATTTTTCATGCTTTAAGAGTTGTGTATTTTTTCAAGTTAATCTTATTTCTGAGTCTCTAACCTAACACAGTTTTGAGGAACGATATTTTGTTTTGTATAGATTGGAGAAATTCTACATACTTAAAGCCTCGCGTTTGAGGTTAAATGTACATTAGCTGATTGAAAGTGAAATCTTAGATAAATAAGATGTTTGTTAAAGGCAGTTGTTTTTTGAAAGATTATTATTCTGAATGCAAGTTAAACTTCTTTCTTCTTTCTCTCTTTTGCTTCTATCCCTGTCCCCTATCTATTTCAGGCTCCATGGTGTTTTGGATAAGCTGCGATCTGTGACTACTGGTAAGTAAGAAAACTAATTCTGAGTGAAAGCAGGTTTATCTTTTCTGTGTAGTGTTTCGTGCCTAATGAGTTTCAAAAAGATCTTAGCTGACTGTTTTGTTAATTTTTAGTTTATATGGTCTTTTGGGTCCTGATTCTTTAGAAAATTGTTTTATATTTTGAGATAAAGAATTTATTTCTGATTCCATAGTTTATTTCTGGATGTTTCTTGCTGATGTTTTCAGCTGAAACAACTTTCAGCTTCTTGTGTTTTCAGATTTGTGCATTGTCTTGTTTACAGTTTCTTAGTTACATTTACTGAAAAATCGGTTTTGCTGTGCTTTAATATAAAAATTAAAGGTACCTGTCTCCACAGAACCAACTAGTGTAAAATCTTCAGAGTCTAGTATCTTTGAGAGCAGCCTTCCTTCCAGCAAAAGCAGTTCATGTGTGAGTGATGAGAGAAGGCGTGAGGATACCTTGCCACCTCTTGCAGTTTCCAGCACCCGGACTGAAAGAAATGACTCAAGAGTTTCAACTAGCTCACAGGAACAAAGGAACGCTGCTTCACGGTAAAGCTGCTGGTTACTTACTAGCACACATTCAGACCTTAGTTGTTGTGTGACTGTAGTAATCATTCTGAAGAGCACAAATACTTGGAAAGATCAAAGTAGTTTTGCAGAGGAAAGCATTGCTACAAGTTGTTGCATAAAAACTGTTAAATCAGGAGTTCATTTCTTTAAGCAACTGATGGGCTTAGATTAATTAACCAAACTAAAAATAGTGATCAGTGTGTTAGATTTGTATAAACAGTAATACCTTAATGATTCTTCCCTGATGGCTTTGTTTAAAAGACAGTACTAATTTTCCAGAACTTCATTTGCAGATGAGTTAATAGTTGGCAATTTCTTATTTTATCAGGCAGTCTTGTGAAGACGGTTCTGCATCCCGCTTAACATCCACGGTCAAGCCTTTGAGGGAATTGTCACCTTCAGAAGCTGTAATTGACATTAAACCCGAGCCAGATGATCTAATTGATGAAGACTTAAACTTCGTGCAGGAGAATCCTTTGTCACGGAAGAAACCTATTGTAACTGTAACTTATGGTTCTTCTCGTCCTTCTGCTGAAATCTACCGACCACCAGCTAGCAGGAGTGCAGATGGCAATGTTCATGTGCACAGATTGTCACAGCAGGGCAACTTACAGGGGAGCCGGCAGTTAGACACGCAAAGCCGCAGGTCTTTGGAAACAGGCCAGCTGTGCAATCCAGAAGCACTTGGCAGCTTAGCAGAGAGTTACAGACCTACCTCCAAACTTAGTGCTGATAAAGTAGGCAGTGAGGTTAGTGTGATGTAAACTACTGCAGTATTTTACACTTGCTAGGAACCTAAATTGCTATGTACGCTTCCAGTAAAATCTCGATCTCAGAGAAATGGAACGACTTCTGTCGCTGATACCAGTAGGTCTGGGATTTCATTCTTTGGGTCCACTGAAGAATGCATAAAAAGATAAAAAGCGATTGCATAGTTTAACATCATCACCTGACAGATTACTGCATGTCAGGGTTAATCAATCTATGTCATGTCAGGGCTAGTTAAGTTCTACGTCTTCATGCCATATTGAGTTGGACCAGTGGATTAGCACACTGTTATGACCCATGTGATGAATCAGAAATAGTAATTTTGATCTATAGATCATTGGAACAGCATGGTCTTCCATAAGTGCTATGTAAATCTCCAGCTTTACACAGTTCTGTGAATCTTTATTTTCTGGATGCTGTTTAGTCATACCTATGCTAGATATACATTGGTCTCTAAAGCACAAATATGTTGCTCATTAGGATTAATGATTGATGAATAACAGTCACATATCTCCTTGGAAATATTAGCAAAACATCTTGTGATCATTTTTTTCTATTGAAGAATGTCCAGTAGGGACCATTTCAGGAGCATTTCTTAGAACTGTGGACCTTGCTATATTCTGCCTTCTCTTAGACATGTTCTTGTGCTTTGAGAAGTTTTACCTTTAAAAAGGTCATTTCTATAGGTATTGGGTTTTTTTACTGTACAGATCTTCCATATTGGTGTAGTCCAGGTCCATCCCTTAGGATATTTCTTTCTCCTTGGAGGATATAGAATGATTTAAACAGTACTGTGTACAGACCTGGCATTCAGATGCCTCCTTGTGCTCCTGTGTAGTTCAGTGCTGCCTGGTGGTACCTGCAGGGCTTATTGACGTATGCTTTCACACAGCCTAGCATTTAAATTTGTCACTACTACGTGCACTTTGGTGGTGGTGAGTGGCTGTGTCAGAACAGGGACCTTCCATGCCTAAACTGGACCATCCTGGCTCTGCATAGCTATTAGCATCCTTTGGAATATGTCAGCTTGCTAGAAATTAATCCTTACACTAATCTGAAGTTAGAGTTGACACAGAGAAGAAAGTAATTCACACTGATTTCACTTTTCTCTATCAGACTTTCAACAGGTACATCTCAAAGGGTAGTATGAATTTCTTTGGAAAACCCTGCTTTTTCTGTAGATGCTAGATAAATTGTCTGTACTTTAGGCTTTTTTCTTCTCCTTTTGTCAATGTTATTTTCAGTTACACTTTTAATGAGATGTTTCAGTGTAAATGTGTCTGATTTTCATATTCTGTAGTACTGTCACTTGTTTCTGCAGACAGTACTGTAGTCCTAGACTCGTGCAACTTGACTGGAAGTTCCCCATCTTCTGGCTGTAGGTAGAATTGCAGTATTTTCTTTGCTGGTTTATTAATACATGTTTTATGCTACATGAATTGTTTTGGCTGCTCTGTTTGTTGTAGGAAGAAAGCTCCAGGAAGAGACGGTTGCCTGTTGTAAGCTCAGTAGTCAAAGTGAAAAAGTTCTGTAATGATGGGGATGATGATGAGGAGGAGGATGACTATGGATTACGAACAGGAAGCATCTCCAGCAGTGTGTCTGTACCTGCAAAGCCAGAAAGAAGGTACTTAAAATCTCACTGATTCTTTGTGGTTTCCAGAATGAATTTAATGAACAAAAACTTTGGAAGTGGAAGTTGGGGAAAACTGCAGTGTTGGAAGTCGACAAACAAAATTCAGTAAGCCATTTTTGTATTTTTTGTACTGTCTCACAGTTCTGTGGGTGAGACATCTGTTTATACAGCCTTTTTTTCCCTTGATTTCGTAACCTATTTTTATTATTGTGCATGAGCTGCAATGGAATGTGAAATTTTACACTATTTCCTAGCAAAAGAACGTTACATGTTTCAGACCAAGTATTTAATGTGGTAAAATAATTTTCCATGAGTTTTAATTGCTTTGCTTTTAGTTTGGGAATAGTTTTCAAACCAATTATCACTTGTTCTTTAAAGTGATTTTAACTTTTCAAAAGGACTTGAGAGGTTTTGTCTTTTTTTCTGCTCCCTAATTCTATCTGAATGTCAAATGTCCTATATCACTGGTCTGTGTCTGATTTTCAGCAATAAGAGGAAGAACACTTAAACTATGGAAGAGATGGTTCTACTGATCTACAGTGCTAGCTTGTATAAGATTTATTTTAAGCTAATACACTTTATTGAATTTATCTTCAGTACTACAGCACATTTATCTGATTTAAACTTCCTTATTGTTGATGTTCAAAGACAAACAAAGCTTTTTTTTACAACAAATATGTTTTTGATAGAGTC
Source organism: Caprimulgus europaeus (assembly GCA_907165065.1). The sequence continues at coordinate 19,788,798 of OU015532.1, read as the reverse complement.
AGTTTTCAGCTGGATCTTACTCCCCTGGGTAGCCGCATAATTACTAGTGCCAACACAATTGTAGCAACAGGCATGTGAGGGGCAGAGGTGGGAGGGAATGAGTGGCAGAGTTTGTGCCTTTTAGATGCAGCATGGCTTTATAGCAACTTAAGCTGGGAGGTGAAATCACACCCCTGGACTTCCATTTTTGAGAGCATTTTCTGGATCCCCGTCTACTCAGAGAACAGATGAACAAGCTGAAAACAAAGAGAAAAAAAAAAGTTATTTTAGATTATGATTTTTTTCTATCAGTATGATGCATAACTGTGTTAACCTGTTGAAATATCTGTGTTTAACATGGATACAGTTGCTGTTGCAATTCATGTACAATTAATTTTTTTTTTTTTTCCTCCCTTAGACCTTCATTGCCACCTTCAAAACAGGCCAATAAGAATTTAATACTGAAAGCAATCTCTGAAGCACAGGAATCGGTTACAAAAACAACCAATTATTCCGCTGGTATTTAGCATTATTTTTGTTTGTGATAAGCTATAATATTTCCAAGCCCTGTTTTACAAATCCAAGCTAAAGATAGTGCTTAGAGATAAAATGAAGTGTTGAGTAGCTCATGTCTGTGATACACATAGGCATTTTCCATGTCCTCTGAGCATTACATCAGTCTTCAGTGATGAGTTATGAAAGCATAAAGAAGAGAGGAAAGAGTTGTTTAAAATATGTTAATCAAGATAGTAAGTCTGTAAAGCCTATAGCGGCAAAATGGAAGTGCCAGAAGTTTTCTGAAGTTAATAGTTGCCAAGGAGAAAGTGTTCAGTGTTGGGCAGGTTGTTTGTTCTTATTAGTTGCACTTTTTTCCCTTTCTGCACTTCCTTCCTTCCTTCTGAGAGAGGAGGAGAAAAAAGCCAAACAGTAAAAAAATCAAATATAGGTAACAGAAGTGCAGAAATAACAAGCACCGTACCAGTTGGTATATCAGGGTATATTGTCTTTAAAAAGTGGGGCTGCAATTTTAGTTCAGTGGTTTTAGATACTGAGTTGCTGTTGATACAGCAACTGAGTGGTTGCCTGTGTGTAGGCATTCAGTTCTCCTAGGAAAGACTTCTGCTGAAGAAGGGTGAATCCAGCTGTTACGTGCTTTGGTTTCATTGGGTGGTAATAAATCTAGTGTTATCAGCAGGAAGAATTGCATGTTGCCAGGGAAGAAACATTCACTAAGCTACCTACACCATGACTTTTATGACATCTGGAGCAAGAGTGAAAGCTATCCAAAATCTCTTGCCTGCTCTCTGTCAAAGCCTGCAAGCTAACTCTTAAGAAACGCATATCTTCCTTCTGCATTAACTTATTTACAGAATGGTCATTGCAAACTTGTTCCCTATTTTCTTGTTGTTACCTGTATTTTTAAGGTTGCACGGGTGCTGATAAGTAGATCTGGAGCATGGGTGTATGGAGTGCTCTGTGTTCAAAGGCTCTTGAACTGGAGGAGATGTCCGTGCGAGTTAGAAGCGGGATGTAGAGTGAGCCGGTTTTAAAACAGAATAAATTGTGTGAATGTCTGATAAAGATCGTTGACTAACGTGGAACTGAGGAAAAATTAACTAAGAATAGTTCTAGAAAACTACTGAATTGCTTTACTACTTACAAAATATATTTCATACAGTAAATGAACTTCCAAAAGAAAATTATGCTTCTTCATTAATAGCAAACAACCTAAGTGCCTCCCAAGCATTAAGAGCTTGTCTTCATTCTAGATGGTAAGCAGAATTAGCAGTTTGTTAAGGAGAGAGATAGGAGCACTGCTACTGCTAAGTTCTGTTGCCAGTTATCCATCAAGGAGTGTTTATGGTGGAAAAAGCAGCAAAGCGGGGAACAGTACTTGGAGGTGATGCAGGAAGCTCTTTCCTGGGTACAGAGCAATAAGATAGGAAATAGAACATAGCCAGAATATTTTAAAATTAATTAAAACTATTGATTTTCAATAGGAGTGATCTTGTAGTTTGACTTGCTAACATGAGAATATTTCAGTGGAGAGACCAAAAACTTTGTGGTTTATAACAGAGGTGATTTGTGAAATTTATCTGAAGTATCATGCAGGTTCCTCCTCTTCAGAGGTAGTAGTTCATGTATTTTTTAAAGTATACTGAATGGAATATGGAAATAAGCTAATCTGAAGTATACATATAAAATAAAATGGTAAGATAATAAATGATAAATCCAGTACCGAGCAGTACCTTTTAGTTGTGTGTGTCAAAGTTGAGTGCTGATGTGATATTAGCCAAGGGAGGAATACACTTAGCTTTTCACAACCCGTTCTGATGGTCTTGGCAGAAGCCAAGAAGTCTAATTGTTGTCCTGCTACCCCCAGATTCCATGCTACAGCTACCTGAAAGGAGGTTGTAGCAAGCTGGATGTCAGTCTCTTTTTCCCAAGAAACAAGTGATAGGATGAGAGGAAATGGCCTGAAGTTGCAGCAGGGGAGGTTTAGATTGGATATTAGGAAAAATTTATTTACTGAAAGTGTTGTCAAGCGTTGGAACAGGCTGCCCAGGGAAGTGGTGGAGTCACCATCTCTGGAGGTATTTAAAAGATGTGTAGATGTGGTGCTTGAGGACATGGTTTAGTGGTGGACTTGGCAGTGTTATGTTTTGGACTTGATGATCTTAAGGTTCTTTTCCAACCTAAGGGATTCTATGATTCTGCTGTCATTGAATTATATTCTAGTTGCAAGCACCTCAGCACAGGGTAGCTGGCACCGTGTGAAGAGTACACACTGATCGTCCGTGAGTGTTTGTGTGAAAGGTGATTTCAATACCGTCAGAAAGTTCCGAATTAATTATGTGTAGGAGTGGGTGAATTAATACTCTGTTGATGTCACTAATCCTTCTCATGCTGTTTTGTCTTACAAGTAGATGTTCTGAGGTGCCGCTCATAGAGTGCTCTATGCACGTGCACAAATATGCTTTCACGCTAAAAATTTTACAGGTAGCTAAAGATGATTTTTGTGGAAACTTTTCTTTTTCTTGTTTTCTTTTTTTTGTGTGTGTAGGAGTTTATTAGAGTTATGTTAGCACCATATGTAAAAAATAATTCTGTTGTGTGGAAATTATTTACCATTGGGTTGTAGGGAAATTATTTACCATTGTCTCTTTATTTAAAGTTCCACAGAAACAGACTGTTCCAGTTGCACCAAGAACTCGAATTAGCTTAGAAGAATCTCAGTTAGAAGTAATCCATGTGCAAAACAGACTGCCTGCTCTGAGTTCTCAGCTTCAAGTAGAAGAGCCAAAGGAGCAGACAGTTGAAGAAATTCAAGGTTATTTGATAATATTATTTAAAAATTTATGTCAGGGAATGTCATTTTACAACAAGCTGAGCAGGGAAAAGAAAATGCTTTTAACTTTTTAGTCAGTGTCAGAAGTTGCGTGTGGAAATGCTCTGAAAACCAAGAAGCTTTCTAAAGCACAGCTGTAGATAGATACATATATTTATACACACACACACACAAACACAACCTCAGAGGAGTTAATTAGGAAGCAAAAGGTGATACAGCATTCTGCCCTATCACTGAAGAATAATTTTGTGTTAGCAAATACAATAAGTAAATGTAACTTATCTTTTCCCCATCCTTTGCATTTTTTTTCCCTTGCTATCTTGTAGAAGTAATGCTGTCACAAAGCTTATGTGAGAGGGTTAAGATACTCTACACTTGGAATAATTTTGCAGCATATGAAGTATTAAACAATTCTTTCTAACATACTGTTACCACACAAGTAATTCTAATGGGTTTTTTGTTGGGTTTTTTTTTTGTGTGTGTAAATATTAGAATACTATATTTGCTGTTACAGGACAGCTGATACCAGGCTAACTGTGTGAACAGTAAGCGTTGTTTTTACCTCTGTTACGAAACTCCTGAAGGAAAATGGCATAACATTTAAAGGCAAATTGTCTTTTCAGCATGATTTTGTTACAAAGAAAGAAATGTGCCAGTGCACGTCTGTGTTAGTAGGAATGATAGAAATAATACTATACACATAAGTGGAGAAACACTTACATAAGAAAAAGTTACTTTACTCTTGCTAACTTTTTAGATATTTAGATTGTTGAGTAAATTTTGGTTTGAGTAAGATCTCGGTTACATGAGCTCACTGTCCTTGTTAAGGACTAGTAAACCTTCATTATGAAAAAAAGTATTTTTTCAGTCTCTTATTTCTCATATAGATGTATTTGGACTCTTTCTGCCAACATAAAAAATTTGAAATTGTATCTGTAAAGTGTGTAAGAAGAAGCTATATCTTTGAATTAATGTACAGAAAATATCTGTGGTAAATATTTTTTCTTTTTTGCCATTGAAATGGAAATGACAGCTTGCTTAGGAAACCTACAGAAAGCAAAATAAATTTTTTTCAAACCATAAGTCAAACGTAGAACAGTGCTACTCTGATTTGTTTCACCTCTTTTTAAGAAGACCATAAAGTAGTCTGATGTAGTTAGCTTATTTCCTCTGTTTGTGTTCTCTGAGTAGTCAACACTTCTACAAATGAGGAGGAAGAACTTGGTCTTTGTAAGTTGCCATACCCACGGACCTAGTTTGTAATGAGCAGTGATTATGGAAAAGAGTAGTCTTTCAGTATTTAGATTTTGCCATGCCATCTGGCTGGAGGAAACTTGTTGCTGTTTCTGAAACAATGAGAAAGGGGTTCATAACAATGAGAATGGCTTCTTTTTGTTAGAAGTGTGGGGGGTTTTGTTGGGTTTTTTTTTTAATCAATGGAATTAGAAAAGTATGCTTCAGGTCTTTATAGTTTCATCTTGACATGTGGTAAAATATGCTTCTAATTACTGGGTTTTTTTAGGTGCTGAACAAAAGGAGCTCTCTTCTCGACTCCAGATTGATCCTGTAATTGAAGATACCTTGCAAGTGACTCAAGGTTAAGTCTTGTGATCTTTTATTCCTAAATAAAAATTGCTAGTTTTCAAATTGAACACTACTGGTCAGTGAATGTTGACATATAACTTCCTTTTCAATTAATTTCACTGATTTAAAGTATTTTCTAGTTTCTATGTCTCTAAGGAATAGAAATGCTAGCATCAGTAGGTGTTTAAAAGCTAAGAGATTTTGGGGGCTTGTGGACCCACTTCAATACTGTTTCAGTGCAACCATTCCAGTAACAGAGTTTTCTGGTCTGGCCTAATATGACCTATGGCTCCTATTGATCCCCTTCCGTGGAGTAAGCAAGGAAGTAAAAAAGTTTTCTGGAAGCTACTAGTAAGAAATTAAAACAAAATAAAATTAGCCTATTGGCCATGTAAATTGATATTAAAAAATATGCTATAAGTTAAGAGTACAACTACAACCTTATTTTTCTCTTTTCTACGTAATTTTTCTCCCAATTCAGATTACTATGATGCAGAATCTGTGGTCCATACAGATACTAGGTCATTTATCCTGAAGAAACCCAAGTTATCTGAGGAAATAGCACCGCAGAATCAGCAGTTGGGAAGGAGGGCTACAGAGGCAGTACGGGTACTCTCAGGACGTCTAATACAGACACGGTAAAAATTACTACTTTTAGGACTGTTATTAGTCAGAATGCTTGTTTGTGGCTTAGATGCAATCATTCAGTCATATTTGTGCTTTGTCAGTCCAGTTGGGATCTGTGACATCATGGAAAATGGACTGACATTGAATAGCAGAGGAATAAAAGCAGGGGCAAAACAACTCCCAGAAAAGCTTCTAAATGGAAAATAATTCCCAGGGACAATGGTAGCTTGAACATGTCTTTGATTTGCAAGAAGGAAGAAGAAAGAACTGAAAAGGACTGCTTGTCTTTGTCATGGCTGTTCTGATTTCTGAAATCCTAATTAAGTAATAATTTTGCTTAAATTGCTTTTAGTTTTACACCTGTTTCACCCTGAGATTGCATTTCTTAAGAAATGCCTTTTAACACACTATTGCGTATGGTGGATCCTGAGCTGTCTGCTGGAGGGCAAACAGCCCGTTCTGCGTGCAGGTAGCTCAGTGCCCCTCAGCCAGCAAACCGTGAAGTTAGTGGCGTGTGGGACAAGTGATTGAAGGCTCCGTAGTGGTCAGTTTGGCTGAGAGAAGTTTAAAGTTCATGTCAGCTTCAAATGATGTTTTGTGGATGTTCTCATTTCCCCAGAGGAACAACAGCCAATGCACAGCCGTTTTCTTAACTTTATAAAGGCCTTGATAGTTCCTGCCACCAGAGAGTTTTATGTATCTCACCTGTTGGAGTTAAAAACCACTCAGAACGATCGATGTACTTCATCGCTGTGGGCGGCTCTGTTTGAGAAACTGTTGATGTTTCCTTTCCGTGAGTGGCTTTAAACAGCCCGTGTTAATTAAAAGTAAAACCAACAATGAACAAACAAACACAAAAGAATAACCTTGCAATGTCATGGTTGAACACTGACTGTGCTGCAGGCGAGTGGTAAATTTTTGCGTGTGAATAGATTGATTTCTCACTGCTTGAACTTGAAAGTTTTGGCTAGTGATGTTTTTAATGTGTTGGTTTTCGCTCTTCTTCAAGGTGCTCTGCACTCTAGTTGCTTTCAGCCTAATTTCATAGAGAAGCAAAGTTTATACTATCACTGTTTGTCAAAGTGAGAACTCCAGTGTGTTTCCAAATATTTAGAATCACATGCTGTTCTGGAAATTCCTTGGGTGAAGCTGGTGGTACAGTGAAAGAGTGGAGAAAACGTATGATCTTCTGTTTTTATACTCCCTCTTATCCACATTGACTACTGGCAGACACAGGATACTTGGCTAGAGTGATCTTTCGATCAGGCTGAGCGTTGAAGTTCTTAGTGTCAGTATTTCAGTTCTCTCTTCCTAGCCCTAAAAACTTTTGCACCCACTGTTTGCATAAGGCGCTGCTTAGTATTTTGGAGGAGACACCTGTTTTGTGTGTGACAAGGTTTGCAATTCTAAGAATGGTATTTATTCTCACTTTTTTTGTCTCAAAAGTGTAAATTCCTCAAAAGATTAGTCACTTTCCTTTATTTATTTGGATCTGTTCAGCAGAATGCAACAAACTGAAACTGTACCTGCCAAATTCTCTGTTATATGCCATTGAAAGTTGTATTTTTTTTTTTTTTTTAGTGCTTCAGAGAGACTAAAAGGCAAACTGTGTTAGTTGGATTGTATTATTGGTAGTATTAAAAGAAGGTTTGCTACTGTGTGGCTCTCCATAGATTAGCTTGTACTAATTTTAACTACTGCTGCAGCTCACTTTTACTCAAACCTCTGGTGTCAGAAAATCTATTTTTACTACATTTCTTTGTTTGATAGAGACCAGCTTGCACAGCCAGAGAAACCTGCTAGTCCCAAGTTCATCGTGACACTGGATGGTGTGCCCAGTCCGCCGGGATACCTCTCTGATCAAGAAGAGGAAGATATGTGTATAACTGAAGGATTAAAGCCAGTTACCCAAAATATGTGTACAGGCAAAGGATTAAAAGGCCTTAGAGCACAGCAGATGCAAATTGTAACCAGGCAGCTAGAGAGCTGTGATGGTAATTATGCTTAGCAACAGGATTGAATATTAATGTGGTCGTTTGATTGTGGCTAGAACTCTTGGATATATCATTCTTGAGAAATAAAATTGATGGTCTTTGATTAGAACATTATTTAGGCAAGTGAAATGTGGTGGTTCAGTAGGGCCATGTCTTCAGAAATCTTTATCTTGATAAACTAGAGCAATATGACACATAGGTAATTCTCCACACAACCTTAATGTTTCTGTCTGTCTATATTTGTGATATCAAAAGGAGCCTGTTAAATACAAGATTTGGTAGAGTCAAGTTGCTAGAATCTCTGAAAGTAGAACTTAAACAGTGTATGGTTTACTTGAACATTGTGTATTCAGGATACCTTTTGATGAACATGAGAAATTGCTTGCTGAAGCCTAGATTTGAATTGTTTAGAATGCTGAAACAGTGAGGAAAAGTATAGAGGATACTATTCTGTCAGTGACCTGTTTAATACTTACCTTAAGGTCATGCTTGGATTCACTTGTTTAGTTTTCTTATAAAAAGACCTTTATTTTCCATAGTAGCAGTGCGTCCAAATTTTCTGAACCAAATAAAGAATAGTATTTGATGCTGTACAGAGAACTTACATTTCATGGATCCATCCATAAATGTGTAATGCAATTATGAGAGAACCATAGGGGGAAAGAAAAAGATCTTTTAAGTCCATGCCCTTTCAGTCCCACTGGCTTCAGAAGTACTGCTTACATCAGGCGGCTTTGAAAAAAGGAATGTTGTTCCAAAAATTGGCACATTTTTGCTAGTACAATGAAATACATATTAGAGTACTGCCCCTGCAAATCTGTGCTTCTACTAGGACAATCTCTTTCATACTCCTGACTAAAGCCCTTTGATCCAGGAGAGCGTTGCTGGTATAGTTGTATCTCTGTTAGGGATTCTTATTTGATGAGCTGTGTTAGCCAGAAGTCACACAGAACCAGCTCAGTGTGGAAGCGATTGGTACCAGCAGTGTGGTTTTACGATAGGATGCCATTATTTGCCTTGGGTGCATTGCAAGGAGAAGGCATAAATGAGGCTGAGGATGGAATGAAGCTGGAGTAGGTGTGTCACTAGTAAGGTTAGAGAGGCAAGTCTAGCAGTCCTGGAAAGCTTTGAAAAGCCAAAGGTTTGTGCAGATTTGGGAAAATTAGACAACAGTGAAGGTATGTGCGTAATTGCCTGAATTTGCAGAGTGAGGTTTTAGAAATAGTGTTAAATAGGAGAATGTCAAAGTCCCAGGTTCCCATAAGAGTAGTTAAGGTATTGAATGTTCAGCTTTGAATTTCTTAAAATACTTTTTAGATTGGAGTCTGGGTTCAGGTAACTGAAGCGCATGTTGTATCTGTCCCAGCAAATTACGTGAAAGTTCTTTTTCGGTGTGTTCCTCCATACTAGGAAATCATATCTGATCAGTGTAAAAATTGATTTTTACTTTATCTCTTGAAATAATTTTTCAAAGCAAAAAAACATCTTTGAGGAAGGAAGCACAGCTGTTATTCACATGTCTCAGTAGAATAGTTGCAACAGAGGTTCAGCTGAAGAGTCTTTGTTTTGTCTTATCAAGATCTGGTCTGACTTTCACACCTCAGTTTGGATTTGTGGAGAAAATGATTTTATTTTGCTTGTAAACAGTACAAGTTTGATCTTTTATCACCAAAAGGCAGTTGTCAGCCCAATATTGTGACTTCTTTAACTTTGTAGTTTTGGAAATTTTCTTCAGATAATATGATTGTACATAGATTTTACTGTCATTACTTTTTCATTAATAGAGGCTTATCAAGAATTGGGTTAAAAGGCAAGAGAGAGAATAGGAAATATTGTGAATTTAAATTATGCTATATTTTGTATGCCAAATTGCATATAGAATCAAAAAGGTTCCAGATTTTTTTTTCCTTTTTTCTTTCCTTCCTAGTGGATATGGAACAGTTAAATGTGCTGCAAAAACAGGAGAAAGTGCTTGAGCGCTGCAAGTATTGGCCTGCCTGTAAAAATGGAGATGAATGCGTGTACCATCACCCCACACTACCTTGCAAGTGAGTAGTGCAAAGCTCATCCACTTGACCTGTTGTTTTTATTTCAGTGCTACATATTTCTTTTCTACATTAGTAAATATTCCAAGGCAGTGTAAGTCTGTTAGGGAAGGGATAGCAGCTAGATTATCACAGCAGCTAGTTGGTCTCTTCAACCAAGTAATGAGTGATAGGACAAGAAGAAATGGCCTCATGTTGCACCAGGGGAAGTTCAGATTGAATATTAGGAAGAATTTCTTTACTGAAGGGGTTCTCAGGCATTGGAAGGGGTTGCCCAGGGCAGTGGTGAAGTCCTCATCCCTGGAGCATTTAAGAATCATCTATACATAGTTCTTAGGGACATGGTTTAGTTGAGGACTTGTCAGTGTGAGGTTAATGATTGGATTTGATGTTCTTAAAGGTCTTTTCCAATCAAGGCAATTCTGTGATTCTGTGATCCCATTCTAATTTCTTCTGTTTTCCTCTCATCTACCATGTGTCAGAATACAGTGATGTTTTTAATAAGTAAAGTCACAGCTGTGCTGATGCAGAAGAAAGCCGAGTTTAGCATAAAAGCTGGTGTTCTTGTGTTGCTTAGAGATGTGGGAATTGATGTATTCTTAAAACAAGGGGCACTTTTCTTCTAGCTGTCAAAATGCTTTTGAACATGTCAGGGTACCATGACATGGCAATGCAGTGATTTTTTATTTGAAAGCAAAGGCTAACTCTCAGATGTCTGCTGTACCTTTGCCTTCTCTTCCACAAGCAGCAACAGTCTAGAAAAATCATTTCTGTTTTGAGATAAAAGTTAACAGATTGGGTAGCTTCATTTACTCAGACATTTGAATTTTCTTTTAAAATCTGACATTACTAAATTCAAAATAAGACTTTCACTTCAATAATGAACTATATTATTTAGTGAGTTCTGTGCCCCTCTGTGTAAAGGTCTGAGTTCACAGTGCCTTTGCTGCACTGCACTGCACGCTAAAAATAATGCCTCTCACCTTGCAACAAGTAGCTTGCTACCAAACTCCCCTGGGTGTGCAGGAGCTCAGTTACCTACTGCATGTAGAGTGTCCCCAGGGAAAATGACTGCAGATCTCTTGGTGTGCGGCCAGCGCACGACACCCACGTGCCCGGCTTTCAGAGTAACTTGACACGTGAGCGCAGGCCCTCTGGTAGCTCTGGCTTTCCGCAGCGTTCTGGCTTTCGTGTGCAGTGGCTGCTTGGGGATTTTGCTCCAAGCGTGGGCTTATGACTTGATTTCTTTTCCCTCAGGGTTTTTCCGAACTGCAAATTTGCGGATAAATGCTTATTCATCCATCCAAACTGTAAATACGATGCGAAGTGCACTAAACCAGACTGCCCTTACACTCACGCCAGTCGACGAGCCCCCCATCCACCTCCTAAACCAGGTGAGCACCTCTTGTTTTTCTGAGCTTTAGGTGAAAGAAGGGAAAACAGTGCATTTGGAAGCAGCAACCGACAGTGGTGAAAAAATAAGGTTTTTTTTGTTTTGACTTAATTTTCTTCCAACTCTTAATGCTAGATGAAGAATAATAATCCAGTGTTACTGCAAAAACTCTTATCAGGAAAATCCCTCGAGGCTTCTACTATGCAAGAGTCCATGTGAAAGCTGTGCAGGGCCAAAGTGGAGACCTGCACAAACAGTCCCTTCCTCTGGACTGATGAGCCTGCGTTGCAGTTTTACTGAGATTTGTTTCTTAAATTGGATACATGTTGTATCATGAGCTTGTGACACAAGTGGAAACAGGTTTCTCTCTTTGTGTGGACGTTTTTTTCGTTAATGACACTGTAGGAGTTAACTTGATGTAATGATGAGAGGACTTTCAGGGATGAGGTTACCCAGTGACGGCCACAGCTGTGTTTGGATTACGGGTTGGTATTCCTGAGCCTTTGAACAGCACCAAGGTGGAGGGCAAGGCCTTTTCTCCACTGAAGTCATGATCTGTAGGAAACGGTTGAGCCCTTGGTCGGAGAACGGTGCAGTTCCGTGACTTTGCCAGGAGGCAGAGGACAATGTGCTTGTCTGCGGTATCATACCCAGCAGCTCCCGTGTATTCCGGGGAAGTGCACTGCCTGTGCTTTTGGGTCTGGTTAGCTGAAACTCTGACCAGGCCTGCTGCTGTCTAAATTTAACATTTGAATGTCTCTGCTCACCAGAATCTCTGCTTAATTTGTTGGCGTTGCCAGGACCATGGTACTTCCTGTCCTGAAGTGGTGAAGAGCCGAGACTAATGATTACCTGATCATCTTGTTCTGCCCCAGGATGAGATCCACATAGTGCATTGTGATGTGCTTCCCATATTTCTTGGAGAACTTTGGTGTATTATAAAATGTGATTTCTTGCAGAAGCATTGATATATTTAAGATCAGGTGGAACTATATTTAAAAAGCAGGTTATTTTGATCCAAGCTCACTTCCTGTTCTGTTCTTTTCTTTTCTACTATTAGCACCACTACCCACACCATCTGTATCCTCCAGTAGTCCACTGTGCAAGTTTTTTCCTGCTTGTAAGAAAATGGAATGTCCGTTTTATCACCCAAAAGTAAGAATTCTCACCCATCTCTTCCCTTCTTTTCTAGAAAGATACTTCAAATATGTTACTTTGACTCAGGAAATGTCACTAGTGTTTTATACTTTTTGCTTTTACGTTTCACACAGTTTTCTCCCAGAAATGGAATATGCAAAAGCAGTGACTTAAAGAATTTGGAAAATAGTGTATTTAAAGAATCTTTCTCCTAGATACTTCTGGGGAGTTTCAAACAGGCAGCCAGCCGTAGCACTTCCAAAAAATCTACCCAGCCAGGATGCTGGGGGCAGAAATGGAGGACATCTTGTAGCCTGTATGGAAGGAAGACGTTTCATACTCCTGACTTGTCATTCAGATGTGCTGCAGTAGACAAGAACTTTAAAGATTGCTCAGTTACCCTGGAGTGTGTTAATGTAACTTGTATATTATATAAGTTTATCTCTGAATAGTCTCACAGCAGTAAGTTTAGTGCTTTTTCAAGCCCTAACAATGCTGAAATGCACTGGGTCCCCGGGACTCTGTTCCCAGGTATTATTAGCCAGATACTCTGGTGTTTCCTCTGCCTTTCAGTTACTGCTGTGTCACACTCCGTTTGTATGCACAGGTCAACTGAAACCAAACTCTGTAAACCCTTAAAAGCAAAGGAACTGCCACCTGACAGTGCAGTGGCAGTTTTGGGGCATCTGACTCTTAATTAATCCTTTTGAAAAAGGATTTCCCTCTGTCATTGGATTGAACTGACTGCACTAGTCTGTGTAGCTGTTGATTCAGTTATCTGTCAGAGAGGTCACACAGGGGTACAGATTTGCAAGTAGCACTTTCTCGGTTAGCTTGTTCAGGAGTTCAGCCAGTCAGCTTTGAGTAGCACCTTCTGAAATGCTTTCATTCTCAGCACTGCAGGTTTAATACCCAGTGTACAAGGCCAGACTGCACTTTTTACCACCCAACCATTGCTGTACCTCCACGCCATGCCTTGAAGTGGACTCGAACTCAAACCAGGTGAGATGGTAATTCTTCTAAATTTTATTTTTCTGGATGAGGTTTAGCGCATGTCTTGAGTTCCGTCACAAATGTAATTTTACTCACAGGAGTAAGGTGTGTGTGATGAATGATGAAGATACCTTCAGAGGTACCTTTCTTTTTATGAGAACTCTGTACTGTTTGTTTCTAGTAGTATAAACTTTAACTAATGTGATGCAATGCTGAAAAACAAGTGTCCCACAGCTAGGATATGGCAGTGTCACTGGAATCCTGACCTGGACTTGGTGTGTTTACTGAGTTTTATTTGAATAAAGCTGAAAATCCACCAGCTCTTCTTTACTGTTGTTTTATCTTGTGTCCAGGCCGTCTTTTCCACAAAGTGTTCAGGTGTTTCTCAAGTGTGTTTCTGGCAGAACAGCTCATTCTTGTCATCTGTCCACGAGTTGCAGACTTCTCACAGCTGCAGTCATGGCTCTGTCGTAAAGACAGTCACATCATTTGAGTCTTTCACTCCATCTGACCTCACCTGCAAAGGTCTTAGGAATCAGGACAGGGGTAGGATGCAAATCAGATCATCCTTGCAGCCTGGCAGGATTGTTACTGATGTGAGTTGTTTTTCTCTTTACCCCCAGTGAATGATACAACCTGGGACTGAACTTTTCCGCCTTTGGACAGTAGTGGAAAGGAAGATTAACCACCAGGGGCACAGGATGTTAGAAAAACTCATGCATTTTGAACTTTTAATATACGTTGTTTTCATAAAATGAGGTTGATTGCATACCTGAAATGTCTCTAATTTTCCAAGTTTGTAAGTTTGAGCAATTTTACATTTTTTTACAGTGTAAGAAGAAAATGTCTGTGTAAGAAAAGTTTTACTTTGAATTCCATTAAAAACTTTCAAAGCACACTCTGTTCTATTTGGGTAGTGTTTGAAAATGTCAGAAGGTCTTAGAAAGCTTATTCCTGTGTTTGGATCATCCTAGAAGTATTTTTTGTTCAGCAGATGTTTGGTACAGTGCATACAACTGAAGTGATGTCCTAGGAACCAGTGAGTGAACTCTGTCAGTGTAAAAAGGAGGGTAAATGGTTTGTCTTTTGGGCATTTTTTCCGTGCAATAGTCATCATAGCTCTGCTACTTTCCCAAGCAGGGAAAAAAACAAAGACAAGGGAACAAAAATGCTTCATAAGCAGGAACAATTAATTAATGGAATTGTGCCCCATTTAAAAAGCCTATGAAATTAAATGCCACTTCACTTGAAAAAAAAAATGGTTTCAAATATTTCCATGTACACTGGGAAGACAGAAAGTCACCTTCTGAAGAATCTGTTTTTCTTCCAGTACACCTGACTACTGAGCATACACATAATTACCTCATTTGAGAAAGTTCTGTGACTTGCATTGCAAAAAATAATCCCAGGAGATGACCATAAATACATTTAAGTGGCAATATAATGATGAAAAGCATTGAGCAGTAACAGAAATGCACTTTTTAATTAAATCTTATGTATCTTTTGGGGAACTACATTTTCACAAAAATATACAAAAGAATTTATTTTTACAAATATTTACATTCAATATCAGAAAACAATGTTCGCTACATATTTTAAACTTAAATTTGACAAATATAGTCTTGAATTCTGAAACGTAACACTCCAGGAAACTATTTTTTTTTTATTTTTATTTTTTTTGTGAAATAAAGTACTCAAAGTTCATATTCAAATTTTAAAAAATCTTAATTAATGCAAAAAATCTGACATTTAATTTTTTTATATATATATAAGTACTTTAAATAAACACACAACATTGTTACAGGGATGGATTAGATGTTCATGGTGGAAACCAAAATGGAGTACACTGAAACCCATGATCCTTGTTACAGTAATACATGACCATACCTTTGGACTAGTTTAAAATACTTTTTTTTTCTTTTTTTCTTTTTTTTTTTTGTTAAAGCAAGAGGGATTATCTGACACACTCCATAATGAAACACAACAGATCTGAACAGACAACAGGATTTTAAGCTTAAAGAACTACAGTAAAATCTTTTCCTAAGGTGACCTGGCAGGGGGGGGAGAGGCTGGGCTCTTGTGTTGGAGGGAGCAGTGCTGAAGTGGGTTTTCATATGAAAGATAGCAAATGACATTATCTCTCTGTAGAACTTTCCACTGCCTTCATTAGCTCTCCCTTTCAGAAACAGCTGCCACCATGAAGCCAGTTCCTTTTTCCATGTGCAATGAGATAATGTGTAAGAGCAGCAGAGAACTAGCATTACCTCCACTGCTGAACTGCAACAGCTCTGATGTTTTCTAACCTACTGTACAATGTTGAGCATAAGGCAAGCTGCTGATTTTTCTCTGCTAAAAAAAAAAGCAGAACAAAGTGAATAAACCAAGCCACAAAGCTAAAAGTGTATGTATTTTTAAAGGGAATGGTTCTGTTGCATTTACTTAGAAGGTTACATTATTTTAAGTGATCATTATGGTCTTGAGGGTATTCTTAGGTTAAATTTTACATTAAAAATGCATTACCTTTCTTCAGCAATTAGAATGGTATGGATTGGAAGGGACCTTAATGATCATCTAGCTTTGCAGCTTTTCCATTACTTAATACAATGTTCTGTATACCTGTAACTGAACTAAAAAGCATAAACAAAGCTTCTAATTACCAGATTTTTTTTTAAAGAGCTATTTTGCACCTAAAAACACAAGACAATGATAAGTAGTAGCAAGTAAAGGAAAAATAGATCAGAAATGTGGAAAGTACTACCCAACAGCACCAACATTTCACAGAAGTACAGAAAAACCACTTTTTTCATGCAATTTGTGCCTGTGTTCATGCTTGGAGTTTCTTTAGAAAATATATTTATTAGATTCCAAAGGGTACAGTATAGAACATGTCCTGGGCATGATTGGTGTTTGAAAAAATCATGGAGTTCCGAACATTTACCGCTCCATAGCTGAACATGATATATTCACATTTTAAGTAAGGTTCTGGAAAAAGGGATTTAACTGCTCTGCTTCTTGGGAAGAATAAATACCCTATTTTTTTTTACCTCTGGGCATGGAAAGATCCCCTCCATCCCCACCTCCCCAGTCTCAATTGTTTCCTTATTTTGTGATGGTTTATGATGGGATAAAATCACAAACTTTATTAATATATTTCTACTTACAAATATTCTTAGGCCCACATCACCTTCACCTTCCCTGAGTTAGTACCTCTATTTGGAGGCCTAAGGCAAGGAACCACCAAAGGAAAGTTCACCCCATGTGTGACTGGAATTGCCCTCTGCCCATACCTGTCTCCATCACACCTCCAGTTTAATGGAACAAATACAGGCCCTAGCGTTACTGTCTGCCATCTAAAGTGTTGTGCATGTCTGGGAACAGAAGCAAGAACTGGTGAATGTCTCAACAGGAAAGAAAGTAAAGAGGCAGTAATTGATACAACGTGGCCATGCAGAGTTTTCTAAAGTACAGTATTTCTTTGGTTTCAAATTTTTTGTTTGAAGAACACACTTAAGCCCAGTTGCACAGGTAACTAAAATATGGATAAATCAGAAGAGGCCTATTAAAACAATCCATGTTTGATTTATGTGGGAAAGATGAGTATCATAGAATGATTTGGGTTGGAAGGGACCTTAAAGATCATCCAGTTCCAACACCCCTGCCATGAGCAGGGACACCTTCCACTAGATCAGGTTGCTCAAAGCCTCATCCAGCCTGGCCTTGAACACTTCCAGGGAGGAGCATCCACAACTTCTCTGGGCAACCTGTTCCAGAGTCTGACAGTGAAGAATTTCTTCCTAGTATCTAATCTAAACCTACCCTCTTTCAGCTTAAAGCCATTTCCCCTTGTTCTATCACTATCTACCTTTGTAAAAAGTCCCTCCCCAGCTTTCTTGTAGGTCCCCTTCCTTAAACTCTTTTACCTGAGCTCTCAGAACTACACAGCATTTTTATATTTACAGTATTTTGTTACCAACATGTATACACTGCAACAGAATTTAATCTGTGTTAGCTGCCCTAAATAGCCCTAAATACTTAAAATAAATTTTATTCAGCCCTAAACAGTTGTCCTTTAGGTATGGGAGAGGAAAAAACAATGAATGGGAGCAGCTGCATCTTCCAAAAAGCAGAGTGAAGAACGGTGCCTGCAGCCGTTCCTTGAGCTCTCTACTGCTCTCCAGTCCTTAAACTCCACAACCAGCCACGGAATCCTTCCCGTCTGAAACCAGACGTTTGCCAGAAAGTGGTATGAGCCACCACCACCCGTGGTCAGTTCGTTGGTCCTGCCTTTGCTTATTTATGAGCATTCCTTCCTGTTTTCCCTTGTTATCCTTTCTCCTTTTCTCCAGGTTTGTATTTACCAGTTTCCCGTTACTGTTCCCTCCATCCTCTTTTCCATAAAAGAAGTGGAAATTATTAGAACTGGCTATTGCCACTGTGCTCAGACCTTATACTTTGCTGTTGTTGTTTTGTTTCACAGTAGGGGGGAAAAAAGAACACATTAAATGCTTTTTTTCTTTTCCCCCAAAGAAAAAGTGAATTGGTTGGATTGCTGACGTAACAGTTAACAACAAATAGATCAAGGGTATGAGTGCTATGCCATTGATAATCTGAGGAGGGGGTGGTGAGTGGTTACCTGTTCTAGCATCAAGAATACTGGAGAAAATCCACCCATTAATTTTTAGTTACTTATTAATTATTTTGGCAAGGAAACCTATCATGGCTTTTACGCATATTACACACCTAAAATTATTCTTTTTTTTTCTGAAATGAGACACGCAGAGTTTAAGTCTGAAGTCAAAGTTAATTGAAGAGCAGAAGCTGGAAACAACCAAAGAAACGGGCTTGGCCTAACCACACCGCAGTGGCCGGTGTAAGGAGCGGGTAGCAGGCTTTGGCAAGCTCACGTATCTGTCCACATGAGCAAAAAGTGAATAGTGCTATGAACTCTAGGAAAACAGAGCAGATTGTAAGGAAGCCCAAGAAACCCATGAGCACAAAAGAGGATACAAATGCAATACAGCTAGTGATGTTAAAATCACTGATGTGGCAATTTATTTTGTGACTTGCAATCTTACCTCCCTTTCTGTAGAGCCTATGGGATGATTCACTTTGTTCAAAATACTGACAAGATGACACTTGTCAGTAGCTTATGCTAAAAGAATTTAAAAAACATCTTGACAGATTAAGGCTTGTCACATCTGTGACACTGACAATGACACAGGGAAACACGTCCCTTGCCCAAGTAAGAACTGTATCTGAAAACACGATCCTTTGCTTGTCACCCTGTGCACAGCAAGTCCAGTGAGGGATTCCAGTGCACAGGTCTAGAGTGAAGCCCATGGGCACACGGAGACTTGAGCCCTGCTGGGGGCCATCCAGAAACAGGCGGGGTGCTGCACGGGCACAGGCCCAGGCCCAGGCCCGGGCACAGGCCCAGGCAGCCGCTCAGGGCTCACCGAGAGAAGGGCTCCGTCTGCCTTGGCAAACCTGCAGGTCCAGTGGCGGGTTTTGGCAGCAGCTGGGGGAAGTGCATCATGGTTTTAAACTAGGCCAGCCCTGAATGCTATCAGAGTCCTGCTCTTGGTATTGAAGTTTTTATTCTGATCTGGTTTCCAGATCCAGGAGGTAACGTGTCTGCAACGTGTCTGTTTCTGATGGTACAATTCCAGGTCAGCATTAACCTGACTTGTATGAAGTTCAGAGTTATTCTGAAATGAATCTTACTAACACTGAAACCCTGATACCGAGCAAAGTCAAAAGTTACTCTGAGTGAATGCCTGCCTTTAACTGTAAAAAGTGATAAAGTAGCCTTAATTTTCCGAAATGCTTTCTTTACCTTTAGGTTTTTTTAGTTTCTTTTGCCATCCCTATCAAAATCAGAAAGTCATATGACTGCCTCCTTAAGAGTAAAAAAATTAAGTTTTCAAGTCTAAATGATTCAATACATTTGGCTAATTTGTTCTCTCTGTCCAAATAACTGTGTTCCTCCACTATGGCAAAATTCTAAAAGTGTCTATTTTTAATTTTTTTTTTTTGCTCCTAGAAGCTGGATTTTCCCCTCTGCCATTCTTTTTTTTTTTTTTCCTAAGCACACTTAAATAGCTTTCAAGGGCACATTTGTTTTTTCAAGTGAAATGTCATTTTGCTTTTATTGAATTAGTTCTCTAGTTTGTTTATTTTATTACCAAAAAAAACCCCAAAACTGACTTTAAAGATCCCAAAGAGGCATGCTTGCTGCTAGCCAGAAACAGTCAGAAAGACAAGCTAGAGAATGAAATAATCCATTATTAGTGAGCAAATTATACAAAGAACTTCTGCCTCCCCTTCCCTGGTGCTGCATGATCACAAAAAAGGCTTTCTCCAGCTTCAGAGCGAGACCTCCTGCCCACAAACCTTCCAAACGAAAGGCTGTCACTAGTCCCTCCACGTTCCAGCTTCTTCCCTGACCTCCCCTTTGGGGTTACGTCATCCTCTGACTTTTCTGCTGAGCAACCAGCCATGAGCTCCCACTGCCTAGAGAAACGGGCAGTCTGCTCCTGCACACACGTGCCTCAAGCACGGGTGGCAACAATTAGTAATTACTACAGTAGCACTTCATGTAAACAGCAAGTGAGGCACAGTAACAAGCACCATCACAGACAAAAAGACCAACAAACCCGCAAAGCTGCCATCTGTAGCCACGCTTACAGCCAGCTGTTCTCTTCAGCAGAGAATTGCAGCTTGTCCTACAAAATAGGCTCCAAATTGTCCTCAGGAAGAAAGCTGCAACTGGGGCTCTACTCACTCCTCAACACTCATGACTGCTCCCAGTCTGGCTGACCCCATTTTACCTGGCAAACCACTGAGCAGTTTGCCAGGGAAAATACAAACTACACATACTGGCTGCAACATAAGGAACGAGGCTGGCAGTTTTGTTTTTACAGAGCTCCTCAGCTTCCAGCTCCCATCCCAGCCCTTTACAGCAGCGGTGAGGTTTGGAAGAGGGTGAAGCAGCAGGAGATCTGGAGGCTCAGCCTTTTGCATGGCAGCCACCAGCCTTGCACTGCTGAGGGCAGCCCTGCTGCAACTCGCCTGTCAGCTTCTCACTGGTTCTGCACCGCTGGCATTTGAGATTCCTCAGGGCAAAAGCACCAATGGACAAATTATCAGTGGAGAGGCACAGCATCAGTGAAGGGGGTGGGAAGAAATGACCAGTGATGGGGATCTGAGGAACAAACCTCTTGATGGTCCACATACCTCTTTCATTGGGTGAAGGCCTACAGAAGATCATGAGGCTGGGAGACACTGAGCCTAGGATTTTGAGGCAGAAAAACTCAAAAGAGGCAGAAGAATTTGGATTTTGATCTGGCAGTCTGAGTAGGACAGACTATGACAGAGCTCTTAACAGCCATCCAACTCAAACTGATGAAAGGCAACTTTAAAACAGAGGCAGGACAAATCTTACTTAAAGTCTGGAAGTCCTGCACAGATGTGTAAAGGACAGAATCACACCTACAGAATAGCATATTACAACTGATTTCTCTGGCACAGATAAGATTGAAATGCCAGATACTAGTTTTTTTAATACTAATAAAATATAAATACAAGACAGGTGGGCAGGCAACAAGGTTATGGGACAGAACAGGTATAATCTCAGTTTTCATATGCAATTCCCCTAAAGTCGAAAACGTTACCAACAAGATCTCCCTGTACACTCATGACCAAACCCACAGAGATTTTGCTCCTGTAGAATAGCAGCTGCATGACTGGCAGGACTTTGCTAAGAAGCATCATGCCAAGAAACCTGATAATTGTTCATCAACTTAAAAAGTATTTGCTATAGCATGATATATAAAATATATTCTCTGAGACTGTTGGGTAAGTAGCTTTGTATAGCACATAACAAGCATTTTTGGACCTGGAAGAGCACAGAAATCCAGCTCTTTAACTTTTCTTCCCCCTCCTATATGCAAGCTCTCCCATTCCCTCTATAACCACCATGCACACAAAATGCTTACAAGAATAGATGAGATTTATTTCTTGTTTATCTGGCATAAGAGAATGCAAGAGGTGAATAATTTGATTCAAAGCCTACTGACTGACCTAAACAAATACCATTGTTAAAGCAATGCCAGCTTACACAGAGAAAAAGAGCTTCACATTCACAGCAAAATGTCATTACGAGAGTAGTGCCGATAACCAGTGACTTCCGTTCCCTTCTACGTCGCATGAAAATTAACTGCACTGATTAAAAAACAGATTCAGTCTGTAATGCTTCTCTATGACAGGATTTAGACAAACAGCTGATGGATCTTCCTCACTTGTACCCAAAACACAGCCTTGTTCAGGTTTTCACTATCAATGAAATATTTCTTCAACTTAAGAGTCTCAGGTTGCAGGTTAGGGTAAATGCACTTACGCCAGAGGTGACAGCAGGTCCATTTAAGGAAGCATATGACTGGACATTTTTTACAATTGAGAGAGAAATCTGAGTAGAGACCTCTCCCAACTAGTCTTAACTCTGTTAAAAAGTTCAAATGTACAAAATATAATGTTTGGAAAGTTTATATTCTCTCTGATTCCCCCCTATGATGCTGAGAAAATAAAATCAATTCATATTGCTATGAAATTATATTTTTGCAACTGGTGACATCCCAAGCTTTACTGACTATGAAGACTATAAAAGCCTCACCCTAGTCCACAATTCCAGCATAGAGACTAACAGCCCAGTCAAGTAACACAGCAATAATCTCTCTTCCACTGAGAATACTTTTATTCACAAGGCAAAAATTGGAGTTAGACTTTTAGGTTGTGGGCAAGGCACTCGCAAAGTGAGCAAATCTGGTTTTGCTCACAGAACTAATTTAATGTTTAAGTGCAACAAAAACACTAAATTAGCCATGAAGATCATGCATATCCAACGGCTTTCACCAGACATGACTATGACCCAGGCCTCTATTTAAGTCCTAAGGAATCAGCTCTCTTATTTTCTGCTTCACCAAATGATGTTTCCTTTTCACCAGTCATAGAAATATCATTTCCATTAAAATAATTAAACATTTATTAAAATACTATATATTTGAGAGTTAATATATGGTTTCTTTCAGTAATAAAATATTGATTACTCTTCTTTTTTTATGATATTCAGACCCCAAAACTTAAAGGAGAAACATTCATGCTGAAAATAGATCAATGTACAGCACTAGGTCATAAATAACATCTCTCGATTAAAACCCCAGGATCTTACTGTGAAACTGTACATTGATTAACAATTCACTTTTTCCTTTTATCCATGTATTTCATTTTCAGCATCTGGCAGTGAGTGAAATACAAACCTGGATTATCCAATACTGAAGCAAATCTAAGGGCCTCAGTGTGTTTGTTACAGTCCATCCTTCTGGCAGACTCTAGTTCTTGTCTTTCAGAGACAGACTGCTCTGTGTCTTAGATCAGCACCATTTCTGAAGCATGCAGGTCACTGTAGAATGTCACATTACAATCCCGGGTATTTCATGCCTGGTACTTCATGCAGTGTCCTCTTTGCAAGCCTCCATGTCTCTCTCAATGAGGCATATGCACACATTTCCAAACAAATAAGCTGTGTTTTCAAAAAGATATTAAATATCAGACAGAAAAGACTAGAGTTTTGTTAAAAGAAATGGTTAATGCAGTCAAAAGAAAAATTTCAGTTAAAAGTATGATGCTCTGACTACAGCTGTAAACATTTTAATTTATTAAGTCTTAACTGTTCATATTAATATCTGGGATATTTATTTTGTTGCAAATATCTTTATATACAAACAGAAAAGTAAGCATACAGATAAAAAGATGAAGACACTGAAATTGAGCTTTATACTGAGTATGAACTGTCGACGTCCTCTGCCGTGCACTTTTGACAATAACAGGAAGGATACATACCTGCAGTCATCCCCTCCAGCACTGACCACGTATCTATCTCCACTCGTAAATCGGATATTAGTTAAGTGGGCAGAGTGACCTAAAAAGCGTTTGTGTTTTGCCTGAAAAAAACCCAAACAAAACAACAATAAAATGAGAGTCGAAATACTCTGTGTCCTCCTAAATCAAACAAGGCATGCATGTTTTTATCTGCCTTTTTATTGCATCACATATATAATTCAGAATGTTATATAGGTTTTCAAACATGAAAGATCTCCTGAAGGAGAACTACTATTGAGCTGCAATGCAGATTAAATTGTCACCAAATGAGAGAACACCTACAAATTGGGAATAAAGCTCAAGCTAACACAAACAAATGAAATATAATATTGTCATGCAATTAACCTCTCAATTCCTTACACTGAAAAAAGTATTTTCATTGTCAGTGCGTACGCAGTTTATATGGTACAGTCTCAAATCCTGAAAATTAACAGTGAAAAATCTGTAAAGTCTTCATCCATGGAAATACACAAATGGGACTAAAACTACCAGTTGTCTTCCTCATCTGTCAAACGGAGACTGGAGATGTGGATAAATAAAACTAAGGGCTTTGAGATTTCAGTGTCACGGCACTATGCTAAAGCAGACTGGCAGACAATACTAACGCCTACAAGAGCTTCTAGCAAGACCTAGTGCATAAAATGGCAGGAAAGCTTGGAGCCGAAGCATGCTTATGAGACTACAGAGCTAAAGTTACACAGATGCATTAAAAACCTACAAATTTAGAGAAGAAAATATTTCCACCATATGTCTTCTAGAGAAACCATACAAGACCATAATATCAACAATACTTCTTGCTGTAATGATACAAAAACAAATTCTTACAAATTTTTCAGGACATGGAAAGTCAAACAGTTTGACCATCCCAAAATCATCGCCTGTCACAAGATTGATTCCCGAGTGGGAGACACAGGCACAGTTTACATCAGCTTTTTCAGCATGCCTAGACCAGATTCCAATTACTTCATCCCCTAGAACACTGAAACAGAAGAGAAAGAGAATCTTTTGAAAACTACAGCAAAAACAACAGAGTAAGGAAATAGTAAGCAGCTCTCATACTGTAACTAGTTTTATAAAAATGTAGTTTTTACATTTTATTCTTATACATATACATCTTGTTTTACCCTGTAATTAACTTTTATATCATCCCATAGTTGCTTCTGAAACTGATTCAATGATATAATTCACACAATAACGTGGCTCATGACAACACTAAGAAGCAGAGGTGAAATCAATAATACTAATATCATCCAGTGAGGCATTTACAAAAAAAAAAAAAATACAGTAAGGACAATAAAAAATAGAATGTAATAGCATAAGCATTAGATGAATAAGCTTCGGATTTCAGAAAATAAAAATATTTATATTTTCATTATGTTTTGCTGATTCTGTAACACTTTCATATCAATTAATTAGAAGTTTCCCTGAGTCCTGTTAAGATTCTTCATTATAATCACAGAGACTGAGGAAAAAAAAAATGGCCTAAGCAGAAAACACCATCACCTTAAGATTCCAAAACACATTTATAGAAAATTTCCTCTGTAAGGCCCTGTGCAAAGTTGTTTTTTTATTCAGCTTTGCTTACAATGCATACTTCCAAGACTGCACAGAAAAGAGCACTTCATCATTAGTTAAGAGGAGAATGATTTGGGAATTTTTCTGTAATTCTTTCCCCCCAAATCAGAGCACAGTACACTCCATTCAAAAAGGAATTGTTTACTTCAGACATACTGAATTGGGTCAGAAAAGAGTTTCTTGTTTTCATACCAAAGAGATGACAAAAATGCATTACCCAAACAGAAAACAGAAAGCTAGCAAAATGAGTTTTCCAGAGCCCTCTGAAAAGCTCAGTTTCAGTCATGTCTGCAGCAAATAGCCAGGATTATTATTGTTTAAAGTGGTTCATATGTAGAGAATTATCACAATCTTGTATTGTCTTTTTATGTTTTGATATGTTTGAATTTTCCCTGAACTCTTATCCCTGAATCGCTATTCTGAAGCAAATAGTGCAGTATTCCAGGTAATCTGCACAGTGCAATGAAAACTACTGAGGCTGCTAGAGATGTATCAAAGGAAGCTGGAGATACACAGCAAATAGAAAGGCACACATCAGAGATATCAGTTTTTATCAGATGTCTTCACTGGTCAAACAGCTCCTGTTCTACTGAGGGAGCCTGCTACGCTCTGGTTTTTGCTTTCCTGTACCCACCCGATCTGTTGCCAGAGCTGATGGGTGTGTTAGAAGAAAATATCTGACTGAATGAAGGGATGAAATACGCTTTTAAACAGCAGGTGCTTCTCCTGGAAGTTACAAGTGTTTTAGCAGGTGTAAATAGCTGGATCATTTACCTTGTCCAAGTAGCCCATGTTATTCTGTCAATCATAGCCTGGTCCACAAGCTGTTTTCCTGAAGGCACTTCATAGACTTGCCTTTTGTAAGACCCAGTAGAGACCTTTCAGATGAACACAGAGAATTTAGAATACACTAACGTTTTTGAAAAGATGAAGATATAATTCTAAAGACTTTGAAAAGCATTTTCTTGATAGTTATCTTCTATTCTATAAGTAACATCTATTTGTAAAACTTGCTCAATTCGTTGAAAATTCTCAAAAATCTAAACAAGTGTAAAGTAACAATGAGAAAGTACAAAAAATCTTCAATTTTAAAATGTCCAATTAATAAAAAATAATTTAAACACCTTGCATTCTGCACATAATATATTAATTCTCTCTATATATTTTGTGTGTTAATGTGTGTGTGTATAAATAAGCCAAAATAAATGTCTATCTTTGAAACTGACACAAAGGAATTCCTCTCAGCCTGCAGATACCAATTTGATAGCGAGAGAAGTTTATTCCTCCTCTCAGATATGAACAAAACTTAGAAAGCAAAGTATGCCTACTTTATTTTTATTTTAAGAAATTACTTCAACCCTGCGGCTAGGAGTTTTAACACCATGATTGTGGTGCTGCTCCAAGAAGGCTGGCACTGAAACGATGTGTAATGCTACCATTCTGGTCAGGAATATGAAGAATTCACAGGTCCTTGGGGCTTACAGAGTGATAGACTGTACTCCTACTTTTAAGACAGCCCATCATCATCACAGAGGTAAAAAGACAGGGAGACACATTAGAGTGATTTTGAAATCCGTTTAGCGCTTCGATGCTAGTTTCATGTATTTAATATCCAGGATAACTATTTTTGTCACCCACTCATTACAGCAAAGTAACAGTCTAGTGACAGTAACCTAATACTCCAACATTTCATTACAAAATTGGTCAGTTGTCAACAGAGAATACTTGCAGAGTCTCTGTCATGAATATGCTTTCCATTCAGTATCTGGAACAATTAATGACTGATACCTGGAGATAAGAGCTATCCGCAGAGAAGTCCATCTGGATGACAAAACTCGGGATATCTTTGCAATAGCTAACTCGGTTTAGTGTGGGACCCAAAGTCAGGTCATAAAAATCCACTGCATTCTCACTGGAACCGACTGCTAAGTAACGAGAATCTGGGCTAAACCTGAACAGATAAAAGGGTTTTATGAACACAAGTTGGCACTTACAACAGACTGAAACATTCCAGAAGCACCTGTAAATTTGTATTTCAAGTACCTGCTATCCAGAACTAAAGAGGGAGGCAGAGCATTTCATCTACTTAAGCAAAATAACTTTTGAAACAAATAAAGCTTTCAGGGAACATATATGCAGCAGAAGGTGGCAATAATTTTGTTAGAGCTGTCACATATAAGTGAACAGGAAACACCTCTGGAATAATTCTGATCATTATCTGATCTCAGTATTCTCATAACTTTGTGACACGCCCCTGATGACTTTGACTCCCTAATACTTACAAGGCTACAAACTAGAAAAATGCTGTAAATGAAGAAAAGGCAGACCTTCTAGACAAAATGTACTGAATAAAAAGATGTGTAATTAAATCTTTCATCTCCTCAGTGTATCTTTGCACACTGGTTTCTTTCTTCCAGTTTTCCTTTCTAGTCTTGAAACTCAGCAGCTGCCTGAGCTGAACAAATTCCTTACACTCCCTTTTGAGTTACTAGGGATGTTTATTTATTTCTATTATCTCCAAGACATACCTTGGGACAGCTTTCTGATTCCAGCAACCCCCTAACTCCAAGTGAGGCTCTCCCGCCTTCCTGCGGCCAGGTCCCAGTTTGTTCCTGTTTCTCCCACTCACCCCACTTTGCTCTCCAGAGGCTTCCCTGAGCTGATCTATCTTGCAGAAGGAATAATCTTATCCTCCTCTCAGGAAACAGAAGCAAAATCTTACTTCTTCTAACTCCTTTCTAACAAAACACATTTCCATCTTCACTCACAATCCAGTCTTCATCTGATCTCATTTTACTGCCTACACATCACCTCATCCTCTTCCTTTTCACACTTTCTCATCTGCCCCCTGATTCGAGGATGGTCTTTTCCTATTGTCCACTTACTTCCCCATTCACCCTTCAATTTAACTAACCCTTGGCAATATGACCTGACACTCCCCCATGGTACTGCCCGTTTTTTGACTGATTACCATCTCTTATCTTCACACACCTCCTCCTTCCTTTTTATTCCTGGTATCAGAGTAATCACACAGACTCCACAATTCACTCACTGATTTCAGATCTCTGAAATATCACTGCAATGCTCCTCAGAACATAAAACTGTATTTTTAAAAAATCAAAATGATACAGATTTCTAGACTACTATGATAGTCAAAGGCATTATATTTTCTGACCTGATATCTTGAATAGCTGATCTTCTGTCCCTTTTTTTCCCCCAAATTTTTAGAGAAGTCACAAGCAAGATAATAAATTCTCCATTTTTCATGCCAATAGCTACCATATCGCCTTCTGGGCTGTAACAAACAGTACGAGCTGCATGTCCTAAGCTGACTTTGTTCAGCATCTTCTGTGAAGAAATAAAAACCCAGAAGAGTAAATGTTTCTATCTGTTCATATTTAAAAAACACCTTATGCTAACAGTTTGCCACTATCAGACTGATTATTCCCAGAATACATTAAAAAAAAAAAAAGGTTTCAAGTCCTCCACACCACTACAATTCTAGGATTTCTCCCCGCCCCCACCAAACAACCACTCTCCAACTCTTACCTTTTCAACAATATCCCAGAGCCTTACTGTGCCATCTTCTGCTGCAGAAAGGAAAAAGTCTCTGGAAGGATGCGTTGCCAGGCCCCAGATTGGTCCATCCATATGACCATTAATTAGAATGTTGCATGCAGCATTTTTCTCTCCAACTTCAATTATTTCAGCATTTCTTGTCCCAACAAGAATCTTCCCCTTAACCAATAGTGAAAGAATTATCTCTGATATAACACATTAATTAGTCATGATGAACAGTGAAAAAGATATAATCCAAAGCTACCATTCTGTCAAGAAGGTTTGCTGAAATAATCAAATAATCAAAGATAATTCATTTTTTTCAATTAATCTATGATTTATTAAAGTACAAAGCTGTATATAAATGATGCCAGTTGAGGTATTGCTTGTAAGTCAGATATTTGAAACGTGAAAAGAATAGAAACCTTTAGTCTTTAATAAAAATACATACAGAATATTATCCTAAGTAAGACTGAGATCTGAAGTAGATTTTTTTCCGCTGTAAAATCAGTTGCAGACTTTGTAGCTCAACCTTTAATTTCAAATACTAATTATAAGAGAAAAAGGAAGCAAACAATTTATCATATATTTAATGATACAGATCAACCTACAAATTATAAGCTTTATTTTAAAGACATGATGGTTTCTTTACCTTGCCTCTACAAACAGAGCGAACACAGTCTGTCATTTGTCCTGTCTCTAGTCTAAAGGCACGACATCGTTTCAGCTCTTGATCCCATAGCTTAACTGCTCCTCCTTCCTTTGACCTATCAAGAAAATGGGAACAACCAGGAGAATAATGGCTAGCACAAAAAAGAATGTGTGAAAGATCTGTATTATTTAATGTAACGTATTGTAAACAAGGCATTTAAGTATGTTTTAAATCACTAAAGATTCTACTTGTTTTTACTGAGTAGGTGACATTAGTATGCTGAGCCTCCCAGCTAAGCACAAAATACTGATTCAAAGTCCTCACCGTACTACTTTACAGAACAAATTGAAAGATGGTCGCTGCTAAGCTGGGTCTGAATGAGTAGCTCCTAGTGAATTTGTCTAGTCAAAGGAATAGTTAAGTGCGTGAACAAGCTGCCATCTTATTATTAAGACAGGAAGAGAAGATAAAAACACAGTTTAGAGACACAGGAAAGATATTTTATTACTGTGAAATAAATGACAAAAGATTTTTACTTTTGTGAAAATTTCACTATTTTCACTGCTGTGAAATAAAAAACGACAGAGATATAGGAAAAAAAAATCACAAAATGTTAACTGCACAAAAAGATTAATAAGTGTTTATCATGAAAGCACTAAGTATTTCCCAATGCTTTCAAGAGAATTGCTATTTCAGTAAAGAATACATTAAAATAAAAAAGTTTCTAAAAAGAAGATAATGTTTAATGAAACAGTTATAAATTTGACATTTCCAGTTAAGCTGGGACATAAGTTTTATCTGTCTTCAAAGAGAAGAGAATCTCTCCCAACAGAAATGAAAATAAGTTCCAAAATATTGAGCTGCCAGCATTACAACTTTGATTACTAAACAAACCCTGACAAAGAACTCCAGAAAGTTTAATCACAATTATTTCTTTTGTACTGTTATTACTAGAAGAATTGCAATGAATTATAAATTGCTAGTCCTTGCAATGTGATATTCTTTGCTTCCCAATAGCAATGTTTTGACATAATGATTGGTCATCACACTCAGCAAAAAGATTTTATTAAAACAGGCTGTGAAGTGCAATTAAAACGCCAAGGCAGAAGCAAACATGCAATTTTCCTGAATGTAGAATTTGTTTTGTATGCTTTCAACACTCCATTTTCCACAGGAGATGAATTATTGTTTCTTTCTGTTATTCATTACTGTTTCTTTCAGGTCAAATACTAATTATTAAGAGGCTTTGAAGCTAAGTGGTAGAGAGAACATTCTTCAAATAAAATCACTGTGGTATTTTATAAATACCAGACAAAAATATTTTAAGCACAGGAATAATTAAGTTTTCATCTGGGTCTGAATATCAACCAGGATCTTTAAGGACTATTTAAGGAAAAGGTAGTAAGTGGCCTGTGCGCTGCAAAATGGGGCACTATATGTCATCAGATGGACTGTATTATAGCTGAAGCAACTTTTTTATCACTAGCAAGGCGCTAAGAAAAAATTAAAATGTTTGAAGAGATATTGTGCTTAAAGCCCCAGAAACAGACAATGTTGCTGTACCTTAGATTTGAGAGAAGAAAGTTTGCCTCTGTCATCGTAACTAAACAGATCCTTCCTTTAATAAAAAAAGCTGTGCACTATGCTGTTGCAATATTTATCATTCATTTATTTAATCACAGTTGTGCAAATTGCTTGGACTAACAACCTCAGTTCAACTTCAGAAAAACAAGTAATGGACCAAGGACTAGGTAACTTTTTAAGGCTTAAAGTTACATTTCAAACTAAATGTTTTTTCCTTCTTTCAAAAATAATACTGTTGTGATAAATACCATTGAACTATTTAGTAAAATGATGTGATTTCAAGGCTACTTTTGATTATAATAGTTCATCCCTTTTCAGCTTAAGGAGGGAGAACTGTATAATCTCTGATAATTCCTGCATTTGTACTTGGAGAAACATTAGCTGACTGATATAATGCAGTATAATTGATAATGCAATACAATTTATAATCCATTCACATAATTTATTTTACACTTGCCTATTATTTTTAACCAAAATAATGAAAAGTCATCATAAAATGTCTGAAGAAACTTGCATGTGTGCTTTGGAAAGATCACTATTATCTAGAAGTTAAAATTATGAAGAACTACTTGCACAGCATTTAGATTCTGATTCATCCCTCTTGACTTTAGGTACTTAAGCAAGGCACCCAAGTCAGGATCCTCGCCACTCCAGGCTTTCTCTTATAATCAATGGAAAAAAAGCAGGTACTTGAAAGTCATGTGGGCTTACCTGCACTTTGGCAGGTGGGAGCTATTTTTTTTCCTACCAACTATTTAGGGATTCAAAAGCGGCTACTCTTTTAGCTTTGATGTCTCAACTGCCTAATGTTAAAAGGGATGAATCCACAGTTTTTTAAGAATATACATTCATGCAGAAAGAGGAAAAAAGAAGACTTACGGCCTTTCTTTGCCTCCTGTAACGATCAAACC
This sequence comes from Caprimulgus europaeus, assembly GCA_907165065.1. The sequence continues at coordinate 19,757,481 of OU015532.1, read as the reverse complement.
ATCTCTTAACGTGGTATACATTGTGAAAACAGGTCCATTGTGAGCTTTGGCTACAATTCTTATCAACACATGATCTTTCCAAACACAAACATCTCCACTGATAGTACCTGTAAATGTCAAGTTATTCTGAAAAGGGGAAAAATAAACTCATAATCTGATTCTGAGTAAGGCAGGAAGAAAAACATTCAAAAATAAAGATCATAGCCATTTCATTTTAGTCTAGATTGCTTTTACTTCCTGCTGTAGAAGAGCAAATTGTGCAAGGGGTAATAAGAACCTGTAGGAACAAAACAATGAGCTGCTATACTCTTTCCCAAACTCTGACAGATGCTTTCTTGTAGATAATAAGCTCTGCACTGCAAGAAGAAATGCAATTACTTAAGCTTCAACCATAAGGTTACCCATATTTTCAGCCTATCAGGTATGGAAACTGCAGTAAAAAAGTAGAAAATCAAGAACAGTTTTGACATTTCACACAAACAGGCAATTTGCATCCCCTTGTACATTATGCTTGCAGTCATTTTGGTTGTTAGGTGAAGGTACTCGCTAGCTTACAGTAACCATTAGTTTACAAAGAAAACAGTCTGACTTAGCTCAGAACTAAAAGCTGCCTGTTCTTCTTTACTTCTGCTTCCTGTTTTTCAGAAGTAACAAAAATACATTTAATTACCTCCGAAATTTAAGGGCACTTTATTAGGATACACTTAAAACCAACAGGAACTGGTTATTGAGCAAAACTGTTTCAGTAACTTACACGAACACTCCTCAAAATTCAGTATACTGTGTAAGATGTTAGAGTACCAGTACACATGTACAGATCTGGCAAGAGCACCTTCCTTGACTGAGGTGGGTTGATGTTCTATGTCCTTTCTTTAAGGGTGTTGGGGGTGTGCCCTAATAAACGAGCAAATAAAAAAGGACTGGAAATGAACTCAGGAGCAGTTCCTCTCATCATCCTCACAGCATAACTGTTGGGCTGTTTCCAACTCCTCTTTAGGAGCACCAAAACTAGCTTCTTCTGAGACAAAATCAAGGAAGGAAAGCATTCCCAGAGCTGTTCCTTACAAGAAGTATGGAGAACACACCAGGTTTGGCTTTATTTAGTTTGCCCAGCTTTTTACAAAACCCCTGCATGCTTTGAATCCTCAAACAACCTCACACCATGCTCCAGGATATTCAGCATATGGCTTGATTTTCATGCTAAGAATCTGTCCCTAAGAAAGCTCACAGAGGTTTTCCAAACTCCAGACTAATGTGCTTCTCTAACAGTTATCATTTGGAAGGTATCTTATTGCTTTGTAGGTCTCTCTCTTAAATCAGAGCTACTTGAGAGAGAGAGAGGCCACTCTGGAAAAGAGACAGTCTCATGACAAATGAAACCACAGGCCAGCTACAGTTTCAAAAATCAAAATCAACAGTATAAATTCACTCTGGACCCAACAGGCAGATCAGCAAGCAGGACAGTAATGCACACAATAAATAAAAGAGAAGCACCACTTCACTGAAGACATCTATGGCTATCTGCCCAGCTGAAGAGATGAGTGCTGCTCATACAGAGCAAATCCTGAAATGGCAAAGATGTGGAACTTAGCAACAAGGCCCACATCTATTAAAAAAAACTCAAAGCAAACCAAAAGCCTATGGTGGTCATCTAACAGTTAGAGATGTTAACAAATGATCCAGGACAATGCTGCTCTCAGATCATCCATAAGTAGTAATGCATAGATTATAGTACAATCACCCCCAGGAGGGCATAAAATTAGCCTCATTTCTACTATTTGGTTCTTGTAGCCTGGAGTCAGCTTCATTTTACCTGGATTAAATACCAAGCAGCATATTATCAGTCCAAAGCACCTACGTTTGTTTCTTTTGAAAACATAAAAATCCATAATATTTTCTCTTTTTTATTCCAAAGAAAGCTGATATCAATTCTAACTAGCAGGCAAGTATTAGAAACACTAAACTGATTTTAATAAAACAACCAACACACTGATTGGCGGATTAGAAAAATTTCTTTGAACTGAATAAAGGCAGAAGAATAAAAAAAATTTTGTTTGTATGCATTTTAAAATAGTTCATTAAGGTACATACCGCCCCAAAAGCTACAGATAGCATCGTCTGCATTCGGGCATCTTCTATGGAGCTCAGTAGCCCTTTTTTACTGAGAAGAGCTCTTCCAGCCAGTGTCCAGAACCTCACATGTTTTACTCCCACAGAAACAAACTGGGTATCTGAGTCTGGTCTGAATTCTGCCACAAATATACGCTGGTTGTGACCGGCTCGGCTGGCAATTTTGGCACCTGGCAGAAACATTAAGAATTCACTGAGAAAAACACTCAGTTGTGGTTAAAAATAAAAATTAAAATTATGGAAAATGATGAGTTATCCAAGACCACAGATGTTGTGAAGAAAGGCACAAACTACTTCTAAATTAAAACTAAATTAAGATTAAAAGAAGATCAATTAAGAAAAGAAAATCATTTAATAAGACCCATCAGCAAAGTGTAGCACCTAATGCAGATTCAATCTATTTTGAATTTTCAATTTCCTCAGGAGTATAAAAGAGTTAGGAGCTCAGATCCAAGTAAGTTTCCATCTCCTATTAAATTCCTATGACTCCTCTGAAAATCCCATACTCTGAACAAATTACAAGAGACTAATGAATGACTTCTCTGCAAATTTTGTCCCAAGTTAAATAACTTTGTTCTTTCTGCAGAAAATGAAGAAACTGACTTCTTTACATACGGTCTTAGATTCAAAGGCAATGCTTTTCCAGTCTCTTCAGAGGTGTTAAAATCTGACATTTTGACCCATATGAAGTTTCCTTGATCTGGATCCTTAGTTGCTATGCTGAATGTGTATCAACTCTTATGAATGAGCACAGGCACATTCTGACTGAAGTAGCAGTGAACTGCTGCATGGGCTTGTACCACACGCTCTTCCTACTGCCTAAGATTGGATAAATACACATTTGACACTGTGCCCAGCTCCACAAGATCTAGCAGACACGTTTGAAGGATATACTTTTTATTAACTTGATAGTTGACCTTTAAACTTCTAAGAGATACTAGCTGATCAACAGAAAGCTCCAAAACCAGAGGAAATAAGCTCCTGAAACTAGAGAAATCAGTTGCATAATCGGGGCATGGCTCTGCCAGACAGAAAGGCGATGAGGAAAGGAGCTGATCAAATTGCTTTAGCCTAAATCCTGAACTCAGAGCAAAGCCAATCCAAAAACATGACAACAATTATGTAGCTGTGTAGAGGAGCTGTACTGGCATCACGTTTCTGCAATTTGCAGTTTTGGGGGGATAATTTGAGTATAACAGCCTAGTCAGTAATCAGACTTCAGAGAAGAAGAATAACAGAGAAGAATAAAAAATTTCTTCTGGGAGCAAAAAAGATTTTATAAAGAGTTTTTACCAAGCAGCAAAGAAATGACTGAAATTTTAAAAAAAAGTGAAAAGTACCATTTTCTTTAATTACTCTTAACTGGAAATCAGTGCACTATCTTGATCTTTACACAGCAGTTCCAAAGAAGATATATTTAGCAGTTTCTAGAATGGGTAAGTACATGTATTTTACCTCTTTTTGTACATACGTTCATATTGCATATCATTTACAGTAATAATTTTCAATCTGCTGATACTTTTATGCTACAGTTACTCTTTACTCAAGCCAACATACCTCTAACAATAAAAACACATTCTACAAAACTGATCACTTCCCTACCTTCCTGCCACTTCCAAATGGTAATGGTATGTTCAGGATCCAGCCCTACGGAGAGCAGCAGTTTGCCAGTGGCACTGAAACTGACTGAGCAAACGCCCTTTGAATGGTAGCACCGCAGTACTGACAGCGTCTGCTTGTTCATTGCATCCCACACATGAATAGAAGGAGCTGTAGCTGCACAAAGCATAAAACAGTTAATTAGTATACATTTTGAAGATGTCTAATGATTTGCTTATTGAGGCAGTCAGTATTTTTTCATAAGACAAATAAAATTGTTCTGGTCGGAAGGAAAAAAAAACAGAAGAAAGAAAAGAAAGGAGATTGTGGCCTCCCTTTGGAAACCAATTTACATCAAACAGGAACATTAAGTAGGACTAAGAAGTTGGCCTCATTACACTACTGGAGATGAAAACTCTGCTTAACCTGTTACTGGACTTCTGAAGCACAGCAGAAGCTCTGAAAGCAAGCTGTCTTCTCCTGTTTTTCTCCTAGGAAAACTTAGCTTAGCATGCTAATTCAATAACCTTCATAAATATTGAGTAGATCATCAACAATGTAATTTTTACATAGGGCTTTTGGACCAAAATCTCCTTTTCTACAAAATGGCCATCGGTCTGAAATGCATGCTCTCTTAGGAGAACATCAACTGAATAATCAGCTTGCTTACTGATGTAGAAGAACATGTAGAAGAACTAAGGTATTTAATTTAGTTTGGATTGTTTAGACTGCAAGCTCTTTGCAGTAAGAACTGTCTTTCCATGCTACTAATGTATGTGATTATTTCTATTATGATGTCAATCAGTTTTTCCCCAAATGCAATGCCTTCTCCAAAGATCTTGCAATCTGTGTATAGCTTGCAATCTCTTAATAACATCTGAGGCATTTCCAGGACAGTAGATTCTCTCTCAAACTTATCTACTTCTGATCTCTAGTAAATCTGACTGCAGAGTACAGAGGTTACTGGTTATTGTCATAGACCCAGAGTCACGTAAACTAAATCCTATTTCTGCTCTGTGCTTTGTGTTTCTAATCAGCTTAATCTAGTCCCTCAAAGGCACACATATGATGGGAAACAGTAGGCCCAGGGACCTAGGTAAAATTTTCCCCATGTGAAACTAAATTTTTGAGCACAACTACACAGCTATTCCAAAACAGTCTTTAGAATCTTTAGAACCTTTCTAATTTCTTCTGTTTCCCATTGGAATTTCCTCTCATGGCACCAACATACTGTTATCATCACCTTTTGAGAGGTACTACAGCATAGTATAGACATGCCACTGAAACAGAAAGGGGAGGGGTTGGCAACAACTGGCATGCCTCAAAATTTTCAGCAAACTCCTTGCTGTCCTTACGGAAAGTTGAAGAACGGGAAAGCTTTATTATGGCTCTGAACTGTTTTTCCTTCTACTGCACTTCCCATCGTAAAACTCTATATTGCCTTTGATCTGTGCACCTCCTCTATAACCTTGTCCAAAATTTTTCTTTTGGGTGTCAGACAAACTTTCACCTAGATTTCATGAATAAGAACTGATAAAACCTTTCAGAGCAAGATTTGCCAGACAGAGAACATGGACTCTTGAGTCCTCCTACTTGACGGTGTTCTTCTGAAAGTCTCTGTCCTGACATTGTGTCCTGTTTGTGGAACACTCCAGCTGTTCAACACCTGCTCTCACAAAAGATACTTTCTAAGGTGTCACCTCCTCTTGGGAGAAGTTAGATAAAGCTACCATGGGCTAGCAGGACAAAAAATATCTTCAATAAGATGAAGCAAATCTATGCGAAGTCATGATGAAACTTAAATTGCCATTCCAGCCTTACTACAAGCATTACAGCTTCAAGAACCCCTGCATCACTGCAGACAACAGAAAACTGGAACTAGGAAAGCAAAAGTTGTTGGTAAGAAAGGTGCAAATAGCCATTGATAAATTTTAAGTGAAACTATGCAAATTTCTAGTAAAGGCAGGCAGCAGCTTGGATTCCAGACTAATGTTTCCATAAAGAAGAAAAAAGTAAGAATGCTGGCTTCAGGCAGTGAAAACAGAATTAGTAATATACACAACCTCAAACTAAAGTTGCAGCAGGAAGAAGGCAAGTGAGAGAGGGAGTCTCTAAGCATTATATGCAGGACTAGAGATACGTCCTTTCATATAGACAACCATATCATCACTGCTTCCTTTATACAGTTTAGAAGTGAGGGAAAATGTACTTATATTCTTCCACCCATCCTTAGAGCAAGCACAGTTTGGCATATTTAAAAGAAGCAAACACACATTAAAAATGCCATTGTACATTTGTTCTTCATAGAACAAACTTTAGATCCACATGAAGATTATTGTACTTTCTAGGTACACGTCAACACACATTTATGCATCTCTGAAGATGTGTTACAACAATTATGGCTGCTCAACAATGAACTCAGTCACACGTGATGGTGATGAATTTTTAAGATTACAGTTGAAAAAAACAACATATTAATAAAAAATATCTCAGTCAAGACTGTCAAAGACCCAAAATGATACAGAAAAAATTAAACTGACATCATAACAAGCATTTTGGATCAGTGGTAATAACTGCATGACAATCATACATAAATGTGAAAGGTGAATGGTTATTTCACTCAGTCACCTAGGCCTCCTCAATCGAATTTACTTTAGAAATGCATATTTAAAGTTATACTCAATTGAGTGTCTAAAATAAATGTTGTCAGCCCCAACATGTCTATAAAACCTGCAAGCATCCATAGTAATGTTACAGCAGGAGTATGTATTAGAACTCACTAATCCCTGGGCAGCAAGGAGGGAGTATGTTACAACACAAGTAGTTTTTATGTGTGTTCTAATATTTTAATTGTTTCTATATTTACAGTTTGCTGAGCTGTTGTGGTTTATATTCAGTGCTGACAGTAATATTACTGATACAGGGTTTTAATAAACTAAAAATTAATTAACATCACTATTGTTCTATAAAGCTGTAAACGGCTACTAGATAGGCTAACTACACCTGAAGATGTTAAAATTTATTTCCCTTACCTGACATATCTGCTGAGTCTCCTGTAATGGAAAAGCAGCAGAAAAATAATTAGACCAGAAATAAGATAAGTGCTAAAGAAAATATATGCCACATTTAGTGTAATTTCTTAACACACACCTTGATGTCATCTCTTTGCATTGCAGCAGCACTAATACTGCTTTTAGTGTGAAAGATTAACAATTACTGATAAAGGCCAGTCACATCAGAAATAAAAATTCATAGAATTAATATACTCTGATTTCCATTTTGAGTTAAAACAAAAATTGGTGTATGTTATGTTTCTCTCTACCAAACTAAATAAAAAACATATTTTACAGGCTACTGATATTTTAACAAATTAAGTGAAAAAAAATATACTGATTGTTATTCTGCTAAGAGGTAATATTTGAGTCTGTTCTTGACAAATGGCAAATACACCCAATATGAGCATTAAGAAATAAGGATTATAAAAGTTCAAGTACTGGGAAGTGTTGCTGAGACTTTGCAGAACAGCATTAGTTTAAAAATACTTGAAATAATGCCTCTGTAAATCTTTTGAAGATTTAAATCATGATGGTGAAGCTATGTTTGTGCTAGTCATATCAGTAGGAAAAGTAGCAGCAGTCAAGTATGTTCTTTATGGAGTATGTGCTCCTTAACATCTGTTCAGAATCTAAAAATAAGTATTGTTTGAAGGTATTTTGCTTCCAGCTCATTTTTCAGATTTAATTCTCTCCTTAAAAATATGTTTTGCAGTTTAATTTTTAAGTGTCATCTGCTCCTGATTTGTATGCCTTAATCCACATTACAGAACAGTTTAAATTGTTCTACTGCTAGTTGATGCAGAAAATATTATGAAATAAAAAAGCATTAAGGGTCCTGTGTTTCTTCTTGCACAATACCAACACTGAAGAAAATCCACGCAAAGAACAAATTTTCACACTATGCCTACATTCTTCCCATATATTCTATCATATAGAAAGGCAAACAGGGCCAGATTGAGAAATACACTGAAAAAGCAAATTCTTAAAGACAATAAAAGGTCTGTAATTCCTGCAAATGTTCTTTGCAATCAACTCAGGCAAAAATCTGCCAATAATTGTTCCCATTTAAATAATTTCCATTAATGATTTCTTTAAATTGATGTGAGGCAAGAAACTAAGAAATGAAGATATTTTAGCTAAGCAGTTACTACTATCAATGAGTCAATTTTAATGAGACATGCACCTAAAAATCCAAAAGACAGAGGGAAGCATGTAATAAATGCTGACAAACTGACTGTATTTAGATTAAACATCTAAACCAAATCTGTGGGGAGAAAAAACAAAACCACAGTATTCTGGCTAAAATAAATTAAGGGTTTTTTTTGTATTCCATGCACTAAGGAAAAGAATGTGGTTTTGAATCTGCTGAGAAATAAGTGAAGGTATGAAAACTGCTACTGGGTTGTAGGACTACAAAAATTACACTATTCTGCAATTTAGTTCAGCTATGCAGATGCACAGTGGGTTTTTTTCTTTTCTTTTTTTTTAACCTGGTTAGTTCATAGGTCAATTTTAATGTTACTGTGAAACACATATATTTCCCCCTAAATCTGTAGCGAAACACCATTAGGGTTTTGGTTCTGCCTAGAATACTACAACTACGTATTATCAAAACACCAAGTTAGTATTATAAATCTACCTGATGAGATAAAACCTACATAAAGTGACATCTATTTTAAGAATTTTGGGTTTAGTCAATATAGAAATGAAGGACAGCTCAATTAAGCTTCTTTAAAAGGGCTATGACTCTTTGGAAGGCCTAACACAAGCTGATAGACAAATAAAACCAGACTAATTTCATGGGGCTTAAGATTTCTAAAAAAATATTTTTGATAATATTCCAAACAAAAGATAAGCTTAATCTTCTTTCATGCCTCAATGTTTTTTGTTCAACTTTATTAAATTACACTTAAAGAAACAGGTAAAGAGGACAGGTAACTGAGTAACACTCATACAAACGGAGATAGCATAATCCAGTATTTTTGTGATTTATCATGAACTCACAGGGCCCTAATTGCATGCTCTTATTTTAATTTATTTTTATAAAAACACAAACATACCTACTTGGCCAGTTGCCACTATGTTAGTAAACTTGGGGTGCTGATTTACAGTGAGGCACAAAATATCATCATTGTGTTCCTGGTAAAAAGACTGAGAGCCTTTAAAAAAAAAAAAGTCCAGCCTTAATTAAAATATTTATACACATAGACATGGTTAATGTTTGAAAATTTTATAATATTTGTTAGAAAACAGCATTATAATGAAGTTGCAATTTGGAGCTTACAATCAGGATTCATAAACTCCAAATTTTTTATCTTTATTTTAATACATAGCACTCAATAACACTGAACTATTCCCTCAAGTTTTCGACATCAGGTTGCTTAAGTATCACAGAAACAAATAGCATTGTGTTATTCTTTAAAAGGTTTAAGTTATCTAAACTAGATTGGTTAATAGGAATGAATGTATATGACACGGAAGACCAAAAAGTAAACCAAATAATAAATAATTAAATTAGTCTTAGAAAAAACATTAAACAACTATAATGACCCCATTGTTCAGCTGTTTTAGTTTCTCTGATCACTTTAATAAGCAAATTTCAGAAAGCTAATACCAAACTAATCAAATCTTTAATGCCTTCAAAATTCAGTCACCAGAAACTTTTCAGTATATTTATTTTGCTTATGCAGCTATTATGAATCATCTCTACAACTGAATTTTCAGCAACAAATAATATTTTTCCCATATATTTTTATAGGATTTAAAGCATACCAGTTACTTCATCAATTGTAATGCCACGTGTGTGAAGAAACATTTTTCCTCACGTGGGTTCTCCTACCTGTTGCCACATTATACAAGATCCCAACAGACGCAGTATGATATATTACATCAGCACCATCATTCAAATAGTGCACATTGTTTCTGCAGTCCTTGCCTCGGTATCCAAATACCAGTTCCAAAATTAGGTCCTAAAAAAAGATTATTTATATCTATTAGATACTTAAAACCTTAAAGTAATAATGAGCCTTACAATCTTTTCCAGGATTTTGTTTTTCAAATATGTCCTTATGCAGTAAAGCAAAAGGGAATTTAATGATGTCTCAAACCAACAAAAACTGAGATCGTGCCTTCCCTGTCAGCTTACATTGCTGCTCTATCGTATCATACAGTCATGTCATTCTATCATCTCTGCTTGGTGGATGCTCTATTTATATGTGTACACACACACACGTGTACATACACAGAAAGAGATACTCATACACATGCATATAAATAAATAAATTACAGTTAGACAAGAAGAACACAGCTCTTTTGATACAGAAGATACTAAGAGACAAAGAATGACACACATTGGCCCACAATTTAATTCCAGCTGCCAATTAAGAAAGCTGAATGACAACCTAAAACTTGCTAGAACACTGAAGGCAAAAGGTCGTTTATTATGCTACACCAAATACTTCATTTCGTATCACAGAAAATGTTTCAACTGATAGGAAGAATTGCATTTTTCAAGGTTAGATGAAATTTCCACTTCAGATTAATCAAAAGTGAGTTTTAATTGCATTGGCCACGTAATGGGAAAAAAAACCAAACCAACAAACAGGTGCGTAAGCCAAAGGCATCATTGATATTTTTTTAAAAATTATTTTATTTTTAAAACTGTTAACAATGATGAATTTTAAACAAAGTTCTAAAATAAATTTAAAAAAAAACCCTGCAGTAAAAGATGCTTAGTTTTATTAGCAATAATACACCCATTAATATTCTAGTTATCTAAACAGGACACATTGCTTTATACACACTGCATGTAAAAGGCTTTATTGTTACTAAGAATTAAGGTGTGTGCCATTTCGTCTGCAAGAAAAGTAGTATCAGGCTTTTTTGGTTTTACAAAAAAATTTCTCTCCCACTTTTTTGATATTTACTCACTATTAAATATTTCCATCTTCGATATATTTAAAATGAAACAATTATTTAGTGTGTCCACAAATGTGTCAATATCTGGCCAAAAAAAAAAAAATCCTAAAAGAAGAGGAAAAGGAGATGGATGTTTTTCTTACCTCTATAGGTCTCTTTTTTTTCCCAACATTATTTGTCTGAAGTTTCTCCGGCTGTGGCAATGCCCTACTAACTGGTGGTCTGAAATAAAGAACTGTGAATAAGAGAAGGCTGTCCGTCACCCATTCCATACTAACACAGTACCTTCCAACCTGCTACTGCATATGGAAAACATACAGCCCTATCCTGCTTAACTGATAGTTGCATTCATCCATCCTCTGTCAAAGGGGAAAAAAATAAACAAACCACAAACCACAGCCTTTGTTTAACATGCTAGGCTTCCTGACAATTCTTCAACAATCCATGATGTTAATGGAAACCCTTGTTTTACAACAAATTACCACTGATAATAATATTCTTTGCTTTTTTATACTATATTGTTAAGGTACTTCCATCTTCTCCGTAGTAATTTTTATTGGCTAAACTTTAAAGGCTTACCTGATTAATCCAAATACTTGAGATAATAATTCCTGTTCCCACACAACTTCAGTAGGCCCTAAGTTCTCCTATTTTTGTAAGAGCACACCTGCCCGTTCACTCTTACATCAACAGAAATGATCAATGCTCAGTTGGAACTAAACCATCACCATGCAAATGCTTGAATATCAGCCATAACCTACGTTCCACTGTTCTGAATAGTGTACATTTAATTAAGAAATCTCTACTAGACACATTTGAAAAATATCTGTCACATATCTTTCAGGTTATGTTCAACTGTTCATATACAAAGAAACATACAAACAAAACCATTTTATTTATCAAAATTATGCAATTATTTCTAGTAGTTTGCAGGAGCATTGGTTAGTAATTCCATATATGCAGCGTATGTGGTCATAAAAAGAAATCTGTAAGTTTGACCCTTAAGAGGAACAATTCATTTGAAAATAAATTTTACTTATAGATTCAACGACATCCAGACGATTTAATCCAGTAGGCAGCGTGACAAACTAGGATCATACATAATGCAACAGGTCAGCTCTTTCATATTCCCTTTTTACTATGAAGTATTTCTAATTCCATCTCTGCTCTTGAATGATAACATTGATGCAAAATAATCACCGTGTCTTTTCTAAGAACAAAAGACTATTATTTGTTTGTACACTGTATATTTTGAACTACATTCAGAAAGTATTTTTTCAGTTATTCAAATAAAATACTACTTTCTGAGCTTTAATCCACTATTTTCCCTTCCTTTAAAGTACCTGTGGGGAAAAAAAAAATTGAGCCGTCCCTGTCCTTCATCCTAATCCCGTGCCCCCTTTGTTGTGTCTCCCATCCCATCTCACTGGGTTGGGGGGGGGAGGGGGGCATGGATGGTGAGTGCAGGACCCCATGGTCCCACTGTGGGTCAAACCATCACACAAGCCCAGAAGCCCGTATCCTGGGCTGCATCAAGAGAAGTGTGGCCAGCAGGTCGAGGGAGGTGATTCTCCCCCTCTACTCTGCTCTTGTAAGGTCCCACCTGGAGTACTGTGTCCAGTTCTGGAGCCCCCAGTAAAACAAAGACATGGACCCGTTAGAACGAGTCCAGAGGAAGCCATGAGGATGATCCGAGGGCTGGAGCACCTCTCCTATGAGGACAGGGTGAGAGAATTGGGGCTGTTCAGCCTGGAGAAGAGAAGGCTCCAGGGAGACCTTATAGCGGCCTTCCAGTACCTGAAGGGACTACAAGGAAGCTGGGGAGGGACTTTTTACAAAGGCAAGTAGTGACAGAACAAGGGGAAATGGCTTTAAACTGGAAGAGGGTAGTATTAGATCAGATATTAGGAAGAAATTCTTCACTGTGAGGATGATCAGACACTGGCCCAGGTTGCCCAAGGAAGTTGTGGATGTCGCCTCCCTGGAAGTGTTCAAGGCCAGGTTGGATGAGGCTTTGAGCAACCTGGTCTAGTGGAAGGTCCCTGCTGATGGCAGGGGGGTTGGAACTAGATGATCTTTGAAGTCCCTTCCAACCCAAACCATTCTATGATTCCATAATCCAGCAACAGTCCTATTATTGTCCTATAATTGATAAAACACAGCATAGAGTCTTTCTTCCACTTGTCACCTTCACATTTGACACAGAGCACTAAAGCCTTATTTCTTTCCCTCTCCCCTCTCTGCTTACTTTCATTTATGTCCCTGACAGATAGAGGGAAGAGTTAGAGGAAAAAAAACAAAAACAAAACCAAAAACTAAATAGAGAAGAAGAACATATCTGGAGTTTCATGAAAGCAGTAAAAACTGAAAAGATGTGGTTCTGGCACAGGTTTATGTTACTGGAACTGAACTGACTGGAAGTGAAGATTTCTCTGCTTTTTGGATCGAGAATGTGGCATATTTGTAACATTTGCTGTCTGCTAATCCCTTGTGATAGAATGGGAGAAGAGGTAAAACAATGTCATGTTATAAAATTGCTTCAAAATACCATCTACACTTAAAGGCTGTACAGATAAACAGATACAAATACAGGTTGATATCCATCCTTAGCCAATCAATAGAGTACATTTATGTTTGTACTTTACTATAAAAAAGAATAAAGTGAATGTACATTGGTGAATAAAACCTGACAATTTATACTCAGCTATATTATCTCACAGGTCACCTAAACAATTTACACAAGTATCCATCTACGAAAGACTAACTCCTTATTGATTCAGAGCAGTGGAACTGGAAAATTACAAGCAAATGTGTATTTTTTTCCCAATTAAATGAAGATGACAACTTGTGCATTTAAAAGCAGGAATGCTGAAGCACACCAGAATATATTTTTCAAGTGCTTTTCTTTAAAGGTGCAAAAGCTGAAGATATTTTTCATTTGCTATTTAATGTGCAGGAAAGTGACTAATGGCATATAGCACACACAGTGGTCGTATATCTACATGTGTAAGTGGCTGCATGCTCAAAAACTGTGTACAAAGGATGGGAAAGTGAGCATGAATAACATTTTGGGGTGAATGCACATATGGGTGGAGTCAGTTTGAACATGTGGAAGAAGAGTTACAGCCATCTATCATAAGTGAAATAAATACTTTAATATTGGCACTTAATTTTCAAAATAAAAATAGAATTAGTATATACTTTTCAATAGTTTTTGTTATGAGACCATAAAAAATGAATTCAAGCATTTTGAAGAAGTTTGTGAAACAAAGAAATCCCTTTTTCATAGGGATTTAGACATAGCTTCAATACTATTGATACTGCTACCCATATTGTCTTGTATGATGTTGTTGTATTTCACTCCCTATTTTTATTATTGATATTGAGTTTCTAAAGTTGTTAACAGAATAAGGGGTGGTTTTCTGTGGTTAATGTGAACTGCCATAAATTCTTTTGAGTTCCATGGTAACTTATGACAATGTCAGTTATTTCTTTTTTTAAAATCCAAATGTTATTTTGGGCATGATTTCACAGAGCAAATAACAGCTGGTGGTACAAAAGAAAAAGTCCCTTCTTGGAAGGGTCACCATAGCTGCGCCTCATGCTTTGGGTGCCTTGCAGAGAACTTAGCAATTGATTCTGCACGAGCCTTCAGCATGAAGTGAATTTCACTGCCCTCCCCAAAAGGTGTCGGCAAGCATGAAATAGAGAATTAATTTTGCAAGTAAGGAGTTATTTCCATTTACTCTTGGTAAGATTTGCAAAGTCACTTCTGAAACTTTAGAGGTCTGATTTCCATTAGAAGATAACAAAACCTGGTAGTTTTTAAATACAGCTTCTTGACAATAATTAGTCACAATTATTTCTGCGTGTCCTATGAGTAGTAGGTGTCATTGTGTATGCACTAATGTGGATAGAGATAACCTAACAATTAAATAATTTAGCAACACCTTGATATTTCAGGTTAGACTGTTCCATCAATCCACTTTTGAGGTGGACAGCTGTCCACTGGGGACTGGAGACTTTACTATTTGTAAAACATAGGCAACTTTAATGGTCCATGTAGTTAATTTTATATTGGTAAGTAAAGAAATACCTATCTTACTGTATGGAACAGAACTACAATCAATACAAATAAATTTAAAATTTGTAATACAGCAATGAAGAGTGATAGGTGCATGATACAGCACCCAACATGACAGATGGCTTTTTAAGGAAAATAGAAGACAACAAAATATGGACTAGATAACAAAATAAAAGCATTACCTGGAACCTCTTTTCAGCAGCAGGTGGGAAAGAGAAAAGGATTACTTATACAAGTTTGGCTGAAAGCTAAGCATCAGTGAATTATTCATAGAAATAATTATTACTGACTTTCTGGTTTGTTTACTTCTTTTTACAACAAAGGGATTATTCACAACTTTAAAGGTTATGTAAATCTATTATTTGTACAGAAAACTCCCATTCACTTAAATGGGAATTATGAACATGTGTTGGCATGAGAATATAATTCCTAGGAATGATTCCTACTGTAAATAGAGAAAGAAAGCAGAAGCAGACCCAAAAATCTCTGAAGTATATGAAGTGATTAAAGAGTTGGCAAACACAACACCTGAATTACTCAAAGAAAGGTTGTGTAGGTTTAACTTCCTGAAATGAGCCGATATACAGAAAAGTCAACTGACTATTAAAGACAGATGTTCAAGTTTACTCAAAAATACATTCAGTTATATTAAAATGCAATTATCTCAGCTAGTCAAAATGCGTGGGGTACTGAGCATTGCTGATATATACTGTTTTCTTGTTACTATTTAATTCAGTTTATGTTGACTGAAGATATTTTGGCATCTGTTTCACAAACTTGTTGCACTGGATGGATTTTTTCAGTCATGTACGATGCATACTCCTATATTTTGACTAGCAAAAAATCATTATTAATCATTAGAAAACACGGGCATGTAGTGATTATTTCCTAGTGTTTGTACTATGCACAGGAACTTTTCATTAGTCTGATTAGCAGGTGCACTTCCTTTTTTTAAATCTTCTTTTCTTTTAAGAACTACCAAGGAATTCCACTGCAGCAAGGAGGATGCTAGTTATCAGCCTTTTTCACTTATAGGTGAAGCAAAAACAATTTTTCTCTCATCCATTAGGGAAAACTTTCCAGAAAATTAAGAAAACAGTATTAACAACTTAAAAATGGATTGTTTTTTCCCCCCGCAATGAAAATAATCCATTTTGTGGAATCTCTTCTAATCAGTTCCAAGTTTATTCTGCAATGCAAGACTGATGCACTATTAGTTCATATGGGAAGCAGGTAAGCCTTTTCTCCCAATGACATTCAAATATACCTTGAATAGGTTTTACAGTCAGTAACACGCAATTCTTCAAGGACTACAGAATTCAAATACCTTCAGATATTTTTCAGAATAAGCGCTATGAAGAGAAAATGAGAGTTTCTCCAAGAATGGAACACAGCTCTCTCTTACAACTTTCCCAAGTCCACTGAACCAAATGCTCATACAGTCAGAGGAAAATTTTTAGCTTCCCTTTGGCAGTTTCAATTCTTTAATCTCCATTTCTACATTTGCAATCTCATGATTTAAGTATGGAACAAGATTTTCCACATAGACCATATGTGACATATCTAATTATTAGCTGGCAAATATTAACATATGTAGAGATAAGACTGGATGCCTAATTGGTACAGGGCAGATTTCATAAAAAGCTTTTGTACTGTCTTAACCACTGAAATATGTAAGACTTATCTGGAGCTGTATACAGCTGTATTTCAGTTCTCCTCTTCTTGAGGTCTTTGATATATTATATTGTTCACATAACTTCTTGGGTTCTGTTGGTAAAGTCACTGTACACAGACCATAACCCAAATACAAATCTTCCAGCCCTCATCACTGGGCTATACAATTGTTCCTGTAGACATTTCTTTCCTAGTCACATCTAATTATTTATTTGCAAAATTAGTAGGTTTTTTTTTTTCCCTTGCTTTCAAAATTGGACACTATTCAGTAAACCTTTATACTTTGGTAACTGACTTTTTGATCTTCCCAAAGATATGAGTTTTAGCTCAGCTTTGTTAGGAAAAAGTAATAATCCTGAACTGGTAAAGGGAGACCATACCTTTCCATAATGTTGTTCTAGTCTATTGCTAGTGCTCGGAGACACAGTAAAACAAGGAACTAATGATAATTAAATTCTTGCTTGTGAAGAATGAAATTTCCAGAAATTTCAGGGGTTTCAATCTCCAGGTTAATGCCCTGCACTCGTATACGCTCCAACGTGCAGAAATTGATTCACAGAAAGATTAGCTACAAAAAGCCAAAAAGCCCTGCTTTTTTTCTAAAACTATTAAAAACCTCCAAAAAACTTAAAATTTAAATTTAAACTTTCCTGTAATCTAATTTATATAATTTAGGGGCTGACCTGCTGGAGAGGAGCTCTGTAGAAAAGGACCTGGGTGTGCTGGTGGACAGCAGGTTGGCCATGAGCCAGCAGAGTGCCCTTGGGGCCAGGATGGCCAACAGTATCCTGGGGTGCATTAAAAAGAGTGTGGCCAGCAGGTCAAGGGAGGTTCTCCTGCCCCTGTACTCTGCCCTGGTGAGGCCACATCTGGGATACTGTGTCCAGTTCTGGGCTCCCCAGTTCAAGAGGGACAGGGATCTACTGGAGAGAGTCCAGCAGAGAGGCCACAAAGATGATGAGGGGCCTGGAGCATCTGCCTTACAAGGAGAGGCAGAGAGAGTTGGGACTCTTCAGCCTGGAGAAGAGAAGACTGAGAGGGGATCTTATCAATGTCTATAAATATCTGAAATGTGGGGGACAAATGGATGTGGCCGGGCTTTTTTCGGTGGTGCCCAGTGACAGGACAAGGGGCAATGGGCAAAAACTGGAACACCGAAACTTCCATAAAAACTTAAGGAAAAACTTCTTGTACTACAGATAGGGTGAACAGAGAGAGGGTAAAAGTTACTCATAGAAAGTCCCTTGCTATAATTTTTAATTTGGATTCCTGGCTTCTCTCCTCTCCTAAATCACACAAGTTGACAGAGCAAAAGGAGAGGATAAAGCTGATTTTTTTTACAAAAAGAACTTTGGAATTTGTACTATTTACAGTCATATCTCAAGTCACTAGACCAGCAAGCAGAAAATCTAATTGCATTCTGTTCATTTATTCAAAGCATATGGAAGATGTTTGTAAAAAATCTAAATTTCCTCTTTCAGTGGCAATTACATGGTGATAATTATGGGGTTCAGGTGAAGGTAATTTCAGTAGCTTCTTCCTTCACTCCCCACCTTGGAAGTACAATTTAAATTTAATTACTCTCTGTAAAAAAAAATTCTTAACTTCTGGATAACTAAAGGACCAATTTGTAAACAGTTT
This sequence comes from Caprimulgus europaeus, assembly GCA_907165065.1. The sequence goes on along the minus strand of OU015532.1, from coordinate 19,739,379 downwards.
GTTAGTTCCCCTCCCATTATTAACACACAAGGATCTAAAATAGTATTGAGGAAAAGAGGATGAGATTTGACTGTCTCTTCCCAGATACTCTATTTAGCACCCACTCATGTCTACTCAGACTGAGAACTGGGCATATTTTTTGTTGCTTATCCCTTCTCTACTGATTAACAAGCTACCATTTAATAGTAAAGAGTTAAAGCCTTCACTTCTATTTCAAAGTATAACTACTTTCCCAAGCAGCTCAAGTTATTAAAATTTGTTTGATCTTAGACTTTGTGTAAATGAACTTACCTCACGACGCCCTGCCTTCATAGGAAGCAAAAGGAAAGCGAAATAAAAATAAAATACAAATTAATATCTATGAAAGTAGACTTACTAAAACATTTACCAATCTTACACAATACTAACTTCAACAAAACAGAAGTAAAAATGCATACAGTAACCATATTCTGGTTTTATTATTCATAAAAACATTTCTTTGAAGTTTTAGGATCCCAAACTTTTAAACAATGCAGGCAATGGAATTCTTTCATGAACTTTTAGGCATTCTGAATCAGAACCTAGTTACCTTACTACAGAATTAATTTTCTTTAATATTATATTTGAAACTGAAAAATACAACTCAATCAGCCTCCAGAAACAATTACTAGAAGAAATACAAGAGGTTTATAATTTCATTTAAAAAATATTTAATCACAGCTTTCATTAACAAGAGTAAATATATATATTATATATATATACAGTCCACATCTATTTTGCTGACAACAAACAACAACTTCCAGGGTCCTGTGCTCAGTTGCAGATTCTACAACAGACTATGTTCTAGTGGTTGTAAATTATTTTTTCTTTTTTCACATCTACTTTACCTGCTGGTCTTATTCTACTCTGCTCCCCACTCCCTTCCCTTCTAAAGCATACATTAGTGAACCAGGCAATACAGCTAACACTACAAAGCAATCAACTTCAGTCTCCAAGACTCATTAATAGAAACTGCAGAACCACTATCGACAGAATATTTCAAAGGTAGAAGTCATCTGGAGATAAGACACAATGCAAAGAGCAATTACAGCTGAATTAGATCAGTTTGTTGGCAAAAACAAAAAATTCAGAGCTGTCTTTCAATACAATGAATGTACAGGTTCATGCCTATAATGCCAACATTAGATATCACTAGGTATTAATTTCAAAAGAACATATTATCAAACCCCAGCAAATAACTCAATTATCTGAAGAAACTCCCCAAGCATAATAATACATATACATCATTTGTAGTCTTTTATGCTCTCTGAAAAAGAGATACAGGCTATTCTTAATTTGGTTGTTTTTTTTTTTCTCCCCAAATAAATATTTCCACTCTTTTTATATATATCCTTCTAAGTTGTATATATATTCCAATATAACGATGTTTTACTACTAACCATCTTTTCAGATTGCTTTCTTGTCCAGAACTGTAATTTAGCAATTACCTTTCATCTAAGGTTGGCTCCTTTTGTTGCAGATGAGGCTTAATTCCAAACATCGGTCTAATGTTTGTTGATAAGGCTTTGATGGTGTAATTAATTTCATTTTCCCTTGTCACATCACTGTCATAACCTAATGAAATCAGAGTGAACAGTATCAAAACAAAGTAAGACACCAGAAAAAAAATTGAATCATAATTCATGCAGGTTTCAACAATGCACTGGACTACAAGAACAACTATACCATGTATTACTAGTAACACTAGTAACACTAGGAACTTTTGTGGAAAAACATGTCAATGTCTTTTTTCATTAAGCTTAACAGAGCTCTCTTTCTTTTATTTTTGAACACATAGCTTAAGAAGGTTCTGTGTAAAGCACCAGAGGCTAGGGAAGGTTATTGGGCAAACATGTGCTAACAGGTGACAGGCAAAAGCTGAACAAAACCTCTGAAGACTGCAATTTTTGATGCAGAAAGCTAAAGTTGACAAGTTCCCCTGTAGGCAATTAAATTACTTTGTGGATGATGTAGTCTTCAATATTTTTAAGAAGAAAGACAGTGCATAAAAATACTTCTTCAATTAATGTTGAACATGCTTCTAATATGTAAAGTGTCTCTTTGGTCACTTAGCAGATTTTAGTGAAAATTGAAATTAATTTATTACACAGAACTGTTTAAAGAGTAGCAGTGATTATTTAAAAATACTTGAAGACTGAAGAATTGACAAGGAGGAAAAATTGTACTTGGGCGCAGAGAGAATAAGTCTGGAAGCTCATCAACCCTTGGAATTATAACATGTAAAGGAAAATATTAAATATGGCAAAACCAACAGAAGTTAACTCTACGAAATACTTTATAACTATTGATATTACGATCAGTCTACCTCAGTTTACTATGCTTTCAAGTTATGGAAACAGACACTATAACAGCACGATAACTACGATCTCGCATTATACAGATTTCAACATAATTTCATTAGAATTAGTGTCCAAATCTAAACTGTGATGAATGTATTTTTCTATATAGATTTTTGAAAGTTACCTATAATTGGCACTTAATATTTTTTTTATTTAAAAGATGTCCAAAGTCTTTCTATATATTCAACTGAAAGCAGTAAATCAAACACTTCATTATAATTTTCTTCACAACAGTTTATCAGTCCTTTCCCCAAAAAGAAATTTTACTTTACATTTTTGAAGTGTCTTCACTATTTAAGATTAAAACAATCATATAAAATTTGATTATTTCTAAATTAGCAGTCTTCCATTAATAAAGTCTTCTTGAGGTGGCATAATCCAGCTAATTTTATAAATTATTACTGACCTCCATCTTCTTCAGAATCCAGATCAGACTCTTCACTGTCACATTGCCTGCTATCCCGATGCCCTTCCATCTCATAAGTCCACAGCATTAAAGAGGTGTCCGCTCCTCCAACAGTGACCAACAAGCTGTCGTCGTAGGTCCAACGGACATTTGTTACATGAGTACTGTGGGCAACATACCTCTTAAATTTTCCAAACTTTCCCTAAGATGGGAGAAGAAAGGGCACAGATCATGTTTAATCAGTCTGCTAGATAAAAACGAAATTAGTTGCCAGTGCACAACATGTTCTTAACTTCTTTACAGTATATGCTTCAACTGTTTTGCATTTGTATGTATCACATTATTTGACAAATTCCTCTCCTATTGCAACTTCATGAAATATTAACCATGTTTCCATACCAAGCATGCGAGAATTTGTTTATAAACAGATTACAGCAATAAATGCTGGATCATTTTTCCTAAAAGAGAAAATAATCTAACAGATTAAGAATAAAATGCACACAAAATATTTTGAGTCAATACTTGTGCATTGTTACTGTCCCTAGCATGGCTAAATATTCAAAATTGAAGATATATCTACTGATAAATACACAGGAAAATTAGAAATGTTCTAGAAGAACAGCAAAAATATAACATGCTTCTGGAATGGCTTTTCTATGATGCATGATTAGATAATATTAAAGCTCTTAGAGAAAAAAAATCACTGAGGTTGGACAGAATTAAGGTCTATAAAATCATGAGTGAAATTAGGCCGAGAAAGAAATAATCATTGTCTTCCAAAACAAGAGCTTAAGGGGCTATAACCAACACCGATAAAAACCACACTGAGGATATTAATACCTAAGATATTATTAGACAGTGCCCGTCCCACTCCTATTCTTTCAGTTTTTCCTATGCATTTGCCACTGTCAGTGATAGCACTCTACATCAGATGGGTCTTTAGTCTGACCTGGAATGGTCATTGTTACCAACCAAAAGCTTAATGCATTGCAGATTGCAGTCTAATACTGAATGCCTTCTTTGATCATAAAGACAAACGTATAAAAGCACTATTTGGCTCCGAGTGATGAATTTTTACGGTTTTGAAAAGGCAGTTTTATTAATCAATCTTCTCAATGGACAGCTGAAAATTACTTACTTTAGCAGGGTACCGAAACAGTTTCACAAATCCAAAATCATCTCCTGTGGCTAACACTTTACTATCACTAGTGAGGCATGAAGCAGTTACATCTGTGACTTCACCAATTATTGGCCAGATTCCTTCACAGCAAGAGCCCAAAACACTCGTCCATGATGCCCAGCCAATCTTTTCTACCTACAAAAACAACCTGGTTTGAGACAGAGCATGCTTCTTCTCAGTCAGTTTTCTTCCATATCTGATTCCAAGAAGTCCCTGCACTGAAAGATACATCACATCTAAAAGATAGTATTTTAACACATTAACCACTTATTTTCTGACTATTCAGTATTTCATTTGAGTACCTTAATTTATCTCTATTAACTTCCAGTTCCAAAATCTCTAGAAGTATTTAAAAAATTTTGACCTTACCTGCCCTTCCAGGCTAGAGAAAACAAATTACATTTTTCAACACTGCATTTCAACCTCATAGAAAATATTATTTTAAAATTATCCATTTTTACTCTTTCCCCAAGATAGGGCTCTATGTCTGAGAAAACAATACTATAGCTACAATATACTACATTTGCCTATGTATATTATGTATACTATATTGCATTGTTATGTAAAGATATACATGAGGTCTTCCACAGCAAGGTTAGGGATAAATTATTTGCAATAGATTTTCAAAGGTGTTTAGGTACCAAAAGAGGCATACAGAAGTCCAGTGAGATTTTAAGTGTGTAAGTCAGCCAAATGCCCATTTATTAACAGAAGAAGCAAATGTGATATCCCCTATGTGTTTTATCATTCTGATTATATTATTGCAGTCTACAACTTCCTCCTCACAAGGGGAAGAGGAGGGGCAGGTGCTGATCTCTTCTCTCTGGCGACCAATGATAGGACAAGGGGAGATGGCAGAGAGATGTGCCAGGGGAGGTTTAGGTTGGACATGAGGAAAAGGTTCTTCACTCAGAGGGTGGTGGAGCACTGGAACAGGGTCCCCAGGAAGGTGGTCACGGCACCAAGCCTGACAAAATTCAAGAAGCATTTGGCCAAGGCCCTCAAACACATGGTCTGAATCTTGTGATTGTCCTGTGCTAGGACAGGAGTTGGACTCAATGATCCTTGTGGGTCCCTTCCAACTCACAGCATTCTATGATTCTATGATCTAACTAAAAAGGCTGGAGAAAAAAAAAAAAGGTAAAAGACAGCAAACACCTAAACAGAAGCTTTTTCAACAGATCAGTTATAGTTTTACACATTATTCTGTCTTATGTGGTATAGATGGTTGTATCATAACTCTAATTTGCAAACAAGTTCAGAAGGCAGTCTATTTCCTCACCTCCAAACTAGGAATTGTCTGTTTTTTCCCACGAGGAGCTTCAAAAAACAACTGCTCTTTAGCACCAGTGTTGACTTGCAAGAGCTTCCCTATAAAACATATTATATATTGTATAATAACAAAATTTCATTTTACAGAAAACCCCAATACAATCAAAACCAAACAAAAAAACCAAAAAACTTGTATAATGCATTCTTTTTCTCTCCTGTTTATGGTTGTCCCATCAGACAGCAGACAAAGTATACTGGGTCTAAATCAGAGCTTGCTTCTGACAACCAGCTGACCAGTACGCACATGCTCTTGGGACTGAGAAGCACCTTGCTGCCTGGTCAATGACTGCTTCCAAGTAGCTGACTTCTGCTTGTCTTTATATTACTTCTTTTCTGAGGGAAATTCTCATTAATGTTTCTGTCTTCTTGTTTTCAAAATTCTCAGAGGAAGCTAACTTATAACACTGTTTCAAATTAAACTGGACTGTTACAAAAGTGATTATGTAGAGGAATAGGAGCAGGAACTAATAGATTACACAATTGCTCTGCCTTGTTTTTGTATGAAACAGAACTAAAGTTCGTATTTAAATTAATCAGCTGTTCAGACCCAGGAAGACAGGAAACCCAGTCTTTCCACTATTTTTGACAAGGATACACGTTCCTGAGCTACAGATGCAACTGCATTATGCAGTACATTATTCAAGAAGTAGAAGTCAATAACAAACACAGAAGATGTAAAAGAAAAAACCCCCAAAACCCCTCCAAACAATCCAATGTATAGACACAATCTGTTTCACTTCAAACTGCACAACTTCTAAATATATGAACAGTACTAAAAATCATGTTTTTATATTTATTCAGATGCTGTGAACATACTCATAAACTGAAGAAACAAATCTGTCAGTGATACCATAAATTCATACTGTAATGTGCTGTATTTAGTGTATAATGTAATCAATCTTGCAGCAGATTTTTAGAAAGAATGCTACTTACCTCTTATGTCCCAGTCCATGTGTGTGATATAGCTGGAGGCTCCCTTGCAGATTCCTACTCGTTTACTGCTCATTACATTATAAATATCTACAAAGTTGTCACAAGATGCCACAGCTAAGTACTTTCCAGCCCCTAAAACACATCGGTAGAAACACAAGACATTTTCAAAAATTTTAGTGCTCTGTGTATTAAAAACAAGTACATTCTGGAATTTAGCTATATGCAACTCAGACTTCTCCGAAATGCGCTTGCTAATTTATACATAGTCCCTGACAGACTAATGTTCATATCACATACTCAAAATCAGTATGAAATATACAACCATTACATCTTCAAACACTAAAAACTATTTGATGAAATTTTAAACATTTATTGCACTCAGAGGGTGCTAAGGCTTAGGTAACCAGAAAGTAATGTTGCATGAGAATTGGTATCAGTAGTTTGCATAAAATCTCTCCTACAGAAGAGTATTTCACTGAAGCAGTATTATTAGTTTAGACCATACATCTGAGTTCCTAAATAAGAGCTGTACTGTTTGAAAAAAACTAGCCACACTAGGAGTGCTAAGCACCGTAGGGGGGAAAAGAAGAAAAAAAGATGTCAGGACTTTCCGACACATCCATTTCAAGCACTCTCATTAGCTAACAGTAACCTCAGTGAAGAGCCAAACTTGCGCTGTTGAAAGTGGAATCCCAGGGACCTAAGGAGGCTGCTGGGTGTTCATGGTTTAAAATTGTTTATTGCATCAGGAGGTTACTATGAGCAAATCTATTCAAATAATCTCATCCTTCAGTGAGCAACACAGGATTTCACACCCACTATTTTTCAAAATTTGAATAGAAGTCTTGCCGACTTGTTACATGTAAAAGAGTACTACAAATCTCTGCTTCTTTTATCCTTTGAAGGTTATAAAGCTTCCTTGAAACAACCGTGATACAAACATCTTAATTTTAAATCACTTACCAGGAGAAAATCGAATCTCTGAAATAACATCTTTCCTGTGCTGGAAAGAGACTAGATCCTCCAGGGTATCTGCATTAACTATCAAAAAACTTCCATCGTTGAGTCCAACGGCTAATGCTTTTCCATCAGGAGAAAAGCAGCAACATCTCCCTCCTAAGAGAAAAGCAGAAATGGCATTCAGGTACATTTACAGTGAATAACCCCTCTTTTAGATTTATTATTCCAGTAGTAAAGGAAAGCTATTCTTATACTATATAGTCTAATTAAATTATTAAGATGCTGCCAAGATCATTTCCAAGCTCTACATCTGTGACAGCACATGGAAGCTGCCATCAAATCGAGAAGTACACAGCTCCAGAATCTTAGATTACATTTATTTGCATATTAATTGACATAAGTTCTACATTAGTAATACAGATTAATCACTATTGTCTATATATTTTTCATTTGCTCTCCTTCTTAGTGTCTGCTGCCAGTTGTTTGTTAGCATTTGCTCTGGTAAGGAGAACGCAGTTGGAAAAGATCTTCTGGACTCACAGAATCCAGTCATTTCCCATAATGGTCACTATGTCATATAATCCTTTTAATAAACAAGTCCAGTTTAATTTTAAAAACAGTTTCATTTCCAATCTGACTTTACTTATGGTCAGCTTGTATAGATTTGTTTCCATGCCAGAATTTTCCATTAGCGTAAATATTTTTCCCTACTATTTGTTCCTCTGATTAACTTGTAGACAGTAATCTTTTATTTAGCTGACAAAGCTTCTCATTCATTATCCTGTAGCTCCTCTTTCTCCACACTCAACTTTCAGTTTAATTTCCTTCAGCTGAACAGAGATGAGAAGTGTACACCAAAATCATTCTGATTAATCTCTTGCGAATTACATGAATACTTCAGTATATCCGGGAAAAAACACCTCACTATCACACATAATTGTCATCCTGTGATCAGCTAGAAAATCCTGAGCCTTCTGCTCCTCAATTACTTCTCAGCTACACAGACATTTTCCCTAAAGTCATCGTCTTGTCTTTTTTTAATTAACAAAAATTATCCCATTTCTATTACTGCAGTCTGTAGAAGCAGCCTCCTCTTTCCGTACAGTACACAGATACTTTTTAAGATCGCCAAACCATCTCAAACTGTCTCATCAGCGCAGTCCTTATTTTTCTGCCAAAACTACTCTCAATAATATTAAGAAATATCAACTTTCATAAAGAAGATAAGCTCAACATCACTTCTAAGATTTCTTCCAAAAATTTCTAGATTCAAAGTCCTCCACTGTTCCAAAAAGCCTGCAATACTATAACCAACATGGCAGATCGATGAAATTGGCTCCATTTTCGTCATCAGTTCACTGACTTAAATATGTTACAATTGCAAAAAATCTTAAGAACAGTATTACATAGAAATCTTGCACACAGATTCATTAGCTTAAGGGCTACATAACTCTCAAACATAGCAATAAAATAATGTGAGCAAAGAAAGGAATTTATTCAGTCTTGCTTTTGAAAGATTCATAATATCAGTAAATGTCAACTGAATTCAGTTAAATACATTTTCATACTAAGCATCTTACCCTTCTTCAATTTGCGAACAGCTAACATACAATGGCTAGGAGATAAATCCCATATTCTTAAAGTTTTGTCATCACTTACAGTGGCACAAATAGGTAAATGAGGATGAGTAGCTAGACCCCAAACTTCCCCCTCCATGTGACCCTGAAAAAACATAATCAATCAGATAACTTTGTATTTTAAACTGAAATATAAAATAATACATTTAAGAAAGTTAAAAAAAACAAAACAAAAAAAACCCAGCAGAGAGAATATGCATATCTCTAGAGGATAATAAAGAAATACCTGAAAAAAACTGACTCTGCTACTTAAAGTAAAAGTGCAAATTATAATAATTAGTACTAGAGAAAACTCATTGAGAAATAATCCTCACACACACCTACGTCAATGATATGGACAGTGGCATGAAGCGCACCCTCACCAAGTTTGCAGATGACACCTAGCAGAGTGGTGTGGTTGACATGCCTGAGATATGGAATGTCATCCAGAGGGACCTGGACAGCTTGAGAAGTGGGCCTACGTGAATGTCATGAGGTTCAACAAGGCCAAATGTAAGGTTCTGCACCTGGGTCGGGGCAATCCCTGGTATCGATACAGGCAGGGGAATGAAGGGATTGAGATCAGCCCTGCAGAGAACTTGGTGGTACTGGTGGATGAAACACTGGACATGAACCAGCAACATGTGCTTGCACGTTGGCCAACTGTATCCTTGGCTGCATGAAAAGCAGCGTGGCCAGCAGGTCGAGAGAGGTGATTCTGCCCCCCTACTCTGCTCTACTGAGACCCCACCTGAAGTACTGTGCCCAGCTCTGGAGTCCTCAGCACAAGACAGAAATGGACCTCTCTGAGTGGGTTCAGAGGAGGGCCACAAAAATAATCAGAGGGATGGAACACCTCTCCTGCAAAGAAAGGCTGAGAGCGTTTGGGTCATTCAGCCTGGAGAAGAGAAGGCTCTGGGGAGACCTGACAGCAGCCTTCCAGTACTTAAAGGGGGCCAGTAAGAAAGATGAGGACAGACTTTTTAGCAGGGCCTGTAGCAATAGGACAAGGACTAATGGTTTTAAGTTAAAAGAGGGGAGATTTAGACTAGATATAAGGAGGAAATTTTTTACAATGAGGGTGCCCAGAGAGGTGGTAGATACCCCATCCTTGTAAACATTCAAGCTCAGGATGGACAAGGCTCTGAGCAACCTGACCTAGCTGAAGATGACTCTGCTCACTGCAGGGTGGTTGGACTAGATGACCTTTAAAGGTCCCTTCCAACCCAAATTATTCCATGATTATGTGATCTGTATTTTTTCCTTACTTTAGTTTCTAATACATTCTTTTTTAAAAAAAAATCTAGTTCTTTACAAATTGCACTGGCCACTCAGAAGTGTGAATTAAAGATCCACATTTTTATTTAAGTATGAAAGAAAATAATGTGATGATATGATGTAAAGTAACTGTTCTAAACTCAAGCTTAAGAACTGCAGTCTGTTTGGTATGGCAAATAAAATGGAAATGTTTTTTACATAATTACAAAGAAAATCTAAAAAACCTCAAGGAGATAACTTTTAAAAATATTAAGAGTAATTAGTATGCAGAAAAAGCTAATAAAGAATTTGGTGGAGGATCCACTGTTTCATACACTTTTTTTTTAAAAAAAAAAACCCAAAAATATTATTTTGGTTTGAAATGAACTTGTGTAACAAATTAGTACATTAAATCCTGTGATCCATTTTGCTCATTGAAGAGTCAGAATGATCTAGCCTAGCATTAAAAATCTATGAAGTGACAGTAAGTCACTAACTTCACTAGTAATTAAAATGTTTGTTATTTCATAGCAGTCTTTACTTGAAAAATAAAATAGTGTTGTGGTATGGAATATTTGACAATTTAACATATACCTGAACCAGCAGAGTTATTGGTCCACTTTTATCCACCTCCAATATTTCACCGTTCTTTGTACCCACTAAAATATGACCATGTCCTAAAGATATGGCACGTATAGAAGGATTATCTTCTAAGAGGAGACCTAGAATGTTAAAATGTTAGAAAACAAGATTCTCAAGTAACTTGAAGAGGAGTTTTCATACATGCACATTACATCCCCACTGTAGAAAAAGATACTCAGAAGTAAACAAGTAAAAACATACTCCTGCATGGAAGAACTTAAACATCTGCATTCATTTGGGAGTATTTAGCAATTACTCAGCTGACATTAATCTTTCCCCTCAACCGAGTATCTCTGAAATTGATCCAGCCTGACTCAGTGGCTTAGTGAAAAAATGTGAATGTGAATTATTAACTATACTACTATACTGCTAACATTTATATTACCTTCAAATCTACCTTTTTATTAAACAGATATGAGAACGAGATACTCTGCAGTAGAATGTTTTAAAGGGTGTTTCCATTCATGATTTTTGAAAAACAACCCATATACATTAGAACAGAGCAAACATTATTTTAAAGTGGGGGAGAGAAAAGTCTATTCAGAATGTCAAATAAGGAAAGCTGTAAATCAGCACTAAGATCAAGAATAAATGGAAGAAACAGGAATAACAGGAATTAAAAAGTTCTTAAATAATTTCAAGAAACATGCATTTACAGAAAATTAAGTCACAAAATAAACTAACACATTACAAAACTAACCACAATTCTGAATTCCATTTCTCCTCCAAATAAAAAAAAACCAACAAACAAACCAAAAAGAAAAAAAACAGGCAAGATACTTGATGATTAGAAATATAACAGGCTTTTTGGTTGCCACTTAAAAAAAAAAATAATTACTTGAGTGATAAAAGAATCAAGGTTAAAACAGTTAAAGAATCAAGGTTAAAACAGTTAATTCAGGCATATAATATGGGAAATATGATCTGCACACACCAAATACAGACACTACAACATCCCAACAGAAAATTACTTATTTAGAATAATAAAGCTTTAAAAAAAAATATTTTTTAGTATTTCTTATGTCAAATGTGGAATTCTTCCTATCGGGAAAAGTAATATTTTTCTAAAGAAAGTATTTTGAATGCAATAAAAAATAGGATATGTCTAGGTTACCTTTAGACCCAGGGGCCAAAGCAGCCCTTTTGATGGCATAGGTTTTGAGACAACGTTCAAAGGTATCATCCCAGAGAGCTACTACCCCATCCTTTCCTCCAGTGACAAATCCCTGTCAAAAAAATAAAAAAGCAATAATAATTAATTTTTAAAATATCTCAAGTTCTAATAAATTATTCTTTCCTCAATTTTTCAGTGTTTTCTGCCAATACTGAAAATGGATTATATACAACACTGTAATGTACAGAACTACATGTGTCCTAGATGAACAGATCAGAAGTAACAAAATTACTGAATTCTCCTCCTGATGAAGGCAGTACAGTTCTGTACAGTCCACATACACAGACTGGATTTAAAAATTCTAACCAATAAGCTTCTACCATAATAGAAGAATAATTTGACTGACATAATGAAATGTTTTTCTTCATATTTAGCCTCAGTATCTCTCTGGCATTTCACCTCGTTACTCCAAGCCAAAGTTAGTACCACTCACACATACCATTAAACTTAAGGGTGCTTAAATCAAAAAGTACTTTTGCTTATCATAAGTTACTATTATTTCTTTTATAGTAAGAGGTCATAAACCACAAGGGTTTGAGAAGTAGCATGCTACATAACAAGAATTAGAAACATGCATAAACACTGTCTTGAATCTGGACCACACAAGGCTTTTCTGTAATAGGAAATGAAGCCATGGATTTCTGAATTTGGGAAAGGCCTAACTTCAGACTTTTTTGTCCAGACATCAAAACACAATGAGCAGTTTATTTACTTTTTCCAATGCGTGCATGCTGAACACAGGACCATCATGTGCTTTGACAGTTTTCATGAGAAACACATCTCTCCAAATACACACATCCCCCGTGGAAGTTCCAGAGAAAGCCATTTCTTCAGTCCAGCCATACACTGCACACATCATTGTATCAGTTCTTCCCAATGCACCTATGCAGCCCTTTCTCCCAATCAGTCCTCCACCTGGTCCAAACCAAAAACAAGCCATCAGATGTTTGCTTACTTCCAAAAGCTTTACAACTTTACCCAGAGCAACAAGTCCTTTTTTTCTGGTTCACCCATGCTCCCAAAACATTGAACCTGAAAAGAGTTCTCACAAAAGAAGATTTTTGTACTATACGGCATCTTTCAAGAGAAAACCCTTACTTTTAACTTACTGCTTGAATCTGGATTTGAATACGTACATATACATATACCCACACAGACATACAAAGGGAAAGTACATTTGTAAACATGCACTAAACAAAAAACTTAAGATCTACCACACAGTTCACAGAAATTTCTAATGAAATTAACTTAGGAAAAAAGAAATGTTTAAATACTGACATCCCATCCTTTTCAGGATATGTTTTCAGTGAGAGAATTTCTAATTTTATTGTAGAGGCTACCATATTGGCCTCCAGATAGTAGAAATGTTACAGCTATATAAATTTTAAAATTCTTTAAAATACCATTATCTAAAATCATTTGACAGGTATAACACATAGTCACTTCTGACTAGAAAGTCAGATTTATATTTTCACAATCCTTAGAGAAACTTCATGTGGTACAACACAGAAGCCCCTCAGGATCTGACACTTCGTACTATTCTCATACAGAGGCAAAATCTCTGAACCTCTCTGCCATCACTTGGCACTGATGAAAATTTAGTCCAAAGCACATACTTTGGTGCCAATCCCCACATTAAGTGCACCTGCTCTAGTGCAGATTTCAGAGAGCTAGCATTTGTTAAGGTGCACTCATGCTCTACTCCTCACATTAACACTGCTAAGTGTGTTTCCCAGTGACTGCCTTCCCAGTGTACCACCGCAATTCTGCACAGATGAGCTGTGGCATTAGACAAATCTGATTCCTGCTGACTGCGCAATGCCAGAGATAAAGAGGCATTTTATACAAATTCATTTCTTTATTCAAAATCACCATCTCCAAGCTTTTATTTTTATTATTTCAAATTATTTCAGTTTTCTTTCAAAATAATTTATAGTAATTTATTCAGTAAATATTCTGAGACACTTTGTTCTTTCTATAGATAGCAAGCACAATTGTTAAAATTAATAATTTATATAGACTTCAACAGCTTGCTCTCAGGCAATCTTGATTAATTACTGCTGGAGTCAGAAGTGAGAAAACTAGCATCATTTTTTTCATCACAGACTTTTCTGCCCACAATTAATCTTTATGAAAGGCTCTTATGAGTTGAGGTACATAAATTCTGCATTAAAAATTAGAACATTCTTAGCAGGTAAGTTAGTCTTCTGTAGCACAGGTCTTTATATAAAGTTTTGAGGTTTGAAACAATGAAGTTCACACTAATATCAGGGAACAAATTTTCCACTCTTCAAAATTTTTCAAGCAGATAAAGCAAGCTGCTTTATCTTGGTTTTTAATTGTCAAGTTCAATAGAGGTATCTAAGCAAACAAGACTCAGCCAGCACATGTACCTTTTTCAAGTGCTCCGTCTTAGTTTTTGTATGAGAATTTTTATAACCTTAAATTTATTTATATGTCTCTTTCTAACACAGATGTGTGTCCCTCTTCCAAAAAACTGTTCTATGATTTTAGAGCAGCTCTGTAAGATTTTCAGATGTGCTATATCATTACTGGATATAAAAACAGACAATACGAAATCCAGGGTCATTTCTACTTGTGTAGCTCTAGCTCCATGGGCAAACTGATCTTAAAGAAAATTCCCACTATGTCATAATGCCAGTTAATGTTATTTCTACTAGGGTAAAGCTAACTTAGAGAGATATACAGAGAAAACATTTGCCTTTAATGCATTAAACATACCGTAAGAGATGCAATATTTACACCTTAACTAATAGAAAATTCTGTAATTCTGAAAAGTTTCCTTACCTGCTCTACGCCAGAATTTCATGTGTTTAATTCCAACAGTGATCAATTTATCAGGCATATAAGGATTGATCTTAACAACAAAAATCTTATCTTTGCTTCCCCTGAAATGCAAAGCAAAATATTTTAAAAAAAAGTTAAACTATTCACACTTTTAAATAGGGGGGTTTTTTGCCAATGTATATCTTCTCTATCTTGCCAATGTTTACTTCCAAATCATTAACAATAATTTATTAAGAGGAAGAAAGCCAAAGAACTAACATACTGAGTCCTGTTCCATTTTCATTACCCTTCAGTTTCCAAAGCTGGTAATTATGTTACTTCCAAAAACCTCACGGTGGCATTTTTTTTGCAAAAGAATATTTATTTGCGATAAGTTTAGGTATATGGCATTTCTGACAGCACATAATGAAACTTAAAGGTGTAAAGTTGTAAATCTTATTTAAAAGTATCTCATTTTGAAAATAAATTTCCATTCTCATCCACCTTTTAATTGATTTTTCTTTTTCTTATTAGAATAAAACATGCTGCTACAAAAATTTTAAATGGAAATTCCCATTGTTTCTAAAAACACTAAAATCTGTTGTGTTTTTTATATTTCTTACTATGCTTCTATAAACCCAATGCCTTGTTTCAGTCCTACCGTTTAAAAAACACCTTTTAACTATGTTTGCTATCTATGCAAGGAAAGTAATGCTTACTAGTAGGTTTTTGGGTTTTTTTAAGTGCCAAAGAGCCTCTAATCCCTAATTTTTGCTCCTTGTTCAAGAAGGGCAATAATCTTTTACATTCTGTCATTTCCAGACCACTAAATGAACTAGTAGCAAAAAGCATTTCTTTCCAAACTCACAAAGTATAGATGCTGCTCAAAAATCCTACTCAATTTCTCTGAGTAGGTAGGAGGAAAAACACTCCAAAAACTAAATCCAGTATAAACTGGTTGAAGTTCGATTAAAAAAAAAAAAAAAAGAATTAACATGAGATCGGTGGGTTCAGAAAGCAGCAGGATTTAAAAAAATTAAAAAAAAAATTGTAAAAAGCTGAAAAAAACCAAAATCATGTGAAAGGCAGACAAATGAAAAGCCTAAACCAGTATTTTCAGAGAAGCCAAGCTAACTGAGCTTCTGACAAATAACTGGGAAGGGAGTACTCTTCTTTATCTATATCATCTATTCAGGATATTCATTCCTCAATGGATAAAAAACTCAAAGTGTGTTTAATTAGCGTACATGAAATAATCTGTGCAGAGTCAAAGAAACTTCAAAAATGCTTAATCTTTGGAGGTTATTTAGTCCAACTTCCTGTTCAAAGCAGAGCTAACTTCAAAGTTAGACCAGGCTGCTCAGGACTCAGGAAGGAAAGGAAAGAATCTTGAAGAAAAGATAACTGATCTTGTCGTATATGTCTTTCTTCACCAGCTGAGACGTCACTGTAATAATTCTTGTTGACTCTATCAAAGCTTCAGTTCTTCTTCCAAAGTTTTAAGGCTGTGCTGAATGTTATCACCTGTATTACTTAAGTGATAGAAATTGCTAATTTATTACACAACTGTTATTCTGTAATGAATATATTTTGCTTATTGTCTTTTGAGACTTAATCTAGGTACAAATTTTAAAACAAAGTTAAATTCCCACCTTATTGCCGAAAGCTTTTCACCTTTCTTCCAATCCCAGAGTACAATAGTGTGATTGTCATCTATTCCAACAGATGCCAATCGTTTCCCATCCGCTAAAAAAAATAAATTTATGATTAAGAGAGCAGATAGATAACACTATGTTCCAATAATAAGAAACAATATTAAAGAATATTATAACTTCACAAATATTATAAGAATGTACAAACATGTACATAATCGTATGATGTGTGCTTAGAGGTATGTCTATCGTCTGTTTGCTTTTAAACTTGAGTGGTCAGCTGGATGGAGTTTAGGACTTCAAGTTACCTTGTCTAAAAATCGCACTTAAGTCCTCTGTGTTTGTATCAAACGCTCTGTTCAGCTAGTTGCTGACATAGTTGCACAAAAACCTTTATTACAGGTTGTACTCTGAGATTTTTCTGTTCACTCTGAAAATACCTGTTCATTCCTAAACAGAAAAGCATTGAAGCAGTAACATGAAGTTTATTAAATATCCTTGAACTTATTAAGTGTGAAGCTTTGAGCAGCTCTCAAGCATATCCCACATTAACCTCCAAGAAAGAAATTTTTTGTGCTCACTTTCTGACATGTATCCATCTTTGAAATTGCTATATATCCATGCCAGAATCTGGGAAATGAGATTCATGTCTTGGAAAAGGAGAACCAAAGAAAGGTAAGAAGCATCAAAGACCCCAAATTCCTCATCTTTGTGACCAAATATCTTCACTGTGAGGTTAGAGATCCTATCTAGTAAATCCAAACCATTAAAGAATGAAAAGAAGCCAGTGGAGAAGAAGAAATTTAACTTTGATACAGGACTTCAATGTATGGGATGCAAAAATCTCTAAAGATTTAACTGACAGTCTCTTTTATGAGTATAAGGTGGAGAGAGATGCTGTGTTTCTGCCCAGTAGAACTCCGTAACTGGACTTTCCGAATTTATCAGTGTGCTACCCAATTGGCCTGCAGGATTTAATAAAAAAGGAAAAAAAACCCAAAAAACAGTGCACATCTGATCAATTTGCTCAAATATTTGCTTATACAGTTGTGATGCAGACACAATACCCAAGATGTGTGTGCCTGCCTCATACAACCAAAATAAATTCCAAAGCGATCAGCTTGGCTATCACGTGGCACAGAAACTGTTCTTGTATTTCCTGATGTGCAAGATTCCACAGGAGCATTTTTAATGAATGATATTTAAGACAGCCTTTCTCATTTGACATTGATCACTGGAAAATATTTTTAATACAAAATCTCCAGTGTAAAGGAATTTCCAATTGCTCATTAGAACTGATTAGCTTGTATTTTCATACAAAAAAGGAAAACTGCATGTAAATAAATAAATAAATATTTATTACCTGAAAAATCAACAGCACACACACCATACTGGTGATAGCCCTTTAATACTGAGAGTGGTTTTATTGTTTCTGTATCCCAAATGTGTATTGAGGAATCTCGACCAACCTGAAAGTATACATACATATTTTGAACTTTTTTTTTTTTTTTCCATTTCTCAGTTACTTCACACAGCTTTAAAAGTATAATATTGACAAACACTTTAAAAAGTATCTGAAAAACTTCAGTGATAAAACTTTCCTTGTATTACTTCTATCTGGCCAAAAGTAAATTATTTCTTCTCCTGCTTTACAAATATCACTCCTCAACTGTCTCTTTCTTTTCCCCCAAAAGAACTTGAGCACATTAATCACAATTAACTAAGAGTCCTCTTGGGGGGGAGCATGGGGAGGAAGCCTATCATTGATTGCAGTGGCTTTTTTATTCCAACAATTCTCTATCAGTCATTCCCTGACTAAAAATAAAAGGTTATTTTTATTGCTAGTATGTAAGCTACAGTATGTTTGAGAAATTAAGGTGACTTCCGTTGCTTTTGGGTGTCATTACAAAGTACCTACAAGTCACATTCTAGCATGTTGATACCTGTGGAGTAATCCCCACTAGAATGGCACTAACACAGGTAACGAGAACTTGGCAAGAAATGGAATACAGCTTATTCTTTTCAACATATACAAGCATTATTAGTGAATTTTTGCAAGATTATTTGCTATTCCAAAGGTTTTCCACCTCAGTACACAAAAGAGGGCTGCAAAACCAGAATACTCTCCTGCATTAAGACAAGGGGTAGGACTCAAGAAAAATAGGATCTCTAATTTATTTAATAATAATAACAACAATAATTATAATAACTAAAAAACCCTGAAACTTTATATCAAACCGTCAAGTCCTGGTGTGTAAACATTTAAGAGAAGAGATGTTTGGCAGAAAACATGAGTAAAAAAATTTACCTAAAACTACTGTCTAGCAAAAGATAAAATGAACTATTGTAAATACTGTAGCAACATACATACCTGTGTTGCATGTACAAACAGTCAATAGTTTGGCTATAGGTGATAACCAAAAACATAATGCATGAAACTGAAAAGCTAGAATGTAGTAACAACTGCTAACTTCATCTTATGTAATAATACATGAATGTGATAATAACATAGCTAACTTCACAACTTAAAAAGATATATTTTAATTGCACATTTCCTCCACTTCTTATCATGAAGAAGTAACATAATGCTGAATAAAAAATATTAATCTATTCTTAAGCATGATTTCATCTGCAACAGAAATGCAGACCTTCACTTGAATAAATGTAGACTGCACTTCCTTCCTCCAAAATAGGCTTTTCTAAATTCAGTAGTAACAACTTCAGATTCTTATTGCAGATAAACACGCATCCTACCTGGCCTGTTGCCACATAGTCCTTTAAGGGATGAATAGCAAGGCAAAGAATGTCATCATCATGACCTAGATAAAAGCTCTGTGTGTTCTGCTGTCGATTGTACACCACTCCTACCGCTGCAACATGGTATACAATTTCACCCGTCTGAGTGTAAAATAAATTGCTTCGACAGTCGTAACCTCTGTAACTAATTAGAGAAAAGAAGTTTGTTCATCAAGGTCATAACCAAATATACCGAAACTTTGAGATAAAATTATGCAAGATCTATTTTGCACATGGAAAAACTCAGATTACTTACCTATTACTGTTTTGGTGGTTTAAGATTATAAACATTTTCCCAAAGGAATACCAATTTAACAATTTCATTTAGTATTCAGACATCAGTACTACTAGCATTAGTTTGAAAGTGGCTGCTATTTTATAGTTACTCTCGACATCTAGTTTAGAAGAAGTAGTAATAGCTAGTAATTTTTCCAGACCACATGGAGAATTCGAGCATGCAACATGTAATTAAATTAAACAGCCAAAACATTTTCTATCTGTTACTGCTAAAAAATCATGCAGCAAAAGTTTCCACAAGAAAGTGGTCAATACAGATATCATAAAACTGAAAGTTTCTGGAAAATTGCTAACAGAAAACAAATGCATAATTTTTCTTCCAGATGAGTTTCTTTTTTGAAGGAAAACCTGTCTTCCTCCTGATACAGGGACAGGCATGAGTAGGCCAACTCCGAACTCACAGTATGCACTATCACAGTATACACATTTCTTCCTAGGTGCGATTAAGATTTAGTACCCCATTAAAAACAAAGGTAGCATTTTCCAAAAGGCTAGGGACCTACTTTCAGAAGTAATTTAAGTGGCTCAGAAACCTAAAAAACATTAAACAAACAAGCAAGTTTTAAATTAGTGTTTTTAATAAAGTTATCCTTGGCAGTCAATGGAGAAAATGCTTGCAAAAGTGTAACTTAAATTCGTTCCTTCCTTTCTTCTGACATAAACAATGTTCCATATACTCCTGACACATCCTGTTTCTATGCTATTAATTCCCCAGCTAACTTCTTTTACTTCTCCTGTTCTTATGGATCTTCACTAAATCAATTTTTTAATTATTTTACAAAGATGCAGGCAAAATCTGGCTACATTTCTAAACATATAGCTAAATCTACAGGAAGGGAATGACAGACTTGAATGTGTTTGAGTTAGCCATGAATTATCTTTACTTACAGATCATAAGGCTCCACCTAAATATTTTTGCACTCAAATTCTAACTGAACTAGTTGAAAAAAAAAAAAAAAAAAAAAAAAACCCTGAAGGTGAACTTTCACCATCAGCAACTGCAAACTAATAGAAATCTCTAACATCTATGTTATACTTCTCATGATATTAATTTCTTTGCTTAATTAAAAGCATGTATCATCAGAAAAAGAAAATATATTATTTTTAAGAAGAAAACAAATGCAGGATCTTTTTGCAACAGTGCAGGTCTTTAAGTTATCACATAAGACAAAGATGTATCAGTACAATACCAGCAAGTGTCATACATAAAATGAATGGGATAGCATTGAGATAATTACTGCATATGAGACACTTAAAAGGTTTGAATGACACAGAAATTATGCAGTTCAAGTACAAATGTTTTTCATAAAATTATATATAGCTTTCCTTGCATACATGCACTGTTCAGATCATATGTAATTAGTGAAAAATTGCTGAAATAATCTCAAAAAGTTTCTAAACAGACCAGCAGACTGTCCAGGTCCATTCCTCCCTGGATGCAGACCACTGCATTTCCCCTTTTTGAAGTTTATGAGATTTCTCCCTGCCCAGATCTCTAGCCTATCCAGGTCCCTCTCGATGGCAGCACAGCCCTCTGGTGCACCAGCCACTCCTCACAGTTTTGTACTGTGAAGTCCAAAGTTGAGTTTCATTAGATCACGAACAAGTAAAGTGAAATCCTTCAACTAGCAAAAACTGTGATAGCACAGAAATGAAAGCATTTAAGTAAGTCTCTCTCCAACACACTGACTAAATTGGTTAGTCACAAGCAGGTTCTTAACTTCAGGTTTGGTCCCAGTCCAGCAACTTTTCAATGTCTCCTGAGTTACCATCCCTTCAAGGTCTCCAGAAAAAAATCTTTCTATTAGGTCTGAGGCTCAGCTCTATGTTTACTCCCTATTCTTCTCCAAGTGATCAACAATTTAGACTTACAACACAGGTGCAGACTCTTCAGTCATCCTTCACTCTCCCTCCACCCATACCTGTCACTAACAACTGCCTCCAGCAGCAACATGTGCAGTTGTTTTGAAGCTGATTTCTGCATGACCCAAAGTGCTGCTGCTTGCCCTGCCTGGCTGCATCCTTCTTTGATGTCTAGCCACTAGTTTTTAAAATGACATAAGACACAATGGCCTACCGTAACTATCAAGAAAGAAAACAAAAATAATGTATCACAGTATGCAGCATCAACAGTTTTAAGGACATGACAACATTCACCAAGAGGCAGGGATGACAAAGGCAGGCACAGGGCCAAAGAAGTTAATCCGGACCTATCACTGCTCAGACATTATTTTCCTGTGCTTCACTCTGCACTGTGCTCTGTTAAAAATACTGTACTACCTTTGCAAATGCAGAATAATTAAACCAACACTGAATATGCACCCTAAATGAGAATATTTTAAAAAGCAGCTGCAAAAATATGTATGCTGAAAGAAATAATGCTTTAGAAGTATTAAACACTGAGCAATTTCTTGTGAGCTTAGTAGTTACCCATAAAAGTAAAAAGCATTAAGACAGCAAAAAGGTCTCAGATCCTTCTACCTGCAATCCAGAAACTCAGAATTTTCACAGCTCTTGACATAACAATTGCCTATATACTCTAAGATAAGCATACTGAAACCCAGTATGTTAATGCCATGTATCACAGGACTACCCAAAACATCCAAAATGTATCTAGGATGCAGGAAAATAGTTCTTATTATTCATATCTTTAACTTTTTATGATCAGAAGCTTGGATTTTAGGTCACTTCCTCCAGTTATTTTTTTTTTAAAGGTGTACAATCAGTTGTTTACATTTAAAATAAAACATATTTTGCCATAATATCAAGCAGTGCAAAGAAAGACATTTTGTAACTTAGTTAAACACATCTAATCTTTCCCAAATGCCAGCTTACTAACTCCCTGACTATACAGGTACTTTTCATCGGAAGGATAAAGTGATGGGCTTAGACATTCCAAGCAGAGATGGAAAGCAGCATGTTTCAGTGTAGAAGATCATTTCCTGAGAATGTGCTACCCAGTTCCAAAATACTTACATGTCCATATTATTAAACCAATTTAGAACTGAGATTATTAGCTAATGTCAGAAAAAGCACAAAGCAAAACAATTTCTTTGCATAGAGAAAGCAAACCACAGAATTAATTTACAAGGCATCTTGATTAGCAACTAGAAGCTAAATAATTAAGAAACCAAGCTCTGCATCATAGTTACTCAATAATATATAACAAGGGACAATAAACATAACACTGTATTCTGCAGTAGTTGATGCTTTCAAGTGGTCTTCAGCAACAGCTAATCAAACCACTAATCCAGGACTGATTCAAGTTAATATGACAGTAACTCTCAAGAAGACAAGACAGTCACCTCAGTGCTATGTAGGAAAAAAAAATTGTCATCACTACAGTCATGAAGAGCAGGGACTGGATTCAGTCTGAGATTAAGACACGTAAATGCAGGTGTTCACTTGCATGTTAGATATAATAACATCTACATTTTAATCAACAGTTTTCTAGTCAATACAGTCAATAGAACCTCCAGGGCTACTCAGCTGACCTGACCTGAGCCAAATCACTTCTTATGCTCCACTGACTACAGACTGAGTCTCCACTGACTCTGACAGAAGTTTGTATACACACATAAAACCACCTACTTTCAGGCACACAATTGTAGATTCTTTAACCTGAAGCTGGATCCTACCCACAGTTGCAAGTTACACATCTATAACTAACCAAGGGGCAACTTCACAAGTAGTGTCCTCTCTGGGAAAAGAGTGAATGTCCATAGTTTGTCTGATGTTGTGTTTCAAAATTTTTATGTTACTCTTCAAAGTACATATGGGAAGTTTCTGAATATAGTGCAACCCTTCCATAAAAGTTTCCAGAAGAACCAAATGTCAAAATAAACATGGTTGATGTCAAAGTCTTTAGCACAAAGGTAGAGTATTTCTTTTTTAATACTTTTGTATGGCAGTAGTGTTTTCTCAACAGGACCCACTCATAGCCTATTCCTTTCAGATGCTATTTGTAGCCCTCTGGCAGGAATCCATGCAAGGTGTCATAAGACTCTCATTTAAAAGCATGAGAAATCCCATGTCACCTTGAAACCGTAACCAAATTTCATCTTATGATAAGGTCAGTTCAATGAATACCCTGAAACTCAGACTAGATACTGCTTAAATCCTTGGAATATTAAAAAAAAAAAAAAATCATTCTTGTGAGATCAGCAGCATAGCTTTGAGAGAATACAGGGCATAAGTATTATACTTGCATCCTTACTCCCTGTCAGTAAAAAGAAAATATTACAAGTACTGAGTCTGAGAAAGGGGTTCCTCTGAATATCTCAAAAGTTGTATCCTTTTTATGTTTTTGAACCACCACTGCTGTCAAAGACATGGCAGAAAGAAAACACAGGAATAGTCAAAAAGAGGCCAAACTAGTACACTGCTTTAGTAACACGTTTCTGATCATGACTGCATCAGCTCTCTTAGAGAAAGATGCACTTAAAGATTAACTTGTTATTAGAAGTTGCTTTCTCATCTGCATTAGTGAGTGGCTGGCTCACATACTCAGTATTGTTTTTATCCCCTTCCAAAACAATGGAGTAACCATAGGTTTAAAAGATTTCTTACAGGATACGAAGAGAAATTTAAAAGTTCGTCTTTCAAGGCAGTTGACAAATTCAAAACACAAAACCAACGTGCTCAAAAACAAAGAAAGGAAAAAGAGCTTCCTATTCCCCTAGTTCAAAAAAGCACCGCTTTTTACACTTCCAAGGAACATCCAAGACATTTCCATTGCAGCTAAAGAAAGATGAAGCAAAGCAGACCTCCTGAATCAGAGAATATGCCTATTACTCACTTGCATGTGGGTCACTTTAAAGTTAACAGCCTGGACATTGAGAAAAATCTGTTGTTCAGCATGGGTTCTTCATTAGTTTCCTTGATGCCCACTGGGTAACCAGACAGAACTCAACTGGACATTCTACTTCTGGTCATTCCTGGATATTCTGGTCAAGCTTCACTTCTGTTGTGAAGGAAATAACAATAATCCCAAAGATCCAGGGCCCTTGCTTGTGCTACATCTTCTTCAGGATCATTTGGTTTGATTCTTAGACCAAATTTTAAAGGCTACATACAGCTAACCACCTTAATGCATTTTCTACACAGATATAAAAATCTTCAACTGAGAATTCCAGAGTGTCAAAAATAGAAACAAAAAACCAACTCTGTAGCAAGCTTCACAGTTAGCATTATTTCTGAAGCTAATCCTCAGACTCCGTGTCTTATAAAGACAAAATTGCTGAACCGAATGACTTAACTATTCTTAGCTAATTAATTTATTAAGAATTCCATGTGGAGCCATTCTAAAATTGCTGAAGTGTCATTATAGACAGTATCAGTAACTTATCTGTGCATTTAATTCTCTCTAAAAAGAAGTTGTATTCCTACAGAGAGGTATTTTTTGGAAGGAAAACAATATTACCTAATTTCCAATGCCTTAATTTAATAAAGGCTTTGGTTTTGCTTTATATCAAGGGAATTTATATTTCTGACAATTATTCTAATGTAGTAACCTCTACTGCTGGTTTGCTCTAAAACACCACATCTTTGTCCTGATGAAAAAGTCTTTACTTATTATGAAGAGTTATTGGAGACTACCAGTCCTAAAGATGAAATCGTAAGATTTCAAGGATGCATCTGAAAGTCATATTGTTACTCAAATTAGCACCAAAAAGAAAATGAAACTGAATTAACACACTTATATGACCTACTAAGAATTAAATTTAATTCTAAATGAACAAAGAAAAGTTTAAATGGTTTCAAATTAGGTACAAACAGTTTACACATTTTTTTTAATAATAAAACACTGATAAGAACACCATTTACTACAGAAGCCAGTCATCTTCAACTACACTAAGTTTCTGTCACAGCTTCCAAAATAATACACCAAAGAGAATTCTTACTTTCCAGATACTGAAAAATATGGGTGATAGCCAAGTATTACATTTAGTCACCTCTATTCAAATAAGTATCAGCTAAACTTTCAGTGCAAATTCACTTCAGAATTCATGTTCAGAATTAGTCTAGCTTGGCATCCAAGTTTTCTGTTAATTTACTATGAAGTTATTTTTACAGAAATAAACAAAAACAGTAAATCACAAAGCAACTGACCTAAAAGTCTTTCATCAGATTATTAAATTATAAATATCAATCTACAAACCACAGTCTGCTTGCATATTTTAAAGAATCCTAGTTTTCATACCCATGAACAAAATGTAATCTTATACTGTTCCC
This sequence comes from Caprimulgus europaeus, assembly GCA_907165065.1. The sequence goes on along the minus strand of OU015532.1, from coordinate 19,713,735 downwards.
TGGAGCTCGCTCTCGTCTCTTAGAAGCTGCACTTTTTCTTTTTTCTTTGCATTGCTCTTTAAGTTGAGGTAGATCTTCTTTGTAAACCTTTAAGAAAGAGCACACTTATAAATTAAGAGATTAGTAAGAAAAGCATGTTTCTGAGAATTCAGCCACAGTTATGATCCATAAAAATGTTATACTGACATAATTGAAGAAAGATCTCCAATAACTGTACCTGGTTACTGTGTAGTGTAACTTGGTTTTAAATTAAAAACAAAACTCTAATAGAACATGCTAGGAATACATACAATACTTTTTCTTCTCTATTGTGTCTTAATATTTTGAATGCATCAGGTAATAACAATTCTAAAGATTTTGGTCTGTTCCTGTTCAGCTCTCAGTCTCCTCAGTTTTCAGATTTCAACAGGTCTTCATGAAAGACCGACTTAAACCCTCAAAGCATTCCAACTGACATTAAAACTAAAATCTTTACCTGTCGACGGTAGGTGATCTGTGTCTCTTGTTCAATTTCAGAGTCCAGCTCTGGAACATCAGACTGATCTGAATCTGATTCATCACTATTAGAATCAAACAGACTCTCTGCCACCAAAAAAAAAAAAAAAAGAAACAGAAAATGAAGCAACCTAAATTACAAACCAGAAAGTCTTTAAAGTAACTGCTTAATGTTTCTGATTTGATAATCAATGTTTATATTAACTACAGAATAAACTGCTAATAACCGATAGGCTGACAATCGATTCTGCTGATACAGTAGAAATAAGCCAACTTGTAAGTCTGACAAATTTTTTTGTTTCTTTTTGGGAGCAACTTAGTTTTCATTCATTAAAATTATTTCATCCACAACAATGTTAGGAGAAAAAGAAGTAAGAAGAGAATGAAGTAATGAGTACAAAGAAGAAAATAAGACTAAAAGAAAACTAACAAGGGAACCAAAGGGCTCCAAAGATAAACTTATGCTGAAGTGATCAACTGATGTAAGTAGCAATTCTTCAAAGTGGATTAGGAAAAAAAAAACAAAATCATATATGGGAAGGAAGTGGTAAAATTTTTGGTGAATGTGCAGAAAAACAGTAGTCATTTAATGTTTCTGTTTTACATCTGGGGAAAGCCCAATAATGTTGTAGCACAGAGCTTCATTCCAAGAGAAACCAAAAAGAAAGTCCTGACTAATAAATAATTTTAAAAATTGGATCTTTCTATGACCTTTGACTGAATGTTGCACATTATTTAATTAAGAAACCAGACACAAAATCAGTCTAGAATACAAACAGATTTTAAAAGACCTCAAAATGTAACTGCAAAGAGGGAATCGCCACTCAGTAAGAAATTTTTCTAGAAATATGCAATAAAGAGCAATATTTGGAGCTATACTATTTAACATTTTTACCAGTGATCTAGAGAAAAACAATATTGCTACCGATAGCAGATTACAGAGTTCGAAAAGCCACTAACAGGACAATTATCAATACTGTGACAAAACAGATGTATGTTGCACATGCTGTCAGGTAGCCAGAAGTAAGGTTATATATCCAGGAACAAGGAATCTAAACACTTAATACAGAGAAATTTTCTCTTGGGAAGCAGTAGCTAGTGAACAATTTGAGTCAAAAGAAATAATTAGTTGAAAATTAATTCATACCATGAAGGATTAAACCAGTTAAAGGCTTTTTGGAGGCTTCATCAAGGAGAAGAAAACTATTGCTTCTTTCTGCATTTGGCACTAACCAGGCTAGTACTGAATCAGTATTCATTTACCTATTAGCCAGGCCCACACTGATACATCTTCATCTGATCTCAGCAATTAAAGGGTGAAACAGTCTATTTCATTGTAATTCTATACACTTATTTCTCCAAAGGGCTCTCTCAATTCCTTTAGGAATTTCCAAGTGAGGCGCTCAGTTAATTGTATGATTTTAGGAAACTCAGTCATGAGAATAATTGCTGTATTAGACCCTGGTGGAAACATGATCTACATTTTTTTTCCAAATATTAAACACCTGTTAGTTTGCTTAAAAAAAAAGTAAAAATCAATTACAACAATTATGATCTAAATAATTCAAAATTTTAACCAAATGAGTAAATACATCATTTTTTTTTTCCAGTGACATCTGGGCATCCAGTTGTAGTCAATTTAGTAAAGGATGATATGTACAGAATTCATAAATTCATATCTATGATCCAAATTTTTAAATTTTCCCTTTGTACAGGGAACACAGTAGTGAATTTCTGTCACAATCCCGCTAGACTGAGGGGACAGGCAAGTATTAGGCATCACTACCAAGTACTTCAGGCAGCTGCGAAGTTTAAAGAATAACAATTTTGTGCAAACTGACAATTCTGAATATTTATTTCTATACTTACACCAAATAATTTTACTTTTTTTTTAGCCCCTCCTCTCATCCCTTTTTTTTTTTTAAAAAAAAAAAGTTATTTACCTTGGGGTGCTATATGAAGAGACTCCTTCAACTTCCTGTCAGGGACAAATTTCCACTGAAAGACAGAATGATCAGCTCCCCCAATGGAAACAACCCACTGGTGATCGTGCGACCATCTGACATTTGTCACATGAGCAGAATGACCAAGATATTTTTTAAACTTTGCTCCTAGAACAAGAATAAAAATGTCTTTCAATATATGTGGAATAAAGTTTTAGAAGCACCTTAGGAAAACATATCAAGGAACTCTTTTAAAAAGCAATACTTTAATTAAATTTTAAGATAAATTTTTAAATTTGGATTCCACACAAAGTCAAACACAAAGAGACAAGACATATGACAGTGCTGTATGAGGTGTACTAAAAGAATATTTTTTTTAAATTTATTGTATTAATTTTAGTTTAGTTTATTTTTTACAAACCAAGATTTTTGCCAATTGTTATTTCCTCATTGAAAAGATGCTGTTATTTATATGTCAAGTGATGTATATTTAGGTCTGTGAAAACAATCCCATATGTGTGCTCACAACACTGGTTCCCACTGTTTTGTGCAATTTGAGTACTAAGCACTTCTAAATTCATATTGTCACACCTTTACTAGTAGTAGTAGCAGTATAGTAGTACATGTCAAGTTAACATTTTCACTGACTACTACATAATTACAACACAATCATTGGATCAGTTACTTAAAAGAAGTTCCTAACAGCACTCCATTATACAGATTCATGTGCTTTTTCTTTGGTTTTATAATTCTAGTGTAAAATAGGGGATAAAAGAGAACAAATTCAGTCTCCTTCAAAGGGACAGAAGACTGTTTTCATGAACATATGTTTTATTACCCCAGCTACCAATAAAAGTCTTATCACTTTGAAAACAGAATTGGAAAGGTTGCCATGAAATTGTTTTTAATATCACCTTCTACAAAAAAGAGTTGAAAAAACTATGGGGGAATATCAGTCATTAAAAAAACAAATCTTTTCTTTACGCACATAGTGCTTAACGACACCCTAAGACCCATCACAAAGACCACGCAGTTGTAGCGAGCAGTAAGCAGGCAATGCTGCAAACTGCAATGATGCAACAGTGCAACTTCTTGTTTCTCCTTTCAAAACTTAGAGATTTGATCTAGTGCCCAGGCAACCTTTTCAGGTTAAGAGGACTCTACTTAAAAGCAGGGGAACATTTCACAGGCTTTCTCTGATTATCATGTTACCAACTTGAAGACAGAGATCTCTGCTATTGTAATTTATTACAGTTCAATTTGAATGGTGTCTAGAACGGAGTTCTTCAAACAGCTCTGAAAAAATGAGGCCTACAAAGGCCATCTACAAAGATATACATTTCTTCCCTGTTCACTCAGTCCTGAACAGTAAACTTGAGAGAATTATATACCCTGCTTTAGGCTTCGGTTTTAAAAATTTCACATGACATTCGTCCTTATTGCTCATAAAATTTTGAGGAAAAGTTTTAAAACTTCAAATAACATACAGCAGCATACTCTGATTACAGGACCAATTTGTTGTTTATTTATTTATTGACCCTAATCATTCAGTAAAGTTGTATTTTCTAGCTTTTTTCTAGCATATTTTCTAGCCCAAATTTCCATCACAGGTCCAGAGGAAGGAAGAAAACTAATTAAAGACCAAGGTGAAATACTTAAAGATATGCATCTCAAAAAAAGGATAGATATTGCATTACCTCATGAAATTCTATCAAAAAAAACCCAAAAGAACTATTCTACATCACAAAATATATGTAACACTTGTGGCTATCCTATTCAAAATGCAAATAAAACATTGTTGCCGTCAATACACCAGCCTATTACTTTTTTCCACCCCTGAGCTCAAACTAAACTGCTAAGAATAAATATTGGCCATTTAGATAATTTTCAAAAACCCAGTTTTCTAAATCTTTTTCTTGAATAACCAAAATGCAAAAATACACATTTATAATAGAACTTAAAGGTACTACCTTTTCTCAGACACGGGTATCGAAAGAGCTTTATTATTCCATAATCATCAGCTGTAACCATAACTTGCCCAATAAAATTTGCATCCACAGAATTTATATCATTTATATCTGAATATTTGGGCCAGATTCCATTAACTTCAAGGCCAGAAACACAGGTCCATGATGCCCACTGAATGCCTTTTAATTCTTCCTTGTTTGTTACTTCTTTTCCACCTAAGAACAAAAATGAAGAGCTATTTTTCAACATTCACTTATGCAATTTTAAAGAATGTGGGGGGTTTTTTTAATTCTTCAGAAAACATACCCAAGTTAGACAGAATTAAATACTAACTTCTAAAACTGTCTTGATAGAACATTCTCTATTATGACCAACAGTATCAGTAGTAAGGCTTCTCAAGAATACCTAACAGAAGATCATGCGTTTGGTACTTTACAGTTTTTATTATTTCTTGATATCTGCTTGAGCCTGTGTTATTTTTAAATGTTTATCAAAAAATACACGCAGCCATTCTAAGACGAAATCTGGAAAAATTCTGTTGCTGAACTATTCTAGAAATCTGGATTATTTAGAGCAAACACTGAAGAACTAATTCGGATCTGGCCAATGCAATTTACTGAAAATACCAATTTTTTGCTTGGATCCTTGTTACTTTATTTCACACCAGCTCTATCTGTAATAAGATTGTTCCAATCCCACAAAGTTTCATGTAAGAGCTTAAGTACTGGGTCTTCAGGAATGGCCAGAAGTAAAGCGCAGAAGCAACACAAGAACAATGCAAGCAAATGTAAAAGTTGTGAGTCAGACTGAGTACACAACTGCAGAACCTGAGCAGGACGCTGCCAACAATTCACCTCTCAGTCTTCAGTGGTAACAAAATTGAAGGCAACTGGGCTGGGTTTTTTCCTGTTTTCTTATTGTTAATAGGATTATGACTAATAGGAGGGGATGGGATGGGATGGGATGGGATGGGATGGGATGGGATGGGATGGGATGGGATGGGATGGGATGGGATGGGATGGGATGGGATGGGGCGAGGAGCTGCTTCAGGTTTGGTAAGGAGGTAAGTTTTCAACAGAAGGATAAGGCAAGGGAGAACACAAGTCAACTGTAATAACCAGAGTAAAGAATAGCCATAAAGAAAAGATAAAGCAAAATGGCAAGTAAATCAGAAAGGAAGATACAAAAAAACAACCAAACAAACAACAAAAAATCCACACACAAAAACCAAACTAACAAAACAAAGCAAAAAAAAAAACCCCATACTCGAGGAAAAGTTTAACTACTATAAAAAAAAATGGAAAGGAACTCAAGTGCCCTGTTTGAAGATCCTTCAGCTGTGATGAAGTAACTGCATGCTTTGACAAGGTTTACCTTGTAATCTCTTTCAATCACTAATCCATGTAAATGATGACTACTAATACTGGTTATATCCATGACTAAGTCCTACAGATCTTGTATTAGGCAACTCTAAGTTCCTTACTCATATAAATGAGTATATATTCCACTATAAAGTGGAATTTCAAATGTTACACAATTTCAGTCATTATTTTAAAATATTTAGGAGATTGAATCATATGCATATCACAGCTTCAATATCTCTTTTATTTCCATTGAGTAATTCATAACACTCTGGCATCCTTACATCAGGTACTCTTATTTTCTCTAATCCCGTTATATTTACAAATTCATTTGCATTCTGATTGTTTCTATCTATTACAAATTTCTCACTATAAAAGCTCTTTTAAGTTAAATTCCTTAATTCTGCTGCAAACACAGTTCTAAAAGACCAGATGACTCTTCCGAGACACAACATAATTTTTCCACATATTTTGAAAAACATACAGCACAAACAAACGATAATCCAGTCAATAGCTGAGCTCAGTTATGTACAAAGCTATTGCAAAATTGAATTTGAACGCAATAGTTTTATTTTTCTACATAAGTGGGTGCAAAGATTTCATTTCCAGAAAGAAAATAAATCTCTACCATGAAAAGATGCATTATAAAGAAGAGTAAACATGTAAGGATAAAAATATTTAAGTAACTTTGCCATAAAATTCTGTACTTAATCAAATATAGCAAATATTTATACAAAGTTAGAAAAAAATTTCTCTATAACCCCATGCTTTGAACCAGGATCTGTATGTCGCTGTTTTTACAAAACTACTATACATTCTTTCTGTCATAAGTAACAAATATCATAAAGGCAACTCAGAATCTTACTTGGCATCCTGTAAAAAAGTCTCTTCCCATTGCCATCATTGGTCTGTAAGTATTTACTGTCTGAAGACCAATCCATATGGGTGATGAAACTTAAAGATCCAATACATTCCCCAACTTTCTTGTATCGCTGAACAACACCATATATATCCACAGAGCTGTCATTGGAACCAACAGCTAGGAAATTCCCATCTGGTGAGTATTTCAGTTCATGAATAGCTTCTTTCCTGTCTTTGATATGAACAACCTCAGTCATATCTCTGTAGTACGAAAGAAAGCGCGTCATAAGTGTAGAAGAACTTTATCATAGCATCAAGTTCACAGTTTTACAAAACAGATAAAATTATGAAATAATGAAGTGACCTTTACCATCACATGTGCAAACACAACACTGCTATTTTTAGAGTTGGGTAGGGCTTTATTGCCAAAGAAGTGGGAAGTGACACCAGAAGGTGCTGCAATGGGCTAAGGGAGGAACAAAAGGGTCTACCAAAAAAATTAATCAGGTAGATTACCATATCTTTATTTACTCAGGGAAGAAAACTTCACTGGTATGAGACACAGATATCATTTTCCCTTCAAAACTGTGGGATCAGAGCAACAAGGCAGCACTGGTTTTGCATGTGTGATATGCTGACAGCAGCATTCCAACATGTGGAAAAAAATTTAGGAAGTAATAAAAATTTCTGGCTTAATAATTTAAGAATAATTAATAAAGCTAAAACTTAAAGTAAAACACTTCCTAGAACACTGACATTCTTTGCAAATAGACCAATAATACTTTTTCAAATGTACTGTTATGGAACAACAGGAACACATGTAGCACACACATTTTAAAAGTCTGAGCACCCTCAAGATCAGTAATTTAAAAGAGAAACTTAACTGATCTCCTTATGTACAGTCACTACAGTGTCAATATACATACATTTCATAAAAGCAATTAGATAATATGCTTGAAAGAGTTAATAACTTATCTATTTTTAATTTTTGCAACATACCTGACTCGAAGGACAGTGAAAGAGCCATCCTTCATTCCAAGAGCGAGATGGATTCCATCAGTACTAACCGCAGCACAGCGAATGGGTTCCTCCATATTGCACCGGGCAATCAGAGCATGATCTATTAAACTCCAGATTCTAAAATAAAGTAATAATTACAAATGTAAGGAGTGGTTTGTAGCTGTGTCAATAGACAGCATGAAGCCTGCCATTTCTGCAGAATGTTGGACATGGGAGTTCCTATTTTAAAATAATTTCCCACAAGGAAAATCTAAGACAGAAGTGAATTTTGCATACAGCAAAGAATACTTATATTTAAAATAGCAAGAAAATATCTATTGAGAAAATGTAGGGGCAAATTTTGTTTGACTTTCTGAATATAAAAAGAATGACAACATAGGACAACATACACTTTCAGACCACTCTGTGAAAATTCTACTATTTGGTTAATCATTTTAGCTAAGAAGAACATTAAAGAACAATTAATGACTTTGCTCAGTAAACGTATCCTTTCCTATTAATAAGTTATTATGCCTAATTCCTTACATTTAACTACATAATATGATGTCCTTTTAATAATAATTATTGAAACATGTACATTTTTTCTACAAGATACAACATCTATAATTTACAAGATATATCAGGAATTATAAAGCATTATTTCAATATTCGAAATTCAACTACTGTTTTGCTTAAGCACATTACATTTAAGATATTTAACAAAAATACCAACACACTTAATTTTTAAGAAAGAAAAGGCAGTTTTGACAAAAAAAAGGATGAATTTGTAAAAGGGAGTAATTTACTGGTTTTTCAGAATATAGATTTTATTTACTATGCATGAATTAAGTTTGATGAAACTCTCAAGCTAAAATTCACAGCATTTGAAAAAGTTAATCTGGTTAAGAGTAAAAATTTTAAGTTTTTATTACAATTTTTTTCATTGTAACCTGTGAATGATTAACTCCTGAAAAGGAAACACTTACAGGATACTGGTGTATAAGTGCTTAATGTTAGACTAAATTAAATTTGTCCAAATTTTGTAAATCTCATTTTTGTGAAATACACATTTCCACTATATTTTATTACTGGAGTACTAATTTTATGCATAACTTAACTGGTTCAGAAGCACTTCAACGTCACATCTTAATACCTTTAAAATGTACACAGTTCAATTAGGTTATCTGCAAAATGAGCTGTCTGTATAAAACCGTAGGCAGTTAAACAAGATTTAACCTGACTGATCGATCATCACTCCCAGTCATTGCCAGCGGCTTTGTAGGATGGACAGCCAAAGCCCAGAGCTCTCCTTCGCAGTGCCCCTGCATTATCAGGAAAGGCTTATTACGCTCATGCACCACAATTTCAAAAATTTCACTATCTTGCGTCCCGACGAGGATGTGGTCTCCTCTCCAGCAAACACTTCTCACAGACAGACCTGTAGAAGAGATTGTTACTGAGAGATACATCCTGAGAATTTGTGAAACAAAGGTAATAAAGCACAGGACAAAACATAAAAAGAAGAAAATGTCACAAGTATCCATATACCTTCTCCAATTCCTCCACTTACTCCTTTAATCTATTCCATATAACACATGCTGCCTCTGGAACATTAATTGTTCAAACTCAGCATTACAAAAATTCTAAAATAAAATGTGACCCTTATTTTAATAAAGGACACGTAGCCAATTCTTGTATTACAACATCTCTGACAGAGAAAGACAATAATGACATTTGCATCTGAAATTATACAATTAGTGTCTTTAATTTCAATAAAGGTAGCAGACAATATAAATTACAATTTCTGATCAAACCATGGACCTTAGTACTAGTTACATGCACCTAAATTATATAAATGATAGAAGCATCAGTGGAACATGCATATGTAAGACAGTCAAAGAGCATAATTCTCAGCTTATTTATGAGACGATCCCTTAAAGCAAATTTTTTAACATCTTAATAGGATCTGGGGTTGGGTTTTTTCTCATTAAATAAAAAATAAGTCAAACTGAAACAACATATAAAGAGATTAAAAGGGTTAATGATGGAATTTAGTATGCATTTCTAACAACTGAATTAGTTTTCAGGTTTACAGTGGAGGTGAGCACTCACAGGCTGCACTTGTTTGTAGATAAGGTTAGGAATAATAAAATGGAAGTTAGGACAGTTGTCCTGAGAATCCAGTCTTAGGTGCCTAATTTTAGGAACACACACCTTTTAAAATAGGCTGTATTTATTATATTCTGACACTGCAACTCAGTTTCAGGTGTAGATAACCAGATGGTGGCAATGCCTAACTTAATTCACTCTGCCTAAACACTGACTTCTGTGGAGAGCAGTCCAAGAATGATCTCTGAAAATCTACTCTGGATCAGTATGCTAGACAAAATTGTATCTATCAGATAAGAGAAATGACATGAGTCGATAGACTTAGTGGGCAAGAGAAAGGCTGTGGATGAGGTGTACCTGGACTTCCATAAAGCCTTTGACACTGTTTTCCACAGCATTCTGCTTGAGAAACAGGCGGCCAATGGCCTGGACAGGCATACTCTCTGCTGGGTTAAAAACTGGCTGGATGGCCACGCCTAAAGAGTGGTGGTAAATGGAGTTAAATCCAGCTGGCGGCCAGTCACAGGTGGTGTTCCCCAGAGCTCAGTTTTGGGGACAGTTCTGTTTAACATCTTTATCAATGACCTGGACAAGGGGATCAAGTGCACCCTCAGTAAATTCATAGGTGACACTAAGCTGGGTGGAAGTGCTGATCTGCTTGAGGGTAGGAAGGCTTTGCAAAGGGATCTGGACAGGTTTGATCAATAGGCAGCAACCAAATGTACAAAGTTCAACAAGACCAAGTGCCAGGTGTGGCACTTGGGTCACAACCACCCCATGCAACACTACAGGCTCGGAGAGGAGTGGCTGGAGAGCTGCCCAGCAGAAAAGGACCTGGGGGTGTTGTTTGACAGCTGCCTGAACATGAACCAGCAGTGTGCCCAGGTGGCCAAGAAGGCCCATGGCATCCTGGCCTGTATCAGGAATACTGTGGCCAACAGGACCAGGGAAGTCATCCTTCACCTGTACTTGGCACTGGTGAGGCTGCACCTTGAGTCCTATGTTCAGTTTTGGGCCACTCACTACAAGGAGGACATGGAGGTGCTGGAGCGTGTCCAGAGGAGGGCAACGAAGCTGGTGAAGGGTCTGGAGCACAAGTCTTATGAGGAGCGTCTGAGGGAACTGGGGTTGTTTAGTCTGGAAAAAAGGAGGCCGAGGGGAGACCTTATCAGTCTCTACAACAGCCTGAAAGGAGGTAGTAGAGAGGTGAGTGTGTGTCTTTTCTCCCAAGTAACTAGTGATAGAACAAGAGGAAATGGCCTCAAGTTGCACCAAAGGAGGTTCAGATTGGATATTAGGAAAAATTTCTTCACTGAAAGGGTTCTCAGGCACTGGAATGGGCTGCCCAGGGAGGTGGTCGAGTCACCATCCCTGAAGGTGTTTAGAAGATGGGTAGATAGGGTGCTCAGTGATATGGTTTAGTAGTGGACAGGTACAGTTGGACTCGATGATCTCAAAGGTCTTTTCCAACCAGACAATTCTATGATTCTATGACTGATTCTATGACTGATTCTATGACGCGCTTCTGAAAAGTATTTTTAACTATGTAGAGATTAAAAAAAGAAAAAAGAAAGCCTTACGTTATTAAATTTACATGGTGGGTTAGCAGGCTGGTCAGGTACATCTGCACTGATGTTTTAATTCTGAGAAAGCTAGCTTTCAAAGCAAAGCTCCTGATCGTGCCTACTTACCATGCTTTGCCTTCAAATGCACAAATAAGACTCGCTCCACAGGAAACAGAACTGAAAGATATGCTTCACTGATTGCACTCCAACTGCAATACAATATTCAGTCCACTGAACCAGACTAGAGCTAATGCCCCTCAAACACCGCTCAAAATGCGTATATACTATGCTACTCAACCCTCCACGCTGTTTTGCTTTACAGATTTGTTCCTGTTGTGCTGCACTGGTGAATAAAACCATCTGACCATTCAGCCCTATAATCTAGACATTATATGGCTAAATCATCTATCGTGATTAAAAAAAACCCCAACAACCAGAATCTTCGATGAAGGATGATTAAGACATCTGTTGTAGTAATTTGGAACTTCTTATGGTGGAGGGAGATATTTTGAAAAACAATTTGACTACCTGGAGAAATATCTAGAGTCAGCTAATTGCTCTGTGAGCCACTCACAGGGATACAGAACTTGAGTTCATGTTCATGGATGAAATTATCAAAAGGTGAGAGGTACAGGAGCAGCAGAAAATGCAATTAAGAAAATGAGTACAAGGCCACATAAATAAAGGCAATCCTCAAAAGGATACAATAAGAAAAAATTAATTAAGGGAAAAGATTCAGAAAACTGAATTTATTAAAGACAGGATTTTTAAAAAGCTATTAGCTCTGTCACAGGCATTTGACAAGTCAAAAAGATGAGGATGGACTTCACGTAAGTGATCAGGAAGAACCAAAATAGTTCATGGCAAGAGTCTGTTCCATCAAAAGTAGAGGGAACAGTATGGAGTGGAGAACAAGTCTGAGATAATGAAATGAGGAACAGCTTTCAACTACATGCAACAGAGCTGATAAACAGTAACTGAGTAAATTTAAATTTACGACAGAGTCACTGTACTGCAGGGCATATAAAATGCTTCAGTATATGTTTGTATTCTTTTCCTGACTCCCTAAAGCAACAGTATCTAGAACACTGACAAAACATGCTACAGACTGCTACATATAAAATTTTAGCATGACAAACTGTAACTGAAGTCATAGATTTATCTAAGTAGCGTTTAAAATACTACAAAATTATAGATTACTTCTAAATAGTTTTTATGAAAATTTGGATAACTAGTAAATGCACTTTCTGTACTCCACTGTTTCACATTGTAGATCTCATTGTTTCTTCTTAGTCCTTTTAAAGCATTATTGTTCCTTGTTAAAAACTGCTGTGCTACAGAGATGTGCATTTTACTGCTTTAAAAGAAAAAAAATCATCTCTGTGTTACAACTTCATAGTATGTTTTACAGTAACCATGAAGGACTATGTGACCTTCATACTAATGGGCATGATCAAACTTCTTTTCTACCAAATAGTTCACAGTAACATACATGAAACACACTTTTTTTCTTTAAGTCTTTTCTTGTTCAAAACTGGTAAATTTCCTACCTCACTGGTAATACAGAAAGTGACAAAACTTCTTTTTACCTTTATATCCCTGGTCTGTTTCCCTGAGATCAATCACAGTAATTGGTTTAAAATTTAAGTCCCACAAGCGAACACAGCCATCCCTGCCACCAGTGGCAAACCCCTCTTCGCATGCATTCATGCTGAAAATTCCTGCCTAAGGAGAGAATAAAGTTATTTTTAACAATATACACAGATTAGAAACACCAATATGGAAAGCAGAACTCTCGACCATGCCGGTATCGACTGCCTTCCTGTCTTCATACCAGTTACACTGATGAAAATAGCATAAGCATATCCAACTAATACAAGCTTCAAATAAGAAAGAGTCAGAAATGGTAACAAGCTCAAAACGAGCAGAATTCACATTCAATGACAAACAGTAAGATAAGAGAATTATTGCAATACTGTTTTCATCCTGATGATGATGATCGTTGTGATGCTGCTTCCTATCCTTAGGAAGAGTTTAGTTTCATATCCTCTTGCCTTAGGGTCTGGTCCAGCTCTCACAAATGTCAGCAGGATGATTTCCACTGATCTACGTTAGGCTTGGTTCAGGACCTTTGTTGCTATTACTCAGCTTCTATGCAACCAGGCAAAAAATACCTGGGATTTTTTTTACATTTTAAGCCAAGGAAGGCTGCTTTAAAATTCAAGTTTAGAAGCAAAATATAAGAAAAACAGTGATCACTTTACACCATTTAAAAATATGTAATATAAGCTCTTTAATTTTAAGGGTGGACATCAGGAAACAAAACCTAACACATTTTAACTCACTTGATATGTGTTTTCTTTGGGATAGCAAAGAGACAAGGATGATATGTCTATTACCAAAATAAAGATACACAGCCACTAGATTTGATGTAAATATGATACATTATCTAAACAGCATACACACTTTTTTTAAAAGTACATACACAACTCACTAGTCTTATTTTCAGAAGCAGCTCATGCATTTCAGTAGGAAAAGCTACTGAAAGGGCAGTTTTGGCTAATAAGCCTATGAGAAGTTAAAAAAAAGTTCAATATTTATTGAAAATATTTAATATTCAGCTATGACAAAAGAAAACAGGAAAGCATTAAAAATGATGGAACGGAAAAATCTGTCTCTAACTCTTGTCCAAAAGAAGTTAGAACAGCCAATCACAGACATACATCTTCTACAATATTGTTCTGAAATTTCAGTTTCTTTGGTTGAGGTTATAGATTTTACAGTAATGAAGCACATTAACCTCAAAAGTGAAAGCAATTTCCAAAGGAGAGACTGGCTTTGGGGGGAAAATAAAGCTCTACACTTACAGAACAAAACAGCATCCAGTGTTGTGACTTGCAAGAATTCCCAGGTACTCATCACTGTTCTCTCCTACAAAGCTGTTTTTTCTTCTTAAAGTATAACTGATGAAAATATCATCCTGGACTGATCATAATGAAATATGGACTGTGTTTGCTTCTCTAGCATTAGGTAACAAGGATATCATTTTTTAAGTTGAAAGAAATGAAAGCCCTCAGCTTCCACAAAAAAAGCTTATTATTACTAGAATGTCAAATGACAATCAAAACTGAAGGACTAGGGTGACAGAACTCAATTTTTTTGACATGTCATGTCCATTCTCAGGATACAAACTTTTAAGACAAGCCATATTTTCAGGAGTAGCACGTGCCTAAACAGAAATACAGTGGAATTTTTTAAGTCATAAGCAGATTAGAAGGCTAACTCTCATTATTTCTAACGTCCTGAAAATCCTCTGTTTCTTTAGGAGCCTAGAGATTTTTGAAAATACAACCCAAACTGTATTTATTTTTCTGTGTGTCTGTCTGTTTTACTGCATTAAGCTTTCAGCATCATTGAGCAAATAAAAGGCTAGAGGAATTTTGCCTCATTTTGTACCATACATTGAACTCTGCCCAAATTCTGGCATATTTAAACATTTTAAAGCTTTTTGAAATGCAACCTTGATAACAGAATCTTTTCTCTAATTAACTCCTTCCACAATCCATTATTTAATTAGTCAGTATTAAAAAAAGAATCAGACATTTGGCAATGTGGGAAGCTGGTTGAATATTCTGGAGATAAAATCAAGTGGATCCAGGATTAATCTGTTTTCCATTTCACAGAATATCTTTATCTTGAAAAGGACATACTGGTTGTCAAGGAGATTTGGCAGATGTTGTGCTTGCTCAAATGCAATAGGACATTCTCGTTTCAATCTGTGTGCCACTGGAACTAAAGAATTAGATGAAAACTAGAAAAAAGATCCCTTATTAATGGGGACTGTAAGGAAAGAACCTGAGCTTACCTACTCTTCGTTTAATTGTTAGCCCCACACTTAATGGAGAAAAGACAGTTTCTTTACTCTGGTAGATTGGCCAGTCATGATTCTTCAACTAAATCTTTTGTTTTAGAAACTATCCATAACTAGCTGTTAACTATTGTTAACAAAAACTTTGGAGTCTACAGGCTTCTCTTAATCCTTCAGCCTGAAATTATCACTAAGATAATTTGATTCCTGATGGTCAACAGCTTTCTAGCAGTAATGAGACGCAAACAATTGCATCAACTTTGTTTGATCCAATTGAATAATGTGAGCAACAAAGACTGATTGCACTCCTGAATCAATATAAAAAGTGCAGATAAAAGTCTTCCATCTTAAAAGTTACAAAGTTTGACATATGGACTGTGTTCTGCTACACATTTTTCATTGAAGTTCCCAATGAATGGGAAAATTCAAGAAATGACATCTCAAATTGATCAGCAGTTATCTCAGAATGCAGAGTATTTCCTATTTTTCCAATAAAACCAGTTGGTATCACATCTGTGTTCTCTCAAATTGGAAAAAAAAAGTTGAATGAGAGCAAAGGAGGAAATAAATACCCAGATCTACCAGAAATGATAGATGAAAGCTGGAGAAGTACAAGAACAAGTTGACAAAAATGGTCTGTACTGCAGGAATATTTTGCTACTGCTTGTACCTAAGAAGCTTCTGATAGCGAATTAGTCTCAGGTTTTCTATTGCTGCTGGACCTATCTTACTTCCAATGGACAAAAATCAAGTGTTAATTTATCTAAATGTAGTCATTTATATAAAATCCACCACACTGACTCTGACACTGCAATTCCTAAAACACAACTGCAGCTAGCTATAATTAGCATTAAGCTTGAAAGATCATATGGGAACTTCAGAAGAAACTGACTACTACTGAGCAATACAGAGACATTATAGCAGTTCAGTAAGAACTCCCGTGCCTCCTTTTCACTCCTACGCACAACTCAGGACATAGCTGTCAACATGTAAAGGAACACATATGTTGGATGCTTATTCTAAGATATTGTCTCTCCCAATATACACTGCATAACAAGGAAATGGATTGCAAACTTTAAGGTTGATGTCAGCGAGTTTACAGTGGAGAACCACTACTGTGAAATTTAATCTTCCTACCTAACAAATCACCCATTAAACAGTTTGTAAATGGGCATATTACTGTAAAAAAACCCAAAAAACAGTTGTCTATATGCCTCTCATTGGACAGTTACCTTTCAAATCCACGAGTCTAAGCAGTGGGAGAAAAACACTGCATGACTCAATGTGTTGGTACATGATACCAGCTAAAATACATTCATTTAAGTTCATTATATTGTTTCCATCTATATTTAATTAGTATTCAGCCAACTGACATAGCCGTGCAATAGTTTTAACAGAGTGCCTGTTATTTAACCCCAAGCCTGTTATTTAACCTCAGTTTCTGACATCAATCCACACAACTTTAATGTGTACTGCTGAAAGGCTATCTCAAAATAAATTATTCAGCTGTTGAGAAACCATCTTATGTACATTTACTATGCAAGGCAAAGGCACACAAGAATCTTTAAAACATAGTGTTTTTAAATAAGCATACTATTTTGTTTTAATACCTGAGTAACATCTTGTATATATACCTCATTAGTCATGGACTACTTTAAATTTAGAACATGTAAGATGATAAAATTAATAGAAGAATCTGCAGTCTGGTCTTTGCACTGGTACAAAAATAAGACATCTAATAAAAGATTTTTTCTAGTCAAAGTATATATTAACTTACCAGAAGGAGATGCACTGCCTACAAATAACCTCCTGAAGTACTACCAGTGCCAATGAACTTACACATGCTTTTATGTTGCCATTTTCTTTCTCCCTTTTAAAACTTTCATTATTAGTATTATTATTTAGGAGAGAACAGCAAAACTAGAATTTGAGTCTCCCATTGCCATCCAGTGTTCCCTGCACATGAACTCTAGGCCTTCACACTTAACCCCTGCTTGTTTCATAAATCATAGAATCAAAGAATGGTTTGGGTTGGAAGGGACCTTAAAGATCATCTAGTTCAACCCCCTGCCATCAGCAGGGACACCTTCCACTAAGACCAGGTTGCTCAAAGCCTCATCCAGCCTGGCCTTGAACACTTCCAGGGAGGGGGCATCCACAGCTTCTCTGGGCAACCTGTTCCAGTGTCTGACCACCCTCACAGGAAAGAATTTCTTCCTAATATCTAATCTAAACCTACCCTTTTCCAGTTTATAACCATTTCCCCTTGTTCTATCACTACCTGCCCTTGTAAAAAGTCCCTCCCCAGCTTTCTTGGAAGCCCATCTTGTAGTTTCCATTTTTTCCTACTTTTCACTCCTAATTCTACATTAATTGAACTCTCCAGTCCTCTTTCAACTAATTCTCCAGTCAATTCAACTTATTTGCTTTCAACATTTTTCTTCTACTCAAACTCAGGAAGGAATCTGCCAGAAACTCTTCTTTCCTCTGTCTACAGTTCTTAGTATTGTTGTGGCAGAAAACAGATAATCTGACTTAGCTGTGAACTCTTATTTTGCTTGTTAGTGTTAAAGTTGCTATCTGTTTCCTCAGTTGCTCATACTTGGAAAGCATGGTTTATTTTTCACATTGAATTACTCTTAAAATAAAAAATGCCTTTTCAGCTAGGGTAACTGTAACAAGGATAGCCAACCTTTGAAAGGAACCCATTTTCTATATTAATGCAGACCACTGCCAGCTGGATGGACTATATGCCCACATCACTAACGTGCTTTACAAAATGTTTTCCTTAATCTCAGATACCTAGTGTTTTTACTGCAAGAAATGAATACACAGTTCTTCATGCAAATAATGAGCCTCAAATAAATTTTTGGTTTAATTCAAGCCTGTTGAA
Source organism: Caprimulgus europaeus (assembly GCA_907165065.1). The sequence continues at coordinate 19,695,673 of OU015532.1, read as the reverse complement.
GAGTAATGATGAGGGAAGATACACAAGTATGCAGGGATGACAATTCCAACACTAGCATACTGAACAAAAATTTAGATCAATTCCCTACTATGTACATTCCATGCTTTCAACAACATATGCACATCACAAAGGTTATCGTTTACACTTGCATTTTTTTAAAAAACGATGGATGAGAAGGACATGTTTTATAAAATTAAGTACAAAATAACTGTAATATATGATGGTAATAGTTTAGTGTGGCTGAAGAGGCCCTCTTATTCCAAACTGCTGTATTTTGTGCTTACAATAATCTGACAATATTATCCTTTAAGGTAATATTTCATTGAAAAACAAGGTTTCATTTTGCTACAAAGTAAGCTTCCAGAAGAGATTTTATTGGTTTCCACCACCACCCCTCCCTGGAATTGGTGAGATTTGTAGTGACTCTAATCTCTTGTGAAAATGAATTCCAAAGCCATGGACTAGTGCCCCTATTTAATTTTCAGTACAGCAAAGTACAAGTGCATTGAGCCTAAAGGACAGAACCAAAAATAGAAGGGTAGATGAGATCTACTCCAAGGTCACCTGAGCTCTGTCCACTGATGCTACTGAAGATAAGGAGCACAGCACTCCAAATTTGATCTTGTGGTCAACAAAGAACTGACACAGCACATAAGGTAATGGAGCAACAAGCTTTCACCATCCTATGTTTATCAGTTTGGTCATTTCACACCGAAAAGCACTGCATTACTCTGAGAAATAAGAAGTTGCAATTCTAAATAATCTAAGTTACACACATGTAAATATAAATGACAGGTGTATCCCACAGCACCAAACAAGATGGGGGGTGGGGGCTACTTCCCTGATTAGTTTTAGATAGGAGACAAAGTGCACTCTTTCCTCTGGGAATCCAGGTCTGCATATGCAATAAAAGCATTTTAGAATTTCATTTCCCTAACTTCAGCATCAAAAAGTAAGCAACCATGTCACCTTAGGAAAATATAGAATAGAACAGAACGCTGTTGAACACTAAATATGAACACTAACACCAGGTACAGAGTAAGAATCAGGGAATATCTGAAGGCTAAAATATCCCCTTATACTTCTAGAAAGTACAATGCTTTCTGAAATTAAAATCAACCTCCAACCAGCAAATAATATAGCTTCATAAAGTTACCTTAGCAGTTTCATGTCTCATAGGTTAAAACAACCAGAAATTGATTGGTGTCCAGCCATTTTGTGAGTATCTTCAACTGGACAGAGATGTGGCTGGAGACTCCACAGCCTCTTCGTGGACCTGCTTCTTTGTTTCAAAACCAACTGCTTAAGTACAGGAGTCTAGGCCTTCTGAGATGCTTTTGGATTAATCAGACATCCACAAAAGTATGTCAGATAAAGCAGATCCATATTATTTGGGGGAGGAAGCGGTATATTCAACTCTGGTATATAAAATGTCACTATATATATATCCACACATGGGTAATTGAACATAGTAATACATGTCTACTCAGGGGTAAACTTAAATGCATTCCAGGCTCTATCAGTTACTAAGTTCCCCATCATTGACAATGGCAGACAGCACATAAATAGATACCTAAATGTATTTCTCAATCTAGCATTCACTTCCTACCATAACAGCAATCTTAAGCAACAGAAAAAGGAGAGGAAAAAAAATATATTCAAATTAGACACACTCAGTCTCTATCATTGAAAATGTTTAGGAACAGACCAGATGAACTTGCATCACTCTTTCCATCTCATCAGAAATCTAATTAACATTTTATATTAATTTAAAGAGATATACTTACAGCATGTGCTCCCTGTATTGTCCGTACAAGGTTGATTCCTTTCCATACATATATATCTCCATTCAGTGCACCAGAATATGTCACCTCATCCCTTGCACAGGCTAGGCACAGTATAGTTTGGAGATCACCAGTTTTGCCAAAAACACCACGTTTTGGTGTCAATGAATTGCCACACAAGCTCCAGAACTGCAACATAAAGCAATTTAAAAATACAGATATTTCAGTAACATCCTGTAATTTAATATGTACATCTGAAAGAGAAGTACCTTACCTCCAAAAGACATCATCATTCATACTCTTTTTCCCTGCTTTAGTTCTCCAGTTGGTTAGCAACTTTTTATGTTATTAACCAACTTTATCTTTCCATAAAATCAGCATAGCAGATAAGTTGGGAAGGAGTTTTGGGGTATCAGAATTAAAACAAATTGAAATTCTTTCAGATTATAATTTGTGAGTCATTTGTATCTTCAGTCATTTTTGAAAAACGCTTCCTAATAGAATTATCTGATCTTTCTTTGATGTAAGACTCCCACTTTGCAAAAGCTGCATTTGTACTTCATGTTACTTTTGACATTTAAAGATGCAATCTAAGCATGTAAATTTCTGGTAAGTTTGCTCTGTTTGAAAGCAGCTGGTTTTATTACAGACGTACCACTTCTCACCAGAACCACTGATCATGCAAAGCAGCCATCTAAGGCAGACATTTTTCAGAACTTTCTAATAAACCATTAGCATGTGATTACAGCAATCACATGAGAGTGAATTTCCTCCTAGGTGATCAAACATGTATTAATGGCGCCTAAACTAAAGATGTGCACTCTCTTGTCAGAGTACAATACTTGCAAACCAGATCTCCAGCTACGCTCTAGTTTCTGAGATCTCTGCAGACAAGCAGCACTTGCATATTCCCTTCAAACCCTCCTGTCCAAACATGTAAATGTGCACAGGCAAGGCAACAAACTGCAGGAGTAATCCAGTGCAAAATGTGAAAGTATTTATTTAATCACTGCTGACAGGTTGCTCTTACATTGTCTCACCGTGTTCCCTGCACACATGTTTATGAAACTGCGTCTCACAGCAAGTCTCTCTGTTACCAATAATCTGTTCAAAATTCTGAGCAGACACTCCAATTAATACAGGACAATTTAGGCAGTTACAATGAACAGATTTTGTACCAGCAATACTGTAATTAAGAAATAACCGTATACTGATTAGACAAATCCCTGTATCTTAACTAGTATTTCTTTAACCAAAGTACACCTCATAGATTATGTTGTTGCTTGAGAAGTAACTTCACAATCACTGCACAAATCAAACACCTAGCTTCAATATGGAAATAGGTAATACATATAAGAAAAGTAATTCTTCAATATCAGTTCACTTGGAATTATCTACATAACGTGACTAAGTAGTATTATAATTTGCATAAAATAACATGAGGAAAAATACAATAGTATTACAAACATGAAAGTAATTATTGATAACTGAAAGAAGAAAAGGAAGGGATGGTTTAAGAAAAATACACATCAACAAAAATCTCTTGCCTGATCAAATGCCTATAAATATGATTCAGATTTTTAGTTATTGTCTTCTCAAAGGAAATACCAATTTTTATTAAAATGCTATTGTTATTTTAAAAGGCTTTATAGATCCTTAGAAGTTGCTCAAATGAACTTTTGCTTATCTAAATAGATAGGTTTTAACATCATAAAGCCACCTTAAATATACTAAAATCACTGCAGGCACATATTAGCTCCCTATTGGCATACCGGTCATTCTAGATCTTTATTAATCAAGCTCATGAAAATCTGTAAATGACATGCTACACACTATGTTAATCAAAGACATATGCAATCTAGTCAACACACTGAACACTTTTTCCAATAAAACACTAGTACAGATTAATCTAAAACTTCATTGTATAAAACTTCATTTTTCCCACCATAGGAACCTACACATAAGAGCAATACAGGACTTCAAGCTGCCATCTACTGCTGTTATGTGGTAACACAGAAGACAGTGCGCGGGAGAAGTCAGTGACTTTAGGGAACAGTTTATGGCAGTGAAACATAGGTGACCCTGCTGACAGAGTTAAAGCTAAAAAATAAGCCATTTCTGCACAGCCACTGGTACATGGATCAAATAAAGCAGAGTGCTGCACAGAAACTCTGCTTGAAAAAGACACGAACTGTCCAAATTATGAATCCTGTAACAGGTACAGAGTATTCGGCAAAATAACAAAGGTAGGAATAGCAGCAGGGAAAATAAAAGAATTAAAAGAATAATCAAGTATTTTCTTTTCTCCTTCCACTGTATCCCCACAATCTCTCAAACTCTGAGAAATGGGTTTTCAATTAATTTCATTTCTGCAGTGCAACAATTTATTAATCGTTCAAGAATCAGGAACTTGAGTACCCAGACTCACCTTTAACGTGTGCATCCTGACTTATGCTACTTGGGATTTCAAACAGCATATTTTAGACAACCTACATTTTAAATTATACTACAATCATTACATACAATGTTACTGACAACCATTTCATTCCTTCTGCACTCCTTCTGTCAGGGCATGAACTCTTGAGCAGAGATGGTCTGTTTTCCACTACACAGATCTTGTAAAATGTTTAGCGCAGTCAGCTGTTTTCCATGACTGCAGTTCCTAAGAAGCAATATTATTCTTACAGAGGACTTTTCATATTATAATTATATATTCCTTTGAGATTCTATTTTTATGTATTTTATAGACTATACACTACTGCAGCTTAAATATGTTATGAATCAACATTTATTTCATTACCTTGATGTGTTTTACGCCACAGCTGACGAGCTTGTTTGGCTGGTACAAATCCCAAGAAATATCAAATATCTGCATTAAAAAACCCAAGGATGTCAGCAGAGATGGTCTTTCTAGCTTGAGACAGTTAAAACAGTAAAAACTTGTAGCAAATTAACAGGTAGTCTGAAATGCTTTTAATGGAACTATTGGAATGACTTTTTTATCCCCTCATTCATATACCAGAACTGCAATGGATAGCTCATTTTAGTTCTGTTTGCCCTTTTTCCCACTCCACCCCCACCTTAGAGTAATTACAACACATAATAAAACAATATAAAGGTTCATTTATGGACTAGAAAAATTTAAGAGATTACTTGCATTTTGATTTCCCATGTGCGGATTAGGTCTAGAAAGTGCATTAATTTTGCACTTCCCTTACATACTTACAGCCTCAAAAGCTATACACAATTAAACAGCAAGTTACTAATTTTATTTTAGAAATAAATGTATATATCTTCAATATCTTCACATATCTTAATACATATCCAAGCTTCATGCAAATTCAATTTCCAAAACATAAAACATTTTTTGTTCAGACATACACAAACATGGTTTAACAAACTAAAATTACATTGACACTCAAGTTCTTTAGTTGCACTTACTCTGTCTGTATGACCAGGAGCCATTGATAACAATTTTCCTTTTCTCCAGTCCCATACACAAACTGTGTTTTTCGAATCCAAACCAACTGAGACCAAACGCTAAAAAATGTTGAATAAAATAAATAAAAACCTCAATATATTAATGAAAGCTAGAGTCATAATTTTGAATAACAAATTCATAACATATTTGAGTTAGAAGCAGTAGCTACATTTCAATATAGAAGAAAACTAAAGATACCACATCTTATGCCAAAGCTTCCATAGATGCATCTCTTCAGTTACGACATTATGATCATAAAAAATTAAGATCATCTCTGCTAACAACATATTTCTGATTTAGAATGTTTAATATATAAAATTATATATAGTACACATGGCAAGCAGCAGTCAGGAGACATTTGCAAAAAAGAATAATCTCAGTGAAGTTAATGAAACTATATGTGTTTACCTTTAATTACATATAACTTGCAGAATTTAAGTATTTATTTTAAAAGTTCAGGAGATACAAAGAAAAAAAAATTCTTCATTCTTCTTGGAAACAAACAAAAGACTGAAAACAGTTAAGAGCTTTAAGAGTTTTTTTGCTTAATTCTTCAAAACACATATGAGTAACTATTCCTTTCTGAATCCTTTCTCAAACTAGTATCCAACAAGATCCCGAACATACAAATTTCATTAAGTCTACATTACTCAGAAAGAGCCTGAAGCCAGTTAAACTGTAAAACCAGGAAGGACAAAAAAAAACTGTTCCAAGAAAATAAAGAAAAATAAAAGTCTGAGATCTTCCTGTGCTCTCCAGTCTGTCTTGTCTTCATCTGTAAAGATACTCTGCACAGATTTCTTGATACAAATCATTGACCATATTAGCCAACAGTACACTTTTGCTGTATCTGTTAACCAGTCAAAATGTTATTTTTCCTATAGAAATTCTCAACAGAAAGACAAACAGTACTAAAGAGCAGATAAAAAACAAGAGCAATTACGAGTTTTGTTTTTAAATAAAATTGTCTTTTTGTTCAGTTTATGCATGAATTGTGACATCTTAATTTTGATAAATGAAAGCTTTGCAAATCTTTAGAACAAAGCTTTTTTTCACTGTTTAGTAGTTACTACCTACACACACTAAAGACAAACTTAGTTTCAGTTTCTACGTAGATTACCAAAGTGAGTTTGTCAAAGTAAAAGCAAATCCCAAACTTAAGTCATTTTCCTCCCCAATAACTTAGTTTCTTTACTGTCTGAAAAGCTCCAAGATATGAGAAGAAAAAGGAACACAAGAAAAGAAAGATAAATACAATTGCTGTCAATGCTCCCTATTTATTAATGACAACTTCAATTTTTCAGATACTGTAAAGTCCTACCTTTCTATTCCGTCTTTAAAAACATTCTCAGAAGGAACATTTCAATTCAAGCTACACTTCCAAGCAGCCCAATTCCAGTCCTACTACAGAATGAGAGGTGCAAATGTAGACTAGTTTTACAATTACTACATACCAATCACAAAAAAATCTGAGTGATGCCTTTCCAGACACAAGCTGATACACTGACTTCTCAAAAAAAGAGATTAAATTATGTTTTCAGTTTTTCTAAGAACTAAAAAAAATCTTGTTACCAACCAGCACACGCCCACTGCAGAGTAGAGCTCAGAGGAGAGGAAAAAAAACAGCAAGCTCAGGGAAGAATGTACCATAAAGCAAGCTGAACTTCTCTCAACACCAGGGAGACAGGAGGTTAACCTTGGTTCTAGATAACACAGCTGCAACAGTTAATCATCAGGTTCCGCAAGACCATTAACAAAGGATAATAAATAAAGAACAAATAATGTCTTTCTGAGGTAGCCAGAGCAGTTAGGGGTGGGGAGGAGAGTGTACATGTGTACAGTCCAACATGAAGTATAAAAACTGAACAACTAATAAAACAAACTGCAAAGGCGGCAATTGGCTTGACCTCACTTAAATGCACATATTCCTTCCCAGTGACTGGAGATGCCCAGCACCGTGACAGTGATCATACAGAGACCGGTAATAGGAACCACATTTCTCCTGTAATTCACCTGTATATTGCAATTGCTTCTGTTATTATTTCAGTATATTGCTGCATCACTCTACTAAATCAAAGTCCCATATAATGCCAAATACATCAAATAAGCAGATTTAATATCAAACATTAAACCCTCTAAAAGAACCTGGTCAAGGACTCTGACAAATTTGGATTTAAAAGGATAGGCAAGATGTAAGCAAACATATTTTGCAGATCTTTCTGAACTGGATTTGTGTTTTGCTGTATTTCCACATGGAGACAATCCTGGAGACGCAGGTCTTGAGAAACCTGTATCCAGCTTTCCTTTGAGACCACAAAATTCTAAAAAATGCCATAAAAAAGGTGATCATATGGAAACGCTGAGAAAAGCAGCCAGCCTAAATTCTGACCATTTGTGGCTTTAAACAGAAGAATCGGTACTGGGTACCCCTAGAACAAATCACAGATCTACATTCAATATCTCTCCAATACACACAGGGGATGCATAACTGCTTTCTAAAAAAGAGTTAGGGGACTTCAATCCTAATTAGATACATTTTGACCTTAAATTACTAAGGCTGTTCAAGTGATGAAGTGACACAAGTTTACACAGACAAGAACAACACAGACAAAAGATATCACTGTGAAGTAGAAACTACATTCTAGAAAGAAGCTGACTCTACAAGTTGACTCTCTAAACAATGAGTAACTTAAATGATAAAATCTGTAGATCACTCCAATAAACTCAAAACCTCCCTACAAAAATTACAGCACGTTTTAGCAGCAACGAGTTACCGCTAGGTTTTCCTCTATCAGTGTTCAATGGAGCTCCACTTGATACTATCTTAATAAGGACAGCAACTGGTCTCTACAATACATCCTCACTTGAGAAAGCAGTAGGAAGTAACAGATATTGACCTTTTTAGCCAGCAAAAATTACTGAGAATATAGCTAAATCTGAGTATCACGTTGCAAGGCTAAGCGGGACGGGAAGAAGTGCTGCATAAGATGAGAGCACAACTGCAGAAAGGACTTCAGTGGCCAATAGCTCTTCAGCTGCTACCTAATTTGTATTTTCCATTTCTAATACAACAATCAAGAAAGCTTCTTTACTCACAGGTTCAAGTGCCCAGTAAAAATTATCTCCCTTACAAGTAGCAGCTCTGAGAATCAATTTAACACTCAGAGAACATTTTAAAGTAAAAAAATTATTATCCAATAAAACCTTTTTCTTGACTCTTAAATCCAGGATACATGAGTCTGAAAAAATCAAAATGTGGAGAGACACCAACACATGCAAAATGCATGACAGAGAAGGAGACACTGGAGTCCAAGATGAGTAACACAACAGGACTGACATCACTTTGTGCACAAAACACCTCTGCACAGTGGAGGTTTGCTATTTCTAACCATTTGGTATAACCCTGAACTGTGGCCCACAGATAACAAGAACCTCCCTACCACCTCATCTTCATTTAAAACTCTTTTGAAATCATACTATTCTTGACAAATGAGAGTATTTGTCAGTCACTACTAACAATGCCAATATTTTTTCCTCAACTTGAGAATAAACAGATAAAACCTGAGGCAATACACTTCCTTAAAAGAAGAAAAAGCTACATAACAGGATTTCTGACAGATAAACAATTTATTTGAGTGCTTGAGAAAAGAATATTAATTACATACCTGACCATCTAAATCAAAAGCCAAGCAAGCTATACCATGCGTGTGAACATCTTTCAGAACAGATACAGTCTGCACAGTGTACGAGTCCCACACACAGATGTATGGCTCTTTTCCAACTTGACCGGTTGCCACCAACACACGTTCAGGATGCAAAGCAAGGCTGCCAAAGAAAAAGATATAAAATATTTTTGCATGAAACTTTAACATTGGTCTAGTTGGTTTCATTAATATTTTTCCTTAAGAGTTATTTTACAATATTTTCCCACTGATAGCAGATATTAACAAGTCATTTTGTATCAGTTTCCACAATAGCTGTAAAATTCCCTAATACAGTACATGCCACCACTTTTCTTGAATTTCAACCTTCAAGCCTTCTCCAATTAAACTAATTGCAGAATAGTCATTAATCCTCTGTTCCAAAATAGAGTTTATTAAATTAGGTCAGATTTCCATGCACTAAAAAAAAATGCCTATTTTCCCTTTCTTTCTATTTCTTAACATTTAAAAACAAAGGATGGACAACAAAGCTCAGTGTTTAGCTATTGACACATCTATCATCAATGGAGAGAGATATGTGTCTCCAGAAGTACTTCATTCCACATACTATTTGACATCCTTTTTATGAGAGGACTGAATAGCCTTCTGAAGTTATCTCTCCGCTGATCATACAGTAAGCCAAAGCATGACTAGCTCAGGCTAGATGTAATGACTAGACTGCAGATGACTAAACTGAAGTGAGATTAAGATTATTTTAAATGTCTTAATTTTAATATCGAACAATTTGGAATAGTTGATTTTGAATAATCATTAATTTTTCACATGTCTATCATTGCAGAGAATTTTCTCATAGTTCACATTTCAGAGTCTTTCCAAGTGCACAAAGGACTGTCACAACTGTTTTGTCAAATCTGGGACCAAGCTAGAAAGCATGTTAGTCAGCAAGACAGTTTTTTCTTTTGTTTATGCCAGCAAGCTGCAAGGACAGACATGAGGTCTGAAGAATCATATTTCATAACACAGAAAGGTAAGTAAGAATATATTCTAACAGGAACCCAAACAAGCTACTTGACGACATTTTACACAGACTAGGTATAGCTGTCCAAAATGATGTGAGAAATACCATACGTGAGTCAGGAGAATTTCAGAAGTTGGCTCAAAAATTTCCTCCCCCAACTAAACATAGAGTAGTGACCTCGAGAGACTGGCGGACAGAACCACAAACATACACTAAATGTATTTATCTTCTCAACATCACTTGGAAAGGAGATGAGCGCTTTGCAATGGGAAGATGATCTTACACCTGAACACAGATTTTGATAAATGAAGTTCAAAGGGTGGAGACAAGGAAAGTCTATAAATGTAGAAGAAATAACCAGGATAAAGTTGATCAGAAAAAGAGATTTAACTCCAGACGTATACTTTTTCTCGGTAAAAAAAGAGCAAGAGAAAATCATGATAGAAGTTGCTTAATATTTCATTAAATCATACTGTACACTTAATACACTCTTATACTTTTTCTATTTTAATATAACATTTCAGCTGGTTGATACTGCTTGACAAATTCCACGTGCACAACTATAAGAGGAACCATTAACTTCAAAGTTTCTACAGAAGGTAAAAAGCCCCTGAACCTTTCAACTTTTCTATGGGAATTCCTCTGTCTACTCTGCACTATCCTCAGCCCTGGCATCAAGCAGCCAACATTTCCCTACTTTGCTTCTCTGGAATTAAAGAGTTATTTCTAAGGTTCGTTCTTTCCTTCTTTATTTGGCAGAGAAACTTCATAATTTAAAAAGAAAATGCAGAAAGGAGCTAGCAGGCAAAACTTACCACATTTCACTTCAATTCTGCCACCTAATCCTGACCAACACCTGCACATCTCCCAGAGCCACACAGGCAGATGATGCATGGGGAAAAATGAAAATCCTGCATTCAAAATTATCTAATTTTCACAATGACACCACAGAAAGGGAGAGGTAAGACAACACAGACAGCAAAGAAATTCAAGAAGAGAAAGGAAGTGAAAAGAATAAGCACTGGTGGGGCAGAAGGAAGAGGAAGTCAGTAAAACGTGAAAACACAGCAGTTTTATGATCGATCCACAACCTCTCCAATCCCATCCCTAGCTGTGCTATTCGTGCGCTGTGCAGTTTCAGGCAAGTGAAAACCACCCCACACCTGCAACTCTGAAAAACACTCAGGCACTAGGCCTGGACACAAACACGTGCAAAAGCAGCCCCATGCCACACACTTTCCAGCAACCAAAAATTAGCTTAGCATGTTTTTAACTAAAGACTACAAGTGATAAATGCAACACAACAGAGATGGAAGAGACAATGGTAAAGGCACTACCAAGGGCCAGGAACACTCTGTCCTAGCCCAAGCGTGCCAACTGATCTCACGCACAGCATCTTAGGTGAACATAGAGAAAGTTTCCTCTCCCAATTCATAAATAGCAAATAATAACTAATAGCAATATCATAGTATCAGTTCTTTCTATATCATGATATAAAATACTGGCTTAACCTGAGCTCAAATTCTGCCTTGATATGGGATAATGCAACACAAATGAAGCTCCAAAGCCTGCATTTTAATCACAACAGACAACACCGTAGAATCACCAATGTCCCTCCTCTATCACTTCAGTCTCTGTAGTAAATTGCTAACAATCTTTCTAAACAGTCATTGAAAGTAGAAGAAAATAAATATACAATAAATATTTTCAAATAAGCTTTTTAAAAAAATGCCAATATGCAGGGATTTCCAGGAAACTGAACAGCAGAGCTGTTGGCAACGGGTGACGAAATACTTACCTGAAAACACCTTCCCTCACCACTTCTTCCAGACCAAGGAGCAAATGATAGGTTAAAGTACTACTTGCAAGTCTTTTATCTCACTAGCTATCAGGACAGAGGGAAAAGGAAAGGATGGAAAGAGTTAAAGGACTATTATTTCTACTACCAACACTAAGAAAAGGCACTGCCACACTTTTTTTACACGATTTTCATATGAAACATGTTTTTCCTTAATATTCAAGTCTTGGCTATTATTACACCCATGGGGCACCATGCAGAATTTTTAGGTCTGAAATTTTGAGTCCTGATCAAAATTCAAGGATTAGACTCCAGTTTTAAGCAATATGGAGAGCCTTTTCAGTTATTTCATTGGACTATAAGTGATTAAGCAATCCCTACAGGCATAGCAATTCATTAAATAATATAGTACCTTGGTCTAACCCCTAAAGTAAAAGCATTGATACAACACATATTCAGGAACTTTCATTATTAAAACAGTCCTGAGCAGCGCATTGTAAATAGTTTCTTAGTGCAGAAAGAAAAAATATAACTGGTGCCCAGAAATGGAAAACCATAAACATTTGCTATAGAGACTACATTGACTCATGGGCATGATGAAGTTAACAGGATCAAACAATGAGTGGGAGTTGTATCTGGATACCCTGGGTAAGATCTCTGAGATATCTCTGCAGAGGTGTTAAGTGTACAACCACTGGGATGGTATTTTAAGTGGTTGCTTACTATCTACCCAGTCAGTCCCTGAGGACAGGCAGAAAAGCATGAGTGTGGCTCAGCTCTTAAAACAGCTTCCAAACCTGTTGAGCTGGGCTCTGTGTACTTAAGCACACTGACCCCCTCACATGGATTTTCTTGCATTTTTTCTCCTAGGGAGAAAGAGGAGATTGCTTAGTGGAATAAGCAGCTCTGCACTCAGAAGGAGAGAACTCATGTTCCTTTTACTGCCCTAGTAACGAAAGCTGGGATGACCTATCCAGGTGAGACTGCTGAAACTGTGCTTGCATCTAGCCCACACAGCTAGACTGGAAATATGTGCCTGATTTCTTTCCTCTTCCTTGAAGTTTGATTAAGCTGATGAATGAGATATCACTGCTTGTACAAAAAAGAAACAAATATTCCTAACAAGACAAGTTCTTCAAGCCTTCTTGCTTGCCTCTGGCCTTTCTGGCCTGGGCTTTTCAAGAACAGATGCTAGATCTAATGTAGTGTCTCTGAAGAAGTAGATACAAATGAAAAAGTCCAGAAGGCAAATGGATAGGCTAAGAAGCTCCCAAGTCAAATTAATTTTGAAATTCACTATAAAATTTGATACTTCTCAGAAGATTTAGAAGTAGAAAATTTGAAAAATCTGCCTGTCACTATTGCAACAAAAGCAAATAGCTGGACCTGTAGAGAAGCGAGATTTCCACTGATATCTCTGACTGACAGGTCTTTTCCTAGACAGATATTCAAAGCAGGCTGAAATACAGTATTACAATTTCAACAGCATACTGAAAAGTGGTATGGTTCTTAATTTAGTGCACTGAAACTCCCCTTTTATACTTCATACAGAAAACATTCTTTCTCCCTTTTAGAGCAGCATGTAAGCATTCCCACCATTTTGACCAGATCCATGCACCGTACAATATTTGCTAGATTAATGATATAAAATATTAACTGTAGCCTATGAAAAAAAAAGGAATAAAAACTGTCCATACTGCGTCTGTTTAGGATGAGACCAGAGACATGGATGTGACCCTTCAGTTTGTGTAAGGTTTGTAGGGGCAGAGGATCCTGAAGGAGAACAGTCTCTAATAATCTACTTTATTATAAAATAAATTAAGATTTTTCCATCTTTACTTGGCTTGTGCTGAGCATTACCGGGAATTGATTAATGCAGACAAGCTGTAGACAAGGATACAGTATTAAAGATGATGTTTCCTTAGCAACAATATTGGGTGAAAATCCAAGAATATATTCATGTGACTACTCCTGAGCTTCATAAAACTAGGGCACCAGTAAAAATGCACAAAAGAATACTGCAGTAAAATAACAGCATCTCAGATAGCTATTAACTGTGGTAATTTCAAGTGTGAAATTATTTCTATTAGTAAATACAGAAAAATATTTTCATTGTACACTTACAGACACTTTACATAAATTGTAGATGTTTTCTTATTTGCTGCCATTTCTCCGCATTTCTCCAGAAGGAATGACAGGAGAAACTACAAGCAGTTTCTGTCATACTATTTAAGTCGTTAAAGCAGAAAGAGCTGTAAGCAGGAAACATCTCCCATCAAAGTTTAAATAGATCAAGTCAGCACACTTACTTCCCATGGACAAAGCAAAGCAGTACTTAATCATGGAGCATCACCACTGTGTCTTCCACACAGTTCTTGCCATAGCACCGAGAACATCAAATACAGCTTCCTGAAGATTCCTTAAACTGTACAAGCAGCCTACTTCAAAGCAAGAGACTCTGAACTGGAGACAGGGAAGGTGGACTAAAACTGTACATTGATTGTTCCCAGCTGCAGTTTATCTCATTACCATTCCTTATTCACCCCTCTTGGATCTAAATGGTTTTAGATTAACAAGAAACATTTATAAGCAACCTAGAGAATCCTAAAAATCACTTTAGGCTCCTATCTGTTCCAAAACTCAGGAGAAGGTTTGGGGAGGGAAGACCAGAAGAACTGGTCTCCTTTCAGAGGAGGAAAGAGTTACAGAGTGAATAACTGTAACACTGATGTGAAGTTCCCAACTCATCAAATATGAAAACTGAGGAAAAATATTCTGGGAACTATATGTCACGTTTCACAGATGACCATTTTTGTCTTGCATGCTCACGTCCTCACCTCTTCCACTGCTGAGGAAAGGACTGGCTTAAGCTTTCTAGTAAAATAGTTACCACCTCTAGAAAAGAGATTAATAATAAAGATATTTCCCTTCTTTTCAAATAGGAAGGATTTTACCTGTGCCAACAGAACTCATGTTTTGGCTGAGCAGGGGGTTCTGTGGTTTTTTTTCAAATTCTACATGATCTTGACACTTTCATCACCAGGTTTCCACTATCTGAGGAAAGTTTATTTTCTAACATGCCCCTTGAAAAAGAAGGCAGCAAAATTACTTGCATTTTCCTAGCAAAAAACTCTTCTCACAGAAAAGCCAGAAATACCACATACTTCAAATCATTTGGAGATAAATTTGCTAAGACAATGTCCTATTATCTTTTACTAACTATTCCTGTGAAATAAGCAATTCTGATTATAATAACTGGTGGTACAATAATACGACATATTGAAGCCTGAACGTAACCAAGGAATGGAATCTCACCTAAAAAAATATCCAATTTTCTTCTTTCCTCACGAGACAATGCAAGGACTTGAGACCCATTCTTTAAACCATTATTAAATACAAAGTGTCAAACATAACATCCCCAGTACCAGCAACAACAAAAAACAAACAAACAACAAAAAAATTAATACAGAAGAGTAAGATTTGCAGAAAGAAGAGATACTGCAATCTCCTGTCAATAACTTAAGCGGTAAGAAGTCCAGCTATTCAGCTCCTCTGGGCCACTACAAATGACTTGGTCAGTCACAAAGTTAGAAACCACTATTCACTCCTGAATACAAGTGGTCAAAAGTATACAAAACTACCAAATGATCACAGATTAAAAAACTGAAGCAGCCTAAAATTAAAGTGGAAATACTCGTTTCTCATTCTAAACAGGTTACAAGCTAAGGAACTACTTAATTAGCTTAAGTAAAGATTATCACGCTGTAGCCACTTATTTATGTGGACACTGGCCATAAAATCAGAACAGATTTTATTTCAAATAAAGTTTTCAATGAAATACCAGCTAGAAAGGGAAACTGAATGACAGAAATTCTTATCACAGTTATAGTCACTCATTTTTCAGTGCATGAAAACTCACTGCACTGTTTGCTGAACTAAAAATATACAAAATAAATGATTTAAGGTTAAAGAAGTGCTTACTCCAAATCTTTTAGGCAGTAAATTTTCAAATATTTCTTTCCAGAAAAAGGTTATTTTGGATGCTTCTAACCTGACAAGTTAACCAACTAAACTTGCTTGAGGTACAAAATTCTCTTGTTTCTAAATCTTTCACTAACATGGTAAAATCCTTCAAACAACCCTTCATCCAGTCATTACTGTTTGCTTCTTCTCCATAAGAGATTTAAAACAGTTTTTAATTGCTAGATTAATCTTCCTTCTATTGTATTTGAAATTTATACCAGGTCTTGTAGTATTACATAGAGAAAAAAATATCACAGATTGTACAATTTTCTCTCATACTTCTGAACAAGTAGATTAAACAGCAATTCAGTCTTCTCTCCTATGGGCTATATTATGAAAAACCTCTCTGAATATGTGAGCACTAATCATCTGACTATTCAAGACTGGAGTCACAGAATAATTAGGGACAACTTTTGAAAAGTTTTTCTTTTATACAGAAAGGTCACCCTGATAAAATTAGCAGTTGGTTTAAAATAAGGAATGGTGGGAAGAAGGCAGTGGCAGAGCTGCTAGTGAAACAAGCTGAGATAAGCACAATATTCTGTGCTTCAATAGACTGTATTTCATGACCAACCAAAGAAGGTTTAGAGCTGAAGAGAGCACTAAGACAATCTTTATCTTGCCAATTCTGGAGACTTCAGATACACCAGATTTCTTCCCATGCTCTTGAGAACACCAGGCCTACAGGTGTTAGTCATAGGTGTTCACCTATAGAAAAGGAAAGACAAGGACATCTGTAAGACCTGTCTCAAATTTAGCATCCCAGCATCTAACTCCATGCCCAGAAAAGTGAAATGAGCCAGGATACCGCTTAAAATTGGGACATCATCTGAACCATCATTTGGAAAAACTATAAAAACCTGATGGAGGCCACAAAGCAAAAGTATTTACATGAAAGACTGCTAAAACAAACAAAACCCCCACAAGAACCAGAAGCATAAACAAAACAGGAAAGAAGCAGGGAAAATGCAAGAATATTAAAGGGATTCCGCGGTCAGTGTGTATTTGGTAGGCAATGAATGCTGTTGCACATGTGGGCTCACAAATTAATTACTAAAAACCACTAAAAAGGAGAAGGATAAAAAGCATTCATGAACAAGACTTTCAAGAAAATACAACTATTCAGCTCTAAAATTATGTTTATCTCAAGAATACTGATCCAGTTGTCTATTCCCAATGAGGTAATATAATGTATACTCATTATCATAAGCATATGTTGTAACCTGCAAAAGACAAAAATCACAATTACTTATAAGTTAATTTATTACTGAATAATGTTCCAAAGGCTATTCATTTTTATGTTATTAATTTCTATGGTAGAAGAAACAATTAATAAAGCAATAAGTAAAAAAGGAACCTGTCACTAAAAATGCAAATACCATCTAAAGTACATCCTCAATCTAAAAAATACCAAACCAAACATTAACCAGTTCTTCAAATTTTTCTGTTATTTTTAGCTAAAAATGTCACAGTCACCACAATAAATCTTCAGGCAATTTCCAAACGCTGTCAGATGCCTTGTCTTGATCTAAGATAAAGCATCATTCACCTTGCTTGCTCTTGTAGAGGGATTATAAACAGGGAATGAGGATTAACACAGTTCTAAAAGTCACGAGAAGGTTTATACAGTTGTCAGCTAACCAAAACATAGAATTAATCCACACATTCTGCATGCATGCTGTCTTGATAAAATGGAGACATCTCACCACTACATAAATATTTTTAAGTGACTTCTACCCTTAAGTATATTTTGGGGTTTTTTTCCCCAGCTGCATGTACTTAGAATGTTTGCATGCACCTCTATCGCAGTCTGACATTTTCAGGAGCTTTATTATTAAAATAAGTTAAGTTACCTTTAATTCAGAAAATTGAAGGGTTACTGTTATTTTTAACATTAAATCCAACCACACTTAGTCACAAAAAATGTACCATATAAATAGAAAGAAGCAAAGCAGTAAAACAATTCTTTTCTATCTAGTCTTTTAGAACACTGTTATAAAGCTTTATCATATCTACAAATTTAATTCTCCAATTTTGGTAAAGAAAATACAATATGCGATCAAGAGTGAAAAGTGTGAACTAGAGGTGAGAACACAATAATTTTAGTATACCTATGAGTACTTTATAAATGTGATTTTCAGCTTGGACACATTTGCTTTATTATTAAGTCTGGTCCTTTGCCGCAGTTTTGTTTCTCTTCTCTTCAACTGAATCCTTCACCTGAATCAGGCACTATATTTACATATAATTTTATGTCAAATGTCTAATCAATACACTTTGTATGAAACCAAAGGAAATTTAAATTGTAATACATCCTATAGCCAACACAATGTAAAAGGCAAATGAAAAAATTCCTTGCATGTCATCTGTCACAGATGTGGCTAAATCATCAGTGGAAATACCACTTGTGGTACCTATAAAGCTGATCACTTTGTTCAAAATAACATTATTCTCTCCAAAGTTACTGCACTAACTCTTTGGACACATTTCTCTTGACTCTTGAATTCAAACCCCCAAGAAACATCCACTGCAAGTCACAATAATCCTTGTAAAAAGGAAAGCTCAAGCCTGAACAGCACATCAGGGTCTGCTGGTGTCCTCTTGTGCCGGCCACAAATCCCACCGACTATCCACCGACTAAGCACAGGTTGCTCTGCACGGGTGTGCAGGTGAGAATTTTCTGAAGACGAGGCCCTGGTTCTGAGACTTGCTGTGCATCCCAGCAGGTTTGTTAGCTGGACTGAATGCAGAGAAGTCTCCTAGAACTATCTAAAGCATATGTTTAAGATTCTTTTATTTCCACATAGCTACCTTAAAACCTAGTAATTCTGTTTATATTTGGACAGTCTAAAGTAAAAAAAACAAAACCCACCTGTGAACAAACTGGCTTACCTCAGCTCAGAAAAAAGAGACATTTCAATTCACAACTCAAGAGGAGTTATTACTCCCGTTGTATTAATCCACCACTTTTCAGCATCGGAACATCATCAAGATGCAAAGCAAAGCTAATCCACAGACAAAGCATACCAAGATACCTCCAAAAATATTTGAGCCCCCGAAAAATATCTGTCAAAGACAATCCCATGAACATTTAAGTAATAAGAAGTTGAACATCGCTGTAAGGAGTAAAAATAAAGGATTTTTTTTTGCTAAAAAGAGAGAAAGTAACATGTTTTTACAGCAAAAGAATGAGACTGATCAGGGCATACAGATATGGATCTTGGTCCATCCTGTCTGCAGGCAAAGCCATAGGCACTATAAAGAAAACTCCCTGAAGAATCTTGGAGGATCAAGCAGTGACATGAAATGAGAAAACTGTGAAAAACAGCTGGAAGGATTGTCCACTGTATCTTCTGAAGTAATAACTGAACACCCAGGACTTTCAGAGATCATAAGCATCAGGCACCATCTTACAGATACTATTCAAAATAAAAGGAGTCAACCAGGAAGCCTCTTGATAGTAATGAGTATTTCCAGCTAAAGGATTCCTAGTTAAAGGAATGTCTTTTTCAACTAGATCGATGAAAGTTATTCTGAAGAGAGATATATTCCTCTAGAGATTTAATACTACAGGTAATCCTCTAGCAGATAGGTAAAATAACAAGAAAAATTGCTTTTCTAACAGAAATAGTCACGCAAAGACATTCTTGTTTTAAATGTAACATAGAAGTGGAACATCCCACTTATCTCCAAAACAGTAGATATGTCATGAAGGGGCCTTCAAAGGACAGACTTTCTTCATGTTCACAGGCTGATGAAGATGTTTTCAAGAGCGCTTTTGCTTAACTCAGGTATCAGCTACTAATGAATATCAAAGTTTTTCCTCTTTCTTAGTAATGCTGACACCACTTTCGCCATTTTCATGACCAAAATTGAAGCAGAAAGACAAAAACTTTAAAGTAAAGGTTGTCAACAATAAAAATGTTCCATATATTTGTTATAAGATGGTGCACAAGCTGAAATTCTTTGTGGTTTCTAGCTTTTGCAATATATAACTGAGAGGTATTATAAGCCTGGCTCTAAAATTCAATCATATCGTTTGCTACCAACAGTTAAGGCAATCTTGGTTGATTCTGCCCTTTTTTGTGCAAATCAAGCACTGCATTTTGAAAGTCTATTACTACCATAATAGCTATAAGAGCAATACAAATATTAATATTGGTTATCTCTTGTAGAAATGAAAGTCTTTCATAGCCACTGGAGTAATCAGAGCAATCTGTGCCCTAATGCAAGCAATTTTTATGTACATTCTGTAGGGCACTTTAGTGCAGCACCAGGAGAAATTACTACCCCAGATGGCACTCACATCAGAATCTCACTGCGTAGGAAATCCTGACTATGTGTATTTTGAAGAGGACACTCAACAACATTAGGTTCAACATTCAACTGAATTATTAAGATAGCCAGGGGAACTTTCACACTCTGCCACATAAGTTCAAGGAATATTATAACTTTATTTTACTTTTCAAGTTATTTCAAGTGCTCAATAATTTTGTCTACCATGTGAAAGTACCAAAAGCAACAGATTATTCCCAGTCAAATAAATATATTGTGAATAAACCAATTCCCTTGATAATACTATAATAGCATTATAATTCTAAGTATATCTTAAGAAATTTAAGTTTTAAATTGAGCATATGAATGATCCCTATCAGTCCAGAGTAGATAGTTTTGCCACTTTTATGAGCAATAAATTATTTTTCTTTTAAAGTCCTTGATGCTATTTAGGTCCCATAGTGCTGTCCTAAATCACAAACTTAGCTCTCTACATGACAAAATAATATTTTGAAAAACTGGGTAAACTATATTTTAAAGTAAAAAAAAAACAAACAAAGAAAACTCCAAAACCCTGAGATACTATAAAATGTAAAACTAAATTCTCCAGCTTTTATATATTTATGTCAATGTCAGCTTAAATTTTAAAAACCCGAAATTACAGATGACAAAATGAGAAATAACTTGTTGTTGTTTGAGGGAGATTTTATAATTATTTCAGGTTTTGTTTCAAGTGATGTATGTTTTTTAAAAAGCCTACAGTGCTTGTTGTAGTAATTCAGTAAAATCTAAATTCATTTTTTGATCTGTCAAACAGAACTACTATACTACGTTTTTCAATCTAAAACATTGCGGGAGTGGGGGGGGGGAGAGAATAAATCAGCTTGTAAATAATTCACTTTTAAACCTGAAGTTTATTTCATGTCTTAACTGAAACTTTAAATATTGCATTAAAAAACTCAAAACATTTTGACTTCAGACAAATCTTTCAAAAGAATTATTTTATTCAAACATCATAATAACACTGTAAACACAGTAACAAGTTAACTTCATAATGCTGTTAAAAAATCAGCCAGGAACACAATTTACTTTCCTGCCTAGGTAAGCAGAAACATAATTACTTTGACTGCAATTTGGAAAAGCTAAAAGATTAGGTCAGACCTCAAAATTTCTGCAGAAAATCCTTTAAAATTTTTAATGATCAAATATTATGAAGCCTTTGATTATACTTCCTGTTCTTCTCTGACATTGTCCTAGAGCCTTCATGTTGTCACATTAGTTTTGAGAAAAACAGCCAACTAGCAAATCAAGAAAAGCATTTACTACAGCACAAAGATGTTTCCTCATCCAAGTACGGACCTGATCTGACCCCGCCTGTGAGTGCTGACACAATCAGATCAGAAGGTGATGTGACTGCGGGCTATGGTGCATGAAGGCAAGCTCATAAGCCTGTAGCTCCTTGCTGTGTCGATCTACTTTAATCAACTTCTAGTATGGTTTGTTTAGATGTTCAGTTCTGGTTAGATAGTTTTGGTATTTCTATTTGTGTAGTTTTAATTAGGAAAAAAAGTTTTCAATGATATGCAGGCATATTAAACAACAGGTACACTCTAGTCCCATTTCAAAACTGAATCCAGGAAATACTTTATTCTGTATTCCTAAAATATTTTTGTTTTATCAAATGAATCCAAGCAAAAGATATTTTAAAAAGATGGCACACAAAGCTCTTGGGGGGAAAAAACAACAACAACAACAAACTGACTTATAATGAAGCTTCGACAATAAATCCCTCAAAGAACATATTCCAGCCTGGTACAACGTGTTCCTGAACAGCTCTAGAACTAACCAGAAAACTTGGTTTTCCTCATGGAAAAAGCGGATCATTCTCTCTCCTCTCTCCCTCTGATCTGTTTATAACATGAAAACAAACCTTCCCTCCAGATTTTTACACATTTGACAATTTGAGATCACCTAACAAGAAAAGCTTGACAGAGTTTAACTACGACTTCATCCTTGTGAACTGTGGCATAAAATGAAGTGGTCAGCAGAGTAATTATCTCACTCCTTGTCCTAGTAATTAATTCTGCTGTAAGAAATGCCATTTTGATTGACAGTCAAAAGATACTTCAGCTAGAGGCTCACAGGAGGACTGATTATTTTAAATATGACATTATTCAGGTCCCATTAAGATATGAGTTCTTTAATGGATGGAAATAAAGTGATTAAGCTCTTATAGAACATCTGGAAATGACAAAGCCAGAGTAGATGGATTTATAAACAAAATGGATGGATTTTAGTATAAACTAAACAAACATAGCACCATATAAGCCTAAGAATAAGCTAAGGAGAGGATTTGATTTTTAAGTTGCAAATCTAAACTTTCTGGGGAAAAAACAATCAGTCCCTCAAAATATTGTATTCAGAAAAGGCAAATGCCTTATTCACAAAGAAGTACATTAGCTTGATGAATTAATCTATTCAAGTGATTTGGGTTGCTGTAATAAACCTCTCGGAATGGTACATATGACATGATTTCAGCATTACATTGCTTTCATCCTTTAGAGCAAGAAGGTGGTTTCCTCATCAAGAGTGAATGGAGAATGAACCCCAGTTGTCACATTTGAACAGGGATGCACCAGCACACACTCCAAAGCCTGCTATTCTTTGCAGAAATCAAACTATTAAAGCTCAATCAGGTTTCACAGTAAACATTCCATTGCATATCAAACAACCACAATCTATTCTCAATGTCTAATTTTCAAGAAAAAATAATTTCAAAAATAATTTCCTTAACTATAGACTTACATGAAATTATTTTTATTTTAATATTCATGTGGGAAGAACAATATAAATGGATGTTTGTAGTCAAAATCCTGAAGCTTTGGAATGGAACTTCAAATTCTGGAAGTCCCTACTGTTCAGCCTGGGGCTCCAATTCTGATTTTTGGTTGGAAAGTCCCTTGACCTGCCACTGGGCACCACTGAAAAGAGCCTAGCTACAGCTTCTTTACATTTTCTCTTCAGGTATTTATATACATTGGTAAGATTCCCCCTGAGCCTTCTCTTCTCCAAGCTAAACAACCCCAGTTCCCTCAGCTGCTCCTCATACGACTTGTGCTCCAGGCCCTTCCCCAGCTTTGTTGCCCTCCTCTGGACACACTCCAGCACCTCCATGTCTTTCCTGTAGAGAGTGGCCCAAAACTGAACACAGGACTCAAGGTGCAGCCTCACCAGTGCCCAGTACAGGTGAAGGATGACTTCCCTACTCCTGCTGGCCACACTGTTTTTGATACAGTCCAGAATGCTGTTGGCCTTCTTGGCCACCTGGGCACACTGCTGGCTCATGTTCAGCCGGCTGTCAGCCAACACCCCCAGGTCCTTTTCCGTCAGGCAGCTTTCCAGCCGCTCCTCCCCAAGCCTGTAGCATCACATGGGGTTGTTGTGACCCAAGTGCAGGACCCAGCACTGAGCCTTGTCAAACCTCATAGAACTGGCTTCAGCCCATCGATCCAGCCTGTCCAGATCCCCCTGTAGAGCCTTCCTACCCTCAAGCAGATCAACACTCCTGCCCAGCTTGGTGCCATTTGCAAGCTTACTCAGGGTGGACTCAATCCCCTCATCCAGATCATTGATAAAGACATTAAACAGAGCTGGCCCCAAAACTGAGCCCTGGAGAACACCACTGGTGACCGGCTGCCAAGTGGATTTAGCTCCGTTCACCACAACTCTGTGGGCTCAGCCATTCAGCCAGTTTTTTACCCAGTGAAGAGTGCACCTGTCCAAGCCTTCAGCCAACAGCTTCTCTAGGAGAACACTGTGGGAGACAGTGTCAAAGGCCTTACTAAAGTCCAGGTAGACAACATCCACAGCCTCACCCTCGTCCACTGGGCAGGTCACCTGATCACAGAAGGAGATCAGGTTGATCAAGCAGGACCTGCCTTTCACGAGCCCATGCTGTCTGGGCCTGATTCCCTGGTTGTCCTGCATACACCCATGCATGAGCACACTCAAGATGAACTGCTCCACGATCTTCCCCAGTACTGAGGTCAGGCTGTCAGGTCTGTAGTTCCCTGATCCTCCTTCCGGCCCTTCTTGTAGATGGACATCACATTGGCAAGCCTCCAGTCTTCTGGGACCTCCACTGTTAGCCAGGACTTTTGATAAATGATGGAGAGTGGCGTGTCAAGTTCCTCCACCAGCTCCTTCAGCACTCTTGGATGGATCCCATCTGGCCTCATAGAGCTGTGAGTGTTCAGGTGGTGTAGCAGGTCATAAACAGCTTCCTCCTGAATTATGGGGGGTTTACTCTGTTCTCCATCCAAGGGGGATGACTGGTCCTCTTCAAAGGCTATCATTGTTGAAATAATTTGAGAGGTTACATTTCTGGAAATAAATAAACAACAGAGTTCTCTTCTAGAAAGAAAGATCCAGACTGCATAGAATCCAAGGACATACAAAGAATTCCTCACCAGAACATGCTGAAGCTTGTTTTTTCTCTATCACATTAGTAATTCAAAAGATGAAATACATTGCACATGTAATGGATAATTAAGAAATTTCTCCTCGTGTGGCAACTGTGGTATTCATTCAGCTACATTCCCTGGAATCTGAAATACACAACTAACCATTAAATTCCTAGTGAAAATTCATACAACTGCTGCCAAATCAATTGATAGAATTCCACCTGACAAAATTTTGTAGTTGTACATAATATCTATTACTTAACATTTGTGCTTGACTGTCACCTGGAGTTAAGTCAGAAACATACACCATTTATTCCAGACAAGAATAAGACAATAAACCTGACAGCAGATACCCTAACTTTCCATTACTTGAATTATTTGTCAAGGTTTTTGAGAACTAGGATGGATCTTAGGGTGTCAGTCTACTGGAGGAATAGAAAAGATGGAAATAAAACTATTTCCCTCTACATTCTTGTGAAACCTTCTGTTTGGCTCTTTTTCCGAGAAAATATATTCTCTTCTTTCCTAACATTTTTCTCAAGACATGGATCTAATGAGAAGGGAACAAAGAGAGGCAGAATGATACAATGAGGTGGTAGAAATAAACTGCATCTTTACAGACCAAGTCCAATAGCTAGTCATCTAAAGTCATAACAATGCATAGTTAACAAAAGGAGAGGGTAAGGAAAAGACCAGAGTCATCATTCAAAACTAGGATGTGACTAATCGCTGCACTGCTAGAATTTCTGTTCGCAAACCACAGCTGACAACCACCCAGAGGAAGCCCGGACCTGCCTCCTGCACAGCATCATCTTGTAGCAGTCTCAGAAAGCAGCTGATGAGAGTCCAACAGTTTCTTAGATGCTGATGGTTAGACTAATGTTGAGGGTGCAACAATAGCTAGAAAAATTTTCTACAAACAGAGTTGGTGGACAGCACCAAAATTTCAGTGATTCACTAGAACCTCACAAGTGTTGACACTAGAAAGAAACGGTTTATTTTGCCTTGGAACACAGGCGCAAGATCACAGAATCTCAGGCAGGACGGTGTCTTGTAGATTGAGACAAATTCTGAAATATAAAAAGATGACAGTCATAAAAAAGTGCCCAGAAAGACCACAGTTCAGAGGGGCCATATTTTGGCTGCTTCTTTTTGTACCTCAGGAAACAAAAGTCCAAGACGATCCCTACAGAGTTCACAGCACCACATAAGAAAAACTGTCTTAACAAAAGCTGTGATTTAGACCAGTGCATCAATTTGCTAAAACAGCCAAACCCTACCTCTGTCAGAATACAGAGAAATGCTCTGTCATTCTTTCTACCTGTCTTGCATATACCTCTGCTTTCTGTAAGCATGCAATTTACCTCTCTACAGTCTTGGATACAGAGGGGCACAAAGCAGGGAAAGAACCAGATGCTTTTAACCAAACTGAAGGTAGTACCAATTTCTTTCTCCTCTGTCTTTGTAGTAGGGGATCTTTCTGGTACTAAAACTCCTAACAGTAAAGAATTTTAATGTTTTCTGAATAATTTTTAAAGTTCTATCTGCCCTAAAAACAGAACTCCACATGAGTCCTACGGCAGATGATGCATGATTTCTTTCCCCCAACTTAAGTCAAGACAAGGAAAAATACACAGATTTCTAGACAAGTAGGGAAATAAAAGTTATTAGACACAGCCTATGTTTGGTTTATAGCAGAGCTAGAGATGGCATTATTAGCAGAAATTCAAGCATTTTTTCTAGCATAAAATGCGCCAGCAACTACCTTTAACAACAAAACCTAAATGTATCACACGCATCTTCACTGAGTAGTCACAGTTTACCGGTGATGAAGTTTTAGAAAGAATATACAACAGCACTATTATTTGACAGCTAACTCACATGATGGCCACTAAAGCAGGAGAGGGATAACAACTTTTCCTAATCTGTCAGCCTTTGACAGAGAAATGTAGTTCCTCTTCTTTCTTTAACCTGCACGGTTGTGCAGTTGTTTTGTGCCAGAGATAGCGGTGCACAGGGACAGAGTTATGAATGAGTGTTAAAGTTGGAACTGAAGAACAGATGTCATGGAAAGCAAAATATGCATTTTTGCCATGTCTAGTAAAGATCTCAAAAAGATGCACTGGTTTGATCTTAGATTTGATCTAAGGATGATGCTTTCCTTTTCAAGGATGATGCTTTCCTTTTCAATAGCATCATCAGTGCCAGGTAAGAAGTTCATTCCCAGTAAAAAACCAAAACAACTTTGCAGGAATAATCCACATGCTCATTGAAATTTAGCATCTCCTACATATACGCATCCCAGGCTGGACAGGGCATCTTATCTTTGCAAACACAGTGGACGTTGAAGTTATGCTGCTGGCAATGGACAGCACTATTAAAGCAAGTCACCTGAGATTTCATGTACAATATATTCCTCCTAAAAACACAAGGAAAAAAACCTCACTTATCAGCACTCCCAAAAGATGCAAATTTCCAAAGAACTTCTGCATCTCAGTGACATGTTCCACAAGTGTCTGCACACAACCAGGACCCCAACAACAAAAATGTGCAGATGCATAAGAAATGTGAGATAAATAAGATTGAAAACATACTCCAGGATAGTGGCTTGATTTCTGGAAAGTAATTCTCAGAAGAGATAAAAAAACAAAAATATAAAAACCAACAGATAGCAAGTCCTTTTACAGACAGAGTGGAGCTGAATGACTGAGATTGTTCAATTCAAAAACCAGACTAATAAAAGAGGCACCCAGTGATCCTAATTACTCTCTTCTATTCAAAGAGACTGTTCAATAGAACTGAGGGACAAAACACTGAAATAAAGCTCTCATGTTTTCATTACACAATTAAGTAAGGCTGGGGGCAAAGTGGGGCATGGACACTATGATTAAAATTGAGATTAGACATATACACTGGAAATAAATTATGTTAAAACATCTAATCGTAACAAAAATCTTACAGCAGGTTTATAGGATTTTTTTTAATAAAAGGACGTAAAACTTCACAGCAGAAGACAAACTAACTGCTAGTGCTTGAAATAAATTTTCCAAAGGAAAATATCTTCTAGTTGTCCATTAATCTAATAGTTTTCTATTACTGAAGATACAGAACTGGTCTCTGACTTAAGAATTGCAATTCCTCTCTCCCTGACTGATGCTTAAAATTAGAACCAAAGCATACTAATGATAGAAAAATTATTATAATGAAGAATGCTAATAATATCACCATGTAGCATGCAATATATACCGATTAGTCCTTGTAGCTATGGAAGTTTGTGCTCATGGAAGTTTGATTCTTTATGTGTATAAAATTTTCAGGCACCAGACCTGCTTTCACAAATGAAATCCCATACTTATAAAAAAAACACTCAATCCTCCCATTTAGCTTTTGCTAAGACATCACAAATGCCTCAGCATTCAGATGGTACTTATTTAGGTTATTAAAACACAAAATATATGAACTTTTTTGCAATACAACAGCTAAGTCTGCTATCTTCAGAGAAAAAAATTAGCAACACTGATTACTGTATTATATAATCACATTTTTGTGCCTGTTTTCTGGTATTTTAAAAATCCGGGTTTTTTTAATACTTCACATTCCTACTATGACTGATTTTAATACTGAGAACTAACATCTCTAGGTACCCAAGTTTAGGCTAGAAAAGTACAGGATGATATTTAAATGGTACCATGGTGCTTTTAGAAAAAGGAGCAAGTGAAACACTGCAAGTCTTACCTTACTATTAGAAACAGCCATGCTGCTTTTAAATAGAGCATTCTTCTTTAAGCATACCAACATACGCTTTTGCATTTAAGAAGCGTGCAAAATTCTAACTGCATAAAACTGTAACACTTTAACATATTTAGAATTATATTCTTTAATATTCTTTATATAAAGTACAATTCAAAGCAGGAGAAATTCCTGTATGCTAGGTCATGGTACCATACAAGTCAAAGTACACCCCCTATACAAATCAGATAAAGTCATTATATTCTCTCTTTCTGGTTTGCTGACTTTTGACAGATTTTTTTTGTTTGTTTATTTTAGTACTATTCTAAACAATGAGTTCTGCCACATTTTGGCCAAATGTAGCACATGTACCAAAACTGAGAGTGAGCAAAAAACCGTTACCACAGGAAAATATCAACAACTGCCCTAGCTGTAGCTCAAACAACGTAATTCTTATACTGTAAGAAGTCCTACTGAAGCAAACAGTGTCATTCAGAAGCAGTTACGAATACACAGTATTAAACGTTTAATATTACACTACGGCAACCCTGGACCTCCGATCAGAACAAGGAACGAGCCACCGCTTCATAGCACAACAGCAAGTGGCGGATCTGGATTTCCCGCAACACCTGACATCGGAGATGGCTAAGAGTTCTTACGAAACACTTTTTCCTGGATTAAAATGAGAATGTTAAAGCATTAAACGATGCAAGTAACACTCATTCAAACTTCTGATTCAACACCCCTACAACAACAGGCTATAACGGTTCATTGTCTGCCCACGTTTTTCTTCACACTTTTAGCACCAAGGAGAAATATACTATGGATGCGACACCCTTCTAAGGAACACTCACAGCTATGCTTCAAAACTACTTCAATTTCTTCAAGAAGAGGATTTAAACAAACTAAAAAAAAAAAAAAAGTGGTCATTATGACCAAGTTGCCTAGTGTCTAAAAGCTTAAATGAAAGATACAGCATCTACTCTGCTCTCCACAGGCAGTACCTATTACTCATATGTGTAACGCATACAAAAGGTATACCTTGGAGCACTAAGCATCATAAAAACAAATTTTGTGCTGTAAATTACCTACAAAATTGTCTACTGCTAGCTCCTACCCCAACAGGAAGAGCACAGGAAATCAGAATTTAAAATCCATCCACAATGACACCTACTGGAAGGGAAAGGATTGATGACTCAGGCTCACATCTGCCCTTCATACTCCTCAAATTCTCTCATCGATCTCAAAACACCACTAGGCTTATAAAAGCATCCTGAGAGTGAAAATACATTTAAGAAATAACACCGGCCCATTTCTTCTGCAATATTGTTTTGTAATTCTCTTTTTTTTTAAAAGAACTTCAGCACCTGATAACGTTCAGTGCCAAGTGAACTAACGAGCTACAGGAGAAGCCTCAATTTTGCAAGAAAAGCTGATCTGTTAGGATTACCCTGAAAGTTGCATGAGTTACAGGCAGGCCACTAATTCCCCACGTAATCGTCGCCTTTCAAACGTGAGCCAAAGGTCTACCTGCCGCAGATTAACCTCCCCCGCAGCCCGAGCGCTTGAGGGCACACACGAGATTACTCCTTCTCCTGCGGCCGGCCCTGTGACACCACCGGGGACCGAGCAGGGACCCTCAGGCGGCCGCGCCGCGCCCCCGCAGCGCAAACACTGCCCGTACAAGTTTCGGCACCGCGCACGGGTGGCGGAGCGGGGAGCACGGCCCGGCCCGTTAAACCCGACAGCCAAAAGCCATTTCCCGAGTGTTTCTGCCCACGGCGAAGCCCGGGCGGGGGGCAGAGGGGGTGCGGAAGCGCTGCCTGTCCTTGAGGCACTTCGGTCCGCTCCCCGTATCGCACAGTGCTCACCGGACGCGGACCGCCGGCGCAGCCCGGGACGGCACCCGGGGCAGGGGGCGGCGGGGGGGTACTCGCGCCCCGCTCCAGAAAGCGGGAGGAGCGGGCGGGGGACGAGCCGGGCTGTGGGGCCAGGGCACCCGAAGGCGGCCGGGGCCCGCAGCGGGATACGGCCGGCGGCGGCGGGATGCTAGCCGGCGGCCCGCGGCGGCGGCGGTACCTGATGATGTCGTCCTGGTGCCCCAGGTAGAATTTCTGCCGGTGCTCCCGGGGGCTGTAGACCACGCCGACCCCCGCCACGAAGTAGACGATCTCCTTGGCCGCCGTGTAGTAGAGGTTGTTGCGGCACTGGTGACCCCGGTAACCGTAGACCCACTCCAGCCGCAGGTGGCAGCTCGGCGCGCTCCGGTCAGCCATATCCCCCCGCCCCCGCCAGCCGGGTACGGCTCTCTCCCGGCGGAGACCCCCCGCGGGAGGGGGAGACGGGTCAGCCGCCCCCTCCGCTCGGTTCGGTGTCTGCCGCGCTAATCCCTGGCCGCCGACATGAATGCCCGCCGCCGCCGCTCGTCCGCCGCCGCCTCACAGAGGGCGCCGCCGACCGAGCCCGCCCCGCCGCCTCGCGCCGCCAGACATGGCTGCACTGAGACACCGCCCGGAACGCGGCGCGAGGGCGCGGCGCCGCTCCGGCTCCCCGCCCCGCACCCCGGCCTGCGCCGGGAGCAGCGCCGCCAGGCGGCGGGGCGGTCTGCGCGGCGGGAAGGGCCGGGCGCGCGCGGCGTGAGGCGCGAGCCGAGGCGTCGCGGTGAGGAGATGGCGGCGCGGGAAGGGGGCGGGAGGGACCGGCCTTCACCGCTCCCGCGTGCGGGGGCTTTTTTATTTAGGCCAGGCTGTGCCTTCTCCCCCTGCCCCAAGTTTAGTTTTACATTTTTACTGCCCCTCCGGGGAAGTTACCGGTTCCTCGCCTTTCCGTGGAGCCACTGCCGCCGGCTCTCGGCAGCTGGGTGCGTCCCTCCTCAGCCGCGTGTGGAAACCACCCTCACCCGCTCCCCTGCGGGCCCAGCGGCACGGCGGCTCCACTTCATCCGAGAAGAAAATGCCAACTGTAATTTAATGGCTAATATTTAACCCTTTAGCCCCACCGCCTGCCTCGTGCCCCACACAAAAGTCACTGCCCTATCCATGCCTCAATTTCCCCATGACACAGCTTTCCGTCCTTTAAACGTGAGCCAAAGGTCTTTATGTCCATGATCTCAAAGGGTTTTACAGGGGGAAGTCACCATTTCCCGATCACATCGATGGGCAAGCGACTTCTCTGTGCTGCATGAGGCAGCAGTGCAGGGAAACACCCCGGCCACATCCAAACTTTTGGTCAGGAGAACATGCTCCTTCCCAGCTTTGTCACACTACAGAGTACCTAGCTGGCTAAATAAATGTGCGCTACATGATCATGCAAACAGTTTTGCACTATAAACTTCAATACTTGTTCTAAAAGCTCCTGGATAACTAGCCTGGTTCGACAACTGAAAAGAAAAACAATCATTTTCCCGTCACTTTCAGCACATAGTTGGCTTTCCAAGTGTATGTATTTTGTCAGGTTTTCTTTTTAAATCTCCATTTCTTTAACTTCTCTTTCTCTTCTACTATTTCATTAGTCATATTGACATTTCTGCCACAAAATATCTACCTCTAACGAGTTACTTCATATTGGAGACAACTTTCTGTGCTACCGTATTTACATTTTAATTAATGTGAGTTTTTCATCTTAAATCTGTCTTGAGTAAACTTAATATTATATTATTCCTTTAATTGTTTTAGAAAAAGTATTATTTTGTAAAAACTTGTATTTAAGCAATTCTAGTCAATTAGCTTTATATTAACATATTTTCATAGTCTAGAACACCAAGAGACAATATTTTTCTCAGGCTCTGACAGTAAGGATTTTCATGACACCAGGATCAAATTTTGAGCTTGTAGCTCAGAAACTAGAACAAGAGAGTATTTGGTTAGTGAAAGTGAATAGGATGTTTTCAGCCACACATTCCAAAATCCTTGTTGCTAAAACTGAAAGGAGAAAACAGCAATCAGGAAGGAACATTGGCTCTAACTGGAGGTTGCAGATCATGTGTCCTGCAATGAACAGGAGACCCCAAAACTGTAGTCAGTAAAACTACATCTATGCAACACAAGGAGGATGGGAACAGCTGCATGTCACACACCGCACAAACAGGCGATATTTCCTTTTGATTGTTCTAGGATGGATTACTAGCTCTAAGATGAGGAAATGCCTGAGAGAAAATTCCAAGAGGAAAACTATTGTTTAAGTTTGCTAACCTTATGCTTATGCATAAAGGGTGCAAGTGAAATCTTGCATGCTCACCATCTATTTTTGCTAGGAATAGGAAGCAGTGTAGCATCACAACATCTTCCTCTAACCTTACTCTGTCTAGCATTCCCACTGAGCTCTGGCACACATAATTCCTTTGGCCTCTACCCAGATGGACACCTCCACCAAGCGTCACTGGTACCAGGCAGTCATCGCTTCAGGAACCACCAGGACCCATGACATTGTCAGCACAGGAAAGACATGGATCTGCTGTAGTGGGTCCAGAGGAGGCCACAAAAATGATCAGAGGGATGGAACACCTCTCCTGTGAAGAAAGGCTGAGAGAGGGTGGTTCAGGCTGGAGAAGAGAAGGCTTCAGGTAGACCTTATTGCAGCTTTTCAGTACTTAAAGGGGGCCTATGAGAAAGATGGGGACAGACCTTTTAGCAGGACATGTAGCAACAGAACAAGGGGTAATGCTTTTAAATTAAAAGAGGGAAGATTTAGACTAGATATAAGGACAACATTTTTTTACAATGAGGGTGGTGAAACACTGACACAGGTTGCCCAAAGAGGTGGTAGATGCCCCATCCCTGGAAACATTCCAGGTCAAGCTGGATAGGGCTCTGAGCAACCTGATCTGATTGAAGATGTCCCTGCTCACAGCAGGGGGTGGGTTGGACTAGACGACCTTTAATGTTCCCTTCCAACCCAAACCATTCTATGATCCTTCCACCAGTGTTACATTTTGTATACATTGCACATGTACTGTAGGACTCTGACATCGGTCCCTCTCCATTCTTTTTCTTGGTAGACACACAAGCTGAGCATGGCCTGTCCTTTTCAAGCTCTTCGCAAAGCCCATGGCTCCCCTCCTCACCCTCCCGCCGTCTCTGCGGGCCGAGGTTGGCTCAGCCTAGCCGGCCGGAGCAGGACAGAGCGGGCCGAAGAGGTACAGAGCTGGACACATCAGGACGGAGCAAGACAGAGCAGGACGGAGCGGGACAGAGGGGTCCAGGGCCGGACGGAGCGGGCCCAGCGGGGCCCAGCAGCCGCAGGTGCCGGCGGGGCCGGCGCTGTCCATGGTGCTGATCGGGGAGGTCCGTGAGGCCGGGCGGCGTTAGCAGGGAGAGGAAAGGTTATGTTTTATTAGACCTACGGTTGTAGTGGGAAATAAACGAGCTTTTAAACAAATGAGACATTTAGTGTGCTTCCAGTAAGGCATTTTACAAGTGAAACATGGTGTTTATATGCTTTGCCTCAGCTGCCTAAGATGGGTTTTATTTTTTCCTATAATGTAAGACACTGCAAATTATCCCTCATTAGTATACAGTGACACAAGTACATCACTTCTCTAAATAAAATCAAGTAGCATTTTAATGTCTCACAACACGTACTTCTGAGACGATGTACTTTCTAGCACATTGTAAATATATTTACAATGTATCTCATGTTCTGCTAAATGGAACAAGGCTTAAAGAAGTGATTTCTTAAACAAATGCTCTTGGAACAGCTAATTCCAGAACACACAAGATGAGGGATTATTCTCTGTTAAATCCTAAGTAATACAGAGTAGCTGGTTCAAGTAGTAATTATATAATATGAAACAGATGAGCAACATTGACAACATTAATTGCAACATCCTTGGGGATAAAAAGGTCTCAGTCTCTTATGGGAACACAATGTCTGAAAATTTTTTGCAAAACTAAGAAACCTATTTAAGAGAGAAAGTAATGAGAATTACCTGCTACCATTTAATAGCACTGAGGCAAACACTACGGATCGCAAAAGCCTCTTTACTACTGGATAAAAATAAGAAGTCAAGGAAAACAGACAGCATCGCAAACTCAAACACTATTTGAGTTAATTCTCCTTCAGAAAATGCAAATTTAATGAGATATTTTATATCATATAAACTAACACATAGGATACAAGTTATTAAGAAATTTTAAAGGACTAAGATATATTATTAAATTAACAATAGAGAGAGATTTTTTTTTTAAGTAACAGTAGAAGTAGGAAGCCTTGAAAATAATCAGTAGGCCTACTGCATCATCAAAAAGCAAATGAACCAATTAAGGTTAAGAAAATGGCACACAAAAATAGTTATTGATTTCTTCACATCTCTTCTCAACACAGAAGAGTCTGGGAAAGTTGGGAGTATGAACAGGGTAGGAGCTATCTTTACAACAAGATGCTGGAAAATGATGAGCTAAATGGTAACAAGCCACAAGTACATTATACTGTACCTCCAAAAATTGTGAAAATTTCAGAATGTTGTAGCTGACATGCTGTGAAGAGAAAAATGCTCTTTAAAATCATGTCCTATGTTGAAGCATCATCCAATACTGTAACGATTTTAAAAGCAAGTTCTATTATAAAGTTGGTAACCTCAAATTCACAAATTTCCTTTTGGTACTTACCGATAAACTAGATATAATGGTTGAAATTAAAATAAAACAATTACATTAGTATGAAATTAAATATTACAGACATTAATTTGTCCTGCTTCTGTAAGATAAATTACACCTTGATAATAATAAGAATTGTACTCATTCAGTAAACATTAATTTTGGGCACTGGAAGAAATAGGCACCCTATTGAAAAGACAATGAGCCTGTAATTTTCACAATGCAGACAGCAACCAGGGTGGCAATACATTTATTCATTGAAATTTGATTTAGAAATGTCCTCACATAATGGCTTCCTAACATAAGGCTGGTAAGGGGATGGACAAGATACAAACATTGTTGAAATTAAATGTATCCACCATTGGGATGGAAAGCAACAACTTCTGGACATTCTAAAGCAGAAATAAATGTGTTCATGGCAGGTTTTGATGCAAGGACACCAGTAAACAAAGCCCACTGAAACTGCAGAGGGAACACAATTGCTGAAAACCATATACTGATTTTCTTAGCCATGACATTTTTACCAGAAGATCTTGTTTTAGGGTCTCTCCCATAATCCAAAGTTCAAATCCTCTCTTTTGAAACTGAGAGCAGGGTTTCTATCATTATTTCAATGGCAACAGTCTCAGTCTAAGAACTTCCATCACAGCACATTTTTTTTTCCAAATAAATGCAAAAGAACTACTACATTTAGTTCCAGATTTGAAGTTGCTGTAGTAAAACTATGTTTAGTATTAGTCTCAGAAGTTAGGCACTAAGATTTGTATTCTTTCTTAAAATGTCTAACACGAAGTTTAAAAATTGGCCCCAAATCTGTGTTAGCACATGGGCACAGTTCACAAAAAAAATCCTTCCAGTCTATCAACAATGAAAAAACTACCGTGTTTCAGACTGCCAACAGTCTGCCACCAGAACGCATTTTGAAGCCACTCAATGGAGCACTTGGTTTATTTCAGCAATGACATTGTGTTTACACAACATGGCTCTAGTCACACACACACACTTGGATATAAACAGCTTTTTTTCAGCTTGCATTTTATGCACAATTATTTGCGTACTGAAGTCATTCATCTAGGTGATTTGAAGAACTTGTATCAAGCACCAGCACTTGATCTAACATATGACAACCTAAACAGGCTTAAATGAGGTGCACAAAGAGAGGCTGATTAAATCCCAATGCATTTTCTATCAATAGACTTATGATGAAAATCTGATTCAGAACTCTCAAAATCAATTTATTTCAAATGCTGATTAAACAAAATACAGAATGCAATTTATTTTAAATGCTGCTTATGTGACAGCTATCTCTGACTCCATCTTATTATATGATCAAAAAAAAATGTGAAGCAACACTTGGTTTGCATGCAGTGGTAATTTTTCTACCAGTTCTCAATTTTTTCTTTTCAGCCAGGATAGTGTAGGATGATCAACCCCAAAGCATGTTGTTAATATTTTTAAAGGGACAAATTAATATTTCAGCTGGCTAATGCTAATTATTAGATTAAAAACTGTCAGGTCAAGATGACATTTTTACACAATAGTTGACAAGATTTTCAAAACATAATGCACAGTACTGACTTTGCAAAAGCTCTCAAAAAGCTTAGCTGTCAAAAAGAACCATGAAAGAGCTTAGCCGTAAGTCACTACACAGAATCAACATACAATAATGCAGGTTTATCAAATATGACATAATTTACCAGAGATAATATAAATATTCAGAAGAACTGAAGGAAATAAAATATTTAAGCATTAAAAAATAACAGTATTAACTCTCATAATGCTGAGAAACTTAAAAAAATAGCATAGCATTATTAATCCAGCAGTGAAATGCAAACCTTGAATTAATTATTTTTATTGTATGACTCCATACTATAAGATTTGAAAATCTGTAAAAGATTGGTTACGGACTGGAATGGGTGGCCCAAGGAGGCTGTGGATTCCCCATCCTCAGAGATTCTCTAATCCCAGCTGGACAAGGCCCTGAGCAACCGCATCCAACTCTGAAGTTAACCATGTTTTGAGCGAGAGGTTGAATTAGACAGGCTCCAAAGATCTCTTCCAATTTAAATGGTTCTCTGATTTAGGTCCTCAGTTCTGTAGGCTGGCTCCCAGCAATCACGCTGCATTTAAGTCAGTCTGTGGACTGAAGTAAAGTAAGCCTACTTTAAGGACAGCAAATACTTCATTTTAAGTGATTCCAATTGTAAAAGAATATATGGGCAAGAGACTGCTGCATGATATAACCTTTTAGTATAACTTACTGTGCATAAGCCTCTATAAAACAGCCACTCCTCACAGTAGGAAAATAGGTATTTTCTCCAAATTTTTTCTTTAAAAAATGATAAATTAATAACAAACCAGACTAACACTTCTAAAAG
Organism: Caprimulgus europaeus; assembly: GCA_907165065.1. Next base: position 19,658,469 of record OU015532.1, on the reverse strand, counting down.
GAAGAAAGTGGATTTGTAGGGCACTTATACATCATTTTTGGTGGGAACTAACAGGTATATAACAAATTATGATGCTGGAATGGCTCTGTAATTAATACAGCAGACTGAGTACCTGGAGATCTGTGTTCTCTATCCAGCGCTTTCAGATATATATACATGAGCAAACCCATTTACATCAAGCTTTTCAGATAAGAATGGTAATTTAGTATTATTACCAGGGTTCCTACTTCAATATTTAGGATGCACTGCAAATAAGTGTGCTAATCTAGCTGCTCTAAACTTGAAAAGAAAGAAAAAGAGTCAAGCCCATTTTTTTTTACACTGAGCATCCAGGAAGTACTTCTTCACTGAAAGGGTTCTCAGGCACTGGAATGGGCTGCCCAGGGAGGTGGTGGAGTCCCCATCCCTGGAGGTGCTGAAAGGACAGGTAGATGGATGCTCGGAGATATGGTTTAGTAGTGGACAGGTATGGTTGGATTCAATGATCTCAGAGGTCTTTTCCAACCAGGAGATTCTATGATTCTAAACAGGAAATTTATAATTTGTTCTCCCATAAATCAAGTGCATCTGAGGTATAATTCCCCAAATTTATTTTGTCTGATTTTCCACAGAATGAATTTTCCTCATTTGGGAGAGAATGGGTGATAGAAGCAGATAGCTCTAGCAAGCTACTCATAGCCCTGAGCTATGGGAAAGGAATGAAGCAGTTTCCATACACATTCAAAATTATTCTTTTGCCACACACTATACACAAGTATGCCAGAAGTGTTAATTCCTGAAGTATAACATGGAGATTTAAGCTTTATTAATTTTACTGAAACCAACCACTAATTTCCTATAAGCCACTGAACAGCTATCTTGTGATAGATAACACTTCCAGCTCTCAAATGGGGTGTTAGATACATATTTGAATAAATGACAAGACAAAGGAAATGCTCCAGAGCTGAAAAGCACTCTTTAATACCTTGCAGACATGAATGCCAGAGTTTGAAAAATACTGTGTTCTTGCTTTTGTGGAGGAGGGCCAGCATGCTCAGTCTCCCAAGCTGTGACGGTGCACTCCCAACAACAACAAATGTCATCCATTTGAGTGCAACTGGGAGTTATTTCTTGCACAGCAGCCTGTGTGAGAAAACTCCTGAGAAGCCAAACAGGCTCTCCAGACTTCTGTCAGCCTAAGGACGAATACTATTCCATTCCAGAGTAATTTTATTTACAGGCCAGTTGTGTAGCATGGCTACATACAGGGGACACAGGACACTAATCGCTGCCCAGTTAGTTGAATTCTTTTTAGATCTAGCATATACAGCTAAATGACTAGCAAGTCACCAGTTGTTCACTTCATGCATAGAAAGGCATATGTACAAAGGACTTGCGTAGAGTTGCAACCACATGAAACTCTGAGAGCAAAAAGCTTTGATGTAGAAAACTTCTGCAGAGTCAATTTTCCACTGACCTTTGTCTCAGACTCACCCAGTCCAATAGAGAATAGCTTTAGAAAAATGGGGTATATGGTACACCACGCAACTATGCACTAGACAGGAATTTGTCTTTGTGGGAAATGAGAGTGGCAAGTTCCTGTTTCATGTTCACACGAATCAGTAGTGGCAACTGCCCAGAGGTGGTGGCAGGAGCAGGAGATTGCATTCTAGGCCAGCATGTAATCAGCTTTGGTACTGGCCTTCTGTATTTGCTCTTTTACATACACCTCAGCTCTGCAGGAGGGCAATTGCTGGGCTTTTTCCTTTTACTATTGGCATCAGACAAATGCATACAGTACATTTTTGGGGATAAGTATCAGCACTTGCAATAGGGGCTGGTACCAGTTACCATGTACTGGCTTCCAAAATCCTGTTATCTGTGTCCCAGAAAGTGGGTCGCAAGTATTAGGAATACTCGCCGGACTACGCATCTGGCCTCTGTGCTGTGTTTGAGAATTACACAAGTGCGCAAGAGTTCCTCTGCACATGCCAGAAATAAGTATTCAGATCCAGATTTATTTGGAAATAAATATCATAGGCAGATGGATAGGGTGAGTTGCTCAGCTGAAAACATGTGAAACTTCTTCCAATTTTATGTTACCCAACTTCATCTGCAATGGATTATTCCTTTTTCTTTCCCTGACGGTAGCCTATTCATATGCCCAAAATCTAATTCCTGGCTGTTGTTTTCATGCAGTTGCACTGGAGGGAGACTGCCATGCAGGGCTCTACAAAGGACACAAAGAAGACACAGGGACTTTGTGTGTCTTATTCCAGGATTTTAACAAGTTAGAGAAGTGGAATGTGGCTATGCAAGGGATTACTATTTGGAGGAAGTACTAGACTGCTTAAAAAGTTCAAATTTGGGAATTTCAATAATCAAGATTAGAATCTCCATATTAAAAAGCTCAGAACACTCCCCTACGGAAGAAGAGAAAGCCAGCATTGTCAGTGGAAAAGATTTCAAAGATGATATGCACAGGATGATCTCTGGGCCAATACCAGAGACAGGCTAGGACATAAGCATGCCAAGAAAGCACACCAGCGGCACGCTTGGGGAATTGGCCTCACCTAGCAGCCGCAGCAGGCTGAGAGAGGCAGAAAGTATTTTTATGCCTACTATTGAGGTAGGACTGGACTCCAGGGATGGAAATAGCATCTGCACCAGGGGATTTGCCTTACTTGAAAGGCAGGACAGGTTGATCATGTGTAATTTTATGTCTAAGTGCTCTGCTCATACAGAAATCTGTGAATATTGGATTGAGTCTTCTTTGCAGTGTTCCTCCAGGATCAGCACATACTTTTTAAGACAGCTGTTTCTGAGAATAAAACAGTGCCACAGTTTAGAGAACTGACATTCTCTAAGATTTTATGGAGGACAAACATAGATGTTCTCAGGTCTATACTCATCCTCTGAATAGTACACATAGAGAGCAACACAAGCAGGGACATAAATGTACTGTAACTGCTGACTTGGAAGGACACACCTTTCTCTGTCCATCTTCACTTTTTCCTACTCTTATACAAACTTGTCTGTCTAGAGCACTTATCAGTGAAATGTTCAATGCACCATGCATAGCTTCTGGAACACATTAAAAACTGTGATGTGATCTGGAAGCATGAGAAGACTGACAGTATGTTTCTATTCTACATGCTGGCAGGTAGGCCATGAAGTGAATGGTTTAATAAAAGCTGAATGTCCAGAACCACAGTTTCTTACATTTGGAGCTATATAAAGGAGATAATAAAAAGCTCTTCCTCATTTAAGTATGGCTGGCAGATTATTATATAGATTCATCTTTCTGTGAACTTTGATCTAAGGTAAGTTTTTTTGCTTTACAGTTTAACTCTGACTGTTCACATTGCCATGGGTGGATGCGTTAGGCGTGCCAGGGCACCTCCTTCTAGCTTCATACATTTGAATTAGATACATACCATCATGTAAAAACTGAAAAAAACCCTCCTTCTCATATCTGCACCCAAACAGAGAGCAGAAACCCTTTGCACATTACAGCTTGAAAAGAAGGAAAAAGCATTTTACTGTCATTCTCAACACTGCAAAATCTCCTCATTGTAAAAAAGCTGAAGATCCATCTTGATCTAATTGCTAGCATAGGACAACATTACTTCAGCTTGATCATTAAGTGCAACTAATACCTTTCCCAACAATGTAACAAATAAAAATTGCTCCAGGACTATTTTCCCCTTTCTTCTGCTGAGAAGAAAGGCAGCACCTAACAGGCTAACTTCGGAAGTCTGTGACATTTCTTGTTATAGATAGAATCTTGGTGCTATAAAACTATGGCTGAAGTCCTGTAATGTACAGCAACGATTACACTGATTAAATGTACACCAATTCTTCTGTATGAAATGCATTCATTTTCCACCTCTTCTCCCAAGAGAGCTATGCAAACCCAATACACCTGTGTAGGCTCCATGGGACAACCAAAACCCAGCCGCTGATAGCTGCTACTTCAGTTCAAGCCACTTACTCCCGTACTAGAATAAGCCATAGGCTGGGACTGGCACTTCTGTTTCTCCATCTTTCCACCCAATATTGATCTTGCTAGCCTGGATATCCATTTCATGGATCTTGGACAAACTGACAGTTTATGTGAGACAGAAGCAATAAAAGCAAAATGACCTGTTAAAATGGCAATTACATGATTTTAGTTATCAGGTTAGTGTTCATCCATCAGAGATTTTCACATTACAAAGTCATTTATTTCTCCAAGCATCCCTAGACAGTTTTTCTTCCTTTTACTTGGGCTGATGGTTGCAAGCTGCATCTTACAATACATGCAGAGTAAGCGTAGTTGCATTCCAGCTTTTTTCATCTCTAAATATCTTGGTCTTATCATTTCTCCACAAGAACTAATGAGCTAAAGGAGCTAATGGAGCCTGCAAGACTCAAAGAAGTGCTGTTCACAGCAACCCGTGCTTTTCCCAACCAGGACACCCATGGCTCTAAAGGACATTTAACTCAACTAAGGATTAAAAGACTGCATTCTTCTTGTTTAGGCGTATATTCCAATTCAAAATGTCTCTTGAGAATAGAATCGCAAATAACAGGACACAGTTAAAAACAGTGAGGTTATTTGAAACCTACAGTTCTCCGTATTGCGGATCAAACCTTGCCTTCGCTCATCAGTGTACCAGCCTGCGAGACTCTGCAGTGAGGGCCTCGGCCCAAGAGCGGGGCCGCAGCTCCCTGCCCCGAGGCACACCGGGGCTGGCTGGGACCCCGCGGACACAGAACCCACCGAAGCCGCCCACAGCTGCCTCCCGCCCGCCTCCCCGAGGCCTCACGGCGCGGCGCGCAGGCCCCGCCAGGCCGAGGCGGAGCCTGCCGTTTCCGCGGCAGCAGCTCGGCCGCCCGCGCTCCGCCCCGGGCCCCGCTCGGCAAGCAGCGGGCCGGGAGAGCCGGGGGCCCCAGTGGCACCGCTGCCGCGGTCCCGCCGGCAGGATGGAGCTGGAGCCGTTGTTCCAGGCCTGGAGCTACTTCAGGCGGAGGAAGTTCCGGCAGTGCTCGGATCTCTGCTCGCAGCTGCTGGAGAGGCCGCCCGGCGAGCAGGTAGCGGGGGCCGGGCCGGGAGGCTGCGGGCACCGGCTGGCCGGGGCGGGAGGCGGTGGTGTCGGTCGGCAGCGGGCCGCGTCCCCGCTTCCCCGGCGGCCCGACAGGGCGAGCGGCACAGGAGCCCGTCTCTACCTGCTGCAGCCGCCGGAGAGGCCCGGTGTGACCCCTCGTTAGCGGGCCGGGGAGGGCTGGGCCGCGCCCTGAGGAGAAGGGCCGGGCAGCGCCTTCTCACCGCGCTGCCGGTATCTCCTGGAAGTGGAGGCGGTGAGTGCGGGGCTGCCGGCTCCTCCTCCTCGGAGTGCGGGGCCGCCGGCTCCGCCTCCTCAGACGCGCCCTGGGAGTACCCCTCGGCCCCAGCCGAGTAACGACGAGGGGGGAAGTGCAACAGGCACGTTGTACTGCTGGGAATGAAACTGTGGCACTAGTGGCATCCCAGGCCTCCCCACAACTTGTTTTTTAACTTCTAACTTTCAAAATTTTACGGAGATACAGGAAGAAAAGCCAAGACTAAAAATCAGGTCTGCTTAACGGTGTTACTGTTGTTTTTACACAGGTATTCAGGTACCACAGTTCCTGTGTGAACTAAACCTCATGAGGTTGAGAGACACCCCTTTTATCTCAGCTTATGTGTGAGCATTACCATAGAACAGAAGGCATTTCCGTCCCTCTCTCTGCTCTTTCTCCCACTGCAAAGCCTCTGGAAATGTTGGGCATGTGTTGTTCAATACCTATGTATTTTCTCACCCTTCTGTAAGAAGGAAGGATATGGGAATGTTGTTTCTGAATTAATATTTGTGGGCATGTAAACATTTTTACTGCCATATTCGGAAAACAGTAACTGAATGGACTTTATCTTCATCATAAATACTTTACAGTAAATTAATAAGTCTTTCAGAGCATCCTATAGCTATGTATTTTAAGGGTCTTGAAGGCAGTTCTTTTCATCACAAATGAAAAGTCTTTAAAAAAAGCTGCACAGTGACACAATTCTGTAAATGTAAAGCACAGTACTTATTTAAACTGGTTTAGGATAGATATTTAAAATATACTTTTGTTTATGTTGCATACTGTAAGGCACCAACAAGGTCCAATCAGCAGAAAAATTTTTAGCAGAGAAAAGAATTCCAAGAAAATTGGCCTGAACACTAAATGGGGCTCAGTATTCTGTGCAAGTCTTGTATCATTTATGAATATTTATATTATTGGGTCTTGATACATGTAATCTTTGCATATGGCAGTACAGCACTTGCTTTGTGATAGAAACTCTTGAGACCATAGAGATAATAACAGTAAATAAGAGTCATAAAGGTCACAGTGCTTCTATTGCTATTCATTTATAAATTTTTAAATTAGTAAAACATTTTCCAATCTATGATCTCAACATGGAAATATAGACAGCTGCATTTCTACTGTGTGCTGAAGCTCAAATGTAAAATTGTTTTGTTACACCTGGCAACTCCAAACGTTTGCTGGGCTGTTTCCAGTAGCACTGGGGAACTTGTTGAAGACATCTGCAACTGACAGAAGTGGGGTAAGGAACAGATGTTTGTTTAGGAAATATAATAGATGCTTGTATGAGAAATAGTATGTTTGTTTCAGAATTATATTCCTGTTTACAGTTTTATGTGAAAAAAGATACTCTTAATCATCAGCTTATTTCAAACCTACTTGCAAGTTTAGATGGAAAATCTTTGCTTTTTGTAGAGGCAAACTTGCAATATGGTTAGTTTGGCTCTTGACCCCTATAATCTTCTTAAGAGCTCTTTTTAAGGAGGAGTTAATGACTTCTAAAAATATTTTAAAATATATGTACTTTAGCTTGGAAAATATCAGTCTTCCTCTTTAACTTTTTAAAAGTGCATGGAACAATGTTTCAGTCTTTCTCTGAACAGATATTTCATAGAGCAATGTTTGAGTAAAGCACAGCACAAGTTTGCAGACACCAGCAAGTGGATTTTACTGTGTGCATGTACTTTAAGTGGAGTAACCGTTTAGAGCAGGGGTCCTCAGACTTTTTAAACAGGGGGCCGGTTCACTGTCCCTCAGACACTGTCGGGGGCCAGACTGTAGTTTGGGAAAAAATGAACAAATTCCTATGCACACTGCATATATTTTATTTGTAGTAGTGCACAAAAAACAGGAAAAAGAATGCAATATTTAAAATGAAGAAAAATTGTAATCAACAAAACCAAACAATATTTCAGTGTGAACTATGGGCCTGCTTTTGGCTAATGAGATGGTCAATGTTAGGTTCCATATTTGTCACTGCCACTCGTAGCAAGTGATGCAAGTGTTCATCAGTTAGTCTGGATCTGACTGGAGATTTCAGATGTTTCATTCAGGAAAAAGTCTGCTCACAGACACAGGTGCTGCCAAAGAGGGTTGCAATTTTGAGTGCATGATTCCTGAGATTCTGATATGTCTCTGAGGGGAGAGATGCATAGAAATCAGTAAGGCTGCTTGATTTGAATGCATCTTTCAGCGAGTCACAAGTCTGTAGTTGGGCCAATTCCATTTGGTAAATCTGATCGACAGTTTCAATGTCAACAGAAAATGGGTTTCAGAAAAGCTGTGTGTCCTGTTCATGGGGACAAAGCTCTTTAAATCTAATTTGAAACTCCTTTTGCAACATTTCTAGTACATCCATACATGTTTTGTTTGGGAATGCAACTGCTGGTTTTTCTGCAGACAGGTTTTGAGTTGTGGGGAGATGGCAGAAGTTTTCCTCCTTTACTTGGTTAATGAGCAGGTCTAATGTGACTTGAAATGCTTTCACATGTGAATACATATCACAGATGAGCTTCCCCTTTCCTTGAAGTTGGACACTGAAATTGTTGAGTAGCTCTGGTACATCTGTCAGAAACACAAGGTGCCATTTCCATTCTGCATCTTTGAGCTCTGGTACTTCTTTGTTTTTAGAAAGCATAAAATCATAAACCTGTGGAAGTCAGTCATAAAATCGTTTCAAAACTCTCCCTTGACTCAGCCAACGGACTTCTGTGTGGTACAGAATATCTTCATAGGCAACATTTAGCTCAGACAGTTGTCAATCCATGTTTCAGTCTTAATATTTTATCTTTTCTCACTTGTCCGACCAAAGAATCATATTTATCTTTATGTTGAGTTTTGTAGTGTCGACGCAAATTGTATTCCTTGAACACAGAGACTGAATTCTGGCATATCAGACAAACAGCTCTTTCTTTGTACTCCGTGAAAAAATAATCAGAAGCCCACTTTTCTTGGAATACCCTGCACTCGGAGTCAGTTTTTCTTTTTCTTGACATGATGGTGTGTGCGCTTCCCACTGGTGCTGGCTCGCTTGTCCTGCCTGGGAGCTGGAGGGAGGGAGGGAGGAAGGGAGAGACGGGGGAGCCGCCCACCTCGCTGATGCCGCCACCCCCCTCCTCAGCCCGGCCGCGCAGTCCGGAAAGGGTGGCCAGAAGGGACTGAAGGAACTTTGCCGCGCCGGGGCTCTGGCGATGCACCCGAGTTGGCTGGACCTCGCAGTCCAGAGGCTGCCGACTGAGCTTGCCCGGCAGAGGAGATGCCCGTGCCTCTCGCCCGCTGCAGGGGGGCAGGTCGAGGACGAGGCGCTGGTTCCAGCCCAGTCCCAGCGGGTGCTTGGGGGCTGCGGAGGCCGGCGCGCGGATGAAGTGGCAGGAAGTCATCTGCGGCTGCTTGGTTTCCACCCCCAGCGGGGGGCAGGCGGGGAGTTCTGTAAATACCGGCGAGCTGGATTGAGGACCCTGGGGGGCCGCACCTGGCCTGCGGGCTGTAGTTTGAGGACCCCTGGTTTAGAGACTTAAAAAATAAAATAAGTGGAGAGGTGGTTGTTAAGTGGCATTTGAGCATGTTTCTTCAGAAGGGTCATGGAGAATACTGTACTTCATGGTGTATAATGTAACGGCTACGTGGCTTTCTTCCATCATTCCTCTCTGTCTTAGTCCAGACAAAGAGCGCAGCCCCTGACAAAAGATGTAGCATTATTTATACCACCTGTTTATTTTGGTATAGCAGGTTGGGGAAGCCAGAATATCAGTTAAATAACTTTCAAGAATGCAGACTGAAGAAAACTCAAACCAACTCTCCATACAGAATCTTGCACTTGAAATCTCTTCAAGTAAAACATTTTCTAATTATCTAGTTTCAATATAGCTTTAACGTTCATGGCAGATTTAACATGGAATGGCATTTCTCTTCTTCAGTCAACTGTGCTCGTGATGTTTTAGCTTTTACACTTGTTATTGTAATTAACACAAAACCTTAATATTTACTGTTTATCTCTCCAAACAAGCCTCTGTATTATTATTGTGCTTTTCATTTGTAAAGCCTTGCGGGTCTTTTCCTTAGCTATGTTTTGTGCTTTCAGCTCATTACTTTCTAACACTTGCTGCTTTCAGGTACCAATCTGTCACATTTGCCCTGCTAGACTTCAGGTACAGAGTAAAGGAAATAGTAACATGCCTCAAGAATGTGTTTTATATGTAGCTGAAACCTTACAAACTTTTTTGAACCTCCTTAATACAAAAAAAAAGCAAATAATGTTTATGTATTGCAACATGTATACTTTGTATTTAATAGAGCTGTTATTTTTACTAAACCTTTGAAAGGTAGTAAACTCCAAGGCTGAACACTGAGGTAATTAGAACTCAAATAAGTGGCAAACATTACTTAATTCCCTTGGCTTGCCTAGTCTAATACTATTTTATATTATTCTGTATTTATTCTAATGGTAGCATATCAGTTAAAGTGCTGTAGTTGTGCATACTAGAAAAGTGGTCTAAATTTTTTTTTTTTTTTAAGTTAAGAATCCAGGACCATTCTCAGGCAGATTGACTGTTGATTCCTGAAGTTTGTGTTACTTTTAAAGGTAGAGTGTTAATGAAATCAGTAGTTCCTAAATATCTTGATCAAACTTTATTTCTGTCTTCTTCAGCCACCTACCAGAAAATTATGTTGTCTTCCATCTGTGTGAATGTCCTTATCCTTGCCCCCTAATCCTCTCCCCTATCCCCTGGGGGTGGGGGGGAAGTGCGTGAACGGCTGTGTTGGCTGCTAGCCAAGTGAAACTATCAGAGTGAACTACATTAGTAATGTTTTAGTATAACCTGGAGAAATATCTAAAATTAAGTAGGTGTCATTTTTGGTACCTAACCCAGTATGTGTGGTTTATTATGCTTAAAAAAGAAATATCAATTCTAAAACATATAATGGTCAGACCTTTGATGGGAGCACTTCTGCAAATCAGGTGCAAGATTATGTTGTGTTGGGCATGAGGAAAGCAAACAGACAAATGACAACATTACAAAAGGTTTGGATTAAGTGAGCTGCTGTGCAGCACAAGGGAATACCCAACTGCTGTAATCACTGTGCCATCTGTTCTCATCCTTTCTCTAAGCATGTGCCTCCCAACCTCTGCAACCAGGGAAAGAAGAATTTTGTAAGAACAGTGGCCTCAGTCACTGTTCAGGGATTCACTTTGAACAGCATGCATTAGGATATGATATAAACCAAGCCACAGGAGATAGAGTCCTTTAAAAGGATGCTCAAGAATGGTTGAGTTAAACTGTGACTGTTACAGGTCAGAATTTTTTCATGCTTAGGCAGCTAAACTTGCTTCTCAGAGGTGTAATGTAACAATAAGTAAAGGAAGAGACTAACTGCATAATATGAGAGTGTTTTAATGCCTGAAAGAGATGACCTTGCTTGTTTGAAAGCCTGTCCACTTTTCCCATCTGTCAGCTGGTCTGCTAAATGGTAGCACCACTCCTGCTCCATTGCATTCCCAACACTGTCACAAAACTGTGGGCACAAAACTACACTAGCCTCGGAAGCAGGCATTTTTGCCAGTCACATTTACAAATGTAGTAAGAAATTTTCTTGACCAGTACATCTTGATACATCTCTTGATTTACCTCTCCCTGTACATATAGCTTAGTATTCAGAATATATTTTCATCATAAGTATAATGATATTTAAGAAATTCTCCTTTAAGAGCATGGTAAAAGATGATTTAAAGGTCTAAAAAATAAGTTTACTGATGATCTAATCAATACTTACAGGTGCATACATTTAGAAGCTGTCATAATTGCTGTAGAATTCTCTTTGCACTCTGTCACCAGATGCAGTAAGCCTTAGGAGATTTTTAAGGAATGGTGTTGACCTTTTAACCAAGTGGGTATGAAACAGGAATTTTCTTATGCAGCAGTATCAAATGCTATGCCATTATAAGCTTGAATTCTTAAAGAACACATCAGTGAGATCAAAACATTTTAAAATAAATTATATTTTTCTGAAGAGTTCCTAATGAGTAAAATGTGCTGAACATTTTGATAGAAGAATCTATCTACTACTGAGCTAGATTTTATGGAAGGCTGAATTTTTTTTTTTTCTATAAATTGTCGTGTGCATTTCTTCATTTAAGAATTAGGAATATAAATTTTATTGATGGAATTTACTTCTGTGCTGATAATCTTATCTCAGGATAGATAAAAGCTATGTTTTCTATAACTAGGATTTGGGCATCTAAACACATAAGTACTGATGTTCAGTTTAATTATTTCCTATTGTAAGCAAGCAGGCGTTGTCTTCTATGTTTATACTAATAGCATGACCTAGAGGAAATACAATCCAGGGATGTCTCCGTTGATCATCCTGATTAGTTACCTAATCTGATTACTCTTCTTTGTGTTCCATATGTCAGATTCAAGGCAATAACCAGCACTGATGTATGAGGCCTGCTGTAGTTTAACAATTAAAAAAAAATTGCCTAATGTAATTAGTAGACATACAGTGGATGTTCTGCCTTTGATTTGATTAATGGTCTACTATGAGGATTTGCTTTTGTTCATTCGTCCTTCTCCCACAGTGAACTTTCAGCTACTATTACGTGCATACTGGTTTTTGTAAGGTCATAATAAAGTTATCACGGATATGTATATGTAGAGGGAACTTGATTTGAAGAAGCAGCTTCAGTTGAAATCAGCTATTGGTTCTGAAACTCTGAAACTGAAATCAGACTGTGATTATTAAGTTTATGCATAAAAATTAGTGATACATACAGCAAAGATGTTCCTCGGTAATGTTTTTTCTGCTTTTAATCATTGGAAGAGCATTTTCAGAAGATACTAATTTTAATATTCTGCATGTATCAACTCATACTCACCTGAAATTAACTGTAGAATGAATCTTTATTAGAATATAGGTATATAATCTTGTTTCATTCCGTCTTCTAAGCTATAAGTATCAGAAGACTTAATTTGTCTAAATATTTTTGGTCTTCAAATAAACTGACTTTACATTTTTAAAATTAAAATGCCCTCAGTGGACTGAGAGATCTGGGTTAAATCCTTCCTTCATTACTTTTACAATCTTATTAATTTCAAAGGAGCTTTGTATGTGTAAATGAAGAATAAATTTGACCTTTTATTTTGAGATACAAGCTTACAGGGCAACACTATTTGGTAATCCTCTCAAAGAAATCTTTATTCAGAGTCTAGTTCCATTGGATTACTTGCATGAGTAGCAACTGTTGGATACATGTTAAAATATATTATATTTTAATGTTAGTTTTTGTTGTTCCTGACTTGTGTTTAACGGGAGGGTTCTATCACTTGCTTGAGTTATTTAAAATCTTAAGTTACTTCTTGCCAAAAACTGAAACAATATATTAGGATATATGAACAATGCATACTATCATTTGTGAGAAAGCAATGTTTTTAGTAAGTATTATTGGTCAACTCTACTTTTTTCCAAAGTGATGAGGGATGCAATTTCTGATGGTTTTAGTAATATGAATGCTCCTACATATGCAATTTTGTTTTATTTTTGAATTATTTTTAAAGTACTGGACAGTGCCTAAAGTAAGAGGCACACCTGTAACATCAAGGCATTTTTAAGGTAGTGTTGATGTAATATTCCTCACCTTGTCTCCTGTAGTTACTGCAGCACATATGGTATGGAAGATCATTTACTGTTCTTAAACCATTTTCTGGTACACCATATGTGCTGTAACACTTGGACACAATGAGGTGAAAAATGCTAGCTAAAATATCTCAATGTCCTTTTCTTTATTACTTAGCTAGAACAGTTTGGTTTTGAAAAGACGAATACTATAAATAAAGCAACATATTAAAAGAAATTGGAGCTCATTTAATCATGCATATAAAATATAAAGGCAGTTTCAGTGACTCAGTCAAGCGCAGGTACATCACGGACAGCTGAGATTAATTAATGCTTAGTTCCATAGAATACTCAATTTATAAGCTGTGTTATGCATTCTAACACCAGTGAACAAGTTTGTGATTCCAAATATGATCCTTAAAAGGCCACAGAAATTTCACTACACTATAGAGGGAAGATGTGAGAGCTTCACCAGTCTTCTATGTCCCTGCTGTCCTGGAATTTACTGAGTAAAAATGCTCACATTGAAGGAAGTAGACCATGTCTCATACTACAAGAGGGAAAGAGAGGGCTTGGCCTTGCCCTTCTCTTGGTGAGACACAAGCCAGCAGTGTGCCCTGGCTGCAAAGGAAGCTAACAGTAGGCTGGGCAGTGCTTCAGCTTGAGGAAGACATTGGTGTGATCTAACAGCAGCCTTCTAATACGTACAAGGAGGTAATCAAGAAGATGGAGCACGGTTGTGCATGGAGTGAGAGATGGTAAACACATATTGGAATGAAGGAGGCTTTGGCTTGTTACAGCAAAAACATTTCTCTGTAAGGATAGTCAGGCAGTGGAACAGGTTGCACAGGAGTGTTGTGCAGTCTCCATCCCTGGAAGTTTTCAAGACCCAACTGGACAAAGCTCTGAGCAACCTCAACTGACCTCATAGCAGACCGTGCTTAGAGCAGGGCTTTGGACTAGAGACCTCCTAAAGTCACCTTCTAGTCTGAATTACTCTAAGGTTCTGTATTCAGTCTAATATAGCTGTCTTAAATGTGATAGACTTACACAAGGCCAGAATGTAAGAAATTTCCCACTGCCTCTAGGAGCAGAAGTGATGTGGCCCTACAAAAGACTAACAGTGAGAGTAACATCTAGCTCCCACCTTCCTTGTCTTTCCCTCTAAAGCTAAGTAATACACTAGAGAGAGAAAAAATTCCTCTCTAGTCCCTGGAAGTGAGCAGCAGAAGCCCTGAAGGATAGTTTAAATATTATATAAACATGATAATTATGCAATAAATTATAATAAACCACATTTCCTGTTAGTATTTACTCACTTTTACCTCAGGTTTTCAAGCAGATGCAAGTTCCTGCTTTTTGGCTTGGAGGAAACTTCATCTGGTAGTTTTCCTTTTGTTTATTGGATGGTGCAATAAGCCATTAGTTTGACATTTATACCACTTACAGCATTACTGTCCAGAATACAATAAATAAACCATTTCCATCATAAAAATAAAAAAAAAAATCAATATGTGCATAGATTTTCTTTTATGTGCTTCAATGATATCAGTGTGATCACCGTCAGCAGGTAACGAAAATGTACAAAGATGGATTTTATTACGTAGGCATTCTAAAGTTCACAGCCTAATAATCTAGTTAACTTTTTGGAGATTTTACAGTTTAGTGATTCTGTAATGTTAATCTAAGATTTGGCCAACATGATCCAGAAGAAGCAGGAAAACAAAAGATATCTGAAAACTGTACTTTCTGCAAATCTGCTTTTATTGTGTAAAACATTGATTAGCTCCATAATGTATGTAAATTGGGATAATTTAATAAAATGGGAATTTGGATATATGTGTCAGAGATAAAATGTTTGTGCAAAATGAGGTGGTCACAGAGTATAATTCCATTTTCTGTTCTTCTTTTTATTGTTTGGCATTTCCACTCCTCAATTTCTGTTTCCTCTCTTTTCAGGAGCCTGATTCTGAATACACTGTATTTCAGGTAAAATTCTTTTCATAAATACAGTTACTAGATATGATCATTAGGATGACTTTCTGATATATTGAATAATACTTGTTTTGTTGTTAAATCCTTAATGGCATAAATTTGTTTTTCATCACTGGTAAGGCAGGACATTTGATAAGGGGTATTTTAAATAGGCAGCTTTTATCTTTGATGGAAGTTTATTTCTCTCATATATTTTCTGTAGGTTTATTCAGCAGTTCAGTAGCTTAGTGCCTTCTGAAAGCTAAATTGCATCTATCTTGAACTGAATGACCTTCATCTGCTGATGAGATTAGGAAAAAGCCAATGTGTGTTTCACAGACAAAACAGTGTTTATGCTCTTAGGGCTCGCTTTCATGTTCCATTTAATGTGGTGTAATGGTGGGCTGTTACCTGTGCCCTTCATGCTCCTACAGCTCATTCTCACTACCTACCTTGTGTAGAGTCTGGTCATCTTGAAGCTGCATGATGATGCTTTGCATAAGTGGTGGAAGACTGAGAGTAATTGACTAGTTTTCAGTCTGCCCACATTAGCACTAGATTACTGCAATGGGAAGAACAGTAATGTGCAGATGGTGGCATCTTTTGGCTCCAGCCCACAGTCAGAAGAGATTAAATGCAATGTGAAATTGCATCTTTAAATACATACAGCTCAATAACATATTTTACAAGTCTTCCATTACATTACAATGAAGTAGTGGAAGTTTTTTGCATACAAAATGGTTTCTGTGAAATGCTGCCAGATATCTTCTTGACTTTACACTTCACGAGGTAGTTGGTGCATCCTGGAGGTTTCATTGTGTACAGAATAAAATTTATGATAATGGAAAGGATTACTGGAGAATGAATCCTCTTAGAAATATGCATTACCCAAATCAGAAAATACATTTAGATTTAGATTCTAAATTTATTTTTTTTAATTTGGTTTTTGGACTTTTCAGGAACAAGAGGAAGACACTTGATTCAGTGACAAACCAGTTCTCAGGAACTAAATTAAAAACACTTCGTTACTTTTGTTTCTGGAGTTTAGGCTTCTTAAGAAATACGATATCACGTTTCTGTACTTGTGGTGCTAAAGATGTTGCTTCCCTCTTTAATTAATATTAGTTATTGTAAAGTTCTGTCCTGATGATGAGTTAAGCAAGCTAAATTGTTACAATGTTGTGAATATGTGGGTTGTATGAAATTAGATGTCACTTTCTGGTTCCTACTGTGCCCATTTCATAAAAATGCAAGTCTTCTTCATAAATGCCAGACATGTCACCTGCCACAAAACAAAATTATCGATCCCACAGAGAGAGCACAGATAATATAATTGGACTCTGAGGCAACAGTTTGAGTGGACAAACTTGTACTAAGTCAAGGAATAAATAATACTGTTGTGTGGTTACTCAGAAATCTGTGCATTTATTTTGATCACTTCTTGTGATTACAGGTGAGCATTCCTCTCACTGTTTGCAGTGTGGTTCTTCCACTTTTTTTCTGCTCTTATTAATTGTAATTTAAGTTTTTCAGATGTTGTTCTTCTGCATTAGTTTAAAATTAAAATCTTTCAGGTTTTCACTGAGCAAAAATCTGTGCATCTTACTATAGGAAATTACTAAAACTGTGTACTTTCTTGCGAACAGAATTGGTACATTTTTTCTGGATAATTAAAAACTGCAACACAGAAAGTAGGCTTCATACACAGATAAAGTAGCTATAGGAATACCAGGACTACTGGTACAGATCCTTTATAGAAAGTCAGCAAAAGTTGAAATTACTGAGCTGTTAAGAAAATCTTTGAACCTTGCATGAGCTTTACATCTCTTGATAAAAGACACCTTTATTTGATGAACAAAAAAAAATCAAAATTTGTTAGGAAGAGTCTGTTTTAACAGAGAAATGTACGTCTCAGATTTTCTTTTAAAAAGTAAGACAATAGCCTTATCATAGAATGGTTTGGTTGGAAAAGACCATTACGATCATCTAGTCCAACTGTAAACCTAGCATTGCCAAGTTAGTGCTAGTTATGTCATAGTTCTAATAAAGTTCTGTGTGACTTTTTATGAATAAGTAGCAATTTTTTTATGAATGAAAAGGGTGTCAGAAATTCCATTTAATTCTTTTGAAAAAAAGGTCTTTTTCCTACATTTCCCTTTGTATTTGTGTGTCAGTATACATTTCTAATTCCTTTTCCCAACTTTGATTTTTCAGATATTCAGCATAACTGTGTGTGTATGCATAGAAATGATAATTTTCATTCATATGGGTCTTGTAACTAGTAGTTAGCAATTTTGAGTTGTCCTCTTGTCTCCCAAGGTAAAGGTCATCTTTCTATAGTTTAAATGAATTTGCCATTTTTCTCTCTCGCTGTTTTGATCAGAGGTCCTGTAACAAACATTGTTGCAGACAATACTCTAATCTATAAACTGATGTTTAATTAAGGAATAATAAGCAATATTTGAAATTTTTGTTGGCTATGAAGCCTCAGATTAGGAACTTAAGACTGGAAGAACAGCCTAAGGAATCTATTTTTTATGACAGATATTTGTCTGAAGTGATATGTTGCTTTAAAAAACAAATTATCTCATGTTTGTTATTGGAAAAATCATAATGATATACTTATGTCTACGTTAAGAACCGGCCCCAGTTCTAGCAATTAGTGTAGAGATGTCTCTTCTTTCAGTTCCCAGGAAAAGATCATTACTACATGCAGCTTTTCTTATCTCTACCAGGAAATTAACCTGTGTTTGGCTATACTGAGAGCTGTAATTTCAGCATATTCCCAATATAGACATGATCATGTTGACTTAAGACATATATGTCTTTGAAAAAAGCAGAGTACCATCAAGGTGTTAAAAATGTAACAAACTAAATACTTCTATAGAATAATAAAAAACAGTTAAGGGTGCTGAACATCTAACTGCATATCTCAATGCTAATTAAAGGTTGTCACCCTACTACATAAGAAGCAACTAAAAGATAATAAAGCAGATCTGGATTATGTCTGTTTGGCCTAGATTCAAATCATCCTGCTCTGTTCCTTTCTCTTCATACTTGAACTAAGGTTTCTAATTGCAGTTGATCTGGCTGGCTAAATCTCTCCTTTACCTCTGCTTGGAAGAAAGCAATTTTAAAAAGGAGAGTTAAAAATGTCAACATTTGTAGATTTCTTTTTGATAGACAGTTTAAAAATGCATAGAAATGAGGGAAGTGTAGAGGACGGGATGGTCTGAGACATGATGAATAAGAAGTGTCCCATTAAATGATTAGTTAAATTATTAAATAAGCCTGAGGTCCAGATCTTCTCCTACCTCTTATTTAAAGAAAAAAATGTTTCCATGTGCTTGACCTTTACTTCTATTAAAGTAGCATCAGTCTGTTTCTATTTTGAGATATGTCCTTAGCAAATATTAAACATACTTTTCCACCAGACTGCTGTACCCTGTATCAGAAAAGAAACAAATCTAATTGTTTTGGCAGTGATTTTTACTCTGGAAAATGTATGATGATCTGTTTAACATCTGAAGAAGGATCAGGGATTGGCCTTTATTATGCCAGCTCTACGAGTACATTACAGGCGTATTGCATTGTTCAAGCAGTTGGATCTACACTTCTTTTGTTGGTACTTCCGTATGGCTGCCACTGGTTTTTCTTTCCCCATTGATTTGTAGTCTTTACAGTCTACACAAAGCTTGTTACACAGGCTAGAACTATGCTTGCCTTTCCACCCTGCTCATATAATCCTCCAGGACATTTAATGTAGTAATTTGTCAATTCAGTTCACTAACAAGTACTCCAATAATTGCACAATTTAATTAATCTGTACCTTTACATGTTTTTTTAAAGCTGATGCTTTGAACAAAGGAGTTTTAGATCTTTCTAAAGACTGTTGCTTGTGGATAGTAATGTACTGTATCTTTAACTGCTGGTTAAAAGATTTTCCTTCTTTCTCTGCAGATGCCTGGGAAGGGTGTTACTTTGCATTACAGTGGTTTATTTACCTTCCTCTCCCATCCCAGTTTAAATACTGTGTCTGTGGGTGGTGGGTTTTGAATGGCACTGGTAGCTGGGGCTTTCTTCAAAAGCACAAGATCTCAGAGAGCTGCCTGTGACCTAAATTAGTCATAACTTTTCATGAGGCATAAAACTCTGTCCTCCAAACTCAGTTACTATAGCTGTTCCACTCCAGAAGAGTTGTCTAAAGTCTTGGTCCCCTTTCTACTTCCATCAGGAACTGATGGATATACCCAGCTGTTTAAGTCAATACTTTCTTCAAGCCAGTTAAAACTCTGAAGGGAATAATAATTTTAAAATGGCAAAATTGCTGATTAGGTTATTTACTTTGTGTCTTGGAGATATTTTACTTTTTTTTTTTTTATATATTCAGGCTGCTTGGAGCCTGAAAACACGAGCTTTGACAGAAATGGTGTACGTGGATGAAATTGATATGGATGAAGAAGGAATCGCAGAGATGATGCTAGATGAAAATTCTATCGCTCAAGTTGCACGTAAGAATGACTTTCACTTAAATACATTGAAGCAACAAGAGCTCTTCTGTTCAGGGTTGTAATCTAGCATAAAATAGTACATATTGAGGTGACTTGTAACCTCGTAGGGCTTTTAGCTATTGCTACAGAAAGAGTTTTAGATTGTTTTATGGTTGCATGGCAGTGTTGAGGTACACCACATGATCTTGACGTAGTGCTTAGGCCTGTTAGAGGCGGGGTTCAGATAAATAGTGTTTTGTCAGCTTTTCCTCTACATCACTGTACTCACTAGCGCTTTTCCATCAGTGCATTGATTTCTTTTACTCCTGTGTGGCTTCTTTAGGCACTGTAGGGAACTAGAGAAAAAGACATGCTCTTGATGTACTCTGAATCTCATCCATATATCTGTACTATAGGCAACAGTCTGGCCAAATCTGACATCACCTTTTTGTATCATTTCCTGAAAACATTTTCTGAAACTGATTTTCTCTCTTCTGCTTTTTCCTCTCTTCCTCCCCAGGGCAGTTCTTCGTCCCTGTCATTGTTTCTTGTATGCAGCTCTTTTTCAGCTTCGCCATTTCCCTTCTAAGTGGGCAGTAATTAGTAGTCTTCTACCACTTTTTGGCATTATTTATATTTTTCTCTGTTTTAGTATAGTTCACATTGGAATTTTTATGCCTCTTATTAGATGTGGCTCTCAACCACCTACTATGTCAAGGAATGGACATAGGCCAGAACTAATATTTGAAGCATTAAAAGCTTTTCTCATCTGGATAGAAGTAGGCAATTGCATATCTATCTGATTACATTTTTTTAAAATTGTCATTACATGCTTGATTACATATAAACAGTCAAGCAGTAGTCAAGTTGTGTTTGTACATTATGATAATCTAATTACATTTATTTGTCTCAAAACAGCATAATAATATAATTTAGACTTTTGTTTCATTCTATGCCCTCTGTGGTAGAGACCATCTACCAAGAAAAATCATGTGATTAATATTACTGAGAATTAAGACATTCTGCACAAATACACTCGTGCTGAATTTAAACTGAAAAAGGTGACTTTCCGGATTGTGTCACAGATTTCAAAGCCAAAGCAAATCATTATGATAGTGTAGCCTGTACTCCTGAATCATTGAGATAAGGCTTTGCCATCCATGCTTCAAATCCACTAGATGTGCCTGAGCTAGTATATAGTTTTTCAGAAAGTATAAAAACTTTCCATAGAGAAAGAACCCCCTGCAGTCTGTAGTAAATTATTAAATTTGCTAGTTTTTATCAGTGTATGCCATATCTTTAGTGGGAATTATCAATTATAGCTCCAGCTGTTGCTTCTTTGTGTACATTTTATGCCTGATATGGAGTCTTTATTTCCAAAATAAATAGTTAAAACTGTCATTAAGTCATCCAGTGATCTTTTTTATAAGCTAAACAATCTTCTCAATCTGAGGCAAATCTTTTAAATTCTGAGTTGAGTCTTGAAACTGTCTTCTTAACCCTTTCCAATTAATCTGCATGCATTTTCAGTTGTAGTCACCAAACCAGACGACACCAGACAACAGTCCACTGACACGTAGAAAGTACATTTTTCTTCTACAGCATGATTTTACTTTATTTGTTCATCATCTGAAGTGTTTTTCTGTTGCACTTTATGTAAAAGGTAAGCACAGATGTCACTAGAGAGAGTGCAAAGAGTGTGGAGCCAGTCTTCACAGTGGTGCCCAGTGACAGGACCAGAGGCAATGGGCACAAACTGAAACACACGAGGTTCCCTCTGAATGTCAGGAAACACTTTTTTTACTGTGAAGGTGACCAAGCATTGGCACAGATTGCCCAGGGAAGTTGTGGAGCCTTCCTCCTTAGAGATATTCAGAAACCATCTAGGCAGGGTCCTGGGCAACTGAATTTAAGTGGCCCTGCTTAAACCTGGTTGGACCAGATGACCTACTCCCCCATTGAATCTTCATGGGCTGCAGGGGACTTTGTCTTCTCCTACTCCATACAGTAGAACTGGGTGTGGGTCTCTGTCTTTTCCTCTGGCAACAAAGCTCTCTGTCTGTCTGTCTGTCCTTTGTTTTGGTTGATGGTCGTCTTTTGTTAGGTCAGTGGCCTCTCCTCCAGGTTCACCCCCACCTACACTACTTCTTTTCAAGACAGTCCTTCCCCTCACAAATATGGATTCTCAGAGGTGTTTCTCTAGCGCTAACTGGCTCAGCCTGGGCTGGGGGGTTACGTCTTGGAGCCAGGGGAGCTTTTGAAGCTTATCAAAAGGTTGCCCCTTCCCTCATTACCGAAAACACCACCCTCCCTAGCCCCCAAACCCAACACAGATAGTTAAAAAAAGACTCAGAAAGTGGAAGACTAGTTCATTGTCTGCTAGCTTGAAAAGTTGAAAGCCACTTTCTCCATTTCTCATAAGACTGCCCCAGTTACCATGTTAGAAACTCTGCTGGGTGGACTGTCCACCCTTTCTGTTTTGGAGTAAAACATTCAAGATTCACAGACTGTAAAAAGCAAGTAAGCAACAGAGATCCTCAGTGGGGCCAGCCAGAAGGCAGAGAGAATCCTGAGTTTTGGTCCTTATATTAATATGACTTACATATTTAGTTGGTTTTACCAAGGAGATCATGGTTAATACCTTTTTTGTATTATTTAACCTTAAATACAGCTGTAGCCAGGTCACTACTATAGTATTGGTGTCAGAGGTGCTTGGTTATCTGCAAGGGTTAAAAAAGCTAGAAGGTATTTAGATTGAGTTAGAAATTATCGATTTGGCCAAGTCTACTAAACTTGCTTAAACAATGAACTGGTAGTATCTCGGAGGTAATTACAGCTTGAGGGTGGGAGAGAACAAAGACTTAAAAAGGGCAAACTTAGGGTTTGTCTTGGGGGAAAAAAGGAAGGAAGTTTAACTCAGTTCTTGGAAAAATTCGGAATAAGAGCAGATCATAACTATCTAGGAAGTAAGTAGATAAGTAACAGTGATTTGTCAAGTACTGGCTGTGTCAGCTTAAATCTCATTTCTTTCTGCACGTGGTAACAAGCAGTGAACAGATCAGAAGATACAGATGTCATATCTTGCTTTTAACAAAGTTTTAAAAACCATCTATAGAGATTCACTTAAGAGGTTAGAAAAACTGACTGTAATCAAATGTCAGTGAAGGCGATGGAAAATCTGCATGCAGGAACAAGTAATTCTTTATGATCCACCGTCGAAACAAAAATATGTGAACAGGAGGACCCTTCATCTGTTCACTTGGGCTCAAGCTAATTCAGTATTTTAATTGATCACCTTTGGATATAGATGAGTTTGAACTTTACTGTGTCCTAAATTGTGCTTGAGGGTCTTACATGGGTCTAATGGTATGAGTTACTATTCTCCATCTGCCCTGTAGCTGAAGGTTTTGGTTTATTTACTCAAGTCTGGGTTCTATTTTAGTCTCAGATAGAAAATATACCATTTCAAATTAGCATGAGCTCATGGTTTCAGTAACCTTTCTTTACTTCAATGCTATCTGCTGCTTCCAAGGTGTTCTTGAGTGTTGTTGTGGGTTAACCCTGGTAGGCATCTAAGCACCACACAGCCACTCACTCACTCTCCCCAGATGGGATGGGAAGAGAATGGGAAGGGTAAAAGTGAGAAAACCATGTTCATTGTGTCAGGTTTCTTACAATATTCTGACAAATTATCAGTAGTACAGTGCAACATTTGGTTTTTGTCTTCTTTGACTAGTGCTACGGCCCCTCAGCTTGAACAAAGAAATTTCCAGTTTATTGTAAGACACAATTATTTTTAAAGTCCCCTGGACAAGATGTAGTATCTCAATGTGAAGTGAGAAATGCTCTGATTTTATAGGACCAGGAACATCTTTGAAAGTCCCTGGAACTGGCCAAGGTGGAGGCCCCAGTCCAGCTGTTAGGTATGTGATTGTTTATTTTTTGAAAATGTGACTATTTACAAATATGCAGATCCTAAATGTAACTTCTGAAAATGAAATGCTTCAGATATAAGTGTTTAAATTCTCTATCAATAAGTACCACTCTCCATAAGACTAATGTGCTTAACATCTTCAGGCCAGTAACTCAATCAGGAAGACCTATTACGGGATTTGTGAGACCCAGCACACAAAGTGGACGGCCAAGTACTATGGAACAGGCTATAAGAACACCTCGAACAGCTCTCACAGCTCGTCCAATTACTAGTGCTTCTGGGAGATATATCAGGCTAGGAACGGTAAGTTATTTGACTCAGTTCTCAGAACAATGGCTTTCTTTGTCATAGTATCTGGTACAGTGACGTAGTTTACTTAAAAGCTGCATCTAAACTAAAGTTTGAAGAAGGTGAACATTTCTATTTTTTCGTTTAAATTGTTTTTAAAGTAGAGTTTGAAAATGTTACGTATTTTCAGTTTGCTAATCTGTTTATATAAAAAAATGTACATAAATTCACAAATTCACAAAAATTCACCTAAATTCCAAATTCACAAGTTCTGTGAGACTCATTTTTATTTACTGGAGGCCATGAAGAGACTATGACATGATTTCACCATAAGTATGTTGAAACCTTCGTTTACTACGAAACAATTACTAATCTCTCAGTGTCTGTCACTTCAGAAGATAAAGAAAATAAACGATACTAGATTTATTCTGTTCTGTTGGCAAAATTACTAAACTGCATCTGGCATGAATATGTAATACAGATTAACATCACATTATGGCAAAATTTGATATCATCTCAGTATCATAGGTATGATCTTCCTAAACTTTTCTTGAAGATTTTTTGTTATGTATCCCAACTGCCTTGAGTCCATCTAAAAGTTGGTCCAAGCTACATGATTAGGCACATATGGAAATACTGGGGGGACGGAAGGAAAAGATAGTTCCAGAAGGTAATTCATGCAACCTCTTCCAGGGACTGTGTAGGAGTAGGACAAATTCCTGCCTTTCAGAAAAGGTGAAATGCAGTAATAAGAGTCTGTACTGCACAGTAGAGCAATGCATCTACAAATGCTTTGTTTGTTTGTTTGGGGTTTTTTTGTATACTACTGCTATTTTTAAAATTTTCAGAAAAAGTGTAGGGAATCTTCCCACCTAAAAACTTCTTTCTCCCCTTCAGGCTTCAATACTAACAAATCCAGATGGCCCTTTCATAAATCTGTCTCGACTGAATTTAACAAAATATGCTCAAAAACCCA
The DNA here is from genome assembly GCA_907165065.1 of Caprimulgus europaeus. The sequence goes on along the minus strand of OU015532.1, from coordinate 19,633,847 downwards.
AACTGGCAAAGGTATGTAACTATTTTGGTTAATGTTGTGATATCTTTTTCTTATTTTCTGGCATCATTCTAACGTAACTGTACATGAGATTTGGGATACAAACAATGATGAACTATGTTGTGAAGTAAAGTTCAGAAAAATAGTGTGTTACGTATTGTTTGACAGTGGTTACTAGACTTGAAATTGAAAATATGTCTGAAGAGGTTATTTTGAAAATGTAACCTAGGAGAAAACATATGTGTAGAATGAAATGCCCCATTGGTAACTAACTTTGAACTGTGCATGTAGGAGTGATGAAGAGCAACTGAAAAAAAAAAAGCCAGAAGGAAAAAAAACAGCAGAACCCTCCTTAGTGTCTGGAAATGCATTTCTGTGTACAAATAGGTGGCAATCCTGGCCTAAAAATGTTCAAATGGTTGGGATTTTTGCCTTTGATTTTATGGCATGAGTTAGCACTTTTTATATAAAAAGATTTCATCTTTTTGTTCAGAATTATTCTTCATTTTCAGTTAAGATCTTATGATTGACAGCCATTGAAACTGAGACTATCTGACATTAGAACAGGTTTATCCAGGGTATCTGTCCCACTTATGGGTGTCAGCTCTGAGTGGAAGGGACCTAAACGTTGTGTAATGATCTATCACTCTGTGGCCTTTCAGTTAAATCTTTCTCCAACACAACCAGTTAGTTGTATAGATGGAATGTTTTCTGAGAATACTTTTTTTACAAAAAATAACTATTGGGCTGAGACCAACAACTCATTTTGCACGAGGTATCAAATGACTACCAGACACACTCTCAGGAGCTGTATTTGGCTGGCAACCTAGAGTTCAAAGAACCTGTAGGTATTCAGTCTATTTTGAGAAACATAGTGGTGGGCACTGTTAGAAGACTAGCAGTACCCGATAATCTGCTCATGGAAATTAGCTCCTCCAGTTCAAAACTTTAGTTAATATTTTTTCTTAAACTATTAGCAAATTCCTTTGCTTTTTAAAACTTTATCTAGACTGATGTAGTGCGTTACTTTTCAAAGGAAATAAAATTTGTGTGATTGCACTGTGTTTTTCACTTGCTCCTTACATCTCTGTCCCTTGGCCTCTTAACCAAGCCAGGCAGAAGAATATAGATCAAATATAGTAAGTTCTAGTCTGGCAATATAATTAAAGACTTCCAAACTATCATCTGAGGGCAGTTACATGTCAGTTCTTTATCAGTTCTGAAAAAACTGCAGGCTTTTGTCCAATTATGTCCTTGCCAGCAATCAGCCAGCACACACATTATTCTAAATCCATCACAGTCTGTAAAGGAGGGAGAACAAAAGAAACCTGGGAAGGATTAGGAATCAAAAGACACATGCTTAGGAAGTTAGGCTTAGTTCTTCTGCTTGAAGACAGCTAGCTTTTAATTGTGTTTGGTAACTCAATATACTATTTAAGTAGGTTAGCTTACAGGTGAAACATTAATTCTCAGAAACAGGTCTCAGGAATGAGAAACTTAGATATTTTTAATGATTTGGGGTTTTAATTAGCATTTTCTGGGACAGTGGGGTAGCTCTACCTTCCTTCGGTTTGGTATGAAAAGAGGTTTAAGCCAAAAAATGTAGAGTAACAGTTATAGAAACATCCATAGGAAGGAAGTGTACTTGTCAGTATTACAAAGCTAGTACATTACAACATTAACATTTCACGCAGAGTGTAAGACCTAAGTTTAAATTTGGAGCTACATGGATTTATAACTATTTTTTTTCAACAAGATAGCATTAAGGCTAAAGCCAAAGCAGGTGAGGCTGCAGACTACACTTTATGTTAAGACTCATTGATTAAAGTTTTAAAACTCTTTGAATTGTTACCTCTCCCAGGTGCAAAAAGATCATAAATCTTGCAACTATTAAATTCACATGAATGGCCTGTGTATTCATGGTGGCATATACTCCTCCTGCATACTTCTTCCTTATGCTTTTGCAAAGTATACTTATTGCATGTTTTTTTAAGTTAGTTTTATCTATCTTTTCTTTGCATGACTAGCTCTTCCGATGTTTTGAAGTATACAGGAATATGGCTTCTCTCTGACTAGCATTAGCCATGCTAAGCAGTATTGCAGGAAACCCCTTAGTAGGCATATGAGGTGTCACGTGTCGCCAGAAAGAACCTCTGGTAAATCTCAGTTAGCAGCTGGTTTATGGCATGAAACGGGAAGTTTTATCTTTTTTAGCTTGTGGGTTTTTAATGGAGTTATTAAGATAACTCTAGATGTTTTTATCCAAGTGAATGTTCAGTCATTTAAATCCTTTTGAAGGTCAGAGCCTGTAGATAACAGCAGTAAATTCCTCATGCCAGCCGTGCAAGATCTTTTTTATCACTTCAGATTTACTCACTTTTACTGAACATTTCCCTGTTGTTGAACTAGAGGAGGGAATGTTCCACTACTTATTTATTTTCTATTCTTTTGTTATCCACCTATTCTAATCTTCCTGTAAATATGTTTTAGTTTATAATTCTTTAATGTCTTTTAACCATCTATTCGGAGTCTTTTCTGACCAAAAGCAGAAGAAAAGTAGGTTGTGGTTTACTTTCCTCCCAGACATGACAATTCACTGGTAATTCTCTAGTTTCCTTAGGGTAAATCTATTAAGAATTTTGACTAAGAAAAGTTGTCAAAGAGTCATGGAAAGACTTATAAGACTGCTGTCTCATTCTTTATTTCTTTCCTTTTGGGGCAATATTTTTTTTTTTTTATAATGAATGATAAGAATTTAGAAAAACGTTCTGTTCCTTTAAAGTTATTAAGACCTGGGATTTGGATGCAGAAAAAGATCAAGGTTCAACTCAATTGAACTTTGTGTTACTAGCTCCCACACTACATTTCTGGGAATAGAGGCTTCCAGTCTCCATTTAGTTGTCTAGTATCTTTCAACATAGTTTTATTCGCTTAAAATCTACCCCCATTATCTGTTATATACTCCTCTATATTCTAGTGCAGAACAGCTACTAAGTAGTATGACTTGCTTAGCTTTATACAGGAGTAAACAAAGATGCAGTTATATTGCCATGCAATTGCTGTAGCCTTATGAGCAGTCACACAGCACAGCTGATGCATGTAACTTCTTTAAACTTTGGTATTATGATAGTGTGTTTGAGTTTCAGAGGCGCAATATTGTTAGCATTTATCATTTACAGATAAAAAAGATTTTCCTTTACAGATCCCAAAATTCTGTGGGGTTTAGAATTTTTTTTCTCTAAGGCAAAATCTGCTCAGTTTACATTCTTAATAAATCTGATTTAGTTTAAGTAGATTTTGCACTATGTAAGCACCTGACTATACATTGCAAAAAGTCTTTGTTAGATTGCTTGTTAATTTTACAGTTAAAAAGTCATGAAAGTGGTACCAAGTTTTCAAATTTATGTTCACTTTCAAATTAGAGCTGCCTTGTTTAAAAAAAAAAAGTTACTTTAAGGACTAACGATAAGAGACTATTCCACTAATCTCTTGCAACAAATTAAGAATTAAAATACTTTCCTGTAATAACAACATAGCACATCTGTAGTTTTTTTCTATTCAAGTCTTAATTAAATGTAAATGTCAGCAGTTGTGATGTGTGAATGTGATTGCTTTCCCAATGAATTAATTTGTGCCTAATATAATAAAGATTTTGTATTTTTCTAAAACAACATTATTAATTTTTGTCTTCAAATATGACAATGTTTAAAATATTCTTCTGACAGGCATTGTTCGAATATATTTTTCACCATGAAAATGACGTAAAAAATGTGAGTAATTTGTATGGGGTTTTTTTCAGTTTTTATTAAGTATCATTCAGTTATTTCTGCCAGTATTCTGCTAAACTAAGGCTCCTGGTAGTACATCATGTCTAAGTACAGAAGTGAAGCATTAAAAGTTGTTTAAGAGAGAGAAATCCTTTCTTACAGGGCTGATAAATAGGAATGATAATTTGCAAAGACCAAGATACGCCTTACCCTCTTTTTTGAGAAGCAAAACATTCTAATGCTTCAAACTAGATCCTTCTATCAACATAATATCCCTGTATCTAATTATTTCATGTTAACATAATTTACTGGAGCCTGAGCAGGAGCTGAAACTGCATGTCAGGTAGCTGAACTGCCTAGAAAGTTCAGAGTTCCTGGGGCTTGAGAGTAAGAAGTAAGATATGGAAGACTGTCTGTTAACAGAAAATGACAAAATAGTTAGTGACTGAATTGATCATTTGACATTTTAAACTACTGAGGTAATTGTTTTTGCATTTGTGTGAATAGAAAGTAAAGGTATTTATTGAAATTGTGGAAAAACAAAATATCAATAGGACTTTGAACGCTTTTCCTAGAAATTGAATTCCATATTGTGGCCTCAAGATAAAAATTAAGTTGTCCTTATGATTGTCTATAATATTTATTCTCCAGAAGTTTTCCTAATTTGACAGTTTCCCTCTTACTCTATCCAGGATTTTTCTTCTGTGGTTCTTCATATGTTACTGCACTGAATGCCTAAGAACAAGTTTGGGTACATATTGTTTAAACTTTCACCAGCTGATAGAGGTTGCAGACTTTTTTGGCAATTCACCCAAGGAAATTATTCAATTAATAAAGTGTCAAAATATTTCATTACTATGTTAGGTATATGTACCCAGTTGAAATGGACTATTAATTTCTGCTTGAAGTTTGTTTGAAAGAGCTGTTTGTGTCAATAATGCATAGCTGACTTAAATAGTTATTGAATTTTATGCAATACTACTAACTGGTATGTGAATGGATCTGAAGTTGAACTCTCCAGTTAATCAATAACACACAAAAAATATCTTGTTGTTGTTGATGTAGATGAGAACCATTTCCAAATGTACTGCTATGTGAAGCTTTTTAATCTAGTATCAAATGATTATAGTTGTACACTGTCAATTTATTGCATAGCATTCTTTTAAGAGGATTGAATTGCAATGCACTATTAATCTAAGATATGATTGAAACAGTTAGTGCAAGTGTCAGAAGTGTCAGAGAGAAATAGTAGCTGACATTTACATATTCTGATACTGAATATTAAGAAAGTGCTTAGGTTTTATGCCACTAATAATTAAAATTTATGTTGTTTGTTACCGAAAACTCACTTCACTAAGAATAAAAGGGCCATTTGATAATATGCCACATGTGCTTGTGACCTACACTTTTAAGGACATGCAGGATCTCTAGGCTAGGCAGATAATTTATTATAATGCAAGGAATTTTTCAAGGACGCTACATGCAGTACACAATGTTTTTTCTATTTTGAAATCCTTGCTGAAAATCCTGAATCACTGTGTTGCAGGAAAAGTTCTGCTTATGGGTTTTCTGTGCACCCTAGCTGTTTGAATAAATACCTGTAAGCAAAGAAGTGTCAGCTTAATCACCACTGTTTATTGTGTAATGAGAGAGAGATCAACATATTTGGTTAATGATAGCATCTTTTAGGACGAAAAAATATGTCACACTTCACAGTATGAGGTGCCTTTATAATGTAGTATGTACCTCTGAAGAGATATTTAACTGTTTAGTTTGCTTTCTCTCATTTGCTTTCATTCCTCTTTTCCTGTGCACTTAATACACCGTTTTCAATATAATTCTGTTCTACAGACTGTTGTCCCTTCCTTTTGAACATCATCTGCATTATTTTTGCTTAAATAAAAATGTATTACTTTTAAATTCTACTTAAACTTGGCTGCATCACTGTTTATTCAGCTCTCCTACCAACGGTATTTCACTAATTAATTTTCTTGCTCCTCCCTGGAAAGACTGTGGTCACTTAGGATCCAGCAGAGAAACAGCATATGTATGTTAACTTTTTAAAAGTTGATCTGGATCGTACTTGATCACCCGTTAGAACATTCACTGACATCTCTTGCATCTTTGTATTACCTGCTACATATGATGTAGCACACTGAAAAAAAAACCAAAACAAAACACTTTTCTGCATGAGATGAGTTGAAAGACCTTGGGAGGCTTGGAAGCCTAGGGAACTGCCTTAAGTTTGTGACTGTACAGACTGAAAAGCCTCCACTTGTGGACTTTCTGCATCGTAGAATTGGAAGACCAGTTCCTGCAATTTTGCAAATAAAACATGATAATAGTAGTGACAATATCCTTTCTTTCCCTATCACTGTGCTGATCTGGAATAGTCTGTACTGTTTTCAACTACATTATTATTTAAGAAGCAAAGGCAGTTTTATTATTTATCTTCTGTTTAGTATTCAGCTAGTATATAGAAAAAAAAGCACCTCAGCAATTTCAGTTGGAAAATATCATTAATCAGTGTGCATTCAACTGGACAAATAATGCTAGGAGCTTAGTTCAAATTAAAAGTAAATACATCTGTAATCTGTCAATTATCAGAAACATGGGAATGCAAGAAGATGAGAGAAGCACTGAGCTTTTTCAGCACTTGAAAATGTATTCAAAAGTCTTTCATCTTATTTAATGAAAAATTAAACACCTCTCTGAAATTACTATTACCCTATCCATTATTGTTCTTGTTTCCTTTTGAACACATATACTTAATAACTGACTTTCTCTACCCCTTGAGCTATTTCTAAAGCCATTTTATGGGCTAAATGCTGTATGAGTAGGGCAGTTTAAAAGACTTGTCCAGAAATAGTTCAGCTGCTACTTTTTTCAGCAATAGACTGTGACATTGTATTCTGCCATTGTTCACAAGTGGGTAGTGATGACAAGACACTTTGTCCTGAGGGAGAACAGTGAGTGTACAATATATAGTTGGGGCCAGAAGTCATGTCCTCTGATATGTCCCTAGTTGTTCCTAATACTCTGAAGTTTATACACTCTGATAGAAATCTATTTATAATGGAATTATGTTTGATTTGCAAACTACAGAAATCTGGAAGACACTCAACAAAAAAAATTGTGTTAAATTGACTATGGTTAATGTCATTTACTCAGCTATCTTACAGACTGTCCTGTGTTGATTTGTGTACGAATAAGTCAATAGCTATTGCTGGGAGAACTACGGCCATTCAGTAGCATGTGAAAGAAGCTATTGCTATTGTTTCCATCTAATTTCTTCATGCATTCAATAATATTTATTAAATTACTAAGTTTCAAACAAATGTACATTTGGTAATTTAATTTTTTAATACAGTAGTCACAACCCTACAAGCTTTTTTATACTGAGTTAGGACTGGCAGACAATTTGGGAGTCTTAGTTATAATAAAGTTTAGCTAAGGAAAGTAATGCTAAAAAAAAGAATCTCAGAATCATGCTAGCTACAGTTACAATTAAAGAATTATGTTCTTTTTAATTTAAAATCAGCTCTGATTCATTCTCTAAGATTTTTTTTTTTTAACAGAAAACCCACTAAGTATTAAGGTGTTTATTATTTTTATTTGCACAAATGTAAAAAGTGCGAGTGAAATAAATTTGTTCTGAAAGGCTTCCCAGAGCTAAGACTATTACTGAAATGGACTCTTGCATACAAAAGGAACTATGTAAAGTTATGCTAGCAGTTGATATTGACATGGCAAGGTGAAGCTTTGACTTTTAAAAGTCTATTTTAATCAATTTACTAACATTTCAAAGGCCGTATTGTCAAAAGATTTTGTTGTAATACCAGCAGAAAGTCTAACTACTAGCATGGAAAAAGCTGACATTCATATGCACAAAGCCTTTTCAGGTAACATTTGTAATATTTTTGGATTAAAGTTTTAGTGATTGCTTGTAAAGTATCAGAAATAGGATTTTCCTTCTCCTTTCCTACTTCCTTAATAAGAAAGTGTAAAAACAGGACTTCATTTCAGAAACTAATTTCAAAATTAAGTCATGCATTGTTTCTTGGTGCTAGTAATAAGATCCCATAATAGTTCAGGATCTGCACCAACAGATAAACTGCTGATGTTAGTGTCTACTAAGTCTGAAGCAGTCTTAGTTCCCACTTTCCAATGGCAGAATTGTTAGCCTTACATAAAAGTTATCAGAAATAATTAGGGTACCATAAAGAAAGCTGAATGTGTAGCTACAGAAGGGGTCATTTTTTGAAATTCAGTCATTTTCCTTGAATGTCATCAGAGCACTTTAAGGAAAGCTCGTTGAAGCTCATTATTTGCAGTATGGCCCTTACTCATTTGAAGTGGCTGCTCCTGCTGCCTTAGAAGCAGGTGTGGTATTTGACAGATACACGCATTGTTTTTACATTTGTAAATGCAACAAAAGTAACCAATGTTCTAACATCAACTATCCCAAATTTTCCCACTATGGGACAAAATTCCTTATATACTTTCAGACAAAATAAAGTATTTGTCTGAAAGGGAAACCGTTAATTTCTGTCTTGAAGCACGCTTCTTCTCCATTATAGCTGTAGGTCCAGAGGCCCAATTGTGCAAGTTGCAAAGACATTAAGAAAGGGAAACCAAGGTAAGAGCTGCCATCTGAGGTCTTCACAGATTCCACCTGCCTGGAAGAAAGAGTGACTTCAGAGTTGGAAGCCTTCCTCAGTTTTCTCACCCGTGTCACAGAGGCAGGGAATGACAACTGTCTCTTTCTCTTTGAGGACAGCATCAGTGCAACTCCTCAGCCTGAATTGCTAAAGAAAACAAATTATTCTTTCTCACAGATCCAAGAGAGAACAACTTAGTCTAAGTTGTCATAGCTCCCCTGACTTGGCTGTGCTATGTCAAATCTACACCCATTGATTACTTGCAGCCTCATTTTAGTAGCAGGAAGAACCTGAATCAAACACAGAGGTAGATGTCACTAAATTAGGCTCTTTATAGTATTTCAAGTATTCAGATTTTTTTTTTTCTGGAAATGATTAATTCGTCTGCTACTGAGTGATGAGTGTACAAAACTTCCATATTGTTCCTAATAGATAGCTGTTTTCTGATTTCTGTGGTCTGAAAAATGTTTATGAAAACAGAAAAGGGTCAGTTCTTTGTTACAAAAATACTGTATTAAAGCTTTTTAGACTATTTTTGATTATATCCCTAAAATATAAGTAACAAATATAGCATGGCTTTGATATGTTCTGAGAAAAAATGGAATTTTAAAAAAGGAACACTAACAATTGCTTCTTTGGTATGTTTTGGTACAGAACACACATCTATTTGTCTTAACAGAAATTTTGAAATTAGAGCTATAACATGGAAAGCCATAGATTCTGTCTGTGGTGGCTGATGGTAGCACATTCATTAGCATACCTGCTTCCAGTATACCAGATAAAAGAGATACTAGTCCTCCACCCTCTTCGATAACTGTTTCTTAGACTATGTATCTGTTTTTCCTGTCATAAAATAATTATGTAATAGACTTTTTAAAGGAAGAATTATTTCTTACTGTACACATCTGAGAGTTCCCAAAAGTGGAGGCAGCCTGATATTAGTAATGAGATGACAATTTCTACAATATTTCAAACTGGCTGAACTGATTTCTTTCTTTTAGGATATTTTTACTTGTTTTTTACAACTTTTAGTGAACAAGGATGGGAAGCTTGGAAAAAATGCGTCCGTGTACACAAATATTCTATACACTCTAAAGCAGCACTTCAGGAGTCTGATCAAATCAATTTTGTATTTTCTCTTTGAATTACTAGAAGCTATTTGGATTACATGTTCTTATAGGGACAAATTATCCTTTCAGCTACTTTATGCACTTAGCTATAAAAATAGTAAACATAAAGCAGTGCCCCTACCTCAAGTTTACCAGGACTTTTTATTCAAAATTTTCTCTTTATAAAAATCTTTACGTTATTCACTTTGTATTCTTTTTCTTTGTACAAACGTTGAAGGTATTAATGTTAAGATGATGGGTTTGTTTTGGAAGGCTCTAGATTTGGCAGCCCTTGCCACTGAACACGCACAGTTCAAGGACTGGTGGTGGAAAGTCCAAATTGGGAAGTGCTACTATAGGTAAGCTGTTGTTCATTTCTTCTGTGATCGTAAGTATGAGTGCAGGACCTGAACTGCTGGGTGTATTGTGCAGTTCTGAACACTGAGAAATAGTTCAGTAAGTATTTCGTTAGAAAGCACTGTGCTTACAGTTAAGTCTCCTTTAATACACAAGGATATGTTCAGCTGCTTGAGACATCAACATCGAGTACCTTTAAGTAACCGAAATAGTTGCATCTTCGCTTTTGTTAATGTGTTTCAAAGTCATTGTTTCAAAGTCCGTAAATAAATGCAAAGAACTATTGTTAAATCAGACCACACAAAATGAATATTACAGTATTAGCTGGAGAAATTAATGTCAATGAGGGCTTCAGATTGATGTAGGCACTTTCTGCTAGAGGTACATTGCCCAAGAAGTACCAGTTCCAAAGATGCAAGGCCTCAGGGCTGGCACCCCTTCCCCAGCATCTGATACCACCGACTTAGGAGTACCCCAACACTGTGCAGCAATATGCCTCTCTGAGGAAAGAGTGGCAACAGCAGGGAGGAGAGCTTGTTGCAAGGAGTTTAGAGTGGTTGCTGAGGATCTAGCTGATTGTAACAGCCAGGTCTACCAAATCAGGTGAAACTCCTCGATACAACCCTGCTTCCCATAATTCAGACAAGTACTGAAGCAACTCCCCCTTTCATTCTTTACAACGTGTTTGTTCCATTAATGTAAAACATATGGATACGGTATTGGTTGTTAAAAAACTGAAGCATCATCTGTGGTCTTTACAATTCTATAAGCAATTCTTGTATGAAAAGACTGATAATACAAAGTAGTTATTCCTTTAAAATTCTCTGTTGTATCTTGGCTTGAAACCATTGTTTTCCTCTTAATTTTGCAGTCTATATAGCATTTATAAGTTACTGCGAAATATTCTACAGTAGTACTGCAAAACAAATGCTTTTGAGATGAAACAGACTTCTGTGACGTCCCTGTGCCATACACTGCCCCCTCCCAAGTCACCTGCTTGGACGTTCTTTAGCTGTGGTGCTGCTTACATTACAGCATGTTTTCAACACACAGTTAAAGATTTTTAATATCAGCAACAGAAGTTTCACCATAGCTTCTGTGGTTTCCTAGCCTCTTCACCAAGAGGCTAGAAGAAGGTGTTTTATGCATGATAAACATTCCCTAAACTTTACAGTGGAGTATCTATGTGATCTTGATCTATGCCACGAGGGAGGAAATTCTACTTGAAAACTGTGTGAGTAGAGGCTGAGACGTGACTTCAATTTCTCATTTTCTACTGTCCATTCTGTACAAAGAGCATGAAGGAGTCCTATGAAAACAAGTACATAATTTTTGAATTAGCACCAGAAGGCTACATGTACAAAAGGGGGCCAAATTTAATAAATTTGCCTTTTTCATAACTTTGAATAGTTGTCTTTGTAACGTAAATATATTTAATGGCGTGGGTTTTTGTTAGCACACATACAAATATATGACCTTAAAGTATGCTTTTGGGCAGTTCATGTTTGGTTTAGTGTGCACTGTTTCATTATTTAATAAGACAAAATAAAACCAAACAACAACAAAATACCTTCTATATCTATCTGTTGTCTCTTTAGGTTAGGATTATATCGTGAAGCTGAAAAACAATTCAAGTCAGCTCTCAAGCAACAGGACATGGTTGATACAATCTTGTATTTGGCAAAAGTAAGTCATAGATTTCCTTGTTTAAGAGTGAAGTAAAATTCCAGACTATCCCTGAGAAGTCCATACACCAGAATAGCTGAGTACTGAGCCTGGTACACCATTAAGTTTAATAATGTGTGATCTCCATACAGACCTGAGGCAATACATGCTACCAGTTGAAACTGAAGTCTATAGTTTACAAAAAATTTTGAAGCTTACAGATTTCACAAAAAATCATATGCTACTGTATTCTGTGTTCTAAATTCCAAGGAGGGTTAGATAGCTAAGGAATTATTTGACTTCCACTATGAAGAACAACGTAGCTATACCTGGTCTCCTAGGAAACTAATGCAATAAATCAGTAAGTGAAGAGCAAAGCTCAAAATCCTAGTTTCACAGGCAAAATCAAAATGAAGTGAGCTTAAAGAAAGCAGAGACATTGAAACAGAGAATGTTCTGTCAAAATAAAGGCATTAAAAGCTTTAAAAGAACAATTTGCACAGCTGAGCCTCAGAATTATTTGTTTACCAGGGTACACATCAGATTCTAAACATTTTCCAAGACATTCAAGAAGAGGTAGCCTGTGAGGAACTAAAACTGCATTTTTCTTCCTCTCGTCCTAGCAAGAGATGAAATCAGTTATCTTTATCAGCTCCCTTTAAGCCAGCTGCCACAGGCCTATCCAGAAGTCATAACTACTAGAGGTGATTCAGATACTCATATTATGATACTTGCTTTACCTTTACATTTCTTCAGCGGTTTACGTTTTGTATTTAAATGGTCCATCGCTGCTATCTGAAGACTTGTCTTCATTTCAGCAGTTGGAGTTAGTTTACTCAATTGAGATTAGTAATTTTAGATTTCTTTCACTAGCAAGAGTCATTCTGCAAAAAATTATCTACACAGAGTGATTAAACTGGCAGAGTAGTTGGATTAACAAACAGTTATTTGTCATGGGAGTTGTGCATCTCCCCACATCAGTACTAGCTCAAGCAGGAGCTGCATTTGAACTTCCACCTCCCACTCCATAGGCCGGCTTGCTCAAGTATAAAGCATCACACAACATGATTTAGTGACTGTGGGTGGACAGGCAATAGACAGTACTGAAAGGGTCAGACAGCCAGTTAAGCCAGTTAAGGTTGAGCAGCCAGTATACATCAAGTTCTGTGCAAACAGACCGATACTATGGTACTAATTAGTTTTCTGTTTATATTCATGATTACAATAGCTATCTAGGTTTTTAAAATATTTTTCTGAAAGCTAACTCTCCCTTGAAATGTAATTTATGAAAACATAAGAGACCAAAAGAAGACAAAAAATATTGTCTTTAAAGAAGTTGAGGCTGCTGAGAAGTTGCAAGGTATTTCATGGCCCAGAAAAGCTGGAAATGGGATATTTTTACCGGAGATAAGAGAGATACCAAAAAGAAAATGAGGTAATATTATGTTTAGCATCGAAAACTTAATTACTCTAGCCATAGTACTCTTTAAGAGCAGGTCTCCCTAAAGCAACTGCAAATAGATGGGAGTTGTCCCACCTCTCTTTTGATTTCTTTTGCCACTCATCTGTACAGCACCTCCACAGTCTGCAGAGATGTTGGACAGTGTGATATGCCAATGGGTATGGGAATTACCTAGCAGAGTACTGTGGCTGTGTTGCCTTAGTGTAATATTTGTGCAGAGGATCTGTAGCGAGTGCATCTTTGGAGTGAACCTCTAGATGAAGCAATAGAGTGGACTTGAGTTGTAACACTCAGAAAACGTACTTCATAAACACATGATCAAAAAGGAGCAGATCTAGTGGCGTTTCCTGTCCTCCATTTTTTATATTTTTTGTCTTAAGAATGTGAAGATAGCTGTGATTCATAGCTAGGTCAGGTAAAAAAACAAGAAAGCAAATAAAACAAAAAACCAGCTAGTTAATTTTTTCTCTCAGTTCAAACAAAGAAAATAAGAAAATATTTGTAGGTATGACAGTGTGCACTGGCTTACTACACATATTTAGGATAGATTGTACAAGTTGCATAGGTGATACTTAGGAGTAAAACAACCAGACAAGGTTCTTCTTCATTAAGTAGTCAACCCAGCTAGCATATAGTCTCTTTCATATGTGTACTTTCCCCTGAAACTCTTTGCACGGTAATTTAGTTGTAGAATACTGTTGCTAGAAGAAAATAAGGACCATGACAGTCTCAATGGAGACTAATTATTTAAGGTTTAAAATTTAGCGCAGACATAAAATTAATCCAAAACTACAGCATGATTTATAAATCACAGAATCACAGAATGGGAAGGATTGGAAGGGACTTCAAAATATCATCTAGTCCAACCCCCCTGCCAGAGCAGAATCACATAGGAGCACATCCAGGAGGGTTTTGAATGTCTTCAGAGGAGATTCCACAACCTCCCTGGGCAGCCTGTTCCAGTGGCCTGTCACTCACTGGGAAAAAGTTTTTCCTTATATTTACATGGAACCTCCTATGCTCCAGCTTGCACCCATTGCCCCTTGTCCTACTGTTGGACATCACTGAGAAGAGCCTGGCTTCATTCTCCTGACATTCACCCTTTACATATTTATAAACATTAATGAGGTCACCCCTCAGTCTCCTCTTCTCCAAGCTAAAGAGGCCCAGCTCCCTCAGCCTTTCCTCATAAGGGAGATGTTCAACGCCCTTCATCATCTTGGTGGCTCTGTGCTGGATTCTCTCAAGCAGTTCCCTGTCCTTCTTGAACTACAGGGCCAAGAACTGGACACAATATTCCAGATGTGTCCTCACCAGGGCAGAGTACAGGAGGAGGAGAACCTCTCTCAACCTACTAACCACAGCCCTTCTAATGCACCCCAGGATGCCATTGGCCTTCTTGGCCATGAGGGAACACTGCTGGCTCATGGTCATCCTGCTGTCCACCAGGACCCCCAGGTCCATTTCCCCTACACTGCTCTCCTCTCCAACAGGTCTGTCCCCAGCCTGCGCTGGTACATGGGGTTGACCTTTCCCATATGTAAGACCCTACACTTGCCCTTGTATTTCATTAAATTTCTCTCCAGCCTGTCCAGGTCTCTCTGGATGGCAGCACAGCCTTCTGCTGTGTCAGCCGCTCCTCCCAGCTTTGTATCGTCATCAAACTTGCTGACAGTGCACTCTGTTCCCTCATCCAGGTCATTGATGAATATATTGAATAGTACTGGTTCTAGTACCGACCCCTGAGGGACTCCACTAGACACAGGCCTCCAACTAGACTGCGCCCCATTGACCACAACTCTCTGACTTCTTCCTTTCAACCAATTCACCATCTACCTCACTACCCGATCATCCAGATCACACTTCCTCAGTTGAGCTGTGAGGGTGCTGTGGGAGACAGTGTCAAATGCTTTGCTGAAATCAAGATAAATCTAGTTTGGATACAGCAACATGCCCAGATAGAGTGCATTAGGAATAAATAGTTGATTTAGAGCATATTACTTGATGGTGTCATTAGTGCAGTCCTAATCTACCAAGTACCATACCCACCCAAAAAACCCAAACCCCTCGATCTCTTACTGCTTTCCACAAGAAGGAATTAGTTTTCTAGCTTAATACAGGAAATGCAAGTGACATTAGCAAAATGCCTGGAAAAAAATGCCTGTACTTTTTTTGTTGTTGTTGACAATGATCAACTTGAAATGGCAGTCCCTTTACTAGGAAGGCACTCACAGTCAACAGCTCTATGGCAATTAAGAATGTCACTTGAGTGGTCAGAGGAAAGAATTCTTTGCAAATGTCTAAAGCAGTATGTATCTATAGGGATGCAAATACAGAACTTACAGGTTTAACTGCTATTTTGTTTACTGGCATTCAAAACTCCATGAAGCTCAAGGGCAGAAGCAGAAAATGTGTTTGAAGGTTTCTCAGGTGTTCAGTTAACGTTGATATTTTTCTTACATTGCATCACAGAATGTTTGTGTCAGGGTACAAGTCACAAATTCTTTCCCTTTTTTAGTCATATCAAGTATTAGCACTATTTAATGTAATATTTCTCAAACAAGAGCACTCAAAACACATTTCCGCTCAGCGGGAGACAGATGAATCAATCCAGCCATCTAGTTTCCCAGAGTAGGTGTGCAGGGTTTTTTCCTTTGCTGTAGCTCTTGTTACCATACCCCACAACAGGAGGGCTTTACAGTTGTACTCTCAGCTGCAGAGGTGGTCTGTACCTGTTGATGTCCTCTATCCAATTCTCACACATTATCCACATCGCACATTGTCATCATCAACACAGAACCCAAAATCACAGAGTGCAAACTCCCCTCTTTCTATTACAGGAGTTTAATGTTTGTGACAGGGAAAGCTGGCAGGGCAGTAAGGAAATTTGAAAGTGTCACAGCTCTGTGCAGAGCAGCCTTATTTGACTAGGTAAAATATTTTGATATTCCAGCACTATCAGCCTGAAGATCCAGTTCTTCCAAGCCAAAACAGAAATCTGTAAAAATATATTTAACAGGAAAATATTCAAGGTGATACCTTCACCTCAGTGTCAAAGTATATTATTTGGATATGACAATAACAGGATACTTTTTTTGGTTTATTAATAATGTTCAGATGAATTAGTAATGTCTAGATTATATGTATGCAAGTTTAATTACCTTAATTGGCCTATTTTATCTTTGTTACAGAGACTTATTCAATATTCATTATTTTCCCAATATTATTATTCACCACCTCAGCTGATGGTTTACTGCATAAAAGGAAGTGTCATCCCTTTTATTTATGTTGCTTGTTAAATGGCAGTACAAGTATAAAAGTCAGACATTTGACATTTATATGCACTTTTTATTTGCTTAGGTGTATTTGCGCTTGGATCAGCCTGTAACAGCTTTGAACCTTTTCAAGCAGGGCTTAGATCGATTTCCTGGAGAAGTGTCTCTTATTTGTGGGATTGCCAGAATCCATGAGGTATGCATCCACTAAGCAATCCTTCTTGTGGCCGAGGTTAGCTGCCTGGGCAAGAAAAAAGCGCCAACACTTGAATATAACTGTAAAGTCATCAAAAATTAACTACACTGATTTTCAGTATCACTAATGCAAAACACGTAACATTACACAGATACCAAAGTAATGTCAGGAGAACCTTGCAGCCTTATTTGTTTAAATGGTTAATCACACTAGTGAGATCCCATTTACCCTTGACACACAGAAGCAAGTCCTCATTAAGTCAAGTGGTCTAGATGTTGTCCAGGTAGCTCTGTTATGTATGTTTCATCATACTAAAACTGCTCAAGTCACCAACAGCCTGCTAGCAGGATTAAACTGCAAAACAGTCTACTCATCAGTCTTGTCTTTATTAGCACTATGTGTTACTGTTAGTTCCTTAAGCAGTCAGAAAAATTGAAATGTGAATATTTCTTCGTTTATGTTGTTGATGTTATATCTACTTCCTATATAACATCTACTTCCTATATGACATCCTACTGTAAGTAGGATTAGTTTTAAAGTCGTTTCATTGTAGCTTGGTAACCATGTATTTTGCATTTTAAAAGTGTGTATTTTCATGTCAGACAGTGGACTTAATATTGTTTTTCACTGAAAGTTGGCAATGGTGCTGTTCCAAAGCAAATGTTTTAAACAAAGTCATGATGTTTTTTTTTTTTTTGGTCTACATTTGTACTTGGCATTCTTTCCTGTTGTCATCATTCTCATCTAACCCCTAAGCATTAATCCATTTTCATATTAAATCCTTTTTGTCCTTCAGCAAAGAAGAAAACAGCTGCATAATTTTTGGAGGCTTTTCTTTCTGAATTGTTAAACAGTTTTTAATATGGATATTATTTTCCAGAAGCATACCTAACATTGCATAACCCTTAAAGGAATTATTAAAGAGCAGCATATAGTTGACAGGATCTAGTTCTGCACTGACACCCGAGTGCAGGATTATAGCTTTATTAGCAAAGATTTGTACTGCAGCACAGGACTGTTCTCATTACATAGACTCACAAGTGGAATACGTGCATCAGGCATCTTAATCAGAGCTTTTCTTCTCTGTCACTACCTTTTGACAGGAGGAAGAGTTGTAGACCTTTTTTATTTAAAAAACCCCATTATTTTTCAAGCGACTGCTTTAGTACTATTTCCTTTAATCACAGGAAATACATTTTTTCATAGCTAAATACACTGTTGGGGTTAAATAAAAGCTTATTTTTTAGTCATGTTTGGAGGGCAGTGTATCTACAGAACACAGGTAGATATTAGTCCCTAAACACAGAAGTGTGTTTTGATCTTTTGATATGGGGTAGAGTCCTCTGGTGACTTGCACACTTCAGAAACAGTGTGATGCTGTTTACAGCAATGAGTTCACCCTAACTCCTCTTCCTAGTAGCACACATGCCAGCATATACCTTCATACAATCTAGTTCTCTTAACTGGCATATCCTAGCTAGTACAAGTTTTGGTAATAAATCCATGATTCCTGTTTACAAAGGCATCTAATAATTCTTCATTGTGTGTCACAAGACATTGTGCAAAACGTAGCAAATGCCTATTGCACGTGCTAAGCTTCTGACCAATCTCTTTCTCTAAAAAATAAAAACCAAATAAATCTCTTTTTGTAGCTATAGCATAGGGTTAATGACAGGTACAGTTAGCACTGATAAATTAATATGCATTCTTTTTGTGTGTGCATGTGTTACTTGTGAAGATGCCAGTCCGTGATGTTGCATTGTACAATCAGAGAACTGCACAGAGTGTGGATAAAGCACTCTGTATATTGACATTTTAATAAGTTTTATGATAAAAATCTGTGATAAAAAGTAGAATTAATATGATTTTTTTCCAACTGTACAGGAAATGAACAATATCTCCTTGGCTGCAGACTACTATAAAGATGTCTTAAAACAAGACAATACTCATGTGGAAGCCATTGCCTGCATTGGCAGTAACCATTTTTATTCAGACCAGCCTGAGATAGCTCTGCGGTTTTATAGGTATCTACACTTGTAGGGAGGGAGGAGGAACTGAACATGTGGGAGGGTAATATAAAGGGTTGATTTTTGTAATGCTGATAGCAAAAAAAGAACATCAGGAGATTGGCATGAAAGGATGATTGATCATTTGGAGAAATATCACCATAAAATCAGCATACCAATTTATGCGTCTTCTCAGCCAGTGATAATTACATTTCTGTCTTAAAAATTTGTCATCTAGACATGTAGACTAGGTAGAAGTATCAACAAAGTTTGTCAAAACAGTTATTATTTGATTAATTGAAAAAAAAAAAGATCTTTCACAGCATGAGGCAGTTTGAGAACACTAGACCTTACTCTCAACTTTAGTTGCACTCAGGAAGCACATGGACTTCCTATTTAGGCCTTCCAAAGAGAGTAGTCTTAGAAAAACTCCACCTGAAGTGATGAGGAGTTGTGACCACAAAGTCCCATATGTTAACATGGGCTGGGCTTCCCCCATGTTTTACTGAAAGCAATAAAAAGATAGTGTTAAACAATGCTGCTTGCTTTTTATATCCATACAGTCAGAGTGCAAAGGAGCCTGGCTCATATTCTTAACTCTCAGAACAGAGAGTCAGTGTAAGCACTACCATCTCATTTCTGTTGGACCTGAGCTCTTCTATGCTTTAGGTTCAGAAACTCACAGTCATTCTGCAGACAGCAGCCCTCTTCTTCTGTAGCCTTCTTACCATATCTGTTTTTCCTATAAGTATCAATAAGCAGAATTTTTATAAAACATATCCATTCTAAAACACATTAAACAACATAAATTTGAATGAAAATCTGGGTTATGCTTCCAAGTTAAGATTAATGTGGATTCATGTATTAGATGTGCTAGTACTGATTAGAGAAAAAAATGAAGTCTGTAGAGTTATAAAAAGTAACTGCAACAAATTATGGCTTGATTGAGGTTGAGGGATTGGAAGGGGGAAATGGAGAAAGTCTGCATACAGCTCTGTCTGATAGTAAGGTCAGATCATGTGGCACAGTCAAAGACAGAAGTTATCTAATTTACACAAAGATGGTTTTGCACAGCTTTGATGCTACTAATCAAAAATGCCCTACAGTGCCCTTCATTAAACCTTTACCAAGCGTAAGACTATAACACTTGGTTATTACACCCTCTCAGAATAGAGAGAAAGGAGAGAACTTTGTCATTTAGAATAGAACTCTGATTTGAAATTGGTCTAAAAAAATAAATGTTTTCTTTCAATCTAGACGGCTCTTGCAGATGGGTGTTTATAACTGCCAGCTTTTTAACAATCTGGGCCTCTGTTGCTTCTATGCCCAGCAATACGATATGACACTGTCTTCGTTTGAACGTGCACTGTTTTTGGCTGAAAATGAGGAGGAGACAGCAGATGTGTGGTACAACTTGGGACATGTGGCTGTGGTATGAAAAATATTAATGACCTTTCTGAATAAATACAATTTTACAAAAACTGTAAAAAGAATAACGAGGAAGGAGTCGTTGCCCTGCTTTGAAATATGAAAGCTGAGAGTGTACAGGATAAAGTGCCGTACAGATTCAAGGTTTATTTGCAGCTCCCTAGAGAGGAAGAGGCAAAAGAAAAAAGTTCTGTACATCTTTACAGAATGTGACTGAGTCCTGCTAAAAGATATTCCCTCTCCACTGTCTTTAAACTTCCCTTCCTTCTAAAAAAATTGCAACACGTACCAGCCCTTGAAGGCCTTTGCTGCAATACAAGCTAATCTGACAAAAAAAAATGAGTTCAAGGTATTTTTCTCTCAGTTGTTATTTGTGTTACATGGAACATTAGACCAATTCTGTTGCCATAAAAAATCATATTCAGCAGCATGTAGCAGACAGTAAAGCACTACGTATGTCATAGTTCAGAAGGCATGTTCCTCTGCCTTATAGGCAGGTATAGATATATTATATAATTGTGTGATAAAGTTTGTTAAATTTCTACACTGATTTGCATTCATTGCCCATTTTTGCATATATTCTTCCAGAAATTGTGTTAGATTTCTGTTTATCTGCATGCCTAGAATAAGGTTTTTGAAGTTTTTCGACAGCTTTCTGATACAAGTTGTCTTCAAATGCTGATTATGGTTTCACTTAACTCAGAAACTCAATTGTTCATCTTGATTGTACTGCAATTGGGATAAACACATTAATTTATACTGCCTAAAACACTGAAATTTGAATTGATGTGCCTATATTTTTCAGCAATTGTCACTTTTAATGTTTAATCTGATGCTGTATCAGTGTTGGTCATAACACTAGAGCATTAAAGAGTAGTCACCTCTTCATCCAAAGAAATTAGTCTCCCTTAATTTTTATCTTCTAAAAACTAGGCTTATATCTGGTTTTTTTTCAAATCTATGCAGTGGCAGAGAATCAAGATAACTTCCCCTCTGGAGACACCTCTGTTTTTCTTACCCTGCTGTAGATAGTAGCAGAAAACTTAGTTTTTACCTGACACTTCAGTAATCTGAAAGTTAAATTAGATTAAGTGAATATCACTTGGAGCATGAAAGTTTGTGGCAGAAAGAAACGATTCTATCTGGAGAACGAGTAAGAAGCAAATGTGAAGTTTGTGTAAAGCATGTATGGTTCTGATCATCATGGTTTTATTGTAGTTTTCACTCTGTGGTAGTACCTATGGGTGAAAAGATACTCTTGACAACAGAAGAGATGTATGGTGTTTCAGATCTTTTCACAAATTAAAATACAATCTTACTTTTAGGGAATAGGAGACCTGAATCTGGCTTACCAGTGTTTCAGGCTGACGTTAGTCAACAATAACGACTACGCGGAAGCTTACAACAACTTGGCTGTACTGGCAATGCGAAAAGGTCACATTGAACAGGTTGGTGTTGAATCTCAGCCTAAGCAGAATGCTTCCTTTGGCCCTTTTGTACTTAAGAAATATGTAATTTCTCTGAGGTGAAGGCATCATATGAACGTCTACCTTACTATTACAGGCAGAAAACACAGATAACTTTTATGCATGTTTCAGTCTAACCTCCACGTTGTCATGCCGTCTTCCATTAAACTGCTCATTCTTAGGCGTATCTAAATGGTTCATCAAAGACAAACAAGGTTTATAGCTGCTTTGCAGTTGTTGAGGTCTTTTTTCTAAATTGATACCCAAAACAAAACCCATCGCTGTATTTGTCACTTAAATGACAACTTTGACTATATATTCAGTTTATAAATGTACATAATATACTTCTGTTGGGTGGCAGAAGACAGCAATCAGATCAGATCTTAATATTTTTTTCAATGAGGAGATGCTTCAGAGTTTTGTCCCAAAGCAGCAGGTTCTTGATAAATATTTTTGTATCAGTAAGCTTCATGGTTTGTCTTACCTAATGTGCGTATACTAAGTTGATTGCACTTAGATATATAACTGAGATGCACAGTGGATTAAATGCATTCATTTTTATGTACATGGAGGGGAAATTAATGTGTTTATTGGACGGTTTGATCTACTGTCGGCTTGTTTTAATCCTTGGGAGCAAGCCTGTTTTGGTGGATTCAAATATACATCAGAGAGCTATAATACGAAAACGTGTAAATACCTTTTTAAAGAGCATATTCCCAAAGTTAACTTCATTCAGCTAACCTAGCAATTACCATGGAAATACTGAAATGAACCCAGTACTGGATGTTTCCAGTGACAAATGAACTTGGGGTTTAGTTTCAGTTTCATAATCAGTATGTTTACAGACATTTCATTCCCAGGTGGAACTTACGTCAAGTTGTGGAGGTTGTGATTGCTAATAATTAGCACTGCAGAGCCTTTCCATTATAATAAATTGTTTCCTATCTATTTTAGTTTTTAGCTTAAAATTTTCTGTTTTCTTCTTGTATCACATGTAGAATTGAAAATCAGGATCATCGAGGTAATAAAATTATGCACAGGAGAATAAAAAAATGTGAAGATACTTTGCTTATCTTGGTTTTTATTTTATTTCACAATGTTCTTTCTTAAGTACTGCTGCATGTACTCAGAGTCGTCAGATTTAGGGAGTTTTAATATGTTCTTAACTCTGCCTTCCCAAACAGCTTACAGATATTTTGTTTTTAAAAGATCAGGCTTTTTCCCCTGAATTCTCAATTTTTTAGTAAAACATTCACAAATTGACCTTAATTTTGTATTGGATTTATAGCATGAAAATGCACACTCTGATACTTAATTTTTCATTATTTTGTAATGCTACTATTTTGCTAGAAAAAAGAGTTAGTTTTATTAAAATTTTTCAGTGTGAAAACTGTCATTTTAATGATAAAATTTAAGTTTTCCAGGATGCTTAAGACGGTGCTGTCAGAGACAACAGATGAATACAATGGGGTGGGACTTTAAAAACTTTTTAAAAAATTAATATGTTCAGTGTTGAGAACTGAATTGCTTAATTGAATAAGTCTCAACATGTTTTTTCTGACTCAACCAAGAGTCTTATTCATTTCAATGCTATTAAACTGCACTATGCCTAAACATCCTATTGGTGTAACTCATACATAGTTGAAGATGGCATTCTTAGTAAAGGCCTAGTAAAGAACACAAAAGATTATTTCTTTTAAGAATAATGAAAATTGCTTTAGATTCTTGTAATTATCCCTCCCTCACAGACTTCACTTTTTTTTTTTTTTTTTTTCTTTCTCTGTGTAGGCAAGAGCTTTGTTGCAGACTGCTTCATCCTTAGCACCTCATATGTATGAGCCCCATTTCAATTTTGCAATACTCTCAGAGAAGGTAATGCTCTATCTTATTTTTGTAATCTAAAAATTGAGCCTTGGTGGAGCAGTTGGGTTTTTATTGTTATTACTGAGAATTCCAAACAGGTAAGGCGGAAGAATACAGAGTGCATAAACTCAGGGAAAACTAAAGTTACATTTTCATTTTAATACCCAGAAGCTTTGTGTGTAAAAGTAGTCATTCAAATGTTTGTTTTTGAGAATAAGTGAGGCCAACTAACTATAAAGTAACTTTGTAGTTTTCCAAATGCCCAGAAGATGGACAATCCATTAACAATTCCATCTACACTCTTTATGGTTCTTGGCTTTTCCAGAATATGAAGTGAAATAGTATCCTATCATTTATCAGTAGTTGTAGAAAGAATATAATTTATTCATCCCATGATCTTACTGCACTCAAATGGAAAGTCTGTTCTTCAGCTTTGCAACCTTTGAATTTTGTGTGTTAATAATTTCTTTCATACAGAGTGTCTCCAACACTGAACTAACGTTGCGTCCAACATACCTGTTCCTAAGGAGAGACTTGTACAAGTCCTTACATTTTTCGCAAGAAAAAATTGCTCCTTTGCTTGTGCCTACACCTTCAAGATTCTGTTATGAGTCTAGTGTTGTGTGGGCAGCCCAGCTCCTACAGATATTAAAGTACATGCATCGAGGAGAGAACAACCCATTAATCTGTAAGCGTGTCCTCTCCATTGTGAAACATAAGATGGTTTTAAATAATTGCATTCCGTACTTAACGATTAAGGAGTAAATCCTTGTCTGCCAGTGTCTTGTCATGTAGCTTTTGCACAAAGAAGTTTGTGCATAGTTTGTGGGAGAAGACAGATGGCCAGAGCAGCTAGCTATTGATGCAGTGCGGAAATGCAATCCTTAGATTCAGTGTAAGGCTGCAGGTTGCAAAACGTAACTCCTCTGGCCAGGACTCTGGTTTCTTCCCCTTCAGGGAATTCTTGCTGCACTGAAGCTCTGTGTTGACTGATGAACAGGCAATGGAGGCCTCCTACTGACGCTTTCCATAGCTTCTTTGTTTCCACCCAGGAGCTATCACTTTTACTAGATGCAATCCCAAACATTTGGGTTCTTTTTTGCTGAACTCACTTTTTGAGATGCTCTCCTTATGTACACACATTTCCAAAAAAATGGTGTCTATTTAGGAAAAAATAAAGCTCCCCAAGTAGGGAACAATGTGGAAACATACTTCTAAAAGCAGCAGAGGAGCAACATCAGCTCTCTAACACTGTTGTGCCTCTCTGGAAATCACTTGGAGTTACGGCTTTTACAGAGGCCTGATTGGTTGAGTTTTAATCGTATATACAACTTCTATGGAATTTAAAAACAAATCTTCCATTTTGCATTCGTCCTCACTTCAAACAGTGGGCATGGTGTAAGTTGTTGTCCATTCTCCAAGAAGTCAGGTGGAATGGGATATAAAGTTACTATGTTTAAGCATCCCTCCCATTAAAATCACATTTCTGTCTTTTTCTTCTCATCCCTTGATGTAAGTGGGACATAACCCTGAGTTCAAAAGCCTTGATACTGACTCTGTTTTATTTATTCACTCTGAGCACCAGCTATGTTCAAACATTTGTGAGCATTAGAAACGTAATGCACAAGTGCAAATACTGCAGTGCTTGGATTTACAAAGTTGGTTTGTGTGTTTCTTTTAGGTTGGAGATCTTCAGAGGAGTTACACAGCTGCTCAGAAGTCAGAAGAAGCATTTCCAGGCCATGTTGATACACAACAGCTCCTCAAACAGTTAAAAGAGCACTTTGCTATGCTCTGATGAGCATATTTTTAATTATGTAAAAACACTTAGCCAGCGTGAATGTCCCATACATCTTTTTGAAAATACTAGCTCAAAGTAGATAAGCTATACTTAATGCATTCCTGTGGCAAAGCCTGTGTTACTTTAAAGTGAGTTTAAGGAAAGGTTTAAGAGTCGCAATTAGTTTCTGTTGTCTTAAAACATATTGGTTATTAAAATGCAGCTAGAACACATGTTGCAACTACATACACGAGAGATTACAGGAATGGCAGGGTGCTGCTAGTACAACAACTTTCAAATACCTGTCTGGTATATGAGTGAGTCAGTCTCTTTAATATTAGTGAACATTTTAAAGGATTTGTTTCTGATATTTCTGCAGAAAAAAAGTGGTTTTAAATATTCCTGTGTGACAATCTATCAAGTAACACAGAGCAAGAGTACTTTATAACTGGTCTTCAAACTTGGCTTTTGATAGTATACTTTCTTACTGATTGTGAAGTTTTAAAACCAAAATACCTAAAAAGAAAAAATACATATGTAAAGCACAAGTTCTTATATTCCTTGTTGTACTGTATGAATTAAATAAATTCCAGTTTGTATGGTTTGTCTTGTTTGTTTATGGAAATTAAAATTACATCCTTATTGCCACAAAAATTAGAGTCAGTAATCTTAATGTATTTTGAAATGCTCCACAGAACTGATACAAAATAATATTAATATATGTGTTTCTCTTTTCCTAGGAGAGAGTTTATTCTTGATCTCAGTGAGGGAAATGGGTATTTAAAAGCTTGCAGAGTTAAGTACTAATAATTGAGAACAAGGCATTGACTGGGTGGTTACCTGTGCAGTTACATTAGCAGTGTTGCTGAATAAATATCTGGATCAGCCTAACTACAGGAATACTACTAACTGGAACAAACAAAGACTTTCTGTCTGTCATATATCTTTGTGTTCTAGCTGAAAGGGATAAATTTGCATTATTTCCCAACTTTTAAAAAGACCTTTAAGAAATGTGGGATGTTAAGGGATTCTGAAATGTCACATCCTGAAACAGGTCTTTAAAATCTTTTAATGTTTCTCTGATACATTAAGGGATTATCTTGGTTTAGAGAGCACCCTAAACATGCTTAAGGATATTATGTCTTCCCTTTTACTATTTTTTACTTGCCCATCCTCATCTTTGTGTGAATGTTGTAGCTGGTGAAGGCAGATGCTGGGGAGTTTAGAGAAGTGCACCCACAGGCTCCCCCACAAAGCAGTCTGTAGGTGACAGTTGGAAACACCGCCATTAACTGGTGTCACATCATGTTGTGAAGTGCAAAAGCATTATTGGCTGAATAGATGCAGCACCTTTAATGGAAATTTTATTTTTTTCCACATTGATCTTTATATTGTTGGAAATTTGTCACAAACCAATTAAATGAGAACCTTAGTTATCAGTAATTTTCATTACCTAAATAAGATTGTACTTTCTACTATAAAGGAAGAATTCATAGGGAAGTTCCATCCTTTGATCTACTGTACTTATGTCTTTCCAGTTGACAGTACTAAACTTAAGAAGCTACCAGAAAATGTTTGCCTCAGCAGTTTAAACACAACTGTTGAGAATTTTTGAATGTCATGTTATTAACTCAAAGTATTTTTAAAATTGCATAGTAAATAAGATTATTTCTGCATGGACTAGAACAGAAACTACTAATGCAACTTCAGTTTTTAATCCAGTGTGGCAGCTCAATAGTTGCTCATGGGTACTTGAAAGATCCCACTTACTGTGATCACTGCTCAAGTTAATGATCTGAATAACTCGTCTTTTTAGCAAACAGTACTCCTTAGAACATAGAGCTGACATGATTGTTATTTTAATATTGAGGGATGTGTGGAGACTGAAAGGGAAAAGGCTTGTGTATGACAAGGAATCCTTTACACAAGGTGCTTGTGCAAATTAATTCTAAAAACAAACCACCCCCCTGCAAATTTCTAAATAAGGATTAAAACCTTTTTAGCTCCCTAATGTGCAGCATCTGTGAGCTGTTCCAAATTTATCTTACATGGTGTGTTTTGCTTGCCCCAAAAGGCAGCTGCTATTTGCTTTGTTGACCTTTCATGCCCCAAAGCAAGGGTACAACTATTTTTTTCATGACTAGCACATGTACAAATTAAATCAAACATGGTAATGAGAACAGGACCACAATGAAACAACAGATGAATGAGCAGGCTGTTTGTCGTGGAAGAATCTTTTGATTTTGTTGTATGTTAATTCAGTGCAGCTCCAACGAACAGATGAATCAGCAGGCCCTGGGGCAAACTGCCTTCAGTTAATTGAGGATGACAGCACAACGCCATGCCACAGAATCTGTATTCATCTCTGTGGTAGGATCACGTTAGGGCGATGTGACCTTAATATTGCAAACAGCATTTCTGTAACATAGAAATAATTTTTCCTCCAGCTTGTAGCACAGCTCCAGCTATGTCCAGCCAGCATTTATAAAGCCCCTTGGGAGTAGAAAATAAAATACAATGAAAAAAAACCACAAACAATTTTTTTATCTACAGGAGAGATGGTGTCCACAACAATGCTGCCTGGAAGGAAGCTCAAAGCAGATTGCTGGGGGGTCTTGAAGTTTCTATGTCCCTGCAGGAAAGGTCTGTACAGTTTATGGCTGTTACCACCAATTGCAGTTAGTCTTTTGACCAGCCCTGTTGCTGGGGTCTTTTTGATGGATGAATCCATTGAAAAGTTGATAATGAAGGCTTAGGTTATTGATGGATTTTGATTGTTTTGCAAGATGTTACAGCCACAGCACCAGCCATAAAACTGTGGCTGAAATTAATCAGAATTCACAGTTAAAGGCTTTGGGTTGTTTTGGCTGCAAAAAGCATCTTCAGAGGTTGTTGGGCAGGACAGGAACAGTCTGCTTTAGGTGCCAGTTCAGTCACTGCAAGACTTTGGATAATGATCCCATTTTGTTGTTGCTGCTGCTGGTGATGGTTTTTTTCTTTGATTGCTTCCTATCTTTGTAGGCTGGAGGGAGAGATTGTTGGGTCATTCAGTCTGATCTCTGATACGACATAGGCCAAACATTTTAAGCCAGGTGCTCTTTTTAATAAACCCAGTTTGTGCTTGATTAGCAATTACCTGCCAGAGCAGCAGCAAGCTTTGGTACAAAATAAGCTACAGCATCTTCCGTGAAAGATTTTGTATTTAGCACTCTCACTACCATACAGTTGTCTTCTTTCTGATGTATGACTTCAAGTTTGTTCATGTTCTCCCTTCCACCTGCCCTCCAGCCAGCTTGTACTTATTATACCCCAGCACCAGCAGCTGAACCATCATTAGGGTCTGCCACAGGCTGTTTTGCCTCCTTTAGGCAATACTTACTTTGCCTCTGTCATCAGATTTGTCACAGGCATCAGTGGTTATTTTTGGTTATTTTTGACTAAATTTGGTTATTTTTGACCAAATACAGTTTCCCTACCACAGAGAGCATGAAACAGAGAGCTTAGGAGAACCTTTGGACCAACCCACTTGTCTAAACTAGGACACGCCATTCTACTCCAAACAGCAAGGAGCACTTGCTGTGAAAACTTACTGGCAAGTGTCAGCGGTGCTCCTTCAGCAAGGACAGAGCTGGGCAGTCTGAAATGCAGCTCAAAAATCAGTTCAAGAGAAGCAGTTGCTAAGCAGGAAACTAAATAATCTTAGTAAAAGGCTGTGTGAGATCCCACCGTTTGTCACCTACTCCAGAGGAAGTCTCAGAATTGCCATATTAGTGTGTTTCCAGATGAGGAACATTTTACATTGCACACAGCAATACAAAATGTGGGGCACAAAGCCACCATGGGGTCAAACTCAAAGAAAGGGTGAGCTTTCAGCAGAGGGCCAGGACAGGAGGCAGCTTGCACAGTTCTCTGCTTGTTGCAATTTACTTAAGGTCTGGGGCTGCTGCAAACTTCCAGTTCGCGGCAGATGCCTGTGTGTACACACACTGCAATTTTGCTCTGCCAAGCTCTGTGGGTCAGAGGGTGGTATTTTAGTGATAACCCAGCCATCACTGGGAACAAGTGAGCAGATGGGTGTGGAATGGCCCTTTCTCTATAAATAAAAACAAAACTAAGTTTCTCTTTGTGCCTTAAAAGATGAATGAAGCAAAACCCAAGAAACCCTGATATTCAAGTCATAGACAGACTTGTATCTCCAGTCACTCTCCAATAGCATTTGAATTCCTGTGCTGGTAAGATAGTTGTGTTACTAATTTCCCTGTTCATGTTTCCAGAGTTTAGGAGTGCTCAGGAGCTGCAAATGCTCAGAACCCTCTGTAAGCAGGTTAAATCTGGGAGATATGTCACCAGAGAAAGCAGGTTTTGTTGCAAAACTATCAAGTAAACATACTCTGAATTACCCTGAATAACTGAATGATCTGTAGAGTACTCCATTTACCTTCTCCTTTGTGTTGGCTAGTTACAGCGATTGCTCAGTGCACAGCCTTCTCCCTTCCTATGTTTAGTTTACAAAAGGGTCATAAAGGTTTAGCTGAAGACTTCTTAGTTAGATACTAGATCTATATAAAATATTTAAAAAAAATCAAATCAATGAGTTTATAGTAAAAAGCTCCTTCCCAACACATAACGCATTATGTTTAATTGTGTATGTGAATATATCAATACATATAAATGTGAGGTTCTCCCCCATTTCCTGTTTGCTTTTTGACAGGTATTGCCAGTGAAACTGATTATATTGCTTTAAAGTTAAGTCTTGAGACCATTTGAAATGAGATGCAAGATGAAACAGCAGGATGCAAACCTTGCTCAGCGTTATGGAAAGGGCAAACTCATTAAGAGCCAGGAAGCTTGGTTCCAGCAAGTAGACCACCCCAGCAATTTAATCTCATTTTCAGCTTATTCAGTTTACGTAGCCATAAAGTAATTGCCAGGATTTTACATTTCATTTGGTATTATTTTGTATGACTATCCATTCCATATTTTGCCAAGTCTGTACCCTATAATCATGCCAAGCACCTTTAAAGCTATTACACGTTAACTAATTGATCCTTACGTACAATAAATTTAGATCATCCTAAGCAAGGGTCACAAAACCTTCATTCAAGACACTGGTCTATTTGTATATGACATGCCACACAAAAGATAATTTAGGAACATAACCCTAGACTATTTTTATTCCTCTCATAAGCCAACAGTTCAAGGTTCAGATAAAACCACAATCTTCTAAAATATATGGTCACTGTTTTGTTGTTTTTTTTTTTTTTTTTTTCAATTGGTAGAACAAAACCAGATACATGTATCTGTCCTAGCTTTTAAGTATGTGACTGTTGGTTCTTCCAGAGATGTGGGAGGCCCAGTAGGAAAACTTTAAAACCTTCTGACTCCTACCTGCAATCCTGTGATGTCTAAGGAGCAGTCTTAAAAAGCTGTGTCATTACCAAGCATTTTTTTAGTATGGTATTAAATGGATGAATGCAAGATTTGAAATTCAACAAAAGTCCTGGGTAGGCATGCTAATAAGCAGAGGACCACAAGCCATTACAAGATCATATACCAAAAATCTCTGCAATATAATACAGGGATATCATTACTACATATGTGCAAGACATCCACAAATAGCCTGTATCTTCAAATCAGGCAGTAGCTATAGGCAGTGAAGGAAATAACTCTCCATTAACAAAATCCTGGTTCGTGTGCTCTATTAGTCCCTGCTTGAGCAGGGTGGTTGGACTTGATGACCTTCAGAGGTCCCTTCCAACCTCAACCATTCTGTGATTCCGTGAGTTCCTTAGGCCCCAGTATAACAGAAGACTGGGAAAGGTGGGTGGAATGGGAGATCCTGTTTTGCAGGGGTATATGTATATTTGCAAAATATAGAAAATTAATGGTAAATAAACACAGTGTGGCTACTTATAAATGACTGAGGTCATTTATACTTTGCAGACACACCTATGATAATCTTTATTATCTTTATTATCTTTATTAGCAGATGTGTATATATTTATCAAACAGATTCATTTTTAAGCAATTACAAACAAAGCTTAAACTTTAAAACCCCTGTCATTATGTGACAAGTCTCACACTGTCTACCTCAATGCATCATCTTTAAGGAAAAAGTTAGGCCTTCTCAGCAATCTCAGAGAGTGATTCTAATTCAGCTGAAGCTTCAGATGCTCCAATGACTTGAAAAACAAAAAAAACTCTACACCAGAACAGATGTCTTTCCTGTTACATCAAAACTTAAAAAAACTTGAAACAAAGCCTGAGTGATGACAGATATTTGATCTTGAAGGGAAGGGACAGTTGTTTTCTGGGGTGCCCCATTACTCATGTCGTATCATCATCTGTAACTTCATATCATGTTATCTTGGTAGACCCTACTGTGCTGCAACGTAAGCCAACAGCACGATGTAAGGCAATATACGTTGTAAGCAAATTCCTTTCTGGCTAAATACCTGTAATTTCTGGGCAAACAAGGTAATTCTGGCACAAATCTCTCCATATTTACATTGGAAACAATATTCTCATGTTAAACTAAGAGACACCTCTGGGTCTCTTGGAGATTTTCACCTAGCAACATAGCCGACTTTTACAAGATTGAGTTCTGTTGCAGCACAGCAACATTTATAACCATGTGCAAACAGACAAACTTTACTGACACAAGTCTGTTCAAGCATCCCAAGGGAAAATAAACACTTGTTACATGGGACTCTAAGATGTACTTAGTATAAGTAAATTCTCCTTCCTCCTATGGAAGTCCCACTTTAGCTCAGGTTTAAAACAGCACAGCAGGTAGTTAAACAGGCTTGGAATATTTTGTGATTTAATATAAATCTACTGGTCTTTAAGAGGTCCACAGAGTGCCATGGAACACCATTCTGCCACACTCCCGGGAGCAGTGCTGTCCTTGTCTTTGTGACCACGTTTGCAAGTCAGTCCTAGACAAGGCCATAACATTTTCCTGCCCCTTCAGGAGTTCATATCACCAGACATGCTGAGTGTAACAATTTTGTTTTAGCAATAGCAACGGAGCTAGATACAAGAAAGATTAGTGCTTCTTTCATGCTCTTTTTGCCACACATATCCACAGCAGGTAGTCAGTGGTGTGCTTCCCAGCAGTTGATTATACCTGTAGTAGAACAACTTTTTTTCATCAATCCTGATTTCAGCGTTTTGTAACAATGTTTTCATCTCTACTTAAGTGATGGAACTGCTTACAGCAGAGAAACAGCAGCTATGATAGCCCCTGAGAAATGAGAGCACTCCCAGGCTGAGTTCATCTCACCAAGCAAGAAGAAACCAGCTACCCCGTGGTGCTCCCAACTCTCTTACATGGATCAGCTTCAGCATGAAGATAGCATCTCCACTCAGGTTTTTATTAAGCTTTAAGCAGCTAGATACACTTGATAAAAACCTCAACAGATAGCCCAGGAAGTTGTTTTAAGGCTTGTTTTATTTTTAAAAGAAAGTTGTTGGGAAGATGTGGGTGACCCGGGACGCTGAGTAGCTGCCAAAGGCTCGGGAGGCTGCTCAACACTTCCCTTGGCTGGCACCCGGCTACCAGTGAGGTGGGGAAAGGGAGCTGGAACCCTTTTCCGGGAGTTACAGCCTGGCTGTGTGGCTGGAGCAGGCTGGCACATGACAGCTGTTGTAAGAAACACCTCTAGTTTCTGGAATGAGACTTGAATGCATGTTCACTGTGCATTCACATTTCACAAACAGAAAGCTGGACCTGTCGGTGGCCAGCTCACCAGCTTCAGATGGCACAGGAGGTCCCTGGACAAGCACAAGGTTACGTATCTGTGCCCTATGGGGGAGCTTGTGTTGCCCAGGGTTATGCTGTGCTCCTATAGCATGAGCTCACACTGCCATCACGGGCCCTGCTGTGCTGGACCCAGCGCGAAGGGACACAGATGCAGCAAAAGGTCTGCACCAGTAGCAAGAACTTTGCTTTTGTAGCCCTGCATGCCAGCAGACAGTCAAACACAAGCCAGCTAGCAGCCAGGGAGGGCGTCACACCAACAAGCGACTAAAAACCATGGAGGGAGTAATGCTGCAGAGAAGGGATCTTAATGGGTGCAGAGGTGCTGAGGGACAAAGATCACAATATCAGAAAGAACTGAGAGAATAAAGGAAGGAAAGGATTGTACTGAAAATAGGACTTCCAAGTTCACAGATAGTGTCTTGATAACCATGCTAGGTGTCATCCCCATGAGTCATTTCCATATTCTAGCAAATATTCATTTGACTAAGGGAAGGTGCAGACACCCAGACAGGTTCTTTGGGCTCCTGTTGCAGCAATGAGACTTGCTGGAGACCAACTGGCAATGAGTTCCCTCTGGCAGGAGGGAACGGAGTGGAGCATGAAAGAGATGAAGCATGAAAGGGATGGAGTGTGCTTTGAACACATGGGCCATGTTCTCAGCAGAGGCTCAGCACAGGGCAGGTGAGAAGAAAATGTGGTGACTAAACTCCTGCAGAGTGTCAGAAGAAGGTAAAATAGCAGGCAGATGTGAACAGAAGTCAGCTGATAACAACATTACTCCACCAAATATCTCCTGGATCAGAGGGAGGGTGTGAAAGTTTCTTTCTCATTTCAAATATTGAAGAATATGTGCTAAATAGCACTGAAGTGGTGCTTATTTAAGTACTTGTATCTGCCAGAAGTGTGCCTCTTAAGAGCATTAAGGACACAGTAAACACAAGAACCCTTCCAGATCTACCTAAAAATCAGCACCCTCACCTTCCCGTCACCTGCACATTCCTCTTAGCTGGCAAAAAGCAAAGGGGAATAGTAAGCCCTGAAGAAATTATTGAAAACAAATTCTGATGGCGAAGATTGCTAATGTACACATCTGCTCTCCTGCCTCACACACTGCAGTGCCTCTGTGAGCCCTTTCCCCAGCAGCAGCAGCAGCTTCTGCACCAGCCATCCCCTGGCTTGGGGCAGAGAGGGAGGACCGATGGAGCAGCCTCCCAGCCAGGGAGCCCCTACAACCCACACAAGCCCTGGAGACTGGAGCGTTAATGTGTCTTTCAGGTTTTACAGCCATGGGTATTTGTATGTATGATTTAAATAAGAACATAAAGTTTCCCAGGCTTCCTCCATGGCTGGTGAAGCCACAGTGTCCATTCCAGTGTCTGTTCAACAGCTCTCATGTCTCCCTACCTTGTGCCAGCCAAGGAGCACAGATTTGTCTGAGCTCATTATCAGGGTGATCCTGGAGAATGTTTAGCATCAGTTGAGAGAAGCAGAGTGTCTCTGCTCCCGCTGAGGGAAACAGATGCTGAAGATGCTCAGCACTTTTTCTGATACTCTTAGCACCTTCAACCTTAAAATAACTAGCATCTTCCAGTATCCAACATTTCTTGTCATTGCACAGCGCCATGGCATATTATTTCTATGATTTTGCCTTTTTCCCTTCCCTCCTCCCTTGAACTGTCTGAAAGGAACAGGAGCTTAACCATTGATACAGAGTGCAAATAGCATAGTAGCCTTCAAACATTTTAATGGGATGTAAAAAAGGACTCGAGTGAGTTAGATCATAAAAACACAGCCACTCAGCTGCCAGTTGAGGAATGTTCATCCAAACTGCCTGGTGCTCCTCAAGAGGCAGTGCAAACATGACTGAGAGTCAGTGAGGATACCTGAACCTCAAAGAGCTGTGTGAGGCTCTCCAGACAAGTTATAGTCACACCTAATAAAGAACATCAGGTAGCAATAGTGTGTTGGGATCACACAATTTGGTCTGCTTGTTAGAAGAGAGACCTAGAAAGGGGAGCACCCACATCCCAGCTCCAGCCAGTGCTCCAGCGTCAGCACATTGTCCTTTTCTGTACCTCCACTTCCATATGTGTAAGATAAGGCTAACAGGATTGTCACTGCTATTATTATTATAAATTAATGCATTTTCTGTCAGCTGACCCCCTTTTTCAATGCTTGCACCCACTGAGCACTGGGTTTTTTGCATGAATAATCCTTAAGCAATGATGAGAAGCAGTGTGCAGGGAGGTGACAGGACTGAACTCAAAGGATTTTGTCTTTTATTTCCCTCAGTAACACTCACAAGCACTAGGAAAATAAAAGCTATGCAGGAAGCCAGAGTGCTGAGGGCACACTGGGCTCACAGCACTTCTCCTCTCGGACAAAGGCAGCATCTTCCCTCACCCGCCGCCACCTCCCATTAATGTCAGGAAAGTTCACTTGCTGCAGCTTTTGCAAATGAAAAGCTGGCATGTTCATGAGGAGGGAGAAGAGGCCATTTGTTTGTCTAAGTAAGCTAATGCTAACACCACAAATGGCAAGTCAGGATTCAGTAAACAGCATTTCTTTTTAAATCATGCAGGAGGTCCTCTTCGTTTATTTAGTCACAGGGCCTGAATCAACAGCTGCCCAGACAAAGGTATTTAAAGAGAGCAAACAAAAAGGAGGATGCTCACCCTGGGCTCCAGGTACAAACAGAGAAGAAAGAAGAAAATGTCAAATCTGCATAAACCCTGGATGGCTCCCTAATGGTTATAAAAATACCTCTTTTGAATACTGTCTTGTAACTACAAACAAGATGAGGCAACCTTTCCTTATTTTCAGCAAATATTTCCCTTCTAATCCTAATGTCATTTTTCACTTGATAAAAATGCAATCACATCCCAAACCTCCACATAATTCTGTTGTTCAGATCTTATAGCCATTCTGTTTATTCACAAAAACATAAATGTTTTCTTGCCATACCTTTATTACAAAATATAGAATATATAGTCTATTGTTCACTCTGGAAATGTGTAATGCAGAATGGCAAAATAATTGCTGGTAGAGTCAGAAAACTCCTGACAAGCTATTATTAGTGATGAATTCTGATAGAGTAAATAGCATTGTTGCTAGAAAATGAGAAATGAAGATAAGAACGTACTGCCCTAGAGGCAAACTACACTACCTCAGGAACTTCTGCTTTCATAGGGATACAAGATGTTTGTCAAGATACAAAATAGTTTTGTGTCAAGTAAATTATTCATATGGCCATTACTTATCACAGATTTCCTCTCTTCCTGCTCTTCTACATATACAAAGAGATAAGAGTCAGCTATTCACCAGATTATTAAGAATATCACAACATTCATTAAATCTTCCCGTAGTCCATTTTATGGGCAACTTTTGTGGCATATTTATACCCTAAGTCAGTAGAAGGTTGCAGGAGAAGAGCTAACAAAATGTATCATATGAAAAGGATGGTGCTTTGAGGAAGGAAACTTAATTGCGTGAATTTCAATAAGGCCAAATGCCGGGTTCTGCACTTGGGTCACAACAATGCCTGTCAGCCCTATCGGCCTGGGGAGGAGTGGCTGGAGAGCTGCTCAGCAGTGAGGGACCTGGGGGTGTTGATTGATAGCTGCCTGAACATGAGCCAGCAGTGTGCTCAGGTGGCCAAGAAGGCCAACAGCATCCTGGCCTGTGTCAGAAATAGTGTGGCTAGCAGGAGTAGGGAAGTGATCATCCCCCTGTACTGGGCTCTGGTGAGGCTGCACCTTGAATCCTGTGTTCAGTTTTGGGCCACTCACTACAAGAAGGACATTGAGGTGCTGGGGCGTGTCCAGAGGAGGGCAATGAAGCTGGTGAAGGGTCTGGAGCACAAGTCTTATAAGGAGCTGCTGAGGGAACTGGGGTTGTTTAGTCTGGAGAAAAGGAGGCTGAGGGGAGACCTTCTCACTCTCTACAACAGCCTGAAAGGAGAGTGTAGAGAGGTGGGGGCGGTCTCTTCTACCAAGTAACAAGTGACAGGACGAGAGGAAATGGCCTCAAGTTGCATCAAGGGAAGTGTAGATTGGACATTAGGAAGAATTTCTTTACTGAAAGGGTTGGAATGGGTTTCCCAGAGCGGTGGTGGAGTCCCCATCCCTGGAGCTATTTAAGAGTTGTCTTGACATAGTGCTTAGGAACATGGTTTACTCATGGTTTAGGGGAGTTGTTAGTGTTAGGTTAATGATTGGACCTGATGATCTTATAGATCTTTTCCAACTGAGACAATTCTGTGATCCTGTGAAAATATGTATTTAGTGCGGCTAAAACTCACACTCACTCTGCGTTTTAAATGCAGAAATCCCTTGTTTCTTTGAAACATGACTAGATAATAAACATAATTTTAGGAGGAGGGAAAAAAGATACACACTTAAAGTACAGAACCAAAAATAGCATTTTCTGCCTCCAGGACCTCACTGGGGCTCTCTGTGCAACGCAGTGAGCAGGTGCGGAAAGTACCGACCACAGCATACCTTCATCTGGGCAAGGATGATCCTGTGAGGAAATATTTAGAAGTGTTGTTTCACAGAAAGATGGCCATTGCCTGGTAAGGAACACAGTCAAGGGATACTACACTTACAGTGCAGTCTGACTCAATTGCCAATGAGAAATAAAACAAGGCTGAAAACTGGGAAAAAGAAACATCTGCCATTTGCAAACCCAAGCAGCACAGGGCAAAGGAGGACAAGATTGCTCTCTTGGGTTCATGGGGCTCAGATTTTCTAACCATGCTGTTTCCCAAAATGCTGCTTCCCACAGGACTCTCTGCAATGTGGTCTACAAAAGTGGAAGTAATCTGGGCTGCACAGGTGACTTCAGCCCTCATAAAATACTCGGTTGTGTTACGAGTAACCTTCATCTTCATCTTATTGTCAGAACGCCAGTATTTGGCATTGCTTTTTTTTTTTTTTTTTTTGGAATGTACCATGTTAAAAAGTCATTTAGGGTAGGATTTCAGTTTTCTCATGGGATTCAGCAGCAGATGTATACTTTCCTTGCTGCATGTCAGCAGATTGGACTGCCCTACTGCCTCCCATCAAAGTGTGACACAACAGCTTCTAGACTCTGCAGTTGCAGCTCCCCCATCTATGACTTAAATGGCATTTGTGCTTTGTGGCCTTTTTTTACCTCTTCTGTGCAGCATTACAATTTTTCAGGCTTCAACAGTGACAGAAGCCCTCAGCACCCTGTCACAGCGTTGCACTGTGAGACGTCTTTTAGGCAGCTCTGGGTTTTCAGGATGATGAGTTGAAGATCCCGTATCCCACAGAGTCTGGGGTCCTGGGTCAGTGCCTCAGTGGGCAAACCTGAAGACCCCTTTGGGCCAGACTACAGCCAAATTCAGGACAGACAGATAATTCCTGCTCCAGGAGCTTAAAACCAGGAAAACCAACCAAGATACCTGCCCACCTTACTAAGCGGGTGGACTATCCTTTGGGAAAACCTCCCTGTGCCTGTTCCGGGGGTCTACAGGACTTTAAACACTTTACTTCTCATGTCTCAGCTCTTTGCTCAGGAAAACACTGTGGCATAGTTCCTTCACCTACATGGAGTTCTGAAATTAATTATAAATGGCTTTGAGTTCATTATCTGAGAGGAGCTATAGAAGTGTGACTGTTATTTTTAATAATGCATAAGTAATAATTTATTTAACATTTCTCTGTATTCCTCATCAGGTTCCTGAACCTGACTTCACTTTCCTGCTCTGTCTGCAAGTTCTTTCATTAAAGTTGACAATAAGCTGAAAACTTTTTTGTTGTGAGGTTTTCTTTTTTTTTTTTTTTAGGATAATGAGATACTGTATCTCAGTCATTAAAGTTGTGGCACCTGTTCTGTTAAAAAATAGGATATCAAGTTTAAATGGGATAGGATATGACAAGAAATGAAAAGAATCAAACAGCTACTTTGTAAACATAATCTGTTAAATCCAGTAACTAGAATTAGTTTTATTTCTCCGCAGTGAGTTTGTGCTACGGTGTTCGTTTCAAGGCCATGGTGTCTGGATGGAGCTCAATAGGTGGTTTTAGCATTGAATGCTGTGTGCTGTGCTGTCTGCAGAACCAACTTGTGTTTCAAAATGACACAAAAAGACAGTAACTGCTTATTCAGATGACATTGAACTATATAAAAAGAGAATATTTTTCCAGGTAGAAAAGAAACAAATAACAATGTGTCCTACCTATAATCTGCATTGCAGAGTTACATGTCTGGAGTGAAGCAGAGCAACATTCAGAGGCTGAGGCACGAGGCACAGCCCAGCTGGTAAATGCTGGTGGACTTTGCCAAGTCAAGCACAGAAAGCCCTGAGTCAGCCCAACCTCCAAAGTCAAGCAACTGTAAGTATAAAGCAGTTTAGATCTATGTTATTCTAGATATCCTGGTGCTTTCCATCTTTTCTGTAACAGCAAAAACCATCCTGTGGATCTGGTTTCAAATGAAATCTGAGCTTGTTCTCTCATTGAGAGAGAAGCCCAAGGGGAAAACCAAGATCTCATTGGGCTTGTGAGTGCTGTGGCTTGCTATGCCTGGCACAAGTACAGGGGAGGCTGACGGTCACCTGGGATTTAAACCTGGGTAAAGAGAAGCATGTGTGTCCTTCCTTGGGTTTATCCTTCCTCACAAAGATGCACTCACCAAAGGCATTCTTGGAACAAATGTTGCAGCATGCTTGTTGCTCTTACCCTTCCTCCATCTGGGCCACTCAGACAGAGGCAACTTAGACAAACTAAAGAGTTGTCGAGTCTTTTCATTTCTCCTTCCATGGAGAAATGAGGCCAGCTCTTCTTCCTCAGCAATGCTATAGGTACAAATAGAAAAAAGGAGCATCAAGGCATCACCCCTCAGCACCACTTGAAGAAGGTGGCAAACTGGCCCCAGCTCTGCAGTCTGGTGCAGCCCGAGGGGTGCCGGGCAAGGGGCTGTTTGTCTCTCTGTGGCTTTTGCCTGGCAGCATCTACAAGAGCTAAGAAGTAATGGGTAAGGGAAGCAGTGCCAGAGTCCAAGAAAGAAGCAACTAAATAAGCTTTCTGTTATCAGAAGATGTATTCACACTGATGCTTGCAGGAAGGATATATTTGGAGAGGAAGAAACCACAAGCCCTTTCTCACTATCAGTTTGGTCTACATCAAGGACTTTGATGCAGACAGGTACCTTAGCTGGGCTTCAGGCTCCCCATGACTGCACTGGTTAAACAGGAAGAAGGAATAGGGATAGGAGGACTAAGAAAAACTTCAGGAGTTTGCTGAAGATGGTGAGAGAAGCAGTTCAAACATATAACTTATGATTAAACCCAAAACAAAATAAAAGAACTAGAGAAACAGCTGTCCAATTTTTATTTCTTAAATGAGACAGGTGTAGATAACAAAGGTGATGGTTGAGGGGGGGTAAAGAAGCCTCCTGAGCATGCATAAGCTACCAGTCTTAAAGAATTGATAAGAATTATTATAGGTGACTATAATATGTACAGTACACACATACAGGTATGTGCTAGACATACAAATATAGTGTACCTATATATAAACTTATGCCACATGAACCACACACCCTTCCCAAGTTCCCACAGCTCCTATGACACGTGCCCAATAGATTGGTGAACTCTTCGTAACAGAGACCTTGGAATTGAGCACTAAGGTATAAGTGACAAGCAAAATACTTTCTGTTAGAGAGCAGACTGTTCCCTTATTTGCTGAATGCTCATATGTCATGTGCTCAGACTAATCACTTGGACAACATCAGTGAGAGAGGGACATCTCCCACCTTTTCCAGATCCTAACATTAGCTCAAACCAAGACCAGGCCCTCCCTCCAAGCCAGGCTGACTGCCAGGCAGTGCTGCAGCTTGTCTCCCACGCCAAAATGACGCCAACCAGTGCAGCTGGTCTGACTGAGGAAGAGGCAAATCAGGCACGTGAGCTCATACAATGGTGGAGACCTCACTGCAACATACATGAGGCCAGATGCACAGACTTCTGAGACCGGGACCAAGAGAGCGAAGCTCATGCCAAAGACATGAGACATCATATTTCTATACAGAAGGGACCTCTCAGACTGAGGGATTTATTTCCTTCTAAAGAACCATCCAGTGAAACCCAGCTTCCGGATGCTCTCAAAGAAGTTCTACAGATTAACAATTATCTTCTGCATCTAAACATACCTTCACTAGATAATTTCCCACGGAAGAACAGTGCCACTGCCTTTTTGCCATTTAACCAAGTCTTCTGCAGTATGACTACACCCAATGCAACATCTTTTAGAGCACACCGTTCATTCCTTAACTATTTTTCATTTAAGTATCATGGACCTTGTAAAAGCGTGGAAGAAATGGTGGAACATACGGTTAAGAGCTGGAACTTAGAAGGAAAGTTGAGGTTGATATGATAAAGTGGCAGGAGCTGAAAAGAACACAACTGTATTACAAATAAATTATGTGAAAGGGTAACGCTTTTGAAAATGCTCTCTAAGGAAGGCTTTGAAGTTTTAAGTTGTTTAGAGCACAACTGCAGTGGGAGAATGATGTGCTGAAAATATGAAAAGCAAAGCACTGATTAGAAGAGCACTGAAGGTTGCGCTGGTAATCATTGGAAAGTCACTTTTATTTATTTGCTAGTAGGAAAAAAACAATGGGCAGTATCCCATGCTGCTTTCAATTGGGAAAG
Organism: Caprimulgus europaeus; assembly: GCA_907165065.1. The sequence goes on along the minus strand of OU015532.1, from coordinate 19,592,370 downwards.
GCTTTTTCTTCTGCTTCTTGGAATCAAGGACGGAGTAATTTCTTTCATTAAATCTCCAGTTTAGACACATGGACTTGCTGTTTCTGCCTCCTCCCCACTCTCCCAAAAGGACTGCAGCCACCTCTCTCTGTTTCTATGCTCTTCCTTGCCTTCACCCACAACACGGACTTCGTATGCAGCTCAGGGAGCACTATGCTGTATTACTAGAAGGGATGTAGACTTTCACAGCTGGCTCCTGAGCAGCAACCTAAAGACAAATAATAGAAAACAAAAAGAGAACACACATATCAAATAAGAGGAAAAACAACCTAGAAAACAAATGCAAACAAGGAGAAAATGGCAGCTGCTACCTTAAGAGTATTTTTCTCCTGTGTGAGTGTAATCAGAGCTCCAACTGTGTGTTCCCTGGCAGTCTCCAGCCCCTGGTAACCAAACCCAGGCGTGGAACCCTGCCATTGTTTCTGCCGGGGGTGGCAGAGGGCTAAGCGAGGGTCAAAAGTTTATGAGAGGCTGTGGCTGCGCAGCACGTGGAGGGGAGCGTGTTTTGCGGCACACAGGGCACTACATGCGCTCGAAAGGTCACTGTGGCCGGCAGGCTGAGTGCCAGTCGGGGGGAAAGGGGCTGGAAGGGGAGAGCCAGAGCATGGTGTGCAGGGAGACTGGCTGGGACTTGTGTGGGGAAAGGAGCTGGTGAGAGATGGGCAGAGGTGGAGGAGGGAAATGGAGAGAAGGGGACGTGATACTGGCAAAGGAGCATCACAGGCTGGGGTGGCTGGTCTCACACAGGTAGATGTTGTGTTTGGCAGGGCTGAGCAGGAGAGAAAAGGCCTGTTTAATCTCCCAAGACTGGGAAAAGCTCAGTAGCACAGAGATCATCCTACTAACCATATTGCTTAAGTAATTGCTTTCTGTCTGAAATTATTTTGGGAAGGAAGAAAGAGAGCGTGATGCAGGGAAGAAAGCTGCCTGCTAGCTGCTCTGCCATGAGGAGGGAAGCACTGCTCTCTGCTGTATTTGTGTCCAGAGAGAAATACCTCACACCAAACAGAGTATCTGTTGAGGAGCTAAGCAGAAGCTCCACAGCCAGGCCTGGGCTCTCTACAGCAACCCACAGGCTATGACCTCCAGGAAGCATCCCCAGCTGTGCTGTCTGTGACAGTGGCTGTCAGTGCTGCTTCAGCAGCCAGACACTCTCTTTGCACAGAAAAACTTGACAACAAAAGCTTTTGACACCAATGACCACAGTGGCAGGATGAAGACAAAATGCATTTGGAAATGCATGTCCCTCTCCTGTAAAGACAGAACAGAGAAATACCTGGTTTTCTTCCACCCTTGGTTTTTATATGCCCATATCTGCAAGCAAATGCGGTGCAAGCTAGAACTGCCAGCCTGTGACACTGACTCCACCCTTTCTTTGTATAGAACTATCCAGTATGAGACTTAAAGAAGAATAAAAGTCTTCACTATGGCCAAATGAGTTTCAGTCTCATCTGCAGCTTTTTTATTTTCTGTGGTAAAAAATAATTCTTCTTAATACCAGAGGAACAGTGGAAAGCAGAATCTCCATTATTTGTATCTAAGAGAAGAAAAGGAAGATTAGTGATTGACCTGATTGATCTGAGTATTACTGTTTCATAGCAAGCAGGCTCCATCAGTGCATAATTGCCATCACTGTGGAAGAGCCCCTGACTCAGCTGAGACCGGTACTCACTGTGCTAGGTACGGATGTCTTTTAAGAAACAGTCTTTGTCCCCATGAGTCATCTAAGTGGATAAAACATTTTAAAAAGGCAGGGAACAAGCAGATCCCTGAGCACCAGGACTAGGCAGACCTGATTTCCCAAGGATAATTTTCTGTGGTGATGGTTTTTGTATAGAAGTAGGCATAAATTCTTGAGTTTTATCTATGATAGGCTGTTAAAAGGACTTTGTCACTTGAATCCTCTGCTGTCTAATAGTGTGTGAGACTCCCACCCCAGCAGTCAATGCACTTAAGAGCCGGTCTCCTGCACAGAACCACCTGTGTTTAAGAGAATTGTGAAAACATCATCTCCTCCAGACCACAACCTCTCTGCCAAATGTCACTGAAATTGGAAGGCATATCACGAGACTTACAGATAGGCAGCACAATCATGCCAAACCTTATCTCCACAGGAAAACATTAACTGATTTCAGGTAGAACAGAAAACAAGGCGGCAGGAAATATCACAAAGTTTCCTAGATTATTTTTTTGCTTGACTTTTTGTTTTCTTATTTACATCCTTCTGTAACTTAATGTTGCATCACTTGTTTTTATCTTAGTAAAAGCTGCCAGTCAAAAACCTGACAGGCAGGACACCCAATCTGTATAATATTACAGAAAAAGCCTTTAAAAAGCCTGACATCTTATTGCATAGATATAAAAATAGTCTTTGCAGATCAGGGCTCCAGAAACAGAAGGTACTAAGCTCTTCCAGGTACAAATCACTAAATTTGAAGAAAAAATGAAAAAAAAAACCAACAAAAAAGAACATCACCACCAACAAAAAAACCCCAAACCCTCTTCAGCTCTGAGGGAAGCCATCATCCCCTGGAAAATGATCTTTTAATGTGGAGTTGCTGGAGGTGCAGAAAATACAGTACCAGACTATGTCAGAAGCATTGGAAGTTGGCTGGTGATAATTGCATGTTTGATCATTTCTATGGCCTTCCTTTGTGGGAAGGATGTGGGCTGCACCTAGAAAACAAAATCACTTCCATGATATATTTTGTAATTTGTTATAAATACTCCATACTAGGCTGCCTAGCATTTAGGAGTAAACACCAATCACTTGTTCCACATAGTCTAAAGCTTGAAAACAGATTTCAAATTTGTATTATCACTAGATAGCACTTTTAGGTGATAGACATTTCAGTTTTGGGATCAAGTTTGGTATTTATTGTCCAGTAACACATTGAGGACCACTGTACAAATGCTTAAAATAAGTTCAGGGATCAAGATGAAATAAAAGTCTTTGGCTTAATTACAGTGGCACTTAGCAGATCTCCAGACTTGGGGCTGGCGTGCAAGGACAGGATTTAGCACTTGCCAGTAATGCTGCACAGTGTCTCCAATGGCAAACTCAGCTGAGAGGAGAGGTGAGAAAAACTTTTTAAGAGGCTTTGAAAAATTAATGGTGAAACCACCAGAGACAGGAACGTGTATCTCACACAGCAGAGAAAGCTGTCTGAGTTCTTCCAGGCTTATAACATTCATGGTGAGACTTAGGGTAGAACATAAGATATTCCATGAGTGCATGGTAAATTTTCTTGGCCATTATTAAATATCTAAACCCAAAGAACATCCACTTCCTAAAATTTTTACACCAGGAAGGTGCCCTCCTTTTCATTAGACCATTTGAGATTTTTGCATTAAGAGAATGATTAATCTCTTCCTGTACGTTTGTAATGACCAAAGGTGCAGCCTTTAGTTCATAGAACCCATGAAATTAAAGTCTTTTGCATATTTCAATGAAACAGAAATAAAATATTTGTCTCTGTTTGGAGATTTAATGTCTTAAAGCTGAAAGCACTTGGAGGTTTTTCAAGCAAGCCTTGCCAGTATGAAATTTTAATGAAATAATGAAATGAAATTAACCGAATAAAATAAACCAAACCTTCAGCTTCCTTTTGTCAAAATGTCGAGTTTAAGCATGAAGCATCAGAAGCATTTTACTATACTTAACAAAACAATGTGTTTATTAATTTATCCAGCAGGCTAGCTCATGTTCCCACTGAGGAATACATAATCCTTAGCTATTATTTAGAACCCTTCATCCAGAGATGTCAAAATACATTATAAATGCTGCAGTGCCTTTTGTCAGTGCAAAACTTTCACTAACATCAGTGGAAGAAGGATTAAGCCCAATATGTTTCATTGAAACAAATATTTACTAAGAAATTACCTTTTTGTTCCACCTGACAGTCTTTCAATTGTGAGTGTCATTGTAGAGAGTTCCCTGTTAACCCAGGGGCAGTGACTTGTCTTTGGTCTGAAGGACACAGCTCTCAGAGGTCAGCAGGCATCTTTGTCAGAGGACAGCAAGCACTGCAGGAGTGACTGACCACATGACACTGCCCATCTCCACCCAAGGCAGCCTCCGAAGCAAACAAAAGTGCAGATGCAAATTAATCACACAATTGCATTAGTGGCCTCCGAACCAGCACACTCAGCTAGTTCTCTACTGAACTCTGCTGTACTGAAAAGACCTTCAGCTGGATTATACTTACCCAAAAGCATTAGCACTGAGTGCAAAGTGGTACTGTGCTCCCTCCCACATGACTCACCTTGATGTAACATTGCCACAAAGCTTTTACTATTATTGCAGCATCTGCAAATGCTCAGCCATGAACTAGTTTGGGTTACATATGCCTTCTTTCAGATCAGTATTCGAGAGCCAAAAGGCAGCCCAGCACCCAGGCTGAGAGGACAGGGTAATGCTGAGCAGCTAACCCAGCAGCATGAACCCTCTCCTCCAGAGCATCACCCTTCTGCAATCACTTGGTGATTTCAGCTGCCCGGCAGCTGAAAATACACCTCATAGCCTCATGTAGCACAGAGGATCATCCTCCTGCCCTGCCTTGGTGTCAGGATGGGGGCAGCTGGCCCTTCAGCACTCTGTTGGGAATTCCCACATGGTATTTTTGCTGCCATCTTCCCTGTCCTCTGGATGCAGGACCTGACTGGCTTTACATAGACAGGCTGTGCTGAGATGCTCTGGGGCAGTGAACCACCTCCAAACAGGATTGCTGCCAGACAGCAGGCTGAGGAGGCAGTCCTCTAAGGCAGAAATACTGAGAAGAGGTGTCAGAAATCCTCTTTTCACCCCTGAACACAGGCATTTCTCTTTAATCTGAGATTGGTGCCTATGTAAACCCAGTAGTCAAAGCTCAGTACTCACTTTGGATGTAAACATCTGAGGCATCTTTTTCAGAACAAGCAGTAGACTTGCTCTTTTAAAGCACAGACAGTACTACATTCATCTTTACAATCTCTAGAAAAAGTGGATGATCTCTTCTCATTCTTCCTTTAGCAACGTTGTTACTGGTTTCAAATGAAATCACATTTAAATTTTATCCTGAACTCAGGACAGCGGTTATCTGTGCTAGCTATGCTGGACTATGCTTGCATGGTACATGGAGGATTAAGCTGAAGAGGTTCTGGTTTCTAATCAAAGTGTAGACGAAATATAAGCATGGAGATGTCCAGCCACAAAATAAAGAAGCTATTTCAGGCATGGGCAGCAGAAGAATACCAAGAACTTTAGTAGTAAGAGCTTAGGGGCATGTGTCTTTTGAACGTGTAGGGCATAGGCAACAGTTGTGGGGTTGTGCACTTGGACTTGGATGCTGCCTTCATTCTTGTGAGAATATGGGCCCCGGGCTGTAGTTCAGCAAGGGAGACTCAAGTTCAGCTCAGGTGTGGAGCACAGGGTTGCCTCTCTGAGCCAAACTGACTGTGCTCTGTAGACTTATTTGATGAGCAAGAAATCTTTTTAATGATAGACTTTTTTTGCAACATCTCCAGTGTAAAAGCAAGACTGATCTCTTAAGTTCTTGTGTCATGGGGGTGTCTGGTGTCAGCCACAGAAGAATGAGATTGCATTCAGTTGTAAAACTTGCTTTGCACTGCAGACTTTGAAAGTGCAATATAAAAACTACAACACAAGTAGATGTTCTATTGGTCCATTTATTCAAATGCTTGTAATCCCCATTTCAATGCAACTTTAGCTTAAATCAATATTGGCTTAGGAAAGGTGGTTTACTTCAGCAGCAAGTTAATCTGTCTAATAGATAAACTGACAACTGGTGCAAGCAAACATAACTACAGTGAGACCAGCACAGTTGATTCTACTCATGATAGTCAATGTGGCCTTTGAAAGGTTTTAAAGCAGTCAGTGTAACTGGGCCTCTGGAGCTTGCCAGCTCTTATTAACCTTGATCAGCAGGCAGGCAGGCAGGCAGGCAGAACTAAGAGGCCCTCATGATTCAACGTGGCAGAGTCTGACCTCTGTGTTTGCCTCCTGTGCAAATTCATGCAGAACAAATTAATGCTTAAATGCTGCCTCTCCACCAGAGACATGGAAACCAAATACAGCCAATTGTCTCCAAGCTGTTCCCAGAGTCCAAAGCGCAGTGCAGGACCTTGCATGCCAAAAATGCAAAGCCCACCTGAACCAGAAGCCCTGACCCTGCAGGAAATGGGACATCAATGGGCACTGGTTGATTTCACCAGGAAAGCCTGTATGGATCTGGAAGCAAGAGGAATTCTTTTGCTGCCCATAGTGCTGCGGGTGAGAAGCTGCTCCCCCTCCCCAGGCCAGCACAGGTGCTGGGCAGCAGCTGTGAGACAGCAGAGATGGGTGCTGGGTGGCAGCTGTGAGACAGCAGAGATGGGTGCTGGGTGGCAGCTGTGAGACAGCAGAGATGGGTGCTGGGCGGCAGCTGTGAGACCGCAGAGATGGGTGCTGGGCAGCAGCTGTGAGACAGCAGAGATGAGTGCTCAGTGGCAGCTGTGAGACCGCAGAGATGGGTGCTCAGTGGCAGCTGTGAGACAGCAGAGATGGGTGCTGGGCGGCAGCTGTGAGACCGCAGAGATGGGTGCTCAGTGGCAGCTGTGAGACAGCAGAGATGGGTGCTCAGTGGCAGCTGTGAGACAGCAGAGATGGGTGCTGGGTGGCAGCTGTGAGACAGCAGAGATGGGTGCTCAGTGGCAGCTGTGAGACCGCAGAGATGGGTGCTGGGCAGCAGCTGTGAGACCGCAGAGATGGGTGCTGGGCAGCAGCTGTGAGACCGCAGAGATGGGTGCTGGGTGGCAGCTGTGAGACAGCAGAGATGGGAGCACAGTGGCAGCTGTGAGACCGCAGAGATGGGTGCTGGGTGGCAGCTGTGAGACAGCAGAGATGGGTGCTCAGTGGCAGCTGTGAGACAGCAGAGATGGGAGCACAACGGGTGTCAGAGGTTCTGCAGAGGATGGCGGGAGGGCTGAGGCGAGATGGAGAGCGTTGCAGCTGGGAGGGCAGAGGCCATGTTCTGGGTCGCGGCCCGCAGCGACACCACCGCCGCCAGACGCCCCAAGGAGTTGCTTGACATGGTTGGTGTCTGGCAACGAGGACTCGTGGCATGGAGGCACCATGAATTATGTAGGAGGCCCAATGAAACAGGCTGCTCTGGGCGGGCGATGCCGTGTACTGCGGGGCTGGGACCCCGGCATGTGTCGAAAGGAAACAAGCAGTGAGCAGCACCAGCCAGCAAACGGGGAGTCCTGCAGGTCCTGGCATCTGTCCAGAGAGAAGTAAAGTAAAACAAAATCAAAAGTGACTCTCTGTGATTCAGTCCTTGAATTGTCTTAAAATAAACAGTTCTCCGAGGCTCCCAAATCATACATTAGAAAAGCCCCTCCCCGTGCCGACAAAAAAAGCACATATTGGTCTCCCTTGAATTCTCCACAGCGCTTTTAACAGCTAAAAGCCGGAATATATTTTCATATATTTTATTTTGTGAACAATAAATCCCTCTCTAAAATAAACATGGAACAGGCAGCACTTTTTAGAAAAGGATTTTGATTTTTTTTATTATTGATGTTTTTCTGCATTGTATCTCATGATATTATCAAATTAAATTCAGTTCTGTTTGAAACTGTGGCATTTTATATTTACCTCTAGGGTGTGCCTGCTTATTTTAAATCAACATTCTGTTTTTTAGGTTTTAACGTTAAGCTGGGAGCTAAGGTTTGCTTTGATCAACTGAATTTTCTGACTGAGAGTATTAGTGCTCCAGATTGACCTGAAGATTAAGAAAGAATATGTAATTGTATATATTTCTGGAACTGTGAAACATCTTTCCTCTTTGCAAAGTTTTATATAGAAATGCATAAAAATGTTTTTTTTTTCTAATTAATTATAGTTTCTGCTATATATCTTTAATTATAAAAAACGTCAGTGCTATGATCTTAGGATAGAAACAGAGAGAAATAATCTTGTTTCTCCTAAATCAAGAACATTTTTAAAAGCATTTATGCAATGGTAATGCCAAGGATTCTGTGCTTGCATTTGATAGCACCAGATGCTGTACAAATAACAAAGCAGAATCAATCCCTGGAGAGAAAGAAGATTTTAAAAAGAGGGCTTATAAGAAGCAGGAGGGACAAGGAGTTGTTTTTGAAACTGTGATCTTCCCACTTTCTAACATGCCTCGCTTTTTCCATCCCTAAGTGTGTGACTCTAACTCCCAATCAGCTCAGGTTTTGGGGAGAATAACACCTGCGCTGGGAGCCTCTGCCAAGGGAGGGATACGTGTAGAAAGCACACGCAGTCACAGCTAAAAAATGGGACAAGCTGGGTAATGTATTCACCATCTGTGGTACAAATAGAAAAGACTGAAGGCCATATCTAAATTTTCTGCCTGAAAATGACTGTGGGCGAGCATTTGGCTCGTGTTTAAATGCAATAACAAGAGCTTTCTTCCTCCTCAGGTAGCTGCTATCGGCCAGTGCTGTGGGTTATCGTTTGTGCTGCCCACGCATCTCAATCAGTGACCTCCATGTTTTTCAGTTGTCCTTCACTTTTCACCACAAGCTAGCATTTCAGCCCCCAGCCCCCTTGCCTGGGGCCTGGGAAGGTGGTGCTGGTGGGCTGGAGATGGGCAGACCCAGGGCTCTGTGTCACAGGGGGACTGGCATGGGGTGAGGGAGGGAGCGCTGCGCCCATTGTAGCCTGCTCGCTCCAGCTGAAGGAGAGGGACAAAACCCAACCTCAGGGAGACCTTCTCAAGACAAATCCTACCTTGAAGAGAAAGGGACCTTGTGTTTATCAAACAGCCACAGACACACAGGTGACAGCAGCAGCTGCAAAGGCTGCATGGTGTGGCAATAGATGAAAGGCAGCTCTGAGTGCCGAGATGGGCTCCTGCCACCTGTACCACTGCTGGTGAAGGTGGAGCAGTCTCTCACTCTTGTACAGAGCTTGAGCACACAGCTTTCTTCTGGGGCTCTCCAAGCTGCCAGTGGTAATGATGGAACAATGTCAGCCACTGTTCAGACCTGCAGTGAGCTCCTGAGATCTGAAGGAGACTGACACATGAGGCCAAAGGAGTGACCACGCGCAAACCAGCAGGACCGTGGGTGCAAAGGGAAGATACTTGACCAAAATGGACCACTGGCATTTGGCTTTGCTCAGTGTGTGCTGACTATGCATACACATTCAGGGCAGTTGAAGCATCTGCACAGGGTCAGCAGATATAACATGGAACCTCTGGGGGACCAAGAGGGATCCTCTCAAGCATCACAGCTGGCACTGGGTTCCTGACTTTGGGCAATGAGTCCCACACTGTCTTCAAACTGTTGTGTAATTTCCTTTTCACTCTTATTCGGATGCCATGTTTTACCCAGAGACAGCTGTAGCCTCATACTGGATGGACTGAATCCCAGCATCTCCTATAGACAAGCACTAGCCAAACTCTTCTGTCTCAGTTAACTGCCAGCACTACAATGCGTCACTCCACAAATGGGCCTCATCCTACAAGCACCAACTGCACTGGGAAGGAGCGCCGAGTACTCAGCAGATCCTTGGCTCAGGCCCAACACCTGAATCACCGAGTTGGTATCTCCATTTGATAATCAGTCTCCAGTTTCAACAGAAACTGTTGTTAGAAATGTTTGTTTATTGATTATTCTTTATTTATCTGGCATTCTCAGCACCTTGCAATTATCTCATTCTCTATTTATTTGTGTCATTTTGCTTTGGTTGTAAGTGTAATTAGCAGCAAAGGTGCTAGGAACACCTGAATGTTGCTGCAGATATTGGAAAAAATAAAATACTCTAATTTTCTGAAAAAATGATGGCTATGATGTATCTGCTACTACCAATGCCAATATATAGCTTGCCAAGAGCATGAGTAACTTATTTTTTTTTAATTAGTAATTCTAGCATGGGTCAGAGCTGTCATGCTTGACAGATTGTAGCCCATTGCTTTTCATCAGAGGATAAGATCAGGCTTCTGGTGTTTATAGGGGACACTACTTTATGTCTGTCCAAAACTCTTCTAATCTAGGCTTCAAAGCATCCAATCTGCAAAAGTAGCCCGGGGTTCAGGTATCCAAGTGGCCTGTGTGGAGGGGCAAAAAAGGGAGTGGGATTAGAAAATCTGGTCTACAGACAGCACCTGTATATAGGGTTACACAACAAATGCAAAGAACTTCAAAATTAGTTACAGTTCTTTGCATAATAATTACATTTGCACATTGAGGAATAAAGGCGTGTTTTCCACTGATAACTTTTCAGCAGCTCCCATAAGATTATAGTGAATTTCCCTGACATAGGATAAAGTCAGGTGGAGACAGAGATCACAACAACTATCCATTAGAACACCTTTTCTTAAGCTGTTTCTTCTGAATGGAATTCATCTGTTATCATGGAGACCAGACAACCATCACAGAGTACATTCAATTGAGTGTGCACACATGCTCCCAGCTGACCCCAGCGGGTTCCTCAGACACGGAGGCTCGTACTGGCACACCAGTGGGTTCAGCAGAGTCCTTGGGGTCCCTTGTTTCACTAGGTGCATAGTTAAGCCTGTAGTTTTTGCCTGCATATAGCGGCCACCACCTTCTTGGGTGTGATCTGAGTTATACACCATGGTGGACACTGGTGCATGCTTGTGGCTTCAGACAGATTCAGCAGCTTTTTCTTTGTCCCGAGTTTTTGTGGATTCAACAGTACCGTAGGTCTCCAGCACTTACCAGCTCTTGGGAGGCTTTCATACATTACCTCTCTGTGTGAGCTTGCCTCTTTTCACTCTTCTCAGCCTTCTGTTTTTCAGCCTCCCGGTGGATTTTTTGTTAGGTTTTTATTGTTTTTTTTTTCTATTTCTCCATCCAATTGCATGGGCATCCACAGAGACCATTCCCACAAACTCAAGCAGAAATGGCTTCTAGAACATGGTAAGGAAGGCAAGGACCAGAAAATGCTAGTTCCTCCCTCTTGTATGTGCACTGAAGTCTAGAGCCAGTCACCCTCAGCTGGAGAAGGAAATTCAGTCAATCCAATCTGGGTGGGTATCTAGCTCAGGCAGAAAGTCAAGCGACCGCAGTTACAAAGTTCTGAGGCTGGTGTCAACCACCTTGGAGGCTAGGTGGGGTCTGTCTGCACATCTCCATCTGTCAGTCCACAAAATGGAGACAGCAGGACTGAGTGAAACACTTGGAGGGTCTGCAAGTACATTACAGTGCACGGGTAACTTACCTCACAAGATGCTTATATGAGATCTTTAGTTTTGACAAATGAGCTAATTTAAATTTGTCAGTGGCTGCAAGGGCAGCACTCAGACCCTCTGAGTGAATGTTTATTAAAGGAACTCAATGCTTCTCTCTGACCTAGACTATTGTATATATTCTTTCCTTTCCTTCATAGTTGTAGCTGATCTAAGGTGTAGCTGGTCACAGTAAGAGCCATGCCTGTGTACATGCCTACAAAGCCCTAGTGTTTTCAGATGCTGGGCAAATGAAGGCTGCCATAATCCAGACCCGTGAGGAAGTACAGATCATGTTCCCTCCCGTAATCCCTATATTTCCTTGGTTTTGCCTGACTAAAATCAAAATCCTTCTGTTCTTCTAATTAAAGGAGTGTGTTTTGGCAGGTAATATAAATTGCATTTTTAGGTCTTTGGCTGGACAGTCTTAAAATAACTGTCAGCCTTAGCTCTCTCAGAGACTGGATAGCGTGGATATTTATAGTAAAACTGATTTAATGGGTTAAGACTGAAAAAATAGAATTTATATTACATTTCAAACTATTACTGTACAATTTTGAGATGCTGCCATGGTGACTGCAGCATTACCCTGCTTTACATGCGTGTTCAGTCACTAGGTCTCTCCAGGCTTTCAGAGCAATTCAGTATCCTGGGGTTTTTTTCCTTCCTGTTGCAACTTGTCTGTCTGATGGCTGAAATATTTGCAAGTCCCTGTCAGGGGAGCAGAGACCTAGATACTCTACTTAGCCATGGCAGTACCAGTTTGATCCCAACTGCTCCTATTGTAGCTTCTTCTAAATATGGCAGGAAAGAAAAGAGTCTGGACTGACACATCCCTTCTGACTTCAGTACAGATCATGGGCACTCAGTTACTTAAACAACACAGATAAGAAAAGCCAGTTAGCCAGTGTACAAATTTAATAGAGGAAATATTGCACCCGGGGCTTCATCTTAATCTTCCTTTTAAACCATCTGACTTGACTATCGGTGACCCACAGAAGGATACGCATACCCAGCAGTCAGCCCAAAACCTCCAGGCGAGACATCTCAGTTCACTTCTGTCTCTCTCTGGCCACAGTCCCCTTCCACCTTCCAACTGCGATGCTAAAATTCACTCTTCAGTGCCAAATAGTCATCACAGCCATTACAGTAGCCTAACACTAGCTCTCCAATGGCTTGGTGCTCACTCTGCTATGGACCATGTGTTCATGATTAGGAAAATACCAGCATCCTCTCATGACCTCCAGAGCACAAATCCAGGGCTAGCAGCCAGGAGCTGTGCCACAAGCCATGCCAACTGCCTAGAGAGGCACTTGCACAGGGCCTGAGAACAGCAGGAGCAACTTTTTTCATATTTTCCAGTCTAGGCCATTTTTACCCAGTCCACAACTCTATCCCCTAGCCTGCACTCACCTGGCAAGATACTTGGTCTTTCTCAGGGGAGGTGATAGAGTTAGGACACAGAAATGGACCCTTTCTAACAAAGGGTCAAATATGATGAGGAAATAGGCAATCTTATGGCCCAGTATAAGATGTGTTTGTGCTTTCCACCTTGAATTTCATTTGACTCCTGTAATGTGCAGTGTTCTTCCTCTTGTTCTTTTACTGTCTGAGCCTTCATTATAGCAGAATATTATTGACGCAGTTATTCAAGTGGCCTCATAAAATGTCTGTCCTGTTATCATGCTGGTCCCAGAGGGCAGCAGCTGTACAATCTTCTCTCCAATATACTTCCAAGCAGCTCAAAGCATATAAAGCAAGACTTGCTATTGAAGCTGTCAGGCAACTACACTGAGCAGACACTGTTGAGACAGACACTGGGTCGAGACACTCAGACACTGAGTTGAGATTACAACATTAAATCTTTTAAAGAAAATAAGGGCATAAAGATGTCTGAACCAAGCAACTATGGGTTTTAATTCAGCGAACAGGTTTGGGGAGGCCACTAGCCTGACCCCATAAGACTCATAACAATACCTGACATTTGTTACTTCTCATCTGCTTTCTTCCTCTGTAACTAAAACAGATATCCGTAAAATATCTGAAGTGAGGCACATTTCTGGCAAGGTCTTACACACCATCAAACTAGAATAAGACATAACAAAAAATGTACAACCTAAAAGTTATTGAACTACAAAACTGTACAGTTTTGTACAGTTTTTGTATTTTTAATCTGCAGTAATGCTGCTGGTGACCTCGAAGGTGATTGTGTTAATCAGGTAGAGTTCATGATCTCCGAGAGTTTCCCAAACTTTTTTGGTTTTGGAAGGTGCATTCTTAGCACAGTTTTCACAAAATTTATTTCCTGCAATGGTTTAATGTTATAGTTTAAGAAGTTAGTGCAGAACTCTGAATATCTGTGGATAGCCATGAAGCTTCTGGTTTTATACTTGCCATTTGAATATTGCTGTGGAGGAATATAACTGTCTAATTCAGTGGAAATGGCCTGGCACACTCTGTAGTATGCTCAGGCTTCTCACATTCAGTGCTGCATTGTCTCTGACACTGCTGAGTGCCAGCTATCAACAGACAGCACAACGTGAGTTTCTAATGCGGTGGAAGTGGAGGTGCCCGGTAAGAAAACCCTTTCCCCAATCTGGCACAAATTGAAAAATTTGCTATTAAATGCAATGCTTCAGAGTGCAGGTCACTTGCCTAACTGCAGGTAAGAGAGAGGCTTTAATAACTGCACCAGTTGCTGCCCAAGCATCCAGTGTAACTCTCTGCAGTGGGGAGAAGCAATGCTGTGTCAGTTGCTCTCAAGCTATGTCACATCATGTCATGCAGCACACACTGATGTGACCTAACACAGTAGGTAATAGGATCTGTGCCAAGTTACTGAATAGATGGAATTTTTTTCATGCAGGCTATTTTAGCATGTTGAATACTGCTGCCATGTTGGGCATGTTTCTGAATGCTCTTGTGGCCAAATAAAGCATTCATGCTTTGTTTATATGTGTTTGCAAAAAGAAGAAGTAGCTGGAAATCACTGCCATTGCACTGGAGATTATCATCTGCATTCACAGGGTCAGTTGTCCAAAGGCCAGTATTGTCTGAAGCCCCTAGATTAGAACTGTGCCACAAGCAGAGACCTCATGAATCACCACAAGGGAAGTGCAAGGCAGTCAGAGCTGCAATGAACCATCACATAATAATCTCTTCTTTCCCCATCCCTAGCCCGTGGATCTGTTGGGGACACAAGAATACCAGCATATTAAATTGCATTTTGTGAATTAAAATCCCAAAGGAGCCATCTGCTACAGCACAGCCAGGAGATGGAAGCACTCGCTGTCTGGATGTTCCATGCGCATACGTTGCTTTTGAACTAGGACTGCAGAACGGGTACCTGTAATATCCTTGAAAAGGGAAATTATGGAAATGTGGAATTGCATCCTGCTTGTACACTAACATTTTCTTCAGTATAGTAATGTGTAGTACAGTTAAATTCTGTATGGAGCATGGAGTACCTGAGCTTCCAGCTTTAGGGGATGTTGGTCCACTGCTGAACCACAGCTGCACTGTATAAACGTTATCTCACTGACACAGAATAATTTAATTGACCCACTGCTATGGGATTTAATAAACCATTTTCAGTAATTGTCCACATAACTTCAGTATCATAAACAAAACCAACATCTGAGGAAAAAAATTACTTCTAGCTGGTTCTAGGCAGAAGGAGGAGCACTCTGGGGAGTATTCAGAGCAGGAACACAATGTGGTCATGTTCCAAATGCAACCACATGCACCCCAACATGCTCAACATGCAGTGCAGTTCCCAGTCTTTTGGCTTTGACCCAATTTTAATGCAGACAGAAAAAAAACTGAGCAGCTTCCATCCTCAAACACACAGAAGAAAGAACAACTTCTGCTTAGATGAAGTCCATGGAAGTGATGTACTCATTGCTTCCAGCACAGTAAGTCTGGGGGGGGCATGGTGCCCCTTAACTGATAAGACATTCTTAGCAGTTTAAGCAGTTCAGACTCAGCTAATTTAACAAGAAATGAGCTCCAGAGCAGCTGGGAGGAAATCCTCCCAAAAGACTCTGGCTTGACAACTCTCCTAGCTGACTAGATGCATTAATTTGTTCTGAAACCCCAGGGGCCTGAGTGAGAGGGCACCAAAATGGACAGTGCTGCTTCAGTACTGACCCAGCAGCACAAGCACTGTGCCTCACCCTGATGCAAATCCCATCAAATCAACTCAAGCAAATATTTACAGAAAAGGCACAAGGCCCATCCCATGTTCTGAAGATCATTTACTGTCTGCAGATATTTCCACAAATTACACCTATTTACTTAGGCAGGAGAATGCAGAATCACTGGGATGCAGCATTACTACTGATAAGTGCCAGAAGAATTTGCATCCCAGATATGTTATTGTAAAAAAATTATCCCTGATATTTCCTTAAATGCTACCTTGCAATGGACACCGCTGATATTTCTTGCCTTGGACTGTGTTGCAAAGTCAGGGAAATCACCAAATGCAGAGAGCTCAGGACATGACACCTTTCTTGATTTCCTGCTCAAAAGAAATCTTTAGGGCACCTAGAGCTCCTGCTCCTGCTGAGCTTTCACTACTGTTCTTAGAGAGTCTAAAATAACTCTTTGTAGCTTTGAATTATTATCATCAGGAATAAAGTACTGCCTAAAGCTGCAGCTTTATGATGATGGGTACTGGTGATGTACAGAAGTGCTTTCTGTGTGCTTCAAGAAATACATTAAAACTCACCTTATTTTCCAAGCAAGGTATAACGAACATCCAATAGTTATTGCTGGAACTTCCATTTATATCAGTGCTTTTTTCCACCATTACCAAAGAGATACAAAGAGGCTGTCAAAAGATGTGGAAAGCCTTGATCTTTTAGGTGGCAGAGTCAATGATAAACACTGCTTCTTCCTTTCACTATGCCAGAGACACACTAAGGAACCTGCCAACAGCTTCAGTCATTGACTTAAAATTGAGACTTTCAAAAATTATATGATGTCTAGAAAATTGCAATAATCCAACTACTGCCTGGCATATATCTAGGATCATTTTTACCACCAGAAGTGCATTCAAACTACACCTGTTTTCAATACCAGTTGTCTGTAATACACAACAGAAAGACAAATACAATTACTCAGTGTATTTTTTGTATCAACTTTTGTAGACAGCTCTACACGCTGGTGGAAGCAAGTACAGCCATGTTAAGCATTGATCTACAGGGAGGAGACAGATAATTTTCAGATTCAAATTTTCTGATTCCTTTACCCATGCTAAATGGCATCGTACCTCATCTGGGTTGCAAAGGGACAAGGAAGCTTTTGTGAAGCACCCATAGAACTGCCAAACATATGCACATTACTGTGCATGTTTCATATACTCAAGATGAGCAAGACATTTGCTCCATGACTTCTAGACATCAGGTAACCTGGTCAAAATTTCCCACTAAAAAATAAGACCTCTCTGAAGTACACATGCAAGCTGCTATGCCTTCTCCAGGTTGGCACATCGTGCTCGCTGTTCCTGCAGAGCAAAGCCACAGTCCCCACAGTGCCCACTGCCAATTGCTCCACACCCTAGGGAGCAAAAGGGCTGAAAGATGAGTGCAGCCAGCTACTAGTGCAGCTAATGCCTTGCTTGTTCCTTCTTTCAAGGTTAGTTTCCCTTGAGACAGCACAGGCAGGATTCTACAATTGATCATCCTCATGAGACAGTCTTTGAAATAGGGACAATATTTTTTTTAATGTGATTGTATAACATTGTCATTACTTTAATATTTTGACAGTCAATTAAGCTCAGTTATTAAAGTGGGTGCTGTGTTGACTCTTCTTTCCTCCTTTTCTGAAAGTCAGGATTGTGCACAGTACAAAGAGAAGAAAGAAAGTATTTGCTGCTCTTCTTGGTCTTTAGAAATCTAGTGCTCAAAAAGACCTATCTGCTGATGTAGTCTCCTTTTTTTCTTCTTACAGATAACCACAAAATACCAACTTATTTCTTGTGGAAAGGATGGCAGGGAAGGCAAGATCAAAGAAATGAATTCAGTACTTGTAGTTTTCAGGGGGAAGTCCGATACCTGGCAGGATATAGTCAGGAAGATCTAAGTTAATGCCAGTTTTTCCCTAGGTTTTTTCCTTACCTTTTTTACAAGTCATTTTGATGTCATCTACTCAAATAGCAGCAATAACTGACTTCGAAGAACCCAGACGCATGGCCTAGCTTTCATAATCCTACTATAGTTTCTGCTTTGCAAAAGTAAGTTTAGGCAGGGGTGGTTTCAGGCATAATTTCATACTTCTAAATATTTTACACATTTTTATCTATGATTCATCCTACTTGCTTTGGAAATTTGGGGTTTATTGCCAGAGGGCATGGTTTTAAGTTTGTTGCATTATTCATCTGTAACATCAGTTGATGCTGCTTCAAGACAGGTAAGTACAGTATAAGAACTAACTGGCATATGAACCATAAAACTTAAGCAGGATCATTTGGGTATGGGTAAGAGCCAGGGGTGACATAAACAGTATGTCTGAATGTCCTTCACTTAAAAGGACGTGAATGACAGTCTGAGCATGTCCTGTGTTTAAGGAAAAAAAGAATACTTTATAAGTTTGTCTGTAATTAATTTCCTGAACTGTCATCCAGTAACTATTCATGGTTCCATAGTTCCCTTCCATGACACCTCAGAATGACAAACACATCAGGAAATGTGATTTTCAAGGTGCCCAGTTCTGGCTGTGATGACAAACACTGAATAAGCACTTTCTGAGAGACAAAGCTTTGGTCCAGGCACCAGAGAGCACATACCTGTTCATGAAACATAATATTAGCAGTTTGCATTTCCCAGCCGGTCTGTTACAATCAGAGTTTTTATTTCTCCTAAATCAAAGAACAGCTACATCCAGAGCAGGGATTAAGTCAATTCAGACCTTGTTTACTGCCTATAATTTCAAAGATTAAAAAGTATACAGGATTATATTAATTTTCCTTTCTCTTCCCTGGTACCTTAGAAAAAGGTACTTCTGTGGGAAACGAGGGAAAAGCTATCAGCCCTGTTTGACTGAGAGGTCAACACTCTTGGTGTCACTGGACAATCATGTGGCAGGAAAGTAGGTCCTTCAGAATCAGGGGCAGGAAGAGCAACAAATGATGAGTTTGCTACCTGGAACAGTTTCATCCAGGCTTACCTGATCTGTACCCTTTTCTTTTCTTCTTTTCTTTTCTTTTCTTTTCTTTTCTTTTCTTTTCTTTTCTTTTCTTTTCTTTTCTTTTCTTTTCTTTTCTTTTCTTTTCTTTTCTTTTCTTTTCTTTTCTTTTCTTTTCTTTTCTTTTCTTTTCTTTTCTTTTCTTTTCTTTTCTTTTCTTTTCTTTTCTTTTCTTTTCTTTTCTTTTCTTTTCTTTTCTTTTCTTTTCTTTTCTTTTCTTTTCTTTTCTTTTCTTTTCTTTTCTTTTCTTTTCTTTTCTTTTCTTTTCTTTCTTTTCTTTTTTCTTTTCTCCTCTCCTCTCCTCTCCTCTCCTCTCCTCTCCTCTCCTCTCCTCTCCTCTCCTCTCCTCTCCTCTCCTCTTCTCTTCTCTTCTCTTCTCTTCTCTTCTCTTTTCACCACACCTTCATCAAGTCCCATCCTTCATGGTCTCTAGTATGAATAGCACTTCTCTATGTGCTGTATCTGAAGCATTGGATTCAGTTGCCTAAATGTCTACAAGGAAACATGTACCATGTCTTTAGAGCCAAATGGAAGCCAGGCAGCTTGTCCTAGGAAACATGAAATGGTATCAGGAATCTAAGTCTAGAGAACTGAATCCTACCCACAGACATGTAGATACCAACAAGGTATTTTCTGTAAAACTTCCTCTATTTATCCGTGAAAGTTAAGCTGCACCATCTCCTTGGCAGCAGTTAAAGCTTGAAAAGACAAGTGCCTAATGGGAAAAAGCCTTTGAATAGATTAGAAATTTATAGATGAAATGGATGTCCTGACAGTTCTATCTAATTTATTTCCATTTACACATGTTGTATCCATATTATGGCAGTTATAGGAACTTAATTGAACAATTAGACTAAAATCACCACGGGATTATAAAATGCTGGGATTTCCTTTATACTTCTTTTTAAACAAGCAAGATATTTCCTAAATATAAATTATGGTGTTGGGGGTGGAGGAGAGGTCTGTTGGGAGTTGGCTTTTAATTTCTAAAAACAAAAACAAAACAAAAAATGAAAAAAATGTATTTTGTTAAACACAGCAGAAACACCAGAAATGATGGAATAAAGCTGAAGGTAGATTCAAGCTGATGTGACATGAGTCTATGTATGAGACATGCCTGTCTCAGGTCTGATGCTACTCAAAGACAAGCAACAATACATAGATCCAGTGAAGTGGGTTTTATCTTTTTCTTTAATAAACGGATAATTTAATATATTTTTATTTAAATGATAATAGAGATTAGCAGTCATTGACAAAACTAATCTCAAAGTTAAGTTTGCATAAATTAGCTGAGAATTTGGCCCTTGGTCTGGATCTATTTGAATGAAATATTCTCAAGTTCTAATTTTATCTTCAGTCCTATGAATGTAATTGCCATTAATTTCCAGTTAGCTCTAGAAAAAGAAATCTTGGCCCAGACACACTGGGCAGTGCAACAACACTTGGCAGCAACGTATCTACTGCCACTCACACAGTGAGTGGGAAAATCACCTGTCTGAATGTCGATTTTTTTTCATGGAAGGTTTTTATATTTTGTATGCATTGGATCAGCAGGTGTCCTCTTAATTACAGTATAGTCATCAAATCTTCACAGGTGAGAAACCCACTCCAATGGAACCATCTCTGCAGGAATCCTTCTGGAGCAGTGATGATCTCATCAGCATCATTTGAGCTGCAGTTTTGTATTTGTTTGGAGTGAAACCCAAATGCCAAGCACATGATTCTTAACATAGGCTCCAGCTCTAAGCCCTGAAGGGCAGATGGCTTGATCCTTCACACTTTCCATTTACTTTAGTAGGAAATTGGATAATTAGGAGGAAAGTGCTAAAAAGAGCAGTATGTGCAATCAGGGGAATCTGTGCTTGGCCTCTAGCCCAGGGTGGTGGGGCTTGATTGCAGCCGACTCTGCCCAGAAATCCCAAGGAAGACTGCTGGCAGATGACCAGGGAAGATCACCCTGAGATAGTGCTAAGATACAGTCAGGGTGCACACCCAGATGTGGTGTCTTGGAAACAGGAGTCCATCAATTGAGAGAGAGGAGCAGAATTTCAGTCTCATCCCAAGTTTTTATTTACTCTAGCAAAGTTCTGGTGAGCATTTAGTGATGTACAGCTTGGGTAACCTAGGACCCCATGATCTGACCTGTTTAGCAGGCTTGACTTCTTCCCATACATACTGGTTTGGAGTCTTTAGTTGAGTATGGTTGCTGCCCTAGCTCCATCTTACTGGAGAACTATTTCTTAGTAAATCAGGTCAGGATGGAGGTGATTCTTTGATAATACAAAGCTATGCACTTATATGCCTCTTCTTTTCTTTTACTTCCTTACCCATCAACAGTGCAAGGGGAAAGGACGTGGGCACTTCAGAGGGCTAGGACTGTGAGTTATCTGCACAAGGCAGAGAAGGTTTCACCTGCTCTAGAGTGAGGATCACAAGTTGTCTAGGGGCTGACCCACAACTGCTTCAGAAGTTTTCAGCCACAAGTAAATCTGGGAGGTGAATTTCTATGACCTCCTGGATCTGTGAGACAGGTCAAGACTTTAATGCTAGTGGGGCATATCTCAAACAACAGTTCTTTAATTTTGCTGGAATTGCATGTGGTCAGAGCACAAGACTGGCAAGGAGAAGTGCTGGCTTTCTCTTCAGACTTCAGCATACGAGCAAGTGGCATGGCCCCTTTGCTTTTCAGTTTCCCCCCTTTCAGAATAACTGACAACATCAGCCTACCTTGTAGATCTTTTATGAAAATTCAACATTTCCTTTTCATAAAGCAATTTGAAATCCTGTGCTGACAGATACTAACAAGCTCTCATATATGATAACGTACTTAATTTTAAATCAGAAGACATTTTATGCCTTTCCAGAACTCTCATAGCAACATGATTGATTAAAATAGCTAATAAATGGCATGCATTTTTTATTTTTCTGAGTTTCTGAAGTGCATTTTTTTTTCAGTTACATTAAGTTATGCAGTGAGATAGTCAATAACTGTCACTGAATCCTTATTTTCAATTTAGGATAGGTTTGCAGAGGGATGCAGGGAACAGAAATTACTCATCATTAAAGAATTTGAGACTAATAAGTCCTAACTACTTTTCTCAGTATTCCCGCAACAGCTAGGATGGGCATTCTCAAGTGCTCTCCCAAGAGTGTGCCTTGCCTATTAGATGATTCCGATTAGTTGAGAGTACAGATTTTTCCACATCAAGAAACTTACAGTTCATTGGGTAGGAAACAGCTGGTAAATCTGAATTGACATCACAGTATGTATTGTAAATGGCGTTAAAATAAAAATGATTAGTCAGGGTCAAACTGCCCTAAACTTGGAGAATGAGTCATAAGGTATTGCTTCACTTCTCCTCCAAAGTTGTTTAGATACAGGTGGGAGTGTCCAACATCAGAAGGATCACACCTATATCTTTTCAAAATTAAGGAACTTTTAAAACCAAATCCTCAAAGTGCAGATGGACAGATATCACTTTGCATCCTCATAACCAAAACTCTGCCCTTGCAGGCTTAGCTTTCCGATGACGTGTTTCGACCTCTAGCAATTTTTCACCACTGAGGTATAAAGCTCAGGAAAAACTGGCAGAACCTTATTTCTGCAGCAGCACAACCCCTGCCAACAACAATCCCTTTATAAGGGCTCCCCTTCCTCTGCCCTTCTATTACCTCCCAAACTGAAACTGAGAAACAGTCTGACAAGCAGAGCTGCTGAGCCCATTTGTCCTCTTTTTTCTCCAGGTTTGGGGTGCAGCGCAGGAGGGAAGAGGGCTGACAAGCACAAGTGTGGGCCTGAGCTGCTGTGCCTGAGGGCTAGCAAGCTGTGGAGGGCTGTAAGAGGAATACGATCGTCTCCTTACTTGAAAGCACTCTTAGAGTGAAGTATATCATTTAGTGAATGCATCACTGTGTTGTGTGCGCATGTGGTGGGGAGGGGGTTCGTTTTTCTGGTAGTGGGGGAAGGAGCCACCTTGTGAGAGTGAAAAGCTCCCCTGGCTCCAAGGCAGAGACCCCTCAGCCCAGGCTGAACCAATGAGCACTAGAGAAACACCTCTGTGAATCCATATTTGTGAGGGGAAGGACTGTCCTGAAAAGAAGAAGGTGGAGAGAACCTAGAGGAGAGGCCATTGACCTGAACAAAAGACAACCATTTGCCTAAACAAAGGACAGACAGACAGAGAGCGAACTTCGTTGCCAGAGGAAGAGACAGAGACTCACACCCGGTTCAACACATGCAGTAGGAGAAGACAAAGTCCCCTGCAGCCCATGGAGATTTAACAGCAGAGCAGAGACCCACGTGTAGGCCATGGAGGACTCCACACTGGAGCAGAGAAGCTGAGCCTTAGGGCAAGTGTGGCTGAATTGAGACCCCGAGAGTTGCTCACTGCCAGAGCGGGGAGTGGACCCCAGAGTTGGGGGTGAGTCTGCAGTCCATGGATGTCCCCACGCCGGAGCTGGGAGCTGAGCCCGAATAGGTCCATGACTCCATGGGAAGCTCATGTTGGAACATCTTGTTCCTGGACTTTCATGCTGGGAAGAGCGGCAGAGGTGAACTGACTGAACCCCCATTCCCTGTCCCCTATGCTGCTGTGGGGGGGAAGGTAGAGAAATTGGGAGCAAAGTGATTTGAGCCCGGGAAGAAGGGAGGGGTGGGAGAAGGTGCTGTAAGATGTGGTTGTTATGTCTCACTGCGCTACACAGCTGAATGGCAACAAATTAAATTGATTTTTCTTCCCCAAATTTGAGTCTGTTTTGCCCGTGACCATAACTGGTGAGTGAGCTGGCCCTGTCCTTCATTCCTAATCCCCTGTCTCCTTTGTTGTGTCTCCCATCCCATCTCACCAGGTGGGGGGAGTCAGTGCAGAACCACATGGTCCCACTGTGGGTCAAACCACCACAAGCATTTTTGAGAATTCTTCTGAGACCTGAGTTTTGGTTATGGTCATAGGCAATGGATTTTCACTTTTCCTTGCTCTCTCCTGAGAATGTTGAAATATTAATATGGCACAGAAAAGTTCTAGTAGTAAAAGTTTCCATACCTGAGAAGCCCAGCAGAGGCATACCACCAGCTCCTGGTTTGTGCCTGTCACTACTGTGACCGCAGGACATGGGGCTCTCAAGATAGCATGTCCCATGTTGGGTAAACTGCAATAGAGCTGGCTGCTGCAGTATGAAGAGAGCAATGTCAGCAAGGCAAAGTGGATGACAGATGATATGAAGACTCTTCCCTATCTCTGCCAGTGTCCTGGCAGTCTCCCCTTTCTTACCCCCTCCCCATGCTCCAAGGATGCTGGCTGTCATTCAGAGGATTGTTCAAGGTAGCAATTTATCTGATGAGGAGGATTTTTGTTGACGAGAAAAGTTATACTGCAATCCTTTTATAGCTGTTTTACAAAGACATGAAGGAGCCTAAGGCCTAAAGGTGATGTCACGCAACTAAGATAAAAAGAACTAGTCAGTAATTTTAAAAAAAAAATAATTGAACAACCCAAGCCTTTTGACTCTTCGTGTCCCCCAACAATCAGAAGTCCATTGGCACAGAGGCGTTCCTTAATTTCTGTTTAGTAGAAAAGACAAATAACAGCTCATTATTCCTTTCTACTATCTTAGAACAGAGAAGACATTTTGATTTCCTTACATATACACAAGCCCCTTTCCATATCTAGACAGTACCTGAAATTGAATTATACAAAGTGAATTATTCCTGTAATGGCAGGACAATTAATGTGTGCAGCTAAGACAGCAAGACAGAAAGAGAGCTCTCCTTAGAAACCAGTGCTTTATTGCCAGCCACTTTCCTGTTGAGGAGCCTTAGGGCTCACTCAGGCTTGAAAGACAGTCTGCTGAGATAAGCATGTGATAATATTTCCCCCAAAGAAAGCTCCTCCTGTTCAGAAGTGCATCAGTGTTATCCAGAAACAGCGGTTTCCTCTAGCCTTTAGCCAACACCCTCTGTACTGTTAATACGGCCAAGAGCGATACATGCACCACTTGACCAGTTAGAGAGATTATCTCATTATTTATGCACAGCTACATCTGACAGACATCAGTATTGCACTGAGATACAGCCTTCTGATGGAACAGCACCTTGAAGATGTACTTAATGCCTTTGATTCATGATACAGATACTTAATTTAAAAAAACCCAAAACAACCCTTTGCATATTCAGTCTGTTTCACTGCCTCTTACTCCATGCATTGCCCTGTCCTACTTGACCAGATCAGTCTGGAAGTCTGGTGAAAAATTTTCACTATGCTAGCAAAAAAAAGCTGTGCTTCTCTGAAGTCCCTGTTGGCTCCTGTGCAGTGCAATAACATACAGTGGATATGCAACAGCCTATTGCTTGTAGTGTTTTTCCCCATCTGTCATCCTCTGACACAAGAACTTCACCAGAAAAGATGTCCCATAGTGAATATGAATGTTTCCCTTGTTCTTGGTGTGCCGCAGAATGCGATAATTCTCACAGAAAATAAAGAATTTCCAGCAAAACCAGATATTTTCCAGCTTAAGCATACATAACAATAGAAGCAGCTAATGGCATTTTTGCAATGAAAATAAATCGTCTTTCAAAACAGAGAAATAAAGCAGAAGGTGCAAAGCCACTAGTAATACTGGATTTTGTGCAGATTTCTAGCTACTCCCAAGACATTTTGCTTGTTGTAACTGTAGCTCCACTTACTAGGAAAGGGTCATATTTCATACTCCAAGATCAATATTCTTGGTTATTTATCACTCTGAGAATTGATGAGTTTTGAATATAAATACTAGATATTAGTCAACAGGCAGGTACTTTTGATTAAGACTACAGAATTCAAAGGTCTTTTGGGGAAACTATATTAACACTGAACATATATGGACATGATTGATAATTCTATACCATACACCTGTGCAAATATCACACTTTTCTAACACACCATATTGAGGCTCTATGTGGCAGAACCCACGGCCCAAATGCCAGATAGTGGTCTGAGATCTCTTATTCCTCAAAACATTTCCACATGTTGCTCATTTTTAACTCTAACTGTAGATGAGGGGCAAAAATATTTCAATTTAAGTTTTTAATTGTTATTTTTGTAAGCCAAAATTAGGCTGTCACTTATTCAAATCCATCTGGCAATCTGAATATTTACATTCATTACAGGAAGGAGTGATTACGATTTGTTCCAAATAACTGCTTTTTGGATTAACTGAAATAACAAATAAATGCAGATTTCCTCTACTTCATGGGCCTTAGGGGAGGTTTAAAGTACAGAGGCTGTTTTTGGAGATACTTCCTCTGCACTTAGCAGAGAAGGCACAGTGCTCTAATGTGTAGGATAGGTGCCACAAATAGATGCCAGCACCAACTGAAGGGTGTATCTTCACTAGTGTTTAAGCTCAGATCAGGAGGGCACTCTGGAAGGGAACTCCTAGTAATTCTCACTTCACTGTGCTTTGGATCACACCAGAAAGCTGTCTTGGCACACATAACCTGGATTCTTTGTAAATTAAACTGGAAGATCAGTAGATGAACCACTAATGCCAACTCAGTTCTCAAGACCAATTTAGAAATAGACTGGAGTGAAATCCCCTGGAAGGTGTATAGTGAGGACAACTGATCCACAGCATCAGCAGTTTTGTTCTAGACATCCATTCTCATCATGCTGCGCTATTTGGTAAGGCAATCATTTTCTAAAATGCTAGGTCACTGTTGTTTAAAAGTTTTCACAGAAAAAGTACTAGATAAATCTGGTAGCTGATGTGCTTACCTACTCCTGTTTCTCCCTGCCATGAGCTCATAAATTAATTGATTCTAGCTATGGAAGTTATAGATAGAACTTATTATGCTATCATCAAATGTATTAGAGGGAAAAGATCTGCTCAGTTACAGGGTTTCAAAATATTTTTTTCCTTACATTTTTGCTTAAAGAACAGCTAGAATATCACAGAACATAATATGAAGGCTATTTTAAACCACAAAGTTCATATAGATAGCTTCATAAGGCACATTGTTTGAGTAAAGAACCGATTCCTGTTTTGAGTGAAGCCTGTTCTTAATGATTTCCAAGAAGCTATATCAAATTCTGCCCTGATTCACAGGACAGTAATTATTATTAATGACTGTAGGTATTCAGTGGGTGTGTTGCTCACCATCACGTACGGAGCCAGTGGCTAAGCCAGCAGCAGAACAGAGGAATTTTTCCCACAGTGGTTCTTGATTGCTTAAACCATAAATGTTACTTTATAAAGCCACTGGCTAATGACAAAAATCCCCTCATGCTTTAAAACTTTTACTCACATTTTTCAGCAATTAGAGGGAGAAAGCAGAGTATTGATCACATTCATGTCCAAACATGTCCAGATGATTGCTCTGGCTCCAGTCTTGCTGCATATATTGCTTGACAGGGTTCCCTGTCTCCACAGCACAGGCAGTGTGGCACCAGGCGTGAAACAAGGTGTGTGTAGCAGAAGAGTTCCTCAATTCTCCCAAAAGGGAAAAAAATAAATCTAGTAGGTTTGATCAAAGGACTCCTTCCCTGGAAAGTGCTTTTTAACCTGAGCAAGCAGCTCCCTGTTCAAAGAAACTGCTGGGTCATTATCAATTACCTGTGAAGCACCACCAAGACAAGCGAAAGCGCCTGAGGTGCTAAAAGTGGCTAGGTTTTATATGATCTCCTATTATCTCATTACAATGAATTAATAAAACAATAACTTGAATCAAGTAGGGTGCTATATCAGTAATTGGTCTTGATACACTCTTCTTTTCAAATAGGAACGTGATGGTCCAGGTTATGGGCAGGCTTCAGAAAAGGGACTGCAGCATGATGAGAAATGTTGCCCTCAAATTAGTATAATGGATACAATGAGTTTTATATTCAGATATCTGGGCACAATTCCCTTACTGCTCAGTACCCAGACTTGGCCCCATTAAACTTAAGAGGCAATTTACCACAGAATCCAAGAAAAGTATTATGGGATTGCTGATTGCTTTCTCTCTCTTTCCTTTATTTGTTTCTCTCAGTTGCCTTTTTGCCCTGCAGAGAGCTTTGATTTAGCTGCAGAAAGACAAGTGGTTACCTTGGAAAGTGTGTACATGAGGGAGGCTTTGTCCATGCAATGCTAAGTACTGCTGCAGGAGCCGGTGCTGACATCAAGCTATTGCAACCTTTGAGCACTGGGCTTGAAAAACTTAACCTCACACTCTGATGGAGAAACAATTTGTGACACTTAAACAACCTCATCCTTCACTGCTTCCACTGCAGGGACCGAGACATGCGTTTCCATGGTGCAGAACAGCACTGCGCATGCCCCAGCGAGATCAGAAACAAACTCCTCTCTGCTGGGTAAATCCCACAGTGCAGCTGTAGCTGCTGATCCATTACAATATTGCCTCAGATCTTCAGAGATTACTTTTAAGGTGCATTTTTTTTTTTTCCTGCAGAACAGTTGGTAATATTGATGGTTTAATATGGAACTTAGTATAACTAATTATATTGTAATTAGTATAACTAATTATGCTGATGGGAAAGTGACAACGATGAAGAGAATAAGGGAATGAAAAACATTTATATCCATGGAACACTTTCCTATTAGCAAACATGATAGGTACCCAAAATTGGAAAGGAACCAAAGGAAAATATGAGCTTCCTGGATGGTAGTAAAGAATCTGCCATCACCTCTGTTTCCACAAGCTCTTAGCAACAGCTTCTACACTGTTTCCACAGGGACTAAACAGAAAAAGAAAACCAACCCAAAGGGCCACTGAACCAATGCCACCCATTCTTGATGTTTCAGAAAAGGAAATTCAAAACCAAAACCCAGTAGTTTGATCAAGTGAGCATGAGTAAACTTTTTTCCTCACCATAGCAAAGGAAACATTGCTATCTTGAAAAAGAAAAGCTTATCATATTTTTGCTCTACTTCTCATAAAAGATGAAAAAAATATTGTTTTGAATAATTTTAAACCTTATAAAGATTATTTCCTTACTCTCATATCCTACCAAGATTATATACTGTGTAGAATAAAGACTTTTTATCACTTTCAAATGTTCTACTTATTAACATAATGTATTTTATTATGTTCTATCATGCCCAATCAAGAGTTTATTAGTTATAATTGGTTTAAATGAGCAGATATTTTCCTTCTAGTTTGAGCCAAAATTAGCACAGAATAAACTTAAATCAGCAGCTTCACAAATTTTAATGGTATTCTGGACCAGCAAACCCAGAAAAAGTAGACCCTAAAATAGATTCAAATTTTACAAAATAACCTCAGTTTTCATAACGGATAAAGAGACATTTTGGAATCTTAGCAGCTAATGGATGTTTGAAACCCTAAATTTGACTTTTGTAGTTTGACCCAATCTCCTATTTTAATATAAATGACACAGGCCTATTTACTCCCCGTGCTCAACCCAGGGAGAGGGGCCTCACCTTGAATTGTGAACACAGTAGAAATGTGAATGCATGTAGATCGACCCATACACCTTCTCAGATGTAACACTAGAGAAAGGGCTAGTGACAGTCATCCTTACTGACACACAAGCTGGGAAGAAAATCCTGGAACTGGAAAAAAAGGCATACAAAGAATAGCAGAAAGAGCACAGCTAGCACCTTTGACCAAATTCAGTCCTAACAAATTTGCCCTCTGTCATTTAAATTTATAAACGTATGTTATGAACTAAAGAATGTAAAAAAGGGAAAAGCAATAAGAAATTATCTGCAGATTTTGAGAGTCCCATCACCAAGATGTGGCAACCTCTTTTCCAAAGCACCCTACACTGCTGTGACATACTCAGAAGTGACAGGACACTTACTCTACAAAAAGACATTCCTATAAGGTGCTTGTTTATTGTCTTGGTACACTTAACATGGCATATCTATATTGTAACATAATATTTTCCCATAGCCTGATACCAACAGTGAATGTTTTCTGCTCAAACATACCTACAGCTGGACCAAGTTCAGATACACTTTTGTCGTTCCCACATTAGCTCGTCAAAAAGCCTAAGCCAGGGTTGGAGACACCTGCACAACTCTGTAATGACCGAACAACTGGCAGGAGGATATTTCACTAAATCAACTAGTCTTTGATTCTGGAAACACATCTGTTGCTTAGACTCTGCCCAAGACTACCTTGACAGCTCTACATAGAGTCCCACTTATTGCAGAACATGGCATTTCCATAGGCTTACAGAGACAGACCATGGAGATAAAAAGGAAATCCTTTAGCAAGAAACCTTAGAGAACAAGGTTGCTGTGCTCCTTAAGTATCAGTCTGTCTAAAAAAGCTCAAGGAACAGAATGGTGCATTAGGTTGACTGTGCCTGAGAGAGCCAGGCTGTAGATGGATATGTTTTTTCTAGATCTGTTCTGTGTAATATTACCTTACCAAGTGGTAAATTACAGTCTTGCCGACATAACACTCATGCCATCATCACTCCTTGTGAATCTGACCCTCTAGGAGATTTTTTTTTAGAATTGCCAGAAAAGATGCAGCTTCAAGACATTCAAGTCCATCAGTGTGCAGGGGAGAAATCATTGCACATGAGGACATTTTACTGTGAATCATGCTCTTTGGGTGGGAGACAAAGTAAAGATTAAATAAAGGTTTGAGGCACTTTTCTCCACAGTATTGCACCTGGCAAATTTCCAGAGAGAAATAAACCCTGAGATCTAGGAGACAGACAGAAAGCTTCTCAAAGACAAAATGAAAAGCTACATTTGGCTTCACTAAAAAATTGTACCATTTTAGAAGAAATGCAGAATATAAATCTAGTTGGAATGAACCTAGGGCCTTACTAAAAGCTAAATTTCTCTTGTAGATCTTGTGGCTTTGTATTTCCATCACCATATTTCATCTACAGCATAAACATAGAAAATGCAGCCTTTAATGCCAGGCCTAAAAAGGATTTAAAGTTATTCCCTTTTTAAGCGATGCTTTTCCAGCGCTCTAGATATACAGTATTTGCAGATTTTAAACATCATCCATTAGACATACAGTTCCCCAAAGTGTTGTGGTTTGGGGTCTGGGTTTTTTTTGGTTTTTTTTGTTTTTTTTTCAGACAAACTAATACTTCAGCTGCCTCACAAAACCTTCTCTTTCGGGATTTCTAGAAATATTTCCCTTTTTATCACAATGATGTCACAGATTAATGATGGTGGCTACTTCCTCCCCACCCCCATCAGCCAAGATTTTGTTGTATGTGGTTAGCTTCATTTTTTGTCCTCTACTTTCAAAATTAACTCAGCTATGGATGAAGATATATATCCTATTAGTGCTATCCCTTTGGGGAATGCCTGCAACAGCTGCAGCTGCCATTTCATTTCTCCTTAATACCCTTGTGTCCTAGAATACAAATAAAACAAATGTTGGTATCTTGTCCACTGCACACCCCACATTGTGTTATTTTAAACATACTGTACAGCTACATAAAATGTCCCTGATAAGACATTGTTACTCACTTGCAAAGAAGCCATTAGAATAATAGTTTGTGCCTCCATAATCCACCCTGGAATAATGAAACTCCACACTGAATACTGATAAATGATCCAAGATCTCATAAGCCTTCTTAACTGTGAACAGTGAAATATTAAAATACTGCAGAAACCATGACAGCTGACAGGTAGAGTCATTAGGAAAATGTATGCAAATCCAGCAGCAAATGACGCTGCATAAAGTAAAGGGGTTTACAGCTAATGACTTGTACTGATGTGCAGTCCCATATTCTGAAAAGAAAATGTCTAACATTTATATTTATGACAAGTGAAACAGTAATATATTTAAATTCAGATATCTTTTGTCCTGCACTGAACTCAAACTTGGGAGATAGACTTAAAAACCTAATAATAGAGATCTCAGATCTTGCTTATACTTAAATTTTGACATGTCAGCTTATTTAAAATTCAGCTAAGGCTAAGAACCCAACATATCATCAGCACTGAATTTCCATCTGCAAGTAAAGATACTGTTACTGACTAAAACAAGACTGTGTCTTGTTCCTCTGCAGTTAAGTAGCAAAGAAAAAGGATTTTATAATTTTGGGCTGATATTGTCTCATATATTTGCTACTTTCCTCCCCCAGTAACGGTACAATACGCCAAAAGAGGAGATGATGATAACTAGTATATTAGCAGGGAACGTAAGGGTACACTCAATGAAGTAGTTTAGACACATGACTGCAGGAATGGAGTTCATGGTGCTACATTTCCTGTGCTGCAAATGGGGATACAGCCTGGGACTGGAGACTGGGATTCATAACCAAGCACTCTCGAAGGCGAAGGATGAGGAAGAACAGCCAAGCTCACTTGAGAAGACAGGTCTTGAACCATGGCCTGAGTAACGCTGCACAAAACCCATCATGTATAGTACCAAGTACCACTTAACCCTTAGCACGACTGTGGCAAGGGCTGCATTTCCACAGCACCTTCAGCCCCAGTGTAATTAATGAATTTATCTCTGTAATACTGAAGTAAAGGAATGTTATCATCCTCAAACTATGACTAAGGACACCCTGAGAAGGAAAAGTGCTGTTCTAAAGTGTATCCTCTAAAAAAACCAGGAGTGGGGAGCAGTTGTCTGAATTCCCAGTTTTAAAGCTTCAGCAAATATATTGTTCCGATTCCAAAGTATAGCCCAGTGGCTTAAAAAGAAGAGAGACGCAGAGGTCTATTAAATTATCAACCACTAAAACTGACTTGCACTTGGATTATATGGAATTTCAGGATCAAAGTAAAAGTGATCCAGAAGCCCAGCCACTTCTAATTGCTTTGAAACTGTATTTTTAATTATAATACTCTTTCTCCAAGTATATCTGCATTTTCTTTGAACCTGATTTTAAAAGCATACAGGATAGTTTTAGTAGCCAAGGATCATAAAGTCATTATTTTGATTAATATAAAGGCTATTCAGAACTGTAAATTAAGACTCCATTAACATTTCTTTCATCCATTCAGTAACTTGTACCATGCTAACTGGCATCATCTGCAGCACCACTAACAATCTCAAACACAGGTACCTCCCTGCACTCACCAAATCTGTACAAATTACCCGATAAGGAGAGTTCATTGTGAATTGAGATGCCCAAATGATAAAAAACCTCCACCATATCCAGGGAATGTTTCTCCCTGAGATTCCATTGATGGTTTTCTCAAAAAAGATAACATAATAACCTAACTGTAATAACCACTTTTCTTCAAAGTTTCGTGGCTTGAGAACATTTACTGGTCATCTCCAACTAATCTGCAAACAGTGGTACCAGAGGCAGTGCTAGTTTCTGCAAGGGCTATGCTTGCTTATCAGGTAGTAAATACAGTGTATTTCCATGGGTCACTGTCAGCCCTTGGCAATGGCATTCGCTTAGAGCTGACCAGGAACCTGAAGCTGTAACCAAGGATGGGAAGGGTAGTGACTGAGAGGGGAAACCAGGACAGGGTGCTGTGCTCATGGCAGGGCCCTACAGAATATGAGAGAAGAGCCAAATGGGATTATTTTTGCCAGTCTTGACACTGTGCCTCTTCTATTCTCAAAGCATGAAGCAGCTACGTAATCTCATGATAACTGGCATCTCTTAACTTCTCGTTCATGTCCTTCTTCAGACCTCTTCCTCCACTATATCTGTTAGCAACTCTTCACAAAATTCAGATGATTCATTCCTCCACACAGAAAACAAGGTAAAGAGAAAATGCCACACAGGAGGTATGCAAGCATATTAATGATAATTTGGGGTTTTCCAGTTATCTTTAGCTAGTTTTATTTGCGTCTTTCAAAGTACAAACTGTTCAAGACAAAGATAATTATAAGTGAATAACACTGTTTCAGTCATCCCCCAGACTATCTGTACAACCACAGTGAATTTGGTAGACAGTTTTGGCCAGATTCCTATGGCTAGATCCACAGCACTGCTGGGAGGGCAATGCTGGTGATGGTACAAGATTTTCTAGCCATGGAACCAGACTGTGAGAATCACATTCTAGCTTAGAGAAAGCACCTCAAATCCCAGTTCTGGGAACTCATCAATTACTTATGCAAGGTAAAGCAGGTCAGTCAGAATTTTATCTGCACAGAGAGGAGGAAAACCAGAAAACATGTGATTAATCCTGATGAGAAGGACAGAACTGAATCTGAGTTTTGTGTGTCCTGAGAGAAAATCCTCACCACAGAGTTACTGGCCCAAGGGCTTCTGTCTCCAAGACTGCAACTCTAACCATCATCTTTTTTCAGTCTCACATACCCACAAAGTGTATTTTATTGCAGATCCAATGGAACATTCCATGGACAAATACAACTTTAATTTCATTGTGAAACATTTCCATTTTAAAATGTCTTTGTTCTCATCACTGTTCTGATAGTCCTATTTGTTTGGTCCATTTTCAGGGATTTATTTGGTGATTGAGATGTAAATAATCACTTGGTCATTCATAATGTAATAAACCCACAAACTAACCAAAAAGGTTTCTCAAAGAAGAATTTTGCAAGAGGAATAAATAGGCAGATAAAACAGAACTGTTATCTCCTTATAGCTTATGGAAGATACCAGACACCTGCAAGTTGAGTCTAGAGAAAAAAAATTACCCTTTTCAGTAACTGCTTTGAGTGTTATTCTTTTTAATCTGCTAATGAAGGAGCTGTGTTGTTCCTTGGTTTTGCAGAGTTCTTCTGGGCACCATAGTGACATATCAGTCTCACAAATATAACCTTCAATTTTACATGAAATGAGGATATGGCATCGTTTCTGCTCTTGGTTGTGCTGATAGCATCCATAATTAGTAAAGTGATTTCCAAAGAGAACAGAAGGCAGAGAGCTTGCAATGACAACCATGCAGAATCCACAGACAAAAACAAGAAATGGATGGGCAATGTGTGTGGTAAAATACACTTGGGTCCCAAGCAATGCTGTGTCATGTACTTGAGAAATGACATATGGCACTTGCCTACAACCCTGGTTGGCTAAACGCCCAGTGCAATGTGGATTATACGTAATTGCTTCACACCAGTAAAAAGCCTCTTCTGCATATCATAAGCTTATTCATATTGACTCCTTCTAAGACAGGGGATAGTGACAAGGAAAAACAATTTTAGGGAAGAGTACAGTGTGTTTTAGTACAGTTGAAACATGTCCAAATATTAACAGTTTACAGTTTCATGCTCTCCATATAAATTTGTATTATTGAATAAACAAAATTCCCTTCTATATATTATGCAGGGGTGAGTGATTGTTAAAATATTTCTTATTGAATACAAAATGAGACCCCATAGCACCTGCACAGGCCCACAGACCAGCCTTGCTCAAATTTTCTGTGGTGCAAAAAGAAAAAAAATTGCCCAGTATAGCTACCTTATTAATTTAAACCAGAGCTGCTGAAACAAAACAGGAAAACCCTGTTGCTCCCTACTTCTTAGTAATTTTTATTTCATTTTCAAAAGTAGTCTATTCAGACCTACTTATGCAGCCATCTGCCAGCCTTGAGCTCACATCAGAGGACTCCTGTCTCTGAGGCTAATGATGGGCAGGCACATTGAACTCCATTTTATGCTACAAGTTTTTGTTTAGGATATGCTCATTGTATGTTCTTATCTTCTGAAGATTTCCTTCAGTGACTTCTGGGGACATTGTGGTGCTTCAGCAGTAGCAGGATACAAGCCCCTAGCTCTCCTTGTTTGCTGAAAAACCCTTCCAACATCTCCTCTCAACACCACCACTTCCTCACCTATAATTAGGCTATTCAGTTCTTACTATCAAGTGCTAGAATTATAGAAACAGCTCATTTGAAATGTGCAGGCTGCTTGCTTGTAAAATATTTGGCTCACCCCTTGCAGGAATAAAGCTATTTTATGCTGTAAATAAGGAGTAGGTTGCAATGCCACATGGCTGCTCATTATCACTACATGAAACTAGCTATAAAGAACCCCATATGCCCCATGAATTCACTCCTAAATGGATTGGGCTCAATTTCCCTGATTCTTCCATTTCCACAGCTCAACATGTGTGATTGTGAGACACCCAGCAAGATGGCAGGAGGGGTAGGACAGATGTCTGCCACTTGTCAACAGGAACCAATAGCAGGAGAGTCATTGGATTTTCATCCAAATTTCTTCAGCTGCTTTCATGAACCATATCCTCTGACTTTCATTATATATTCACTTGCAGCCTTTGCTGCTTGTCTGCTGCTCCTGGTATACATCTGGGTGTTGTCAGGGTCCATAAATCTGTCTGAGTATTGCCAACTGTTACCCACATGAATTCCAAAACATGACATCTTTAGATTTAGATGTATCTGAAAAACAATCTCATCCTATTTCCAGAAAAGTCTACCTAATTTCTGTCATGGATATAAAAGGGAAGACATCACTTGGAGAAGCCAATAGTCTTTTTGTAAAGAGACTTTTTTTTTTTTTTTTTATTTAAGGAAGCCTCAGTTCCTTGGTTCTACCTTATTGTGGCTTTAAAAAAAACCAAAGCAATGATTAGAAATTTACATCTTCAATGCACTGGTAGCT
The DNA here is from genome assembly GCA_907165065.1 of Caprimulgus europaeus. The sequence continues at coordinate 19,556,439 of OU015532.1, read as the reverse complement.
ATGACTGAATTGAGTTCTCACTGCTTTGTTGGGAAGCTACTAATTTCCTTAATTCCACTCTGCAAACAGAGAAATTGAGACACAAAACCAGTCAACTTCATTATGAGTATTTAATTTGTTAAATTTCTCAAGATTTGCTCATTCATTACACTCTTAAAACATTCATCCTTTGTGACATTATTTTTTCTTTCAACATCTTCAGGAATATTTTGAGTTTTTCTGATTAGTTCTTGAACTGAAATAATCTCACAAATGCACCAGTGCATCTGCATCTGATGAATCCATTTCCAAAATGTCCATGAGCAGCAGGCACTGAACAAGAGATGATAAATAAAACTTTTCACTGATGGATCAAATTTAGTTGATGTCTTAAAACACTTTATAAATATGGACACGTGAAATGTTCCTCTTTTTAGACATGGGGAAACTGAGGCATAAACAGATTAAGGACATTAGACAAATAAGCAGGAAAATGTGGAAGAAAGCCCAGAATTCTTGATTTTCATTCCATTAGTCATTCAATGCACTAAAACAGAACAGCCAGACTGAATCTGATTTGGCTCTTAAATGCTTATGCATATGCACAAGCATTTCAAATTTTCAGGTCTTTTTATTAAATTTGAATAAACAAGTAGCATATAAAAAGCCACCTTTTATGACTACTACTGCTCTCTATTAAAGATCACATTTGAGAACTTCAATCAGTATTATGTCAAATGAACAAAGAGTAAGAGGACCATTTTAAGCAGTGCATGCATGCTGTGAAGCTTTTAAACCATGATTTACCTCTTTCTTCTTCATGGTCCCAAAATAATAATCTCAGTATTGAGAAATGTTGGCAAATGCTTAATCACCAACACGTATCACATATTGCCGATTCAATGCACACACACACATACACACAAAACCAAGAACCATGCCAGTTTCCAGGGGAAGAACTATGGGTTCAGTGAAGACTCACACTAATAGAAATGCTGCACGTGCTTTGGATGTTTCCAGATACCTGAGTTCAAGAAATATGTTAACCAGGTCTTTTACAATGTCATTTTATTTTTCCTTTTCCACTGAATGGAGATCAGGACTTTATACAAAGACTGTGAGAAATGTGGGCGGCTGCTTCCTTGTGCGATAGGTTTATTGGTCCCACTTTGTACCAGACCAATGGATGTCTCCTGTTTGATTTCTTTCTTTTTATTAATTCTGTGAATCTCTGTCATTTTGAGAAATACAACATAACATACAAGACAACATTGACAGACTTTAATCACAGACACTAAAAATGTCCAGCTTTCAAATGGATTAACGTCAAAAAAACCCCACTTATTGTATCTTATACATAGGCACTGCATATTCTAAAAGTTGGCCAAATCGTAATAAATATAGGAAATCTAAGAAGCCTTTTTTCCAGCCTGCCAGTTGTTACAAGTGTATATAAAATTTTATTTCTTTATGGCCAATTAATGTTTACTATGCAAACAGTGGCTGAGTGTAGGCCCTATTCATCCTTTCTAACACTAGATTTGTTTTTATCGCTGTATGAAAAGCATTTAACTGCTGCATTTTTTAAATTCTCTTAACATAACACAACTTTGGAACATTGTGACAAATTCTAGGAAAAAGATATAGCAACTAATAATAATAATATGTGATAACATGTCACAAAAACTTTTGTAAAAAAAAAAATCAATTTTAGGAGAAAGGGTCTTCCAATATCAAATAATGAAATCTGAAGTAATAAAATAAATATCTGTAAATTCATTACTTTCAGCCCAAAGAAGCAAATTACAAGCAAATTCTTTTTTCTTTTTTTTTTTTAAACTTGAATATTTTTGACCTCTTTTATACCCAATTACCAGGATATAATGCTCATTCAAGGTGTGAGAGAATGTCTCCGTGGAGAGAGATCCTGGGCCATTACATTTTTCTCAACAAGGTTTAGCACAGATTGGGATAGAGCAGAGAGTGACACACACTGCACAAAGCAAAGCAGTCATGGAGGGTACCAGCCCAGGTGCATGAACCATCCAGGCCACGTTGGGAAGAGTGAAAGGACCTAGGAAATCCACACCACAGTTTCATCTTCACCTCTGCATTGACCAGAAATGTGATGTACAACTTTAAGCGCTTGTCAGTCAAGTCCAATCCTTTGTTCACTGGCCTTTATAAAAAAATTACTTTCCTGCTGGCTCTGAGTAACTCTTGACAATGCCAAAGCTCTTGGTTGAACCTGTTCTTCCTTGCAGAAAGGCAGGAAGAGGAAAAGCTGTAGCTCGTCCACAAACAGCGTCAGTGATATGATCCTTTATTTAAACTGTTTGTCCCTCACCTCAAGTTTAGTGCCATTCCTAGCTATGTCTGTGTATGAAATTGTGCTAGATGTACACAAATTTTAAAAAAGTACTTTAAGTATGTTAACAGGGATGGTTGGACGTTTGATTATGTATGTATTTATATAAAAATACCAATCATCGTTTGTGTCTAAGCATCACTAAAAATTAGTAGAGAAAATTCAGTCATATCAGGTGACACTTTTCCACCTGTCCTTCTGATTCTAGGAATATGACTATTTGAGTAGGAGGTGTCTTCTGACGACTGTTTTTTTTACACTTAGAGCTGAATACCATCAAAATAAAGAATCCAAACTGAAATATCGTTGCTGTACTTTAGCCCACAAGATTTTGGGGTGCTCAAGACCAAGACTCAGATATTGGGAATGCAGATTCACCTCTGTAAGAGGTTCGAACCTGCCTAGCAGGAGAACTGCATTCACAGGTCCTAGCTTTCTGACTTCAGAAAAACAGAAAAATCTCATTAGAAATTTTCTGTGCAGCAAAATCTGCTCTCTTCTGTCAACTTGACAGCTATCTAGCAGGAATGGGTGGCCTCCCAAATGACCAGCCAAAGATGAAGACAGTCAATAACTCCAGCTGCTTCCTCGCTGCCAGCAACAACCCGTTGTGTCTCACTCCAGGATGCCCCTTGGGCATTAAATGCTCAGACTTTCGTGGATGGCATAAATTAAGCAAAAACTCAGCATACATTTAAGAGCACTGAAGTGAAAAGCGTGTGAAGAAACTCGCTTGGCTGGGGTGTCAGCACGTGGATAAACTGAGAATGAATTTTGAAATGAGCGAAATTCAAATGGATTTTGAATGAGTGATACACTTTATGTGGATATGCAAGTCGAGACCAGGCCCAGCCTTGCGGGACAAACTGTTTTTCCGCCCTACAGGGAGATCTGCCTATAAGGCATGAAAGAACATTCCAAATTAGGTTTACGGTGACCTTTCTAGTAAAAAGAAATACCACATTGCACTTTGCATTTTATTAAGAAAACCCAATCTGGTGTGAGTGGGAAATGGGACTGAAAGCAGCAGGGTGCAGCAATGGCTGCCAGCTCCCTGTGTCATGGGATACCCCAAGGTCGCAAGGCAGGGCCTGGCAGCCTGAGCCCGTCCCTCCACCCCAGCCAGGAGCCAGACACTGGGGGCACCAGGGACAGCCCCAGCCCCAGGCATCAGGCATTTCCCTGGGCATGGGGACAGGCCAAGGCTGAGCCGGGCCATGGCCCTGTGGGTAGGCCTGGCTCGGCAGGGCCCATGGCCAGGCAGGGCCCATGGCCAGGCAGGGCTGTGGGAGCTGGAGACTTGTCCTGCTCTGGTGTCACTGGGGCAGGGGATGATGGCTGTGGGGGGCTGGCATGGGCTGTGGGTAGGGTGGGGAAGTCCCCAAACTGAGCAGGTTAGGGCCTCTAAGGCCTATTAGTGCCCTGACAAGTTGCTCCTGATCCATGCCTTCCTCTTGCTAAAGCCAGCGGTCAGTGCTGGGAGCAGGAAATGCGGGGCAGTGGCAGTTTCACTCAGACACTGGGACCCTGAATCTGGGTCGTTCAGAGCTTTATCCAACCAATTCCTGTCTCAGGCAGACATGCATTTCAAGTTCAAATCATGGCAATGATGAACGTGACTGAGTTGGGATGTCAAAAAGGCCACTGAAATATCCAAACCAAGATTTTTGGAGTGGATATTAAATATATGGTTATTACGTAATGTCTATCATATACATTATTTCCTTTATCACAGCAAGGAGATTTCCATCTTGCCATTGCCCTTGTCCAAGGTCAGGGCAAACCTACCGTGCTGTAGCTAGTGGATACTTTCAAATTCCTTTACTTTAAAATTTAATGAACCACCTACTTTTTCACAACAATAATTGTTTTCCACATATTGCTTATTCATAAAATATGTATGTAATCCTGACTCTTCACTTCCTATTTACTCTAGAAAATAGATCCTCTGTTCTGCACAGGCAGCCCTGTCACCATGCTCTAAGTCCCAGGACGTGCAGAAACCTTTGTACAATAACTATGGAAGGTTAGCAGGGTAAAAGGAAATGTTATCAGCCATTATCTCTTGCTCCAGAGGATATGAGGAGAATATAAATAAATCCAGACACTGCAAATTCTTTGCTGCAAGCTAGGCGATTAAAGTATTTCAGATTCCTACAAGTCTATTTAAAGCAACTTAAATCTTTTTGATGGCCAGTAGTTCACTACCGCCTAGCTGATTGCACAGGCTAAGTTAACACGCTGCACCAAGTCCACAGGAAAATGACTTCACCTCCTGACAAATATAAATACAGATGAGACATTAGGTTACACATAGGTCTTCAGAAAATATTTTAGGCTACTTTTATTTACTTTAGAGACATACAAGCTCCTTTATAAGGCTTATTACTGTTTCTTTGGCTTATGTACTTCAACCTTCATTCACAGACTTCCACATTCAGAGCAATGGCAGGTCAGAAGCTGGTTTTGCAACAGCTTGTTGGGGAACAGTCTAACTCTGTCTCTCTCAGTCAAGAAGCACTGCCCAGCATTTGCTGACAATATTGAAAATACCAGCTCTGCTACAGCTTGATCGGCCGGTATACGTGCAGGCTGGTTGGAAAGCTGTGCAGGGCTTTCACTGAGTGCCTGAAGCTGCTCACAGCTGCTGAGAAGTGAACTCAGCTTACACACTGCTGAGGAAGAATCCGAGTGTTATAGTAAAGGAGGTGAGAGAAAAGGGGATGGGAGTGGATGGAACAGAAAAACATTGCATGCTTGCATCAGTTTAGTCATGTCTAAGAAACCAGTAGAGAAAAAATTAATATCTCACATTTTACAGCCCATTTCTCCCCTTCCTCATGCCCCCTGGGATAGAGTACAGACCATAACCAGCCTCAAGAAAAATGAGCAATGTAAGAGCCATCTATAATTCAGGATAAACCTACGGAAAAAAATATTATCTTAACACAAAAAAACCAGACACATAGTTGCCTAAAGAAGTCTGGACAGTAATTAGAGCTATGCAGGAGAACAGCTTTTGCATACTGCTTTAGCAGAGGCTGGAGAAGTAGGGGAATTCAAAAGGAGGAACAACAACAGTGTTAGATAATGCAGCAGAGGAACAAACAGATGAGATGTCACCCTGGGAAAAGCCTACAAAGTCTAAAAATAAAGTTTTGGGACAAAGTGCTATTTTAATAACTTGGAACTAAGAGCAAAGACTAATTCAAAGAAACACTGGTTTGTATGTACCTTTTGTAAATAAACATAATTGCATCAAAGATGTCAGACTCCAGTAAGTTGCAAAAATATTGATAATGCGTGAGAGCTTTACACACCCAAATTATTCCAGTGCACTTTAAAAAATTCATAAGTAACTTAATCTACCACAGAAATGGAAGGCAACAGCCCTTTTAATAGCTCACAGTGCCACTCCACAAGGCATTACATGATAGGGAAAACAACACTGTGATCCACTGAAATAGTGGGAAGTGGAGAGAAGCAGGACAGAATTACTCAAATTAGAAATGGGCCCACACATCACGCTAATGGCTCTGTTCTTAGGGAAGGAGAGGTAAAGTCTCTGTGTCCATCTGCCATTACTGACCTCACCTAGCATCTGTCAGTATTCTGCAGAATTGGTACTATACGGACTAAAGAAAACCCCACAACATTAATATAGTTTTAGCAGTATCCCATACTTTCTTTAAGTACATCTTCATCAAATGATAAACATACCTAACCTTATTTACCTAGAGATCTAACAAGGATCCAAGCCCAGCAAGCATACTTCAGTCCACTTGAAGCGTGTTGAAAGAAGGTAGGAAAAGCCAGGTAAACAGCTGTCATTTTGACACAGACAGTACAGGCGTTTTATAATAATTTCCAAAGAGAAAAAAAAAATTGATTCCTTTTTAAAATATGTAAGTAAGGGATGAAAGACAGAATACTGGGGAGTAAAACCATCCCACTACAAATAAAAATAAGGTATTGGATATGAATACCACCTTGAACATATCAAGATGTCAGGTACTATCTGTCCTCACTGGGGGAGATTTTTCCATTTCCTTCATGGGGAGGAATGTTGGTCCTTTAACAATGAAAAAAATTATTAGACCTTTTTCCCCCCAACTGCCTGTTTATGTGTTTGAGAGGATATGTTGCAATAACAGGCAACATGAAAAAACAGTGTTTTAAAACGGGGCAAGTCCTTCCCTTTCAGCTGCTCAGCATTATTTCCTTGATTTTTTTATTAAAAAACAGGAAAAGCATAGTAGAAAAAAACTCCGAATTTCTAACCTATAAACAAGTGTTATTCTTTGTTTTTGCATTTGTGTCAAAAAGAACTTGAGGAAAAAATATTTTCCACCTTCCTATTTCATGTCTCCTTAAATGCTCTATCAAAATTATTTCAGCTTGTGCTGCAAAGAGAATCTATTTATTCTACATTCATAGTTTTCCTTCCTTTCAACTGCAGTTCTTATCAGCTTGTGTTATACATAACAAAGAACCAAAAAGTTGAAGACGCTCTGTGGTGAAAAATCTCACACTGCTTTCCAATGTGATCAAGGCTAATCAGCTAATAACAGCTACAAAATAATAAACAGCTCTAGAATTTCTAAAGTGAGGGAAAAACAACCAAGGCACATAATCATAAGAGGTTTGGTTCTTTTCAAGTGGCATTATTCATTTGAAGCCTTTTTTTTTTTCCTTTTCCTAGGAAACTTAGTGATAACTAAGGGCATATCAGGTAGATATACAAATCATTAAGGATATCTTGGAGGTCAGTTGCTATTTCTTGTTCCCTTAGCACATGAGAACAATGAATCCAGCACCAAGTTGAGTGGCAGCCGTGGCGTCAGATTTAAAACTCATTATATATACTTTTAAAGTGCAAGTAGACTTTGAAATTTGTGAGCAAGGAAGTAGTACATTTCACTCACAAAATTACATATCTCTATGCTTAATAGAATTTTCATGGTTTCATTACATATCATTTGTACAGCGTGGGGGACTTATCCATGATGAGCAACATAGATCTATGGAGAACTGACGGGCTCCAGTCAGGAACAGACAGAACACACATTGTCCATGTTTTCTACAGCTGATTTTCAATAGCCAATGAAGACCCATACTCCAATGTTTTTATTGGAAATATGATTGTGTGGCATATTCTGCCCATTGTTTTTAATCTAACCATGTCCAAAACCAATGCCTTCAGTTTGCTAACCTCCAGTCATGGCCCAGGGATATCAGAGTACCATCACAATTCATAGACTCATAGAATGTATTGGGTTGGATGGGACCTTCCAAGGCCATCTAGTCCAACCTCCCTGCAGTGAGCAGGGACATCTTTACTAGAGCAGGTTGCTCAGGGCCCATCAGGCCTGACCTTGAATATCTCCAGGGACGGGGCTTCCACTACCTCTCTGGGCAACCTGTTCCAATGATCCACCACCCTCATATTGAAGAACTTTTTCCTAGTATCCAACTTAAATCTACCCTTTTCTAGTTTAAAACCATCACCTCTCGTCCTATTGCTACATGCCCTTGTGAATGGTTCTTCCCCAGCTTTCTTATAGGCACCTTTCAGGTACTGGAAGGCCACTATAAGGTCCCCCTGGAGCCTTCTCTTCTCCAGGCTGAACAGCCCCAACTCTCTCAGCCTGTCCTCACAGGAGAAGTGCTCCAGCCCTTGGGTCATTTTTGTGGTCCCCCTCTGGACACGCTCCAACAGGTACACGAACTTCTTGCGTTGAGTGCTCCAAGGCTCGACGCAGTATTCCAGGTGAGGTCTCACCAGAGCAGAGTAGAGGGGGAGAATCACCTCTCTTGATCTGATGGCCACACTTCTTTTGATGCAGCCCAGGATGCAGTTGGCCTGCAGATGCACATTGGTGGCTCATGTCCAGCTTTTCATTCACTACTACCCCCAAGTCCTTTTCCTCACGGCTGCTTCCCAGCACATTATCTCCTAGCCTGTATCGATAATGAGGATTGTCCCATCCCAGGTGCAGGACCCTGCATTTGGCCTTGTTGAACCTCATGAGGTTCACCTGGGTCCACGTCTCCAGCCTGTCCAGGTCGCTCTGGATGGCATCCCATCCCTCTGGCACATTGACTGCACCACCCAGCTTGGTATTATCAGCAAAGTTGCTGAGGGTGCATTCAATCTTGCTGTCACTATCATTAATGAAGATATTAAACAGCACTGGTCCCAGCACGGACCCTTGAGCGACACTTGCCACTGTCTTCCATCTGGACACCAAGCCATTGACCACTACCCCCTGGATGTGACCATCCAACCAATTTCTTATCCACTGAACAGTCTACCTCTCAGATCCATATCTCTCCAACTTGGAAAGAAGGATGTTGTGGAGGACTGTGTCAAAGGCCTTGCAGAAATCCAGATAGATGACAACCACAGCTCTTCCCTTGTCTACTGATCCAGTTACTTCATTGTAGAAAGCCACTAGGTTGGTCAGGCAGGCCCTGCCCCTAGTAAAGCCATGCTGGCTGTCTTGAATCACCTCCCTGACCTCCATGTGCTTCAGCAGAGCTTCTAGGAGGATCTGTTCCATGATCTTCTCAAGCACAGAGGTGAAGCTGACTGATGGGTGTAATGTTTCCTCTCCTCCAGTCACCAGGGACTTCACCGGACTGCCATGACTTTTCAAATCTCATGGAGTGTGGCTTGGCAACTACATCAGCCAATTCCCTCAGGACTCTGGGATGCTTCTCATCAGGTCCCATGGATTTGGGTATGTTCAGCTTCCTCAGATGGTCATAAACCTGATCTTCACTTACAGCGGGAGGGACTTTGTCTCCCTGGTCCCTGTCTTGTGGGATGAATTAGCTGAAAGCACCTAGCCACCACAGAGTGGAGACTATTTGGAGCCTGGGAAGAGCATTTCAGTGTCAGCACGAGGCAGTTTTTGACAGAGGAACACAAATAACTGGACAGCATTTCACTGAACTATGTTACCAGCCATAGCTAAACTCTCCTAGAAAATAAGCAACCATAACTACAAGCAAAGTCAACAATCTACAAAAGCAGAAATTTATCACGAGCAGTGAGACCTTCTATTATTTAACTCAAGACTGAGCATTACTCACAGAACCAGATGAGACTGACCAGTTTCAGCATAAGCTCTAGATACCGAGCTAAAACAAAACCCAGGTACAATCAATGTTTCCATTAGTGTACTATTTTCAAAGTTACTGTAAACATCTTTTTTCTTTCCTTCAATACCTTACTCTTTATGCCCACACTTCTCCCATGTTAACTCCCAACTTAGCTTTGCTTCCACAATATGTAACCTTGGCAATCAGACAGAATCTTTCAGCATGCAGCCTTGGTATTTGTCTTAAACACTTACAGTGTAATAACTTCTATATCTTCTACACTAGCTAAATACTGGAACATATAGTGGGGCTAGGGTGCAGTATAATAAAAAAAGGCCAAACAATGTGAGGTAGCTCAGAAGGGAAATACACTCCAGTCAGAGAAAAGCAAAATGCTTCATATTTCTTCCTGTATTTATTTTTTAATTTGATCTTTCAAGCTTTTTCTGTTAGCTGCAAGAATTATTTCAATTGAGATGCCAGCTGTTCTAAGAACTCAGCTGAGTCCCATCTGGCCTAAACTATAAGGCAGTCTGATATTATCAACTGCTTTGAGCAGTGAGCTAAGACGCAGCTGGTTTGAAATTCAGTGCTAAGATACACCAGACCATGAGCTGTGTCAAATGTCAGTCTGCCTCAAGTGCATTTGCAAAGCATGAGGCAAAGCTGAGTGTCAGAATAAAAAACAAATACCCTCAGAAGTGACAATATCTATCACAACATGAGTCCTGGAATGCCTTATTATAATTGCAAGAAGCTATGTACTGATCACCACATGGGGCTAGCTGAGAACATCTCTTCTCTACTACTTCTGTATTTTCAGAGATACAAGCTACAACACTGACACTCAGATGAGAATTAGCAGTTGCACATCATTAACACTTACTGCTCACATCTCAGTCACACGAGTATTTTTAGTTAAGAAAATTTAATTCCAGCTAATGCTAGCAACGTAATATATTCCCTGTGAGGTTTATTGTGCAGTTTGGAAGTATTTATTTCTTATCAAACAGCTGACTCTCCATGAATAAAATATTCTTTGCTTTGTGTCAGTCATACCGTGTTCACCTGGCAGTCTGAGCTGTCTGTATAAACCAATATACTGTCTGACTTCATCCACTCTCCACAGAGCTATAACCTTACTTCTGGTTGTTACTCTGTGCTTCCAATTACATCAGAAGAGCTCAGCCTTTGGCTCATGGACTGTGTACAGCCTGTAAGGAACTAACCCAGCTGATCCTGCTCAGGGTGGTCTGGTCTCTATTGCCACAACTTTCCAGAGTGCCCTATCTGGAGGCCTTGGCACCATCCTGTCCTGCCAAGCTACAGGGCACAAGCACAAGTATTTATTCAATTTTCTTCTGTCATCTCTAGGACTGAGATAGTGTCAGCAGAGTGAGCTGGTAGCATTCACCTCTCCCCAGCCACCAGAATGAGCCACAGGGTCTGCTGTTCCAAGAAGATTGGATCCATCTGGATCACATAATTCATTTAGAAGAGCTGAACATTGTGCCTCAGTGTCTGCTATGACACCTGAGAAGACAGGTGGACTATTGATGACAGCATAACTTTGCCCTAGCAGGAGAACGAAGACCACCTGCCAAACACTACTGATTTGCTAATGATGCTTATCTGCTCTGGCCATTACAGAGAACTGGAAGTGGCAGAGTGAAAAAAAAAACCTCAGGGATATCAGTTTGAAACAAACTTCTGGAGTTGGCCAAAGGCGTAGGAAGGCTCTTATTTGCGGAAGACTCTTATTACAATTAGAAGTTCTCTCAAATAAGACACCAAAACTTAGAGGTGATTTTGCAGGTTTTGGCCATGGGCTGTCTTTAGAGCTGTATGTTCTCATGCACTATACCTACTAGCAAAATGGTTTGAATTTAAAAGAGCTTTTACAAAGATGTGCAAAACTTAATGAAACTTTTCTAGTCTTTGAAAGATGCAATTTTTAAATGGAACATCTATGAAGGGGGGGATGGAGGTGATTTGTGGGAAGATGTCCTAAACCTAGCTGGGGAGTCAGCACAGCTTTTGGGGCTGAGGATAGCTGCACTGTGGGGCTCCACATACCCAGAGGAAAGCAAATAAGCAAATGCTCTGCCATGCCAAATTAAGACATGGAGTTCATTGTGGGTCAGATCCTGTGACTGCTTCATCACTGTGGTTGAGTTCAGCAGCAGAGTGAACCTTTAGAATAGGGATCTAACACAGAATCTAACAAGTTATGGTTACAGTCTATTCAAGTTAACAAATAAAGACAGGTTTCCAAAGATAATTCATATGTAAAAATCAGATATAAATCTACTGGGCATAAACTCTACTGTTTCCAACAAAACATCTTCCACTGTTTTGACAGTTCTTACTGACTGATTTGTTCTTAGTTGGACTTTCTTCACCTGAGAAAGCTCACCATTTATTTAGAAACAAAAATCTCCAGTTGTCCACACCATTCACCTATAAGCCAGGCTTGGCAGATTATCAGAGGTAAGTAGGGCATATAGGAAAGGTTTTACAGTTCTACCATCTGGTACCTCAGTCCTAATGATCTGCATTCCCCATGGAAATGGCCTGAGGGCAGCAAGCTCGTTCCTTGATATGGATGTCCTGCACGCACTTCCATCCTGCAGAAGGCAAGAAGGGCTTTCTTCGCCAGATCTCTATTGACAGAAAGTCTTCAATAGCACTGCTCTAATGGTGCATTATTTGATGTTCTTGTGTCCTGGTTTTGCTAGGATAGAGCTAATTTTCCTCTTAGTAGTTAGAACAGCTGTGTTTTTGTTTCAGTGTAAGACTTGTTATGAGAAGAACATTGATAAAAGTACTAATGTCATTTACTAATGTCAGTTGCTGCTGGAGCTCAAGGTCATGGTGTTTGGCTGGTTCACAGCTGCATTAGGACTGGGAGGGAGAAGTGTTGTGAATAGCAAAGCCCCAAACTGGCATTTGGATGTGCCATTGAGATATTCCATATCATATCACGTCATGTCAGTACATTAACCAGGGTTGACCAGAAATTGGGGGTATTGTTTCGGGGATTGCTCGAGCTCGCTCTTCCGGGGTTTTGGTTTCGGGACTGTCTCTGCTCCAGGCTGGCACAGGCTGGGCATCGGTCAGTGAGTGGTGAGCAACTGCACTGTACATCACTCAATTGTATATTCTATTATCACTGTTGTTATCATTATCATTTTATTTTAATTAGCAAATAGTTTTTATCTCAACCTGTGAGTCTCCTTGCCCTTTTCTTTCTAGTTCTCTCCCCTACTCCCTGCGAGGCGGGGGGAGGGTGAGAAAGCAGGCTGTGTTTGGCTGCAAACTAAAAGGGTGAAGCCAATCCACCACATCTTGCCATGTTAGATATATTCAGACCATTTTTATTTCCTCTTTCTTTTCTCCTATTCCCACAGATGTTGCCCATTTTTTAAAATTCTCACTAAAATAGCAGTTGGCTGCAAAAAGTTTGATAAAATCTTATATAATCTTATATGCAATCTGTCAAAATCCACATTCTTCTGAAATTGGATTGATTTGCTATGATTTATTTTTTATAGAATAAAACTAGAAGAAAGTTCAGCCAGCGCTGAAATATCCTTTTGACATTTTTTGGAATAGAATACAGCAGGGTTCTATATTGAAACACTAGCAGGTTGTCCCTCTGCCGAGAAAAGATAAGAAGTATTTTATATGCTTAATATCAAGAACATCAAAAGCTTGCTAATGACCTAAAAATAAAAAAATAATTGTTTAAAAATGGAAACATGGACACTCATTGAACATAATTTAAAGTGATTTGCAGATAACATCAGAAAATCTGAGGCATAAAATGAGCTGCAACCAGAAAAGGACATAAAAAGCAGTGAGAAAAACTTTTACAAATACATTCAGAATAAAAGATGGAGAGCATTGCAGTGGTCTGAAGCAGGAATGGTGAAAAATGTATGAAGGAATGTAAAAGGACACAGTGTTCAGTGCCTGAGCCTTCACAAAAAGAGCAGCTGGACCAGATTCTTAACACATTTCAATGGTCCAGAACACCGGCTAGAATTAGGAGAGAACAGGTAGCAAATATTTAGCTGAGATGTGTGCATGATGAGGGAGTCTGCTGAAATTCACCTTAGAAGATTAAGAAAGAATTTAAACAATTGGAACTACTTTGAGGACACACAGAGGTCTGATGAGAACTATAGCTGCAGAAAGAGAAAACGAGGAGCTGGAAAATTCTAAGCTAGTCAGCTTAAGTTTAATACCTGAAAAGATAACACAACAAAATGGGAAATAATCTGTATATAAACATCTAGAGACATAAACATGGTAAAAAACAGCCAGCTTGTATTTATCAAAATAAATTGTGTTAAACCAAGCTAAATTCTTTCCAAGTGAATAACTTGGCTTTTCAGAATAACTGCCTTTTTGGGTGGAGGAGGGTAGTAGAGGAAATGGATGTTCAGTTTAGTGAAGTTGTTGCAGTCTCAGACAACCTCCTCCACCAGCAGACTCAGAGAATGTGGCCTCTATTATATCACCATAAAATAAATCTGTCGGCTGTGGAAAAGGCCTGCTCAAAGAATAGTCAATAGTATTCTCATTCCAGTTTGAAATTGAGCCAGCTTTTTTGAAATACTGAAATCCTTCAAAGTGTGGAGCTTCTGTTCTCAGCACACCTGTAATGGGAAGGGGTGATTTCTAGCCAGCAGCGAGAGCAGCCCTGTGCAGAGGAAGTGTGCCAGGCCACACCTGCACTGAGCACAGGACAAACTGATGGAGCTCAAGGCAGATGGTTAGTCTGGAAGTGCTAAAACATCCCTGCGGGAGCCGCTGCTAAGCCAGTTCTCTCCCTGTGCAGGGTGACTGGTGCTGTCAGGGCAGAGCAAAGTAGCCACCACTGAGTTCCAGTGGCCCTGATTGCCAGCAACTGTCCATGCAGTTACCAGTTTTATCTCCATCTATAAAATAAAGTATTCCCAGGAAGTAATGGTTTGTATTGTGCTACATCACTATGGCATCTGGCTATGCTTTAGTTTCTCTTCCCTCATACCCTTTGGCCTGCAGATCCTATGACATTGGCAAGTGAAAAAAATGTCTCTCAGAGGGCACCTCAAAAAGCACCTTGTTCACCATGTCAGTAGAAAGGAAGGAGACAAATACCTGTCTCATATCCTTGAGGTACAGCAAACAAAACTGATCTGGTTGTATCAGCCCCATGATGAATGTCCAGTAACACTTGGTCTCAGATGGGAAAGGCACATACCCATATAAATTCATCCAGCTGGTCTTTACTGTATCTAATTTAAAGTATCTACAACTTTTACAAAATATCCACCGATTCACAGATTGTACAATAATATATTTATACTAATTCATAGTGACTGAATTGATACTTTCAGGTCATTAACTACAAGTCCTAAATTTTAATATATATTAAATTCCTGCAAAATAGATAATCTGGGAAGAATGAAGGGATTTTTTGAATACATAGCTTGCATTATTTTGCACATGTATATTTGTTTACAATAAGATGTACACTTGTTTACAAAGTTACTTATTATTATAGTCCTAAGTTACTGATACTCATCAACTGTGATATATGAACTGAGCCATTAACTGAGAAATTGAGGCATACATGCAGTCCCATATAGTAACTTTAGCTGACAGGCTGCCATAGTTAATTGGATCACATTGGATTGGAGTGCCTAAACCCTGTATTACATCTGGATGTAGTCCACTTTATTTTCATACATCTTTCCTAAACTTTTCTAGGCTTCTTCATTAATATGTAATAATAGTCCTTTACTAATAAAAGCACTTAAGACTGTTCCTTTTCTTGTCTTTAAAAACAGAGGATCAAGTAATAAGTTCTATTCTTACCATGAAGTAAAAATACACCCTTAATAATAAATATTCTGTGACTAAAATGCTTCTTTTTCTATCAGCTTTCCTATGGGTCATTTTCTTTCAATAAGCAAGGTCAGGGACAGCTACCAGACTGTGCAAGACTAATCTCTCCCTCAGGAGGGTTTTCAATTATAACTTACCTTATCTGATTTAAGTTCAAGTAGAAACTGATCTATAGGTTCTGCTTGGAGCCTTTGTGGTGTGACAGTGTATAGGGTTTGTGTGGCAAGGTTTGGGTAGCTGGGGGGGGTCATAGGGGTGGCTTCTGTGAGAAGTTGCCAGAAGCTTCCCCCATGTCCGACACAGCCAATGCCAGCCGGCTACAAGATGGACCCACTACTGGCCAAGGCCGAGCCCATCAGTAACGCCTCTGTGAGAACATCACTAAGAAAAAAAAAGGGAAAGAAAAAAAAAACTGCACACTTTGCAGCTGGAGAAGAAGTGAGAAGACGTGAGAGAAACAACTCTGCAAACACCAAGGTCAGTGAAGAAGGAGGGGGAGGAGGTGCTCCAGGCGCCGGAGCAGAGATTGTCCTGCAGCCTGTGGTGAAGACCATGGTCAGGCAGGCTGTCCCCCTGCAGTCCATGGAGGTCCATGATGGAGCAGATGACCACTTGTGGCCCGTTGAGGACCCCAAGCCAAAGCGGGAGGATGCCTGAAGGAGGCTGTGACCCCGTGGGAAGCCCACGCTGGAGCAGGTTCCTGTCATGACCTGTAGCCCGTGGAAAGCCCACGCTGGAGCAGGTTCCTGTCATGACCTGTGGCCCGTGGAGAGAGGAGCCCATGCCGGAACAGGTTTGCTGGCAGCACTTGTGACCCCGTGGGGGACCCGCGCTGGAGCAGTCTGGTCCTGAAGGACTGCACCCCATGGAATGGACCCATGCTAAAGCAGTTGTTGTTCATGGGAAGGACTCACACTGGAGAAGTTAATGGAGGACTGTCTCCTGTGAGAGGGACCCCATGCTGGTGCGGGGGAAGGAGGCCTCCCCCTGAGGAGGAAGCAGCGGCAGAAACAACGTGTGATGAACTGACCCCAACCCCATTCCCTGTACCCCTGTGCTACTGGGGAGAGGAGGTGGAAACCGGGAGAGAAGTTAAGCCTGGGAAGAAGGGAGGGGTGGGGAAGGTGTTTTAAGATTTGGTTTTATTTCTCATTATCCTCCTGTCTGGTTGGTAATAAATTAAAATTTGTTTTTTTCCACAAGTCGAGTCTCTTTTGCCCGTGCCAGTAACTAGATAGTGATCTCCCTCTGTCCTTAACTCCACCCACGAGTCTTTCATTATAATTTTCTCCCCTTGCTCAGCTGAGGAGGGGGAGTGACAGAGTGGGCTTTGGTGGGCATCTGGCGTCCAGCCAGGGTCAACACACCACAGACAGAAATGAGGTTATTAGCAAGAGCCACCTAAGGGCTTGTCTACAGGGGACACTCAAAAAAAGGGGTAACATTTCATCCAAAGGCAAACTGTACAAAGGCAGAGTGCAGAATGCTTGTAAATAACAACCAGTTAAGACAAAGGTGAACTAGCAGATGATTGCCCCATGTCAAACAGCAAGTGTTACATCTTTGGCTTCTTAGATTTCTGTTCTCAGCTTGATGAGGGTGGAGAGCAGGGAAGGGGGTAATCATCACAAGTCCAAACTACAGCCCATATTCACTACCTCTGAGCCAACAGTAAGGTATTTTACAAAATTTGCATCTGCATCCCCCATCAAAGTAGCACTACCTACATGAGGAAAACAATTTTACATAAAATATCATTGGAGGGGAAGAAGAGTAATAATGGGAGTGTAAAACTGCTGTGCCAAGTTATCCAGCCAAAGCCATTCTTAGCTAGAAAGGAAAAGCAGTAGAAGAGGCAGTAGCTCAGCAGAAATATGTTAGAAAGCAGTCAAGAGGTAAAGGGGAAAGGGGGAAGGATGCCTCTGTTTTTGTCCACTTCTAGCATTCTGAAGAAATCTTCTGTGGTGTCTCCTTTCTTATTCATTGGTGGCAATGACAGAAATGCTAATGTAAAAAGAGTTTCTGAGTGTTTGTACTACAGGTTAAGTTGATAAAGAGGACGAGTACCATATTTTCAGCGTGCTGTGTACTGACTGAATGTCAAGGTAACAGACAGATGCAGCCCCTGAGGCACTACAGAGTTCACTATTGTTGACACCACTGCTTAGACCACATCAGGGATGACTTCCAGCTCAGAAATTTGCTAGTGTGAATATGTGCCTGATCTCTGGATTCAACAGACTCATCTGTCGTTCCTCTGTAGCACTTATTTCTCTCTGTCCACCCAGCCTCAGCTGCCTGTGGTGACTGACTAAAATTTCAATTAATTATTTCATTAACTTTAGGACAACAGGGCCTCTGGTCTACTCTTTACAGTATTGCAAGGTCCTGGCATTTGCCTATTTGTGTGGAGCAAGCTACACTAGAATTTAAGTTTGAAATATAGGCTACATATATTAAGAATTTAATTATAATAACCTCAAGGACAGTGTTTTGAACAGTTCTCCTGAACTAATTATTTGACTGGATTTTTAAAGCTTAAATGTTAATAATTTTATTGTCACAGATAATAATTTGGAATGCAGCTAACAATCAGTGTAATTATATCCTTCATTATATTTTCAATAGGTAAGTCTTATCAAGATAATAGGTCCAATCACCCTTTGCATTAGCTGGCATGTTGCATTGTTACTGTCTTTGGAAGCCTCAGGAAAAAGCAAAACCTGGTTTGGGCCAGCATCTCTTTGTGTCTGCAGAGTTTCTTCTTCCCTGTTTTCTCACCATCCTCTTTGCTATCACAAAAATCTCTGGTGTTAACTCCAGTATAACAGAAACCTTCTCATGCTTCTTTCAGGACACAAACTACTGGCTAGTGTTAGAAAACACAATTTCACATTATAGGATCAGAAAAGGGAGGCAAAGATATGTTCTGAGGGATTTTTCAGGATTTTTTTGGGCACACCTAAAAATTAGAGAAAGTTGAGAGGCAACATTAAGCAAAGCAAGAATGATTGTGCTTGGGAAGGTAATGAATTAATTAGGAATCATACAATAACCTTGATTTACTCAGAAAACATCAGTTTAACTGATTAAATATTTTTATTTGAGATCTTCAGGAATTCAAACAATTTTAGAAGTTGTCTGTAGCTTTGACAAAACCACATCTCAGAAATTCAGGGCATGTGATAACCAAAGATGAGCACTCTGTCTAGAACAGAACTTAGTTACTTTCCACTCTGATGTTACAGACTAAAAAGCAGTAACTTTCAACTTACCCTTGAAAATCAAGCTTGTGCAGAACTTAAGGTGTAACTCCTGCTCTTAGTCTTCCACTTCACTGACATCCAGTGTCAATATAGTTCCTCCTATCCATATGTTTTTTACATATGGACTGATGGACTTACTACTGAGAGCCAAATGCTGAACTCCTTACTTAGCATCTAGCCAAGGTTTCCTCAGGATGAAGTCAGTGGAAGTTCTGAGGTAGATATGGGTAAAATGCTGACTGAGGGTGGTGCCACAGAGCACAAAATATAAGTGAATTTACATTGCTTTCCTTTGAATTAAATACACTGAACCAAGAGGCACAGCTGAACAAAGTAGGTCTCAAATTCTAGTAACTTGGACCCACTGGACTTTAATTTTACCTACTCGGTTACATGACTTTAATTGTCATTAAATAACTGATGCTGAGGTGCTTTTGACTTAAGCGAATATGGAGTACATTTTATGAGACAAAACAATATAGATGTCACCATAATCTTATTGTAGGATTTTATTTCTAACTTAAAACTCTGTAAGCCATGGTGGGCAACTGTATTTACAAGTTTGGGGATTGTTGATGGCAGGAGAATATAGTTGGTTCAAGAAGGTTTATTAAAAAGCAGCCTTGGTAAATCGTTTAGCAGAGCATTAAGGATTAAGCAAACTACTCAGCCTGAATCCATATCGTCTGCAAATCTGATGTTTATAGAGGGCTCTGTGCTGCCCAGACCTTTAGCAAACAATTTTTAGTGGCTAATTGTCCAGCTGCATTACATTTTCACTTAGATTCTCTTTCTTAGCTGAAAGGAAACTGAACCCCTAAGGAAGCAGAAAAAACAAGCTGAATATTAAATGACATTGGAAATGCTGGAGTAGTGGGATATAAATGTCTTGCAAAAAACAAAACTGAAAAATCATCACAGGAAAATCTATTTTTAGAGGGGGCATTTTTTAAAAAAAAAGATTGAACTTATCTGTGAGAGTGTGTTGAAAAAGCATATCTAAGGGCTTTTGTGGTAGGATAAAGCAACAAAGAGATATAAATTAAAGACTGGCTTTTAAAAAGCAGATTAGAACAGTAAGAGATAAATGCAAATGAAGGGTCAAAGCAGCATGAAGCCAAGAAAGCAAGGATGTGTGGAAAGCCCAGGGGAAGATGGAGGAATGGATAAAAGATGTACTGGATCAGAGCTTTTATAGCAGCATCACTGAGGGCTGGATGAGATACGGGCTCCTGTCAGCGGTGGTTTAGGAGTATTAAGTTTGCCTGAACCAGTCTGACATTTCCTCAGATGTGTTTATCAATTCTGTTTGAGGGCAGCTGGCCCCTGGCACTTTGCAGCTCTGAGGGGAGGAGCAAGAATTGACTCTTCATGATTGATGTTGCTGTGCTTGAATGCAGTCACTAATTCCTCTGCACAGCTGCACAGCAAGTTCCCCTCATCCCTGAAGCACAGCTGGAACACAGCCTGTCCGCGCCGTATGGGGCTGGATACCCTAACAGCCCCAGTTTATGGGGACACCTGTAATACTTCAGCAGTCCGCTTTTTTTTATCAGCTGGCTGGAGGGGAATTGAGCAGACTTGCTGCTGTCTTGCTAAGCAAGCTATGCAGAATGGGGTAGAGATGAAAATCACAGTGAAAACTAGGCATTAAAAATCCCTGAGTCCAATGTCAAGGGTTTATCTGCACAGTTTCTATCAGGTCCAGACTCAGCCCTGTGTTGAGATTTCTTCTCTGCTGCTCAGAACTTGGAATGGGGGCTATTTGTGTTAGCACTTTAATTATAATAATCTCACAGGCAATGTTTTGCAAAGCTTCGCTGAACTAATTGGCTGACTGACATTTTTAAGTTAAACAAGCAGCAGTGGTGTTGCAGCATGTCACAGCTAGCACACAGTCTGCAGTTACATCTCTGTTGCTGTGCTGGCTCAGGACTCAAGCTCTCCGTCAAACATTAACTCCTTTCTCATCCACAAGGCCTGCATTTTGGGTTTCTCCCTGGCTCAAATCTGGAACAAGTGAACTGCGTCACCAAGTGGGAAGCATGAGCCCAGAAGGACCAGCCAGGGCTCACAGGCTACACATTGCACTCAGGGAGCTCCAGCTTCCAAAAACCAGCTATCAGCTACAGTTGGAGCAAATCACGAGAGCCTCCATTTGGGCTAAAAAAGCCAGCCCATGGCGCTGGACACTGACGTGGATGTCAAGCTCCTGAACCCCAGATCTCTGCATATTCACAGAAAAATTGGTACCTAACATTGGACAAGTTACAGCTCACCCGAGTATTTCACCATTTCTGAGAATCACATCAATGGCAACACAAAAGTTGCCACAGAGCCTTTGAAATATGGTCTGATTTTTGAAAAGAAAGCAGACACGTTTCCCCTGTGAGTACATGGAGCAGGCAGCAGAGACACGCTGCTCAGGCCAGCACCCAGTATAAACGTTTCAAGGGACAACCAAGTGATTTTAGAACAGCTATGACAGCGCTTTCCAGTTTTGCTCCCACTGTTCCACTGGTAAGGACCCTGCAGTTATTAAGCAGTTAATTATAACTTCTGAAGAAGCTTTTTTTCCCCCTTAAATCCAGCTTGGCTAGTTAAAAAAACCCTAGTAGAATCAAATGGCCTTTCTTTACAAGGCGAAGTGAACACTGTGCTGGCACACACACACATACATCTGACTGCCCTGGAGATCCGCTGCACAGGCGTTGTGATTATCATTTTTCAAGTTTTACACTGAATAACAGCTGCTACTATTCATTGAAAGAGGACCCAAATATACCAGCATTTCCAGCAGCCTCATGGGAGAACAGATTTGCAGAGCCCTGGAAACTCATTAAATATAAGAAAAAATAGAAAAATCGTAAGAAAAAAACCTTCTGTTCAAAACACGAAAGAAGCAGGGAGAGCTTTCTCATACCTCTTCTTAGTAGCCTGCTGTCCTGGTTTTGCTAGGATAGAGTTAATTTTCTTCTTAGTAGTTAGAATAGCTGTGTTTTGGGTTCAGTGTAGGATTTGCTATGAGAAGAATGTTGATAAAAGTACTAATGTCATTAGTTGCTGCTGGAGCTCAAGGCCACCGTGTTTGGCTGTTCACAGCTGCAAGAGGACTGGGAGGGAGAAGCGCAGTGAATAGCAGAACCCAGAACTGGCATTTGGATGTGCCAATGAGATATTCCATATCATATCACGTCAGGCCAGTATATTATCCAGGGTTGACCAGAAATTTGGGGTATTCTCTCGGGGATCACTCAGGCTCGCTCTCCTGGGGTTTCAGTTTCAGGACTGTCCCTGCTCCGGTGTCACTGGCTGGCAGAGGATGGGCATTGGTCGGCAGGTGGTGAGCAACTGCACTGTGCATTACTCAATTGTATATTCTGTTATCACTGTTGCTGTAATTTTATTTTAATTAGTAAATAGTTTAATCTCAACCTGTGAGTTTCCTTGCCCTTTTCCTTCCAATTCTCTCCCCTACTCCCTGGATGAAGGGGTTGGGGCGGGGGGGGTATGATAGAGCAGGCTGTGTTTGGCTGAAAGGTGCAAGCCAAAGGGTGATTCCACCCAAACCACCACACCTGCTGACTGGAAGGGTATGTTACCAAAGGCAGGGCGCTCTCCACTAGAGAACGAAATTCTTTCTGATTCACTAAAAACATTTACAGTTTAACTGAGTAATGATCAAAAAGCAGTGAACAATCTAGAATACCTATCTAAAATAGATAACGCCCAGAATGATAGCTGGATGCAAATACTATTGTTTCTTTGCAAATCCATGTTTTTGAAAAACGTATATATTGAAGATCATCTGGTTTTACTCTTCCAACTATCAGTAGACTTCATGGAAGCCCACTGCAAGTCTGGCAGATACTCTAAACATAGTCAGTTCCTGGGGATTTTTTTCATCTAACTTCTAGAATAAAACAAGTTGAGTAGTAACTGCCAGTACCTTTCTGCAAATTAAACACGCACATGCCAAATTCTTACACAGATAATTCTAAAATGAGAAGCCCAAACAAATGTGATACTCGCATTACTCAATACTTCAAAAGTTATAAATAGCTGAGGAATTTCTACAAGGCAGGTCTCTCATGGATTACACTTGTGTCTTAAATCTAAGCTTTCTCTTTTTATCTACTTTGTTTTAAAAAACCACACAGTGCTTTCAATGTAAATTAAGCATAGAAACTCTACATCCCTGTCTTGAGGAAGCCTCTACAGAAGGATGTGGCTGTGTTTAAATTATAGTCTCTTTATTGCATAGTTCAACTGTATGGCTTTTCAATGCTATGTTTTATCAATCTAAAAAATTATTAGCATGTTGGTAGAGACAGCTGTCTTTATACAACTGCTACGTGCAGTGAGAAATACTCAGACTCATGGGTTTATAGTCTTCATACTCTTTATTAATTTCTATTACAAATGGCTTTTGGTATGGATTAAAGTTCTTGATGTGATGAGACCAACAGTACCAGTCCTCTGAAGGGAATGAGCAGGCATATGTGTAGCCTCTTTTCAGGAGGGAACGTGTCATGATTTGAGACTGTTTACAGGTACAGGCACTCACAGATACTGCAGGGGGATTGCAAGCACAGCATTCTTGTCCAAAAATAGTCTGTAACTTGGTGACCAAAAGGAACAACTCCTCTGTTTATCTTCAGAAGGAATGGATGTGCTTTACTTGTGAGAAGCCTACGCACAGGGTCTGTCTGAGAGGTAATCAGGTACATGTGGATGGGCACCCAGATCCACGCAGCATTAGGCAGTGTTCTGCCTGCTCTGTTGTCAGCAGACCAGCCTCTCTGCTTTGAATAGAGGTTGACACAGTTGATGCCAGCCTTATTCCCTAGTAAAAGCTCTCCATTTACAGTTGCCAGATTATTTTATGTTCATATTAAGGTAAACTGGAACTGGATAAATTGAGAGAACCAGTCCTAGAGAAGCAGGCAAGAAAGCTGTATTATCTTTTTATTTTGCCTAATACTTTAGGGTTGCATTTCTAAATTTTATTTAAGTTCACCTTGTCCCTAAGACTAGTTCTACTTGAATACTAATTTTTGATCACCTAAAAGCTAGAAATATTGTAATAATCTGAACAGTCCATTGAGTTTAGTGATGTCAGGAGGGATTTTTTTTTTGTCTATAGATAAGATACATAGATTTTAAATGAACACTGCTTCATCCTTTCTAAACTCAAGCTCTTTTGCTCTTTTTCATCCATTCTCAAGTCCTCTCTCTACTGAAGTGCACCATCAAAACCTATAGACAGACATCGATATTAAAATATAAGTTAGTATCACATATTGCACAGTAAGTTAGTTAGTTAAATATCTTGGGGAGTTGAAATAAGACATTTCTGTTTGCTTTTCTTCTATTCTTCAAGTGTTAGGGAAGATTCCCTGAAAACACAGAAAACATTCTTTTTCTTTAAAACACAGCAGTCACTCTCCTGGCAAATGCTGAAGGATTTAAATGCATCTGCACTTTCTCATTACCAAAGAGGCTTCTGTTCCTTTTAAGCATCCTTATTCATATGCTAACATCACAGTAAATAACATCCATACTAGAAGCCAAATGGGTTCATTAGTAGTCCCTCCATCCATAGCTAAATGGCTCAGAAATATGCTCTTTTGCCAAGAATACCAGTAAGCACAAATTTATCTACTTTTACTCCCCTGGGAAGATTGCCTTGCATCATTGTTCAAAGTCCTAAAGCTCTGAGCTCCCACTTCATCTGGGGATGCATTTGGCCTGCATCTGGTCTTGAACAGTGGTATTTAAATTACTTTCTTTTAAAAGGGAGAGATTTCTTGACAGAGGAAGAGGAAAATGAGCAAGGAGACAGCTCAGTCTAGAGGTCAGAATATACCAGACTGGATCAATATTACAGCTGGTGAGTGTGGTGTTCAGACTTCCTTCTATTCACCTTCAAATGCTTCTTGCAAAGTTGTTAATGACACCCTATGAAAAGAACTCTACACAAAATGACAGGACCATTAAACTTGTAAAAATAAGTGGTCAGGCATCAAAGTATGGAACATCCTGGAAGGGTCTGACTGGGAGCATGATCGTTTGTCACACACAAAGAATTTTGTGTTGTTTTAGCAACCAGAAGAACAGAATTAAAAGAGCAATGTCTTACTAAAAATGGTATCTTTAGAAGACAAACACATTTTTCTTTTGGTGTTACTCCTAGCACATTAGGTTATTACAAGTAGACATTTTCAATGTTCATTTAAGACTTTCTTGATGGGTGTATTTGCATCAGGTGAGGAAAAAAAATGTCTCAGCTTTCACTTTTTAGCTTTACCTCACTGGCACAAATCCAAACTCATCAAACTTCAAGTACTTGCAGAAAGTTCAGAAACACGAGTAAAATTCTTTATTAATCTTAAGATTTTGAAAACGCTTCAAGTTTGGTGGGAGAGAGGTTTTTTGTGCTTTTTAGAATTGTATGATGTTTTAGCAGCAACTGTACAATATTAAAAGCATGTGGAATATTGAAAGAGTTTGTATTTTATTTTTCCTCTGTTGGCTAAACCAGTATCACAGTCATTGACTTTGATTATCTGTTCCCACTGTCAAAAATGATATCACACTGCAGTAAGTTATGCTTAGATATGTCAATTCTTGTTACATATCTGGAAAGAAAAATAGTAGACTTCTAAAGAAAACAAGTCTTCTTGTTCTTTTGTAAAGCCTCTTGCTGTTGAACTGAGCAAGATAGGTATCAATTTCCTGGGAAAAAAACCCATAACACGGAGAATTATCTCCAAGATGAGCTTAGAACGCCTTGCAGCAATGGCAAGGTGTCTGTCCTTCCAGACACTGGTAATTCTCAGGGGCTCTGCTAGTGGTCCAAACTGAAAACACAGTGAGTACTGGCCAGCCCTCTCACCACAGTTTGGAGAAACAAACCATAATGACATTTTCTAACGATATCACCAATGACTGGACCTAGTGAAGGTCACCTCAGCAAAGCTTTGACGTATTTCTCACCTTCAGTAACAACAGGTACTAATAAAACTCCCTTTATAGCAAGAAATGGGAGTGTGGATGACATCACTTGTAGAGGATGAAGGAGATTCTGGGGTCACTCCTTGGCTGGGATCAGGGAAGGGTATTCAGGTGTCCCACGGGGGATGGAGCAGGCAGGGAAAATCGGCTCAGGGGAGGTGTGGGCGCAGTTCCAGCATCCCAGTCACACTGTGCACGAGTGTCCCGGGGGCGGGGGCACCGCAGGCTCGGAGCGCACAGGAGGGCTCGGAGCGGAGCCGCCGCCAGCCACCGCTCCGTTTCCATCGAGGGGCCGGCGTGCCCCGCTGCTCCCGGTGCCTTCCCCGGCTGCCGGCTCCTGCGGACCGTGGGGCGGCACAACAATTGTACAGGACTCTAAGTCCGCTGTTTGCAAAAAGACCCTGTCTAACGGTAAAGAAATATCTCTGAAAAATGAAAATTCAATCCCGTCAGCAGAAAACTCGGTATGTAAGGCAGCATGCTACAAACAGCCGCTTCCCTCGCCGCGGCGGCACTCCCGGCTCTGCGGCGGGGTCATCCCCCTCGCTGTGCCTGCTGGGGAGGGCCAGGCCCGCACAGCCCCCGGCCGCAGCGCCGCAGGTGCGGAGCTCTCCGACACAGACCCTCGGAGGGGATAGGAGCGTGGTCCCTCGTCCCGCCCCTCGCTCCGGCTTCGTCTCCGTTCCCCGTGTTACCCCCGACGCCGCTCACTCCGGGCCCGGGTTTCAGGAGCTGCCGCGGCCCGACGGAACCAGCCCGCCGCGCCGAGTGCCGCGCTGCCCTGAGCGCCGCCCGGCGGGAGCGGCGTCAGGCGGCGGCCCGGCCGCTCTGAGGAGCGGGCTCTCCCTCTGGAGGCTTCCGGCAGCATCGGCCGCGCCCCGCCGCTTGGGTAAGCGTTGGGCGCGAAGGCCGAGGGCTCGTCCTGGAGAGCCCTAAAATGGAACCGCGATTTAAATACTGGCATCGGGTGGCTCAGCTCCCACTCACGCTTCCCAGCTGCTCTAACGGCAAACGCAGCAACCTGTCAGCATCTTAGAAGAGCCTCCGTGGCAGCTCATATGTATAACTACAGCAGATGGGAATAGCTGAACCCAATTCCTACGGTATTTTGTGGATGTGAGGGACACAGCAGCCAAGCATCGCGTGCATGATCTTCCCTTCCACAGCTAAAGCGTCATCGCCCCGTCCCCTGAGCTCAGGCACCGATGACGCTGGGCTGTGCCAGGCCCAGCTGCAGCAGCAGCATGATCATTCTGGATGATCCTGTGAGAGACTAAACAAACTAGGCAGCCTTTGTAAGCACACGCGTGACTGCTTCTCGGGACCATCTGTGGCATCCTAAGGATCTGATAATGCTCTGGTTGGTCATGGCAAAACCCAGCTCCCTGTCAACAGAGAAACACTGCACCCAGCCTTCAGCCAGATCCCCCTGGAGAAAACAGGTCCTCTGAAGGGATGGGCTTTATCACCATCTCCATGAACCTGCTGCAAGGATTCTGGGAGGACTGCTGAACCAAGGAGCTGGCCAGGATGACAGTCACCTGGTAACACTGAGATTAGGACCAAGCACTCTTTTCCCGGATAGGACGGGGAGGCAATGCTGCAAACAAGGAATCATTCCAACCAGACTCTTATGAGCAAGAACCCCAAACACAGCAAATTCAATTGCTTTTTGGGCCTCATGGCACATCATGACTCCTGCCATAAGGTAGTATAGTGGTTTAACTTGGCTAGCCCTTGGCTAGCAGCCAAACACAGCCATTTGCTCTCTCCCCCTCCACCAGGGGATAGGGGAGAGAATTGGGCGCAAGGGTAATGAGAGTCATAGTTTGAGATAAGAACAATTTAATAATAGAAATAAAAGAAAACTTAAAATAATGCTGCTATTAAAATAGTAATTATAATAATAATAATAGTAGTAAAATATACAAATGGGTGATACACAGTGCAACTGCTCACCACCCGCCGACCAAGCCCAGCCTGTTCCCAGATAATGATCCCGGAGGAGCAACAATCCTGAACTGAAACTGCAATCCTGGAAGAGCGAGAGCCCAAGCGAAAGCCAGAGACAGGGCCAAAAGAGGAAGAGACCTTCATCAATATACTGGACACGATGGGATATGATATGGAATATCCCACTGGCATATCCAAATGCCAGTCTAGTTTATTAATTTAAATATTCCTCACCCCCTTAGATCTTGCGCTTGTAGACTGACAGAACACAAAGTCCTTCACTTCCAGTGACAAAAATGCAAACACTGGTGTGTTATCAGTGTCTCTCTCATAACAAATCCCAGGCTGAAAGCAAAATGCAGCACTATTCTAGCTACTGAAAAGAAATCCAGCTCTGTTCCGGCTAAAAACCAGGACAGGTGGAAATAGCCTGTCAGCCCACTGCTCCTCTCGCCATGGCAATGGCAACTCATGCATCCCTGTGTGTCACCACACCTTTGATCTACTCTCAGCAGAGAAAGGAGGGTGGAGAGAAGCTGTGGTAGCAGCCAGGAGGGTATGACACATGGAGCTGCAGTGCTACACCACAGCCCGTGTGTCCTGCTCGACACATGGAGCCGCAGCCTCCAGCAGCTGCCTGCCTGTTCAACAGCCCGGCCGTGGCTTGAGCCCCTGGCAGCGCGTGTGCTGCAGGTGTGTCCCAGCCCCTCGCCAAAGCGCGTGTGTTAATTTCCTCGCTTGCTGTCAGCAATCATTGCTGTGGCGTTTGCATGCTAGAAACTAAATGCCTTGCTCACAAGGTTTCTGAAAAAAATGAATGTATATTTTTAAAGTGTGGTGCTCAGAGGATTTGTGTGGGGGTTTCTAGCTCTTTCTACAACCGAAAAGAAAAAAAAAAAAGGCAAAGAACTATTACACCTCCTCTGTCCAGCCTCCAGCACGGAAATAAAACCAACAGCTCAGCTTGCCTGACAAACTGTGAAGAGTCAGATAATCCTGTCCAGCTTATTTTCCACTCAGAGGCAATTTGCTCCTTTTAAACCCCTTAACAGCATTTTGCCAGAGCTCCCATCAGGGAAATTGTGATGTGAGCTGTACAAATATTTACTCAGCCATCCCCATGCTGCCTCCCACACTTTTTTGTTAGCCCCACTCCCCTGCCAGCACAAAGCACAACCCTCAGTTAATTTGATGACTGATATTATTGTTAACACTCAGATTTTACCAAACGTGTTTGTTTGCAAAGCACTTCCCTTAACAAGCCCACAGCGCCCGCCCGCACACCCTAGTCCGTCAGCCCCAAAATACCTCAAAATTAGACTTATTGCTCACAGGGGCCACTAGCAGCATCCTACCACATGCCTAGGAAAAACATATAGAGGCCCCAGCGAGGATCGAACTCGCGACCCCTGGTTTACAAGACCAGTGCTCTAACCACTGAGCTATGGAGCCACCGCTTAAACAGTTCCCTGGCTGTCAGTAACACTGAGCCCGTTCCCGCCGCCCCAGCCGGGCGCCTCGCGGCCCCCACGCGGCCGGGCACGCCGCCTCCCGCCTGCCCGCCGGGCCGCTGCCCCGACACTGCCCCGGCCGGCCGGGGCTCCCGCTGCAGCGCGGCGCTGCGGCCGCCGCCGGGAGGAGCCCGCGGGCCGCCGGGAGCCGCTCCTGGGCCGGCGGGGAGCTGGCGGCCGCCTAGGTTTGGCCGTCGGCACCGGGCGGGTCGCTGACCGCGCTTCCAGGCGGTCAGCGCCGCGGGTGCGGGGGAAGCGTGCGGGCCGCAGAAGGGACCCTGGGCGTTCGCAAAGGAAATACAAGAGGCGGGAAATGCACTCGTCCGGTCAAGCCAAAAGAAAAACCGCAAGAGGAGAAATCCGAGGGAGGCGAATGTTTGAAATACAGCCCGGTTTTTACCAGTTGGGAGTAAAACTTGTCGCGCCAAAGCTGTCTGGGGTGGTGCAGGACGCCTTCTCTGAAGAGGCCGAGTCGTGTCGGGACGCTTGCGAAGCGCTGCCGAAGGACGGGGGTATTGCCGCGGGCTCTGTAAGCAGCCCTCGGGGCCTGACCTCCCCGGGCAGGGCTAAGCCTTAACCTTCTCTCAGCTGGCACCTGCGGGCGCCCTCACAGAGGCCGTGGAGTTGGGAGCCGGGCCGGGGAGCTTTGGCTAATGGCTGGGAGGTGGGGCAGGCCGCAGTGCCGCCGGACCCCTGTGCGTACGGCGTCCCGTGCTGGCGGCGGGCGCCCGCACTGCAACAGCACGCCTTAACGCAGGGCCTTGGAAAGAGCTGCCGTCGCCTATGGCTGGACTGGACTCTTTTAAAAATGCATGCAGATAAAATTATTATCAGATACAGCGTGGCCAGCAGAACCAGGGAAGTGATCCTTCCCCTGTACTCGGCACTGGTGAGGCTGCACCTTGAATATGGTGTCCAGTTTTGGGGCCCTCACTAGAAGAAAGACACTGAGGTGCTGGAGCGAGTCCAGAGAAGGGCAGTGAAGCTGGGGAAGGGCCTGGAGAACAAGTCTTATGGGAAGCAGCTGGGGGAACTGGGGTTGTTTAGTCTGGAGAAAAGGAGGCTGAGGGGAGACCTTATCGCTCTCTACAACTACCTGAAAGGAGGGTGTAGTGAGGGGGGTATGTGTCTTTCCTCATAAGTAACTAGTGATAGAACAAGAGGAAATGACCTCAAGTTGCACCAAGGGAGGTTCAGATTGGATATTAGGAAAAAATTATTCACCAAAAGGGTTATCAGGCACTGGAATGGGCTGCCCAGGGAGGTGGTGGAGTCCCCATCCCTGGAGGTGTTTAAAAGACAGATAGATGGGGTGCTCAGATAATGGTTTATTAGTGGACAGGTGCAGTTGGACTTGATGATCTCAAAGGTCTTTTCCAACCAAACGATTCTATGATTCTATGACTTCCAGTCATATGCCTTTCCAAAAGCAATATTCAGGGCCTTGTTCTTGATTCTGTAGTAATAACTGTTTCTATAGAATTCAGACATGGACCAGCAGGTGGGAAAGGGATGCAATGAGATAGCTCATAAACCTGGCTTGGCTTAGAGAAGTCTTATAAAGAATGTTGTAAAATGGAAATAAACCCCAAAGTCCACAGCAGCATCAGGGTCTGAAGTCTCTGCGTGCTAGATGTATAAATATGTGATTTCTGCCCAAAGAGTATCCCTATCAAAGGAATTTCTCACATTAATCCCCTGATAGTTTGTAATAAATGACAGCAGTAAAATGTGAAATTAAACTCTTAACAATTCTTGCTGACTCTTGGAAAACAAATCTCCATGAGGCAGCTAGATAGTAGATACAGTCAACAAAGCAACAGGGGCCAGGCCCATTTTCTCCACTGAATTATATTCATTACATGGCTATGAATTCAGTTCAGTGTGAAAATATTCAGTGAAGATAAGTGTTTAAATCCACTAAGAGTTTCCTCTTAATTCTGTATTGACTCAAAATAACAAGGAAGTCTAAATTGCATTTCTAGTCATCATGACAAAGATACTCATGTTAAAATTACAGATCTATCTATTAATCAGACTTTATTTGCTGTGTTGTTTCTTGTGAGGGACATGTCTCCTCTGAGATACTATAGTTGATAATAAGCCAGGTTGCAGCCTTTTTGATCTTCAAAACTATAGTGACTGCCAGTAACAGCATTAATGCTCTTCTAGATGGCAGGGATAATAATTTTATAATAGACGTGTGTGCATATGTGTGCCTATGTGCATATATGTAATGAGGTGGGAGTTTAAGAGAACAACATTGTAGAAAACAAAAGACATACAGATTATTCATTATCAAGATAATATTGACATGATTAGTTGTTACACTTGAGGTTTTTTCCTGCATGCCCCTTTTCACAGTCAGCCTGAGTAATCACATGCCCATCTGTGAACTTGGGAAAGTCAGTGAAATCCCCAGTGGAGGCTATCATGCAAGAGCTTCAGTGCACAAGAAGTCCAGAACATATGTAAGCATTATTAAAAACAACATACACCCTCCCGCAAAAAAAACCCCTAAACACCGAAAAGCCCAACAGAAAAAGCCTTTATGGAAACTTGTTACATTTTGCCATATTGTTCTCTTAAACCTCTGTTGTGTTTTCCTGTTACTGCACAACCCTGCTAAGGCGTAACGACCAAAAAAGACTTCAGGTGGGTTTTTAAAGTCCTGTTGGGGGTGGACCTGTCACTCCTAGGGCAAGAGCTGCCCCAGGTTCAAGCTTTAGGACAAAGGGACCCTCTTTGAACAAGAATAATTGTACTGGGTTTAGTTTTTAAAACCCTTACACCCTTAAGGAAGACAGCACTAATGGCACTTCCACTGCTTAAATTGACCTGGGAAAAGCGGACAATTCTGCACTGGAAGAAGCGATACAGAATGCAGCTGATGCTTTAGGAGCCGAGACTCACAAAGAGAGGGTTGTACAAAACCTGTGTGAGAGCTGGCAGCACAGCTGAGGCGGTTGGCACTTGCCTTCTCACTTCAATGGGGACTGACTGCTGAAGTGAAAGATGTTCACTTTCCCTCACACACCAAAAGAAATACATCAGCTGTGATACTTGGGGAGAACAAAACTGAAAGTGGCAGCACATATCAATGGGAGGAGTAAAGTATTTTCTGCATTCTTCAACGGGAGCATTATAAAAAAACCCCATGATGATGATTAAAAATAAGTTCTTACCTCTCTTATCGTCATCTTCAATGACTGAAAGTAAAAATTTGGCTTTTTCTCTCCTTGCTCTCTCTTTATTCTAGGCTCATTTACAGCAAGAAACCAAGACTGACTGGTTTTCATTTGGTCCTGGAAGACATGTGCCAAAACCCCATAGCAGAAATACTGAATCTTGATCAAGCAGTTATTTAGTCCAAAAATGAGTGGCAAGGTCAGAGGTATCTGAATTTGAGATAAGAGAAGGAACTCGGTTCTCAAAGTGGAGCTAATTGTGCTTTAAAATTTTCATGTGCTGGCGCTTTGTTGCTATGTTCACATCACTTTAGAGAATGTACAGATCATCTCTAAAAACCCCTCTGATTACTATGGAAATAAGAGTCAACAAATAAACCAATAAATCATTTGCATTCCTACCTTCTGTTCCTCTACACTGCTCTATTTTATCTCTCCCCCCCATCTTAACAACACATTTTCAAAGCTGAACCAACATCTACTCGGCAACATTCCTTTGAAGACATATTCTTATTTCATCTTAATATTACTGAATATCCCATCTTTTTATACCAGAGGGTGATTCTTTGCATCTGAAGTCTAAAAATGCTTGTCTAACTTAAGCTACCAAAATCTATTATTGCAGTAATCACTCCCTCACTAAGTCTGTACATCAGTGCCTGAGCTGGGAAACCCTCTGTTTCTTCAGTGCATTAGTATTGACAAAGCTAGTCCTTCAAATACATTTTTAATAACCTTTTTATGTGGTGCAATATCACTGAAAGTTCACCACATTTATTTTTGTCAGTTCAGAACAGTGGGATTTCATATGAAAGGACTGAAAAGATTTTTCTGTTAGTGCTCTTCATTTTAAGGGTCCCAAAACATTAATGCTGTGAACATTAATATTCTGGCCCAATACGTAATCTGGTTCTGCACATATTGCACTTGGGCTAATGGGAGAAACCAGAAAAGTAGCTTTGTGGATTGGGAGCACTGCCAAATTGCAGGGATCTCCTCTACAGTCGATGATTTCTCTCTTCTTTAATTATTTTTTTTAATGTCACCGTACCAGAGCAGTGGCCTAGGCTGTCTTTCACGTTACCTGAGACATCAAACGGCGGCACTGAGGAGCTGACAATTTACTGTTTTCCACTTTTTTTTAGGCACTGACGCTCACACCTGTTGAGCAAAAATAGCAGCCCTGTGCATGGGTGGCATGCTAGCCTTTATTGTGTCAGAGGCTCCAGCTTACAGCTTTCAAGGTCTTAGAAACTGTGAGCCTAAGTCTGGTCTCACCTAGCCACGTGGTAGACATGCCTTGGACCACGGACTGGTCCTCCTCCTGAGCTAACCAGGTCACGGCATGGGTTAGGACCCATGACATCAGGCTGTGGGAGGGAGCAGCAATGCCTGGTAGCGTATTTCTCTGTTAGATTGTACCCAGCTGCCTCTTTCCCACAGCAAAACCTCCTGTGCTGGGCAAGTGAGGTGCCAAAGCAGAAGTTTCCTGCTGGAGCTGTGATACAAATGTCTGAACGTTGTGTCTCCTGGCAACGAGGAGCAGACAAAGTCCAAAGGGATGAATTTCCAGGGTCAGCACATGAGGCTCCAAAGATCTGCCCCAGCCAGTTGCCAAAATTCCCACTAAAGTAAGGGAAGAACCAGTTCTTAAGTGGTAAGTTGAGCGGTCACATCTCTGAAGCAATGTGCACTTCAGGAACCATCAGTGGTGCTGGCACTGACGGGGAATCTTCCTGGCAGTCTGAGTAGATGAGCCAAGGAATAAGTTAATTCGCAGTGCACGTTTACTACATTGCTTACCAGTTTGGTCCCTTGGTCAGGGGTGAGGTCCTTGGAAGAGGACGTGGTTTTGCTGTGAATCAACAGAGGATTGGGACATCATCCAGTGTCTTTCAAGAACATGAAATTCATTTTCCAGCTGTCACGCACAATCTATTCATGCAGAGGGGTAAAACTTAGTTCTCTCACATGACACAGCTATAAAGATCACCTGTGTGTTCACTGTGCCAGGCTGTTTCCTGGGGGAAGAAGGAATTTCCCATGAGTAGGCCAAGGCTGTTTCCTCCAAAGGGACTGCCACAATGTCTTTGTTTCCCATCACAATAAAAAGGTCCCTTTGCATTTCCCTCTCTTTAGTTCCTTGTGTCTTCACTTCCATTGTTGGTTTATCTTTTCATTAGCAGGATAAGCCAGGAGGAAGGCTCACTGGGCTGCTCCATTGTGTATATGAAATAATACTGTAGCAAATGAAAACACCAAAGCAAGTTTTGTTTTTTAATAGGCAAGCTGATAGGAAATGAGTTCCCTGCGGGACAGAGCCGGGGAGGAGCGGAGTTCATATAAGGTTTTCCACACCATTTCATAGCTATCCAGTTAAGAACAGGCATCAAGCTACAGCAAGGGTCAACAGGTAATTTTCTCTGACACGGAGTACGTGCTGCTCATGCCATTAAACCATGTCAGGGTAATGCAGTGAATATTACACTGGCTTCCCAAACTGCATTAACCGTAATGCTTTCTCTCCGAGGGTTTAAGGTGATGCCTCTTGGAATAATAACTGCATGAGGCTGCTGGGAAATCTGAGCAAGTATTAGCATCTTTGCAAAGGTTCAAATCCTTCAGCCTTCTTGAAGCAGGAAAAAAATTTCCCTGTGAATAAGCTTGTTTTATATTCATATATAATATGAATATTATATATTAATATAAAATACCATATTAGACATTCAAAAGGGAAAAGAATGGGTTATTAAATGAAATACAGCACCTCACCAACAACAGAGAAGGACTGGTTTTCCTCAAAAAGGAAAGAATCAGAAGCTTGAGTATGATTTCAGACAATCCTGGCTGTAAAATCAACTCAGGGACCTGTCTCATCTCTAATTTTTGTTTTGCACAGTGCAAGAAGGGGTAGAAGCAACTCATTCTCCCATTCCTGTGGAAACATCATCGGGCATTATTGGAAGACCAGGAAAGTATGTGAGGTGGGTTGACTGGCTGGACATCAACCACTCTGTCACTCCCCTCCTCAGCTGGACAGGGGAGAGAAAATATAATGAAAAGCTTGAGAGTCGAGATAAGGACAGAGAGACATCATTCAGCAGTTACCATCATGGGCAAAGCAGGCTCGACTTGGGGTATCTTGTTTAAATTCTTACCAATCAAAATCAGAGTAGGTAGTGAAAAATAAAACCAAATCTTAAAGACACCTTCCCCCCACCCCTCCCTTCTTCCCGGGCTTAACTTTACTCCCAATTTCTCTACCTTCTCCCCCACAACAGCACAGGGGGACAGGGAATGGAGGTTGGAGTCAGTTCATCACATGTTGTTTCTGCCGCTCCCTCCTCCTCAGCGGGAGGACTCCTTCCCCCGCACCAGCATGGGGTCCCTCTCACGGGAGACAGTCCTCCACAAACTTCTCCAACGTGAGTCCTTCCCATGACTGACAGTTCTTCACGAACTGCCCCAGCATGGGTCCATTCCATGGGGTGCAGTCCTTCAGGAAGGGACTGCTCCAGCGCAGGTCCCCCACGGGGTCACAAGTCCTGCCAGCAAACCTGCTCTGATGTGGGCTCCTCTCTCCATGGGGCCACAGGTCCTGACAGGAACCTGCTCCAGTGCGGGCTTCCTGCGGGGTCACAGCCTCCTTCGGGCATCCACCTGCTCCGGCGTGGGGTCCTCCATGGGCCACAGGTGGTCATCTGCTCCACCATGGACCTCCATGGGCTGCAGGGGGACAGCCTGCCTCACCCTGGTCTTCACCACAGGCTGCAGGGGAATCTCTGCTCTGGCGCCTGGAGCACCTCCTCCCCCTCCTTCTTCACTGACTTTGGTGTCTGTGGAGTTGTTGATCTCACATCTTCTCGCTCCTCTCTCTGACTGCAATTGCCATTGCACAGCAGCTTTTTCACCTTTTAAAATATGTTATCCCAGAGGTGCTACCACCGTTACTGATGGGCTCGGCCTTGGCCAGCGGTGGGTCCATCTTGTAGCCGGCTGGCATTGGCTGTGTCGGACATGGGGGAAGCTTCTGGAAGCTTCTCACAGAAGCCACTCCTGTAGTCCCCCTGCTTCCAAAAGCTTTCCACGCAAACCCAATACAGTACAACAATCTCTTTGAGAGCCCTGAGAGCAAAGGACATTTCAGTTTATATGTAATTTCAATGTAGCAAATATATTTCATCATAAGCCATATTATATCTCCAAATTCCTCACTTGTTTTCACTATTTAGGGGGAGGATTATCACATGTTTGATTTCAGCTGAATCCCTGGAAAGCAGTACATCACTCTTTTCTACCTACATTTTATGTTGACACCCTCCTGTGAAAAATGACAGGTGTGATGGGCAGATTTTGCTTGCTTACGCAAGGCTTCTTTTTATAGTGTAATAAAAATTCTTCTTGTTTCCTATCTGCACTGCATTTAGGTGGCTAATTTAGAGTTCTGGGGCTATTCTAGTTGAAACCTAGGAGCTCCATGTCCCAGTAACAGGCTCTGTACCAATAGCACCATATTCTCTCGCTTACACATCTCAGTTTTGGTTGGGAAAAAAATTCAAATGTTCACCTGGGCCATTTGTTGAAACTTCAATCAGCCTCCTGCTGCTGCTTGCTTACTGTCAATGGCAATATCTACTGTAAATTAAAACTCCAACTCACTTCAAACAGGCTGCAAGAGTGATGACATCATCATCATCACCAAGTCAAGTTGCATCTGAACCTCAACCTGAAAGTCAATAATTCTTCATCTGTCACAGGAACCCCAGTTCTATATTCATGACCCACTGAGAGATTTAGAGGGCAGGGCTAAGAAATACTATCACAGCCCAACCTCCGTGGTCTGGAGTTAATGCCAATGTGAAATCTGCAGAAGAAAACAGGTAGCATTTTTCTCTCTGTTCTTAGAAATGAGACACCAGGTCCCAACACTTTCTTAATTACAATTAAGAGTTTTCAATAGTTTTTCAGATGGAATTTTGTCCAAGAGAAATCACATTTATGACAGGGAAAAAGAAAGACTCTAAATTAGAAATTAATTTATATGGAAATATCTCTCCTTTTAATTAAAAAAAAAAGTTTTAAAATAACTGGTCCAGCTTCTGATGTAGATAGATTTAATTTTCCAAATATGAGTGGAGAGTTGCTTTTAACATCGGCACTTGAACATGCCAGTGTGATTTTCTTACTGTTAATGTACTTTTAAAAACATGTTCTCATTATACCATTCACCTGGTTTGTATCACCATGGTACTACTGAGCCTTGAAATGTAACGCTTTGGGGACACTTAGCAGTGATATGCTGGTGCTTTTCATATGTTACATTATTATTATTTATTTACACAAACGGCAAAAAGAACTCTGCACTAATATCACAATGACTCCATTCATCTGGAAGAAAAGAATACTTGACAAAAGTCATCATCACAGCTCCTGGCAGTATCTTCAGTGTGAGCTATTAAGGACTGCTCTGTCTAAAAGCCAAGTTTCTTGTTTTGAAAAAAGCCCAAAGAATTCATTTAAAATTACAGAATAAAGTGGCTTGGAGGAGCTATTAAGCGTTGTGCAGTAAATAAAGCCAGTCTGTTTTATATAGTAAATACCATTGGCTG
The DNA here is from genome assembly GCA_907165065.1 of Caprimulgus europaeus. The sequence continues at coordinate 19,518,543 of OU015532.1, read as the reverse complement.
AAAGTCATATTTTAGAATACAATTATTATAAGAAACTACTTAGATAATGAAAGTAAAGGAAATCTAATTTAATTTTCATCATTTATGCAGTTTGTTTGGGTTTTTTTCATTTAATTCTGCTTGGATAATAAAAACAGACCACTTTTTTCCCTTGGCAGTATAATTTTTCTGGTTGTCAGGAACTTGCCAAGGCTACAGTGATTGGGTTTCAGACACCTCAGGGGAAATGGTTAAATCCTGTTTTCAGTGGAGGGGTTAGCAGGGAAATTCTTGAAAACATCTGTATGTGGTTTGGTCAGCTCAGAGCCTGCCCATGGCCACGTTGGTGACAGTCATCCAAGCAGCGCATACCAGGCTGTGCGGTGAAGGTTTGGTCACACATACCAACCCTCAAAAATCAGTGCAAGACCCACCAGAAAGCATGCCCATAAGCCATTCCCTTTGCACACTCACAGCCAGGAGCCAGCACTTGGGGTTGGTTTGGTTCCAGGAGCACCAGGGTTTTACCCAGGTTCCAGACTCACGCTGGACACAGGCAGCTGAACTGTCACTTTGAGTCCCAACAAGGCAAGCTCAATTAGTTCATTTCAGTGACTGATTCTACCTAGTTTAACACAATGAGCAGAACTCAGCAAAAGTGAAGTCACATCTGAAGAATGAGGAAGTGATCCACAGCTGTAAGGAGAAGTTTTTCAAAGGTGTTTTAAGATCTAACTCCAAAGAGTGGGATGCAGGCCACTGTCAGACGTTAGAAGTCTACTTACCTGTGACAATCTAGTAGTAGTTCTTGGAGGACAGTTAAGTGCATGCCTCTCATTTTATAGTTTCTGTTAACTGGAGTAAAGTTCAGATCCAAAGATACCTGTCTTTCAGTGAAACACAGCTGGACTTTATCTCACTAATGGTCTGAAGCTAGATCAAACATCCCTGAGTTTCAGCAAGGTCTGGATTTGAATTATCTGTGTTCAGTACAGTCTCATTTTTTTACTGTAAATCCCTGATATCTCCCAGTGGGAAAAAAATCCAAGTCAGTAGAACCCATTTTCAGGTCCTACAATTGTTGAGTACAGGGACATGAGGGATTACACCTAGGATCATCTTTGAGATTACAATCCTTTCTCTTGAAGTTGTTAAGATTGTAACAGGGAGATTTTATTGTGGTTTAATATTAAACGTCCTGATTCAGCTAAGGCTGTTTTAAGAGCCTGATTTCTTGCAAGGTCTTATACACTAGGGGGTGCAAACATCCTTTTAATGAGGCCAGTAATAAATAGTCTTACCAGTACCAGCAAGGAAAGTGCCTGGTCCTGTACTGAAGCTTGCGTGGAGAATACCTAATTTTTTAAATCACATTTGGCTCATACAAATGAATAAATAAGAGCACTGCTTTCAGTAACAGCTTTTTGATGTTTTCTGCGTTTATATATGGACAGAAAAGATGCTAACACAGGAGCTATGTAAGAGGAGAAGTCAGACCGAGCCTACTTTGCATGCCATTGCCTGCAGCTTTCTCTTGTCCTGTGGTGACCCAGACGTTGCCGTGAGCTTTGCGGAGGGATGGTCTCAACGTTTTACCCCCACATTTTCATATCATTGTGTGACAAGCTAGTCTTCTGACTTGGGCACTGGCTGAAGTCCTTATTTCAAAGCACTTATTCTTCTGTTGTTACATTAAGACCTGGCTTTTGCAAGTGATGGTGTGAGGCACAGTGTTGGGGCTAAGCAAGGCAATGTTGTTTCACCTGCATGGGCTCCATCTGACAGTGTTGATTTTCTCAGCTTATGCCAGCAGAGCACTTACACACTGGCTTACCAGGGAATGGTAGTGGTTCTGCTGGATGTGATGGGGTTGCTCACATGCATAAGCGTTAATCACACCCAGAGAAGCAATGGAGTGGTATTGGGTACAAGCACAGAATTCCAGCTCCAGCAGCAGTAAGCCTTCAGTCCCTCTGCTTATGCATCATTACTTAGGCATCTTCACTTACTCACAGATAAGGAACAGAGCATCTGAAGAGATATCATCCTCTCATGATAATGCGTTCTCCTTTTAGGTCACAGAAATCATTCTGCAGCTACAAAGAAATGCTTATGAATGCAGGATCTTCTTGTGTAACATTTCTTCCTTTGCATTTATTCATTTGCCCATTCCTTATCTTAGAAAGGCATGATTGGAGCCAGAAAGTCCCTTCTCCTAAATCATGTACACAAATGACTAAAATCTGAACTCATAAATTAAAGTTGGAAAAAAATCCCACGGTTTAATGCACTTAGGCTTTTACATCTGACTTACCTCATTCTGTTTTTCTAAATGTATAGGGGTTTTGCAGATGTCTTTGCATCTCGGACACAAATGCTATCCTGTGATTTATGGAACTCTACCTAAATACCTCAGACTCTCTGCCTTCAACTTGGTACCATTCATACCATCAGCTTGTATTTCTGCAGAGTATTTCATATTACCTTCTTTTTCCTGTGTTACCTTCTATGCCACTTAATCACCACATCAAAACAAGACAGCACTATGGTTAAATATTTCTTTCTAAGGGAGAGCAGACCATTCAGAGCACCGTTAAGACAGAATCTTGATTGAATCTGGTGCAGCCATAAACCATCTTAAATGAATGTTAATAGAGAAGGACAACTATTGTTGACTTCAGAATGCAAACAAGAACTTCAGACACTGATTCCTATCAGCCCATTAGAGCTGGCTGAATTCTGCACACTGTTTTAACAGTTGCTTAGCAATGGCAAATAAGCTGTTCTGTCTCTTATCACTAGAGGTATAGTTAGAACAATACCTATTATTGAACTGAATAGGTATGAAATTAGTTTATATTGTTCCTCTTTTTGAGATGGCACTTGTCAGCAAAGTGAGTTGTTTAGGCTGCAGGCAGAAGCAGTGATTTATTTTTTTTTTCCTGGAGCTATCTATGGAGATAAAATGAAACCCAGGCTTTGCTGTGGCTGTTTATCTGAAAGCATCATCAAAAAAACCTTTGCTTGCATGTGTTTGTGTGTGCAGGAAGAAAGAGGTTCTCCTTCAAATGTCTTCTTTGAGTGAATTTCCAAGGATGTGACAACACTGATGACTAGAGCCTATTCAAAAAGCAAATACAGCAATGCTGCACTGCGATGCCACCTCCTCCCTCCTCCTCCACGGGCACCTCTGATGAAGTACTTCAGCTCCAATCTGGGGAAACATACTGGAGATTGTGCCACCAAAGCCAAGATCCAGAAGGACTTTTAGGCACTTGTCATTTACTGTTGCAACTCCTATCTTTTAAGTCTGCACCTTCCAAAATGGAGTCCACATGGCTGCAGAATTCAACATCTGCAGCAACATTCTCACCCAGCATGCAGGGTGCGCAGTCGCCGCAATAGGGAATGCTTAGCAGAGCTGTGTGCTTTAACCCCTGGCTCTGCAAGGTCTTAATTATGTCTTTCTAGTTAGGATTTACACTCACAGCTCTTACCTCCCACAGAAATACCCCAATAACATGGCTGTAGGCTACTTTGAGGTAGATGCTTTACAAGACAAACTGAGCTTAGGTAAGGGCTGTACACCCAAGCAAAAATTTCAGATTTTAGGCCACTTTGTCATTCTCCAAGTCTGGTGCAATGAAGTATGAATTATTTTAAGTATAGTTGAGTAATTTCAACAACAACAACAAAAAAAGAAGAAACCTTCTGCTTTGCAATAGACTGGTTTTGTAGCTGGTCCTTTGGGGCAGTGAAAGTTTAGATTTTAATCTCTCAGGCTGTGGAAATAATTTAACTTGCATCTTTGTGGATTCTCTAACAGAGAGGAACCACTAAGCTACTGCAGAGGCAACATGCCACTGCTTGCTCTTTTTCCAGCTACTTTTTATAGAAAATAGCAGAAGCTGCTGTTGGACCCACAGAGCTGATCACTTCTCAGGTCACTTACCAGGTTTAACCAGGACAGACTAACAAAGGAATGCCTGTTTCTGAAACCTGAGTGTAACACTCTGTGATTGTGATCGTATGTACCTGGCTTCTGGAGGCTCTCAGTACTGAAGCACTTCTGTGCACAGGCAGAAGGGGAAATTAGGTACCTTTGAAATGCCATGCACAGGGTGGAGCAAAGTGCTTTGGCTTCCTAGCATTCCACTGGCAACACTGGAAGGAGACCAAGGAGCAAAGGGACTCTCAAGTTGTTGAATGCAGACATACATGGGAAGACAGGGCATGTACCAGCTGAATTTAAGCAGCAGATAAATGCAGGTTTCAAATCATGGAATCACAGAATGGTTGAAGTTTGAAGGGATCTCCTGAGACCATCTAGTCCAATCATCTAGCTCAAGCAGGGTCAGCCAGTTGTCCAGTTGTTTTTTTAATATCTCCCTAGAAGGAGACTCATGAGTTCTCTGGGCAACCTGTGTCAGTGTTTGAGTATCTTCACAGTAAAAAAAGCCTTGTGTTGTGGTGGTCTCACTCCTTTGGCTTGCAGCCAAACACAGTGTGGCTGGAAGCCAGATGCCCACCAAAGCCCACTCCCCCTCCTCAACTGGACAAGGGGGGGAAAAATATAATGAAAGACTCGTGGGTCGAGATAAGGACAGAGAGAGATCACTCACCAGTTACTGGCACAGGCAAAACAGACTTGACTTGGGGAAAAAACAAATTTTAATTTATTACCAATCAGACAAGAGGATAATGAGAAGCAAAACCAAATCTCAAAACACCTCCCTCCACCCCTCCCTGCTTCCCAGGCTTCACTTCTCTCCTGATTTCCACCTCCTCCCCCCCAGTGGCACAGGGGGACAGGGAATAGGGGTTGGGGTCAGTTCATCACATGTTGTTTCTGCCATTCCCTCCTCCTCTGGGGGAGGACTCCTTCCCCCACACCAGCGTGGGGTCCCTCTCATGGGAGACAGTCCTCCATTAACTTCTGCAACGCGAGTCCTTCCGATGAACAACAACTGCTTCAGCATGGGTCCTTTCCATGGGGAGCAGTCCACAAGTTACAGGGAAATCTCTGCTCTGGCACCAAGAGCACCTCCTCCTCTTCCTTCTTCACTGACCTTGGTGTCTGCAGAGTTGTTTCTCTCACATCTTCCCACTCCTCCCTCTCTCCAGCTTCAAAGTGTGCAGTTTTGTTTTTCTCTTCCCCTTTTTTCTTAATTATGTTATCACAGAGGCGTTACTGATGGGCTCGGCCTTGGCCAGCGGAGGGTCCATCTTGGAGCCGGCTGGCATTGGCTGTGTCAGACGTGGGGGAAGCTTATCAAAGAATCATAGAATCATAGAATGGTTTGGGCTGGAAGGGACCTTAAAGATCATCTAGCTTCAACCCCCCCTGCCATCAGCAGGGACACCTTCCACTAGACCAGGTTGCTCAAAGCCTCATCCAGCCTGGCCTTGAACACTTCCAGGGAGGGAGCATCCACAACTTCCTTGGGCAGCCTGTTCCAGTGTCTCACCACCCTCACAGTGAAGAATTTCTTCCTAATATCTAATCTAAACTTACCCTCTTCCAGTTTAAAGCCATTTCCGCTTGTACTGTCATTAACTGCCCTTATGAAAAGTCCTTCCCCAGTTTTCTTGTAGGGCCCCTTCAGGTATTGGAAGGACTCTATAAAATCTCCCTGGAGCTGTCTCTTCTCCAGGCTGCTTCTGTCAGCTTCTCACAGAAGCCATCCCTATGTCACCCCTGGTACCTAAACCTTGCCACGGAAACTAAATACACACAGTCATTCTCTCACTCCCTTCCACACCCAGGGAGTAGGGGAGAGAATTGGAAAGAAAAGGGCAAGGAAAATCATGGGTTTAGATAAAAACTATTTGTTAATTAAAATAAAATTATAATGATAACAGCAGTGATAACAGAATATACAATTGAGTAATGCACAGTGCAGTTGCTCACCACCTGCTGACCAATGCCCAGCCTGTGCCAGACAGTGACCCTGGAGCAGAGACAGTCCTGAAACCGAAACCCCAGAAGAGTGAGCCCAAGTGATCCCCGAGAGAATCCCCCCGCCTTCCAGTCAACCCTGGTTACTATACTGGCACGATGTAATATGATATGAAATATCTCATTGGCACATCCAGATGCCAGTTTGGGGTTCTGCTATTCACTGCGCTTCTCCCTCCCAGTCCTGATGCAGCTGTGAACAGCCAAACACCATGACCTTGAGCTCCAGCAGCAACTAATAACTTTAGTACTTTATCAACATTCTTCCCATAGCAAATCCTACACTGAAACTAAAACACAGCTATTCTAGCTACTAAGAGGAAAACTAACTCTATCCTAGCAAAAACAGGACATGTGTTCAGTTTGAATTTCATGTGGTTTAACTTGTGCCCATTGTTTCTTGTCCTGTCACTGGGCACTACTGACAAGAGTGGCTCCCTCATCTTCATTCCTTCCCATCAGGTATCTATATGCATTTGTAAGATCCTCCCCAAGTCTTTCCTTTTCAAGGCTTAACAGTCCCAGCCATCCCAGCCTCTCCTCATATGAAAGGTGCTCCAATCTCTTAGTCATCTTCACAGCCCTTGGCTGGACTCACTCCAGTAAGTCCATGTCTGTCTTGTACAGGGAAGCCCAGAACTGGACACATTTCTGATGCAGAGCTGAACCCATCAAGCAGGTAACTCTAGTTCCTCTCTTGGTCTGAGCCTTTGTCTTGATACTCAAGTGAAGTGAAGTGAGGTCTCCTACTTTTCCAGTCCTCAGCCCTTTGGTACAGCTTCCAACAAGCATGCAAAGTGTAGCAGTGGTGCTTTATGGCTTGCACACTTTTCTATCAGAAGTAGGCTTGAAGCTATCAGATTCATTGTGCCAACAAGCACCCACAATCTGAGAATTATTTAAGGATTCCTGCTATGCAAATTGCTCTCATGTTCTGTGAAAGGAGCTTCGTTACCAACTTCACTGCATTCCAAAAGGTGCCAAATGCTCTGTGTTTCATTAATAATCCTTGTAACTTTCCAGTGTACTTCTTGGAAAAAAAAATTTTTTTGCTTGAGTTACTGGGTTCTTATAATGCCTACAGTATTAACGTCATTTACACTGGTTCAAATTATCCCAGTTAATATTTTTCCTAATAATTTGTTTGCAATAACCAGGCACAGCATGAGCAGTTTAACCTGAGCTTAAAGCTGGAGTCACAGATGAAAGGTTTGATCAGTCATTCTTACTTGAATTCCTGTCCTGCAGCTAAATAACTACTTTCAGATAACTAAACGAAGAAATTAGATTTCTCAAGTTGAAGTATAAAATGGAATGGAACTACAACATTTCCCATTAAAGGTGTAAAGGGCTCCGCATGGGAGAACCCCAGCCAGGAAGATGGACAGGCTGGAAAATGGCTTTGGCTGTCCAGTCACCAAGCAGTCAGGTATGAGAAGGAGCAGTCCAGGGGCGAGTCTACAGTGGAGCCATCTCCCCACTCCTCTGGGTGTTGAAGGGAACCTGGAAGTAGGAATGCCTGTCAGGGGTACGTGGCGGGTCCCAGGAACCGGGAACACCAGTGGAGCTGCCAGGGGATGAGGAAGCTGGGCTGGCCAGAAGGGAGCTATGGTCACGGCAGAAGGTGAGAAAGGCCTGAGCACCTGCCAGTCACACCTTCTTGAAACAAGAACATCATAAGCGTTTCCACCCCAGCTTGATCCACAAAACCCCAGCTGACCCATACACAATTTCATTGGTATTAACGTGCTTTCCAGACTTCTACAGTGCAGGTTTGTACAACCTGCAGTCAGAAAAATAACGAGAACTGAGATGATCAGGAGAACAGTCAACAAGTATTTCAAGATAAATATTACAGCAAAGGAGATAAAGAAGATTGTCCTGATCACATTTAAATCAATAACAAACTTTTTCCCTTTTTTTGTTTGTTTTTGTTTTAAAAGAATGCCACTGCAGAAATCCCAGTGTAGCGCAGAATTTGTCATGGTGCATTGCAGAAGCCAGGTGGGGCTAGCCCAGATTTGATGCTGATTATAAATATAATTAGAAAAAAAGCCAGTGCCAGCAGTCTGATATTCATGAGAAACTCTGTAAGAAGAAATCTCTGCAACAACGTAAAAACACACAACAGATTTTTTTTTCAGGTGTGCACAGGGTTATAAATTAAAGTTCACTGGTTCTGACACCATGACTGTAGCATACAGAGGCGCTTGGGCAGACGTGTCCTTGCCACGTAGTACTTAAGGGCTCTCCTTTGAAAATACTAAGATGGTTTGTGAACCCTAAAGCTGATCCTTATTTGCAAATGCCACAAAGCAGCTCTCAGAAGGGCCAGGCAGAGTTGGCATATCCTGCTGGTGTGAAAGGGCTGCAGAGAAAGGGCTGCAGAGAGATGCCAGTTTTCTCTCCTGGCCTGTATGTGCTATAAAATGAGGTTTGAGGCTTCTCAGTGGTGAAGAGTGATGGGGTAGATGGTATTTGTGATGGATTAAATAAAGAGAACATATTTCAGGGTGTTTGAACACAACTGTAACTAAACATTGGGGTTTTGACCCTGAATAACACCAAGGAAGTCACCTAAGGCTACAAATGAATCTGTTCCTAAATGCCAACATATGCTCCATCTCCATCTCTTACTTTCTGTTGCGAAAACTCTTCACCAAAACTGTAATCTCACTAATACTCACTCTTGAGGCTTGCAAACTAGATTATGGCTTTAAAATACTAGGCTTCCTGATATCTCTCTCAAATCCTACACCATCTCTGTTGTTGTCTCACATCCCTGAAGAGATTAACAACATTACCAAGGTTTCAAATATAGATATTTCTTTCTGAGCTGTCTGCTTTGCCTAGCATGAGCAATGTTGTTTTCATTTAAATAACTCTACCCACATCACTCTGTTTTCAAAGCTATGACAATTGTTGTCATACCACAACTGTCTAAAGGCAGGATCTAGAGTTCTGGGCCTAATAGCTGTAATCTACTGCAACCCAACTGCAAATTTTGATGAGGACCCCTCACTTCCAGCAACCAAGTCTCTGGCACACAGAAATTGTGTGTCTCAGATCCAGTGTAGGATCCTATTTATATTCAAGTATATACAATATAGAAAATAGAATTAAAACCAAACCAAAACAAAAAACTAGCATGGAATCCTGCCCACAATGAAGTCAGTAGCAATTTTGTATTCCTTTTTCCTGGACTGCGGTTTCACACTGAGGATTTTGCTGCCTACTTTCACCTCTAAAATTGTCTGCTAATGTTTCGCATTTTATAATAGCTTCTTATCAATTTTTCAAATATTACCTCCTGTTTCGTGAGCTCTTAAATAAAAATTTCTGAAGGAGAAAGAGGGTTTGTGTTACCCACCAGCACAGAGTGAATAAGAATCTCATGCAACTTTCAACAGAGAATCAGCTCCAAGAGTTTGCAATATTTGTGTCATGGAGTAGCTCTACCTTGCAATTCCTTCCTCTGCTTTCCCATCTCCTGCATTATGCTGCTGCTGGCTGCTGGAATTTGAGGTTAAAAAAACAAAAAAACCCCCCCAAACCCCTAACAAAATAGGAAAAAAGCTGTCTGCAAACTACTGTCAATTCTACAAACAGATCTTTTTCTTCTTTAATGTTTTATGTATAGTTCTCTCAGGTGTTAATTAAAACAGCAGCATGAGCTTCCCATAAGTTTTGCAGGGATGTAAAAGGCTTTTTTAAAAAAGATGAGGGTGTATCTTTTAGTTAGTCCTGTTATTACAATACACTGTTAGCAGGAGGTTTTTTTCCTTACCTCATTACAAGAGAATATTACACACAACATACTTGGCAGTTTGAATTCCCATCAGAAGGCAAAAATGAATACCAAAATTTCCTAACAACCACATATACCATGATTACAAGCTATATCACTGTTTCCCATACTCTGGCATCTGAGCTTGGCCTTATCCAACTTCCCCATCAATCACTGCCCACTACTCTTTGGTATCATGTCATCATATTTCCATAATCATTAATCATGTTACCCAATAAATCCTTGAGCAATTATTTAAACTGCTCTCTTAACAGCTGTCCACTTCGCATATCGCCACCTTGGCTGCTCATTTACCAGCGTGCCTTTGATCTGGGAACTGTTCAGTCAGATCAATAACATGGAAGGAAAATGCAAATAGTTTGAAACAAGAGACATTCTTTCATGTGGAATATTTACATTTGGAACAAGCCTTTTAACTCTGCAGCCGAAGCTTTTCTTTATAGCGATAAAGTTCTTTATAACAATTTCACAAATTACAGCTAGGTAATGGCAAAGTGTATTGCATTTAGCAGCACAGTAACTGGTGGGTGTGAGGAGGAGCTGGGAGCTCCCAGTCACACGTGCACTGGCAAGCCCCCTGGTTCCCAGTGACCCAGGAGATGAGGTGCCAGACTTTGCCCTGTGGGAGACAGATGCAGTGAGAGACAAAGGCCATTTGCACATTCAGATCTGTGGGAAACTGCCTGTGCCTTCCCAGCAGTCTCAGATATGCCTTCCCCATCCCTTTATGAGTCCTGGTACACCCTGCAGACTCTTTCCCATTAAGCTCTCCTGCTCCTTTTCCCACCTTTTCCTGCTCCCCTGTGCATTGCTGTCACAGGGCCACTTACTTTGGGAGATCATTTTTGTTGGTCTGGTTTTGATGATAGGTTTTGTCATGTGTGAGAGGACCTCTTTGGCTTCAGGCAGATGTACAGCTCCCATCTGTCTGTCTGTCAAGAAGATGCATGAGGAATAAGCAAGATTACTAAATACAGTTTACTATCTGCAATGACTAAATGTCAAACACAGATATAAATTGTAGTGCACTTGGAAAGCTGATTAATTAAAAAACCCCAACGCCACAGACAAATGCTCAAGTTTCGAATGTTACTTTATCAGCATTGTCTTACTATTCCTAGATTAAGAGCAGATTATCATCAAGTATTTTTCAGCCTCCTCTAGTGAAGCTTTCTTAAGCATTTTAGTATTTCATAACAGTACTTTTTCTGCAGCCTTGTTTTCTAATGGTACCAACTCTCTTAGTCACGATTTACCGTGGGGTTGTATAAATCTCCCCCATAAAGAAGACAAAAAGAGAGGAAGAAAAAGTAATATACATCTTTATAAATTATTATATTCCATGCTTTCTTTGTTGAAGTGAAGGCTGTGTGATAAATGATGCTGCATGGCTGTGCAGTTCATCATTTTTCCACAAACCTGCACAGCTAACATTTGTATCGCAATGCCACCCCCGGGCCTCCAGTGGGACAGCCCCCCTGTGCTAAATGCCATACACATATAGTGAGTGACAGCCCATTCCTCAGACCATACGAGCTAGAAACAAGAGATCCTACTAATCAAAGATGTCTCCTTTCTCCAAATGGATGAACAGCACATTTTGTTTCTGTGATGCTCGTAACCACAGATAGGCTGGGGGAGCAGAAGGAGGACAATGTTTATGATGCTGTAGGTAGAAGCTGAAGAGAGAAGTCTGCCTTCATGAGAGATGGAAAGGATGAAGTGGAGACCACTGGAAGAATCTGGAAATAACCAAAAGCAATCTTCCTGTGGTATATGTGTAGTACAGACTTCTGTGGCCAGCAGGATGGTTTTACTGGCCTTCATTCAGGATAACTTATTTGCCTCTTGCCCGTCTTTACCACTTATTAATAATTTACTCCCCAAGTTCCTGCTGATAAATATATGACCAGTGTAGAGAGGTACAGGACTGAATATACAACATATGAAGAGGTGTTTGAGTACAACTTGTTCTTTTAATGTAGTTACTAGGATATGGTAATTGATGCAAGAGTTATGAAAACACATATCAGCATAACATCTGCAATGACTAGTTAACGTAAGGGTATAATACTTGATCTTGTCTTCAACATTTTATTGAAAAGGTTGGTCAAATCTGACACATTTTGGTACTTTCCTATTGACATCCCAGGATGCTACTGGCCTTCTTGGCCACAAGGGCACGTTGTTGGCTCACGGCCAACTGGTCATCCACCAGTAGTCTAGTTGAAATCCAGGCCACTTTCCATTCAAGGTGATGTGAACACTGTCACTGAGTTCAAAATCGGTGATATAACCTCCAAACAGAATATTACAGAATGGTTATGCTAGGGACAGAGACATACAGGTGAGCTGAAAATTGACCAGTATAAATGCACTGTCCTTTGGGGGATATACTTCAGATTTGCTGTTACTCACACCTTGAAGCTCAGCTCTGTGCTGAGAAAATAATCCTTATTCCAAGGATTTTGCTCTTAAGACATGCACAAGAAACCTGTAGGCATAAGAAGATGCAAGCATTACAACAGCAGGTTGTGTCATGAGCTGGCATAATAAAAGGCATTGTTCCTTTGCTTTGGCAGCTTCCATGAAGCTTTCATGACTTCATGTGAGCAATGAGAATTTCTGCCACTAAGATTCTGTCCATTGTATATTTGTGAACAATTCTGGGTACAGCCAAGTTATGAGATCTGATAACCAATGATCACATGGAATTTTGGAGAAAGAAGCTGGCTGACCACAACTGGAGAGCCACATGGGTGTCTAATGCCACTTTAAAATCCTTTAGGATTTCACAAGATGATGGCACATATGACGCAGGTGATCTATGTCCTCTTCAAAAGAATGCTGAGGAAGGACAGATAATATATCCCTTAGCTCATCTGACTACAACAGGACTCAATAGGTGCTACTAGGATCCCAAAACCCACTGCTGACCTCCTATGCAGAAGAAAAAAAAATGTTTCCAAGTGCTACGAAGCATCAGCTTAGCAAAAGCATGCAAATATGGGTGGTGGAAATTATACATAGGAGCAATATTTAAGTTTGTGATAGTTTAACAAAAACCAAGACAAAGCTGAAGAAACAAAGACTGGGAGCAGGAGGAAATAAGAGAGGCAGCTTGGGGGAGGAAGGAATAAAGTGGAGCAGATGTTCCTTTTGTGGTATGTGTAATACCACCACTACAAAATCTGCTTCAGAGAGGGACATGGCCTGGCACGGACAGGGAGCTGCTGCTGTTGCTGCTGCTGATAGCGGTGGCTAGTAAATAAAGTGTGGTAAGGGGGCACAGTACAAGGAAATGAAGCAGCAGCAGGGAATGAGATATGGCTGGAGAATGAGAAATAAGAGGTTTAAGTCTATCCCATTTTGTACAGATTGCAGAGGGAGCATGGTGTTTTCTGATGATATGAGCCAGTACTCAACAGTCTAGCCTGATGGACTTGCCCATGCTCCTGAAGAAAAAAACAGCCTGACCTTCCCCCTGTGTTTATTCCTATGATTCATATTCACTTGTATTCATTCTCTTAATTACTTTCCAGGCAGGTGACAGTAAAATGAAGGTGGCTGACACTCTTTTAAATAGTTTTAAACTGAGGTCCCCTTCTTTAATTTTGTTGGTTTTAAGGAGTGGGATTTACATGTTGATTTAGACAGAGATGCTCCTGCACCATACTAGAGGACCTCAGTGACTCATACAGATGCCTTACAGACTTACTACGAAGGAAGGCAGCCAGACATGGTAATAACAGCAAGCGCCACAAAATACTACCTGAGACTTGCACCTGAATTGCAACTGTATCATCACTAAGCTCTTTAAAGGCTACTGCAATATCTAAAATGCTGTAAAGATCTTTTGACTCTGTTTTGCTTACAAATAGCGAACCCTTTGTACTACTGTGACAGCTGCCTGTGAGCTAGAAAATTGTAAGTCAGTTTAGCACAGAGTGATCAGAGGCAATAATAAACAATTTTACTAGAGTGTGTCAGAGACTAAGAAATGAGAGTGAAATCCTGATCTTAGTGAAACCAATATTCTCAGGGACTTAAGGGGTCAGTTCTTCACTCTCCAAGTTTTGTATCATCTGGATAAATAATTTTTAATATGATTGCATAAATCATATAACTGTATCAGTCTCTTGGCAAAAAGTATTTGTTTATATGAATAGCTGTTCTAAGAGTGTGTCAAGAGTAAATGTTCTAAAGAACACGCACAATTGTTCTGTAACAAAAAACTTATTATAATGTCCACTTTTCTATTAATCAACTGTAAAATATTTTACACTCTTTCTGGTTTTTTGTTTGTTTGTTTGTTTTGTAATTTGTTTGGATTCCAAAACTTACTGAAAGCCAATCTCAGGGCTTCAATAAAGTCCAGACAGTTAGTTAGAATCATAGAATCATAGAATGGTTTGGGCTGAAAGGGACCTTAAAGATCGCCTAGCTTCAACCCCCCTGCCATGAGCAGGGACACCTTCCAATAGACCAGGTTGCTCAAAGCCTCATTCAACCTGATGATCCAGTTGTTGTGACTGGATCTTATTTAACCTGGTGAGAAGCTTTCAAAGAACTGGTCCTTACCAGTGATCCCAGTAGTATGGGCATCACTGTTGATACTTTACAGTTTGGGGTGATATAGGCTAGAGTTTGTATTTTCAGCTCAGATTTTCCCCAATGACTCATCCTCTTAAGTTCTCCTGATAGGTAGCTCGCCCAAATGCTCGGTTCCCACTTGTGGTTCACAGTTGCTACTAATAAAACGAGTTTATTTCTTAAAAACTGGCTTGCACTATGGGCTGTTAATGCCTTTTCCTCTGGCATTGCTGGTTCTCAGCAATAAACAAAGGCTGCCATCCAAACCCGGAGTAAAAGTAGTGGGGAAGTGAAAGGGTACGGCTATGAGAAGCTAGCCAGAATTAAGCCTTCTGGAAACAGCCTAATGACACTAACTCCCCACCCATGGACCTATCTCATCCCACCAGGAAAAAAATTAAAGTGGGCAGCAAAGCACTCTAGGGGCTTAAAAGCAAGCAGACAGATGGGTCTGCAGTGTAAATACAGACAAACAGACAAGACATAAAACTGCTTTTGAAAAAAATTCCAGCACCAAAAGTCTACCAGCAGGGAAAGGTCATTTGTAAGATTTGTTTAGAACAAGGCAAGACTAAACACTCTGTGAAGTCCCCTGGCTTGCTGAGACAGAAGAGGTTCTATTCAGGCCACCAGCTCCTCCTGTGGGAAACACAGGCAAGATATTTCAGAAGTCCTGTCTAAACACATGCAGTGAAGGATGTAGAAAATATATACAATAATGTATTAAGTCAAAGGTGGGTCATGACAGGGAAGTTTAATCATCTTCCTCAGCAGTTATATACATAAATAAGTAAATAAAAGGGATCTTGGAGAGATGACACCCTGAGAATGGCAAAAGCAAACTGCCTTCTTTAGCTTATCTCTGCGAAGTAAATGGATGGGGCTTTTCTATGATTTTGCTTCATATTCTGCTACCAATTCTTATGGAACTAGAAACCCTCTTCTTCAAGACCCATCTTCTTTGGAAAAGAGTTTCCTTTCCCAGCCACTGCAGTTTCTGCATGCCCAGGGATGAAAACTCCCCACATACCTGCTATGTCAGAGTACTGCTTGGAAAAAGATGACCTTGAGTGCCCAAACACAAATGACTCCCAGGCTTTTCCTCACACCAGTAACCCTGGGAAGCTGTGTCTGTCACTGGAGTAAGCAGAAGGAAGTGTTTATGGCCCCTCCACAGCTATGTGTCTGTATTTGTGTGAACGACAGGCTCTCTCCGCAGATCTCCACCTCCAGCCCCCACCCCCACCACCACTCGGGGGAGCTGCCCGTGCACCGGCACGCCCAGGCCGGGAGGGCACATGAGCACTTCAGCACATACAGGGGTTACATTTGAGGGACAAAGCTGGCATTTGGTTTTCATATAGTAGTTACTACCTTACACTTCTACCTCATGCCATCCTTCTGTGTTGCAGAGGATGTACTTAAATCACAGACAGAGTGGGATGTCTGTCTGCTGGGTGCCAGTATTCGCATAACATTCAGAGCAATCTCCATGGACTTAAATTTTTAATCCCTCATCTGTAGTCTCCAGTACACAAGATATGTAACACGGATCATTATTTTTTCCATTCAGTGCTTAGCCAATTTTGGCTCATTTTTGTTCCTGGAGATCTCTAGTGTGCATCTTATATGTTTAAAATAAATACACCGTCCATAACTGGATCCTAACCAGACAACACTAAACAATCATAATTTTCATGGATATGATTTATTTCTAATATGAGTGGAAGGCTCTTCTGTATGCTTTAGCTGATAATTAATAGAAGGCATAGGACTATTCAGGGTCTCATTCCTCAGACTCCACTTACTTTCTGTGTGAATTGTAGACATATTATAAATATGTAACAAACCTTACTAAGAAAAATAAATTTAATTTACACCATAACCCAGCTGGAGCCATGTCAAGAAAATGCTCAGAAAAAAATAGCTATTCAGTAATTTCCCATTTATAATTTTCTTAGTCACATTAAAAAAAAAAAATCTGTAACATCTCTTACTTTAGTTGAGGTACTGAATTTTTATGAAAGGCTTCATTTTTGTTCAGGATGACAAAACCATTGTATTGTTGGTCATTTGCTTTACAGTGGCTTCGTGTTTCAGGATATAAATTCAAATAAAAACAATTACCCGTCCTGAGACATAGATGATTTGCAACCTATTCTCACTGACTATTTCTACTTCTCTCATTGACTGACGAAAGTGGACCAACCAGCTTCATGCTCAGCTTATTTGCACCAATGCAAAGCTATGCAACTCGCACTCACAAATTTTCTGAGCGGTAATTTTCTGCGAGCGGTAAAATACTCTTCGATTTGTTTTTTCCACCTCCTCTTTTACAGCTGGCTTCCCACATTTGTTTAAAAAAACAAACAAAACAAGAATTATGTTTCTGTCATTATCATGACATTTGATGGAATTAATATTTTCTATTATTTAAAAATAAGAAGATGACATTACTTACTGTGCTATTTAATTAGCCATCTACTAGTTTTGCTGACCTGCTGTATTTCTTCTTTCCAGCCTGTTCTTTATTTTTTGCACTTGCATTAATTTTTCTCAATTTTTGCTTCTTATTTGTTTCATGTATGAACAGGCTTCCTGAAGTAGGGATCTGTCAACTTTCTCTCTGGACAATACCATCCCACCTTCATGCTGTTCTACAGGAAAAGAGATTGGCTTGCATCAAGAATGCCTCATGCTCAGGTATCCCCCAGTAACTCAGACTGTCCTGCTTACTAGATAATCTCTTCTATGGGATATTTTCTTTTTTTCATTTCCCTGCCTGGACACAGGCTTTGGTTACTCCTTCCTACATGCATATTAACTCATGGGAGAGAAAGAGGACTCGTGAGACTGGGGAAATAAAAACTTGAGAAATAACTGGAGGAAAGATCTGAGCTGCAGCAGTGCAGAGAGGTGGTGGTTGGCAGGGGAAGGTTAGCAGATGCTCCACAGAGGATACCCACCTTCGGCCAGAACCCAGTAGAGTCTTCCCATGGAGCACTCAGTGCTAGAGAAAGGGGCTGAGGTTCTCTTTTCCACGCAGGGTCACCACAGTCAGAGGACCGAACTAACAGTTTTGTGGTGTGTGGCAATTTCTCCTTTTGCTCTGCAGGGGTGAGCTCTCGGTGTTCTTCCTACAGAAATCCACTCTGGAGGATGAAAAGGGACCTATTCTCATACTACCTGCTGGCTGTGCAGTGTGGTGTAGGGGAGGAACCCTTTTCCTGCTATTTATGTTTTGGACCCCTGTGAGGACCATATTCTGGCATGGGGGCCAGCAGAAAAATCTGACATGTCTCATGACAGAAAGTGAGGAAGGAGTTTCCTGACACATGGGCCAGTCATGCCATCACCACACAAATACAGACATGTGGGATGGGGGAGGATATGTTATGTTTTCTGTTTGAGTTTGGAAACTTGCCAACATAACTATTTAATTCTGCCTCCTGTTGCTTTTATCCCTCCTCTTTAAGTAAATTTTATTGGAAGACAGACTAATTTCAAGTGACCTTTCCTCTTGTTTTTTTTGCTTGTTTCTAAGCATTAGAACTTTTGGATGAAAGTAGATGGATAAAAGACAAAAAAACCCCAAACAATAGATGAGCATTTCACTTAACCCCCCAGGCAACTTAAAAAATTCTCTTGTACAAAGTTAAGAAGAAGAGGGAACCAGACAAGTAGAAAGACTTCAGGATTTTTCTTTTCCTTTTCCCACTGCAAAGTCAGAAGAATAAAAGAGGATATTTGTAAAAAGCCACCACGGACAGAGCCTGCAGTTTGATAAACAACAATAACCTTTTTCTTGACACTAATTCCTTTATTATATTTTTAGAAGAATTTAAAAGCCACTTATTTTTGAAAACTATGATTTCAGGAAAAAGTATAATTTTCACATTTCCTCTGATGTGTTGTGTGCCCTGCTGTGTTATGACATTTCAAGTTTCATCAAGTCACATTAATTTACATTCTCACATGTTTTCTCAGTGGAACCTGCTCTTTGGGTCAATTTTCATTCATTGCTTGATCACTTTAATGTATTTGTATTGCTGAATACTTGGCCCATATTAACTGATCTTTCCATACCCCATGCTTGCAATTCATTAGCAATCATTTCTCTTCTCTGCACGAAGAAAGGAAAAAATAAATGAGAGAGAGAAAAAATGAGAGAAAGACAAAGACTTGGAAAGAAAGTGAACAGCAATTTAGTACACAGCCTGGGCTGCAGCCTGCTCTGTCACTTGGGATTTGGTTATATTAGGAAATTTAGACAGATTGGTGATCCAGTAGAAACCTGTATAATAAATGCAGTTAAATGGTTGTAAGCCATCCTTTATTTCAACCTTCTCAACTTTGTTAAGTGTCTTCAAAGCAGCGAAAGAAAGTCTGTTAGAGATTTGTGTTGGTGTTAGGTAAAGCAGTCTGCTGGATCCCATCAGTGCATAAAGCAAATGAATTTTCCAGGCTTGTGCAATGCTGATGTGAGAGAGAGCTGGGCACGAAATCCCATTGTGGGTTTGTTCCTCACAGCACCATTTCAGGTGCCCATGCCTCAGCTTGAGCTTGAGAAGAGGCCCAGATTCTCAAATTTGAGCCCCCTAAATTCAGTTTGTCGTGAGCAGCCAGCACAGCTGACATACAATATCTCCATTCCTCATCTCCTGACATAGATAAAGGTCAAATGATAAAACATTAAGCAAAGGAAACAGCCAATTTTGTCTACCCTTTCCCTATATTTATTAAATTAATGTCTGAATGAACCGTGGTTCCCCCCTGCTCTTGCCACCCTCTGCTTGAAAGCAGCACATGAATATAAAATGAGCAATCAGGCACTCAGCTTTGCAACCTCTCAGTAAATTCCCATTCCCTCCTCACTATAAGGATGCTTGATCTTCTCTGGTGCTGCTCTCAAGTCCTTACTGCATGCCACAATGAAAATCAAGTAAAATGGGCTCTGGAACACTGTGTAGGCATCTGCTCATCACCCAGCACAGAAACCTGCAGCAAGGTTTCAATGGCAGTGTAAGATATGAGACTTTTTCAGCCATGGTGTAGCCAAACATGGTGAGGGTTGGAAGCCCCAGGCTTTGGGTGGAAGGGAGCAACCTGAACTTAAAAAATCATGTTGCCTGCAGCTCCCTGTCAGTGAGGAGTCACGTACATGTCTGATATGATCATGCATCCTAATCAGTCCCCTCTGCTATTAATGCACCTCCTTGACTTACTCCACACAGAGATCTTGCCTGTAACTCTACAGAAAAGTGGAGCCTGCAGCAATGTAGCAGGTTGCAGCTTGTATTCCCCCACCTGTATCCACGGGGATACACACCTACCCCTCCCACACCTACCCCAGCAGTGAAGACATTGCACAGAGTCCAGCTGTTGACTAATCTCAAACTATACAATCCCGTCTCCTGTCCTAAAAGCAGCCCCACCAGTGGAAGGAGACAAGGCTGGGGGTGGGGAACTGTCCAAGACAAATATTTCTGGCATTTTGGTTGCACTGTCATTAAGATGTTTGGAGCAATCAGGCCACATGGTACTTTAGTAACAGCTGGATTTCAATTCAAACCTCTTCTCCAACCTCTGACAACTCTGAGGGAGCTGCATGAAGGTCGAACACTGGAAAAATCTAAGGGCAGAGGGGAGACTCCCAAATGTGACCACAGCCACAGAGAGCCCAGCCTGCCCATTGTGATGTCCTCTTATCCCTGAGTGAGTACGAGAAGGATGCTGAAGCTTCCCACAGAGGGTTGAATGGAGCAGCCTGGTGTATCAAAGCCTTGGGAAGAAGGGGCCAAGGAAGGCTAATCCCAGCCGGTGTATCACTGATGGCAAGTAATCCAGTGCCACGTACCAGAGTGATCAGCACAGCCCAGGGAAAGTAGCACAGACATGACAGCACGTCTGCTATCCACTGAACACTGGTGACAGAATGGAATGTAATCTGCGTGTTTACGTTCAGAGATTAAAGACAAGGACCGGCTGCAACAGGATGCGCTGTCCTGCGGTGCGGAACGGGAAAGGATGCTTACATAAAATGGCCTGGCATCAGTGCACAGGGGGTACAAGTGGACTCGTTTTCTCCTGCAGGCAGCACAGAAAGGGATTACTGCTGGGGAGAGAGGGAGGCAGGAACAAGTTGAGAGAAATTAAGAGTCCAGATGTCTACTCTCTATATAGAGTTTCCAAGGGCTTTGGAAATAAAATAGAAGAAAAGCCATACTGTGCGACAAAGTCAGATATGTGTGCAAGGAATCCACATCTATTCAGGACTGAGGTTGTGTTATGTGACCTTGAGCAAAAGTAATCAGCTAGACCAAGTCTCCTCAGTCTTCTCCAGCACCCATGAACCTGAGAAGCAGATTTTGCAGAGCTAAAATTCACTCCCTCCCTTCCTGTGGGATGCAGCTGTCTAAATGTCTTGGTCTCTCTTAAGAGATCTTGGAGTATAGGGTGAGAGAACTGTGAGGGAAGTGGGAGCTGGCACAATCCCCTCATTCATAGATTTGGCAGCTACAGTCCATATTAACCTTGCTTCAGAAATCAGTGGCCATGGAATAATGCAACCCATTCTGGAACCTGAGTGCAAAAAAGGGCAAGCTTAGGTTGGCCACAATATAGTCAATCCAAGTGTAAATAGTATTTTAAATAGTATTCAAGCTTAATTAGGGCAGAGAGAAGGAATGCCAAAATGCTAGAGGCTGCCTTACCTTACCCCCAGGAGGAATACAATTCCTGACACTGGCAGACTAGAAGAAATAGTTTAGAAGCCCAGATGTTTTCCAAACACCAGGTGCAGCACTATTGATATCTTACCTAGACCACGATTGACCTTTTAGCTCCTTTTTGTGTCGTTTCTCATGGGAGGTACCAGTCATCTCTGCCATGATGAAAACAGAAAAGTTGCCATCTGTGTGTGGTTTATGAAATACGAGAAGAATATAAGAAACAAAAACAAGCGGCACTCTTGCTGTCACTTCCCTGCTCCCTTCCTGATGCCACTTTCTGTGTCCTTAAAGATGCTGGTGGTAAGCAGTGAGGTAGGAGCCCATAACAGGAAAATGTGACAGTTTCCTATTTTACTCACTGCCAGTTGACAGCAGGACAGAAAATCATCCCTAGCCAGTCAGCATAAGAAAGTTACTTTTTAAGTGATGTGCACTGCACAATATATGGAGACTGAGATCAATGGAGGACAATAGAAATCTAAACTGACAGTACACTAATAATTGTTGGCATTACCTAATCAGATGGGATTTTAAAGTTCACACTGTGAACATTGATATTTTCTGCGTGATGGGAAGACAGTTTGAACTGATTTTTTTTCTATTAATAAGTGTTTGAAAGGCTGCTAGAAGAAATTATTGCTGTAGTAATCAGAGCTCTCTGTGTGAAATCGCTTCATAGGCTTTGAGTATCATAAAGCAGGAGATAGTCTGTATTGAAAATAGTATAAGCCTTTACCTGGCTGCCTAATAACACTGTGAAAGTTACCTTTGCTTTAAATCACCTTTTCTTTCATTCACCAATATGCTGTTTTCATTATAATCTCTGGAAGACAGGCAAGACCCAGAGCAAGGCCACTGAAGAAATTTTGGGAGTTATCTGGAGAGGGGTTTCTGCCACCCTCCACTGACGGACAATAACTCTGCCCAACTGCCTGGCCCCTCCTGAGACTTCACCAGGCAGTGCTCTGCCAGGATGGAGCTACCCACATAGACTGTCCCGGGTCTGTGCCGAGGGGAACACGAACAAAGGATGCCAGCCCTGAGTGTGTCCAATAACACTGCTAGTTGCCACTGGCTGATCCAGCTGCAGCCCTGAGGGACCCTGCGTCAGCACTGGAGTGGGTGCAGTTCTGTTTGTTCAAGCAAACACTGTCACGTTTCTCTTCTCACCGTATCAGATTTAATGGCATCTTTGGGCTACACTGCACATCGGGTTAGACATTTCCCTGTGTTTGCAGAGGTGTTCAATGCATCAGCTAGGGGGTGTGGAAAAGCCCTGCTGGTTCTCACAAATATGAACATGTTGGTTCATAAAGATGAGAATGTTCTTAGAATCATAGAATCACAGAATCATTTAAGATCCCTTATGATCAAGTCCAACTCTTAAGCTAACACTACCAGCTCTGCTTCTTCAGCATGCACTGGCTGTGTAATTAGTGCACATAATTTAGCATCAGGTTGCTACACACAATTGCTTCTAGCACTTGCTTGGACTGGGGAAAAATGTTATTCCCATTTCCCAGAGTGGAGCTGAGACTACTACTGTAACTTGTACTGATGTTCAACAATGCTGTGCTAGCTACTGCATGTGAATTCCAAACCAACCTTCCTTTTGCCAAAGAATAATATTTATGACATAATATATCTACAATATTATGCAAGAAGGAATCTGGAAATGAGTGTTTGACACTCAGTCCATATCAGAATAGGTCTTCAGTCAAGAAAAAAGCAACTGTTAACACCTGATACTCCCTCCCAGCAGCCTGCTGCAGGGGTGAACAGATTCACCTCTGCTTTAAATCAAATCCTTTTGTTTTCTCCTTGTGTTCCCCACTCTCCTTTCTGCCTTTACATTATGATCAATAGAGTCTAAGCTTAGGGAATATTATCAGAGCCATGATTGCAGCCTCTAACATTATAATCCATAGGGTTACTGGGAGCATTAGAACATCCAGGATAAATTAATTCAGTGTAAGTAAAAGCTTTGAAGCTAGGAGCATCACTAGGCTTTTGAAGCTTAAGCCCTGTTTAGATTACTTGACTAAAGTAGGTCCAAAGCTTCACCAATCAATATATTTTGCTTAGGAGCAGTGTTGATACAGAAGCATATTTAATTGGATCTGCAGTACCCCGCCCAGAAGATGGCCCTTTAGAGCAAAACGAGATAAGGTGCATGGGGGGAGAGAGGCGGGAAATCCTGGCCATGTTTTTGTGCATGCCTGTGGAGATTGCTTGCAGCAGTTGTACAGAGTAGCCTGTGTAAAGGAAAGGCTGCAGGGAAATTACAAGAAAATTATAGGCTTGGAAAAGAAGTAACTGAATCTTTTATTAGTTTAAAATTGTAAAAAATGACCAAATGCAAATAGATGTACTTAAAGACATGCATTATTAAAGGGACAGCCCTGCTCTTCAGCCAATTTAAGTTTTGCTGCCAGCTTCAGTGGAACTGGGACTGATGGTCTGGTTACCTGGATGGCTCATCTCTGACAAGATTACCAGCATCATACCTGTGGACCAATACTGAAAAAAAAGACAGTTATTTGTACTAAAACTAAGAAAACTTTAACCTGACTATTAGATCATAGTTGGGAAATGCCAAAAATAAAGTAATCATCTCCTGAATTTTTTTCTCACCTGAGAATATGAATATGCAACAGGTACAATAGGTAATGGGGGAGAGCGCATGTTTAGTTTTGTTCCTTTTGCTTTGCCTCCAGAGTCAGTTATATCTGTTTGGTTATTCACACATAAAATTTCCTTCAGGTCAGGGCAGGTCAAAGTAAGGAGTCAAGCCAAATCAAAGAACACCCACAAGGTGTGTTCTTGTAGTAGAGGGAGGTGATTCTCCCCCTCTACTCCGCTTTTGTAAGGCCCTACCTGCAGTACTGTGTCCAGTTCTGGAGCCCTCAACAAAACAAAGACATGGACCTGTTAGAACGAGGCCAGAGGAGGCCACGAGGATGATCCAAGGGCTGGAGCACCTCTCCTAGGAGGACAGGCTGAGAGAGTTGGGGCTGTTCAGCCTGGAGAAGGGAAGGCTCCAGGGAGACCTTCTAGCGGCCTTCCATTACCTGAAGGGCCTACAAGAAAGCTGGGGAGGGACCTTTTACAAAGACAGGCAGTGATAGAACAAGTGGCTTTAAGCTGGAAGAGGGTAGTTTTAGATTAGACATTAGGAATAAATTTACTGTGAGGGTGGTCAGACACTGGAACAGGTTGCCCAGAGAAGCTGTGGATGCCCCCTCCCTGGAAGTGCTCAAGGCCAGGTTGGATGAGGCTTTGAGCAACCTGGTCTAGTGGAAGGTGTCCCTGCTGATGGCAGGGGGGTTGGAACTAGATGATCTTTAAGGGCAGGGGGATTGGGCTAGATGAACTTTCGAGGTCCCTTCTAATCCCCAGCATTTTGTGATTCTGTGATTCTGTCCCTTCCAACCCAAACCAGTCTATGATTTGATAAGTGCTTTCCTTTCTTCAGCAAAGTGAATAATTGTTTTCTGCCAGTAGAGTACAGGTGAATTTAGTGGTGCTGTTGGCAGAAATGTGAACAGCGCTCTGGTTAAGGGCTGCTGAAGCCTTAGTTACATTGGGAACAGTTTGGCAAGAAGTGCGTGCCATCCTAGGTGCAGCAGACAACAGAGCTTGCCCTCCCTCAGATGCACAGCAGCTCTGCACTGTGCGGACAGGAGGTGGCCTCCAGCAATGACCTGGGCTGTGCATGCATGAGGTACACCATCAGGGTTAACCATGGCTTCGAAACCAGCACTGGAGATCAGAAACAAAACTGTCATTTGTATCTCAATGGAAAACATAATCCATTTAGGTTTCTAATTGGACTTGATTAGACATTTAGACAACTTTTTTTCAGTAGCAATTTAAATGAATTAGTTATATTTTCCAGCCTACTGAATAGACTAGATGAGCAAATGGTGTGCTAGCTTCATGGCACAGTGTGCCCTATCTGCAGTGCCTGAGCCCTGTAGCTTTCTAAGGAGCACCATGAGGCCTGACTCCACCTCGGTGCCAACAAGCCATGAAGGCAAACTGCTCCCTAGGAGACAGGGACTTCTCCAGCCAGGGCCTGGCCCCACAGTGCCTGAGCAAGGTGAGTGGGCAGATCTGGAGACAGCAGTCA
Organism: Caprimulgus europaeus; assembly: GCA_907165065.1. The sequence continues at coordinate 19,493,341 of OU015532.1, read as the reverse complement.
GGTTCAACCAAGAATCCAGATTTCATCAGGCAACTTTGTGCTTATGAGGCAGCTCCGAAATCAAGCTGAGAAGTCAATCAGCTGGTCAGAGTCAGGTTCAGTGATGGCAACCAGGGTTGGGTAAAGGCCAGCAACTGCTGGGCATGTCCACAGTGACAAGGAAGGTCTGCAGTTAAGCTGAGAGCTCAGGCTGCTGGACAAGGTCTGGATCAACAGGGGCCATGGCCAGGCAGAAGCATGGCTCTGGCTGAGCTGGAGACTGGTACTCCTACAGCACAGCTCTGGCAAAGACCAGCAGCCCAGTGCTGAGCTGGAATGGAGCTCCTGGCTCCATGAACAGGGGTGTAGGTGGAGACCCCAGATGAGGCTGGCCAAGGCCATTAAGGTCTGTTAGTGCCCTGATTAAATCTGACTGTGCAAGACAAACATTTGCTTTTTCATTTTAGCAAGAACCTCAGTTTGGAACTGCTGTTTGCTTATGTCATGATAGTAAACACTTCACATCCAGGAGGCTCACAAAGAGAATGAAACAAGCATGATAGGATACTTTTATGTCTAAAAAGGATTTTGCTCTGGAGCATCCACCCCTGCACTGAAAACTTTGAGTGATGACCTGTCCCCTGGGTAGTTCATTTGGCACCAACCACCTTGTGTACCTGCACCCAGGGGTCCCACCAACCAGTCTCCTGTCCTCCCCACAGCTTGAGTGGGGTCAGCTCTGGCAGGCTCAAGATTTTCCTCACCGGTCAGCAATGGAAAACAGTTTGCATGTTGCACCATATCCCCACATGCCTCTCTGGATGTGGAACTAACTTCTACGTTCAGACCCTTGGGTAAGTGTGAGCCCCAGTACAAATACAGGTCTCTGTCGCCAGAGGTGACTAAAACCCAGACAGGAGGTAGTGTGCATTTAGAGGCAATGAATCCACACAGTATTTGCCTCCATGACAGCCAGAGACTGAGACAAAAAGTTTGCATTTTGAAAGTTCAAATCCAAAGATAGGCAGTGAGACATCTTGGGTAATGTTGGGATTGGGACTGAGATCTTTTCCATGAGTTCATACATCAGCAAAAGACTGAGCAGATGAAACCCAGAAAATCTGATAGGAATCACTGGTAAGCAGGTGCAAACAGTGTTACAAGATTCACTGGTAAGGAAATGCGAACAAAACATCCTGGCCCAGATGAAAATATTGTCAGGGCAGGATCCTCTCAGCTGATTGTCCCTTCCTGTGGAAGCACCTTGGCATCCCCACTCACACCACAGCTCCAGGCTCTGTCCATCTCCCCACCTGGGTGTGGGCTGAGCCCTCACTCCAGAATCCCAGCCCTGACTCCCATGAAAAATTTGTCTTGGTGACATACCCCTTCCCTTTGGATGTCCCTTTGAAGCCTGAGTTGTAGCAAGGCTCCAGGCTTTTTCTCCCTCCTAACCTTAACATAAGGAGTGGGCTAAGTCTCATCCAGCAAACCCTGACCATGCCCCAGTGATAAACTTCTGAGGGGCTAATCCTTCTGGCAGCCCACCCCTTCCTTGGGCAGCCACTTTCAAGCTTCTCATTTTGTCTCAAAATCTGTATCTTATAGTAACATGTCTTCTTTAAAATGAAATATGTTTGTCTTTTTATTTTTATATGCATCAGACAGTTGTCCTCATAGCAAGCTCTTATGTATTTTAGTGGCATTTATAGTCTGCATGAATAAACAACTGGAGGCACTTGAAGGGATACAAGCTTTGCCTGCCTTTGAGCAGATGATCTTTTCTTCTGCTCCTGAACCAGAAATGATTGCAATTCTACCTTGCAAACACAGCCAGGCACAAGTTATTACTTGGCTGTTTCAAGATGAATTGCTTAAAAAAAAATTGAAATCTCCCAACCCTTGGAAATAATTAATCCTTTTTTTTTTTTTTTGCCACTGCTACTTAACCCTAAAACAGGTCACCCAGTGTAGGCTTCGAAGCCCAGCTACTCATGGCTACTGGGCCATGCCCAGTCCTTACTTCTTCAGCAGCGACTTGTCCTACAGACCAGGGTCCCCATGTGCTCCCTCCAGCCGCTGTGAACACCACTGTCGATGGAGATTATATTACCAGTGTGATGGAGGTGACTGATTTGCTTCCAGTTAGATACATTGTCACAGACTATTAATTTTACTGCAGCTTCATTTGAAGGGAGTGGTAAAGCAGCAGGGCAAGCAAACAGCAACCGTCTGTGTGGGAGCACGAAATGCCCAAGCAATTAGGCTTCTTGTTCACTGAATTTAAGCAGTCTCCTGTTTTCACATTTGTTTACACTCCAGCTTACTAAAGCAAACACAATGCCTGTGTAAGGTGAGACCAGTCTAAGAGGTCAGACCCTAGGTTAAGTCAGAGGGCTTTGCAAATAGCTGTAAAAACAGAGATAAGAAAAAAAACCCCAAAAGTACTTAGTACCCAGATTTCATGTTTGAGGCAGCCAGCCTGCCACCACGCAGGGTATGGTTCAGTTGGCTGAAATGAAGTAAAACAGGATAGTGAGTAAGAAGAAAGGTGCATGGAGACGTGACTTTTTAGTAGCATAGACGTATCCTGACATGGTACCTGGGAACTGGTTGATGATTCTCTTCCAAGTCATTTAACAAGTGGAATAATTTCAAGGCTGTGATTTTGTTCTCACTCACATCAGCATTCATCAGCCTCCATCCAGCCCACTGGATATATTGGCATTCAGCCTAACTGAGGTTCCAGAAAGCCCTCCAGGCAGTTTTTTAATGTCATTTAACTTTGGTAGCTGGGTGAGGAAGTCTCAGGAGGCAGCTGGGCCCCAGATAGCCAGGAGCAGCCACAGTGCTCAGCTGGTGGCACGGGTGGCACAGAACAGGCAGCTACAATGCTTTGGAGTAGGCAAAATGCTTTAAAAAGTGGTGAGGGAGTAGTCCCTCAGAAACAAAAGGCTCAGCAAAGACAAAGCCACGTTGGCTTCCTACATCAGATGCCAAGCACTCACTTCTGACAGGGCTTCTCCCCCAGTCCTTTCCCTATGGCTCCTGGATCCTCAGGCAGCACCAGGACTCTTCCATGCTATCATCTTCTCCCCCTCTGCAGCCAGTGGGAGCTTTCCTTTCCCTTTCCCCCACCTTGCTGGCAAAGCTCAGCAGTTCAAAATGGCTGACTGAACGCTGTGTGCAGCCCTTTAGACAACATTCCCCAAATCCTTTTTCTTTTTGCATGGTAGATCACCGGCGAGATCTCGCTGTGGGCATGGCTCCTCCCCGCTGCTGCGCCAGGAGGAGACAGCAAACGGTGGCCACCAGGAACAGAGTCGAGTCTCTCCTCCTGATTGATGATCTGCTTCTGACAACACTGTAATACGCAAAGCCAGTTGTATTTGATTGCACCCCAGGTAGCGTGGCTTCTGTAACCGAGACGCTGAATGAACTAGGTTGGAATAAGTGAGTGTATTAATTAGTATGCTGATAGCAGAATAAAACTATTTTTAAAATCACTGAACAGCACTGCTCTTTACTATGATTGCAGAGATTATGTAAGATGATGATTAAAATCAGGTCCCTGCATCACAGGGACCGATCTGTGTTTTAGAGATATGAAAACAAAGCTGCAAAGGAATTAAAGGAGACTCTATTATTTTAAAAGGCTCTCTGCCTGTCCTCATTAAGAGCAAAGCAGCCATGTCATCGACCTCTTTGTTGTCGTTCTAACTCATCCTACTTTTTCTATTATATTTTGCCAATAAGCCATTTGTATTTTAAAACTGGGTGTGCATGTATGGAAATGTCAGCTCAGGAGGAATCTGCTGCATCATCCCACAATATGCAGCAGAGTTACAGGGTGTCCCTAATGCACTGCTTCTCACTCCTAAGGTGCATCTAGCAAAATGTTTTCCTCCTATTTGTTGATGTACTACCATTCATTTTAAAAAGCAGGAGAAGAAAAATGTTGGCACTATCTTTGTGTGTTGTCTAACTGATTGAAAACAGACAGATAAGGAGAAGTTATATCTCAGCAGCAGGAAGAGACTACATTTCAGGATCAAGCTACCAAAAAACATGCTGTTGTTTTCAATGACAGTTATTTGAGAAAAGACTCTAGAAATTGATTGTCATTAAAGACCTGGAGAGAACATCACTTATGATGATAAGCAGAGATTTTAAAATTTTGTGTTTACAGTCTCCTGCACTGTAACGCTCAGATTGCTATATATACACAATCATTATTTGATTTCTTACACCATGGTAAATAGCAGCACTGCTGATCAAATATAAAGTGGCAACCAATCCTAACACAAATAGAAATATAAACAAAACCTGCAGATTTATAGGCAATCAAAATTATGTCAAACAGGGTAAGATTAAAAGGAGAGTGTGTGTTTGTTATTAATTCTGACAGATGTTTGCCATAGTGTGTTTTCCATGGAGTTTCTCACCATTGTTAATCATCTGTATTTTACGATGAAGTTTAAAAACTCTTTAATTATCTCATGTGGACTGAACGTCCCCAGTCAACTTTTAACTGTATTAAAGCTGAAGATTTATTTCTTTATAATATTTCTTCAAGAAGCAGACGTCACAGAAACCATTGTTATTTTATTCCCTGGCATAATTCAGGATCTGGAATACTTAGAACAAAGCCTTTTGTCTTTATTTACATTTTCTTCTTTCTTTCTAGGCAACTCCACCAGTGTGCATACACCAGCAGAAGGGTCAAATGCTGCCTCTTTCCAGGGGAGGCCGCAGTAGCAGCTGCTGTGTCAGGAAAGGGGATTCACACGGAAGCCGTACATGTTTGGGCATTTTCTGCGTACCCATTTTGTGCCAGACACCCATGAGGTCCCCGCTCCTGCCAGCAAGCCAGGTGAGCCTGGGGACCCATGGCTTCCCTCAAGTGCCCTGACCAGGTGAAGTCTGTCTTGCTTGTTCATTTGGGTCCCCAAAGCCTCACACCTTTGGCCACGCAGCTGCTGAACTTCAGTGAGGAGACTGCAGGGGCAGCCGGGGACGCGGGGTGGCTCCGCAGCCTCAGCAGGAAGCACCCTGTCTGTGCTACCGGGGCTCTTCGGACTTCCGCAGCCAAAATCAGCCATGTAAAGGCTCACAGTCCTACACATGCCCTGTGTTACACACTTACACAACCACACCTATCTCTGCATGGTGAGCAGGGGCAGGCGCCCGGCCATCACACCTGACCTGGGGACTCCCAAAGGGGAGATACGCCAGGGGCTGGGAGCACAGAGGCAGCCGCCCCCGGGGGGAGTTGCTGGCCTTGAGGGTGGGTTGGTGCTCTCCCCCTGCCCCATCCCACCCCACGGGCTCCATCCCACAGCACAGCCATGGCGCCTGCGCCCTGGGTTTCTCAGGGCCGAGTGGGCTGAGCGGCCACGGCTGAGGTGCTGCGGGACTGAGGTGCTGCAGCGGCCAGGAGGGACCAGATTTTGGCGTGCGGCAGCAGCACCATGTGGGAGCTGGCCAGGAGCCACCTGGACTGGTCACAGCCGGCTCTGGCCAGCTGAGGCCTGAGGAATGCGCTGGTCGCCACTGCTGCGGGCAGTCAGAGGAGAAAGGGGCACTCCTCCTCAGGTGTATTTCATAAAGGGCTGCTCAAGGTCAAAAGGGGTCTGTGCAGCCTGGGTGACTGCAGCCAATGGGCCATCCATGCTGGAGCAGGAGCACCCCTGGAGAAAGAGCAGCAGAGGAACCAAGTATGCCCGAAGCAGCAGGACAACCAGCAAGCACCTAAGGGCAGCAGGAAGAATCGGTACATAAATCAGTTTGGCTGCTCACGCTGCCCAATGCCTTGCTAGAGGCATTTTGACAAACTGAGCATAACCTGTGGTGGAATTAAGGGTGTGAGGCTAGGGAGGAGGTGGGACAGGTGTTTATATAAGTGGTTGCTTGTTTGTGTCTTTTCTAAATAGCCAAATGAGTGATCAGAAGTCTGTGTTAATTGGCAATGAAGTAAAACTCAGAACTTGAGACTGTTTTGCCCATGATAGGCAAATTGCAAGGTTGTACAAAAAGCCTGGAGCACAACTATCCTAATTACTGGGCCTGATCTGAAGGCCCTAGTGTAATGCCCTATGGTGAAACAAGCCCAAGACCAGTCTCTTGCAAGCTTGCTGGCTTGCATATTGTGGTGGTTTAACCACAGTAGGACCATGTGGTCCTGCACTCACTCCCCCCACCCTGTGAGGTGGGATGGGAATCACAACAAAGGGGCCATGGGATTATGATGAGGACAGGGAGGGCTCACTCACCAGTTATGGTCACGGGAAAACCAGACTCAACTTGGGGAAGAAAAATCAATTTAATTCATTGCAAATCATCTGAGTAGTGCAGTGAGACATAACAACCACATCTTACAACACCTTCCCCCACCCCTCCCTTCTTCCCGGGCTCAAATCACTTTGCTCCCCATTTCTCTACCTTCCCCCCACAGCAGCACAGGGGACAGGGAATGGGGGTTCAGTCAGTTCACCTCTGCTGCTCTTCCCAGCATGAAAGTCCAGGAACAAGATGTTCCAAAGCAAGCTTCCCATGGAGTCACAGACGTCTTCGGGCTCAGCTCCCAGCTCCAGCATGGGGACATCCATGGGCTACAGACAGGCCTCCGGTCCAGCACATCTCCGTACCCCTTGGCTCTGGGGGTCCACCCCCACTCTGGCAGTGAGCATCTCTTGGGATCTCAATTCAGTCTGAGGCTCTCTGTCCTCCCCCTCTTGCTCCCTTCTCCTGGCAATGCAACTCTCTCTTTGTTCAGGCTGATGGTTGTCTTTTGTTCAGGTCAATGGCCTCTCCTCCAGGTTCTCTCCACCTTCTTCTTTTCAGGACAGTCCTTCCCCTCACAAATATGGATTCACAGAGGTGTTTCTCTAGTGCTCATTGGCCCAGCCTGGGCTGGGGGGTCTCTGCCTTGGAGCCAGGGGAGCTTTTGCAAAGCGTCTCACAAGGTGGCCCCTTCCCCCACTACCAAAAACACTCCCCTCTCCCTGTCCCCCATCCCCCCAGTCCAGCACATATATAAAAGCTAAAACATCTGTGGAGTCTGTGGGTCTCCCTGCTCCTGTACACATGTCACTATAGATCCATACAGACTGGTCTGCGTGATAGTTGCTTACCTGGCAGCAGATGGGAGGGGAGATCCATTAGAGAAAGACAGTCCAGAGCATAGTTAAGTGTTTTTTCCTTCCCACCAGTCTCCTCTCATCTCATCTCCTTGGCTGATTTTTTTTTCTCCCCTCTTTGTTCCCTTGCAGTGGCAGCAGACAGTGAGGACAAGTTACAAACTGAAAATTTCTCAGGCAATACATTGAAATATCAGGGCTGGGCATTTTTATGCTCTTTTGTGTGTCACTTAGACATTTGTTTCTTCTACCCCACTCCCTCCAGGACTTGTTTACATCTACCTTGTCCCTCAGATCCCTACTGTGGTGGTGGCCAATACCAATTGCTCAGGATGGCATTGAGACAAGTGAGGAGGACACTTCTATAGCTCTGGGTCAGCTGGAGTTCCAGCTTCGGCAGCCATCTCATCACACAGCCAAGAAACCACCCGCCCCTGCTTCAGTAAGGTCTCAAACCAGGTGCAAGAAAGAATTTAGTTCGACAGAAGAACAAGGGGCCTTTTTTTTTCTCAATCCTTTAAAAAGTTTAATCTATAGATACATAAGGCTGTTCACAGAACACTTTTGAACCACAATGTTTGGGGAATAGTTTTATTTACAAGATTTTACTATTCAGTTTAATTTTAATTGGAGAAAGCTATGAGGCAACTACAATGTTTTTATACCCTCTATTTCTCACTCTCTGAAGAGATAACTGTTGCACTGTTTTCTTCAACTCTAGACTTGGGTTGGATTGCTGGATCTCCACAGAGAGGCTAGTTTTTAGCACTGGTGAACAAAGAGCATTACTGATTTCTGCAGCAGCCCAAGGTGACCAGGGAGGTTCCAAGTATTTGAAGAGCAGGACACTTCCTAGGGTGGCTTAACCTGAATGGCTTGGGGGGTGGGATCCAAAGTAGCAATGCTGAAGCCCTTGCAGTAGGCTGGGGAATGGGACAGGCCAGCTGTCAGAGTGACAAGTCTGCCTTAGCTGCCTCCCATGACTGGAGCCAGAGGGTCTGTCACCCCAAGGGCGTGCATGACTACAGGGGGTCCTCTTGCACCTCCTTGGGGATACATGGATGCTCTACTTCCTTCTCCTCTCTTAAATGTTTGCACACAAAAGCACACAGCGTGGGGAATAAACAGGGAGAACTAGAGACCTGTGTGCGGTCGCAGCACCATGACCTCATTGTGATCATGGAGACATGGTGGGACAGCTTGTATGATTGGAATGCTGTCATGGATGGGTATGGCCTCTTTAGGAAAGACAGGCCAGGAAAGTGGGGTGGTGGGGTTGCCCTTTGTGTGAGGGAGCAACTAGAATGTATCCAGCTCCACCTACAGATGGATGGTGAACGAGTGGAGAGCTTATGGGGGAAAATTAAGGGGCGTGCTAAAGTAGGGGACACTGTTGTGGGTGTTTACTACAGGCCACCTGATCAGGATGAGGAGGTGGATGAGGCCTTCTACAGGCAGCTGAGAGTAGCCTCAAGATCTCAGGCCCTGGTCCTTATGGGGGACTTCAATCACGCTGATATTTGTTGGAAAAGCAACACGGCCAGGCACACGCAGTCCAAGAGGTTCCTGCAATGCTTCAGAGGATAACTTCCTGCTGCAGGTGGTGGAAGTGCTGACAAGGAGAGGTGTGCTTCTGGACCAGTTCTTACTAACAAGGAAGGGCTGGTTGGGGATGTGAAGGTTGGGGGCAGCCTGGGTTGTAGCGACCATGAGATGGTGGAGTTCAAGATCTCATGTGGAAGATGCAAGTCAATAAGTAGGGTTGCAACCCTGGACTTTAGGAGAGCCAGCTTCGACCTCTTCAAGGACCTAATTGGGAGTATCTCATGGACTAGAATGTTGGAAGGTAGGGGGGCCCAAGAGAGTTGGTTAACACTCAAGCACCACTTCCTCCAAGCCCAAGACCAGTGCATCCTTAGGAAAAGCAATCAGGTAAGAGTGTCAGGAAACCCATGTGGATGAGCAAGGAGCTCATGGAAAAACACAAAGAGAAGAGGAACGTCTAGCAAATGTGGAAAAAGGGTCTAGCCACCTGGGAGGAATACAGGAATGTGGTCAGGGCCTGCAGGGATGCAACCAGGAGAGCTAAGGCTGACTTGGAGCTGAATCTGGCAAAGGAGGTTAAAGACAACAAAAAAGGTTTTTTTCAAGCACATCAATAACAAAAGGCAGACCAGGGAAAATGTGGGCCCGCTGCTGAATGAGGCGGGTGCCCTGGTAACAGGAGACATTGAGAAGGCAGAGATACTGAACGCCTTCTTTGCTTCAGTCTTTAGAGCTAAAAGTGCCCCTCAAGAACCCCAGATGTTAGAGGGAAGAGAGAGAGTCTGGAGGGAGAAAGGCTGCCCCTTGGTTGAGGAAGAACTGGTCAGAGATAGCCTAAACATAATCAATGCACACAAATCCATGGGCCCCGATGGGATGCACCCACGAGTGCTGAAGTAGCTGGCAGACTTGATTGCTAAACCGCTCTCTATCACTTTGAAAGGTCCTAAACAACAGGAGAGGTGCCTGCAGACTGGAGGATAGCCAATGTCACTCCAGCCTTCAAAAATGGCAAGAAGGAGGATCTGGGCAACTACAGGCAAGTCAGCTTCACCTCCACTCCTGGGAAGGTGATGGAACAGCTCATTCTTGATGCCATCTCTAAGCAATTGGAAGAAAATAAGGTTACCAGGAGTAGTCAACATGATTTCACTAAGGGGAAATCATGCTTGACCAATCTGGTAGCCTTCTCTGATGTCATCACCAGCTGGGTAGATGAGGGGAAAGCAGTGATGTTATCTACCTTGATTTCTGCAAGGCTTTTGATACTGTTCTCCACAGCATCCTTGTAGCAAAGCTCAGAAGGTATGGGATTGATAAGTGGATGGTGAGGTGGATTGAGAACTGGCTGCCTAGCAGAGCTCAGAAGGTTGTGATCAGTGGCGCAGAATCCAGTTGGAGGCCTGTAACTGACGGTGTTCCCCAGGGGTCGGTGCTGGGTGCGGTCTTTTTTAACATCTTCATCAATGACCCGGATGTAGGGATAGAGTCCGCCCTCAGCAAGTTGGCTGATGGTATGAAGTTGGGAGGAGTGGCTGACACATCAGAAGGTTGTGCTGCCATTCAGCAAGACCTGGACATGCTGGAGAGTTGGGCAGGAAGGAACCTGATGAGGTTCAACAAGAGCAAGTGCAGAGTCCTTCACCTGGGGAGGAATAACTGCATGCACCAGTACAGGTGAGGGGCTGACCTGCTGGAGAGGTGCTCTGTGGAAAAGGACCTGAGTGTGCTGGTGGACAGCAGGCTGGCCATGAGCCAGCAGTGTGCCCTTGTGGCCAGGAAGGCAAACAGTGTCCTGGGGTGCATTAAGAAGAGAGTGGCCAGCAAGTCAAGGGAAGTTCTTCTCCCCCTCTACTCTGCCCTGGTGAGGCCACATCTGGAGTACTGCATCCAGTTCTGGGCTCCCCAATTCAAGAGGGACAGGGAAAATGTTCAGCGGAGGCCACAAAGATGATGAGGGGCCTGGAGCATCTGCCTTATGAGGAGAGGCTGAGAGAGCTGGGACTCTTCAGCCTGGAGAAGACTGAGAGAGGGGATCTTGACAATGTCTATAAATACCTGAAGTGCGGGGGCCAAATGGATGGGACCGGGCTCTTTTCGGTGGTGCCCAGTGACAGGACAAGGGGCAATGGGTAAAAACTGGAACACAAGAGGTTCCACTTAAACATGAAGAAAAACTTCTTTACTGTGATAGTGCCAGAGCACTGGGACAGGCTGCCCAGAGAGGTTGTGGAGTTTCCATCTCTGGAGATGTTCAAAACCCACCTGGACGCTTTCCTGTGCAACCTGCTGTAGGGAACCTGCTTTGGGCAGGGGGTTGGACGAGATGATCTCCTGAAGTCCCTTCCAACCCCCACCATTCTGTGATTCTGGCTATAGATTGAATAAATTTAGGCAACTAGATTTGAAGCTCTTGGCTCTACAGGATTTCTTCCTGCAAAAAGTCCCCTCAGGCTGTGAGGTAAAAGAGTAACAGGGTAAAAGAATTAAGAGTTCTGGTGCTGCAGAAACCAGAATAAAGTCTGGGGAGGGCTGGTGCAAAGATCAGACAGTAATGTTTTTGAGGGTGTTATATATACACCATTAGACATGTATTATTACTGAATCTCTCCTGATTGTTGCCAATTTAAAAAGGATGCAATTCCCAGTGAAATCAGCTTTGTTTCCAGGCTGCAAAACTGATGAGAAAGGAAGATCAGGCCCTAACTTAACAGCAGTTTAGTACGGCTAGCCATTTGCACATGAAAGCAAATTAACCTGAGCTGGTATCTCCTGCAGTGGAGATACAAGTAACATCCCACGGGGGCTGGAACTACTTAGTAATGAAGGAAATAATTTGCAAAATGTCACTGTTGTTCCTCCTTAATATCTGGGCATATCCGGAAGCCAATATTCACACAACTACAATTGTTCAATTGATGCAACTCAGTAATTTTTATTGCAACTGGAAGACAATACATCACAGAAACTTTATGGTAGGTTTTGGGAAAGTGTTATTTACAATAATAATTGATGAAATAGTTTGTCTTTGGCAATATGATTACACATCAAGAAAATGTAAAATGCAAGTATGCCTCTAAATCAACATTTTCATATTTCCTAAAGATCAGCTGATTGCACTTGCCTTCGGACTGCTCATTTAGGTAAACACAAATACAACTTAACATCACTGTTCATTCCCCAGCACAGTTCGTATTTTAATATTGATGAAATTGGCAGTTTCAGACGCCAAGGACAGGAAAAAAAAATTGGCTTATCACTGTACTAAATTAACTTATTGGCCAGTTAAGGTCCTGTGACCCTTAAGCATTGATACTAAATCTCTTGGTCTTTTGATTGCTTTATCACTTTTTTCTGTAAAACAAAATATTTCAGAAATTACAGATCAGAGTATAAAAAAAATGTACAAGTCCATAATGCTTTTCATACACACACAAATCATTCCCCCCAACATTTTACATCATGGCAGTTTTAAGTAGTGAGTGTGAATGATGCAGGCATGGAACTGGTTATCAAATACAGGTATGACTTTCAATTGTTGTCCCACACACATACACAGGAAATGTACAATGCTCTAGCAACTTAAAAATGTACTCAAGTTCAATGTCATCTGAACGAAAAAACACAGTCTTGGGATTTCAGGCCAGAGTAAACAAATGAAAAAGATTCCCATTTCTAGATGATCAGCCACCCCAGAATCCAGCACATAATTTAGCATCCAGTAAAATCCCTTCTAACACTGAGGGCTAGCACTAGTTATCATTTATCCCTTAAACCCTCAGATTATGAGCTCTTGTAACTGCTGGCCTGATCCAAAGCCCAATGAAATCAACTGAAAATAAAAAAGCGAAACAAAACCTCCTTCCATTGACTGTGAAAGGATGTTACATCAGGTTGATTTCCCCCTCTTTGCTAAAGGAAATGTGATACAGTAGAAAAACCATTATATAGCCTCAGATAAATATACCTTGTTTCAATGCTAAAACAAAACAAACCCCAAACCAGGAAAGGCTACTTATTAGAAGAACTCAAAAGTGACCTTCAAATAGTTTCTGGTTTTAAATGTACACCAGCAAAATACAGCACCATAGACACATTAGGTTGAGACTTTTTGTTTTTTTTGGTCAGTGAAGCTAGTACTTGTTTGCTGAACTGTGGAAGAATTATAAGGTCATGTACATGATCAAAGATAAAGCAACCCAGCTGACAAGTCTCTGCTCAATTCAAGAATAACCAGTACTAAAAATAAAAATGCAAAAATAAAAATCCCTAATAAACCACCATCAATTAATACTTTCTAAATAAAAGGGGATTAACAGATGAATTCACAAATGTATGCAGATTTATACAGAACACCGAATGTTGTGTGTAAATCCTTATAAACTCCAGCTCAAAACAGAAACACACAAAATGTATAGTTTGACTTACACATCTCATTTCAAAGGAAAAGAGACATCATTACAACTTGGTAACTGTGCTAACTGCAATATAAACCAAACAGAAATTCCAAGTTTGGCAGATAACTAAGAAGAGGGTTATCACTTAGGTTATATAGCAAAGTGTTGATGTATATTACATAGAGTAGTATAAATAATAAAAAAGTATTATTTAAATTAGATCACAGTGCTGCATTATGTGCATAACAGTGTTTGATATATTACTGGAGGGCTGTGAAGAACACTACTAAAACTTAACTGGTCAGACAGTCAACACTGATACTCTGTTACAATCAGGAGGATGTATGGTTCAAATGCTCTTTTGGTGGCAAAGTCAAGAAAACGTTTCAAAGTATTTCCTATAAAATATGCCAGTGAGCTGTTCAGGCAGTAGTGACACACCTGAAGGAGCTGGGTTTGCATTCTCCATGAAGTGAAGTAAATTGCACTGCATCTGAAATTGGAAATGCCTTCTCTCAATAGTTTTATTCTGATCCTGGAGCACAGGACAGTAATGTTTTCAAAAATGCCTAGGGCCAGATTCAAGGAAAAATGGTAATAATAGTGAAACAGTAAAGATTCCCAGGAGTGCTTGGGTGTCTCTAGCTCTGCTGCCTGCAAAGATCAGACATCCTGAGGTTCCAGAAAACCTCAGATTGCGCCTATCTACACCTTTAGATGACTTGGGAGCCACAATCTCAGTGAACATCAATTGTGGCTACCAAGAAAATGGAACAAAGTGTTGTTTTGGTTATTTTATCCCTGGTGCCATTTGGGGTACAGTTTAGAATTTCATTCTCTGATAAGGTGTGTTGATGTAACTCTACCTCACTCCCGTGAAGAATGCAGCCCCCAGAATTTCTCTGTATCGTTTCCAAAGGTAGATGGTAATTCAGTTGAACACTGGAAGCCAATGCACCTCCTTTGAGATTCCCTTCTCCCATTAAGGCAAGAGAGGAGCCAGAATATGGACCTCAACTGAATTGCCATAGAGAAGATGTCGCAGGACAGTTCTCTAGTCCTACGTGGCACACCTCCTCGCTCCCACCTCAGGCTTTTGAGCTGTAAAACCCTGTGATCTTGGTAGAACTACTGCTGTTTTTGCCAGGAGAAGATCAGAATCAGACTGCTTTCAGAAACAGCTGTAGAGTAATACATTAAAGCTGTTCAAGACCTGCACTTGAATTTTTAAATGCAGGCAAAATCTGCATCCAAGTGCAGTAGGGCACCCAATTGCCTGCAGAACGCGAGCATGACTGGCAGATTTCACCTCCCTGCAATGCCAGTGGAATCTGCTTGTGCCATTAGCTCTGGCCTACAAGAGCTTCTTGCTGCAAAAGGCATATTCCAAAGGAACCCACCATGAAGTCCAGCAACCCTTACAATTCAGGCCTATGTGAAACTTGCCACTGAATGCTTGCTGACCTACTGGGATTCCCCTAGCCCCGACCTGTCTTGGAGAAACGCTAATTTGGCAATACTGATACAGCAAGGAAAATGGAAAGTTAGAGATTCAACAACTTCTCACCCCAAAATGGCTCAGTAAGGAAAGCAAACAAGCAAAACCAAACTACCTCACGTCTGGCGAGTGAGAGAGTTCGTAATACAGTGCAATTACCACTCCATTTTGGCATGATTCAGTCAAAGTATAGACAACTGGATTGAAAAGCTGACATTGTATTTTTTTGGAAAACAAATCAGTCTCAATTTTTATTAAAAAAGAGAACTTCTCTGATGGAGTAGAACCAGTTCTGACAAAGCTGCCATTGTCAGCCACGCACAAAAATTATTTCAAAGTTGACTCCTAAATATTTTATACAAATCCAAATTATGTACTTCTCATCAACAGTCAGAGTAAGGGTCAATAAAGACAAGTTGTTTTTAAACTCCAGAAATAATCTGTTGATGGCATTAGCCCTCAGCCAAACTGCTGGTTCCTGAACCTAACTTTGCAAACTCCTACCAAATAGTATGTCCTTTGCAGATCAGAGTAGGAGCAACCAATTTTACATGAAAATAGATGCTTGCCAACATTTTAGGTTTACCAGCAAGTATATAAAGGAGCTGTTGAAGTCTTAGATATGTTACACATTTTATATATATATATATTTATATATATAAAGATAACCTGCCTCATTAGATATTTATGCAAAATGACTGTTTTCTAAGGTAGTACTAGTGGTAGTTATATATTTAGCCACCAAGAGTCCACATTAATGAATGGTACTTGTTGTTCAGCAGATACTGATTTCATTTGCACTGACACACTGCAATCAGTGAAGCTGCTCTGGAATCAGTGTCGTGACTGTGGACAGAATCTGCCCACTGGCACACAACCACATCGCTTACTCTGGAGACCAGAGATGGCTGAGCCATGGTTTGAGTGTATTTTATGCTACTAAACTTTGACTTTTCAATGTTGCCTTTTCCTAAATATTGACCCACTCCCCAGATGGTACAATTGTGCATTCATGAGCAAAGGTGGTGGCAAACTGATGCTGCAGTATTTTATATTTCAAATGGCTGTCTCCAAAATCCGTGAAAAGACAGAGGACCAAGTTTTCTTGTGCAGGGGTTGTGTGGTTCACTGCCTGCGGATTCTGGCTGCAGGGAGCATGGATGTGGGAAGAAGCAGATTATCCCAGTCCAGTCACACAAGGGAAAGGCTATGGCTCATTCATTTCTGTGCTACCTGACCAAGGGACTGGTCCCTCCTGCTTTCCCCAACTTTATTCTAAGGGCTGCAGGCAGCCAAGGAAAGTTAATGTCCAGGTACTCCTGGCTTAACTAACGCTGGGAACCAACCCTGCGTCCACTGGTGCCAGCAAACGGAGGGGAGCGCAGAACTGCTCCTTGCACCATCCTTGTTGCTCTCCTTATCTGCATAGCTGGCAGTTGTGCTGGGCTCTGGCAGCTGTCAGGCAGCTCCTGGATCCCAGGACACGCTGGGTGAGATGGGAGGAGAGGCACCATTTTGCTGTGTTGCCCCCACTGTGGCCCTGTTCTTTACAGGACAAAACACTTAGGGAGCATAGGAACAGGTCCAGACCAGCCTGCCCTCCAGTCCTTCCACTTCCTTAATGAACACACACCACAGGCATCTCCACATGCAATTTTTAGTTCACTCCACTGAGTGGGAAGTCAAACCCTTCTCTAACTCACTCTTCATAAACTAGACTCGTCTTGGTGAAATTGCTGCCTGAAACAATTGTTAGGGCTAAATACAAACCTATATTATTTTTAAGAAACAGACCATTTAGTTCTGTTAAGTGGTTGGTTCCTGGGATTTTCTTCTTGCCTACAAGACATTCTAAGTGTGGAACTTTTCATGCCAAATTCATGAACCCAGGTGAAAGAGACTGTCTTATTTATTTCCCTCTGCTGTAAGGATCTCCAATCGAATAGTCATCGCTACCAGGAGAGTCGCACTATACCTGAATCACACTCCCTATAACACTGGTTTTTCTCTGGACACCTCAGTAAGGCTCTTTACTAACTTCAATTTCTCATGGCAAATTAGCAAAGCTATTTTCTGGTCTACTTTTCCTGAAGCAAATCAGAGTTTTCGGCAATTAACCTCCCATTATTCTCTTGATTCTGTCATACACACTCACTACTAAATTTGCCCTCAGATTATTGCGTCATGTTACACATGTACAGACGAAGAAAGGACACACTTTTTTTCTTTTTTTTTTCTTTTTTTTTAAACAGAAGTAGGGAGAGGGGGCTGAATGTGCAGACAAGGCAGTATAATTCAACCATCCAAGCCCTACCAGAGCATGAAGATTTTATTTTTTAATATTGCAGAGTAAGTTTCCCAACAGTCAGTGTTTGTCCCTGAAGAAGGTTAAACCTTAAACACCTGCTTCAAAAAAACCCCAACAACAACAAAAAAGAACCAAAACAAAAACAAAACAAACAAAAAAATAAAACCCAAAAAAACAAACTCTAAGCCTAAGGGCTTAAAAATTAGAGGCATAGCCTTTTTCTCTATTTTCTATATTTATATGAAAATAATTCATGCTTCATGCTAAATACATTATTTACCTTACAAGAACTTTGTCATCTTTGAATAAAAAAAAAATGTTTGCTTTTTGTATTCCCCCCTCCCAAAAGGAATCCATGCAATGTGGATCAAATTTCTTCTGCTGGCTACGCTGGCTGAATCTGGACATCTGTTGTCGTTTTTGCACAGATGAATCCTGACTGACGGTAACTGCACACTCATTTCTGAGGGCAGTGTAGGAGCTCTTTTGTTGAAGTTCTGAATTTTACTGTTCACCAATATGCTTTCCTTCTCTTTTTAAATACACAATACTACTACTGGCAGGTTTTGTAGCTTTGTTTCCCCAGTTAGATCAAGGATTTGATCCACAGAAAAAGATTCTGATGTATTTCCTTCCTTCCTATCTACTGTAATTTCTTAGACTTGATTGCTTTTCACTCAGGCAGTTGAGAAGACAGAGCTTGTTTTTCCCTATTACTATTATTTTTTGCACGCAGTGCCAGTCTTCGGGCTTATGGCTTTTTGAACATTCTTTCCATATAGAAGACAGAATTCAATGCTTAACGATGCTACTAACAGTGCACCCCCCTCCCACTTCTTCTCATTATTCCACTGAAACCCATTGCATACGTAATTCAGATTTCCCCGAACTGAAAAGTTGTCAGTCTTCACGTTACGAGCCACATATAGTACGAGAAGCACTACAGGTGCATTATGGTTTGCGCAGTTGCCACCAGTGGCTGTCCAAAGACTCCTATGGCACAGCGTATCCAAGTGCCACTAGATGGTTCTTGGCTGGGTGTTGAGAAGTGCCTCCTCTTTCCCTCAAATCTCTTTATTCACATTCACTTCTAACCCAATTGTAAGGCCATTAAAAAAAATTCTTAAGGGCCAGACCTGAATGATTACTAAATTATGCACAGCTCTTCTAGTATAAGAGGGATTTCCAAATGCCTAATTTTACTCTCATCACATTAATGTTGATGTCACTGCGTATTCAACCATGCATTTTTGAGAAGCCGAAGAAAGCAATGGTGATTTTGGCTTTTCTTTTTTTTTAACTTTTTGTCTTCAGGTAATGAAAAGCTTTTGTAAATTAGCTGAGTGTCAGTATGAGTTCTATGGCTTCAATCTCCTTTAAAAATAAAAATCTTAAGGGTCAAAAAAAAAAAAAGAAACAAACAAACCAAAAACAAATAGAAAGAAAAACAAAAAAAGAAAAAATTGCTGATATTGCCACAAATCATTAGAATTCACCTGACGTGCTGAAACAAAACTTTGTAAGTTCAAACAAATCATTGATTTGTTCTAATTTTTTGTGGTTTCCTTTTGCTCTTTCTGCCCCTTTGCCGTCCGATTGGTGATGTTGTTCAAACAGGATCGAATTCCTGCTAAATGCAGGAGCGATCCTGCTGCTTCTTTCATCTCCTCATCGTCACTCTCAGGGGGCTTTTCTGTACGTCTCTTTTTAAGAGGCAGTGTGTCACTTGGTACTTTTTTCGCCTTCATTAAATGTTGCCTTTTCTTGTGCTGGGATGCATACCCACTGTCAGCTAAAGAATCCTTGGTCTCCTTCCGATTTTGCTTTTTGTCCTCTTCTTCTGTTTCGCTATGGCTCTCGTGGCTCTGGAAGCTAACTTCACTTCCCTCACTGCTGTCTTGGCTACCTTTAGTTGCAAATTCATACTGGTCATCAGCTGAAGAAGAGGAAACGGAGTCACTAGCAGGTGATGTGCTCCTGTGGTTGGAAGATTTGGCACTGCTGTAGTTGTGATCCTCCTTTGGGTCACCGCTAACAACTGGAGAGCCACAGGACTGTTCGCTTTCTGTCCGCATCCGGCAGTTTGTTATTCCATTCCTGTAAAAACCAATCGCATCAGTTTTAGAAGCCACAAAGATGTGATCCTGTTTCAGTGCAAAAGATGGTAAAGGCAACTGACAGATAATCTAAAACTACAACTACCAAAGTAATGTCCATGCAAGCTGGTTTCAAAGCCTGACTTGAGATTGCTTCTGGATTGGACTCCACACATAAAACAAGCCATAAGACACGTAGCAGCACAAGAGGCAGGAGCAAGTAGGGGATGGTTACAAATAAATGATGTCTGAACAGTCCTGATTCACATTTCAACTAATAGTTTACACTTCCAAAAAAATAAAAATAAAAACCACCATTATTTTATCTACTGGATATTAAAAAAACTCTAATGAGTTGCATTAATACCCTCTCCCCTTTTCCATATAAAATGATACTACCAAAAACATGGGGAAGAGACACTAGTTTTCTGGAGTACTTCTCTGCCTCCTCTCAAAGGCTCTTTTTCAGCTCTAGCATTCCAAGGCTAGGAGACGTTTCACCTGGAAGTAGCACAGCTTCCATCTAGGACTCTTTCCAACAGAAGAAGCAATTAAGTACAAAACCCAGGTCCAGTCACTTTTCTGATTGTGATCAGTTTATGAATAATCTTAAAAGCAATACAACCTTAAGCCACTAGCTGCCAACAAAATACTAAAATGTGTTTAAAACCAAAGAGTAGAAAAAAAGCTCTAGAAGTTGTCATTTTTCCCTTTGGTTTTATGGCACTCAGTGAGGTGGGAACTACTCCAGCATGATACATTTAAAACCAGCAGTGTTCCTTTCTGCACTGGTAAGCATTAGAGCACTTCCACTGACTCTGCAATACAGAATACTATGCTTGCAAGTCTGTTAAAGAAGGGACAGATCCTGTGCAGTGCTTAGTTCCTGCTGAAGAAAGGAGAGGGGGATGCTCATCACTGAGTAAAGGCATCATTGCCACCCGCCAGTTTGCCAGCCTCCAAGCCCTCTATCAGTTAAAAAAACCCCAACAAACAAGCAAGACTGTTTAAACTATCAGATGATAAACCGCTTTAAAATCTACTCTTGCCACCTCCATGCTATCACTAGAGTGCTTTTGCACACTCATGGCCGTGCTGGATCAAAACTCCTTCTTAAATGCATGCACTGAGCATAGATATTTCTTAACAGGAATGGCACAGTGGCAAGTCCAGAGTATTACAACTTCTACTTAAAAAATGGGAAAGTGCTTTAGGTTCCAGGGAAAGGACCTCACGTCTGGTTGCTTTATAGAGAAACAGCAGAGTATTACTCGTTCCTGAAAGGTAAGGCTGAAAGGTGGAAAATATAAGACTGGTATGTAATTCCACAGTTCCTATTCATCTCAATGCTCTTGTCTGTGGAGCCGGCTGAAATAAGGAATGGGCTTTTGTGAACCAGTGACAGGACCATGCTAGAAGGTTGCGAATTAATCAGTCATTCTAAATGTTCTTATTTACAGTATTTTCAAAGAAATGTATATAATAGAAAGCCCAGTTATTAGCAAAGAAAGCCTCTTGCCAATCTCTTTCACTCAACAAAATTACTTTCCCCTAGATTTTTGAATAGCTTTATGATCCATAAATTACATACAGAACCCAGAAGGAATACACAAAGCTCCTTCAATTATTAATAACTAAATGCAATGTAATTCATGATTGTGCAGCAAGCCAGCTGCATTTACTCTGTGATGGTTTGCCACTGCAGGGGTTGTCATTAGAGGATGCCAAATGCTTAAAATAAGAAATCATCCATACTAAACTAGTTGTAAGGTGAATTTATAACCAACTCCTTAAGATCAGTCATTACGAGGAAGCATGTGATGCATTTTAAGTGACAATATTCTTCATTTTTAGGGCAAATTTACATTTAAAAATGACAAAAATTATCATAAATTAGCATAACATTAAAGTTACTTGATTTTACTAGGCAGCTAATAGTCAGAGCAATGTGGCTCAATAAAAATCACATGCTACTAATCTTCCATTAAGAAATTGCAATAAATTCTTGCTTCTAGGAAACAACACAGGACAGAAGAGGTGGGAACTCAAATGTGATTCCTACTGACTAGGTTATTAGTGAACAAGGCTTCTAACAGATGGAATTTAAATTAAGATGCTATTTTCATGTTATCAGATCTACTCCTATTTGTTAGTTTGTACTGAGAGACTACCAATAAAAGGAAAGTTACTGTTCCATGGAGCAGAGCAACCATGTGCCAAAAAGACATCCTTGATTTGTCCTGCTCTTGAGTCTCTACTGTTTACTTTTACATAAAGGGGCTATAATTTGGATTCAAAAGCTCTGCCCATGGGACTTACACCAGATCCCAATCCTTTCAAAAAAGCATTGAAATAGAATGAAAGGCCCAGGGATTACAGAAACAATGTCCCGGGGGAAGGTGTACTACTGTGGGGTTAGGATCCCACAGGGACTAACTGCAAATAGGGATGATGACAAAGAAAAACAGAAGCCCACAGAAAGGTGAAAAAAAGAAATCACTTTAAAAAAAAATAGGAGGAAAGGAAATACCAATACACTTCAGAAGAAATGCATCTATGGTGGAACTGGTCAAGAAATGGATAGCATTTGCATCTCAGAAAAATCTTTGGTTTTCACTTACATTTTGAAAGATTTCCAACCAGTTCTGCTTGGGGAAATAAAAAAGGAAGAGAAAGCAGGTCAAGGAGAGAATTAGCAAAGGATATCTGCAGAAATGAAAATTAGTTATACAGGCAGAGTGTTTTAGTATATTCATAAAGTCAAAAGTCACGTACCATTAAAGTCAATTAATCTAATTTGTATCTTGCTATGCAATAGCTCAAACATAAAATATGAAGAATTACTTATAATTGATATTAGGAGTTGAATAAACTAATATCTAAATCATTCATATTCTGCACATGCTTCTGAGACATTCAAAAGCTTTCTATTGCTCTTACACAGTTACACATTCACTAAGAAATGAATCTATGATTCACTGAGTTCAATCTAGATCATCAGTAGATAGAACTCCCCTGGGTTTCAGGGGACAGATTTTGGCCAGCAGAATCTATTTTTGCTCACAGTTCTGGTTGGAACTCTGACTTTATTACTGAAACAATAATAGGTTTTTAAAACAAGTGCTTGCTGTGATGTTTGGATTTTTTTAAATACAGAGGGGCATAAAAGGTATTTAAGAATTCTGTGCTTACTGCAACAGTGATGGGAAATTTATTTTAAGTAATACTTTATTTATTTTTTGTTCAGAACTTTATTTAAAAAATTCCAGAAACTGATGTATTTCCAAATCTTTTAAAGCAGTGCCTTGCTCTTTCAGGGAAGTCCACGGGACAGTCTCTACAACTTTTCATTCTACTGACATGTACTGTTATTTGCTTGAGGGATTTTAACCATTGTTATACAGCTGAAAGTACCATGCACAGATTCTTCTTGAAATGTCTCCATTTGGCTCTAGCACAGTGATACAATCCTCAAGCACTGCAGAGATAAGTTGGGGTTTTTGAAAGCCCAACTCCATTCCCATTGTTAATGGATAGGAGTGTTGCTACTAAGGTCATGAGAAGCCAGATGGGACTTGCAGCAGCTGGATCTCAAGTCAGTAGGGAAATAATGCACAGTGTTAGTGCCTCTGCCTTTCAAAGGAGTCTTCCTCAGGATGACACAAAAGTAAGTCTCAGTCATTTTACCAAGGGTGATATATCTTCCTTAAATTTCTCTACTAGCTTTAAAAAAAGATAGGTAATCACATTCTGTTTGCAAAATGGCAAAGAGTTTTGCTGAAAAATACTTACTGTATTCCACACCACAGAAAGGTATATTCCTTGGATGAACAAAGCAAAGCTATATGGAGTTCAAATATCACTGTATCTATTTCTAATCCTTCTGGATGGCAGATATTGTATCTGTCAGTTTTGGTTACATACCAGTTTTGGTATGTAATTGGAAACACCAAGTTAAAAGATATTAAGAAAGCAGTACAGGTAAGTTGGGTTTGTGGATTTTGAAAAGTTCCAGGTTTGCTTAAAAAAACCCCCCAAAATCCCAACCAAAACCAAAAACAAATGCAACAAAACAAACCACTCTACTGTATAGGTAACATAATTTCAAAGGGAAATTCAGGACAGTCAGAACCTCTCGCTACAGGCAGTTGAACTGTTACTTAAAACAACTACATAACCGCTGACAGGAGGATGAGCAAGCATATGAAAAGTAAGTGGTGCTCACTTGCGGTATGATGAGATTCTATCAGGGGTTAGAGTTAAAAGTCAACAACAAGAAGTCAGTCACACTATTGACAGAAGCTCTTACAAAGCTTGTATGCAAAGGACCACGGTAAATGCGAGCCATGAACTGCCAGCGGGAAGAGCACTTTGTCAATACCAACAGCAGATGCGAAGTCAAGGCGAACGCAGCCTGCTGCATTTTGCAAAAAAGAATAATCAAGTCAGCCAGTATTTTTGTCCTTTAGTTACTAAAGAATTCCTTCAGCTCCCAAGGATAACTCATCCTGCTTCTTACAGGTGGGAAGGGGAATGCAATGCAACAAGGATGATTTGGGGTTTATTAAGCTGATCATGCCAGTAATAAGCAAGAATATTAAGAATTTATAAAAGGAAAGTACCTACCACCAGTTCCTTTACCTAAGCAAAAACAGTAATTCACATATAATGTAACTATATAATTACACTTATGCTTTGGCATTTATGCTGAAAAAATAAACAAAAATAAAGCCAGCATGAAAAATAGAGTCACCATAATGAAAGCTAGGCCTGAGGAATAATCTAATAATTGCCCTATAAATTTAAAGTGAAAATAATAATAAATAACAATCTTCACATCTTTGACTGAAGTTAGACACAAAAGTCATTCTTGTCACATCCCAATGATGAGGAGCTGCACAAGGAACTGTGGGATTAATGACAGAAGAAGAATGGATGTTTTAAAATCTACTCATGACAAAGTAGGTTAGATGTTATTGTCACATTTGCGGATTTTGTTTTGGTTTGTTTTGTTTTTTTGTTATTTTTTCAAAATAAAGGAAGAGCAGATGCACTTTTTTTACCTAGGAAGAGGGAATATTTTGTCTTGGAAAAGTGGAGAATTTTTTTACTAGGGAAATTCCCTGGGAAGCTTGTGTTTGCAATTTACAGATAATAGGGAAATTCCTTGAGAAGCTGCAAATGTTTGGTGAGAAAGGAGAATTGAAAAAAACTGAGAAAAACCCAAGTAATATCCAATTAATTTTTATTTTCAACCTGCAATACTTAAAAAAACCAGAGTATTGCTAAAAAACACTACCGAAAGTAATTTAACCTATTACCTAGGCATAAGTGGCATATAAAGAAGTCTTGCCTAAATTTTCAACTAGCCCAAAACAATAGCTGGGATTCATTCTGGGGAAATATGAGCTAAAAAAGGCAGTTAAGCAATGGAGTCAGCGCTGTCCTGCATCCTGACATTCCTGACGTATCGACAAACAAAGAGAATGGCAAATCCAGCCAAAGCATCTTTACTGGGACTGGCTCTGCCTAGTTCTCCCTGGGGACTCCCTGGGAGCCCATGTGAATGCTGTTCAGCGGCCGCTGTAGCAGTGAACGTTTCGGGCAGAGGAAAACAAGAAAAAGGCCTCGTACATAAAAATTACCACAGATATTTCGTAAAACACCTTGTGCAGAATAACCTTGACCAAATTACAAGGCCTATGCCACACAGCTGGTGACTCTCTGTAGAGTGAAATTCCATCAGCCTCACCTCAGTGCCTGTGCCCGCGCCATGCAGACAAGGCCTAGGCTCAGTAGGTGTACCGCACGGCGGCAGGACATGGCCATAGTCACAAACCACTTGTGCACTATGGACAACCACAGAAAAGTACAAATGTCATGGTGGAGCCTATCTGCTGAACGTGCCGAAACTGTAGTCAAACAGCCTGTGCTCTTTCAAAGGGTTGGTGCAACTGGTAACACCTTACTCGGGTGGAAGGTGATCATATGCGATGGAGCTTCTTGCACCTTGCCCAGATGCACGTTGCCGGATGCACGCGCGACTTTGATAGAGACCACGCCTACTAAAGCAGACGTGGAAGTCCGCCTATGTAGGCAAGGAAAAGGTATTTTCCAGTGGATGTTCCAGTAAGAGCAAAAGCTCATCTTTAAAGCACAACCTATTCCTTGCTGCATGTAAGGCACTACTGGCTTTGCTTGCTTTCATTTAATACCTTTGTAAGTCAGTATTTTCTTTTTTCCATATCCAGACTATCACTGCATTTGCTTTTCGATTCTCTCAGGGAACTGTATGGGAATACGGTCTGCCAAAAATATATATGATGGATCTCATGTTAGAGACATGCTACACGCTGTGCAGCTTTGAAGCGTTATTTTCCCCTGCTGTCTTCGGGTGGGTCTTAGACTTGTCAGCCACAACATGGAAAATATGGATGGTAAACAAGCTAAAAGTGGTGTGAATAAAGTAAATAAAAAGCTACTGTCAAAACACATCCAATTATGCTCTGCTGTGGAGATTTAACACCACAGGATGATTTTCAAAGCAAAAATAGCGTGGGATGCTTTTTCCATTTGTAGATTAGTTTGGAACGAAAGGCCTATTTGTGCAATTTAAGCCAAATGCACTACAACATAATGACACTCTCCTCAATTGCTATTCTTTATTCATGGAAAGTGGTGGATTTGTTGTGTTTGTTAAATACTTTTCAGTAGGGTTTTTTAATCCAAACTACTTAATTCAATTGTACTTTATTCTATATATAAAAAATAAAGTAATTAAATGTAATTACATGGGAAGAGTAATACATCGATACCTTGTGCAGGCACAAAATACGCTAATACAGTCAGTCACGCTGTGGAAGAAGAATAGCACAGTGAACTGATGGGAGCTAACACATCAGAAACCACAGATTTCGGCATCTTAGTCCAGTGCTATGGTTTTGGCCTCCTTTCTGAATAACAGATTAGTCAACATGCTCCACCTAATTACAACTGCAGATTTAACCCAAGACCAAACTGTTTTGACACTAATGGCAGTCTGCACAACAGGACAACATACTGCAAGTTATTTGCATGTAGTCTAGGGGACAACGAAGCCAAAGACCAGTAAGATATTGAGGAAATAAACACAAAAGAAAATAAATAGCTCAGACAGTAAGGCAGTGCCAGCAGAAGACCAGCACCTTACCGAAGAACCTGTAGCTCCCATACATGGTAACTAAAGAAAAAAGAGGTTTCATTTATTATGCAAGGATCCACTACCAAGAAAATACTAGAGGTCCTCTATATAAATGATGAAAACTACCTTTTTTAGGTGGTTTTAGGCATTTCACTTAAGAGCCCCAAAGGAAATCTTCTCAAGAAAATATACATTTGAGTAAAAACTTCTTGGAAAGAAGCTGTCTGGCTTCTCAGTATATAGGCAGAGGCATGTAATTTCTGCAGATAACTCTAACAGGAGCCTGCACCACCTCCTGTGGCTGTCCAGCAGACCTCCCTGCTGGTGAAATCTGGAAGGGGTGATCAACCTTCCTGCACCTGAACAGGTCTGAAAACATCCCCTGCCATCCTGACTGGAGCATCTCCCTCCATGCAGGAATGACAGCTCCGTGTGAGCCGTACTCCTACTCTTAACTGCAACCAAAGAAGGCTGCATAGATGCTGTGGCAAATTGCCCCTGCTGTGCATGATAAGCAAAGTTATTCTCAGGAGATGCCATGAAAACTCAACATGGCAGGTCCTAATTAGCCCCAAGAATCCGAGGAGAGGGGTAAGCACCTAGAAACAGGGTGTCATTTTTACAGTAACTGGTAACAGAAGTATTCAGTTTTGAGAGGAACAGATGATGTTCTAAGAGGCATTGTGCATGCACACTGATCAAAAGCTTTCAAAGCCTTTTCCCTCCACCCTCTGCTCCCTTTTCAAGAACTGGAAGAGGTGATATTGCAGAAGCCCTTAAATATGAGCAGACATCATGCAGATCAGGAATATATTCATAGCAAGCTATTTCTAATACTGCCTAAGGCTGGAGAAGAGAACAAAAAGAATTAGAAATGTCTGCAGTAACTAATTATAAATGCTTTTCTCTGAGAGAGAGCAAAAAGAACATAAGCAAGGGAGGGGTAAAATCCCTAATTTCCCAAATCTACATTAGCAGGTAGCTTGTAGAAATCCTGTTCTACCTGCTGGGAAAAAGCACAAGAAGTAGTCCTCAGAAAATGCCTAAAATTTAACTATATACAGCCTTACAGCGTAGCAATTTGAGGATGTCTACATAGAAGGAAGTTTTCAGTGGCCTGGAAGGAAAACCAGTTCTAACTCTTCCTTGAGTCAACCCTGATTATGACACAGGGTCTAAGCAGGAAATGCAGATAAACTCAAGAGAGAATATTTAGACCACTATGTCCTCCATTTCGCTTGGACAGCTCATAAAACCTATACATAATTAACAACCCAGTAGTCCCACAGCTCTGCGATCCCCAGTGGAGTAGAATACAAGTCCTGACTAAAGCCAGCGGCAAAGCTGCTGAAGACAGCTGACCTCCACTGCTAGCAAGGCCAGACTGCGGCAGAGCACGATGGAGGGGAACTCTGCCGAATTCTGGAGGATGACCCTCAGGGTTGCATCCCTTCAGCATAGCAAATGTGAAAAACAGCTGAAAGAGTTGCCCATCAGAAAACACGTGTTTTATTCCAATTAGTGTCTTTCCCTCTCTGCATTTTAAGCATCAAGAATGTCATAGGTTCTCTCTCTCCATTTATTGGATGGAAATTCTACACCCAAAGGGCCAGACACTGGTTCTGAAAAGGGGTAAAAAAAAAAAAAGAG
The DNA here is from genome assembly GCA_907165065.1 of Caprimulgus europaeus. The sequence continues at coordinate 19,465,549 of OU015532.1, read as the reverse complement.
CAATTGGGACAAAAATCCCAAGTAAATAATAACATAATAATAAGTAGCTATCAAGATGCTTTATTTCACTGCCTTGCAGCCATTGACTGAGATCAGAGTGTGTAATTGGAACAGCCCAGCAAAGCGGGGTCAGCGCTAATTACGAAACCTCACCCAGAATACTCAACTGCCTGAGCTGAAATAGCTTTTGCAGATACTGAGAGTTCTGAAAGATAAGGGCACTGGCAGCACACTTGACCAAATTAATCTCTGTTGTGCCTGTCTGAAAATGGAGCTACACCTGAGGCAAACTGTTCTTCCACCAATAAACAACCATTGCTTTAAGTAAAGCAAGCCCCTGAACCACAGTTCTTATTGCCATCACTAGATGTCTCTTACTGCCCTGCTTTCTGGAAAAGTTAAGTATCTTCAAATAACATTTTACCCTTGAATATTTTGGTATAACCTTCAAACAGAAACTGTAGTGAAAGCAACTGCCTCACAAAGACCTAAGTTAATAACAAAACGATAGCGATATGTTTAGATATCTTTCAGAATCTGCTTTAAAATTATTTATATTCTTCTCATTGGTATTTAATCCAGGAAAAGATCTTTAGGAAAAGGGAGGGAGGGAAGGAGGGAGAAAGGGACAGAGAGAGAGAGGGAGAGAGGGAGAAGCAGAAAAAAGCATTTGCACTTAGAGAAACAGGTCACTGTTGGAGGTTCTCACCATGAACTGCCTGCAAGTTGCTAGTGAAAATAAAACTGCTTTTTACGAACCAGTGTGCAACAGACAGATGTGCCATGACTATCTTGCAAAGAATGATAACCAAGAATTTTAGGTGGCAGTTTCATTTCATTTAGAACCTCAGAAGTATTAGCAAGCAGCAAAGTATCTGTTGACCAGAGTTTACATATACTTTTACATTCTCTGCAAAATACTGGTTTATTTAATAAGGATCCCGCCATGAGCCACTCTCACCTTACTGTGACAGTCATGCTTCCTATAGGGTTGATTGGCAATGGCCTGGCTCCAGGAAATATTCCTCTACTCAGAACTCGAGCTCCATTTTGTATCACTCCCGGAGGAACTAAACAAAAAAACAAACAAACAAAAACAAAAAAGAACATTTTTCTTTTAAAGGGAAAGTCAGAAAAATGTAGGTGCAAAATGTGGAACTTAAGCTTTTCAGTGAATTGAGAAAACATTAGAGAGGCTCGTGTAGTTCACTGCTTACCTTCAACATCTCAGCCTCAACTTCTGCGAACGCCATGCTATTTCCAATGCTATTTTCACGGCAAAAAATTAAACAGCAACCAGTGATAACATGGCCTGTGGAAATCACTGCCTGACCTAGTTGCTGCAGATCACTCCTTGTACAACCAAATCACTTCTGTTTTGTCGTCGCCATTCTGCTGGGAATGCATGTGCTAAGACTCAAAGCCAGTTATGAGCATAGATGTAACTATTTCATCTACAGTGAGAAACAACAACCCCTTACAGATAAACAGAATATAAGCACTTCACTGCAAGAACATAGGTCATAGCTTTTTATCATCCCAGCTTACTCTCTGAGCAGCAATCTCTTGGCCTCTGTAACCTGCAAAATAAAATATTAACTACAAATGTGGATTTACCAGGAAGGGAAAAAGAAGAGGCTAAAAAGGCATTAGCTCCACATCACTAATTAGCCCCTCTCTCTTGCCACTGCTGACCTCTGCCACCCAGCCTGACAGCAGCCATGTGCCTCCAGCACAGGGCTGGGTGATAGCCCAGCCTCCTCCATCCAACGCAGCGCACTGATGCTGCCACTGACACCAAACTGCACAGGTACGGGCTGCTACGGATGAGACATTTCATTGGGGCCTTTAAACTTGGCTGTTTACCAAAAACTGCAGCTCTGTCCAACAAGATTTTAACCTACAGCCACATACTTCTTTTCTGTCCAGGCATATTTCTGTGAACTGCTCAGCCTAGGGCCGCCAATTCCCCAGCGCAAGAAATAGCAGAGGAAGCACCACCAAGGTACCACCAAAGGAGGAGTTTCAGCAGGTCCTCAGCATTTTCCTTCTCCACTGTGGGATGCAGGACTACTGAACACAGTTCTTATCCTAGGCACTTATGCATAATGCCTTTTGTTTGCAGAGCTATTATGTGCCTTCAGGTTGGAACAGTAACTTCCAACAGCCTTAGCCCCAACGTGCTTCTCTAATGTCCACAGCTAGCCAGTTCACTCGCTTTTGCTTTACTCTGAGTCATCATCCATACTCTAACTTCCCCTGATGGGGAATGTCCAAAAAGAGAATGATGATCATTATGCTGGATATATTATTTTAAAACCTACAGATATTATATAAATACATATAACATAAATTTAAACCATATCACTTTATATACATTTACAGAATTTTATTTTTAAACAAATTACAGGGAGACTAGAAAAATCATTCAGCCTAAGAATGAACACATACACTTTACATGCTCAACTTCAAATGCTCACACCTGAAAATATTAGTGTGTTCTGAGGCAGATAAATATAGGCTCAGAAGTACATTATTTCTAAGCTGCTGAGGTACATTTCAGCTTCCTATCAACACCAAGCCAGACCCATACCTCCCTTCCTGCTATCCCGATGGCTCACCTTGCTTCACTCCAGACCACATAGATTAGTTCTGGGAAAATAATCTTCTTTCTCCTGCTGGTGAGAGCACATCACCCTTCTAATCAAATCCTGTCACTGTGTTATGCCCATCCTTGCTTTAGAGCACCCCTGAAGAATAGGTCATTTATATTTAGGTGCTTAAGTACAGCCTCAAATGGCTAAAATTATAGAACTTATTTTATAACAACTAAGGTCAGCTTTCAATGACCAAAATAATTTAAAAATTGCCTTTTGCTACTTATACTTCACCACTTTGTGCACTTTTTCCTCTAGCACTAGATTATGAGAAATCGATCAAATCTTGTTTCACTCAGGGGGCTTTCAGTGCTCTGATGTCTGGCTTTGTAGATACTGTTGAGGCGGGTTATCTTGATAAAAACTCCAAAATCTGAATTTCTTATTATATTTGTTTCAACAGCATGACCTTAAGGTGGCCAAAATACCAGTGCCATGAATGGAAAGCAGCCTGCTCAAGGATATGGCTAACCTCAAATGCACAGATAAGAGGGAAATTCAAAGCAACAGATAAACCTGCTAAATATCAAAAGATCGACCAAAAGACATCATTTCCAATGGGCTTTCAAGAGGGACAGATTTTGTACTGCACTACACAGTACGATTTCTCTACATTTACAAAGTCATGTTAAAAGAAATGTACCAGGAGTTTTGACCAAGAAAGATTGCGAATTTTCTCTTTACTCTGATATGAACCATAGAGTTTTATATTGAAATGAAACATTTATGTGTACACACAGAGCAGAGCCATGTGTCTGTTAGCTACGGGTGTTGCCTAAATACATATATACATGTGAAACTTCAAGGGACACACACTGAAAGTTCTACTGCAAAAAGAGACCAACAGGCTCCTTGATGCCCAAACTCTTCTTTCCATGGTTGCCCAATTATCCCCTCTGTTGGCAGAATTAGCTGATGCTTATCTTACCCTTTCTCCTCTCCTACTCTCTCTTCCTGCCTTATTGACAACTCACATCGCTTCTTTAAAAAATCCTGTTCACTTCCCCAACATTTCTTTAAAAATATTCTCATGTCTTTCCTTCTTTACCTTCTCTGAGTTTCTTTTTTTTTTCTGCACTCCTATAAATATAAAATACACTGCCAAGCCTCATAGCTTAGACTTTCTATATATTCACATCCCCACTCAAACCCATCCTCCACCCTTTGGAGGTTTGTAAGTCACAGTATGCTATTCAGGAACACTCTCTTTGAAAGCTTCAAATTTAAAAACATCCCCATTTCAACACACATACACACTCTCCACATCTTCCCTTCAGGAATTAACAACTGGGTTGTGTTGGGTTTTTTTTTTTTTTGGTTGGTTGTTGTTTTTTTTTTAAAAAAATAAGTTGGCTGTCCTCTGAAATATCCCCAAAGAGACAACTTGGTACCTACTCCTGCCTATGAAATTCCCTTCAATTATGTCTGGTCTGTTCAGCATGCCAACACATTGAAAGGCTTCAGCAGGACTATTTGTACCAGAAAGGGCCTTAAATATGATTTTAACTCCTCTCTGATGTACACAGCACAGCCCATATATTGAAATCACCACTCAGAATTCAATAACTATTTCAGCTTGCAACACCAGAGTTATTGCTACTCATTTTTACTTTAGTTTCCCCAAACTCTCAGAATAACGATGCAGCAATACCACTACAGCACTAGTTAAGTTATGCAGACAGAAAACAGAAAGGGTTGTATGCAAAGGATCAACTGCAGGATGCTGGGTGATGCAGTGTATCCTTTCAGTAAACATCTGGAACCATAATGAAAAAAACCTCACCACAACTTGCTGCTAAATTAGCTACTGTAGCATTCTAAAGCAAAAATGAAAAGCAGGATCAAAATAATTCAATAGTAGAAGTTATTAATTTCTAGTTATTCACATAACCAATGTACCACTGTAAGACCGATCTCTTATTGCTCACACAACTCTACTTGCAGAATTTAAAGCATCATTACCCATCCTTTGCAAAATGACACTAATTATTTTTTAAAAATCTATAAATATAACTGCTAATACGTTGTCCCTGCTGCCCAGACACTTGCCCTGTCTTTGTGCAGGCTCTATGAAGACGGCTACCTATTACCCAAGGAATTATTTTCACATGCTGGTACTTTTCAAAGATTGTGGATTATTTACTGGAAAATAGGTGGTGCTTTTATTCCAAAGATACATTTATGCCTTACAAGCTTTAATTATGTTTCAAAACCATACTTTGAGGTGAGGTATTTATATTTTAGATTGAAGATTCAAGGTGTGGAGGTAAGATAATTTACTCTAAGCCATATCATCAATCAGTGCCAGTCTAGACTAACACCTTATAGTCCAGACTCCTCTTTTATAATGCTTCTTTAACCAACAGTACAGGCAGGTTACATGGTTCCCAATTCCTAGGCAGAAGTGTGAAATGTAATTTACACCTCTTCTGTGCAAGTGCCAGGAGACGTTTATGTCCGAGAAACTCAAGAAAACAATGCAAAAAGATCTGTGCATCTCTCTGATAAAGGTTTCCTCTTTCAAAAAATGTTCCCAGAGAAATGCAAAGAGTCTGAAACAACAAAATCATTATTTACCTTTCAGCTTTCATCACTGCTATGTTTTCAAGGAGGCACTGGATATCATCCTGCTCTCAGGAAGCTTAAAACCAGGAAATATTTCCACTGGAGTAGAGTTAAACAGTATACAGAGAATCTGCTCCTAATCTGCTGCATGAATGGTGAAATGATTTTTGGATCTTATGCTGCTCTGGTGGAATTCCACAACCTGAGTAGGAGCTGCCAGTATTTCAAGTCTCCACCGGCTAACTGTGGAGAAAAGCGATGCATTCAACATCAAAAATCAAGACTGCATCTCTGAAATTCTCCAAGGGGAAAAAAAATCTCTCTGTCTTTAGTAGCAAACTTCCACATTACAGTTTAACAGACAACAAAGTGAATGCCATGTAGGAGAACATACCATAGTCTGAATCCATCAGATTATGTTCAAAAAACCTTTAAAAGTACCATCAGAAGCCCTCAAAAGTCCAGTGTTGTTTTGTAGCCTGTACTCAGCCTTGGGACGTGGAAAGTACGTACAATGCCACATGATCACTCCACAGGCAGAGCAGGACTGTTTTAATTCAGAGCATGGTCTTGAGTGCACATTATCTGATTAGAATATCCCAAACTATGGACTTCTTTCATAGTTGAGCTAACAACTCCATCAAAGACCTTCACAACAATCACAACTATGTTAGACTGGGTCCTTCCCTGAAGATTTGATTGCCTAACACACAATATAACAATTTGGCAAAACTGAAATGGAAAAGGAGGAAATACTCAATGGACAGAGTCATCAGACACACTGACACCTCAACAGCTCACTAAATAAGGAAACCAACTTCTTGGTTTGATGTTGGCATGTGGAAGTTAAATGAAGTATCAGTGCTGAGAGTGTTTCGTCATCAATCAAGGAAATTAAAAAGAAAGCAGTTAACAAACATTTTCTTTATGTCATTTAGGAAACAAACATACACTTGATTAAACTATCTATCTCAAGGTAGCCAACATTTAGACTAGTGAGGAAGTCTGCATAATATCTATTGAAAACAAACTTTAAAAAAGCGGAACACTAGAGCACAAAGGTGTCTTGTGGGGACAGACTGGTTCTCTGCCTCCTCTGTCATCATGTGGCACATGCATTTATTTCAGGGCTCTCTTCCCTGACCCATCTCTTGTAGCATAGAAGAAATCATTAGAGACAAGAGATAATGAGTCTCTGCTAATATATGTCAGCTTCAGCTTCTCTCTGTCAATCTCAGTTCCAGGACAGAGTTTAGCAGAATACTTTATCTCAGACTACAAGAACTGAAAATAGGAAATTGCTAATGATGTGTAATTGATGGGACATCAGAAGTTGCCAAAAGCAAATGTTATCTGCCAAATATGTAACTTTATTCACTTCAACTTTCTTATCCCAGGCATAAATTTGATTCCATCTGCCTAAATTCTTCTCTTTTACTACTCAAGGACATTTTTACAGCTCCTAAATTCTGTAGTCTGTAGTCCTAACAAACTGCAAATCAAAGATGCATCCAACAAGCCACTCTAAACAAAAATTTGAGGGAGGTATGGAGAGAAGTGTATCCTGATAATCCTATCACACTCATACCTTGTGTATTTAATAATTTAATAAAAATAATTCAATCTTTCAAGTATTTTTTTGTATAAGTAGAAACCACAGCCAACGATTCTTGCCCCAAGAAAACAGCATGTTCTATTTGATCCTATTTGTAGGATTTCTATCTGTTATTAAAGTAATTTTATTTCAATTTTTTGTCTTGATTCCTGTAAATATATCTTCCACATATGCAACCCACTTGCATTAGCTTAAAAAGCAAATCTAATCGGGGTACAATTTTATAAGTATAGAGGTACAGTATTAGTAGATCTCTTTAGGGAATTACTTTTCCTCCCATCAAATTTAAAATATATTATCTATTCTGGGCTTTATATGCTTTGAGACAAGGATTAATAAAGATTTCCAAACCAGAGACACATTGATCTCACCCTTGGAAAGTCTGTTTTCCAAGAAGTACCCAGCAAAACTCCATGCTCGTATCCTCCCAAACATCTCTACCCCAGCACTTTGGTCTACTGTAAGGAACCACCCAGGAAACCAGTGTTGCAAAGTCTCCTGAAGGCCGCTGCTTTCCAGCTACCCTGGGTGAGTAGTGATGAGCAATATCAGACACAGAAGCTGGATGTTCAGAGCTGAGATGACTCTCAGTTTCCTGGTTTCTACCCAAACCTTTCCTTTAAGCACTGTTTATAGCTGTTTGCAGTATTAAACTTTAGCTTGAGCAATGTACTTCCATTTATGTGCAATTTCCAAATTATATAGCAACGGGCAAAGGACTACTCATGAATTCAAAGCTATGCATTATATTGCTGAGTCAGGAGCTTCTTGAATTAAATCAAGATTTCCAGTATAATCACTTTGGCTGCAGTGCTGTTTCACTAGCAGTACCAGTAGCATCAATACACTACATGCTCCTTTCTTACCGGCCCTTCCCTCAGAGCAAATGGTTCCAAGTTCAGAATAACCTCATAAATTAAGAAGGTATTGCTACTTAAAATGCTTACGCTCACTTGAATCTGAGGAAATCCAAATACACTGCAAAACCAACAAAACCAAAGTCCATTTTATTCATGGCAAAACACAATGGTTTGGCAAGACTAAACGACATGCCCAGGACACCAGACTCTAATAAAAAGCTGGGATTGCTACACTGGAGCGCCAGCTGTTAACATTTACTTTCAAGACACTGGTAAGAATTCAAGTATTGAAAATCTTAACAATTGTACAAAACTAGCCCATGTGCTTCACTGAGTTAGGAGCCATGACTTATAAACTGAGCTTTACTGTTTGTCCACCATCTCCTTTTCCTCTGTCCTCTCTGTGAATTAGATTCCCATCAGGGAAAACAGGCCCAGAAATATGACGCAACTTGCCCAAGATGGCCCAGGCCATACCCAGTCCCCTGCAGGTCAAAATACATTTCAATGCAAGTCATGTATTTTGGAATTAATATTCACGTACTGGCTCCTAATGAAATCCAAAGTATTCTTAATTTGTGATAGCTGCTACTGAAGAAGGCAGGTGTTTCAGTTGCTGTTTCTTTTGAAACATAATAAAACTATACAAAACGTGCTGAAATACAAGGACTTCCATAAACTGAAGCAAATACAGTATTAAAACTAGGTTCCTACATGTCCTTTCTTAGCACATCACAGTATCTTTCATGCTTTATTCTTGGTGCCAGCTGGACTGTATGTTTCAGTAGAGTCTTGCACAGACCTGGCTACTTCGAACTTTTGCCTTTAGTTACAATCTAGAAATATTTGGTCTGTGAAATTACTGCAGAGTGTTAATATTTAAGAAATTTATTTCTGATGTCAACACCTCAACTATAATTGCATTATTTCCAATCTTTAGTAACAATGTGAACAGTCAATTTCATGAGTCTATAAAGTCAAACCCTCACAAACACAATCCTAGTAACAGTGTTTTACTCTTTTATTCTGCCATTTTTTTCCAAGAAAACTAAAGCATGGTGTGATAGGTGTAAATGGTAAACAATGTTAGTGCCAGCTCAGACACTATTTCAAGATTTCATATAAAAGCAAAAATTGATTTTAGAATTCATGTGTGGTGGCTAGCCACGTTTCTCACATGGGGATGGAATTGTAAATGGTCATTTAAAACCATAAAGCTAATTAATCAATCTGTTACAAAGGAGGACTAGTTTACTCTGGATTTTCTAATGCCACTGAGATAGGATTCCTTTCTGACAGACTATATTAAAAGAATACATTTCAATAAGACTTCGAGTGATGGCTGTAGCTACCTTCATCCTAAAGATGCTTTTAGCATCCACACTGCCTAGATGAGCATGGACTTTTATCCTGCTTGAAAGATAGCTTTTAATACAAGAGATGCCTTCAAAGTCAAAGCCTACATCTGTAACCATCCACACAAACACGAATCCAGACTCCAGTGACAATCTGCTTTGGAGGTATCCATGTTTCACAATGATGGTTAAATGTCTGTAAGACAGGCAAATAGACCAGAGTTTTAAACTCTCTGGCATGTCAAGTTGTTATACTGTGAAATGACACTCAGGTTTTGCCTCCACCTGGCGGTCTTTGTAGTGGAAGTAACCAGCACATTTGGAGTCAGTCTCAGACCAAAAGCATGTTTTCGCTCAGGTATTAACACCTGTGGCCAAACTGTAAACTGTGTCCCCCTCTCTTCAGATGATGGGGCATTTTGCAGCCCTGATGGCTTGAGCACATGCTTGACACCACAGTCTGATACAACGAACAGAACTCTAAATCTTCAAGGGATCAAACAGTACCAGCATGCTTACTGCCCTGATCGTTCACAGCTTGATTTACAGACCACTGTAGTCACTCTCTGCACTGTAGTCACAGAGCAGAGAACGAACTGTGAGCTTCTAGATGATGCTCAGTATTGCGATGAAATTTTTATAGTCCCATTGCCTTTTATTTGGAAACTAATTTTAAATTTGATTTTTCTTGCAATTGTTTCTTAATGTGCAGTAGTAATTAATTTGCCTTAAGATTTTCCTAACAGGGTAGATAAGTGAGACCGAACTGCAATTCGTAGGACAGGCTGATTTACTTCCTCGGGTATCCATTCACACACACACACACGCACACACACACACACACACACAAATATTCCTCCTTTTTAATTAAAAACTTCTGCCCTTTCCTCCTGGCACCAGACAATTCTACCCAATGTTTGGAAGGATTAATGAATTTCTGAGCAGACCCTGCATTTCAGTTTAAAGGCAGAGAGGAAAGTGTCATTACTTGTGGACATCAAGGAGGGAGCAATGTGAATGAGGAGCCATCTTTCTGCTTTCATCTCTCTCTCACTTTGACGTTCTGACACAACAGCCCACTAGGAAGGTGACATGGGGGTAGAGATATGCCCAACTCGTAGAAGGCTAGAATTTCCTTCCTCAGAGCAACTTCTACAAACTAAAATAGCAATAAGGCATTTGCCAACCTGCAAGGTATGATCTCTATGAAATGACCGTGCCCAAGTCTCCAAATCACTTCTACACAAACACCTGCAATGCTGGCAAACATATGCATGTGATAAAAATCTGTGGTGCATGTTTAGTACATGCAGCTTACTGTGGATCTCCTCCCTTCCCTGTCTGCACTCTTCCCTGCCCCCCAATTCCTCCAGGAGTCCAGATTATTCTGCATTTTCCCTATCGTTTTCCATGCACATAGTGCTTTATTTCTCCTTCCCTCTCTCACATACCCTTTTATCCCTGCTCTTTCATCCCAACCCAACTTCTTTTCCCCTTTTCTCTGCCCCACAAACCTGGCTTCTTTAAATTTCTGGTGCTCTGAAGATCTCTCATTTTATTCTTCCCACTAAGCCCAACAATAGCCTCCTCTCCCCGATAAAATCTTTCCTTTTTCCTACCTAGACATAGCTGGGATTTCTCGCCCTTTTACTGTGTGCAGTCCCCCAAGGCTTTTTAGGAGAGGAGGACAAGGACCACTCTTCTCTCTTTCCAGAATGGGCAGTTTTAGTGGTACATCACGCTCTCCCCAGAGAGGAGCTTCTCAAGAGGCATTTCTCTGGCGGGGTCACAAAGCAGGCTGACAATAGCTTTCCTCGGCTGCACAGGAAATGCTTTGATGGTAATTGACTCTCTTCCCCAGGCAGAGCATCAAAGTGCGAATGAAGGCATCCCCTGGAATGTGGATTTGGTTGTGCGAGCTAGAACAATAGTGGTGATGCTAGACAGACCTGATAATGGCTTCTATTTTAACTTCTGCCTTTATTTTTTAGAGCTGCCTGTCACTTAGCATTACTACTGTGCTTGCTGACCAGCGAGATGTTTGTTTTCTTGTACTCCCTGCTTTTGTGCAGCTGTATTCCTCTACAGATTCCTCTAATACCTCCAGTGTGAGCTCTGTGGGGCAGGATGATTCCTACCCTATTTGCACAGCCCAGTACAGTGGGGCCAAGGCTCTGTTCATACACAGCATCAAAACTTCGGGTCTCAGGAGGACAGTATTGTCAGGAAATGAGACCTTTCCTTACCCCCCAGAGCCTGCCTACTGCCTTGCATCAGACAGAGCAAAAAAGCAAAACAGGAAGGATGTGTGCAAGGAAAGAGTTGAAACAGTGCCCAAGTGAATGGAAAGAATCCAGATGGCTGTGGTAACTCACACGATGAGAGTCAAATCAAAACAAAATGAAAACAAAACCATATGCCATGTACCCTTCGCTCTCTTGCTCTCTTTCTCTCCCTGCCTTTCTCCTGGCTGTTGCCCCAGGTCTTTCTATCAGTATAGATAATAACATGTTACTCAATTATGTGTATGTCATGAATAACAATAACTCCTCTTTTACATTAGAGATCACGGATTACTATTATTCATGTGACAAAAAATGTAATATGAACCATAAATTGTACTCATGTAAGGGTCAAGGAAGTGTAAGGGTCTACAAGGGAAGTTGTATTTCTTCATTAAATCCTTCTTTTTATTTGGTATGCTGTATAATTATAAAAGAGAATATTAACTTTACATGTCTATGTTGCTATATGCTATAGAAATATCTACTCACAACCTGCTTGTATCTCAGGGGGAGTATTCAAAAGCATCATGGCAGTGGCAGCATCAATGTCAGGATCTGGAAAAATCAACCAATAAATACATTATTTACAACTGGGCTAATCTTCTTTCCCCCGTTGCTAAACTATAGGTTCAACCAAATCTCTGCAGTGAAAAGGTATAAGAGTTCATTATCCAGAGGACTTGTTGATCACACATTAGATTTACCCCCAAACTTGCACGTGATCCCATTGCTACTATTAAGTAGAGCGCAGTGATGAATATCACCAAACCATACTCATGTGAACATGTATCCTCACTGTTAGCCTTATGAGTTCGCTATTCAATTCTGTGGAGAGCATTTAGATTTCATTACAAGGGATCTGTGAAAGCAGGTGCAACAGCACAATTTGTAAGCAGCACACAGGGATGAGCTGACAGGAGACTGGGAAAGCGCAAGGAACACCTACACCTGAGCAAGTATAGAAGATGACACTTGATCATTTCGATTTGTCAATAAGGATTTCAGTGATGTGTGAGAAAGTGTTGGAAGCCAAACTGCTACAGTTAAGGGAAAAAAAAAAGAAACTAGCATTTCACTGAAGCACCAACTTCTTTGTATCCTCATCCATTGTCACTTTAATATAAGCAAAAATCATCATCCGGCTGCTGTTAATTCTTAAGTTGGTTTCTGAATCCATCACAAACAGTCAGTTGACAGATGGTAAGTTACAGAGACAGAACAAAATATGATCCTTTTATAACTATATTCACTTGGTTCACTCACAGCAGCTCGGCTGCTATGGCAATGTAGGTAGCTATGACAACAGTAAACAACCCCAGAACGGCCACTGAATAAGCTGAAAAGAACATCTGCCCCAGCAAAGCGTCCCAGCTGCCCTGGGGCGCAACGTGCTAATCGCGCAGTGATGCCGTGTGACAGAGAAAGCCGCCTATGCCATGTCCAAATAAATGAAGTGTGCAATTGAAGCAGACATAAAAACGCACACCCTGGCTGACTGCTGCCTCTGTGCTGCTAAACTGAATGACTAATGAGTATGTGTTTGTTGTTTGGGGGTTTTTTTGCCCCCCCCAGCTTGTCAGTATACTAAATTACATACAAAAAATTTCAATTTACTGCTAATAGCTTCATGGCACTTTATTTTGGCTATTATGCCACGAAATTACTTTTCACTGTTAAAAATATATGTATATTCTACCTTTATATATTTCAAATCTATTTCCAGTAGAGTAATGCCATGTGGTATAAAGTTCTGCAACTGATTAACAAGTCAGATGACAGAGAGAGTATTTCAATATCTGCTTAAGCAAAAGAGAAATTCACTTGACCGATTAAGAAAAATAAGGGATTTTTTATTTGTTTAAGTATATACTATTTTTCTGTGAATAGCTGGAAACACACTTCTAATGTCTACTCTATCATTTAATTGCTGAAACAGTAAACAGAGCAAGAGTGTAGCAAGAGTAAAACTAAAGTTGAAGCAGTAGCAAACTAAATTAGCGTAAGAGGTGCTCCCATACTAGAAAGCAGGTGCCTGTCTGTCTCCTGGACAGGGCAGCATATCCCTTTCCAGAAGTTACCAGCAGATTCCTCAGAAACGCAGCTTTACCAGCTTATGGTTATCTTCAAGTCTGAAGATGCATCAAAAGCAGTGTTCCTGCTGCGAGCACGTACGCTGAAAGTGCCATTTCCAAACAGCCTCACTCCTGAACACGTGCCATGTTGCAGGACTGGGTCCACACAGCACACAGCCCACCCAGCACGAGTTTCTCTCTAGTCAAACTGAAGAGAGATAATCTATCTAACACTTAAAAGCAAGATAAATAGCAAAGAAACCTGTGAAATAAGGCCAAACCAAATCAGAATTCTTCCATACCACAAAATCAGAAAACTTTCAGAAGTTGAATTTACTGTATCATAACTGATACAGCCAACTTCAGCATCTGATTACTGGCTGGTCCTAAATTTTGCTTTCTTGTTTTACTTTAAGTAAGGTCCCACCACTGGCAAACACTGTAGCATAATGTGAATTTTGCTGTTGAAAGAAGAAAAGGACACAACTGGAAAAAACACATTTCCTGCTGACTCTGGGTTTTGTTTGTGTAGCCAACTCTATGTGTTGAGATAAAGTTGATGAAACCAGTTTATCTTGAAAGGTGCATTCTTAGCCTTTGGACCACTAATGGTACCACCACATTTCTGTAATGACTTCATGACTCTAACATGAGCTGTTTACAACACACACCTGCATCCACAGCAGCTGTTTTCCAAAGCACAACCATGACTCAAGCCCATCCACACCGTGGTGTCTAGCTCTGTTTTATTGGTACATTCTTGAGGAAATCAGACAGCTATTCCACAATGCCTTGGTAGAGGTAAGAGGGCTTGGAGACACGCACCTAGGGTGGTATCAGTAGGATGCAGGACAACCAATGTGCTTTGGGTTGTCCTTCTGCAGAGAGAAAAGAAAAAGAAGGGACTGGCTGCACAAGGAAGTCAAGGGCTGAGGGCCAGCAGTCAGAGACCACACAAAAAGGTGCAGAAGCAATGTCCAGGGGCAAACTGAAAGGTCAATTCGTTCCTGTGCAGCATTTATGCTCACAATTTGGAGGTGTTCTCCTCAGAAGGATGTCAAGAAGAAGAACCAAGAAGGCTCCATGCTCTGTGAGGAACAGCCCCGAAGGCAGGCAAATGAAGGGCACCTTTCCTTGGACTGGCATTTCCTGCACAGATTCCTGGTACCCACCAGTGCCCCCATGCTGACAGTCCTTTCCCCACAGCTGGTGTCTTTGTGAAGTCTCTTCCACGCAGATCCTCTCATTTACAGCAGTATGGGCTGACCTCACATGGCAGCCTGACCAGCCTGAATCGTTTCCCTTCTACCTGCCCGTCTGGATTTCTGAAGCTGTGGATTTCATAACTGAGATCTCCACCCTACCTGAAGTCTGCGATCGAAACAAAGCCTCCTGAAGTCATTAACAGTGGGTGGTTAGTGAGAAATGATTGCAGGAACATATTTCCCTACGAAATCATGTTAAAAATAACTGCATACAAAGTTCTGGAATTTAGGAAATTAAGTATTTAAATTAATGCACTCTGGTTTCTTTTTGCTAATTAAAGTACGTGGTGAAGCATACACAAACTGTATGTTCACTTTTGCTAGTGGAAAGTAGAAGATGCCCAACTTTCCCAGTGAAAGGGGAAAGCCACAGCCCTAACAGACAACTGCTGTCTATATGCTCAGTGCTACATGCAACAATCTGAAGTTTCAGTGCTTGGTCTCTCATCCACCAAGTGTCCTTCACAGGGTACCAGAAATGACCTGGAAGAAACTTTAAGCATCTATACACACCCATAAGGCATGAAAGCATACATCCCAGCACAGTTCAAAGCCAACAAGGGGCAGGAACTCCACCACCGCTGCAGCACCTCCCCTCGCAGTGGGAGTCTACTGTTGTTTTTGCCAGCATCGCTTTCAAAGACAAAACCGGAGGAAGGCGATACCAACGCAGGATAAGACACAAACCTCATGGAGGGTCTGTTCACTGCATTTTAGATTCAAGCTCCTATTCAGCAAAGTGTTCAAAAGCCAACTGCAAATTGGTAAAGAGCATCTAGTTCTTTCTCCGAGGAACTAACCTACAATTTAATACTCTGTGGAATGATGACCTAGTGCATATTGTCAAGACGCGCTTTGAGCCAAACTTCACTCTGCACATTACCTGTATAGAGCTGAATCTGTCCTGCACAGACATGTGAAGTGGTGAAACAGCAGGCATGAAATATTTTGGCATGAGATTACATACAAGCACTCAGCAATGCAGAGGGTAGCCCTCAGGTATCAGACTGTTTATTCTAGAACTGACAAAAAATAATTTAAAACAAACAGGTATCTGAGAGAGCCGGATGTGACAGTTGTCCTTTTATTATGTTTGTGATCTCTGATCTGAGTTCATTTCATAGAGAGAGAAAGTGTTTTACAATAATTCATATTATTTTGATATTTTTATTTCAAACCTTGATCTGATTTCACTGAATGCAACAAATCCATCATCTTCCAACTAAACTCTCACAAAAATTAGGATAACACAGTCCCTTTTGATTTTCCTAGAAGGTATTTATTTTTACAGCCATATTATAAGGTTTTAAAGAAAATAGCAGTTGAAGCAGTTCAAAGCAACCATGGCCTGAATTTCCAGCACAGATGACTAGAGAGAGGCACTTAAGATGCATATTTAGGTACTACTAAAATGTTACTGCCAAATGACGTAAAAAATATAGCTAGCAAATAAACTGCACCATCTGTACACTACAACCATTGCCATGTTATCTCATCAGGAAGGAATTTATAAGATGTTCTTGTAATTTAAAGTTACTACATCTAAAACAGAACTTTTTTTGCAAAGAATTTCAGTTCACCATTCAGTATGCCAATTTTTGGCCACTTCTACTTCTGTCTCAGTATCCTCCACTGCTTTTTTTTTCATTCAAATGCTCTACTCTAGCTGGGAAGCATAAAAGTTACTGTCCTTGTACCCAGAAGATGAAAGTCCAGTTTATTCCTTTTCTACAAGACCAGTCTTTTTCCTCCCTGCCTCAATTCTCAGCACAGCCCATTGCTGCACATTTTTTGTGATTCAATTCTTCAATATTTTCCATCTTCAGCAGCAGAAAAACTTTGCAAAAGCAACACACTGTCTTCCACCTTTTACCTTTAGGCTTATTAAACTGCAACAGTGCAAACAGCAGCTTGCCCCTACTGAACTTGTCTGTTCACAGACGTGCCGTTTCCCTTCCCACATCATGACGGTTGACCTTGGTATGAGTCAGGTTAGGTCAAAGACATAGAAAATAATTAATAGAGTGAAAGCTTTTTTTCCCCCTGTTTGTTTTTCTGTTTGGTTTTTTTTTAATTATTATTTTTAATTTATTTTGCCTGATGACAGAATAAGAGCATAGCTATGAAAATAAAACTGCAATGTACAAGACAGAGAGAAATACCTGAAAAGAACTGTAAGTACTGTAATTCTGTCAAAATCCTTGTTGTAGGATGTCACTGAGTCCACTTCTGAAATATTTAAATAAGGTTGAGAAGAGCTCTTAAAATAAACAGAATACTTGTGGAAGTGTATGGTAAACCAATAGGATTCAGAACCAAGATCTTGGGAAGAAATAAGAAATTATATTCATACCTCAACAACAGTGCATGTAAGACCAAGAATGAGAATTCTGGAAGCTATATAATAGAGGCCAGGAGGAAGCAATTTCACTAGCAATACAATATTGGTCTGGCAGTTACAGTGGTTCTCCCACTCCTTTGAAAGGATCTAGTATGAGACACAGAAGAAGAAAGGTACGAGTCTAAACAAACCAATAATTTTTCCTGGTTTTTAAGTTCAATTCCGGCACTGCCCAGTAAGCTACGGCACAAATTATTCTGAGGCGTCTAATTTTCAAAACCACAGAACATTTGTAACAGACTTTCTTCCTGCTCCTCTATTTTGTTAAATTTGTATCCTCATGAAACTGCACATACAATTTCCATTCTATAACAATATCATTTTATCAGCTGAAAAACTGTATAAGCAAACAGTTACAACATATATTCTTGTTAGAAACGATTTCCAAAAAGATCGGCAGGAGAAAGAGCTACAGAAGGCCTTACACATGCCCACACTCAAAAATGTTCAACTATCATTTGGAAAGCTGTATGAAACCAAAACACATAACCCTAACTTTTCATCTCAGTAGTAAAGATTAAGATCAACTAACTATTGAAAGAAAGACTCACAACACTGATACATATTTTATCAGTGTAAGATAAAAACCTTTTAAGAGACAGCTTACTAAAGACAGCTAAGATATACATCTTATACATAAAAATGGTGTAATATAATACATTTTCTGCTTAAAAACAGGGCAGAGATGTTTGCTTTGTTCTTGTTCCTTTATTTTTAAAATAATTTTTCATTTTGGTGTACATTACTGGCAAGCTCAATTTTCAGTGCTGAAGGATGTGAAAATGAAATTTACCCGTCACAAAGACAACAGTAAATTTTTTTTTTACTCCATTCAGACTGCAGCTTGTAGCACCAACCAGAAAACATCAGCTGGAGAAAATACTAGCCAGTCAGCCTAGCACAGAAGAGAGAAACAATTTTCTGCTCCATCATGTACTTACCTAATTTGTGATCAGGAATTTCAACCATCTTCTTAACTGATTGCTGCAGCCACAGCTTCTACAGTGGAAGCGGGGATTATGAGGGCTGTACCTCCTCGCAGCCTTACAGGTTGCACACGCATTCTTTTGGACCAAAGGATACGCATACACACAAACACACAGCCTCTTTGTCACCTGTTATGCAGATGTGTACTACCTCTAACTGGGACATTAAGGTCATCACTGCTCCAGCTCAAGCTTTTGTAATGTCCCTGCTGCTAACACTAGGTGTTTCTTCCAGCAAAGTGGGAGGATGGCTGGCAGGAGGAAGCTCTCTACAAACCTCTGACCATTTAAGAGCAAATAAACCATACCTTATTGTCCCATACAAGTGTTTGTTGTAGGCACTCATTTCCTTCTCATGCCATTTCAAAATACATTTGTGTCCATCAGACCTTGAGAACTGAGCACGTCTTTCAGTCTAGCAAGCGCAGGATATGCCGACTGGAAAAGAATCAACACGTCTCGCACAGCCTGAGTGACCCTTGGGGAGATGCTTACAGTCCCCACCTCTCCCAGTTACTGCTTCTGCGGGTAAAGGTGGCTTTTGGGTACTTTCACTGCGAGATGAGTCTTCAGGAAGGCTTCACCCAAACATCCCAACTACTGGAACCAGCATGGCACAACCCACAGTATGAACATGGCAGGGCAAAGCTGGGGGAGGCAAACACAAATTCCACACTGGTTTCAGGATCCAGAAAGCAAAGGGGAAAATGTCAGATAAACATGAACGCAACAGTAAGAAATGTATTTCAGGGATTTGAAGGAAAAAAATGCTACTAATGATGAGAAAAGGGGTCAGGCATGTGACATTGCCAGTGAAAGGACCATATACAGTCTTAGTTAGGGAGCCAGATGCAGTCTAAAACCAAAAATAAGCAGAAAAGGTGAACGAAAAACACAGCAACTAAAATAGCTGTGTGCTAATAACGCAGGCAGACTGACATAATAAAAGAGGAACACTCCAGGCACTAGTGTTATTACAGGAAAATTCACAAACAGGTGGAACAGCAATTATTATTGAAACAGGTGTCAAAAGGTCTGTGCTTTTCAAGGAAAAGAAATATGGGTTTTATATGGTAGGATACTGCCATGCAATAATGAAACAGCAGACTCTGGAAATAAAAGAGAAGAGAACAGAGAATGTTTGGAAATGCCGCGGAAAGATGGTCAAAGACTTCTAAGAGAGAGACATTGGTTTTGCTCTTGACTTCTTGCACCAGATATGGATCTGGATAGAGCTCTACATCATTAAAGAAATGGGAATGTCAACATGGGAGATTAACTTCACAGTACAGATTGGAGAACAAATGCTATTAACCATGGTAAGGCCAGTTATTCCTAGATGTGACAGCTGACAAGTTTCTTTATCCACGTTGCTGAATGAACAAGAATAGATTCTTTTCTGCTCTTTATCTTAAGTAATGAGGACAGCTTTGGAACAGGGGACCATGAAGTGATTCAGTTTAGATAAAGTGGGAAGGATAATAGGAAGGCTAATTTTGTTTAAGATTTGTGATTTCCAAAGAGCAAGCTTTGATGAACTAAATGGTTCCTCTGGAACCTCTGGGAAACAGACTGGGCTGAAGAACTCCAGAGCTCAGCCTGGGGGAGACTGCAAAGCTCGCTCCAACTTGTATCCTGAGAAAAGCAGGAAAGATTTACTATTTGAAAAAAAAAGAACAAAAAGCTAAAAAATTAAGCTGGACAACTGAACTGACATGGAAGCCTACTTTGGTATAAAAACCAGAGAGCTTGGCTTGCTCAGTTAAGCAAAAAAAAGGCAGAAAAGAAGGAAGAGTCTATCACTACGATGAGGTGACCATGGGATGCAGGGGGAAAAAGCAAGGAAGAAAAACTATTAAGTTTAAAGACAGCTTCTGTAAAGCAACATTGTCTGAAGACAGACTGGTAACCAGAACACTTCTAGACAACAGGGCATTGGTGTTTTGAAAAACTCTTCTACCAGGAACTGGAACAAAGTAAAAAGATTGAATGTGAGTTTTCTGAAGTTCCACTGTTGCTGCTCAAAATGTGACCCAGGGAAAGGGACTCTTCAAAAGCTGCTTTCCAACTGTGCTTCTCTAGGGCAGGTAAGGCCTCTGCAAAACTCTGACAGAGAGGGAAAGAGCACAAAAACACAGTCATGATGAAACTATGCCAGTGGAAACCTCATGTGGCTCATCCACATAAACCTGCAGAAGCACCAGGATGATGTCTGACACTCCAGGACTAGACTTCACACCACTTCATGACAAAGCTGACTGACAAAAAGCTTCCTGGCAGTGCTACAGACACACAGGACCCATGCCTATCAGCTTCCAGCGGGCGATGTGCCCCCAGCTGCTGAACTTGGGCAGGATGCCTGAAGCTTAGTGGCTATCTGCACTTGGAGGAGAGCAGTGCAGAGCTGGAGGCTCACACCTGACAGTCAACAGTGGTGATGCAAGCCCAGGGCTGTCATACACAGCTGCTCTGAGCTCTGTTGCCACAGCCTTATGCATGTAAGCAAGATTCCCAGTATGATAAAGAGGAGTTGGCCAGCAGGTCCTCCAGTAGCACATGAACCATGGCACTATGAAGGAAAGCCAGTGAGCAAGCCACGTGAGACCTGGCTTGTAAGTTGTCTCACCTCTCCCATGGCACTCCCATGCCTGCATATCAACTTCTGTTCAGACTCCTGCCTTTTCTTCTGCCTCCCTCTGCAGGACAGCAGAGCAAGTCCAGGCAGGAAGGTACAGAGAGGTGCCAGCAGGCAGAGCCTCATATGCAAGGGACTGGAAGAACCAGAGGGGAAGGACAGCGGCCCACAGCTGAGGGAGGTCTGTGCACAGGAGCTTCTTCATGAACCTAGGAAAGGCTGGGAAGACTGGCCGCAAGCCCAACAGTTCCCACTCCGTTGTATGCTGTGCAATCCTGGGTTTCAAGGTGTGGATGTAAGCAGGACAGCTAGAATTGTCACCAGAAGTATGTTAAAAAAAACAATATAAGCATGACCAACTAGCAGGTACACAGACAGGCAGGCACGCAGACTGCCAAGGCTCAACTCCACACCACACAGCCCTGACAGCCAGCCCAGGCTTGCCCTCCAGTTCTAGATTAGGTGTTTTTCCCCCAGGAGGGACAGTAGATAAACAGAGGCGTGTTAGTGCTAATTACTGGGTAAAGTCACACTTGAGAGAACAGATCACTTTTTATTTGTAGAATTATGTTCCAAGACAGACAGGCACATTATAAATAAAGGAAAATTTAACCTTTCCTCCTAAGGTTGAGACCAACTAACAGCCATTAGTATGACTCAATCAATAATTATATCAAATTACTAGTTTTGAAAAACTATTATTAAACACATTGGAACTCTGCTGGGGCAACTTTTTCTCCCTTGCCAATCTTTTGCAAGTGTATCCCTATTAAAGACCAGGAGGACTAGACACAAAGTTACCCAAGCAAAGGGAAGCAGACTACAGCCCAGTTTCCACCAGAGCACTCGACAATCGGCTGAGATCTCTCCACAGGGAGTGATGTTCAACATGGCTGGAACAAGCTGCTCTTCTGCTTCTCAGAAGGAAATCAATGAGAGAAGACAGCCCCAGCAACACTGCCATCATCTGACAAAACTGGTTCCACTCTTCCTGCAATACTCCTAAATTTCTTTAACTTTCAAATAAAGGAAATGACAGAAGAGCAGGAATCTAGTGTTCAAGGCCTTTTGACTATTTTTGCTGGAGAGTTTCCTAAGTGGGCTGAGGGATGAGATGCAGACCAATGGTAAGGCAGTGCAGGAACTAACATTGGTTTTGAAAAATTATTATAAAGCCATATGAAAGCAAAGATAGCCTTTGAAGGTCTTGATATCCCCACTGCAGATGTCTACAAGATAACCAATGGAGCACCAGAATTACTTTCTAATTACAACAATCAATATTCTGAAACTATATTGGCCTTTTCTAGTGAAAGCTCCTGCTGAAAGCTACACAGTGAACATAAGCTACCTGAACTTTAAGGAGACTTTAAGAGTGAAATTAGTCAGCTTTAGGCTAGAGCTGCAACTTAAAGAGCATACATATTAACAGGTTTTATTTGAAACAACTGCAACACCATTTGTTTAGACTAAATGTTACATCCTAGTTATTAGGGGGTTTTTGTTTCTTACTTCAATACTTCATAGAAGAGATTTTGCAGAAGATACATTACAAAACTGAAAAAAACTATCAAACTTGCTTTCACTTACATCTTTCTTGAATTCAGCTGCATATGCAACTCAGACCTTCCAGTAAACACCTTGCTAATGCAAAGATTTAGTACCTTCTGTGCTGTATAGTAACACACATGTAAGTTAAATATTGGCTTTGCTGGAATTTTTTACTTAAACATTTCAAAACCAGAGGAAATATGAAATGCCACGAACTGAAATGTGGTGAGAAAATAATTCACTCGACTCTCTACAGGGTGAGCACTAAGGCAAGACTTTGCAGCTAAGTTACATCTACAGGCCCCTTAGATACTTCTAACATGCCAAACTGCTATCATGTATCTCCTCCCTAACTCAACAGTTTAAACAACCTTTTACTTACTATTATCTGCTATGTTTTAATTTTAAAAGAAGGGGAGACACAGGATTCCACTTCTGCCAACCTCTGATCTGCTATGAATGGTCGTGTTCAAACTCCTTGGACTCTCAGTCACCACCAGCTCACAGGTCAGATTACTGGAGGAGTATGGAATGGGTAAAATGTAATTAGAATTCCTTTGTAAACTCTTTCAGACCCCCATCTGAAAGGTGTAAAGTGTATTTCCTTCACAAAACCCAGTGGGTAAGCTCAGGGGCTCTCAGCTTGTCCTCTTTATGCAGTGAATGGGGACCCAAACTGACCATGTGCACAGGTTGTGTCTAAAAGAAGTTGCAGGAAAGGGAAAAAAAAAAAAGGAAAAAAAAGAAAAGGGAAAAAAAAGGGAAAAAAAGAGAAAAAAAAGGGAAGAAAAGGGGAAAAAAAAAGGGAAGAAAAGGGAAGAAAAGGGGAAAAAAAAAGGGAAGAAAAGGGAAGAAACGGAAAAAAAAGGGAAAAAAAGGGAAGAAAAAGAGAGAAAAGGAAAGAAAGGGGAAGAAATGGGAATAAAAGGGAAGAAGCGGGAAGAAAAGGGGAAAAAAGGGGAGAAAAGGGGAAAAAAGGGGAGGGGAAAAAAGGGGGAAAAAAGGGGAAAAAAAGGGGAAAAAAGGGGAAAAAAAGGGGAAAAAAAGGGGAAAAAAAGGGGAAAAAAAGGGGAAAAAAGGGGAAAAAAGGGGAAAGGGAAGGAAAGATGAAGCTTTATCCAGATAGTAGTGAGAGCTGGGGCTGTAATCCAGGAAAGCACTCACATGTGAATACAAGCCAGAGGACGAGCAGTCCCCATGGAAGAGATCAGAGTACCAGCATCCTGTAGGGCCCAGCCACAGACTGGAACAGCTGCGCAGCTTAACTATAGCTCAGGACAGTTTTGTAAAATCATCAGTAAAAACATCTTTAACAAGAATCGCAACTGTGTTTTGCACCATTCTCATGGGCACACAGCAAGGTCAGAGAGGAAACCACCTTTTAAATGGCACTAGATCTCGCTTCCTCTGCAGCTCCCCAACGCAGTTCCCGTCCCAGGCAGCCGCGTCCCTGCTCAGGAGGAACTGCCACGGCTCCAGCCAAGTGGGCGGCAGGACAAAGGCTGCCACAAAGAAAGAGAGGGCTTGCTTTCAGTAACTATAAAGTCTTCTTGTCAACTTTGTGTTTACAACCAAGAATTACTCCAGAATTTAAACAAACTCTTAGTTAAAGCTGGTCTATTAACCATGAGTTTCTGTAACCCTTGGCAGCGCCGCGCACAGGCATCCCTCTGGCCTTACTATTAGAGTTCTGCTCCATGTACGTGCAGCAAACGGTTCATACTAATGCTGCTCAAATTCAATTTACTAGCATGATCTGTGCGTCAGATCTCTGGTCTGGGAGAGCAAAGCACCGGCTGTCTGGGGAAACAAATCTTAATAATGTTTGGTAATCAGATCGATTACAACAAAACAAACCAGAGAGAACACATTCATCTTGCCCTCCTCCTCATCTCTGCCTCTCTGCGCACTGATCTTTAACGATCGCCCGCCCCTCTCATGGGAGAGACAAACAGACTGACTACCCACCACCGTACTGAGGCCCTCCCGACTCATCTCATGACCCTTCCGCGGCCAGAAGATAAAGAGTTTCTGAGCACCCCAGTGTCTGTTGAAGATTTCCCTCCCCACTTCTCCCTGCCTTCAGCTGGGGGTAGAAAAGTCTCAAAGCATAAGGGGTGGCGGACCTCCAGAAAAGTAAATAAAAATAAAAATAATTTTAAAAGCGCTCCTATTTATTTTTCATTTTAATGCCCTCATTGATAGGCAAACAGCTGTCCTGCACGCAGTCAGGAATAGAACTGAAAACCTTACAGAGATCCTTTCCCCTCCCCTAGCACATACCTGATGCCCCAGTTCAGAAACACTCACTCTTTAATCTGGTGCATCATTTAATTTGGTACAACAAACATGGTAATGGCATGTCTTATAGTCTTTGTAGAGCCTTTTTTATAGAAGCTACAAATATTCTTCCATTGGGAACACACCAGTGCAAATATTTATATTTTATGCAGAACTGTCAGTGAAATTCTGGTAAAGTTAGAGACCTGGTAGTTACAGGACTCCTTCGTGCAGCAAACCAAGTACAACAATAACACAGTTATGGAAAACAGCATCAAGCCTTAAAATGGCTGGAGATAAGTCACATCACTCCTTTCAGAGGAGACTAACAGTGGTAATGATGCCTGATTAAAAATCAATGTTGCTGGACTTGATGGTGGCTGGGAAAGGCCTGGAACTGATAAACCCCCAAACTCTTAATGCTGGGAAGGCACTGAGCTACATCTTCATCAGGGGTGAATGTAAGCAGCTCCCTTCCTTTTAGTTTCAAGGCAAAGTATCTGGAAAGACATTTGAGGTTGGTTTTCATGTCATTAATGGTTATTTTAACAGAAGTGTGAGGATGTATTTGCAATGTTACAAAGAGCATATTTATAAAGTTAGTTTTAGAAGTGGGAAAACTTCCATTTCTACTCCTCTCATGTCAGCCACCAACATCAAATTTGATCTGGCCCTCAATCATGATAATGCAGCACAGCTTGCTTAGGCTTTTTACTGATGGGATTGCTTTGAGATTGCTAGAAAGGATGCTGATGAGTATTAACTATGATGTCTGTCATTTTGTATCTCCGGGTAATCTTACAGCTCTATCATTATGATAGCAGAGTGCCTCTCAAGAATTTAAACACAGAAATTCTCTCTTTTCTTTCCAAACTTTTAGATTAAGTAGTCTGACTAAGGGTATGCGTGTACATCAAAGAAAGAGACACACAAGCGTGTACAAGGTACTGGATAAAAAGCGCAAAAGGTAGAAAAATGAATTTTGCAGCCAAACCTGTGATAGCACCTGGCTGAGCATGTATCCTACGTGAACTCCACCTCCCACGGTCCTGAAAGCTGAGGTTATTCTGCAAAGAAATTACCGAAGGAGGTCACAGCTTTTTAGGAGGCAAAACTGGAGGAAATCTCTTGGAAAGCTTTGACTATTTGGACAACTTTGTTGGTTTTCTAGGCTGGAAACTAAACAGATACATTCCTAAGGGTCTCTTTACAACACAGCAGAAAATTTTCTTTTAAATCAGCTGAAGGGTTCTGTCAGAGCAGCAAATACACTTTTCCTGGAAAGTCATGTAAGGGTATATAATATTCCACCCAGAACAACAGAGAGGGTCTAAGTCTACTGTTACAGGTGGGTGATAGCAGATACTTCTTGCTGGCCTAGCAAAATGGTCATCCAATAGCTCTGAGGAATTGAAAGACACCCACAGCAGAGGCAGAAGCAACAGTCTGACACAGAAAGGACATTCTGTAACGTGGTCTCATCTTCTCCACCATCACACTTTTGACATTTGCTCACAGAAAGCTGTATTTGCTAAAACAGATCAGAGCCCTTGCTGGAAAGAGCTGCAGGATTGCCTGCCATGTTGGCTGATACCATTATCTTCCATGAGATAAGATGCACAAATCTTACATCACCACAGTGCCACCAGCTGACCAAATCTAGAGGAAAGGCCTCATTGGCCCCACACAGAAGTTTACAGTCTTCTCCAAATTCACTTCTTTGCATGTTGTGGTGGTTTCACCCACAGCTAAGACTTGGTCTGGCACTCACTCCCCCCACCCGGTAAGATGGGAAGGGAATCACAACAAAGGGGTTGTGGATTAAAAATGAAGACAGGGAGGGCTCACTTGCCAGTTATAGTCATGGGCAAAACAGACTCAACCTGGAGGAGAAAAAATCAGTTTAATTCATTACCAATTATCAGAGTAGGATAGTGAGACATAACAACTACATCTTACAACACCTTCCCCCACCCTTCCCTTCTTCCTGGGCTCAAATCACTTTGCTCCCCATTTCTCTACCTTCTCCCCCAGCAGCAGAGGGGGCAGGGAATGGGGGTTCAGTCAGTTCACCTCTGCCGCTTCTTCCAGCATGAGGTCCGTCCCATGGGCTGGAAGAGTCTGGGAACAAAGTGTTCCAACACAGGTTTCCCATGGAGTCACAGACCTCTTCAGACTCAGCTCCCAGCTCCAGCACGAGATGGGCCTCTTCACCCCCCAGCTCTGGGGGGTCCCTGCCCAGCTCTGGCAGTGAGCGACTCTCAGGGTCCCAATTCCAGTCGCACTTATCCTTGGGCTCGGCTTTTCTGCTCCAGCGTGGAGTCCTCCATGGCCTACACATGGGTCTCTGCTCCACCACTGAACCTCCATGGGCTGCAGGGACCTCCTTTGCCTTCTCCTACTCCATGCAGTTGAATTGGGTGTCTGAGGTTCTCTGTCCTCCCCCCTCCTGGCAATGCAGCTCTCTCTCTGTTTAGGCCAATGGTCGTCTTTTGTTCAGGTCAATGGCCTCTCCTCCAGGTTCTCTCCACCTTCTTCTTTTGAAAAC
This sequence comes from Caprimulgus europaeus, assembly GCA_907165065.1. The sequence continues at coordinate 19,438,474 of OU015532.1, read as the reverse complement.
AGCCCTTCCCCTCATAAATATGGATTCGCAGAGGCATTTCTGTAAAGCTAACTGGCTCACTCTGGGCTGGAGGTGGGCAAGTCTTGGAGCCAGAGTAGCTTCACAAAGCTTCTCAGAGGGGCCATCACCATAGCCCCTCCCCCCACTATTAAAAAATACCCCCCCCAACCCAACCCACATGTGTTCTTATCAAACCAGCCCTTACCTTGCTTTACGAATGAGGCTAAGGTAAGAGCAGCTGACTACAATAACCTCCGAATTTCATGAGCTGGCAAAAGAGTTTTCCTTTCAGATGCCATAAGTGTACCCACAGCTATTGCCATTAGTGGCTTGCTCCTCTTTACCCCACAGAATCAAAAACATGTTTCTGATCAAAACCTTTCATAATGCTGAAACATCACTCCCCTACAATTTTCCTTTATTTCTATTTTCCTGTTCCTCTTTGCCACGTACCAGTCCTTCCAGCAGGCTTTTTCCCTTTTTCCACATGAGTAAGTGCGTGGTGCCCATCACTGTGGTACCAGAGCTCCTCACCACCAGACAGACACCCCTTGCACCCTGCTCAAGGACAGAACTACAACACGACTTTGCCCAAGACCCCCAGCAAGGCTGGGACAGGGCTGGGACCCCAAGTTTTCATGAGGTCGGAAACATAACCCCTCTGGGGCAGCCAGCCATAGCCAAACACTGAAATACAATGCGTTAAACAAGTAGGTCAGCTTGTTCCTATAAAAGCAATGGGTTTAATGCTGACTGTGCCTGCCAGCAGCAGTAGGAAGTGACTGCAGTTTCACCCGCTTCCCACATTCAGCCCCTTTGAGAAGCCTCCTGCTCTGTCACTGCCCTCCCAGCAGCAGGGCAGGGCTCGTGGGGAGCCAGCAGCCCCGCCGTACCTTGGCCCCCAGCAACTCCACCTTGCAGGGCTGTGGTCAGGAGCCACCAGTAAAACCTTGCACCAGAAAGCCAATTTCAAGAAAACAAACACTATCACTAGGCAATTGAAATGCAGTTGGTAGCAACAAACAAACTGTCTGCAATGAGGATCTAGGGCTCTGTTCTGGCCAACAGGTTCAACAGGTTTTGAATATTAACTCACCCTGAGCTTTATTAGTGCCTAAAAGGGAAACGTGGTAAAGATCTTGTCACCTGGGGTTTTACCACCGTCCATGCTTTAATGCAGCTCCCCCGGCTCAATTTCTCTCCCTTTGGCAAGGAAGTATTTTGACCCCTTTAAACTGGTCAGTAACATTTCCCTCCTGTCCAACTGAAACATTCGAGTGCCCCCACATGCTGCGTGTGCCTGAAGCAGGGCTGTGGGAAGGGGAGACGGGCCAGCAGCCTGCACACAGGAGAGTGGGAGCACTTTTCAGTGTGGACTGAGTCTTTGGTTGCGCAAGGGAGCGGACAAGGGACTGAAGCGTGGAGCCGAGGCAGCGCGCTGGCCCTTCCTGCAGCAGAGGCACACCCGGGCCTCCGCCCGCCAGCCCCACCGCAGGCCACCGACACCGTCCTGAGTCATCCTGCCTTAAACACCTGGGGCTCAACCTCACCTGCACAGCTTCTTCACCTTATCACAGCCAACACAGAAAGCTTCCTGAACAGAAGGATCCTTGCCTGCAAGGAACACCAGTGTATTTTAATAAAGGGTCTGACACACTCATTGTTTTCTTCAAATATAACAGCAGTCAATGGCATTTACAAAATATAGTGCAAAAGGCAAGAAAGTTCATTTGAACGTTTCTTCTCCTCTCAGTGAAGCAGCTCACTATGATGCCTCTGCAAATGGATCTCTGTGAATCAGCCCAACACGGCATCGTGTGGACTGCAAGACCACAACACAGTGCCCAAATGCCATCTGCTCTTCCCACTGGTCTTGAGAGCCTTTAGCTTTTGTAAACAACTGCTGATCCATTTTATTTTGAGATGCTGTACAATGTAGCAGAACACTTACAAGCTGACTATAATCAAAAGCTCTATAGCCTGCTAAACTTGTTTTAAATAATGCATAAATACCAAAAAAGACACACTGTACCCTTCATCAATTTTCATGCAAACTCGGTTCTCTGTTGCATTTTCTGTTTATAGCAGCATGGCTTTAAACCACAGAATAAATAGTATTATTTTCTGTTCCATTTTAGCTCTACTCCAGAAACATACACTACATTTAATTACTGTTTTGGTAGAGTCCACCTACGCAGACGGGCTGTGCTTGCATGAATCAACCAGTATCTCTGGATTCAGAGCCCAGAAGAGGTTAAAAAAAAAAATGAGGGCACTTATGTCAGCCCCTCCTTCCTCTCCCCTGCATTTCATCACACTGAAAGGGTTTAAAAGTAAAAAATTCCTTCCACATCATATAATCCTGGCATCTGCTGTGCAGCAAATCAAGCTCACTCATTTTGCTGTGTTATTCCCAAAAGTAACTGTACAGATTCAGGTCTAGAACTCCATTTTCCACTCCCTGAAGTTTCCAGATACCTGTTTTTCCTATTTAGGCACATCAGAAAAAGCAGTAAACACAGCTAGTAAATACAAAGCAACCTCCTCCATCTAAGTGCAATTCTGATTGCATTACTGAAGAAATATAATTTCCTGAGGCTTTTTACTACTTTCCTTTATGATACATGATATGGTATCAATCTACCAACCTCCTTCTGCTGCCCCTTTCTTCAGCAGCCCGCAGCTCACCCGTGACATTATGTAGTTCAAATACGAAACCATTATCAAGATTAAGCCACAGAAGGAATCCAGTTCAGATACTGAGTAGGTTGCTGTGGTCATGTTCATTATTTAATAACAGTGGGAATAATTCATATCACAGCAACAATTCCCTACCACTCCATTTATCAATTTCAAAGTAAAGTACATCAGATCTCCAGGCAGTGATGGGAGACTGAAGGATCAGTCCAGCTGGCCTCTGTTAAGCCCCGGGTCCATATTCAAGGCCAGACTATAGAGTAAGATACATGGGAATGATCCTTCTTCACCTACACCTATATGCAGCAGACCTGTGCCAGCAAAACCTTGGGAGAGGCACAGCCTCAAATTCACATCCTATTTCCATGCCAACACTGTGGTTTCAGGTAATGTGTTTCATCCTCCCTTCTAAATGGATGATGTTTAATTTTTCTGCTTTGCATGGGCTGCCTGGCTGGCGTACTCACTCTGCAAGCTTTCTGAAGCAAAGACTGTCTCGGTCGCCAGTCTCGGTTGCTGTAGTTGTCCTCAAGTCTACAATTTCTCAGATATTTTAAATGTGATTGAATAAGGAAACTAATGTCCTCACTAACATCCATCTCAGATACATCTTCTTTGCAAAACAGGGCATCATCTCAGCCATGAAACTAACATAATAATTAATTTTCTTCTTTAACATGCTTTCCTTCACACCCTTGCTATTTGTTACTGTGATTTTCAATACATACTGAGCAGCAGTGAAACAGTAACAGGAAAAGAAAGGGATAACAAGAGTAAAACTTAAATCTTTATCCCAAGAATCCCCCTGTTCCTACAGATCTCACAGATGAGGCATTTTACTTTCAGCTTGCTTTTTCCTACATGTCTTTATCCTGTGGCCTCAACAACTGATGAACTACTAACTAGGTTTCCAAATCTTTACAAGAGGGCCAAAGTTTTTGCCTTTTTGTTTGGCTAATCTTTTCACATCTATTTGCCTTGCTGCCACGACAACTAAACAGCAAATAAGTGATCTGGGTTCATTCAATAGATTCCAAATTGGGAGCCTGCCTGTTTTGTTTGCTTTAGGGCAAAAGGAGGAAGCAAACAGCAGCTTTGTAAGTGAAGTTGCCAATACTCTTCCCTCAATTATGTCCGTGAAAAGATACAGAAATGCAAAGTACTCTTTACAAACAGAGTCACTTCATGCTGATCCAACTTGTTTTAGTTCACTTTAATTTGATTCTGTCTCTAGAAGCGGTTTAACTTTGATACCTACTATAGTTTTTTACATTTAGACAGATTGTTTTCAACTCAGCAGGACAAACTAATGGTAATAAATTCTATTTAGTTTTGAGTATTTACTTAAAACCAACAAACCCTGAGGCTATAACCTGCTCTCTGGGTGCCCAGTGCCATCTTCTCATTTGTATCACCTGATCAATTCCCAGTACTGACATTGTTCAATAGTTTTAAGACTTTTCCACTAAGGTGGAAAAAGACTAGGGTGAGAAAGAAAAAGCTACTTTAAAAGGTCCAAAAAACCCCACAAAAGCATTTTTTAGTAATTGCTTGTCAAGGATGTACTGCTGCACAATAATTTTGCAAAGTAGCTGCAGCAGGTGATCAGGTCTGGCACATGGTAGTTCAGCTGCGGTTTGAAATAGGAACCACTTTGAAGCACAACTTTACTGCTTCATGACTTCATGGCAGTAATCTGAAGACTTCTTACCTGACATAAAAAAACAAAAACAAAACCAAAAGAATTCACTGAAATCAATATATTCTTTAATAAAATAAGTGCCTTTTGAAACCTTCAAAGTTCCTTCAGCTTCTTCCCAGCCTGGCCCTGACAACTAAACAAGTACAACACACACCATGGCAAGAGGCCAGAGTAGTATCACAGCTAGGAATCTCCTTTCTTTAAAAGTCCACCCAATTGCATTTCTTACACAAACAATTCCTGCACCTTCGCTGAAAGGGAACTCTCTTACAAAATTCTGGAAGGAGCAGAGACCAAGAGCTAGGGACAGAGAGGAGCTAACTCACCCAGCTCCTCCAGCCCAGGAGGGGCATCTCCCCTTTCAGCTGCTCCGTAAGCACTGCAGGCGCTGGCAGAGAACTGTGGATTTGGCACCATCATGCTGGGATGTAAAACTCCATAGCCACTGACACACAACTGTCAGAAAGTCCCTAACAGTGCCTTAACTACTCCAGTCCTTATTTCATATGTGCTCAAAACGATATGATTAAAAATTTCAAAAAGAAAGTAACTGGGATTATTGTTGGGGGGAAGGATGGAGGAAGGGAAGGAGAGGAGGAACAACATATTTCTTACCTGGTAGCACCACCTGAAGACGTGTGAGGAAAGAACCAAAAAGATGTCGCCTCAGACGCCCAAGAAATTTTAGGCAACTGGTCAGGCAAATACAAAAATGTACAACCAATACAAGATTCACGGACTTGGAGGGGGACAGAAGTTTGCTCCTTTTAAGCTGGAGGTAGAAAGTCAACCAAAAAGCCATGAACAGACCTCCACAAAGTTGACCCAACTCCAGTTTCTGGTGTTGATTACAACTCTGCAGAGACACACACTCCCACACTTCCCACAGTAAGGTTCTCGCATTACACAAACACTACAAATGATTAAAAATTACATGAAATTTTACAAAATTACATGGTATGCTTCTGCTCCTGTTGCCAGCCCCGAAGTGTTTAGCACACTGTTATGCTATCAAGTTTTGTACTCTGTGCCAGTCACTCCCCAAGGTGTTTATGTGAAGCACTCAAGCAAAATGAACAGAACATCTGTATTCTATTTGCTAATGAGCAATCATCATTTCTACAATTCTCCAGCCAGGGATTTTGCTGTTTGGAATACTAATGCCATTTAAAAAACTTAAAGAGGAAAAAAAAAATGTTCTCCTCATCAGTACTACAGTTACTAAAATACTTTTGCACTATTTACAGTGCAACCAGGCTTCTATTCCCATTGCTTTCCAGTATTTTTACAAAATTAGAGCTTTCAGAAATAAAAACTTTGATGATATATACTTAATGTATTTTCAGAATTAGCATCATTTGCAATGCAGCTCTTCCTTTAATTACATTTTACCCACACAGAGGCAAGGGTTTAAAATAAACTATTATAAAAGCTTTCCAAACACACCCTACTGAAGATTCCCTTCATTGTTTGCTTTTTATATTGTGGCAGCACCCACAGCAGGCTAGATGAAGTAAAAAAAGGAGTTATAAAAATACAGGCCATGGACTACAAACTTAATTATATTAAATTCTTATGTGTGCAGAGAGAGTGAGGGAATATAGCAGCTTTGAAACTCGGGACATGTTTTGTCTGCAGGCAGAAAGAGCTATCAGTTTCCCTTCTAACCAATGGATATTTGCATTGCATGAGGAGCAGAAGTATTCTCTGATGGAAAGGCCACATTGTGAAAACAGCAACATGCAAGGGAGTCCTCCCAGCTGCCTCCCCTCACTGCAGCACTGGGGCATTTCAGTTGTCAAATCATTCTGCTGAAGTCAGTGAAGTCAAAGAGCAGCAAATGAGATCAGAATGGGATACAACAGTCGACAAACTCAATTAAAGTGGCTTATATAAGAATCGTCTTTATACTTGCTCATGGCATACTGAAATATAACCCACCAAGCAAGAGAAAGACGACTAAATACAGGATTTAATTGATCTATCTAAGCAAGTCCAACGTGGTACTCGTGCTCTTGTGTGGGAGCAGGTGAGGGGAAAGCATCCCTGCTAGGTAGAAGGAACATAGGACACCAGAAATGTCTGTTTTTCCACATGAGAGCAGAGATGTATTTCAATATGCCATGATGCCCTTTCAGGCTAAAAAAACCCACCCTCATCCTATGATCCACAAGTGCACCAGGTACAGTCGGTACATTTCAATCACCGATGAGATACCCAAAGGCAACTCGGCTTCCCAACAGGCTGAGACGTCTCTGCCACTGTAGCTATTTCTCAGCAAAGACATCGCCATGGAGCGTTTCCGTCCTCGGCTGGGGAGGCTTTCTATTGCCATGGCAACCGGCAGTGGTCCACACAGCACAGAGGACCACATCCCTCACACCGGCAGGACAGGAAACACCACATCATACTCAAAAAGCCACCTTCCTTAAAGACAAAACAAAACACCACATAAGAGAGCGAGAGACCCAGACTCCCGTGGACACCGGATGAAATAATCTGCTCACCACAAACCTCTCTCTTGCTCCGCACGCCTAGCTGCAGACTGTGCTTTAAATCCCTCTGAGGGAGGTGTTCTGTTTGACTGAAATACTCAGCTGGCCTCATTTTGGTCAGTCAGACAGCAGGCAGACTTTGGTTTTTCAGCACTGACCTCTCTTCTTTTAAGCAGTTGCCAATTAACTTGGAAATACATGTTCCTCTGCCTCACAGAGCTTCCAGCTGGCAGCAAAGCCAGACCCAGCCTGTGCAGAGGGGCTGTCTGCCTCCGAAAGCAGAGGGGCCCCACAGCCCCCCACATCTCAGATGAGTGTGACGCAGACCAAAACCAAGGCTAGATGATCTTCAAGGTCCCTGCCAACCCATACTATTCTATGATTCTGTGATGCCATTCTATGATATGCAGGAACAAATAATTGTTTCTTGTGCTATGATAAGGTAACTTGCACTTGTCCCCTTCTGCCCTTAAAGTGCAGGCTGCTCTACCCAAGCCAAGGAAAAATGCATTACCAGGACTACTTCAATCTGGTTAAAGCTTTCTATATCTGCCTAAGGAAGTATCACAAACCTATTTTAATGCACAGATGACCACAAACCGTAACTCACTCTCACTTCCTCAGAATTAATTATATACATGTCACCAGAGTGTCATACATCTCTCTTTCCACCTAGAGAACACATTTTTCACTGCCACAATCTAACACTTTATATACTGAACAGTACTTTCCATGTAACACTTTAGGGGGAAAAAACTCTAGTCCTTCAAGCGATGTATGTACCTTCATAAACTTACCTAGAAATAACACTGAGCTATAGCAGTTATTATTTAGCAACACATCAAATGGGGAAAAATAAACCACAACCTTATACAAATATTGATAAAAACCTTTCTTATTACTCTGTTAGTAGTAGCCTACATCCACACCAACAGCAAATACAAAGGAACACCGTGTACTCGCACTGAAACAGCCAGTGTGCCTTTACTGTGAAAGTAAAGCATGAAACCATGTTTAAAGGCAAACAAAGTTAAAACTTGACCCATGCTAAACAAAGTTACAGTTCACTTGAAGGTACAGAATTTGTGACCTTGCAGTTTGAGCAAAGCTGCAAAATTATCTACAGAGGGACAGAAGATTCTTTTAAAGGGGAATACAAAAGTAAGCACCCAAAATAACCTGGAAAACTTCAGAAACTGTTGAAGGAAGCTGTTAAACTGACCACATAAAAATGCCTGTGATAAACAAAATAGAAGGGAAACACCAGACTGAAAGACCAAAAAATAAAACAGTTTATGCAAATACAGAGTGCCCTTCATTTGTACATCAGGACTCCCCTTCTCACCGTGAATAAAATGCATACCCAGAGCCAAAATTAGTTGTTTTCATCATGCAGTGCCTATGCAATTTCACTAGAATATACTACCAAAGAAATAGGCCAATTCTGTTTCAAAATGCATTAGAATCACAAATACTGATGTGTTTCCTCAACTTTAAAAACAGAAAAAAGCCCCCAAACAAAAAAAACCCTAGCACTGAAAGTTGAATGGATCACACTTATTAAGAGCCAATGAATTAAGACTGAATAAAAAAGCCCAAAACAAACATGAGAAAGTACAGACAGACCTTCATCTCCTCTCAAATCTCCAAACATCCTCCCCCACCTCAGTATGAAAGCATGCTGTATTGGGCCATGTACCAGACACACTACAAATAGAACAGGCTGCAATACAGAACCAACATCAAGAAAGCACCTCTTAAAACTAAATTTTAAATGAAGCACTTTCATGAAAATTGAAAAATATAAGGACACCAAGAAAACCTGATGTAATTCAGCACAAGTAACTCCGATAAAATTTTCAGTTTCTGTTTTAAGTCAAAGAGCCAGATCTAGAGGATGTTCTCACAGTAAGTCTACTAATGAGGAAGTCTGATGTTTTGAGCATAAAAAAATAGTATATTCAAATTTTAAGTGTGGGAATAAAGTCATCTACCTTCAAAGTACTTGTGACTAGTGGAAATCAAGGGAGTTGAATGTTACTTTTTCCTTACACATTAATGAAGTAATAGTCACTGTCGTCATTACTAAACTAGTTTAAGCAGTGCAAGATTGTAATTAGGACAGAAAATTCATATGCTAGTCCCAAAAGGAGAGACTTACAAAGAGCATCAGGCAGCAGGACTGCAGGAAACATCTGATAACCAAATGTGTGCACACAATGTAAAATGGAGACATTTGTTTATTGACAGTTGCAAAGTAGGCTGAACATTTTATTTACTGCTACCTCATTTTCAGTATTACACAGATCATTTGAAAGAGGGCAACAGGGATATAAGTTTAACAAGCATGAAGCATGTCCATGTGCATATGTTTATGCTAACAACCATGGGGAACTTCAGCTCTCTGCCTTCTGCCTTTTCCCTGCGAAGGGCTGTGACAGCAGAGCGGCGTCAGTGCATGCCAAGCACGCAGCACAGCCTCTCCTCCCCAGGTCTTTAGGCAGCTGCTGAACCAGGCTAACTGCTGGCAGGCAGCGACCTTCCCTCTCTGGCAGCAGCGCTGCCCACTCTGGGCAGAGCTGGCAGCTCTCTGGCTTCTCCCCTCCCCAGTCCTCTGAAGCGAGGATTCAGCTCTTTTTCCCACTCAAACCTTGGCTCCCGGTACAGAGAACTGGCAGAAGCCACTTCTGCTAGCTGAAGACAGAGCCATGTGCTCTGTGTTCTACGGTCAAACTTTTCAGGTTGGGATAACACACTGGTAGGACATCTACTGCTATGGATACAAAGGCTGGAAGTAAGTCCCCAAAACGTCCAGCCCTCCCACATTGTTTGGATAAGATGGAGCATTCAACCAAGTCGTGTTTAAGTTCGAACCAGGGCAAGAACAACTAACCTGATTTTGAACTATCAGGGTTGTGCTGAAGACATATTGACAAAATCAGAAGGCCAAGTCCGCGATGGAGGATGTCTCTTACCCCTTCCTGTAAGACAGCACCTATGACTGCACAGACCCAAAGCAAGACTGACACAGACAGCCCCGGTCCTTCCAAGCCAAGTTCTGCATCAGGTGAGCCTTGTCCTTTCAGAGCACTGCATTAGACCACGCTGCTTCCAAAGAGCTACTCACTGAACCGATTCTCGCTCCACAATTAGCACGCACGTGAGTATGGAAAATCAGACCTATGGCTCTTGCCCAGTTCCAGCCCTCCTGTACTGAGTCCAGGACAGCAATTTTACAACACACTGCAGTATCCTGTACAGCTGTGTCAAAATGGCGTAACACTGATCGTCTGTGACAGGAGGCATTTGTATTAAGAGATTTCTGAAAGCAGTACAGTATCTCTTTGTGTGAAGTAGCTGAGAAATAATACTCTCAACCCCCCCTCAACCTTCCTTTCCTTTGTGCACTGCCAAGCAAAACGGGCCCAAAAACATGCTTTCTTTATTCTTTAACTGATGGAAATTACATTAGAGAGAAGCCTAGCACAAAGGAAGTTTTGGCAAGGAATGCGCCTTTATGTTATGTTCCATAAAACACTCAAAGATGTATCGACTGATATTTACAAAAACATGTTCTTACACAGTGGCTGCTGCAATCCTGTCTCAATCTGAACTTCAAACTGGGAATATAAAGCAAAACATTTTTAAACATATTTGATATGAGCAATTTTTCAAGAAACAAAGACTTGGGAAAAAAAAAAACCCAAACAAACCCAAACCCTATTCCTTAATGCCTCTATTTTAAACTAATTATAGCAAAAAAATGCCAACTTACAATGTATTCCTGATTACAACTGAACATAGAAGTGGCCTACCGCATAAGCAATGGGTTACAAATGTATATGGAGTCTTTGTTCCTAAATAAAAAACACCATAATTGATGGCACAGACAGTCCTTGTAACCTCCTTTTCTGAGACATAAGAGTCAGATTTACTCCCCCTGCTCGTTTGGTGCTTTGTCACTGGCATCATTGATTGTCTGCCCTCCTTGGTCACTGCTAGAACTTGAAATCTAGAAAGTCTTTTGTTTCCAAACCTGTGCTCCATTTTCAGCAATAGCAACAGTGGTCTGGAGTTTTTGTTATGAGTCAGCAAGGAGCCAACAAACCACACGAACATAAGGAAGGTGTGCAGCACTGTGCCAGAAGAAACAGTCCTTCCTGGTAAAACCTTTCCATCTCAGGTGTGATCTAATCTATAGCTCTGGAGTTTTGCTGATTGCTGATACTATCACTGTGCTCTCAAATGCTTTAATAGTGGCAATTCTTCTCCAAAAAGCAGTCTTATCCACACAATCATGAAGCTGTTCAGCAGTAACAATGCTAAGACATTCTCCAGTTTTAATAAGGCTAAATAATACACCAACACACTCACCAATTCCAACTTCTTGCCCAGGTTTAGTCAGCGTATGCTGGTGGGGTCCCAGCAGGGCAGCGCTCACCTACAGCTGCGTGTCCCAGCGCAGCAGGATTCTGCCCCGTCGCCAGCCAGGGACATGACCACGTCACCCTCACACGAAACCGGGGTGAGCAAGCGCATCAGGGCCAGGGCATGGCCCTGCTGTGCACTGCCTTGCACTCCCAAGGAAGCGGCTCAGGGCCGGTTCTCAGCAGGTGCCCGGGCTTGGCGAGGGAGCCCTGCTCTGGGGGAACACAGAGAGCCACCGCATGAACGTCTGTATTTGGTGATGCCTCCGAACATACACTGTAGATAGTAAATGCAACTGTGCCAGCAAAAATGCTTTTTGGTTCTCTCTTCCAAGGAGAAGTTACATGTAAAACCACATTTATAATCCCTTACCAAATAAAAATTTGCCCATGCCTAGCGCTCAGGAGGTACAGCTAGAGTTCTGCATTTCTTCTGGAACAAAATGTAGCACAATCCATCAAGTAAGAAAAAGTGCTCTGAATTATTTCCCAGTAAGTACTTTTATATATAGTAATTGCAGTGACACTTTCAAAAGTTACTCTTATTTCAAAATATTGCTGCTTTCCATATTAAATAATTTCTACTACAATCGCAAGAGTTAGAAGATTAAAGATCTGGAAGGCCTTTAAAGAAATGAGTTTCCAAAACAGTACAGAAACATAATTTTCTTTATTTCTTTTGGCAAATTGAATCAGTACTGTAACATACTCTCCCTAACTTTGGTAAATCTCCCTCTTCTCTGAAAAGAATAAAGGATTAAAACCAGCCCAACATTTGGGAAGAGCTTTCGGTTGCAGACAAAATAAACATTTTAAAATACAGAAACTGAAGTAATGACGCCCCACTCATTGCATCTCCCCAGATTTACTTCACAAATTCTATTACTTCAGGTTCTGTCTGTCACTTCTGGAAGGAAGAGAAATGCTTGTTTAAAACATGCAACTAAATAAAAGCCACGGGGGGCTGTTCTCCTCCTTCTGTACGCGTTGCCCCCCAGTAACATGACTGTCAGTCAGACACACCTGCCCGGATGAGAGAACTGCATATGAAGAAAATATTTTAAGTTGATTAATAGTCAAAAGGCCCCTTAGATAGCATGATAGTGCTGCTGCAACCTCTTCAGCTTAGTCTGTTTACTTTCAAACACGTGCCCCAGCTGTAAAACATACAACTATCAGAGTGCTGCATAAAGATCCATGAGTCACAAGGAGGAAAAGCTAGATGGAGAGAAATCTTGGTTCTTTCATGCCTTCCAGAACAACAACAAGCCCCAAACTTTTTATAATTAAAGTTATATTATATTCAGTAAATGATGTTTATGTAATTAAACACCCGTCAATACCGTGGGCAAAGGAAAGCCACTGGGAAAGTCAAAGCTGCCAGCTGAAGCCTTGCATACAAACGCTGCGCTGCCACAGGATTTACCTTGTGCAAAATCCCAGCAGAAATTCAGGGGATGCATGAGTCGCTTCCCTACCGCACCTCTTGAACATTAAACTGTTACAGCAAGATCATTTCACTTTCAATTGCTTGCCTCCTCCCCCATTTATCACTCAGTACACCTCTCTGTGTTAATTGCTTTTTAAACGTTGCTCACACTTAAAATTCAGACTCAGCCTATACCATTAACTTCCCGATATAACTTGATCTTCAGAGTAAAACACATAATTACTGTATAAAAAGTTGTACAAATATAATTAAAAATAAGGTGGAAACTTTTTCCCCCTTGCAATTAATTTTACAACATACATGCCCTAATTAAACTTAAAGCCCCCAATTTATGGCAATATTTTGGAACGAGCTCTTTTTTGCCTGTTCAAGCTACGGCTACACGAAAGGGACTTGTCAGCACTAACTTCCACAGCAAAACCTCTGCTTTTATGGTAAAGTTTTTTTTAAATTTCCTTCACTGAGAACACACGCAGTCTGAAATCCTTTGGTGAAAGCTCCTGTAACTCAACAGACGTCCAGGGGCTGAACAGCTAGTTCTTCATTTGACATAGCTGAACACTACTGCAGGTGTTTCCATCACCTACAGAGCAGCCCACCAGCGATCACAGAACCATAGAACGGTTTGGGTTAGAGGGGACCTCTAAAGCTCATCTAGTCCAACCCCCCTGCAGTGAGCAGGGACATCATCAACCAGACCAGGTTGCTCAGAGCCCCATCCAACCTCACCTTGAACATTTCCAGGGATGGGGCTTCTACCACCTCTCTGGGCAACCTGTGCCACTGTTTCATCACCCTCATTGTAAAAAACTTCTTCCTTATATCTAGTTTAAATTTACCCTTTTTTTAGTTTAAACGCATTACCCCTTGTCCTATTGCAACAGGCCCCTGCACTGTGTGTGCCAGATGTGCAGGTTGGTACCAGGACTCCACACGTGGGCAACAAAGAAGTGGCTTTAGTACTAGTATTCATAAACTGTGTACAGGAAAGCTTTTATTCTGCTTTATCAGCTGACATACTGCTCCCTGAAGCTTCCCTGCAAAAGAAGGAAGACAATTAAAAACTATATTTAGATAACACTCGAACACTGTTCTCTGCATCAACCCTAGTAAGAATGCACAGTGCAAATCGTGTGCAAACTTTTTTTCTTTTTTGTATCTGTGTGAAAGCAGAACTTCCCTAAAATCTAAGCAAATTACCACTACCAAAAGGGTGGAGGGGGAAATATCAGATTTTCCATCTAAAAAGAAATGGTAAAAATTTTCCCAAGACTGCTCTTAACAACACCCAGCACTGCTTGCTGGGAACACTGCTTTATACCACAGGATCAAGTAAGAGGAACCTGTTTACTTTTATTCTGCTAACAAATGACTGCAGGAGTTGCCATCAAACTTGGGAGTATCCAAGATTCATTTACCCTCTCAGGAAATGTAAATTTTTATTCATACCTCTGGACAGCAAGCACCTCAGTTCTTCACTGCGAAGTCTGAGGTTGATTATTCTTGGGATATAAAGATTTTCAGGAAGAATTGAAGTTGTAAAATGTTCTGGTTTTAGTTCAACAAGATAATACTGACTTTGTTTGCTTTTCAATTGATCTCCCATGTAGTGCTTTGGGTCATTGCTGGTTTTTTTAAATCTAGTAGCTCAGGTACTAACTCTCCTTCTCTGGGTCATTGCTGGGGTTTTTTAAATTTTTATTTTTATCTAGGAGCTCAGGTACTAACTCTTCCGTTTCTACAACACTTGCATCTGTTTCAGGACAGAGCATCCATGTCTTGCAAAGTGTATATATGAAAAGTTTATTCTTCTCTCTTGATTCAGTCAGTGGCTCCTGCAGAAATGGAGGCAAAGTTCAAACATGTTGAGAGTGCGAGCCTACTTCTCACTTTAGAGCAAGAACTTCAAAGTTGAAGTGGCTGCCACAGCAGAGGGCAGATTCAGGTGTGGAACTGATAGATGGCTCCAAACTTTATGAAGCTGGCACCTTATTTTGAGCTTTTGATTAGAGATCTTCCTAGCTACTGATGGATCTCTCCACCAG